>CM059573.1:17227053-19627053 GCA_030386875.1 Morinoia aosen | reverse complement strand
AAAAGCAGGTTCATAAGAAAAGAAATGAAGAAAAAAATTTTGATAGGAAAGAAATGATGTAAGAAAAAAATAATGATAGGAAAGGAAAGAAAAGATGTGAGAAAAGAAAAGATGTGAGAAAAGAAAAGATGTGAGAAAAGAAAAGATGTGAGAAAAGAAAAGATGTGAGAAAAGAAAAGATGTGAGAAAAGAAAAGATGTGAGAAAAGAAAAGATGTGAAAAAAGAAAAGATGTGAGAAAAGAAAAGATGTGAGAAAAGAAAAGATGAGAGAAAAGAAATGATGTGAGAAAAGATGTGAGAAAAGAAAAGATGTGAGAAAAGAAAAGATGTGAGAAAAGAAAAGATGTGAGAAAAGAAAAGATGTGAGAAAAGAAAAGATGTGAAAAAAGAAAAGATGTGAGAAAAGAAAAGATGTGAGAAAAGAAAAGATGAGAGAAAAGAAAAGATGAGAGAAAAGAAAAGATGAGAGAAAAGAAAAGATGTGAGAAAAGATGTGAGAAAAGAAAAGATGTGAGAAAAGAAAAGATGTGAGAAAAGAAAAGATGTGAGAAAAGAAACGACGCAAGAAATAATAAATGAAGGCATCTACGGATGCTTTATTTCCAATCAAGCCTGATACATATCACCTTGTACATTGGATTTTCAAATGCCTTATAACTAACACCAGGACGCCATGACGCTTTCCCCCGGTCGAGACCGGTACCCATTTCAGACACCTGGGTGGAGTGGGGCATTGTGCTTGGAATTTTTCTCCTATACCCAACCGAGAAAATCGCCACTGCCAGCGCCGATATTCGATCCCGGGTCTCCCGCACGGCGGCAGAACCCTCTAGCCACATGGCTATGGCGGCAGATAGAAAAAAGATAGAATATAATGTATTTCATTCTACCTCTGTTGCAAGCAGGCAGGAAGGAGTCTTAAAGTGGCTGTATCTAACATGAATTAGGTGTATCTAATGGACATGAGAAACATTAGTCTTGGCTGGGTATACGTTTATGACCGAGGGCTAGATGATGGACAGGATTTTATGTCGAGGTAATAAAGAAAGAACCTCACTCTTGCTCCTCAGCTTCCGAGGAGACCTCCAAAAAAAACGAGCCATAATATCGCCAATCATAAAATATTGGAGAGTGAACAACATCGCGAGCTTTTC
The DNA here is from genome assembly GCA_030386875.1 of Morinoia aosen. Lineage (NCBI taxonomy): Eukaryota > Metazoa > Arthropoda > Malacostraca > Amphipoda > Talitridae > Morinoia > Morinoia aosen. The sequence continues at coordinate 19,625,898 of CM059573.1, read as the reverse complement.
GACCCTTCTGATTATACACGGCACCGGGCAAAACCTCAGTGACCGCTCAAGGTTGCCCGATCCCTTACTCGCCCTCACTTCTTCCTCACTTGGTCGTGCCCCTTTTTGAGTCTCACGATGAGAACATTCGAGGGGGCCACTTAGGATCAGGTCGCAAGACAACGAGGACGGAGGTGAGAGTGTAGGAAGTCAGGCTTGAGAGGTAGACTCTGTCAACTTCCACGCTTTGGGGGGGGGGGGGGGAGACGATAGATCTTAGTCGGAGCAGGACTACAGTTATTAGGGTTTGATTTCCTGGATAGTTGTCAAGGGCTTTGGTTTCAAGTTTTGTTATTGATCTAGCACGAGATTAGAAATGGAAAGTAACTCGTGTTTCAAAGTCTACAGCTGCTAAAGTTGCCGACGTGTTGGAGTTTCTGGGTTGTATGTCAGGTGCTCTCTCCCCTCCTCTGTACTTGCCTCACTAACCAATACAGTATACAGTGATGTATTTTTTTATTTAAGCTCACACAACGCACAAACCACAAGAAAACACGTGCCAAGAAACTCGGCTAAAGCTATCAAGGTGGTTTTCTAGATGAAATAGGGGCTGGATGTAAAGGCAAACGTTTACGCACACCAACTTCTAAACGTAATTTATCGAATCTAAAGTCATAATCTCTAAATTCAGGCTCTGGTGACAGCAGCCTTCATTATACTTCTAATATCTAGATTAATTCTAAAGAGTTCATTCATGATGTGAGAAATGCAATGACAGCGTAGAGCGCCACCTCACCAGTGAGTTGCTCCCGAGACTCGGCCATCATACTCTTGACGGTGGTCTCCAGGAACTCCTCCACGACGGCCGCATGATCCTGGTCTGACGCGCGAGGGTCCCTTTGAACGTGCTCACCCAGCACCACGGTCTGTTGGGCACACCTGTGCGTAATGAGCAAAATCACGGTGCATGCGTACATAAAGAGCAAGATCACACCCCACGTTCCGTACGTAACAAGCGAGATCATGGCACGCATACCGCACGTAACGAGCGAGATCATGGCACGCATACCGCACGTAACGAGCGAGATCATGGCACGCATACCGCACGTAACGAGCGAAATCATGGCACACGTACCGTACGTAATGAACAACACACAGAGCTAAGTTGGAATTTCAAACATTTACGCCATCGGTTCCGTATGATGGTTCCGTAGCACATTGACCTCGATTTGAGCCGTTGGTGTATACGTTAGGAATATTTATAATGCTGCTAACTGACCAGTAGTTGCAAACTCAATTTTCATAAATACTTGATCAAAGCTAAACGAAGGAATGATCCAGCTAATGTTTGTTATTTTCAAAATTACCCCTAAACTATTTCACAAAAAAAACTCGGCGCCTGGAATACGACCACAATCCTGCAATCACATTGCAACTACACCACAAAATACCAGGGTTGGCACATAAAAAACCCACCCAAAAAAGCCCAAAAAAACCCACACTAAAAAACCCACTAAATAGTGGGTTTTTTTTTGGGGGGGTTTTATTATTCTTATGTAAATTTTATTTGTTTTCAAACTTATAGAATCAAAATGAGCTAAATATTTATCTTATTAAAATAAGTATCTAAGTCATGTGCATGACTATGACAAGAAAACATTGAAAAACAAAACACCAACCCTATACAAATCAAATTAGAAAAACCTTAATCACAAAAAACTCGAGGGACTAATATATTTTAATGAATTCCATTTCAAAAGTAAAAAACAAAAATTTAGAAACAAATGCAGTTTGACTACTTAATGTAGAGACTTCTGAATTTTTCCTGTCTTCTAGACTAGACTGCTACTACAATACTACTGTGTTACTCTATCTACATCCACTGCCATTTCATCATTGTCATCCACATCATGATCACTTGTGAGGTGGCGATATACTGAGACGACTTCTGTGCGCGTTCTGATCCTAATCTATTTCTCAATTTATTCCACACAATTCCAAATGTTGAGAAAATTCTCTCAATGGATCCTGAACTTGCGGGGCAAGAATGAAGATTGCTTATAAACTTGCAGCAACCCTCTGCTAGTGTTTTTTTCATGAATCTGCATTTTCTGCTGTTTCATGTCTTGAATATTCCACCATCAACAAGGAGTCATTGTCTCAGTGATATTCTCATTGAACATGTGTTTTGGGAAGATGTTGGAGTCCTTCAATTTATAGGAGTAAAGCGCACCGATGAACTCCGAATTGTACTCGGCCAACCACTCTTCAATATCAGTCTCCTGGGAGAGCTTTGCCTTAAATGTTGTAAAATGAAACATCAATATCGAGTTCATTATCTTGTTGATCAGTCTAATGTGAAACTAGGCTAAGTGAATTAGGTTAAACATTATTGTACACCCTAGAATAATGTAATGGTAGGATGCCCTAGAAGTCGCTGAACTTATTCGGGCCCACAGGTAGCTATACTCAAATTTGACTATTGTATTAGACTTGAGAAACATTCTACCTCTGTATCACCTGTGGTAAATAAATTGTTTAAATTGTTTCAATTGAAATAAGTCTAACAATTAGAGTCAGATGGGGCAAGACAACCACAGCCATCATGGGGTGAGAAAGTAACGAAACTACTGGCCTATCAAGCTGCAGTGGAACAAATTTGACGATGGAATCTGTTAGAGCATTTACTTCCAATTATTTTAGTGTTTGTTGCTATCCTGTACTGCGAGAAGTGAATTTTTTGGCAAATTTAAAAAAAAAATTTGGCATGTCACTACATGTTGTAACATGTAACAGTGTGGTTGACTGACTTGACTTGCGCAGCTAAGCACTCCAGCTCACACAATACACATGTTAAGTTGTTAACAGCATGACTGTTAAGTGATGTGCAGCTGTCTTGCTTCAAGCTCCTTGTGGTGGTTACTTATGATCTGCATGGTGCTTCCCTTTCACATGACTTGCGCCTGTCTGCTGCTAAAACCACTTACTATGAATTGATGAGCATAGCAATTCTCTTTGGACATCTTTTATCTTTACAGACTGCAGAGCTATGTCTCTATGCATATGGTAATTGGTAAATGGTAATTGTGATGGACAAACTTAATTCATATATTGTTCATATAATGTAATAATTCATATAAAAATGTAATATAATGTTGGAAATAAAGTAATAAAATAACAATATTTACTCAATAAGTATATGTATATAAATCTGGAATAGGGGAAACGGGAGTTGTGTGAATAACTCTTTTACAAAAACAGGTATTACAAAAAACCCAACAAAGCCCAAAAAAAACAATAAAACCCATAAAACCCAATTTAACCCAAAAAAGCCCAGGTGGGTTGGGTTTTTTTAAAAAACCCTGGGTTTTTTCCATCCCTCAAAATACCCCAAGCGCCTGGAATAAAAATATCATTCCTGTACTCACATCGCAACTATACCACAAAACATCCAAGGCACCTGCAATAAGATCATCAATCTTCAAATTACATTGCAAATTTATCACAAAACACCCCAGGTACCTTGAATACAAAAGGCCGGACAGTCTTGAGCGGTAGAGCGGTGGGCTTGATGCAGTTCTCGTCGTTGATCTCAAGGAGGGCCACTTGCTTTTTCACAGCCTCGGCCTCACACAGTGACGTGGCAACAGAGCTTCCTATTTCATTACGCATAAGAAATCAGCATTAAATGCAAGCTCAAGCGTTATTTTCATATGAAAAAACACCAAGTAATGGTTTTGACTATCCTACTAAATATGTAATGCTGGGCATGAATCAAGAAGTAACTGGCACCAAAAATCTCTCCAGAAATCACACTTTTTTCCAGGAAATTATTTGTCTACTTCCTAAGCGCCTTGATCAAGATAGAACGCACAAATCTGAAAAGTTAATTACCCTCATCAAATTTTTTCAGAACTTTGAGTCCTATGAGTCAACTCCATCAATTACAGCACATAAAAAGACAAAAAAAAACACTGCCCTCGACTGACCTGGCTGCATTAGAAAGTACTGATTCTTGCTTTCACGAGGCAAAATTTTGCACTCGTGCTCATGTCCCCAGATGACCAGGTCTAGGAAGCTGTCGAGGAATTCTTCAGGAATGTAGTTAGAGGGCGGGCGTTCTGTGTGGTTCTGGTGCAGCACCAAGACGCTATACCAGTCCTCAGGGTACTCCCGCGGCCGCAGCATTTGTACCTGCACGAGTTGTTTCACACTTTGTACAGTGAAACTACGTACGGTCATTAGGCCGAGAGTGGCAGGTGACACATGAATATGTCTATACTTTTTCCAATGAGTGGGTTCGTGCATATCATTAATAATATAATTATTATTGTTACTATTATCGTTCATCCCAGCAGCTATTTATGACACGTGATACACTAAAATTTTTGTGTAAGTACTACTGCCGGCCTACTTTGCCTATATGGCAGGCTACACCAGCTCACAATACCAAAAATTCAACAATGGGACTGACCGCGCATGTGTCAAATAGTAAAATCAATAGCTTTTTACAATTTTTTAATGCTGAAAACTCAAGGCAAAAGACAGGTTCAGATTATCTCACAATACGAGGGGTTGAGTCAAGTGAGTTTTTTAGATCACCGAGATTAAAAAAACAATGAATATGAACCAGTAAGCTGAAAGCAACAATGAGGGCTATTATCATTATATTAGTAAGTTTAATAATTCCCTATCCACATCAAAAGCGAATTCAAGAGACCGGAGAGAAGAGGCCCTTTATTATGGACTACATAAAATAGGGAATCTATGTACAAGGTGAATTGTTGTCCCACAAAGGATACCCTGCGCATAGAAACAACAAATTACGAACGATGGTGTAGGAAAGATAAAGAAGAGATAGTAAATAAGGCATGAAAACAGAATGAAGTAAAGTCAGCACAAAAGTTAGAAGTTATAAGCTGAGGTAACTTATCAGTATCACCCCTGAGAGCGTCAGGCTCATATTCAACCAACTACATTAATTAAAAACGAATGGAAATAACTAAATAGTGCTAAGAAATTTCATTGACAATTAAACGACATATTGTAATTGTAATACTTTGGAGTGACAGTTGTTCAATAAGCCTTGAGATGACTTACCCTTTCTTCCTTGAAAAGTCTGAAGAGCCGCTCATCTTTGATTGCCGACAGCCCATATAGAGCCAACTTTGCATTGCCTTTCACAAGAAGTAAAGGAGAAATTTTCACTTCCTTGAGATTGTTCGATCTCCCGAAGTAGTTGACAAGGCCGGCAGTGGACAGCACATCCAGGGCAGAGACGTGACCCAGACCTGCAGGCCCGATGAAATTAAGCAACGCTAGACAAGGGCTGGATAGATCTTGGTGTACATGCCAACACCTTAGGACATCAACAACTTATTTGCCACACGGAAAACAAGTTTCTCATGTAAATTAGTGCTCCATTATTGTTTCAAATTTTGCACACACATACTAAAGAGATATCAAATTTTATGGCCGAAATTACAGACCCAGACGGTCTTATCACAGATTAGACAGACCACAGAAAATAATGTACATGCATGAGCCCATAGCAGAGATCAAATCGATTTTGAAATACGTTCTTAAAAAGAAAATCTGTCTTGTATAATATTGCCCTAGCCTTGACTATAATAGATTAGATGTTAGTTTAAGCCTCCATTACCGCAACAAAGGCGTTACCAAGAGGAGAAGGAGTAAGGTATCACATTGTATGGAGACAAGGGAATGCAGAATCTATACACAAGGTGCATAGGAACACCAAGTTGAGAAAGAAGTTCATGAAGATTAAGATTATAAGATTATAAGTTAGTTTAAGCCTCTCTAACCGCTACAAAAAAGAGCGTATCAATGAGAGGAAGGACGAAGGCACCATTTAGTATGGAAATAAGAGAATGAGGAATCTATGCAGAAGGGGCATAGAAACAGCAAGGTAAGGAAGAAGTTGATGAAATAAGATAAAAGTTGAAGATAGTCAGAGGTGCTGAAAAACAGGACAGCAGTGAACCGAAAAGAGTGGTCCTTAACATAGCAAAAAAACACTTTATTTCAACAAAAAAAAAGGCCTACCTAACTCTCAGCTCGGGGCCTCTCACTTTCCCCTTCAAAGTGCTTATTCCCATAGATACAATAGTTGTATCCCACTGAGGGTGCCGTAGCTTTGCCACAGCCAGACAAACATGTATTCATCAAGTATGAGGAGCTGCTTTTTTACAAAACACACTGAAGTTATAACGAGACGAATAAAGCATCAAGTTATGATGCACAGTAGAAGTAGAAATGTGGAAAGACAACGGAAATGTTTAGGTGAAGGGGATATCCAACATACTGACGTCAGTCAAAACGTCTTGGTGCGGGTTAAAGCCAAACCATTTCAGCAGTAGTATCAAGGTTGGCAAGGAGTAGCACTGTCCGTACTCAAACTACTATCATTGGCAAGATCCAACATGCCATGCACACTCACTGTCAGGACAGACCGAAGTTTTGGTGTCTCTCTATCATAAAAAAAAAATCTTCACACATACTGTACAATCCTATGACTGCATGCTGTGAAGTCGCAAATAGATTGGAAACGATAACAAGATATCTCATGACATAATGAAGTATTACATAACTTGCGATTACTCTCGTGCGAGAGGCTCTATCTCAAGTATAAGCTCTACGCGTTTACCATCAGTATAAAACAACTTCCAAAGGTCAACCCATGAAAGGAAAATGACATTTTTATGAGGGCCAAAAAAATCTACAATTGCAATTTATAACTTTAGCTATGATAAACAAGTCCATGGCTTACATTCAAAGCTTAGAATTTTAAAGAAGAAAATCCCAAAAAGTTATAGATGACTTATCAGAGCTTGAAATCATTTAAATTGACCTATTATACTCTCCTAATGAATTTCTTTGAAGAAAATCGTTTTAATTGAATGAACTAACAGCTCCAACCTTTGTACTATAGTATATCTTGATATGAATGTACTCAACAACAAAGTGGTGAATTTAAGGATAATTGAAAATTATGTAGGGATGAAATGAATAATGAACTCATTGATATGCAGTACTCATCAAGGCAAAAATTATACATCTACAAACTAACATAGCGATAGGGGTTAAATTTTCATCTCGCATCATGGAAAGCATAGTACACACCCACGGGATCGTCGTGATTGCCATGGATGGAGAAGACTGGGATGCCAACGTTCAAGTTTGGGTTATGAAAGTTGACCATCGGCTCCTTGAGGTGAGAGAAGTTCTCAGCAGGATCACTCACATACTCAAACTCCACACACCTGGAAGCAGAAAAAATTATATCAGTGAACCTTCAACCCTATCTGATAACAAATGATTTTAAATTCCGAGATTCACTAGGTTCGTCATATTCGAGGATAACTAGACTCTCAACACATTTCCTGCAAAGTGACCCACCGGTGGGGACTTATGTGATTTTCATAGTGCTGCTGACCCACCTGCAGTTATTAACTCATTTCTTATTAATACTTAATGAAAGCTAAATGAAGGCCCAATCCAGTAAATGTTTGCTTTTTTCAAAGTTGGTTACCACAATTGACTTCAAATTTGAAGTTTAGTTTATTAGTTTATTAGTTAGTTTAAGCCTCCCTATCCTCAACAATGAGATGTAAAGAGAGGAAGGAAGAAGGCACCATTTAGTATGGAGTTAAGGGAACGTGGAATCTATGCAGAAAGGGCAACAGAAACAGAAAGCTAAGAAAGAAGTTCATGAAACAAGAAAAAGTTGAAGAAGAAAGTGGTAGGCGGTGAAAAACAGGACAGCAGTGAACCGAAAAAAAGATGGTCCGTAACACAACAAAACCTATTCTATTTCAACAAAAGAAAGCCTACCTAACCTTTAGCTCGGGCCCTCACATTGTCCCCCTGGGAGCGCTAGTTCCCATAGATACAATAATTGTATCCCCCTGAGGGGCTTCAAATTTGAATTGAATATCAAACATCAGTTTAACCCACCGCAGTTAACGTGTTAAATTTTGATGAATGTAAATGTTTGGTTTCAGAGCAATCCAATGACAAGATGGTAGAATTTTTCTGGTATTTCTGTGTGCAGTAGTGTAGACCAAAAAAATGATGAGAACTTATGTCTTGTTGAGTTATAAACAGTTTATCATCAAGTTAATCATTAATAATGCTTTACTAATGGTGATCAAATCCAAATTTGTGAACCTGCCAGAGCATGAAAATAAAACAACAATAAGTAGAGTACTATTGTCATTTGAAAAGGGATGAGACAACCATTATTTCTGCCAGTTGAGTACTGAAGAGAACTCCACAGATTAAGTAATCATAAATTCGTTTTGTTTATGTTAATGAGCAGTGAAGCTAGATAGTTGAGTAATGCCTCTAAATGGTATTTTTAATTCACCGATTTCCAGAAGGGAGGTTGACCATGATGCAACACATATACTGGTACTCTTCACGGATGCAATGAATTTTGTCTACTGATATGAACACTGTGAGCTTTTGCAATTTCTGTCTACCTTGGTGTTTTTAAGACATATTTCTGTTTAACTTAGTGTTTTGAAGACGATGTTTTGAGCAACCTGTAGTTTCTGATGTGAAGACATGCTCATAGACATGCATTAAACAGATAATGTTCACCACTCATGCTAAAATCATTTGTTGTTAACCAAACATGATAAACTCCTTCAGAGTCATTCTGCAAAATGGCTGCTTACATCTCAGTCATCATCAACAGCCCAAAGAACATACATATATGAAAATTACAACACAAAGAAGATCAAGATTTTATGATTGAATAGCTTACTCACTATCAATAACAAACTTTCAGAGAAACACATGTATCACAAAAATTTGCATGACTGCAGATCCAGGTAGAGCAACAGTTGAATTTGTTTTTTCATTGAAGTTACACATACAATTACCTGCACCATGGAATCAAACCTTTGTATTTCAACCAGAAATGCCGACATCATAACTGTCAGTCTTTGTAATACAAAGCAATAGAGCCATGAGAAACATGAGCATAGGAGCAAGATAAGATGTAAAGATGGGTGCAATGGCGTTCTACTATTGACAGCAGGATTATGCTTTTGACTTGATCTTCAGTATTTCAGTATTTACTAAAAATACAAATAAGGATGTAGATGTTATTAACCAACCACTCAACTGCATTATGCACTGTCTAAATTGCACATAAACTGTCCAAACCTGCATCATATTCAACTCTTGGTTAATGGGAATATTTTGCCCCGTTTTCTAATTACATGTGGCGTGCAATATAAATATTAATCTCTTGGATTGCCCAAATTGCACATAAAGTACAATATGGTACTTAAATTACACTAAACACAGGAGCTTTTATAGACAAAGCAGTACTTAACCTCTCTCTTTCCCTGACTTAGTACATGAGTTAGTTCTAATTGAAACTAGATACAGAGTATAATTGTCAGATGTAGAGATAAAGTTAATGTGTTGAGTAATAATGACAGAGAATTTGAAAGTGTATCAGAGCTGTTCTATGCTCTTGGTCATTTCTTGAGGGCTTGAAGCTTCAACCATATACAATAGTGTTATAAAATCACCTTTTTTTCTCAAACAACTTGCAGTAAATCAGGTTAGATTGTTAGAAGTGATTTTTCAAAAGAACCCGAACCTTTTATAAAAATCAAATAAGAGAATCTCTTCAATTTATTTCATTTGTTCATGACTAGGTAAGAATATATCATAACCAGAAAAATTGATCAGCTAGTGTGTCTTACATGGATGGAATTGACATTGTTATTTTTCACCAACTCGCATCACTGCCACCAGAACTGTGCTGTACACTTCCCCCCAAAACATATTATGAGGCTTGGAACAGATTGCACTGCTATTTTTTATTGCTAAACAATGAGAAAGAAATTTACATTATCAAAAGACAAAGACTCAATATTTTGAGAGTAGAAGCTCAATAAATAGAGAATTAACACTGAAACACAATGTTACCGGGAGGCCTCCTAAGGTTTTCATCACGCACTATCGGCTGTGTTTTTTGTGTGCTCTGTGATAACATTGCTTGGCATGCTTAATTTGTGTGTTTCTTTTTGTTTGTTTCAGCCTAGATTCTTGCTGTGTATGAACTATTACTGTACATAAATTAATCTTAAGCCTGGAAGACCTGGCTTGCTTGAGTGCTACCATCTTGGGAGGTGAGGTGAGTGGTTTTTCTAGTTAATTAGCATGTGCCTGGTTGGAATTTTCAGTTCATCAGTTTGGTTTCTGATTTGGTTTGCTTCTTTTATTCTTTTCCCATTGTGTCTTGAGATGTTCATTTCGAATGATTTCCTTAATTTCGAGTTGAAGTTTTGCTGTTCTTTATGTTCATTTTACTTATATAATTTGCATTTTTTTTATTTTGATTTACTTTGCATTATGAGATTTAGTTGCTTCTGATTTCTGTTTAATTTATGTTTGTTTGTTTTATTCTTTTTGTAAAGCCTGGTCATGGGAGTTGCTTGCGGTTCTTGCACTTATGAGTTGCACTCATTCTTTTCAGCCAGCAAGTTAACACCTCATGTCCATGCTCTCTACTCTTGGCTCATTTTGTCATACCTGGCTGTACAATTTCTTCTGTTGACTGTGCACCTGGATTAGTTATTTCTGATATTCTGGTTCTGAGTAAACTATAACAAACACTAAAGTTTCATTTCACCAATAGTTAAAGACTTATTATGCAAGATCAATGATGTATTATAGGAAATTCTGACCCCGCAACAACAACAAGATGAAAATCATTCAAATACATCATAAAAGCTCATTAATTAGATTTCTGAAGCTCACTAGTTAAAGAAAGGCTCATACACTGAGGAAGGAAAGCTTAAATAGCACAGCAGAAAATTTACAAATAAGGAAACAATCTAATAAATTAAAGGAGAAGTGATCTTATATATCAAGGAAATTCTAAAAAATCAAACTAGAAATATTCATAAATTAGGGAACAAAGCCTAGAGAAGAGGTCAAACATTTACATTGCAGATACACTTGAAAATTGAATAAGAAGGCAATAGTTGAGCACAGAAACTTAAATCGGTTCTCACTTGTCATTAAATGTGTATGCCTTGAGCAGGTCCATGCACTTGACCTGGCACTGCATGGAGGGCTTGTTGTCATGGAACAGGTCCCCACCCAGCAATATGAAGTCTACATTCTTCTCCACAGCCAGCTCCAAAATTTCCTTGAAAGTGGTGAAGCTGTCATTACCTAATGAGAAATTTATCATTAGTATTTCTATCTTGATAATACAATTTATAGATGATGTTTTAGAATTACTTTTGTACCTTTGAACCTTCATAAGATTTGGATGAAATCAAATAATTGTTTTAAACAAGGATATGATGCAACTTTTAGAAATTAGAAATTTTAAATTGAAAAAGGGCAAACAAAATTCAATTTTTTGTTTACTACTGAATGATATTTCATCCCTGAAAATAGAATAAAACTGTGTCCCTTTAACTAGCAAATGCTTCATCATTCAAGGAAATGAATTCAGCTGTAGAATTACAGGTGAATTTTTAGGAAAACAAATAGTTTCCATTTGAAAACACTGGCTGTCAAGAACATGATGCAAAGGACACATCCAACTGGAAATTTTTACAAACTTGTCCATGATTACAGTTTTAGGCAACCTATCGTTCACTCAGTAATTAATGAGAATTATTATCTATTTTTACTTTAGGTACATTTTACTAAAGAACAAATATATTCAAATTTTAAATTAAATTAGGGCACAGTTGAGCAAGTACTATACATTATGTTAGTTAGTTTAAGCTTCCTAAATCCCAACAAAGGTGCTCCAAAAAATAAAAGCACCATTTAGTATAGAGTCAGGGGAATGAGAAATCTACACACAAGGTGTGTCCTCACACAAGATTTCATGAGCATAGAAACAGTGAGTTGAGAAGTTAGAAGATGAAACAAAGTATAAGTTAAAACGCTATTCTATTGCAACAATAGAAGGCCTACCTAACCTTCAGCTTGGAATTTTGCATTCCTGGAATTTTTATTCCTTTTGTAACTATTATGGAGTAGGCAAATTCCTTCATCTACCAGAAATGATAAAAAAATTGTTTTGGGCAGTTGTAGCACTGAGCATGTAAAAATGACATGGATGTGCTAAAGAAACACCAATAAACTGCTCCTTGAATATTCAACAGCATTGCAGACAATAATTTACACTAGAGTATGCAATCTATTCTTTCATTCTAGGGTAAAAAAAGACAATCTTTTTTAGAGGTGCATTTAATACAAGAATGCTGTAGGATTGGTCAATGGTGAGGACTGCAGGGTGCGTACAGGCTCTGAGGTTCAAAATTCCACTACTTTTTCATGACTTTTTATGCCAACCAAATCACATTTTCACTACCTCTCTCTGCCCAAAATAATGTCACACAAAGTTAAATTGCAGCCATCTGATCTTTCAAAATACTTGCAGCAACAAAGCCAGGGTCAATCTTGCTATTTTGCAGGTAGATGGTCTGATGATTGATGGCAAACCGCCATTGTTTTCAGTTTGGGATGCGGTGCTATCCATTGTTGAAAGTCTTTGTCTCGCAACCACAAGTTGTTGAAAGAACAACTGCCTGGCATGACGATAATTCCTCAGCTCAGTCTCGGCACCGTAACTCTAGTCACACACACACACACGGGATGGTTAAGACCGATGATAAAAACTCAGCTCGAAAATGTTCAACAGTGGCGACAGGTCAACAATGGTCAGAGCGAGCGCGTGTCTTCAGTCACACTGAGCGCGTTTGGTTTCACGTGACGCCTGAGAACCAATCAAAATCGCGGACACTAAAGACGTAGCTGTATCAACCAATCAGAGCCCAAGTAACACTCGAAGGTTACTGACAACGCCTCGCTCAACGCGGACCAAACGGAACGAAAATTTTCAACAGTAAAATTTTCTTTTCACGAAAATCCTAAAATTTCATGACTTTCAATGACCATTTTTAAAATTCCACTACTTTCGAGGCCTTGAATTTTATTTTCGAAATTCAACTACTTTCCATGCTTCTCCATGCCTGTACGCACCCTGGGACTGGGCCAGTACTCATACAGTAACAGATGAATAACATAGTTTATATAGTGTGCTTACAGTTTGCACAAACTCAGAATACAAATTACTGTGCAGTCTTCTAAGGATACAGCAGTGGCAAAAAAATCAGTCAATAAAAATTTAACATGAGACACTACATTGTAATCAATTACATGTAGGTTGTGATGTTGATAAACAAGCCCTTGGTAATGAAACCAATGTTGAGTTACGAAAAATTCAGGCAAATTTTCATAACGTAATGCCATCAGAGCATTTATTTTTCAACATCTACTATACTATTTCTCTTCGTATGGAAATCTATACTGGAATACAAATTTTTTCCTTGAAGGCTAGAGAAGCTAAATTTAGAAAGAATATTTGCTGCTCAGTTCACTGTTCAAGTGTTATCTCTGCTTTAGATGGATGTAAATCATAAGTACAACATTGCAAAAAATTCATATTCTCTAACTTGATGAACATCTATAATAAAACATATAGGATTCTTACAAATACCTACAATGTACAAAAAATTGTTTGTGGGGTCCTAAAGTTTTGAAATTGAAGGGCTACCTAGAGCAAGTATAAAAGTAGATATGTATAGTAGAAATAATCACTAACCTCTTTCAGGATCTTTCTCAGCATAGCCTAAATGATTGTCAGTTGCAACCAGAATACGGAAAATATTACTTGATGACAGTGGTGCCATGGCTTCAGCCTCCACGGTATCCTAAATTTTATCAACTGAAGTCCAACAACTACTAAAAAACCTGTAAAATGGAATAAAAGGGCTTTACATGGAATAAAAGGGTTTTCAAGCATGTAATGCATGTAGAATAATATGAATCACTAAACCTACCAGTTAAAAAGTATAATTTCATAACAATATTTCCATCCATATCAGTGAATGTCAGTAAAAATTAGTGAGTGAACATATACAAAATGCCAAGATATATATATCATGCAACTGTTAGGTCATTTGACTTCTTTAGATGGAAAAACGTTACAGGATTGTTTTTTTGAAGATTTACATGCCATTCTCTGATGAAAAGGTACCAAATTAACACATTTACGTACACATATATGGAGCCCCAGTTAGCTATTCAATGCACAAATACTTTAGGTCTAAAATATATGTCAAAATGATTTTATTTTCTCGAATCCTGAACCAGACTACTGATAGAAATCTCACGTGGCAATTCCAGGTAAAGAAAAAAAAGTTTATAACTATTTTTTAAAGTTTGAGTCATTGTGCTGCACTGATATTATCAGCATTGACAGTGGTGGCTTCCTAATTTGATTACATTTTTGGTTAATGTTGAGGATTATTCGGGAATCGATATTTAATTTTTAGGTGCCTTAACATAGTTAATTAGATCGAAATAAGCAAGTTTTCTTCTATGCACTTTCCATCGTATATAAGTATTTTACGAGTTATAGCGGTGAATTAGTTACGGCAACTCAAGTGTTTGAAGCGGGAAGTAATTCATTTGACCCGGCGAATGGCAACGCTGCAATGGCGTCTCGCTTCCGGTTTTCTCGTTATCAAAGACAAAACTAAACCTACCGTGCTAACTCATAAAATATACATTTGACGAAAAAAATGTATTGCAGAAAATTAGTTAATTTCGATGTTATTACCATGATTTAAGCAACACAAATTCAAAAATCAATGAGTAGCTGTTTATTTGAGCGCATTCGTCATCAAAGACGAAACTAAACCTAGGCCCTACCGCTATAATTCGTAAAATAATTATTTATGACGGAAGGTGCATAGAAGAAAACTTGTTTATTTTGATCAAATTTACTATGTTTAGCATTCAAAAAATGGATAATTGATTTCCGGATAATCCTCAACATTTACCATATTTTTTCTATGGAAATTTAGAGCATGTAAACTTTGAACAGAAACAAGCCCTCACCTTTTGAGCCAGATTATCATTGTATTTACCAAGTGTACTTTAGCACTTCCAAAGCATAGCCAACGAATCCCCTCTAGTTGTACCAATATCAAACCATTGGCAGAGTTACAGACTTAAATGCCTTAAGGGGAATGACTACCCAGAATTAGAAAAATGGCTGTCACGTTTGTTGTATAAGAACTAGCTCAATGAAATTTGATATACGTATGTATTTTTAATAGGGCTACAGATGCGTATTATAAACTTTTTTATTTTTGAATTAATTACTGAGGTAATAAGAAAAAACTGATGAACAAATAGGATAATTTCAAAATCTATTTTCTTTGAAAGTCATAACCATAGAGCAATGTCATTAAATAAATATCACTTTGTGCATTGGTTTTTTAATAACAAACACCAGGACACTATGACTGTTTTCCCTGGTGAAGCCGGTACCCATTTCTGACACCTGGGTAGAGTGGGGTATTGTGCTTGAGTTTTCCCTTATACCCAACAGGGAAAGTCGCCACGCAGCGCCGAGATTCGAACCCTCGTCACCTTCACGGAAAGGCGGGCTCTTATGCACACAGCTAAGGCTTTTTTTATAGCAGCTAAAATCAATATCTCTAGAAAATTTGATATTCTGGGCAAACGCCCATAAGCAGCCCATAGACGATCAATTTAATTGTCAATATCATTGACTCAATATATTGTTGAAATTTTTTTGCCCACTACGTTAATTAATTGATTGTCATCAATGAAGCCCACAGATTATCAATTATATTGTCAATATCTATTATTGTTAATTAGGTCAATGTGAAGTTTAATGCAATCACAGAAAATGAGAATTCCGATCTTAGGAATCACTAAAGGAATCCAGTTAAGAACGTTTTACATGAATGACATTCTGCTTGCTGATGCATTATTTTTGAATTATTGAACTTTGAAGTTGGCCTCCACGCGCGAAAGGAAGAAACGGAATTTAATTAATAACGGAAGCTAACCCCCTATTACAAACTCAAAGAGATTGGGTCATGAGGGAGGGGCACAGTTCTTCTAGTGAAAATTATAAATAAAGCTTCTAACCCACCCATTAGGGTGACGACCGCAATCTTGTTTACATCGGCTCCAAGATGGCGCCGCCATTTTGGAGCCGATGTAAACAAGATTGCGGTCGTCACCCTAATGGGTAGGTTAGAAGCTTTATTTATAATTTTCACTAGAAGAACTGTGCCTCCCCTTCACGACCCAACCTCTTTACGTTTGTAATAACTTTTGTTATAAATTAAATTCCGTTTCGCGCGCTCGTTTCCTTATGGCACGAAGGCCAACTTCAAAGTTCAATAATTGGAAAATAACGCATCAGCGACCAGAATGTCACTCCTGTAAAACGTTCTTAAATGGGTTCCTTTAGCGATTCCTAAGATCGGAATTCTTATTTTCCGTGATTGCATTAAACTTCACATTGACCGTCAATTATATTGACAATAAATTGATCGTCTATGGGCCACTTTAGTCAGAAGACCAAGAAGAGTCATTTTCTTTTCTCCTTTTCTATGCCTTCCCAAGGTTCCCATATCGTTCTGGTCGAGTTTGTGCCAGCAATTTAATAATAATAATAATACAATAATAATAATGAAGGCATCTACGGATGCTTCATTTCCAATCAAGCCTGATACACATCACCTTGTACATTGGATTTTCAAATGCCTTATAACTAACGCCAGGACGCCATGACGCTTTCCTCCGGTCAAGACCGGTACCCATTTCAGACACCTGGGTGGAGTGGGGTATTGTGCTTGGAATTTTTCTCCGGTAAATGTTGAGGACTTGACCATAATCGATTTTCCACTTTTTGATCAACAAAGATTGTTGATCAGACCAAAATAAACAAGTTTTCTTCCTTGCACTTTCCGGCGGAAATGAGTATTTTAAAAGTTATGGCGTTAAATGAGTTACCGGAACTCCAGTGTGCATCACCCTATTACAAACGTTTAGAGGTTGGGTTGTGAGGGGTAGCCACAGTTCTTTTAGTTTTATAGTTTTCACTAAAAGAACTGTTGCTACCCCTCACGACCCAACCTCTTTACGTTTGTAATAGAGGGTTTGCTCTTCGTCGGCTTGGTTGGCGCGCCGGAACGCCTGTTTACTTTTACGTCGGACCGCGCGGTGTATTTTTCCCCGCCTCAAACACTGGAGTTACGGTAACTCATTTAATGCCATAACTTTTAAAATACTTATTTCCGCCGGAAAGTGCATTGAAGAAAACTTGTTTATTTTGGTCTCATCAACAATCTTTATTGATCAAAGAGTGGAAAATCGATTATGGTCAAGTCCTCAACATTTACCTTTTCTCCTATACCCAACAGAGAAAATCGCCACTGCCTGCGCCGAGATTCGATCCCGGGTCCTTGCCGCACGGCGGCAGAACCTATACCACATGGCTATGGCGGCACATGGCTATGGCGGCAGAACCTATACCACATTTAGCAAACACGCTCGAAAAGAAAAAAGATAGAAATTTGGTAAATGCTTAACTTTTTATTATTACGTAGTTACTCCCTCACAACACACATTCGACCAGTCGAGGAGACGTTAACCATGACGTTTACTGAACAATTACACCGCGAAAATTGTGGTATTATTTTGAATCGTTTTGTAAATAGAACTTCCGCCGTCCGCGATAGAAAAATTTACAACAGTCTCTGTAGTTTGGTGCTGTATTTAGGTCACCACTTATTTGCAAAGGTCTAATAATGAAGTGTTCCATTGGTTTGGAAACGTGTTGGCTGCTATTGATGAATTAATTATCAGAAGAATCCATGGTGCTGTGACTGGAAAACTGTCTTTGATAAATTGAAGACTGATGCCATTATGTCCAACTGCCGTTGTGTTTTTTAGTGAGTATAAGGTATTTCTTAACTCCGGTAAATTGACAAGACGACGTCTCCACCTAACATCAGCCCTCGAGGGTGCAGTGGGGCATGAATTTTCTATTGACGTTTCACCTGGATTGGTACACACCTCACAGAAAACTTGAGCTCCTACTTTTAAATAGAATGTATTGAAATTCGTGGCTTTTGCCAAGGGATTTTCAAAATTACTTGTACGGTCTAAATTTTTACATGGGGCTACCTCACTAGTAATTTCCCAAGCTTGTTTTGGGTTATTTTTAGCCGTTATCAGTTCCTGGTGGAGGTGAGTTTGTTTCGCATCAGTGATTTTCTCTTGAAGAATTTTTTCATGTTCATTACATCTCTTGTATAAGGTACTGTTTGATCTATTGTTTTTTACTCTCACAAGATAGCTTTCTTTATTCTGCTTATCTCATTAATTTCGTCAGTAATGTAAACAGTGCGTTTTGGTTTTTTTTTGTGACATGAGGTGCGCATTCGTCGAAAGCTGCTGTGAAGTTCTCGTTGAAGATGGACACTTGAATGTCAACATCGTCAGATTGCATCATATTCTGGAATTCGGTGGACCTATTGAGAAGTTTTTCTTGAAATAGTTCCGCTGAATAGTGCATTTTCGAGCGATAAGTCATTAATTAAGCGGTATTTTTGTCTTTCCTTCGTAATGTTAATTTCACATTCTATAGAAGAGTGATCGGAAATAGAAGGTGATATTAAAGTACTTAGTATTGCGGTTGGATTATTTGTGATTGCTAGATCGAGGAGAGTTGCAGAGACTTTAGTGATGCGAGTCGGTTCTTTGACCATTTGTGATAGGCTTAGTTAATACAACAGTTTGCTTAGCTGATTGTTTTTGTCCGTTAAGTCAACATCAAAATCTCCGAAAGCAAACAATGACATTTTTGCCTGAAGGATTTCTTTGAAGGTTTCCTCAATGAAATCTAATGTTAGACTTGGAAGAGACGATGGGTGCCGGTAAAGGCTGCCAATAATTATGGATTTATGTTTATTTGCACTTCTAATCAAACCATTTCAAAGCCTTTGCAAACTTTATTTGCTAGTATTGAAGATGTTGAGTACATTTATTTCACAAAAATTCAAGATCCACTACCTCGGATGGTTTTGGCGCTATCGTAGCGATATAACTCGTAATCAGGAATGTTAAAAAATGAACTTTGGGTTCGTGAATCAAACCATGCTTCTGAAACACACGAAATGTTAATTTCTTCGGTGACCAACATTACTCTGATTTCATCCAATTTACCATTTGTGGGGTTGTCGAACGTTGCGGCAGTTGTCGTACTATGTCGCAACCGCCTCGGCTGAGTCGGCTCGCTGCCGCCCGGATCGGCAGTGTGGTTATGGAAACAGTGGAGTGCAGTCGTGCTTGCTTTCGCTCTTCGATCGTATTATCTTCGCTGCGGTTCGGTACTTGTGTAAGGCCGGCAAGTGCCTTGCTTTCATTCCTCTCGGTGATTGAGGAAGGCGAAACAGCTGCGGCAGCTGTTTTGCGGTTGCTGTCGGTGTCAGCACCGGGCAACTTTAAAGGTAAGCCAACAAGCTATCTAGGCTTTTGGCGGTGGTAGCCATCATGTTGGTAGCGAGATGGCGGCGGCTGGAAAGGCTGCGTCAGCTGAGGTAGCTGACGCAGCTGAGAAGGCTGCGGCAGCCGGAGCTGGCGATGCGGGATCGCCAGTGCCGCCGGCGGGGAGCACGTCGGGAGTGCTTGTGGATGTTAGCCTGTTGGCTAACATCCTGACTCAGGCGCGTGGTCCGATCCTTGACCGGTTGTCTAGGCAGCTGCCTAAGTTGACTGGCGATGAATCGGTCGACGCGCTGGAGTGGCTGGAGAACCTGGAGAGGCTCTGCCAGCTGGAGCGCGTAGCTCCGACCGACGTCATCGGGTTCATGCTCGACGGCAACGCCGCTCGGGTGTTTCGCTCTATGACTGTCGGTGATGCTGCTCAGTGGCAGGTAGTTCGGTCTACGCTGGTCTTGCAATTTGCGTTGCCTATGCAGGAGGCGTATAGGCGGTTCACCGACCGCCGGCTTGCAGCCGGGGAGTCGGTGAACGTGTACCTGGATGACTTGGCGCGTCTGGGTGGGAGAGTGGGGTCGACTAAGAAGGATTTGATTTTTAGGGTCAAGTTCTACGAGGGTCTCCCCACTACTCTGTATACTTGGGCAGTTTCGCGTGAGGACGCGTATACTGCGCCGTTCGATGCTGTGGTTTCGAAAGTGCGGGAAAGAATGGCCGCACAGAGGGCTGTAGCCGGGCGAGGCCAGGAGGCCAGGCTCGGGGCAGACCTTGCTGCTTCGGGGAAGCAGGGCAGTGGTGGCAAGGGTGCTTGCTACCGCTGTGGCGGTGCACACCGCGTGCGGGTTTGCCCGCAGAAGCAAGGCGCTGCGGCGCCTGCTGGAAGGGGGGCCGTGAAGGCTCCCGCCAAAAGGAAGTTCGCATGCTTTGCGTGTGGAGAGGTCGGGTATTTCGCTTGCGACTGTCCGGCGGTAGGTAGGCCTACGGTTGGTGGGTCGGGTTTCTCTGCGGAGGACGCCAGTCGGGGCGATGCGTCCTCCTCAATGGAAACCGTGTAAGCCGAGCTTACCGGAGGTCTCCTCTCCCCGAGGGAGGTGACGGCGCCCCCTCGGAGAGAGGGACCTTGAGCGGCACGAGTGTGTCGCTGGGCGGGGCGATCTAGAATCGCTCGGAGCGACTGGCGTTACGACGGGGCGTCGGTTGCCAGTCGTTCGTGCCATCTTGAATGGGCATTGTTCTTGGTGTCTGGTAGGCTCCGGGAGCGAACGGACGGTGGTTTGTCCGCGGGTGGTGGTGGGCCAACGCCCCGGCCGGGGCGGCCGTTGCTAACGGCGGACGGCAGAACTTCCCATGTGGGGAAGCACTGTCGTGTGGTAGTCGGGTTGCAGGGGCATTGCTTTGGTGTCACTGCGCTTGTCATGCCGGAGTTGGGGAATCTTGGCGTGGACTGTCTCCTAGGGAGTGATGTTATTGATCACATGGGGGGCGTCACCGTCAGGAGAGGTCCTGACTCGAAGTATGCAGTTGACTGGGGGAGATCCTGGTCTGCTGGATGCTGTAGGGGGTCCAGAAATGGATTCGCCTGTGCCAAGCTGGGAGCCGGCCTGGTGGCAGGGTCGGGGTCGGTGGAGTCGAGAGGTGCGCCAGCGCCGATCGAGATTGTCGACCCTGATTTTGTTGCTAGGTTCGCTGACGGTCGGTGGACTGTCAGTTGGCGGTGGTCCGAGAAGCCGCCCGAGGGGTTGCAGACTCGCATCGCGGAGTACGGATGTACTCGGGCGCCTCTCGTGCGTGAGCGCTATGATGCGGAGATTCAGAGTTGGATCTCGAAGGGTTGGTTGAGGCGATGGCATGGCCCCATCCAGGGCGTCATTCCGTTGCTGGCCGTCGTGCAGCCAACGAAGGACAAAGTCCGTCCGGTCATGGATTATCGTGAGTTGAACGGCTTTGTCGAGTGTCATACTGGTGATGACAGGGTGGCTGTGTGTGGCGACAAGATTCGGAAATGGCGGCAGCTGCGGGGAGAGCTTAAGGTCGTCGACCTTAAGTCTGCGTACCTGCAGATCCACGTTTCCGAGGATCTGTGGCGGTACCAGATCGTGAAGTTTAAGGGTGTGCCTTACGCTTTGATGCGAGTAGGCTTCGGCCTCTCGTGTGCGCCTCGAATCATGACGGTGATTCTCGGCAAAGTTCTGTCGTTGAACGACCGCGTTCGTCGAGGGACGGACCACTACATCGATGATATAGTGGTTTGCGAGTCCATTCTCAGCGCGCAGGAGCTTCGGGAGCATCTGGCGCGGTACGGGCTTGCGGCGAAGGAGCCTGAGAGCCTGGATGGAGGCCGGCTGTTGGGAATTTCCTTACGGAAAGATTCCAACGGACATCTTCGGATGTCGCGGGGGAATGCTCTCTCCCAGTTTGGCTCGGTGAATGTCGGCTTAACGAAGAGAGGGCTGTTTTCCTTGAGCGGTCGGTTAGTCGGCCATTACCCCGTGGCGGGGTGGCTGCGTCCTTGTTGCAGTTTTTTGAAACGGCTGGGGTGCAGTGGCTCTTGGGACGACTCGGTTGACGGCTCTGTCAGCTCGTTGGCTGAGGAGCTGCTGGCGCGGACTCGTCGGGAAGACCCTGTTGGGGGCGTGTGGGGTGTCGACCCGCACGGTATGGTTACCGTGTGGGATGATGCCAGCTCCCTCGCCGTCGGTGTGGCCCTTGAGGTCGATGGCCGCATTGTGGAGGATGCGTCTCGGCTCCGCAAAGAGTCAGACCACGTGCATATCAATGTGGCCGAGTTGGAGGCGGTGGCGCGGGGAATCAATTTGGCGATTGCATGGGGTTTTAAGACCTTCACGGTCGCCAGTGATTCCCGGGCAGTCGTCACATGGATAGACAACACTGTCGACGGCCGCAATCGTGTTCGCACGAAGGGCGCGGTGGAGATGCTCGTGAAGCGACGTCTTGGGGTGATCCGCGAAACGATCGCTGAGCATGGTCTGGTCGTGTCTGTGCGCTTCGTCTCGACGATCGAGAACAAGGCCGACCAGCTGACCAGGGTACCTAAGAAGTGGCTTAGTTACCGCGACGCTGGTGAAGCTGTCGCAGAGGTGTCTGCCGTGCTTGCCACTGGGGAGAGTCTCGAGGATGCCATCTGGGCGGCTCATCTGCCGCATCATTTGGGCATCGATCGGACGTACTTCTTGGCGCGTCAGATCCGTAGTGATCTATCGCGCGAACAGGTGAAGCGTGAGCTGGCTGAATGCGAGGCTTGCCAGCGGATCGATCCTGCGCTGCGGGAGGAAAATCTCGTGGAGCGAGGGGGTCTGTCTGTGGAGGAGAGTTGGCGCCGGTTGCGGTTGACGTAACCCATTATGGCAACAAGCTCTACTTGTCCATGGTTGACTGTGGACCCTCGCGGTTCGCCATCTGGCGACGACTGCTGAATGAGTCTGCAGTGAGCATCGTCGCTCATTTGCGTGAGGTCGTAATTGAGCGAGGGCCGTGTGACGAGTTGTTACTGGACAATTCTACGGCGTTCCAATCAGCGACTGTGGAGCAGTTCGCTGATGCGTGGTGGATTTCACTGCGATTCCGTGCCGCCTACGCCCCGAGCGGCAACAGGATCGTTGAGAGAAATCACCGGACGATCAAGAGGATCGCCGCCAGGGGAGGTATCACTCCTGAGGAGGCTATATTTTGGTACAATGTGACGCCTCGGAAGGACACTGAGGCTGGCTCAGTCCCTTCGAGTGGTATATTCCGATATCGTTGGCGAGTGCCATTCGATATCAATCGTCGGGTGAGTGATGGCTGCGCGCACAACAGTTTTGCTGTTGGTGATGAGGTGTGGGTGAAACCCCCACTGCCTTCATGCACGAAGCAGTGGATGTCTGGTGAGGTCACCAGCGTCGTGTCAAAGTACGTAGTCTGCGTAGACGGCATGCCTAGGCATGTGCGCGACGTCAGGAGACGGCGGATTGGTGGTGAACGGGGCCGTGTTCCCGAGAATCATAGGGGTGTTGATGGCGCTGCGGAGCCCGAAGCGGTTAGCTTCGGTGGAGGTGGCGGCGGCGGTGCAGCTCCTCTTGCGTTGCCCGAGAGAGTGGTTTTTGACGCACTAAACGCGGCGCCAGTGGTGCCGGCGGCAGATAACGCGTCGAGTAAAGACTCCCCTGAAGAAGAGGGCGAGGAGCCTGCCGCTATCGACAGAGAGGCGGAGCAGCACCAGGGGGAGCCGGCGCCATTGAGGCGGTCACGCCGTGAGCGACGGCGTCCCTCGTACCTAAACGAGTACGAGTGTTAGGCACCCCGCCACGCTAGTTTCCTGAGAAACTGGGGGAGATGTGGGGTTGTCGTACGTTGCGGCAGTTGTCGTACTATGTCGCAACCGCCTCGGCTGAGTCGGCTCGCTGCCGCCCGGATCGGCAGTGTGGTTATGGAAACAGTGGAGTGCAGTCGTGCGTGCTTTCGCTCTTCGAGCGTATTATCTTCGCCGCGGTTCGGTACTTGTGTAAGGCCGGCAAGTGCCTTGCTTTCATTCCTCTCGGTGATTGAGGAAGGCGAAACAGCTGCGGCAGCTGTTTTGCGGTTGCTGTCGGTGTCAGCACCGGGCAACGTTAAAGGTAAGCCAACACCATTCAGGCTTTAAACATTTATATGATTTATTTTGATTTTACTTATATTAGCACTCTTTTTAAAGGTAGCAAAGTTACTTTCTTGATGGGATCGTTCCGAGGATTCATCGATCTTGTCTACGTTACCCAGGGTGTTTGGCCCAGCATCTGCTATGTAAGAGAGTCTACTATTTAGCTGGGCAGTGCCAGTCTCTCAAGAATAATACTCAAAATGTGGTAACTCTAGCCTGATTTTTAACTTGTTTGACAAGGGTATATGGTATAGTATATGGTATATACCAAGCCTTTTCCTCTTTTCACGTAGAGGGTGGCTAGCATCATTTACATGATACTT
This sequence comes from Morinoia aosen, assembly GCA_030386875.1. Taxonomy (NCBI): domain Eukaryota; kingdom Metazoa; phylum Arthropoda; class Malacostraca; order Amphipoda; family Talitridae; genus Morinoia; species Morinoia aosen. The sequence goes on along the minus strand of CM059573.1, from coordinate 19,601,547 downwards.
TACAGGGAATGTACATGATAGGGGTTCCCCAGGCCCCTAGTCACGCCCGAGCTTTAGGCCTCATTTTTCTCTCGTTTAGTGCTCAGGTAACATTCCTTGAGGACAGTGACCATACTGCAGGCAACGACCCTGATTTGCCGCATCAGCGTTTTTCACGCCAACTGCCGCTCACAGGGATCGAACCTGGGCATGAAGCATAGAACGCAAGCGCTCTATACACTCGGCCACTGCGAGGCCGCCTCTGTTTGACAAGGGCACTGTAGTAATCGTTTTTACGATGGAGCAGTAGTAGAGGGCTATTATTTGATAACTCTGAAGAGGGATCGACGGATATTTTCAAAACACAATGATCCTGTTCATCCTGAATGAGAAGTTTTTGGTCTGTCACATTTGAGATGATTAATGATATAAGGTCTACAGCAGCTTGATCAAAATGTTTGTCGTCAATGTAATTATCTATGAGATTTTGCATGTCTCCACTGTTCTTTTCAACAAACTTAGCGTATGTGCTTTTGTTGGCTTTGCTCTCTGTTTTGATTGCAGTTTTTAAGGAATTGTAATTCCATTTTGATGCTGGTTGTTCCGTAAGTATATGAGCTACTGCATGGAGGAGGCAGTGTTCATCGGTTTTGGTGGGAATCAGCTCTATTTTCCATGATCACTTCAATTCATCCTTCGTGGAATTCATGCGTTCACAAATGGGGGTTGAGATGTTTTTTTTTCGTACTTTTTACATCAATAAGAGGTTCTGAGAGGTGCGGGGGGTTAACGTTTTTCTGACTCTGAATGGGCCGGCTGTGATGATTTCTTGTATGAGGTTCTGCAGAGAACTGAGGAATGCTCGTGTCATTTCTATTTTTCTGATGATGATGAATCCGTTGTGGATCCAGGCGAGAATGTATTTGTTGGTGTAGTTAACCGCAGATGCGGTGAGAGTTGGTTTAATTATGTGGTCTCAAAAGAGGCAGTCCCTGGGGGGTTGCTGCGTGTGAAGCCGTGTGGCTGAGTGAGTCTGAGTGTGAGCCGTGTGGCTGAATGAATCAGAGTGTGAGCCGTGTGGCTGAATGAATCAGAGTGTGAGCCGTGTGGCTGAATGAATCAGAGTGTGAGCCGTGTGGCTGAATGACTCTTAGGGAAGTCTCAATTGGGTCTGAGGAAAGTCCGATTTTTGGGTTCAATGACTTTGGATTGAGGAAGGTGGTGGTGTTTTTGTGTTGGCTTCGTAGTTTCTTCTGTACGGGAAAGAGGATTTGGGTTACTTGTTCAAGCACAATAAAAAAGGGAGAACAGTCGCTGCACAAGCCAGGCTGCGAGCTAACTGCTAATTAACAGGGTTGCCTCGGAACAAGGAGTCTCTATGCAGGTACCCCAACCGTATTCTGGCGCCCGAATACGGCCGATGGCAATCGCACAATTGAGTACATCGTATGGACAATCATGAAATTCACAGGTGCAATTTTTCCCATTTCTCTAACCCAAGACTATACTCAGAGTACTACTAGAAACAAAGTCGTTACAGGATAAGACGACGTAATAAAAGTTTGGCTGATTTTATATAAGGAAGTTGCAGCCAAATACTCTAGGGTACACTTAATAAAATACACAAGTGCCTTAAGATTGGCAGTTGCTATATTAGAACCATTTACACTAAGCAAACAGTCATGGACTGTCTGCACTATAGATTAGGATTTAATGATACCAAAAATTAATCATAGTTTTTGAACACAATGACTCATGAGGGATAGGTGAGATAGAATTTGCTCCATATGCTCCTGGGTGACTATCACATATATACAATAATTGAATTAACTTGAGAGCAACTTAGCAAACTAAAAATTGCCTATTTATTTACAGAACATGCAGGAACATGACTGAGATGACACAAACAGTATACAACTGAGAATGAATTGCAAAAATAAGGTATAGACAACAAATATAAGAAGAGGTGAGGTCTCTAAATATGAAGTTCCTAGGAGCAAGACTAACTATTTCATCTTAACACCTAACTACTTTCAAGAAAACAAAAGAGTTGTGATAGCTTAATTCTGGCTTCAAGAAATAGCTGCTTCTCCAACGCATCAGACAATTTATTTGCAAACAATAATTGAATAAAAAATGTTACTAAGTTCCTCCATGAAATGAGTCCTACTTGACTTGCATTTACATGAATACCTTACAATTTATTCCCGCTGAAAAACGACGCATAGCGTCAAAATCAACTCAACTTACTAGCTACCTAACCAGCCTTCCAACATCAATAGTATGTGGAAAGCTTCTAGAGTATTTATATTAAGAATACCGATTCTATTTATACAAACATGTTGTCACATGTAATCGGGTAACTATTGGGATAGTTCTGAGCCAGACTTCCTCATTAATTATTTATGTCAATGGATTAGCAATGAGCAACTAAAGCAATGAAACTCTGTTAGCTGCGATAACCTATCAACGCTTTTTTAAATTTGGACTTTAATCGTTGACTGTGCAAATAACAACAGTTTATAATTATTTCAATACCTAAACTTAATTAAAAAATGCAATAATTGAGATCACGAGATTAATCATAGGCTGGGAACACAAACAGGAAAAACAACAGTGACAAAAATGGTGTAGTAAGTTTGAACACTTGTGCCCGCCTAAGCGTTTGCACAGAATGACTCAAAAGAGAAGATGTTCCTAATAACTTGACCTAACATGAATTCCTTTACCATTCTTCACGCTGAAAATCACTGCCTATTGGCAAACGATCCAATCAAATTACCAGTCAATTTAAGTGTCCAATTTATTTCGGTAAAAAGGGAGAATCAGATACTTAGTCAAGAGTTAAAACAAAAATGCACAATAAAATCGACTCAAATTACCAGCATACTCACGGAACAATTGTACCCAATATTTAACCGTGAAGCACACGAGACACAGAACAATATAATTAAGAATCTCACCCGAGGAGACAAAGACACGAGACGCACACACACCAAGTCAGTTTGTTAAAGTGAGCTTGTTGGCGACTGGTGTTGCCACTGTGCGTTTCTAAGAGGTCTCTTACTTTTTTGAACTGGATTTTCCAGAGACATATTTTTTTGGTACACAATTTTAATAGATTATGGGTAATGTTCAGTAAATTTCTTAATCTTAAAATAATCAGAGTGATTATTATGCGATACTTGGATTTTTGGATGGACGTTTTAATAATTCGTGATTTTTGGCTGGTGAGAGGCTGGAAGCGATCACTACACCCTTACTGCGTGAGACCGTTAATAACGCCTTACTAAGCCCGCAGAGGATCTCGGCTTAGAGCAACGGTTAGAATTTCCACAGTATGTATGTCCATGTGAAGTTCGTATATATATGTATGTGGAGGCTGGAAGCGATCGCTACATCTACCTCCCCCCACTAAGAAGCCCGAAAGGTCTGGTAGCAGCGAAGCTGTTACCCGGATAATGTACAATGAGTGCCGAAGGAAATGGTTCCAACCGGAAGCAACCAAGTCCGAACGCACGAAGCACATTTGTGCGTAACGTGCTGGTGGACGCGATGGTCTGCCGTGCCTACTGTGATATACGGGGTTATTAGGAGGGGTCGGTTTTGGGGCCGTGAATGTTTTAGTCCTTATTATGGGTTGCGATATTAAGGGTTTTTCTGAGGAAGGATCATCTACTGATACCAAGATTGCCGGAGACTCAGCCGATGTGGCAGCGTCGGAAACACTGTGTCCCAACTGCGTTCGTTGAACGGTATCACGGGGGACAATGCATTCATTACATTCCATCATCGGAGGTAATCTCCTAGCGCAATCAGACAAGTGTAAGTTGAGGGGCACCCCAGATGGGGCCCTGGGGTGGGATAGTAGGACCGGTGTTTCGGGGGCTGAGGTGGGGGAGTTCACAGCTTCAGAAACGTAGGCTGCTTTCAAGCGGTCTATACTAACGCTGTCGGTCGTCAGACCCTTCTCCACGACAAAATACTTAGAGGAGCGCTTTAGTACTTTGTACGGGCCATCGTAGGGTCGTCTCAGAGGAGGTTTGACTGCGTCTACGCGCACATACACGTGTGTGCATTTTTTGAGCATGGGATCTAATCTTTCAGTAGTTGGAGGTGAGCGAGAAGGAACATATAAGAGGTCTCGCATCGATGCTTTGAGACGAGTCGCGTAATCCGCGATTCGTCCCAGGGAGTCATCGATGTGAGAAGAAGGGTCAACAATATCGCCCGGCAATCTTAAGGATTTACCGTACAGCAGTTCTGACGACGTGGACTTTTGGTCCTGCCGAAAAGGTTGCGCATAGTAAGTAGTACAATAGGCAGGCGGTCTACCCAGTCATCATGACATTTTAGGCATCGAAGAGCAGCTTTATTATCCCGATGTACTCTCGCTATGAGTCCATTTGATTGCGGGAGGTATGCTGTTGTTGCTATATTCGCACACCCCAACAATTTCGTGATTTCTGCCCAAAGGCTCGAGGTGAACTGGGCGCCCCTGTCATGGGTGACGGTTAACGGCACACCATAACGAGACACCCAGACCTCTATGAAAGATTGGGCCACAGTTTCTGCTGTTATGTTAGGAATAGGTACCGCCTCGACCCATCTGGAGAAGCGGTCGATTATGGTCAAAAGATATGCACAGCCACGAGAGTTGGGAAGGGGGCCCACGATATCGATGTTAACGGAATCATATTTGTCCCCTGCGAATGCGCAAGGCTGGACCGCGGCTTTGTTGTGCCGGGTGACTTTGCTCGCTTGGCAATCGGGGCAGGTTCGTACGAACTCTCTAACGGCCCTGCGCATCCCGGGCCAAACAAAACGATCCGCGATTAAACGGAAGGTTCTATCCGTACCCGGGTGCGCCAGGCTGTGGTACTGCTGGATGGCTTTGTGCCTTAAGTTCGAGGGCAAATAAAAACGGCTGGGACGGTCCGCATCACAGTACGCGCCCTCTCTGAGTGACAACTTTAAGGAGGAGTCGGGGGACTCAATCAAGTTATGGATCTCCAGGTCGCACTGCTGTTCACGAATTATCTCGGGTAGCGAAACCGCTTGAACAGAGGGTCGGAACTCGGGTGCTGACGGGTTTAATACCGCGCTGTACACACGCGATAAGCAGTCAGCAACCGTATTTTCCTCGCCTTTTATGTGCCTGAGATCAATCGTGAACTGCGCGATAAAGCTCAGATGCCGGCTTTCTCTAGGCGAGTGGCGCTCGGGAGGCATTTTAATTCGGTTGATGATGGGCTTGTGGTCTGTGTAGATAATGAACTGACGAGCTTCAAGAGTATAGCGAAAGTGCTTTACCGCTAAGTATATGGCCAGAAGCTCTCTCCCGAACGTGCTGTAACGTTGTTCGGTGGAAGAGAGTTTCCGGCTGAAAAATGCGAATGGCGAAGTGACATTCTGGCGGTTTGCTGCAAGACAGCTCCGACCGCTAGGTCTGAAGCGTCTACTAGTAAGCTGAACTCTGCATTAGGTTGTGGGTAAGCCAGCTCCGTAGCAGTAGCCAGCTGCTCTTTAACGCTCTCTCCGCCTCCCTAGTCCACTCGACCGTAACGGGTTTGCGTCGTTTTTTTTTTGTCTAATCAAGGAGGTAAGTGGGGCAAGAGTCTCTGCACAATTTCTCAGGAATCGGTGGTAAAAATTAACCGATCCCAAGAACCTGCGCAACTGTCTCTGATTAGTAGGTTTGGGGAAACTGCGTAACGCCTCTACTCTTTCGGGCAGTGGCTTAATTCCCCTCTCGCTTACGTGGTGACCTAAAAAAGTCAATTCCTTCTTTCCCAACACACACTTCTCTGAATTGATCAGTAGTGAGTGCGACGCTAGTCGTTTGCAAAGCTCTCAGATGGCGCACATGCTCCTCGGGCGTCCCCGAAGCCACGAGCACATCGTCAAGGTAGCAATACAAAAAGGGTAGGTCAGAAAGGACCTCAGTCATGTGTCGCTGAAAGGTCTGCTGCGGAGCATTACGCAGGCCGTATGGCATGCGAAGATACTCAAACAAACCGAACGGCGTGCACACGGCGGTCTTTTGAATGGAACTTTCGTGCATCGGGATCTGTTGAAGTGCCCGTTTTAGATCTACTTTCGAGAATATTTTAGCACCTGCAAGATTCCCAGTGAAATCTTGCAGGTGGGGAATTGGGCATCTATCAGGCACGGTTACGGAGTTCAGTTGGCGGTAGTCGCCGCAAATGCGCAACTCGCCATTGCTTTTGGGGACTAGAATCAAGAGGCTAGACCAAGGGCTTTTTGAAATGCGAACGGTCCCATCAGCGGTCATTCGCTGAAATTCAGCTTTTACCTCTAGCAGCCGGTCCGGGGAAAGACGCTTTACTTTAGCGTGAACAGGCGGACCACTCGTCTCAATATAGTGTTCCGTGAGCGTGTTGTGATTAGGGGTTACGTTAGGTAAGAAAAGGGCAGGGAATTCTGCCAACACTTGCTCGTATGGGCAAGTGATAGCGACGTTGGGGGTCACGCTTGCTGAAACGTTCACCATATTGACAGAACGGAGGGCCCTTCTTTCACTGGATTCGCTATCAAACAAGCCTCTGTTTCCCACGTCCACCACCAGTGCGAATTTCTGAAGGAAGTCCGCACCAATGATGGCCGTGTCCACATCAGCCTCTATGAAGACGAACTCCATTGAACGCTTGAGATTCAGGGAACAAGTCAGGGACTTTGTGCCGTAGCATAGGATGGGTGTGCCGTTTGCGGCTTTAAGTCTAGGGGTTCCTACACCCTGTTTCTCTATTTGGGAGGCCGGGATAAGGCTGACAGCGCTACCCGTGTCTATGAGGAATCTAATACTAGTTAAGGGGTCAAAAAGCGTGAGGCATCGAGTCAAATTAGGTTTAGTGAGCGGCGGCGTCTGACTCGCTCTTACGCCGCGCTGTACCCGTTTTTTTGGTGTAGAAGTGCAAACATAGGGCAATCTGGGCCCTCGCACTTACGAGCCCTGTGCAAGTATTGCCTATGAAACCAGCACAACTCGTGCAAATTGTCTCGTGAATTTGGACCATGACCGGTATTTGGTCTAGCGGTCCCTTGTTGCTTAGTGAACGAACGATTCCTTCTATTTTGTCTATCGAAAGGGGCGGTATCCGTAGAATGGTCGACTTGCTGATACGGCGCTGTTTGTCGTGCCACCACATGCACTTGTCCAGAGTGTTCGGCTTGCTGGTTGGCAACTTCCAGTGCTCCAACTCGCTGAACTAACGCGCGCAATAGTATGTCCGTCTCACTGACAGTGGTTTGACTGACTATTGGAGTTGTGACTGAGCTATTCTGTGCCAAGGTCTCGCATCCGAGAAGTTTCTCGGCAAACTCGGTCACCCCGTTTAAGTCAAGTGAGGAGTTTGGGGAAAGGAGAAATGGGTGCAGACGTGCGGGCAAGCGCTGGATGTACAATGCCTTAAGGGTACTGTCATCCATCACGCCTCTCGCAAGTTTCCGCATTTCTTTAAGCAACTCTAAAGGTGTTTGGTTATTGTAGGTGGTAAGGTTACTCGTCAGAGCTTGGATTCTTTGGTCCCTATCTTTGCTATAACGTTTTAAAATATGATCTTTGAGGGTAGAATAAGGCCTGACTGCGTTAGCATCGCATAAGACTGAAAGATCGTCTAAGACGGTCGTGGGGAGAGCCCTCAGGAGTGCGTAATATTTCGTCTTTTCGCAAGTAATAGATAGGCTTTCGAAGTGGCCTTCCGTTTGGAAAAACCATGAATCCAAACTCTGGATCGAGAGGGGTGATAATTTTATGTTAAGTGCTTGACTGTCGTTACTGTCGTTTGGAGACATACTTGCTCCCTGAATGTCCTCCCAAGAACTATTGATAACGCGCGTTGTAGCTGCCTACTTGGCTTATATTCGGGTTGCTCTCCTAGCTTCTGCTTCGTACAAGTTTATTTTAATTTGGTGCTTCAGTAGCAATGGTGCTGCAGTAGCAATGGAAATTGCGAAGGTTATTAGTAAGGAGCTTCAGTAGCAATGGAAATAATCCTAGAAGGTCTCCTATGGTTTGCTTCAGTAGCAATGGAAATGCATGAAGAGTTTTGTAAAAAGGTGGCTTTAGTAGCAATGGAAATACATGAAGGAATTGTTAGGATAGGCTGCAGTCAATCACTTAATTTAGGAAGGGTTTAGGGAGGAAATACTATGTTTGGCTACTGAGAGTAGGAAAGGAACAGAGTACTACCTCTTTCAAGACAACCATCAACAGAAGTTGACAGCCTGGCATGCGCTCACAGACTCACAAAGGACAACTCGTGCAAGTGAAAACAAACACTCTGGGTGACAGTCACCAGTATGAAGTTTCATTGGTGGCGTGATTTTTAATTTTTGCTCATTTATTTAAGGATACCAGTTTGATACGCTGGTATCAACAACTTCGATAATTAAGGTTTTGACAGGGGGTCACCAGCACTTATTGTGCCTAGGGCAAGGCACATAAATGCACGTTTAAAATTTGAATATAAGATTGTCAGTTAGTTTGGGCCCATGGACTCAGAAGGAGTGGGTAATCGGGTGCTCTACTGGCACCGTGGTTTTTTACTTCACCAGCACGAGTCTATCCTCTGAAGGACAGTGATAAACGAAAACTCTCGCCTTTTTTTATTTGTGTCGCCTATGGGTGCCGTGACTACGGCAACTGTCGGGGTGGATCCGCTTCTTGTGGAGGAGATCTGGGTCCAGTAAGGCGACGTGCTCCAGCCGCTGCCGTGGCTCGAGGGAATCCGTTGTGGATCCAGGCGAGAATGTATTTGTTGGTGTAGTTATCCGCAGATGCGGTGATAGTTGGTTTAATTATGTTGTCTCAAAAGAGGCAGTCCCTGGGGGGTTGCTGCGTGTGGAGCCGTGTGGCTGAGTGAGTCTGAGTGTGAGCCGTGTGGCTGAATGAATCAGAGTGTGAGCCGTGTGGCTGAATGAATCAGAGTGTGAGCCGTGTGGCTGAATGAATCAGAGTGTGAGCCGTGTGGCTGAATGAATCAGAGTGTGAGCCGTGTGGCTGAATGACTCTTAGGGACGTCTCAAGTGGGTCTGAGGAACGTCTGATTTTTGGGCTCAATGACTTTGGATTGAGGAAGGTGGTGGTGTTTTTGTGTTGGCTTCGTAGTTTCTTCTGTACGGGAAAGAGGATTTGGATTACTTGTTCAAGCACAATAAAAAAGGGAGAACAGTCGCTGCACAAGCCAGGCTGCGAGCTAACTGCTAATTAACAGGGTTGCCTCGGAACGAGGAGTCTCTATGCAGGTACCCCAACCGTATTCTGGCGCCCGAATACGGCCGATGGCAATCGCACAATTGAGTACATCGTATGGACAATCATGAAATTCCCAGGTGCAATTTTTCCCGTTTCTCTAACCCAAGACTATACTCAGAGTACTACTAGAAACAGAGTCGTTACAGGATAAGACGACGTAAGAAAGGTTTGGCTTATTTTATATAAGGAAGTTGCAGCCAAATACTCTAGGGTACACTCAATAAAATACACAAGAAAAGAAAGAAAAAAAAAGAAAAACAGTATATTTCCAATATAGATGATACAAAAGTACCATCATTGGTTTTTAAAATCTATTAAAATTAATACACTTAGATGATACACACACACGAGTATTGTGAAATTCGTTTCACTAGTCGAAAAGAAATGATTGAGGGAAATGTACTCCTAATCTTGCTTAATCTACATTTGATAATACATGTAATGATAATTATAAGAGACAACGCAATTTCATGGACGATGCATTTTCATTGTGAGGTGAAAACACTTTTGACAGTTTACTTGTACATGACATAAAACTTCGCAATTCTTGACGCCAGGAAATAATACATGAATCGCTTGTTTCGGCCAATGTTCAAAAGTGTCATTTTAAGGAAGCATTAAAAAAAATATATAAATATACATCCGTATATATATACATATATATATATATGTTCATACATATATATACATGTACATATACACACATACATATACATGTATACACCTACACATAAGCATGAGGACCAAGAAGATTATAAGTTTTGTATTTCTAATCCAACAATTTTAACATAGCGGTCATTAGTTAATAAGCATTTTGTTTAAACAAAAAGTGGATGATCGCACAACAAATGTATAGTTTTTACATGAATGCTTTACAATAATAAAGAGATGACGAGTTAGGTAATGTTACAAGTTGAGAGTGAACAGAAAAAAAGACCATTATCTCTAGTAAAATGCTAGTTGTCAGTCTAGTACACACATGTGTGCACATATACACGCAAATATATCCACATACACATGCACGCACATACTTACACCAAACTCGTAAGGATACACAAATGCATTTCTATGCATCGAGGCAATACATACGCATTCTATTTAGTGTCATACGCATAGCGTGCACACGTACACATATATACAAGTAAGCATGTGCGCGAATATCAGCGTAAACCAGTCAGTATAAACCAGAAATTCCAATCGAGGGAAACGGAGAAAATATCTTTTATTATGGCATGAATTTTTATAAAATTTCGTACTAAAAATAGTGGCACAAAACAGTCTACCTCAGTCTGAAACAGGAAAACGATTGTGGGACGTGAATAAGAAAGAAAACATTAATGTCCTATAAAGGTTTCATATTAGAAAAAAAATTCCCATTATCTTTGAAATATGGCGCAAATTGTCGGCAATTGATAAACAAACATAGGGATCACATTATTATAAGCATATAACTATAAGCGTATTACTGCAGTATAAATGGATGATCACACAACGAATTTATTGCTTTTTTTACATGGATGCTTTACAATTTCATATTAGAAAGAAAATCACATTATCTTTGTAATATGGTGCAGAATGTCTGCAACTGATAAACACACACACACACACATAGGTACCATGACGGTCTAGTTTGATGCTTGCACAGAAATGGAGAGGAATGACATAAAATGCAACCTTCGACTGGTTTATCTACTCTAGTGCATACAGGTGTACGTGGACATATGCACACCCATATGCCCACATACACCTATATACGTACACACATATTCAAGTAAGCATGTTTGCAAATGGCAGCGCATAGGCGATCAAATCACAATACCTACGCATACTTTAAAACTGTGGTGAGATATCTTGTATTATAGAACAATAAGCGAGGGAGATTTTTGAGCAATGGAGATACCAGGCAAATGAGATTCGACAGTACTTATTTTGTGTGTTCTGTAACTAAGAATTATTCTTGAGACACAAGATGACGAGTTATTTTGGCTTTAAATTCTCTCGGTCTTTGAGGGACTTTAATACTCAGGGGAAGTTTGTTCCACAGTAAGGCGCCTGATATGGACAGAGCCTTCTGCCCTAAGTGAGATGAACGATAGTTGACTAAGACATTATTGTTTCTATTCGGTTTTTGATTGGTTACAGTGGGTGGATGGAAACACACTATCTCAGCATTGCTCTGAGGAAGATATAACCAGGAGAATACGTATTGGGCCTTCTGCATGAGGAGCCTTTTTTGGATAGGAATCCAGCCGAGTTTATTGAGGAGAGGGGTTACGTGATCACTTCTTTTGAAATTACCGTTGCATACCATGCACCTTCGCTGCAAAATTCATGCACTTTTGTAAGTCCCTTTGAAGGTATTTAGGTAAGTCTCCCCCTACTAGGCTGCAGTAGTCAATGCGCGATAACACAAGGGATTGAATTGCTAATAATCTGGATTTTTCGTCTAGCATACTTTTAATACGATGAAAAAACATTAAAATTCCGTAGATTTTGTTGCAAGTAGTCTCAACGTGAGATTTGAAGGACATATTTCTATCGAACCAGATTCCTAGATTTTTAACTTTTTCTGATGCATTTATTTTATCATTTCCAACTGCAAGAGTAAGATCTAAAGTTTTTTTAATTGCATCTTTGGATCCAAAAATAATGCATTGTGTTTTATTAGCATTTAATTTAAGACCATTTCGGTCGTACCATGATTTCCGGCTAGTCAGTAAAGTTTCGGCTTTAATTTGCGTCTGTGGTATTTCCGATACAAAACTTGTTATTGCAATTTGAACATCATCTGCATACATTGAGATCCGTGTGTTAGAAGGCATTGGAGGGAAATCATTAATGAAAATAGAAAACAGTAGCGGACCAAGAATGGATCCTTGGGGAACACCAAAATTGTTTTGAATGAATGGGGACAATTTGTTTTCTATGCGGACTGCATGAGATCGATTTGACAAGTAACTTTCAAACCATTGCGTGTCTATTCCCAAGTTCAGTATTTTACGTAGAAGTCTTTCATGTTGGACGCTATCGAACGCCTTAGAGAGATCGAGTAGCAGCAAGAGTGTTACATTCTTTTGATCAATGTCACTGTATATTTTTTCAGATATATTGAGCAGAGCGTCTTGAGTGCTAGTATTTCTTCTATAGGCATATTGATTTTGGTGGAGTAGATTTGACTCGTCCAGGTGAAACGACAGTTGATTTGTCACCACTTTCTCTAATAGTTTTGACATGACAGGCAAAAGACTGATGGGCCAGTAGTTTGATGCTGTATTTAGGTCACCACTTTTATGCAACGGTCTAATAATGGAGTGTTTCCATTGGTTTGGAAACATGTTGGTTACTATTGATGTATTAATTATCAGACGAATCCATGGTGCTGTAACGGCGAACTGTCTTTGATATATTGAAGACTGATACCATCATGTCCAATTGCCTTTGTGTTTTTTAGTGAGTATAAGATATTTTGTAACTCCGGTAAATCGACAGGGCGTGGTCTCCACTTGACATCAGTCCTCGAGGGTGCAGTGGAGCATGAATTTTCAATTGTTGTTTCATCTGGATTGGTACACACCTCATTGAAAACTTGAGCCCCTACTTTTGAAAAGAATGTGTTGAAATCTGTGGCTGTTGCCAAGGGATTTTCAAAATTACTTTTGCGATCTAGACTTTTATATGGGGCTACCTCACTAATGATTTCCCAAGTTCGTTTCGGGTTATTTTTAGCCGTTATCAGTGCCTGGTGGAAGTGAGTTTGTTTCGCTTCAGTGATTTTCTTTCGATGAATTTTCTCATGTTCTTTATATCTCTTGTATAAGGTACTGTTTGATCTATTTTTTTGTACTCTCGCAAGTTAGCTTTCTTTATTCTGCTCATCTCTTTCACATCGTCAGAAATCCAAACAGTCCGTTTTGGCTTGGTTTTTTTGGTAACGTAAGGTGCACATTCGTCGAGAGCTGCTGTGAAGTTCTCGTTGAAGATTGACACTTGAATGTCAACATCGTCAGTTTGCTTCATTTTCTGGAATTCGGTGGACCTACCGAGAAGTTTTTCTTGAAGTAGTTCTGCTGAATAGTGCCTTTTCGAGCGATAGGTCATTAAGCGGTATTTTTGTCTTTCCTTTGCAATATTAATTTCACATTCTACAGAGTGGTGATCGGAAATAGAAGGTGATATTACTGTACTAAGTATTGCAGTGGGATTATTTTTGATTGCTAGATCGAGGAGAGTTGCAGAGACTTTAGTGATGCGAGTCGGTTCCCCTAACACAAGTGCCTTAGGATTGGCAGGCTATATTAGAACCATTTACACTAAGCAAACAGTCAAGGACTGTCTGCACTATAGATTAGGCTTTAATGATACCAAAAATTAATCATAGTTTTTGAACACAATGACTCATGAGGGATAGGTGAGATAGAATTTGCTCCATATGCTCCTGGGTGACTATCACATATATACAATAATTGAATTAACTTGGGAGCAACTTAGAAAACTAAAAATTGCCTATTAATTTACTGAACATGCAGGAACAGGACTGAGATGACACAAACAGTATACAACTGAGTATGAATTGCAAAAATAAGGAATTTAGACAACAAATATGAGAAGAGGTGAGGCCTCTAAATATGAAGTTCCTAGGAGCAAGACTAACTATTTCAGCTCAACACCTAACTACTTTCAAGAAAACAAAAGAGTTATGATAGCTTAATTCTGGTTTCAAGAAATAGCTGCTTCTCCAACGCATCAGGCAATTTATTTGCTAACAATAATTGAATAAAAAATGTTACTAAGGTCCTCCATGAATTGAGTCCTACATGACTTGCATTTACATGAATACCTTACAATTTATTCCCGCTGAAAAACGACGCATAGCGTCAAAATCAACTCAACTTACTAGCTACCTAACCAGCCTTCCAACATCAATAGTATGTGGAAAGCTTCTAGAGTATTTATATTAAGAATACCGATTCTATTTATACAAACATGTTGTCACATGTAATCGGGTAACTATTGGGATAGTTCTGAGCCAGAGTTCCTAATTAATTATTTATGTCAATGGATTAGTAATGAGCAACTAAAGCAATGAAACTCTGTGAGCTGTGATAACCTATCAACGGTTTTTTAAATTTAGAATTTAATCGTTGACTGTACAAATAACAACAGTTTATAATTATTTCAATACCTAAAATTAATTAAAAAATGCAATAATTGAGATCACGAGATTAATCATAGGCTGGGAACACAAACAGGAAAAACAACAGTGACAAAAATGGTGTAGTAAGTTTGAACACTTGTGCCCGCCTAAGCGTTTGCACAGAATGACTCAAAAGAGAAGATGTTCCTAATAACTTGACCTAACATGAATTCCTTTACCATTCTTCACGCTGAAAATCATTGCCTATTGGCAAACGATCCAATCAAATTACCAGCCAATTTAACTGTCCAATTTAATTCGGTAAAAAGGGAGAATCGGATACTTGGTCAAGAGATAAAACAAAAATGCACAATAAAATCGACTCAAATTACCGGCATACTCACGGAACAATTGTACCCAATATTTAACCTTGAAGCACACGAGACACAGAAGAATACAATTAAGAATCTCACCCGAGGAGACAAAGACACGAGACGCACACACACCAAGTCAGTTTGTAAAAGTGAGCTTGTTGGCGACTGGTGTTGCCACTGTGCGTCGCTGAGAGGTATCTTACTTTTTTGAACTGGATTTTCCAGAGACAAATTTTTTTGGTACACAATTTTATTAGATTATGGGTAATGTTGAGTAAATTTCTTAATCTAAAAATAATGAGAGTGATTATTATGCGATACATGGATTTTTAGATGGACGTTTTAATAATTCGTGATTTTTGGCTGGTGAGAGGCTGGAAGCGATCACTACACCCTTACTGCGTAAGACCGTTAATAACGCCTTACTAAGCCCGCAGAGGATCTCGGCTTAGAGCAACGGTTAGAATTTCCACAGTATGTATGTCCATGTGAAGTTCGTATATATATGTATGTATACATATTACTGTCCTAAAATGTTCTTGTTAGTCATGTTTGACACTTTATCGTTTCTTACACTCGTGAGTATATAATGACAACACTTTTTAGGTGATTTGAATTTTCGTCAAGTCCTAGCTACGTTGCAAAAGTTATTGCTAGCATTGTACAGCGATCCTTCTCATGTTTTTTTTGACTCTAGTGAACTCTTTTGTGTCAGTATTAGTAGCGTAGGATATATCATTTTTGTGTATGATTAAAATATATTTTTTTCTCCGAGCTCGTTATTTGGCGTACTTGTTGATACTTTACAATGAATTATTCCCTTGAATGTTGACCTCATATTCCTAAACGCAAAATAATTTAAATCTACCCATTTTACTTGCAACATTAATCCTTCACTTCACTGGTTCCTTACATCGTGTGCTCAAATTGTGTGTCATCAGTGACTCCGTGCAGTGAGGACGTGCTCTGTCCTCGCTCCGAAATAAAGAGCTAATATTAATTACAAAGAATGTACTCCTAACCTAAATGGGTACCCACTCCTGTCATGAGGATTCAAATGTTATTTTAACCCAGCACAAATCGAATTATCAAACTAAAAGTATAATATTCCCTCAAAAAAGGGTGTGAAAGTGTTCAACCCTCATCTACTCAAGGAACTGAACTCCTTCTATCTTCAAGATGGCGCCTAGAAAGTGACGCAGCAGCAGTAACAACAGCAATGAGTTTTAGTCGGAGTTAGGTCGAGATCCTGATGTGTCTAGCTTAACAGAAGACGCAAGGAAGTGGTTTCTGTTCTAATAAAATACTTCGACTCAGCGTTGCCAAAAGTTGAAAGTGATATGGAAAAAGTGTAAAATGATATAAGCAACATTAAAACACTATTTGAAACAATAGCAGGAAAAAAACAGAACAAAAGGAAATTCTCGAAGAACAGATGAGAAACTAAATAGCTTAGCCTCCCGTCTCGACCGCTTGAAAAAATGATCAGCGCGGAGATTTAGAAGACAAAAATGCACTCTCGTCATTTCTGGGGGGGGGGGGGGACTACTGCAATCACAAACCAAAAAAGTTGCAAAGAAGCAGTCTGCAAACTTCTGACATCAGCATTGACCTCAGTGATGCTGACATCACGTCAGCTAACAGAATGGGAAGAAAACAAATAACTGGAATCGAGGATCGAAGAAATATAGTGAGGGGTTTTTGTCGCCGCCCACGAGTTACTCGGGCGGTCCGGTTGTCGTACCCTGCGACAGTTGTCATACCCTGCGGCAGTTGTCGTACCCTGCCGCAACCGCCTCGGGTGGCTGATGCGCTGCCTCGGCAGTCTGAGTATGGCAGTGGTTGAGTGCAGACGCGTGTGCTTTCGTCCTTCGTTCGTGTTATCTTCGCTGCGATCGGTACCTGTGTAAGGCCGGCAAGTGCCTTGCTTCCGTTCCCTTTGGGAGAACAGGAAGGTGCAACAGCTGAGGCAGCTGTTTTGCGGTTGCTGTTAACGTGAAGGCACGCAGCAACGGTAAGGTAAGCCAACACATAGCTTTCGAACTAAAACATTATAACAAAAAACGCGGAATTCTCATTGCCTGCCGAGCAAATAAACCAAAGTTCATCATAAATGAATATCTCATACCTTCATGAGTCAAGATCATGTAAACCTTGAGAGTAGCCAGAAAAAATTCCCGGAGAAAATTGGAATCCCGAGGACCCAGGACGGAAACATCTTCGCATCCACCCCTGGACAACCGGATTCAAGACGTCATCAGATTAACACGCCGTAAGAGCTCGACCAATACGTGATGCTGCATCTGGACATGTCATCGAAACAGGTCTTGGGTGATTAGGCTTGAGTGATCACCTCAATTAGATATCATGTCACTATCATAACATGTAACGGTCACTAATTATATATGTCACTAACGCCTAAAATTTTATAACTTCACACTATAACTTTAAGCGGTATAACTTCATGTCTTAAATCAATTCCAACTTTGAAAAGATTAAATGTATCAATGTCACCTCAATTTTGACAAATGTATGACAGATGTATGTGTACATTTATGACAGCTGTATGTGAACTTTGCAACAACGCCATCAGCAATTTGTACCTACCAATGTTATAATGGAATTTGGATTTCCACCTTGTTCGCTTTCCCACCTTATTTGTATGTAATTTTTACCAGTAAGGTTAGTATTACTTGGAAACCATATTAGCTGATTAGATATGTCATTGTGGCCAAAAAATTTTGAAACTTAATACCTGTTGTAAGTGAACTTTTAGACAACGCCATCAGCAATTTGTACGCACCAATGTTGTGATATTGAACTCCTATTATTCGCTCATGGACTGAGTATGTGTGTACTCACGAAATCGCACTAGATTTTTTAATCTTTTCTCTCTTACTTCCTAAGCTAGTTTTTAGACAGGAATATTTTTTTAATCTTGAAATATATTTCGTTTTTAAATATTACTTACTGATACCCGTTTATTAATTTTAAACGACTGATCACGCTGATGTATTCGATAAAATCGACCCAGATCCCAATCATTTGAACAGAATATATCCAAACCTAAACGACTGTGAAAACTGCATGTATACTAATATATAAAAATTCAACGAAACTATACGAATAACTCGCAATGATTTTTCGCTACTGTGTTGGAACTGAAGGTCACTCTATCTAAAATTGGAAGAGATACAATGTACTATTACTGAACTTAAGTATAACTTAGACGTGATTAGCTTCACCGAAAGCTGGCTAGATGACTCAACCAAAGACATGATTAGATTTGAAAATTATCACAGTTACCATTCGCTACGAAAAAACAAGCGAGGCGGGGCATCAGTACATAAATATCTAAGCACATAAACTTGAGAATCATCGCAAGTGCAACAATGAATCGAGGTCATATAAAGTCACTATTCGCAGAACTGTCTAGAGATGGTAAACGTATTGTGCTTGGAACAGTGTATAGGCCTCCTACAGCCTGTCCTATATCCTTCCTGAATGAGCTCAATCGTATTATTTCTCAGCTCAACAGGTCCTTATACAATGGCATAATAATATGCGGTGACTTCAATTATGATATACTGAAACATGATAGATATGAATAAATCTCTAGTTTCCTAAATGCCTTTCAGTCTAAATCTTTCCTTCATATCATCATAAAGCCTACACAAATATCCTCACACTCTGCTACGCTGCTTGACAATATCTTTATGGCAGACCCAACTGATTTTCTTGCTGAAATAATTACTTCTGACTTATCAGATCATTTTCCAGTTTTTCTTATTAAGAAAAATGTCTATATTGCTTGCACCAAGCAACGGGCTGAAACTTGAAACAAGTAAACGATCAAATTTGGAAGAAATGCAAACTGTTCTAGAAGAATCAAAGCCAACATTGCACACCTCTCAACAAAATAATAATGCATCGAGCATTGATGAAGCAGTAGTAAAGTTCACTGAAACTAAAATGACCGCATACAATCAGTGTTGCCCATTTGTAACTCGTACAGTTACACCGAAAAATAAACAAAAGCCCTGGATTACTGGAGACATCGTGATAAATAGAATGAAACGTCAAGCGTACCTAGCCCTCCTTTACGAAGGACGAATATCTAGAGAAACATATAACCGATTCCGAAACCATATGACAAATCAGATAAGAACATCAAAAATGAGCTACTTTACGCCAAAATTTACTCAATTTAAAGCTGACGTTAAAAAGACTTGGCGCCTCCTTAACTCTTGCTGTAAACCGAACAACGCTGATAAAAAGAAAATTGAATATATTGTTCAAGATAATGTAAAATACCATAAAAAGAAATAAATTGCTAATCTCTTTAACAATTTCTTCGTAAACGTAGGAAAAACTATAGCGTATGGTATTCCAAGTGAACCTACTGATCACCTGGAATATATGGATCATATTCGAGAACACAACTCCTTTTTCTTTACGCCTACCAATTCTTCCGATGTAAAGCGTGCATAAACAATCTGAAAAATAAATGTAGTGGGTTACAAACGTTTTCGACTAAAGTACTTAAAGTTATTGCTGATATTGTAGTCCCACTCATATCCTATATTACTAACCAGTCTCTCTTCCTAGGCCCTTTCCCGAACTTCCTCAAAGTTGCTAAAGTAACCCTTATCTTTAAAAATGGTGAAAAAACCTGTGTAAACAATTATCGACTCTTCTCTGTGCTACCAATTATTAGCAAGGTATTCGAGAAAATTGTGATCAAAAAAGTGTACTCTTATTTTAAACAAAAATCATTTCTCTATCATAAACAATACGGCTTTCGCTCTGAAAAATCAACAACACAGGCTATATTAAATCATTTAGAATTCCTATATTCTAATATAGATGAAGGAAAGCCTGTATTCTCTGTATTTCTTGACTTTCGAAAAGCATTCGATTGTTTGGACCATAGCATATTATTCTCGAAACTACACTGTTATGGCATTCGAGGGGTTGCCAATGAATAGATCGTACCTAAGAAATCGGAAGCAATACGTTGTCATTGACGATGCAAAATTGAACCCACAGACAATTAGCCATGGAGTTCCACAAGGATCGATCCTTGGGCCTCTCCTATTTCTGATTTTTATCAATGATATTATTAAATCTACAGTATTTTTAAAATTCATACTTTTTGAAGATGACAGCACGATTTCTGCGCTCCTTCCGAACCAAAATCCCGCTCTGATTGCGGAGAGTATAAATAATTAACTCCTTAAGGTTTCATTGTGGCTTAAAAGTAATAAATAAGCCTTAATATCGATAAAGCAAAATATGTTACATTTTCATACAAAAAAAATTTATCACTCCCATGCATTAAAATTGGCGAAGGTGAAATCGAAGAAACCAACTCATGTAAGATTCTGGGCATCATAATAGATAAACATCTGACCTTCAAAGATAACATCGTTTATATTAGTACTAAATTATCAAAATCCGTCGGAATCCTAAATAAAGTTGAAAATTTCCTGCCTGAAGCAGCTTTAGAAATGCTCTACCAAGCGCTCCTTTATCCATACCTGCAATACGGCATAGAATCATGGTACGGAACTGATAAAAATAAAACCAACAAAATTTTGACCCTGCAAAAAAGAGCTATCAGAGCGGCAAAGAACCTAGAATATAATGCTTACACAAATGGTTCATTCAAAAATTTACAAATCCTGAAACTTTTGGATCTCTATAATGTCTTCATTTGTAATTTAATTTACAAAACATTAAGAAATGATGGCGACAATAGCCTAAAACAATTATTAAATGCACAAACAGGTCATCACGACCATTTAACCCGAAATAGAAGTAAATTCATGCTTCCTTATTATTCAAAGGCCCAGTTGCGACACAGTATCCTCTTCGTTGAAACTAAAACTTGGAACTTAATCCCTGAGGAGATCCGTGAAAGTAATTCTTACAAGGTATTCAAAAGAAATCTTGAGTCACACTTCTTATCAGAATACTAGTCGTGTTAGATCACCGAGTCGAATCTTGTCTCCTACATGACTGGTCCTAATAATGTAATTTGCAATGGTTAGTATCGCCGATCTTCAGTCTGCTCCTAAATGGTTTATCGAATATACTGTTAAATCTAGTCCATATGGACTATATTGTAAAAAAAACATCTAACATCGAGTTAATTATCTCATTGATCAATCAAATGCGAAACTAGGTTAAGTGAATTAGGTTAAACATTATTGTCCACCTTAAAATAACGTTGATGGTAGGATGCCCTAGAATTCGTTGAACTTATTCGGGCCCACAGGTAGCTATATTCAAATTTGAACATTGTATTAGACTTAAGAAACATTCTACCTCTGTATCACCTGTAGTAAATAAATTGTTTAAATTGTTTGCTAAAATTGTTTAAATTTCAATGAGAGCGCACGCTGATGGGAGGGTTTTCAACAATGCATCACATGGAACATGTTTTCTAAGTCACTTGTATTTAAATGCATTGTCAAAATCAGACCAACCAACGAAGGGAACGCATTTTTTCGTGCTTTTCTCCCAATCATATGTTTCGACAATTGACATGGGTTTTGCGATACCCATATGTGAATATCAATCAAGGATCTTAATGTTATGATATTTGAATGCATCTTTCGCTCACATTAAAACATTTTAGAATGCGACGCAATTCATCCTATGTAATAACTTTATAGAACATCATTGTTTTATTCTCTTATTCCTCTTCTACGAATTTTTGCTTCTTACGCTCGTGATTGTACAATAGTCCTTCTCATGTTTTCGAACTTTCCCGGTGAACTTTTTTTGTGCCAGTATTATGAGCGTAGGTAATAAATGTCATAAATTTGTGTTATTGTAAAGTATCTTATTCTCTCCGAGCTCATTATTTTAGGATTCTGGCTGATGCATAAAATTGTAAAATTGTCTGAAGTTCCGAATGTCGACCTCATAGTCTTAGACGCTAAATAATTTAAATCTGCCTATTTTACTTTTAACACCATTCCCTAATATCACTAGTTCCCATGTTCGTTTGCTCAAATTTCAATATAAATGTGCACTCACGAGAGTGTTTTCAACTATGCGTCCCTAGGATTATGTTTTCTTTGTTACTTATATTTATACGCATTGTCAAAATCAGATTAACGCAACGAAGGGAACGCCTTTTTTGTACTTTTCTCCTAATCATTTTGATTTTAACATGTGACATGGGCATATCGAGACTCATGTGTGAGGATCAAGTAAGGATGTTGATGTTAAGGTATTTTAAAAATCAATGTCCAACATTTCATGTTTTGACTTCATTGGAAATATACTGTTTTTCTGTTTTCGGAGTCCTTCAGCCCATAAATTTGTACCACGGAACAAACAGACCGGAGCCTGCATCAGTACTCGCACTGACATGACTCAGCGCAGCAGTGTACTCGACAATCGCCACGCTATAACACCGACAGGGTAGAAGAATGGCAACTTGCAGATTGGCACCACACGTTCGACGACAAGCCAGAAGATGAAAAACGGAGGCGAGTAGGAAGCGAATGATGAAACACAGTAAAGCGTTAACAGAGTTCCGACTTTATAATTATTAAATATGTAGTGTATCGTTTCGAGTCTTCGCAGAAAAAATGCAGCGCGAGATGTTCACGTATTGTGTTAAAGTTCTTTGTATATTTGTGTATATTTGTACACTTTCTTTTTTGTATCTTCCATAGTGTGTATCTTCAATTTAAATTTATAACGCGGTGATCTAAAATTACAGCTTCGTGCTTTACTGCTTTTTGTTGGGCTTAAACTTTAAACTTATGTCAGGGATGGGCCATCATGATATTATTGGATTAGGTAGCACAATCATTTGCAGTATCATCTTCATTAGTCACGTGTTTACCATAATTACCTTAAATAATGCAATGAAATCTTTCGGTAGTCCTGATTCCCCGAAGTTGATCGAGCATATGCTGAGTCGGTGGAACACTCCCTGTTTCTTATCTCGATCAACCATCCATTTGCTCATTCTGTGTACCTTTCGTTTCTAATTTTCCCGCCTCTTTCTTTTTACAAACGACGGTTTAATTTCCCCTCTTCGTCGTCAGGTGCCCTTCTTGCTCCGGCAAAAAGGATGCAGTGGAGGCGCCGTGACATGTAAATTATATATATATATACATATATAGACGAGCGTATTTTCAAGGATTCTCAATTCTTCTCATTTCTCTTTTTTGTAGATCAAGTTCCTTACCTTCGTTTTTCTGATATTAGAGAACTACTTTCTGTTAATTTCAAAATATATTGCACCTTCTGTAAAGTTCATTCTCATAATCTTTCAAATCAACATTTCTCTTGCCCGTTGATGTTTTTTGATGTTAGATTAATAGTATTTACATTTAAAAGAAATTATGATTATATGTGACCCAGATTCAACTTCAGGAGTTATGAAAAACAATGCAGAATAGCCTCCACATCCAGTTTTCGACAAAAACACCAATGCGGCATTTTACCACTGCGTCTGAGCTATAAGGGTCATTTCAGCGAGTTATGAATGGGTTGTAAAGTCAGCGTTTGATGGAGATTTTGAATAATCTGGAATTAAAATTCAACTTATGAGAAAAATCATTATTACAGGAATGGTAAAATAAGTAGATTTTTTAATATTTACTTCTCATTGTAAGAATACTTGACAACAATTTACTGCGCTCCGTACGAAGTTCTCAAGAGTACAGACTCAGACAGAAAATAAGAAATTATCGAGTGGATTTAGTTTTGCTTCACTTGAGTCTATAGAGGCCTGCACACGAGGCAAATCTTTGATTATTGGTTATTTCGCCTTATTCAATTGTATTAGTTCTTGGAATTGCATTGATTTGCATCCCGTAAAAAATCATGACTTGAAAGTTGTTTCTATTATTCTCACAAATCGTTTCCTTTCTGTTTTCAAAGCATTCATTCAATTTTTTGAAATAATCTTAACATACCTAATTGAATTTTCTTGTCTATGCGCTTGTGAGGAAATAGCGATCTAATAACAAAATTTGTTTATGAAACAGCCATTTCCACTCTTCTCCTGCCGTGCCACACTGTATCAAGTCATGTTGGCCAACGGCACGGTCGGTAGAAGATACAAGGTAGGCTCACCAGTCTATTTAGCCGACCGTGTGGCAATGCTCATGTCATGGCAACGAACCAATAGCAGCGCTCAGATTGCATCTGGTTACACTGCTAGCTCCAAATCTGGCACCACTATTGGCCTAAAGACATGTCGCAATGGTGATGTCATCCAGCTTTTTTATTGGCATGTTACTAAAGATACGAGGCTCACCACTGAGTCTCATATTTGTGTGTGTTTATGCGAATTTCTCTATTCGCCACGGTAGTTACGAGGTTCTAGTGTCGCGCATTACGAATTCGATCAGAGCGAATAGGGAACTTCATATAAACACACACAAATATGAGACTCAGTGGTGAGCCTCGTATACACGTGTCGTGCCTCACGGCCAAAATGTCCCCTAGTGTAAGCGGCCCTTTAGCGACAGGCCTGAGGCGACAGGGCTAGTAGGCGATTACAGGGCTGGGTTAAAAAAGCGCAATCTCGACAGACTTCAAAGGTTTTTTAAAAAGAGAGACGTATGAATAAATGAATCGAACGAATTAAATTTCAATCACTTCTTATTTAGGAAAATCCAACATATCTCATTACGCTCGAGATATGTCACAAACAAATTAATTAAAGTTAAGTCATGCACCTGGAAACTTAAGGGGCACATTTCACGAGGCACGTATTTCACGAGGCACGCAAGAGGAAAGCTAGAAAGTTAAAGTATGGGACCACCTAGCACTTGGTCATTTTAGTGATGTATATTAAGGGAATGAAAAGATAACCTCTCTTCATAAGGTTGAACAGAATTTAATTAGGTATCAGTGACCAATAGGGTGATAATAACAATCTACAGAAACGGAATATAAGGAAATTCCCAAAACAGGGCACGAAAGGTATTTGGCCTCTCGTTAATATAGTTATTAAATAGCGCAAACACGCAGGGGTAACGTTAATTAAAGTAAACGAAAACCTAAAAGGTGATCACTCGAACAGAAGTAAAGAATTACGAAGATTATGTCAGTTAGTTCACACGGTCTGCGCAGAAGCACTGCCTACAACAGCTCTTTTCCACAAGCATGTTAATTTCACAAAACTCTGCTAATTTTTTTCGTGGCAACTTACGAACAACTTAATTGCAAATAATCATTTTTAAGCAAAAATTTGTAATATTGTTGCACAGAAATGTGGCATTATTTTTATCGGGTTGAGTAGGGGGGAGAGATAGTGCTGGAGTTCAAGTTTATCAATCCTCGATCTATACAGGTAAAATTTACAATCAATTTATGAATACCTTAAATCATGCAGCTTATGATCTCAATAATGACACTAATTTTTTGTCGGGTGAGTGAGGTTCGAAGATGATGTATTGTAGAATCAACTTATTTTCTAGCATAACGTTTGTGGGTAAGGAGATGCGCCATGTTATTGGGTTAACAGAGAGTATAGTCCTTGGTCTGATTCTCAAACATTTTATGTACATAATAATAGCAGTTTATCCAGCGGTTAAAATAAGCTTTCGATTGATTATTCTATGAGCTGTAGTTTTCTTGGGCAAATCTTCAAATTTGAACTTTTTAAATAAAATTTGGTTTGCAGTTACACGGGGGCAATGATAGTTCATCCCGACCACTATATTACGTGCTGGTTTTTCAGACTAAAACGCTCATGTTGGATTCTCCAACAAGTAAAATTTGGGCACACGCATCGCAGTCGCTAGACGCAGTTCGCTCATATTCTTATTTGATTAAAGACAGAACTTAACCAAGTTTATACACAACAGAAGAGCGCATTAGCTTGGGAATAGAGTCGTGTTGAAAAAGAAAACCGATTGTTACCTTGCTAACCAGTATAGAGCATAAATTTACTCTAGGACAATGCTTACAGAATAAAGACTTTAGTTGATGGGCTAGTTTTTCTGATGGAAAACCGAAATAAGGTAAAGTGTAATACTGGTAATTTTCACATTTAACAGGAATGTTGGACTCTCAATAGCTGAAAAACAATTTTTTTTAATTTGAGAGTTTATGATTCCAAGAGGAAAACCATTGTTACGAAATAAATCACGTACATAATTAAATTCTGCGTGTATTTCATTTAAATATAAACAGATATTGTATGCCCTATTTAACAGCGTTTTAATTTCTTTGATTTTAAAGTGTTTGAACAGAAGCTAAAAAAACTAGTTTCCGATCCCGTAAACGTTGGCTTGCGATAAATAGAAGCCACAAGCTCTTCTCCACTCCTGGAGACATGGCAATCGAGGAATGATAATGGCTTTCCGTTTTCAACCTCCATAGTGATTTTATTCGATGAATGTTTTTCATTCACATGTTTTATGAATGTTTCTCATTCAACATAAAAATTATAAAATACAGGCTGAAAAAGTAAAGACATTCAGCTAGCCTTTATTTCTCGTAGAAACACAGAAAAATATTTGCAAGGGTTGGTCCTAATGCGATTCCCATGGCAATACCCTCAATTTGCTTGTAAAATTCCCCGTACAGTGGCACAGCACCGCGGGAGGAGTTTCCATACTTGAAAGAAGTTTTCAGAAGGACTTTTAGGCCGCAGCCTGCTGACTTATCCTCCTCATTCAGCAATACGCAGCCATGCTGAAAAGTGTAGTACAGGTATTCGTGAGATCAACACGCCAGATGACCTCGAGCAATACCTGATGCAACAACTAAATATGTCATCACAGCAGATCATGGGTGACTAGACTAGGTGATCCCCTAAATTAGTCAATTTCATTTTCATCCCCTAAATATGTCAATTTCGTATTAATTTAACCTCAATTAGGTATCATGTCAGTAAACCTCAACTTGATGCTAGTTCAACCTGAATCTATACAAATGTATAACAGATGTGGTTGTAAACATTTATGACAGCTGTGTGTGAACTTTTGAAACAACGCAATCAGCAATTTTTTACCTCCCAATGTTAATGTGAATTTTTTCTCTTCTTAAACACTTAAGTATTATTACGCGTAAACCATATTAGCTGATTATATCATTGTCGTTGTAATCTTCTTATAATCTGATAATCGCTTCTGCCCTCCACTGCCATCGTACAACCATATTAGCTGATTATATCATTGTCGTTGTAATCTTCTTATAATCTGATTATATCATTGTCGTTGTAATCTTCTTATAATCTGATTATATCATTGTCATTATAATCTATCAGCAATTTTTCACTTACCAATATTACTGTGAATTCTTCCTTATTTACCACTACAGTTATTATTACGCGTAAACCATATTAGCTGATTGTATCATTGTCATCATAATCTTTAAAACTTATTCCCTCTTGTATGTGAACTTATGAAAACGCCCTCAGCAATCTGTTTGCACCAATGTAGTGATGTAGTGATTTCGAACTCCAATATTATAACAAATAAATAATAGATGTGTGTGTAAACATCTATGACATCTGTGTGTCACATTTTGTAACATCGCAATTAGTAATTTTTCACCAACCAATGTTACTGTGAATTCTTCTTTATTTACCACTACAGTTATTATTACGCGTAAACCATATTAGCTGATTGTATCATTGTCGTCATAATCTTTAGAAACTTATTACCTGTTGTATGTGAACTTGTGAAAACGCCCTTAGCAATCTGTTTGCACCAATGTTGTGATATTGAACTCCATTATCACTCGCTCATGGACTGAGTTTGTGTGTACTCACGAAATCGCGCTAGATTTTTCTTTTTTACTCTATTCTCTCTTACTTAATAAGCTACTTTTTAGACTGGAATATCCCTTTAAGATTGACTCTGTATTTCGTTTTAAGCTCTATAGTACCTAATTCTTACTTTTACTTATTTTAAATGACTGATCACCCTGAGATATTTGAGGAAATCGATCCAGATTTCAATCATTTGAACAGAATATATCCAAACCTAAACGACTCTCAAGAGTGTAGGTATACTAATATATCAGAATTCAACGAAACTATACGAATAACTGACCGAGATTTCTCACTCCTGTGTTGGAACTGTAGGTCACTCTATCCAAAATTGGAAGAGATACAATGTACTATTACTGAACTTAAAAATAACCTAGACGTGATTAGCTTCACCGAAAGCTGGCTAGATGACTCGACTAAAGACATGATTCGATTTGAAAATTATCATAGTTACCATTCGCTAAGAAAAAACCAGCGGGGCGGAGGCATCAGCACATATATATCTAACCACATAGACTCGAGAACCATAGCAAGTGCAACAATGAATCAGGATCATATAGAATCACTCTTCGTAGAACTTTTTAGAGATGGTAAACGCATTGTGCTTGGAACGGTGTATAGGCCTCATACAGCCTGTCCTATATCCTTCCTGAATGAATTGAATCGTATTATTTCTCAGTTCAACAGGCCCTTATGCAATGACATAATAATATGCGGTGACTTCAATTATGATCTATTGAAACATGAAAGCCATGAACCAATCTCTAATTTCCTAACTACCTTTCAGTCTCAATCCTTCCTTCCGATCATTACAAAGCCTACACGAATAACCTCAGAGTGTGCTACGCTGCTTGACAATATCTTTATGACAGACCCTAGTGATTTTCTTGCTGGAATAATTACTTCTGACTTATCAGATCACTTCCCAGTTTTTCTTATTAAGAAAAATGTCTATATTGCTTGCACCAAGGCACGGGCTGAAACTTACTCATATCGTAAAATAAACGAATCAAATCTTGAAGAAATGCGCACCGTTCTAGAAGAATCAATGCCTACATTGCACATCTCTCAACAAAACAATAATACTACGAGCATTGATGAAGCAGTAGTAAAGTTGACTGAAACTATAATGACCGCATACAATCAGTGTTGCCCAATTGTAACTCGTACAGTTACCCCGAAAAATAAACAAAAGCCCTGGATTACTAGAGACATCGTGATAAATATAAAGAAACGTCAAGCGTACCTAGCCCTCCTTTGCGAAGGACGAATATCTAGAGAAACATATAACCGATTTAGAAACTATGTAACAAACCAGATAAGAACATCAAAAAAGAACTACTTTACGCTCAAGTTTACTCAATTCAAAACTGACGTTAAAAAGACTTAGCATCTCCTTAACTCCTGCTGTAAACCGAATAATGCCGATAAAAAGAAAATTGAATATGTTGTTCAAGATAATGTAAAATATCATGAGAAGAAAGAAATTGCTAATCTCTTTAACAACTTCTTCGTAAACGTAGGGAAAACAATAGCTGATGGTATTCCAAGTGAACCTATACTGATCACCTGGAATTTATGGATCATATTCGAGAACCCAACTCCTTTTTCTTTACGCCTACAAACTCCTCCGATGTAATTACGTGCATAAACAACATGAAAAATAAATCGAGTGGGTTACAAACGTTTCCGACTAAAGTACTTAAAGTTATTGCTGACATTGTAGCCCCACTGATATCAAATATTATTAACCAGTCTCTCTTACTAGGCACTTTCCCGAACTCCCTCAAAGTTGCTAGAGTAACCCCTATCTTTAAAAGTGGTGAAAAAACCTGTGTAAACAATTATCGACCTATCTCCATTCTACCAATTATTAGCAAAGTATTCGAAAAGATTGTGTATAAAAAAGTGTACTCTTATTTTGAACAAAAATCATTTCTTTACGATAAACAATACGGTTTTCGCTCTAAAAAATCAACAACACAGGCTATATTAAATCATTTACAATTCCTCTATTCTAATATAGATGAAGGAAAGCCTGTCTTCTCTGTATTTCTTGACTTCCGAAAAGCATTTGATTGTGTGGACCATAAAATACTATTATCGAAACTACACTGTTATGGCATTCGAGGGATTGCCCATGATTGGTTCAGATCATACCTAACAAATCGGAAGCAATACGTTGTCATTGACGACGCAAAATCAGACCCACAGACAATTAGCCATGGAGTTCCACAAGGATCTGTTCTCGGGCCTCTCATGTTTTTGATTTTTATCAATGATATTGTAAAATCTACATCATTCTTCAAATTCATACATTTTGCCGATGACAGTACGCTTTCTGCGGTCCTTCCGAACCAAAATCCTGCTATGATTGTGGAGAGTATATATACTGAACTTCACAAGGTTTCATCGTGGCTCAAAGCTAATAAAATAAGCCTAAATATCGATAAAACAAATTATATTACTTTCTCATACAAGAAAGATGTATCTCTCCCATGCATTAAAATTGGCGAAGGTGAAATCGAAGAAACCAACTCATGTAAGTTTCTGGGCATCATAATAGATAAACATCTGACCTTCAAAGAGCACATCACTCATATTAGTTCTAAATTATCAAAATCCATCGGAATCCTAAATAAAGTTAACAATTTTCTGCCTGAAACAGCTTTACAAATGCTCTACCGAACGCTCATTTCTCCATACTTGCAATACGGAATAGAAGCATGGCACGGAACTGATAAAAATAAAACCAACAAAATTTTTACTCTGCAGAAAAGGGCTGTCAGAGCGGTAAAGAACCTAGAATATAATGCTCACACAAATGATTCTTTCAAAAATTTACAAATACTTAAACTTTCGGATCTCTACAAAATCTCCATCTGTAATTTCATTTACAAAACATTAAGAATTGATGGCGACAATAGCCTAAGACAATTATTGACTGCGCAAACTGGTCATCACGACCATTTAACCCGAAATAGAAGTAAATTCATGCTTCCTTATTATTCAAAGGCCAGGTCGCAACACAGTATTCTCTTCGTTGGAACCAAAACTTGGAACTCTATACCTGCAGAGATCCGTGAATGTAATTCGTACAAAGTATTCAAAAGACATCTTGAGTCTCACTTCCTATCAGAATACTAGTCGTGTAAGATCACCGTGTCGAAATCTTGCCTCCTACATGTAACTAATGATAATGTCATAATGTAACTTGCCTTGTGTACCATAACCAATCTTCTCTCTGCTCTTGAATCGTTTTATCGAACATACTGTTAAATATAGCCGACTTGACCTATATTGTAAAATACAGCATAAAATATCGAGTTAATTATCTCAATGATCAGTCTAATGCGAAACTAGGTTAAGTGAACTAGGTTAAACTTTTTTGTACACCCTAGAATAACGTGATGGTAGGATGCCCTAGAAGTCGCTGAACTTATTCGGGCCCACAGGTAGCTATACTCAAATTTGACCATTGTACTAGACTTAAGTAAAATTCTACCTCTGTATCACCTGTGGTAAATAAATTGTTTAAATTGTTTAAAAATTGTTTAAATTGTTTGTTTAAATTATGATATTAGAGTGGTTGATAGTTCTTTTTGTGATTTTGACATTAGGATTTTAAAATTATTGCATAATTTTACGGCGAAACCAACTTTAAACAACATGCTTAGCCCGTATCCCCTTCATGTAGTTCACGCATAGTTGTCTCGGTTTCTGTTTTTTTCACTTCTTTCACTCTAATGTATAGCCTGGAATTTATTATCGATCATAGTTTCATGCTTGCGTAGTAATGATCACACTTAGTATTTTATAAAACTAATGATGGAGTTGGTCTGAAACGTTTTGGATTTTTTTAATAAAGTGACTAATTTTAACAGCGTTTTTTCTGCTTTGAAATTTTTAGCAAATTTACAATTTAAAGTAGAGAGAAAATCTATAGACGTCCTCCGTTTAGCATTTAATTTTCGACAAGGGTGCAAATTTCAGATGAATTTCAGGAGCGCTTGAATTGTCATGACTCTAAAAAACTGTTCTATGATCTTTGGGGGCATTGTAATGAAACAAGTTATATGTATGCTCTTTATATTTCTGACGCAGCTAAAATTTTCTGCCTAACAAGAACTGAAGGCAAAAACCAATAAGTAAGGTTAAAATACACATCCAAAACACATATTCAAAAAAAGTATGTATCAGTCTTGAAGGGTTCGCTCTAAATTGCATTTTTCTTGTCCTTAAGGGGAGTTTTCACTTTTTTTCGCAGTATTCTTTGACGCAGCGGATGTATGCAGCCAGCTGCGGAGGAAAAAATGAACGAGATGAGTATTTTAAGTATGTTCCATCACTTACGCTCTACCCAACGTATTTGCCCAACTAATTATTCCTAAAATTTCACATCGTTTATACCATGTAAGCGAGGCCACAACTCTGATGCATAAGTTAAAAAATCTCTCTGTACGCATTACATTGGTCATAACGAAAATGAGGCAAGGGCAGAAATGGCTGTTTTAACTTGATTTTAGGGTACTGATTTCACATTTGAAGTTCATTTTCACTCATCACCTCTAGTTTTTAAGTATACCTGCTGTATATTTTATACCCATATAGTACATAAAGATGTAAATGTATTTAGGGCAGCGTTATTTGTTATATATCTTAGAAAATATAAAATTTGTTTTCTTGTAATAAAAGTTGATGACTCATTTTTACTAAAAAGCGACTGGCAACTTAGCATCCAACTAAGATATACCAGAAGCGGACTGGCAGTGAGTGTAGGAGGTTGGTGTCGCTCGACAATCATGTTACACAATCTTTTGGATATGTATTCAAATTATAAATTAGAACAATGCACACAACTCTAGTAAACTCACATAAGATCAATTTTTCATTTGTTTTCCAGATGCGTTTATAGGGTAATGGCTCGTCAAAACAAAGCAGCCTCTGCAGTTGCTTCAGGCTCGTCAAAACACCGATGATACATCAATACCAATTCTTCCTGCTACGTGCGTGACTTCACGACAGTTGCACAGCGCCGCACAATCACTTTCCTCCTCAGAACTACTTACTTATATTATTTTGAATGTACAATTGATCAGGACAGATCTTGGGCTCCGCACATCTGTTGCAAAATCTGCCACAATTGATTAACTGTATGGTTGAACGGTAAGAAAGCGGCCTTCAACTTTTCTCTAGCTGTGGTCTAGACTCTAGAGAGAGCCATGAAGCCATGCAGATGACTTACTTTTTGCCCTACAAATATAACTTGTTTCAGTGTATCATTTAGAAAAAATATTAAGGAGAGCATCCCACTTGGTCAACTTTTTTCGTCCGATTCGTTTGAAAATTGGCCAGTATATGAATTTTTTAAAAGTAAACACATTTTACTCGTGTCACTTTTTCGATTTAGGCATTAGTTTTTTACCACAAATTAGTTTTTGGTAAATTTTTATTTTTATTTCAAGACGTATCTCCTCATTCAGTTTTGATGCTAGAACAAAACCAAGGATAGTTTTAGAATTCTTGAAGCATTTCTAACAAGAAAATGGAGCGAAATTTTACCATTGTGCAAAAAAATTGTGATTAGCAATTTATATGATTTCATCACGAAGAAGTTATTTTTGTGTTTATAGTTTTATACTTTTTTTCTCAAATTTGGAAAAAAGCTTCATTTTATTGTTAGAAATGTTCCAAGGACTCCAAAACCGTCTTCGTTTTGTTCTAGCATCAAAACTCAATGAGGAGTTACGGTTTGAATGTTGAAGGTTATTTTTTTTGGATATAAGCCATAACAAATTTTTTTGTTGAAGTGTAATATGAAATGGACAATGTATGCAATTGAATGCAGTTTTAATTTTTACTTCAATAATTTACATACATAACATCATATTCACACTCTGAATTGTGATTTCCAAAAAAAAATTAATTTTTTTTAAAATATGAAATTTTTTTTCATTCTGATTCTTATGAAATTTTACTATGGTATGTAACTTTTGAAAAGAAACCCGATTTATCTATTCATTTTTTTGATTTAGGCCTTAGTTTTTGAAAAAAATTGACATATTGGTTTTTCGGTATTGATATTTCACTGGTAATGATATTTCAAGACGTATCTCCTCATTCAGTTTTGATGCTAGAACAAAAACAAAAACAGTTTTAGAATCCTTGAAGCATTTCTAACAAGAAAATGAAATTTTCCATTTCCCGTTTTGTTGTATGGGGTAGAAATGGGGTCGAGAATTAAAGATTTTGGTCCCCTTACCCCTCCCTTGGGGGGATCTATTGTCTGTGGCGCCATAAAATTTTAGGACCGAATAGTCCACCACCTAAGAGTCTTTTTCCAACATAAACATGAAAAATGACCATCGGAGCGACTGGGCCTGGCAGGGGCCTGGGATGATCTTTAAATATCCCAACCTTCCCTCTGCTATGGGAGCTGTTCCTCCATTCAGATAATTTTCCTGTCCCGACACCCCAAGTAAATAAGGATCTTCTCCCCTCATCAAATGAAGAAATGCCTTAGGGGAAGATTTTGCCAAGTCGATCACTTCTGAAGATAACGCCTCTGTTTGCTCAGGGGCAAGTTGCAACGAGCCCGACTGGATCACGCACGAAGACCTGAATGACCTCGCTCGTGATTCGTATTTGTCGGAACAGCTGTCATCGTTCCTGGCTTCTCGGCTTATGCAGTGGAACCGAGTCCAGGAAGATGGAGGGATCACCAGTTTCAAGACACGGAACAAAAACTTTGCTTCATTTTTCGATACGGAAAATAAGCTGTGCTACTGCACAAATGAAACTGGCTTGTTCATCCTCCTTACTTTGCCACACACCCCTTCAGACTTGAGTTTATGCATAGACTCTTCCAAGTGAAGTCTCAAGGCTGTGCTTCGTCACAACGGGGATAAATACCTCAACATTCCCGCTGTCCACTCTGCCCATCTAAAGGAGTCGTATGACAATAGGGAGCTTCTTTTGGAAACTGTAAAGAGCAACCAGTACCGGTAGAGTCACTAAGGGGACCTCGAAGTTATTGGACTCCTTATAGGCATGCAAGCGGGCTTCACAAAGTACTGTTGCTTTCTCTGTCTTTGTGACAGACGGCCTGTACTCAAACACTATAAGCGGAAAGACTGGGGATCTAAGAGCACTTTCCTTTCTGGTGAACACAGTGTCCAAGGGAATCCTCTGGTCGACGTGAAGTAGATGCCTCTTTTTCTTTAATTTTGTCAATGGTCTTTCTTCAAGACCATTGACAAAAGTGGTACTGCCTTCAAACCCTAGCGCACTCTGTTCCCAGGTCTCAATGCTGCTCTGCTCAAGGAGGGCATCTTCGTCGGACCTCAGATCCGAGAAGTGTTGAAGGATGCTGACTTCGAGAAGCTCCTCACGTTCGAGAGCATGGGAAGTATTTAAGTCAGTCTGGAGTGGCTTCCTTTGTAAGACACGGGTACCAGATTATCAAGACTGCATTGAGAAGTTGTTACAGACGTTCGAGGATGTGAGGTGCAGAATGTCACTCAGAATTCACTTTCTTCACTCCCATCTGAATTTTTCACCTAGGAGCAGTAAGTGATGAACAGGGAGTAAGATTCCACCATGACATTACAACGATGGAGAGCAACTATCAAGCCAAATGGAACCCTGGAGGGATAGAAGACTTCTGCTGTATAATCTCGCGTGACATCCCGGGACCCGGAGGCAAAATACACCATATCAACCAAGAAAACGCACTTCTGTCTGCTGTACTATGAAAAACGTGCATTGTGTTATCCAAGCACTTAGATTCCGTCATTGGTTTTTATCTAAGTTGTTTCATCTGTAATAAGCTTCCGTAACAGCTGAAATGAGCGCGTTATATAAACGTCGTATCAGAAAGAGGGTGTAGAAGCAATAAAGCTAGAGGTGATAGAGCAGAACTGTTTAGAAATTTGAATTCAGCACATCCAAATTAGTAATAAACACCGGTTCACATCTTTGCTTCAGATCAAGAGTTTTTCTCTGTAAATAGTTTGATAAGCGCGTGTTTCAGGATGAAATAATGTCTCGTTTGTAATTTCACTGAGCTCAAAGAAAACAACTTGAAGATATTAAAGAAAACAACTTATTCTAGTTGCCCAAACATAATCTAAAGATTTGGAAGAATCCTCACTTGGTATGTCAGCTGAAGAATGCTGTCGCAGTCATCCATAGTTTCCTGGTATGCAGCCTTGTCGGCAGCATGTGTGTATTTATAATACGAAACGAACTCCCTTATTGCATCACGATCTAGAACACCTTCGTTGAACTGTGCGCAGGATCGTGGAAGAACGATGTGAGAAGTAGGGAAGTTTAGTGTTAATTACGAAGCTCCAATTCAATACTCCAGCAAAAATTAAAAGGGCACTAAGTAATGTTTAGCACGCTACGTCTTCACCTTCTTGAATCGAATTCACATTATAAACATCTGCAGAAAATTACTTAAAATGAATCATTAGACTGATAACTTGATATATTTCAAATAATCACATGGAAAGAGAAGAAAAGTGGACCAAAGGAGAGATAAACACAACATATGTATCTACTCTAGGAGGAGAGACCTGTCAAAAGCTGTCATTACACAGCTGCTCGCTGGATCATCCGAGCTAGAAATAATAAACCTGCATATACATAGTTTCAGTGAATAAATTTCAACAGCCTCTCAGGCAACTCACTGAAAATGAGGCGATAGATCTGTGGGATAAGAATAAAGTTTGCTGTCGTATTTAAGTAATTTAACCTTTTTATTCAGAGTTTTAGCGTATGCATTACGATGCTTGGCAAGTATAATGCCTGAAATTTTGAAAAAAATCTTGTTTGATTACGCCTATTGTCTGCTCAGAGTGTTAAAGTTGATTACAACATTGCAGGCAAGTAACATATCAATACTCATCCGTCTGAAGAAGAGCAAGCCGAACATCAAGTATATAAGCGATGCATGCTGTACTCATCATTTATGACAGACAATTTTAAACTGTTAGATATGCTAAAAAATTCATGATGAAAGCCGAAGAGGAGCTCCTGCATTCTTGAGACAAGAAGAAGGCAACGTAAAAGTATTGAGTCTAAAAACCATTGGAGTATTTTGATGGGAAACTTCAGTAAAAAAAGATCTTTTGAGAGGACTCTTCTACGTGAGAGACCGGAAAGGACCATTTCCATATTTCCTCCTGCACCACCATGGGTTGTGAAATAAAAGCGAAGATATTGCTATTGGCGTTAGAGAGGAAAAACATAAAGAATGAATTTGAAGATAATTGACACAAGGTATTGCATGGCAGCAAAAGACGTAATTGACACCACCTTGAAAACCTACAATCGAGGAGCTCATACGAAAAATATAAGTTGCAATTTTCAGGGGCGGGAAAACTGATGAACATATGTTCTAGTCTACACGAATACAACAATGTTGCTCACCATTCCTGCTTGTTTCGACATGCACTGGTAAATGATTTCGTCTCTTTTATCATCATCAGTACCTGCAAATTCGAAATCATATTAGATAGGAATAAATTTTGAGAGCATTCACCATAATTATTATTCTAGTGCAAGCATTACAAAGACTCACGACAAAACCTTATAAAGAGTATTTTGAATGCAGCCTAGAGAGGGCATGTAATACTAACGATCAAATAATTTTATCGGGCTGCAGAAGATTCGAGTTGTTATTTAGCTGAGGTTGTTTTCTATTAAAATAATATGAGGTATTTTATATGCCCATTAGAAGTTATAAAAACTAAATGCAAATAACAGGAATCCATTACACACTTCAACTTCTGCATGAAATTGATTTATGACCAAATTCTTTGCCTTGAAATGACAATTGTAAACTGAACAGAGGAGCGATAAATTTCTGATTTAGCTTTTAAATTTCATCGTTTGCCTATTGTCAGCATGTGGAGGAAGTTTGCTGTAGTTAACACTACCCAGGTGTCTGAAATGGGTACCGGTCTTGACCGGGGGAAAGCGTCATGGCGTCCTGGCGTTAGTTATAAGGCATTTGAAAATCCATTGTACAAGGTGATATGTATCAGGCTTGATTGGAAATAAAGCATCCGTAGATGCCTTCATTATTATTAATCCTGCAGGAATCATTTCTAATATTCTTCATAGTACATTTCGATCTTAAACTATTACGAGAGGGACGGAGATGGTTCATTGTGGACTCATAGAAAGGTATTCAATGCTGATTCCACGGTGTTGTATCAGCAAACTTTTTAATTTCACATGAAAAAAAAATATCTTCAATATCGAGGTAAAATATGCTCGAATTTTATTCATAAATATTTCGTTTACCTTTTATCGTAAATTTGATATCATATTCAAAGATGATTTCGCACATTGGTGTAATTTATCAAATGAAACATGTATGATTTATTGGAGTTTCCATGTATGTTAATGTGATTTTTTGAACAATAAATTTCCAGGGTATCATATACATTTCTGCCTAACTTTCTAGTCTGAAATAATTTGGGAGATTATTTCCTGAGCATTCGACCATTCGAACATTTGTTGTGGAGATTACTTCGACGACATTTATCATGAAATTGACATCGCTTCAACATGACAACGAATTTTCATTCAAGTTGTTCGTTCAAAGCAAATCCACCCCGACAATGGTAAAGTTACATTACGAAAAGTATAAACTTGAGGTTCAGTGTTTCATCTGTGTTGAGCACCCTAGAACATCGGTATCGCGACTATGTTATTTCATAAATGAATTCTGTTTTATAATGTCAAAATGCATTCATTAATTGTTTTACTATTGACATGAAAGAGTTTGAAGTCAAAACTGTGCTTCTACGCCCGCATTTGTCGCAAAATACTTCACACTAGTGCTTGACTTCACAGCCATAATACGAGGATAAGTTCGTTTTTTAAAAACCTGTAAAGCCTTCTGCAACAGCTGCAATTTCGGGCATTTTGAGGCATTCTTCAATGACGTCATCCTCCGCATCGTCCGCGTCATAAAAAATTGAATCTTTGCATTGCGATCTGGATAGAACAAAAACAAACATTAACATAGTTGTAATAAAAACGAGTTACATTCAAGCTACGTTTAGATTCCTTCCATCACAAGCAGGGGATGACCGATGAAATATAAACGCCTTTATCAGACCTTAGAGGCAGGTAATATATTTGAGATTCAGAATGAAATTTCCAAGTCTCAGTAGAACAACACCAGGCAACATGAGCCTCCATTGAACAATAACATGGTTGAGCTAAAAAAAGCCTAAGTAGTTTTTGTCATGAAACAACGACTTTGACTGCAAATTGCGCCAATGACTTCATCACCTGAGTTCACACCGATTGCTACCGTAACAATTGACTAATTGTCTTGGCATTGATCAACGCAATGAGGTAATCCTAATAAAGTGATGCATCCTTCATCTAAGCTGAACTGCTCCGTTCACTAAACACAAGCTAATGCGAGATGAAAATGTACCTGGGAAGTTAAAAAAAGGAACTGATTAAAAGTTTCTCACGAAATTCGATTGCAAATTTACGCCAGATATGCCTACATATAGATACTTTGACGGAACGATGAGCGCCAAAAATATTCTTGATATAACAATTTTAATGAGTTATTTATGAAATAATTCGTTAAAAAAAATAAGAACGCCTTCCAAAGAGAGTTTAAAGTGCTCGGTTTATACAAATTACTGCAACCTGATATTTTGGAAACTTCACGGGAATGTCGCAGGCACGCTTTATTATTTTTTT
Source organism: Morinoia aosen (assembly GCA_030386875.1). NCBI lineage: Eukaryota > Metazoa > Arthropoda > Malacostraca > Amphipoda > Talitridae > Morinoia > Morinoia aosen. The sequence goes on along the minus strand of CM059573.1, from coordinate 19,562,278 downwards.
AGGAAGTTTTTTGGAGATTTTTGAGGGAGTTTCACATCAGAAGCTTACTTAACAGTTCTGCCAGGTGCTGGAAAAAATAAAATTGTATTGTTTATGTATAAAAATATCGTTTTATTTCTGTTCGTAATGTAAAAATGAGCTGCCAAAATATTGTTACGAACCAAAACGTCCTTATGTAAGAGCTTTTGTTTATTTGGTGAAAAATGGGTAAGATACGAATTATCAATTTATTTCAAAATGGATGCACCTCGATAGATTTCAACAAGAAGTTCACGAAACATGTTACGTGAAGATTAAATGAATTGGTTTAGGGCATGCAGTGAACTACGAAAATACCTTGGTGCAGCTGGAACATATATGTCTGTAAGAAAATGATATGTTATGAATTTCAGCGGTAAAAACTCAAATCACGATCTTTTCGCCAGAATCAATCACCGAAGGTTGGTTTCAAAATAATTACAGGCTACTGCATAAAATTTGGAAAACGATTTTGACTTTTTTAATCGAATATTACACAGGTAGCTATACTCATTAAGAAAAAATCCATTTCTGTATCGCTTGAGGCAAATAAATTTTGTAACTTATTTACATTGTTTAAATATTGTTGTCTGATGAAAGCAGGATAAAGTTTCATCGCCACAACGATGTCATTCGTATAGAGAGAAAAGATGGAACAGCCTAGAGAAAAGAAAACACCATCCAAACTGTGAAACATTGCAGAATGACATGAAGAGTGAAGGAAAACTTTGCATTACACGGTACATGGCAATGGAAAATGACTAAAGAAAAATATATGACGACAAAAATCGAAAGATAACAGGGATAATTTATAAAATCTGCTGAGAAACTGTATAATGAATTTGAATAAATATATCTTCATTTTAATAGGGGAAGGGGTCGTGAACAACATCATCATGGTCCTGGCTGGATCAAATCAATTGACAAATTATAATTTCATCGCAAATTACTGAAGAAAACTCGAAAGTTAGACTCACACAAGATGACCGACCAACTTCAATGAATTGAATTTGTTCGATGAAGAAGAAGGGATTTAGTATAACTTGCAATAACCGCGAGTTACTGGATATGAAGTAACTTTATGCTGTACACATATATCTTTCCAGTATCATAAAAAACAATTCACCAGATATTTTGCGGAATTGCTTGCAAATTTAAAAAAAACATGTTTTTAAATTCTATTTTGTTCATCAGTCATGACATTAATTGTACTGGCGTTACGCACGTACTTTGTGTAGCTTTCATCGTTTCGTGACTTGAACTAATATTCAAAAATGAAAGGTTTTCTGTCCGAATGCTATTCATGCTTCACTATTTTAAATTGTCTAATATTCTTGAGGTGCTGAAAGTCCCCGGTTGCGTTGAATCTGACTTTTTATAAAGGATGGAGATAAGGCCGACGATAGTCGACCGAACATATTGTACGATTACTGATTTTTACAGCAAACTTATTTTTTGTCCAATGCGTTTTACTAGGGCTGCTCCCTAATTATCAACGGGTACAATTGGGTGACAAGTTGGGTGAACGATTTGCTCCTCGCATAAATGGCTGTCTAACAATTTACTGTGGCTCTCTCAATAAATTTCATCAAAAATCATTAAATCAATAAATTTCATGAAATCTGAGGTGGCTGCCTGGACTGTACTGGGATTTTTTTAGGCGACCGAACCTTCAAGATAAAAAACAATTTAAACTTATCAACATGTAATGTTTCCACTGTTCTTATTTAATATTCAATTTTCAGAATTTATTTCATCACGTTTCAAATCAGGAGCTACTTGACACTTTAGGAGTAAATTCTAGCATAATTTTCGTAGATAATATTCATGCGACATCATAGCTGTAGAACTAGACTAAGCACACGAGTTTGTAAAATGATTTCACGCATAGTAATTTTCGCTCCAAATGAGCACACAAACTGGTTTTAGCATCCAAGACGCTATTGTTAAATATCAACTACTATGTGGAAACATCAAATTAATTTCATGGTCACGTTAACACGTTCATGGCGTGCATAAACTACTCATTTATTGGCGTGCATCTTGTCAGAACATAAGTGAAAACTGCAGTACGGCTGCTTCATATCTTACCATACCCGGTGGCTTTAATCAACCGTCAGCTCACTACAGAACCTGTTGATACAGATCATATTTCGAATTTTCTGAATGAACCTTGCACGTGCTTAAGACTGAAAAGATCTACAATGGGAAATGAAACTGATTTGCATCTCCAATCTCGCAGTAATTTCTGAATTGCTGATCAGCATTACATTCGTTAAATGATTGGTGAAACTTTCATCTACATGTATTGTCTCCAGCCTTTACTCCACTTGCTTTTCATTGCGTAAACTTCTCAGTCAAATCCCGCGTATTGGAAAGTTCTTGCAGAATATTACTTTACGTTTTATTTGTACAACGGAAATGTTTCAACAATATTTTAAGTTCAAATTTACGTCAAGTTTTTAATAAAATGATACCTCGTTAAATTTCAAATGGTATAAAAAATAGTTTTGAATATCAACATATGAGATAGATGTCTCATATAATGTACATAATTACATTTACAATTGTTTTTCAAGTCGGAGGTTTGCTTCAAAATGAAGAGGAATGCCGCAGCATCCAATTAGTTTTTCATTCAGAAATCAATTATTGCCTAGGAAAAACGGCTTTTCGCTACAACAGCTTCTCGTTAGCAACAGTTTCATTAGTGCAAAAAGCCGTTAATTAGTTTAGTAGCAACTGCTTCTCGTTAAACTAATTAACAATAATCTACAATAAACAATTTCAGGGGTTCGCGAATATAAGACAATTGTAGTGACCGCGGTGTTAAGAAAGAAAGCCAAGAGAAAACGGTATTGCATTATTGGCTTGTTGTATGTTAAATTGGTTCCTAATAATTTGAATCATCCACAGTGAGGCTATGTATACTGATACATGGAGCCCTGGATGGGTTTTTGAATTTGAATTTTTATTTCTGTTTTGAGTTCTCGAACTTCGCTTCAACAAAGACTGCTGAAATTATTACTTTAAAGTTCAATTCTGAGTTCGAATTATTTCCTCAAAGTCCAAAGGCTTTCTTACATATAGTTTTCAATAATAGTGCCTTTGTTCAGATCAATTCGATATGCATCCACGAACAAAAAGTCTTTAAACTTGCAACAACAAATCGTTTCAGCTCTTCTTTAGTTTCAAATTCAAATAATTTTAATGGGCATATTATAAATGAACAAACGATGATGCGTGTTCTGAAAATAAAACTTTTGAACATAATGCGCTTGAAACTTGACGTAGTCTTGTGGAACAATTAAATTATAAATACTCTACTGTGAGGGTAATTTGACGAGATTGAGAAACGGGTAAATCTAATTTCGGAGTCCAAATCAAAACGTACAAATACGCAACTCATGCACCAGAGAACTCACACAGAAAAGTTCTCCTCCTCAGCTGCGGCCCATCCCAACAGCAGGACGAAATATGCCAAAGCCGCCACAGTTTTCTGAAAAAGTGGAGTCATTAGCGTCTAAGTATTTACAAGAATATTAAAAATTCAGATTTCCGAAACGGAATGCAGTTTTTAGACGACAATTTCTACCCTCAGCTACCGCAACAAGTGTACCATAGTTTAGACACATACACTACTAGCGAAACATGATATTGTATGACCTAAAACTTATTTATCCACCATGGTTAAGTTGAGAAATCCACGTATAGACGAAGTAACGTTCACAAAAGACTGAGACAAAGAACTCTGAGCTAGCTGAATAACATTAGGGTCTTATTTAGCCACACAATTGAGTCGAACACTTGAACCAATAAAAGAGAGCTGCTGAAGAGAGTCGCTCAGCTAGATTCAAGCAGCGCTGAGAAAATAGCGTTCCAAAAACAATGAAAATGATCATGGCACGTGTATTCTAGGAACGAAAATTTTTTCGGTACTTGAAGCCCACATCTTGGCATTATTTAAGTGAAGCATTAGTTTATGTTCCGCAAAGGAGCAAGCTGGAGCACCAGGGTTTGTCATTCAAAATTTCTCCACGAAGTGAAGATTTCCTGCGATTCACACAGGGGGAGCTGTGAGGTGGAGACGCGGGTATGCTGGTCTGACAGTTCGCTTGCACTTGTCAGTACACGAAGCTAAATTAGCACACAGCCTTGAGGCCGTACTTCGAGCTTTCAGGACTAATAAAGACTTCTAGAACACTATTTTTAAATAATTCGGTCCCATAATAATATAGTCTTTATTATACTTCTCTTCAATTTACTGATCTATTTTACTCTCATGGAGTTATCCAATTTTATTGTTGAAGCACTCAAGTTCAAGGAGGGTAATCAGTTTTTGCTGATGCATTGTTTCGAGATGTACGAAGCTAATCTGAGGATGTACTCCTAAGATTATATTTCAAAAATAAAAATTTACATCTTAGTCATGTCTGCTGTAGTCCAACAGTTTCGGACCATAAACCAGTCACAATTATATCACGTGTCCACTTTGTACATTTGTTCACGTTCATTTGTTTGTATCACGTGTCTACTTTGTTCACTCATCGATGGGTCGTGTTTAAGTTTTTCCTGTTGTGATACGACCCGTCGACGGGTAGTTCAAAAAATTTAACAATCTTTTAATATTTATGGTGTTTATTGGAACGTTTGGTATTTATAAAATTACTAAAAACTTTTGACTTTAAATTTCAGTTGAACTTTGAACTTCAGTTTAACCCATCGCAGTGAACGTGTTGACTTGAGTAGGCGAGTAGAAAATTCTGTGTTCAATAGTCGCTTTACTTCGTCAAAATAATCAATAAAGACCGCTCCGATTTTCACTTCCTGCAAGAGGAACATGATCGTAGAACCTGGTCGATTGTCTCCTCAAGAACTCTGGACCCGATGATTAAAATTACAGAACCCGCGACCCTCGGACTCAACATTCAGATTTTTTTGTGTTTTTTGATGAAAAAATGACGTAGTATTTTTCTTTTTATATCTCTAACATTTGCTCTCATTAATTTTTGTTGGATAAAATATTTTAATAATGTAATTCATCGGAACGAAAATCTTATCTGGGATCATTTTAGTACATAATTTGCAGAGATATTTTAAGTTAAGTATAATTATTTTCAGTTAGTGAAAACATAGTTTCTGTAGCTGCCTTACGAATGATTCAGTTTATTCTTGCCTAAGAGAGCTTTGTCGATATATCAGTCTTAGAAAACTATTAATTTTAAAAGTAGATAAAATAGACATAGCTTATTTAAATGACTAAAAGTATTATGACCATGGTAGACAGTTGAATACTGTGTCAAGAGTGAAGGGTTCACTCACATGTTTTGGAGGAAGAGGGAGGATGGGGATGGGGGGAGGGGGAAGAACAGCAATCGGCATTTCATCCCAGTTGGCTTCACATCAATCATTACCATTAACCCTTTAACGTCAGCATTTTGTGCTCATTTTTACCATCATCATACCACCATCCTTGAACTGGCACCGACATCATGTAGTCACCGACATCACAATGAGGTAGTGACCACCACTCAACAATGAACTTCGAAGAACACATTAGAACACAAATTTCAATGGGAATAAAATACAGCAGAGCTGTTTACGAAAGTGGATTTGAAATCCACTTGGACGGCAAAGGGTCAAGCAACCAGTCCATTACCAACGCTAGTGGCCCATTCCTCTGAAGTAGTGACGACACCTCATGGTACCGGCTCTTTATTCTCACTTGTGCACACTGCCCGTCAATAAATGACTGGATTAAATAACCGAATAAATGAGCTTTAACTTGGCTTTCCCATAATTTCCCATGGTATTCTATGGTTTTCGTATACTTTCCCAAGTCTCAACCGCTGATATCCTATACAACCTAATTTAACCCACCAATTCACGTGATATTCATTCTGACTTTGAATCTTCTGGGTTACTACACCGCAAATTGTGGATTTGATGAAGTTTCTTTCACAGATACGCTCATCACCCACTTTCGGCTGATGGGTGTGACACACGGGCAGACACACGGACGAACGGACGGACGCGGCTCTCACTATAGTATGGATAGATTAAGGAAGGCGCTACTCAGAGAGAGAAAGAAAAAGAAAAGAAAAAACTATTTATTTTCAGAAAAGTTGATAGATGAGATGCATTATATCCCATTGGATTCATTTTTTTTCAATATGAAGGTCCTTAATTGATAGACAAGCCATACGAGGACTACTAATTGACTAACAATGTCGGGGGCTAATTGGCGTGTAGCGGCCAAATATGATATTGAGAGAAACGATCAAAATATCTCGGCTCACATGGAGGCCGTCTCCATCAGGTCTCGTCTTCACTTCTGAGGAATGGGCGACCAAATATAGTTGGAAATGAACTGTTTTTATTTTTTCTTTTATTCTAACAACGGACATGATCAGAGGTGTCAGTCAACCTAGGTGAGAGGCGGGCCAGGCATATGTGTCACTATTTTTTTGCTGTCATCATCACAAAATGAGATAGGATCGATTACTCTCTTCTTGAAATTTGTAATGTCGTTATTTTCAGTATGACATTATATTTGTTTAAGAGGAAGCTTTAACTTCAATTCGCCTAGCCGAATACCAGGCAGGAGCAAAGGAAACGCACAACAGGACTTCTAGTATTGTACTGGTCTCCGTAGTTCACACAACCTGCTCTTAAGTCTAGTTCGTAACAATTAAGTTTCGCCTGGCGCCTTCCGGCGCCGGGCGGTATGGGCGCTTCCGATCCACCCGGTGCTCGTAAACGCCAGGCGCCCATCGGCTATTCCGGCGGATGCCCTATCTAGACATGTGACCCGAACGCAATAAGGCATCCGTGCCGAGCGAGGCTCATAAATCTCAACCTCCGAAAGACCCATTAACACCACCAGTACTTCGCTATACAACAAAATTGTTTTTTGATGTTTCTACAGTAAAGTGGAACAAGAATTATTATTTTCAAATATTAATGGGAGAAGAAAATTTATGGACAAAGATCTTATCACCGGAATTGTACCTCTGAAGAGAATAAAAAAGTGTTCGGTCTCGAGGGAGGAATTAAAACCTCATAAGAAAGAGCAGGACAAGCGATGGGGAAATGAAAAGGTGCACTGAGGCCGACATATAGACACAGTAAAAGGTATTGGTAAATAACGAAACCAAATCAATGATTAAAAATTTTATTCTAAGAACAACAGTTGAAAATTAACATATGAAGCGATCTCAAAAAATGGCACGAGAGCAAACGTAACATACGAATTGCAAATGTATGTAAACTTTGCGTCTCATAAATGCTCAAGCATTATCAAATGTCTCTGAAACTATAAAAACATCTAACAAGCGAAACAAAGGAAAGCTTTAAATTAATAACATCAAATAAAACGTTGTAATAAAAAACCACAAAAAATAAAACTAGCGAGTCTGACCTACGCGTTACAAATATTTTGAAATTTTAAGCTAACGCAGTAATACACAACAAAGCGTGATTTCCTATAGCACCAACACTACGTCAGATCCTTACTAAGAGCAAATTTTTTTCTAACCATGGGGAGTTCCAGTTGTTTTACACTTCGGTATGATTTTCTGGTGAAACACAATTTGCCTACACCATCACTTTTAATGATTTCATCCGGCCTAAATTTTTACTACTATGGTTCCAGAGTGTTTTAGTCGCTCTACTCCTGAATCTCATGTATGGTTCACATACCGAATGTAACATCATGAAGGTATGAGCAGTCGATACGAGGCGCTGAGAATCATACGGCACTAAGCACCGCTTTTCAAAAACGTTAGAGAACGGAATCAAAGTTGGCGACTTGGAAACCACCGCATCTCAGTAACTAATGGAGGCATTTGATCATTTTGTAGCAATCTTCCTGTACCTCTGACTCACTCCAGACAAAGGAAAATTTTGAGGACGACAGCTGTATCTATAACTCAATTTCGATAGATGTATTTGGCGCTTGGTACCTGATGATCCTAAGGGCCTCATATGTAAAGTGTGAAGCGGCCTCTCATGGCAGCGCAGCCTGCGGAGCATGTTTAGTCGCAGCTCAAAGTCTCACCAACTCTATTTGTGGCCGATGATGGCAATGAGTATACTGTCAGAAATTGCATAATTTCGCGGGTAGCGTATTTTCGGTATGAATAAAATCACAAAAGCATTATATAAAAACATTTACTCTTGGCATTCAGACCAGCTGGTTTCGACTAAATGACTAACTTTTTAATGACCAAACGCATGCTCATTCATTCCTAAATCATGTAAATACGTATCATCCAAATATAAATTTTACTATGGAAAGCGAATCAAACAACCCTCTAGCGTTTTTAGATGTCAAAATTCAAAAATCTGATGCAACTTTTTCCACTTCAATCTATCGGAAGCCCACTTTTACTGGTCTAGGGTGCAGTTTTTTCAGTTTCTGCCCAATGATATTCAAAGTCAATAGTATCAAAACGCTTATTCATAGAGCATATTCATTGTCCTCTTCCCTCAGCATTTTTTCTCAAGAAACTGATATCCTCCGGGCCTATTTTAAAAATAATGGCTACCCACATACGATGTTCGATAATATTCTTCGTAAATTTCTTAACAAAATTTTTGTACCGAAACCTCTGGTTTACACAGTGGACAAGCGGAAGATATTCGTATCACTGCCATTCATTGGTCCAAATTCATACTCAATGACCAAATATTTTAGTAATGTTTTAGCGAAGTATTACCCACATTTGGATTTCCATATATCATTAAAGAATAATCACTCTATTAGAAACTTTTTTCAATTCAAAGACAGGTTGCCTTCTGTGTTACTCTCCAATATTATTTATGAATTTCAATGCGGAGCTTGCCAGAGCTCCTACATTGGGAGTACGCAGAAACAGTCCGCCATGAGATTCTATCAACATTTGGGCAAATCTTTCCGAACCAAACTCCCGCTTTCAGTCGCACCTCATTCATCCCCTAGACGACACTGTGACAACACCAATCATCCCCTATCTCTGAATCATTTTAAAATTTTAGATTGTACTTCTAATACTGTACTGATTTGCGAATTTTAGAATCATTGTACATTTTTAAACTTAGGCCTGTTTTAAATATTGACCAATCTGCCGCTCCTCTATTCACTATATCTTAGAATTTCTTTGTATGACACTGTTATATATTTCTCTACTTTAAATCAACGGCATGTATGTTTTTTTTCTGTTTACAGATGGTATTCATTGATAATGACATTGTTTTAGTCGAAACCAGCTGGTCTGAATGTCAAGAGTAAATGTTTTTATATAATGCTTTTGTGATTTTATTCATACCGAGTATACTGCAATCTTTTCCTACTTTGCCTCACCTAAACGGAGCCATCGACTAAGGTTTTACGTCTAAGGAAATGTTGTACTATATTATATTAATTTTTTCATTTCCATAATGTGATTCATGATTCAATTTGATCACGCTATCATTAGTGAAATTTCACGTCAAAATGTGTACAATTTTTGAGTTCGGAAAATGAATATCCACCGACGAATCATCCTCGCAAATACCGTGCTAACTGTTGAGCTGAATTTAACACGGTCATGGAAATTGAGCATTTGCTTTACACAAAAATTAAGAAAGCTACTGCGATGAAATGCATTTATTAATTATGCTTCAGTACCATTTCTCATGAACTTACTCGAGAATTATTCGCGTTTACTACCTACACTAACAAAAATTATAGCACTGTTTATCTGTCGCAAGAAAACCCTCATGTCATATTTCAATTGACTATATAATTACAAAGAAAATTTAGTTTGTAAAACTAATATTTGGCTATAAGTGGTGTCGTTTAGAAGAAAGAACAAGTCATAAGACTTCTAAAATCACGTACCTCTTTACCCCGAAATATTCCGCTATCACACGTGTGTTCAAATGTTCAAGAAAATTAAATGCTCTTCTAACTTTTTCACAGTTTTTCGTTGCTTCATATTCCAACACGCTGAAAATTCTTCGATAGTTAGTGAGCTGCATTTTAGGTGTCTTTTAATGATGAAATTAGGAAGTGAATAACCTCTCAGAGGGTTTAAATACTTGGTGGTATGTAAGATACATCACTGTGAAATTATTTCTAACAGTAGGTATTGAGAAATGAAGCAGAACACAAGTGTTGTTTTTAAAACTTTTCCTTTGAGCAATTAGTTTTTCTACCTCTTTCGGTAAATCGATCATTGTAAAGTGGTTATTAAACGGTTGTCAAAAACTTGAATTTTTAATCATTCGAAAAGGAAACAAAATTTATTAGGTTGTGAAAAAATATATTGCAAATATGTTTACTCAAAACGGAGATATAATCAGTTAAAATGTCAGTGACATTTTTGTCGGGAGACCCAGTATAGCTTGGTATAAGTTATACCATGGAGGGTTCATAGTTTTCGGTCTTCTTTGAAAGCCTTAATTTTAGACAAATTCAATTTTTGAATTTCTCATATTACAAGTCGATAAGTATAAAGAAGAGGGAAATGTTTGAATGATGGAATTATTCATTGTATCTTAGCCTGGCTGCTAACCTACATTCTACACTCTGAAAAAAATATCTCAATTCGCAAGTTGCTCCGAGATCGTCGGTTGAAGTTTCATTCACCATTTGCCTTTAATATATCCAGAAGGCGATTTATTTCCCACCATTTTCTTCAAATCAATCAAGGGTTCCGTAGTGGGGGCAATACCTGCGGCCATGTATTTTGATCCTGTTAAGAAGAGTGTAATTGGAGAAGTAGCCAGCCTCGATGACCATTTGCGGATTCGACTGCGTGATAGCTTGAGTTTAACCTCCCGCGATCATTGCTATCTTGGCTTCACTTTCGACACGAGTTTGAACCGTTGCATGCGCCAGAACACATGTTCTGTGGCTGTGAAGAAGGGGCTCAAGCATGTGTCTCGTCCTGGTGCGCATGTGTAGAACAGGAGGTCTGATAGCATGAATGACCCCATCGATTCACGTCGAGAGTTGAAAAGATTGGCAGCGTTGGTCCGCAAACCTCCATGGGATTATTTCGTAACCCTGACGCTTAATGAGAAAGACACAGTAGGCGTTCGAGTAATCCGTGCGGCTGCGGAAGCAATCCATCCCGAGGACAGAGAGGAATTCGAAAACTTGTTGCAGAACATGGTTGTGCTAATGTCTCGTGTCTGGGCACGGTGGGTCGAGAAGTTTTTTGAGATCATTCTGCATAGCCCCGAGAAGCCTCTAGGCGACGTTTGCTCCTACTGGGCTCGTTTCGAGTTCCAAGACAAGGGTGCGCTGGGCAACAGGCCGCATGTGCACGCTGGTATTAACCTCCAGCCCGGGGCTGATTTGCCTACAAAATTGGACCGAATTTGTAACATCTGCCCCTTTATGTTTTCTGAGCAATATGGCACCGATAATGACACTTTGTTGAGGGAAGGATTAGTTGAAGACATGGAGGAGTTATGGCAGCTGGGTGACCTTTGCGAGATGGTGACGCAACACGACTGTTTCAATGCTAAGTTTCGTTGTCGGAAGCGGACTCGAGACGGCACTTTTGTGTGCCGCGTTCCTCGGCATCCTGTTTCTCCGGACCCTTCTTTTGATCCTGCGCCTAATTACATGTTGTACGATTATGATGATTGTTTGATGTTGCAAGAGATCGGTTTGGCGTACAGAGACGATGACAACAACCTGCGCCTAGCGGAAGAGCTCATAGCTGGTCGATGGCGGTACCCAGCTATGTAAGGCGTTGCGAGCGTTCCTGTGGTGCCTGCGTTGTGGGTCATTTGTCGGTCCGTTATCAATGTACAGGTTTGCGACCGACGAATGACCAATTCGTACATGTTCAAGTACATTAGTGGAGTGGATGAGAAGCGTGACGTCATAATCACTTCGAAAGACAGTGCTCCTGGTGTCGTGCAGGTCGAAACGAGGCCGCTGTACATTGCAAAAATCCCTGGGGCTGCAATAACCGAGCGAAAAGTACGTGCCGGTGACCTAGAACCGCTTGCGCGAGAAATTTCACTGTGTGATATGGTTTGGTTCTCGCTAGAATTGTCCTATATTTTGACTAACATGGAGTTCTTGGAGGTCTCCACAGAGCCACCTGAGTACCGGCGCGCGGTTTACAAGCAGGGAAGTTCTCCGCGCTTTGCGAAAGTTCGTGCACGAGGATGGGTCGCTGCAGTGCGTTAGAAGTCGCTACGGGTTCCCTGCTTGGCGTATGTGGAACCACAATCAACAGGTGATGATGCGAGACAGTTTGAACTCCTGTTATCACGTCGACCGCACGACGTCATTCAGTGTGCGACCTCCCGAGTTGCGTGCAATTCAGAAACTAGAGACCTATTTCAAGTGGTTTGTGTTTGAATTTTGCAAGCAGTTTGATGTCTCGCCAGTTCTGGCTGAGAGCCCTTGGATCGATGGCCGGTGCAAGCTGGTGCGTGTGAAAGTGCGGTACTTGTCGGAGGTGAGGGAGTATTTTGAAGGTCTTCGTGAGGAATGGGCGCCGTCAGCACTTGAGATGGCTGGACTCCTTCGCGACTTGGAACGCGAAGTGGGTGCTGCAGTGCCTTCTGCTTTTCTTCGAAGCTTTGTCTCACTGGAGCACGAGAAGGAATGCATCGTTGTGTTCTCCCCAGTAAGTCCTGCACATGAGCGCTTTGAGCGCTGGATCGTTCACGTCATTTTGTCAATGGGAACATTTGACACGGAGCTGGAAGTGTACTCGTGTCCCAGTCTTTTGCACTCGCTGGAGCATGTAGGACTGATCCCTGACGCCAATAATCCGACCGAGGCAGATGCTGTGTCTCTCGTCCGTAAGTTTGTGCACGACCAACTTCTTTACTATTCGGTTGGTGCGCGCACTTTTGAGCGCTTGGTTGCAGTGTGCCTGGAAAAGTGTAAAGAGTTGATGGCTCGTCGAGTCGTGCCGTACGAGTCGATGCCGCTCGGGACCTACCGTGCCATAAAGGAGCGTGCTGAGGAGAAGTTGGCAGGCGTGGAGAGGTTGATGCGCAACAATGTGGTCGACGCGCTCTCAGCTATGGATTTGCCGCAATTGCCTGATAATGAAGCGCTGCGAGATGGAAGGCCGGTGGCGTATAATCCGAGGCTGACGCGCGTTGAAAATCAGAGCGACGAATCATTCGCAGAGCAGGAAAGCGCACTAGCTCACGTAAAGGCTGCAGTAGATGCTTTCGTTTATCCTAGAGGTGCCTTTGTCCGCTTCCCGCTGCTGTTGGGTCCTCCTGGTGCTGGCAAGACGCATATCTTGATGACCGGGTGAGATTACGCAATGGCGAAAGGCTTGAAGGCACACGTGATAGCTGTCACATCTGAAAGAGCCCGTATGTTGGGAGGCGAGCACATCCATTTGCTTTTCGGCATTAAAGTAGCGAAGTGTGTTCTTGAGACGCCCAATATCACCGCCAAGAAATGTTTGCTGAACTTGTGTCGAAACACTGTGCGACTCGCTCTCCTCAAGCACTTGGATGTGCTCATTTTTGAGGAGATCGGCATATTGTCTGTAAACCTCTTAGTTGTTCTGGTAATGCGGTAAGTTCTGGTAAGTTGTTCTGGTAATTCTGCTGAACTTGTGTCGAAACACTGTGCGACTCGCTCTCCTCAAGCACTTGGATGTGCTCATTTTTGAGGAGATCGGCATATTGTCTGTAGACCTCTTAGTTGTTCTTGGATGCGGTAATGAAACTTGTTTTAATTACTTCCGAAAGATATGTGTTGAAGAAAGTTACAAACCAACTTATATTTTGAAATGCACAGGCTACTAACGTAGAAGTTATCACAGAATCTGATCGCAAATTTTTGTAGACGAATCTAAGAGATCATGTGTCTGCACAAACTTTTCTTGTGTTGATCCATATTATATATTCCCCGCATTCATGCAACCCAACGACATGGAAAACGAAAAGAATGTCAATTTATTCTTCATGACAATGGTGCGATAATGTTTTAGTCTAACCGCCACACTCTAATTCTTAAACAGTCCGCATAAAATAAGTAGCTAGATGTGGCCCGCGGGCCAAATTTGGTGCCCCCCTACTATAAATAAGAACATTAATTTTCATACAAATGTTCGAACCGTCATGTTGATTCCCAAGACATTCAATTATTAAATATTGCTGTCCAAATCTCTCAGAAATAGCCCTATTCTCAATTAATGTCGTGACACCAGTGTCGCTGTTTGAACTACTGCACTCTAATATGAACTTGCTCCTTGTGACCATGAACATCAGATAGCCATTTATCGAAGACTTTCACGTATTCACCATTTTCTGTACGATCGAACGCAAGGTGCGCTTAACACCCGAGTTCCCTGTTAAAATAAAAAAGCTCCTTCATAACTAGCTGAAAAAGCTATGCTTACCAGAATCATGTTTCTCTTTGAATAAATGTTAAATCTCATGAATAGATAATTCCCCATTTACAATTTATGAACGTCATCATGCGCTCATTTTAGCTACCTCCTCGTTTTAGCGTCTTAAATAGATTCTTCTCTGTGTTCTTCCAACTTGGTTTAATTTATTGCAATTTACCTCGCCGCAAGACCTCGCATAGTGCTTTGTGTCGTGTTCCTTAAAGTGTCGTGTTCCAAAATGTTCAAGTGTCGTAACAAATTTCCCTCGTCCAATTTTCTCCGACGCTAGACGTGATCAACAAAGAGACGATGACATTCTAAACGAAACGATGATTAAACTGCAATAATTATTTTACTGCGGTAATGAAGCTTGTTTTAATTACTTCCGAAAGATATGTGTTGAACAAAGTTACAAACCAACTAATATTTTGATATGCACAGGCTACTAACGTAGAAGTTATCACAGAATTTGATCGCAAATTTTTGTAGACGAACGCCATTATCTTTCTATCAACAGTAATCACGAACGCAATTGAGTCCCGAAACGTCTTCATACTTTCCAATAAGTTCCTTTTTTACCTTGAATTTATCTCCTTGTTACAACAATGATGTGCTTACAGTCATGGTATCCCAGATATCATTCATATAATATGAATAGCTTCGCAAACGCTCATTTACATAGTAGAATAATTCCGTAAACACCTCATCCAAGACCTTATTGACACTAGAAAATTAAAGCTGCTACTTCTCTTGCCGAAAAAGGTTTAAGAAAAAGTTATCCTCTTGGTTGCTCCTTGAGTCTGTGTTGTTAAAGATGCTTGATAATCCTATCGGTGATCTGAATTTCGCAGTAAAGTAGTCAAACGATGGTTTATCGTCTGTGCTATTGAAACATGACTTCTCGTCATGCATTTCTTTTGACTTTCGGAAACTATCGGACCGCGATAGTTTCCGAAATGCCTTCCATCACTTGAAAATAATAAAACGGTTCTGCTTCCCTGTGAGAATTAGATAAAGTTCACGTACTACTTCGTATCTTTCCTGGCTCGTCCAACTTCTTTAAGATTGTCGCTCCGTTCCCATTAGCAATCACACTTCTCTCCTCTAATCTTGAATTCTGTTTTCCTGCGACTAACCTCATGTTCATAAATCGAATTTCCTGTAACAGTTGAATATTCATGTTTAGGAGTTCATACGTCTGAAATCCTACAACCCGGTAGTGTTTAATTTTCGATAACCTCGTCACGTATATTAGCATTACTCCCAAACACCATCAAGCGTGCGAAGTTCGACTGAACTAACGAGAATTCAATGGTGTAATTTAAGCATAACGAGACTATGAATTCTCGAGAAAAAACCTGAAAATATCTCGGTATCACGCAATGAACTTCTACTCGCAGTTTTCGCACTGAACTCAATGCAGCACAAAATGATAATTACCGTTTGTCTAAGTTATTCCCAGCAGGAACAAAATTAACGATATAAACGTTCTACCAGGTCTTTGAATAGTCGCCTATAGTTTCCGCGAGCGCACTGACGCACTTTTCTTTCCTCCACAAATTAATTGGATCTCATTAGTAACTCCTGCTTGCTGCTATACTCCACATGCTACTCACATGCATAGCGTCAGACCATGGTAAAAATACTTCCATTCAAGTCTACTCTCAGACTTTTTTTCGTTAACCTCCAAACGTAAGATAACCATAACTCGTCCTTATTACAGGCCATGCAAGATCACGTTACTGCAGGGCGTATAGACGAAGCCCTGCAATTTCCTTTTCGGCCCCAGGTGCGACAGGTGTCTGTAGAGGACGTGATAGAAGAAAAATTCTTCTACAACTACAGAATCACAGCGATTATAGTCTCAATCAAGCATTCACTGACAAAGGAAGAGGCTTGCGGTACTCAGGAAAGGGTCATTGTCCCTTACCACCGGTTGATCCTCTGCCGGTAAGTTAACTAGTTCTGTCATCCAATATGCACGTATTGTAAATTGCCCATTACTTCTCTATCATCAGCTTTGAGACTTCGTCTTCAAATTCTACCATAGCTTTCAATTGAAATAATTGACCTCTTACACAATAAAATTTCCTCAAACTAGTTTCCCAAAACGCTCGGAGTTCGAATAATCAACTTTTCCCGAGAATTTCTTTCTTCCGTAACGGCATACCACTAATCCTTAGCAGACCTTTATCCTCCGCGAGAATGCCTCATCACCTTTTCCTCTTGCCTACGAAACTTTTCAAGTTTGCTTTAACATGCATCCTTCCCCATCTTCATTTCCAGCAAACCGCCACTTCCGGACCTGGCCTTATCGCAACGTAATTTATTTTAAATGTGGCGTTTCATTTGCCAACGTCACGAATACAACAAAAGAGCATCTGCGCTTGTACAAACTTCACTTGAAATACTAACTCGTTCTCAAAAAATCTACTGCATAACGACGTTATCCCGAAACTACCGCTTAACTCTCAAATCTGTGTAAAGATGGAAAACTTTATACTTATCTTGCAATCCACCAAATTTGTCACAAATTTACACATGATTTCAATTTTTCGCAGGGAGGTCACAACGGGCAGCGACTTTTACCTCCTGACGAAGACAAAACCGACACTGAAAGACTGTTCCGACTTCAACGTGATAGGCCCTTTCACGGACAGACGGTAGTACTCTTTGAGCCGACATATTCCCAGGACCAAATACTAGACATTCCCGTACTGTCGACTGACGATCCCCTTGTGCTTTCCAATGCTTTGCCCGGAACATTCACGGTCGACAATGTCGTCATGGATGCCGGGCAAAGCATCGTAAAGAGTTTTCTTATTACCTCCCCTACCCTTAGATTATTTGCACCACGACTTCGCGGATGTTGCATCTTGTATTTCTGCAACGCACATCATGACGACAGTATGCTTAGCCCCGGGTTCATGAAGCCCGGGGCAAATGCCACGACACTCCGACGCGTTCTTACGTGCAAGCTGTCCGTCCCTGGCAAGATCGACCAGACCCCTTTCCGGAGTGCGTCAGCGAGCCTCTTCTCCGCCCACGATAACGTGCTCACTGTAAGAACAAACTCGGATATCGATGACTTAATTAAACCTTTTAGTTTACCGTAATTTACTCCATACAAAAACTTACTTATAGCTCCTGCAACTCCTTCAAAGATCAATCTTGGTCTTGAAATTATAACAGACTTTTTCTGTTCCAGACCAAATACGCCGAGACCGACGACTTTACCGAATGCCTATACAGAGTAGCTGACTTTTACGAAGCTAGTGGCGTTTCTTGGGTCATTGCCGGCTGGTACAAATGTTCAGCCGACGATGGTACAAGGAAGGTTCACGTACCCTTACTAAAACCAACTACTCTGTTACCACAGGCACCAATAATTCAACTCGCTCTGCGACAACGGTCCCCACCACCATTTAGACTAGGCCCAACGGAGCGCAGACTCCGTAGTGGCCACACCGTTGATGAGGACGTGCGGCTCAACACGTAAGTTCCAAATTCAGCCGTAGATTTCTTTCTTTGCATATATCAACAGAATTTCTGATCGAGAAACGTCTTAACCACAGTGTTCACGCCTTGAAAAATATTTTAGACCTATGCAATGAACAGTTCGTCATTGATATTTGTGTAGTTTCGAATTGTCCGAGATGAAATTAAATGTTCTTGACTGGATTTTAGTTCATCTAGTTTATTTCTGATTACGGTTAGGTCAAAATTATCGACATTGCTTTCGAGTGTCGATATAAGCTGGGTTATGTCCTGTTTAGATCGGCTATATCCGTTTTACATTTTTCGATCTGGAAGTGAATTACGTTTTTCCGATAGTGCATTGTAAAAAGGCTCATTGCGGGCGCTTTGGTCATGTAGTCTAAAATTTGTATAGTTTGGGAGCATGCCCTCATTCAAACATGTTTCGTTAAAAAGCAGACCATATTTTGCGTTTAGTAATTTCTCAATTTTCTTTTCGATTTTTCTAAATAATCCTGTGCATTGTTCATTTAAAATTTATAATAATGGTGGTATATTAGAAATTTCGCGCGACCGGTTTCGCTCATCTACGAGCATCTTCAGGCGGATAAAATTAGTTGACACGTGATGTTAAAAAAGGTTATTTTTTTTATCCTTTTCGGTGGTGATTAAATTTGACCCGTGTGGAGAGGTAGCTCGGAGGAGAATGAGCTAGGGGTGTGTGTACGTGAGGGTGGTTTCTGTACAGTTGTAGTGGAAAAATGCAGGTTGACATGGAGAGATGGAGAGGAAGAGTATGTGCTGTCCTGTACAGTTGACGCCGTAAGCGAGGTCGAAGGATGTACAGTTGGTCATGTGTCATATAGGTCGTGAATTAATTTGAGAGTGCGAGTTGCCCCAGTGTTCTGTAGGTTGATATTTGGTTTGTTTTTTGAATCAAGATTGCTTCGGTGATGCTAAGTCTGTTCTGTTGCGTTTCTTTGCGTAATATTTTTGTATTTGCAACTAATAATTCACGGGTTAAATGGGTGTTATGCTTTTCGGTGGTGTGTTTTTTAATTGCTCCGGATGCCAGATGCATTGTTAACCTTCTTGAGATGGATGTGGTGGTCATGCCTATGTGTGAAGACT
Source organism: Morinoia aosen (assembly GCA_030386875.1). Lineage (NCBI taxonomy): Eukaryota > Metazoa > Arthropoda > Malacostraca > Amphipoda > Talitridae > Morinoia > Morinoia aosen. The sequence continues at coordinate 19,543,298 of CM059573.1, read as the reverse complement.
GGAGGAGCTCACGCTCGCCTATAGTACATTTGTATTCATACACTGCATTTGTTTGGTTGAGAACTGTGGGTTTGGGGGCTTGGTTATTGCGGCAGACCAGGTTGGTGACGGTGTTGCTTTTGTAGTAAATTATGACTTTAGGGTTTCTTGTGCGTTGGTACAGTTGGTGTTGGTCTGTTATATTTCTTTAAGGATGCGTTCGTCAGTTTTATATTTCGTTGAAAATTGATTACAGTAGTAGACTTTGTGGGTGGGCGAGGGGTCTGCTGCGTTTACAGTGTGTTGGACGGAGGAAATAAATTTGTTGAGAATATTGTTGAATATTTTATTGGAGTAGCCATTGTTGATTAAGGTTTGTTTTAGTTGATTAATATTGTTGTGAAAGAAATTCCAGTTGGAGCATATTTTGAATGTGCGGTGAATTAATGCCTTTATTGTTCCGGTTTTATATCGTTGCGGGCATTCGCTTGCTGCTTTGAGATATATACCTGTGTTCGTGGGCTTTTTGTAAACGGAGGTTAGGTAGCTGGTTGGAAGAGAGCCGTCTATTTTTACGTCTAGGAAGTTGAGTTGGTGGTTGGGGCCTAGCTCATGGGTAAAGGAGAGTACTGAATTTGATTGGAAGGCCTGTTTTAATTGTGATAAGGTTTCTTGAGATTCTGTGACTATGAGGCAGTCGTCAACATAACGACAGTAGACGGTGGGTTTGTAGTTGGGGGCGGAATCTAAGATTTTGTTTTCGAGATTGGTCATGTAGTAGTTCGCGAAGGTTACTCCTAGGGCTGAGTTTATACTGACGCCATCCTGTTGCAAGTACATTGAGCCGTCGACGTGTGTGAATGGATTTTTGGTGGTGCAGGCTATAAGTAATTTACGTAAGAGATTTTGCTCGAAGGGAGGGGGGGGGGGGAAGTGTCGGGTGGTGATACGTGGAATTGCAGATTAGGTCGATTGTGGTCAGAACAGGGACGTTGGTGAAAAGAGACTCGACATCTAATGAAGCTAGTATACCTTGGGGCGTGATGATCTTTAGAATTTGTAGGAATTCGTCGGTAGAGTTTATTTGGTATTTGGCCGGTAGGTATGGGGTTATTATTTTGTTTAGCTGTTTTGCTGTATCATAAGTGGGAGTTGTTACTTGGGATATTATGGGGCGGAGTGGGTGGTTAGGTTTATGAGTTTTGACTTTTCCGTATATGTATCCGGGGCTGTATTCGCCTGTGATGGGAGTAAGAATTTGTTGTTGGTTACTATTATTAACAGCAGCTATGAGTTTATTGACGTCGGTCTTGAGTTGAGTTGTGGGGTTCCTTGTTATTTTTCTGAATTTGGATTCGTTACTGAGTATGAGGTCGAGTTTTCTTTTGTATTCTGTTTTGTCCATAACCACGAAGCAATTGGATTTGTCGGCTTTTAGTACTGTTATGTCGGGGTGTTTTTTAAGTTCCTTAGCAGCCATGTGAAGTTCTACGGATATAACTTTACTATGGTGAAAATCTCTTTTTTTGGTGGCCTCTGATATAAGTTGATGCTTTAGGTTACGATTGATGGTGATTATATTCTGCGTTTGCAACTTGAGTAATGATTCGTAGAGGATTTCCAATTCTAAGTGTTTTTTCAAAGGATCAAATTTAGGTTTGTAGTGGCATTTGGGGCCGAGTGATAACAACTGCTTTTGATCGAAGGTAAGTTCTGAAGATGAAAGGTTGATGAAAGAGTTTGGAGGGTTTTGGGTGAGTATGTGTCCTCCGTAAAGGTTATTCAATTTTCGAATTGTCCGAGATGAAATTAAATGTTCTTTATTGGATTTTAGTTCATCTAGTTTATTTCTGATTACGGTTAGGAGGTCAGAATTATCGACTTTGCTTTCGAGTGTCGTAATGTGTTTACTTTTTAACGAAACATGTTTGAATGAGGGCATGTTCCCAAACTATACAAATTTTAGACTACATGACCAAAGCGCCCGCAATGAGCCTTTTACAATGCACTATCGGAAAAACCTAATTCACTTCCAGATCGAAAAATGTAAAACGGATGTAGCCGATCTAAATCAGGACATAACCCAGCTTATATCGACACTCGAAAGCAAAGTCGATAGTTCTGACCTCCTAACCGTAATCAGAAATAAACAAGATGAACTGAAATCCAATAAAGAACATTTAATTTCATCTCGGACAATTCGAAAATTGAATAACCTTTACGGAGGACACATACCCACCCAAAACCCTCCAAACTTTCATCAACCTTTCATCTTCAGAACTTACCTTCGATCAAAAGCAGTTGTTATCACTCGGCCCCAAATGCCACTACAAACCCAAATTTGATCCTTTGAAAAAACACTTAGAATTGGAAATCCTCTACGAATCATTACTCAAGTTGCAAAGGCAGAATATAATCACCATCAATCGCAACCTAAAGCATCAACTTAAATCAGAGGCCACCCAAAAAAGAGATTTTCACCATAGTAAAGTTATATCCGTAGAACTTCACAAGGCTGCTAAGGAACTTAAAAAACACCCCGACATAACAGTACTAAAAGCCGACAAATCGAATTGCTTCGGGGTAATGGACAAAATAGAATACAAAAGAAAACTCGACCTCATACTCAGTAACGAATCCAAATTCAGAAAAATAACAAGGAACCCCACAACTCAACTCAAGACCGACGTTAATAAACTTATAGCTGATGTTAATAACAGTAACCAACAACAAATTCTTACTCCCATCACAGGCGAATACAGCCCCGGATACAAATACGGAAAAGTCAAAACTCATAAACCTAACCACCCACTCCGCCCCATAATATCCCAAGTCACAACTCCCACTTATGACACAGCAAAACAGCTAAACAAAATAATAACCCCATACCTACCGGCCAAATACCAAATAAACTCTACCGACGAATTCCTACAAATTCTAAAGATCACCACGCCCCAAGGTATACTAGCTTCATTAGATGTCGAGTCTCTTTTCACCAACGTCCCTGTTCTGACCACAATCGACCTAATCTGCAATTCCGCGTATCACCACCCGACACTTCCCCCCCCCCTCCCTTCGAGCAAAATCTCTTACGTAAATTACTCATAGCCTGCAACACCAAAATCCATTCACACGTGTCGACGGCTCAATGTACTTGCAACAGGATGGCGTCAATATGGGCTCACCCCTAGGAGTAACCTTCGCAAACTACTACATGACCAATCTCGAAAACAATATCTTAGATTCCGCCCCCAACTCCAAACCCACCGTCTACTGTCGTTATGTTGACAACTGCCTCATAGTCACAGAATCTCAAGAAACCTTATCACAATTAAAACAGGCCTTCCAATCAAATTCAGTACTCTCCTTTACCCATGAGCTAGGCCCCAACCCCCCAACTCAACTTCCTAGACGTAAAAATAGACGGCTCTCTACCAACCAGCAACCTAACCTCCGTTTACAAAAAGCCCACGAACACAGGTATATATCTCAATGCAGCAAGCGAACGCAAGCAACGATATAAAACCGGAACAATAAAGGTAATTAATTCACCGCACATTCAAAATATGCTCCAACTGGAATCTCTTTCACAACAATATTAATCAACTAAAACAAACCTTAATCAACAATGGCTACTCCAATAAAATATTCGACAATATTCTCAACAAATTTATTTCCTCCGTCCAACACACTGTAAACGCAGCAGACCCCTCGCCCACCCACAAAGTCTACTACTGTAATTTATTTCCAACGAACTATAAAACTGACGAACGCATCCTTAAAGAAATAGTACAGACCAACACCCACTGTACCAACGCACAAAAAACCCTAAAGCTCATAATTTACTACAAAAGCAACACCGTCACCAACCTGGTCTGCCGCAATAACCAAGCCCCCAAACCCACAGTTCTCAAACAAACAAATGCGGTGTATGAATACAAATGTACAATAGGAGAGTGTGAGCTCCTCCAGTCTTCATACATAGGCATGACCACCACATCCATCTCAAGAAGGTTAACAATGCATCTGGCATCCGGAGCAAATAAAAAACACACCACCGAAAAGCATAACACCCATTTAACCCGTGAATTATTAGTTTCAAATACAAAAATATTACGAAAAGAAACGCAACAGAACAGACTTAGGATCACCGAAGCAATCTTGATTCAAAAAAACAAACCAAAGATCAACCTACAGAACACTGGAGCAACTCGCACTCTCAAATTAATTCACGACCTATATGACACATGACCAACTGTACATCCTCCGACCTCGTTTACGGCGTCAACTGTACAGCACAGCACATACTCTTCCTCTCCATCTCTCCATGTCAACCTGCATTTTTCCACTACAACTGTACAGAAACCACCCTCACGTACACACACCCCTAGCTCATTCTCCTCCGAGCTACCTCTCCACACGGGTCAAATTCAATCGCTACTGAAAATGATAAATAAAATACCCTATTTTAACATCACGTCTTAACTCTTTCTATCCGCCTGAAGATGCTCGACGATGAGCGAAACCGGTCGCGCGACATATCTAATATACGACAATTATTTCAAGTTTTAAATGAAGAATGCCTAGGATTATTTAGAAAAATCAAAAAGAAAAATGAGAAATTACTAAACGCAAAATATGGTCTGCTTTTTAAGGAAACATATATATATATATACAGTATATGTCATGGCGCGTCACTGCGCCCTTCTTGAGCACCTGACGACAAGGTGGGGAATTTACCCTCGATTATATAAAGACAGAGAAAATGGCAGGTTGATGGAAATATGAAACGGAATGGTTTACCTACTCTACATTTGCTCGGTCAACTTGAGGAAATGAGGACTACCGAAAGATTTCATTGCTTAATTTAAGGTAATTTTAGTAAAGACGTGACTGAGGAAGAAAACACTGTAAATGATTGCGTTACCTAGTCCAGTTACAACACGAAGGCACATCACTGACAAAAATTTAAATCCAACAAAAGGCAGAGTATGGAGCGGTAATTTTGGAACACCGCGTCAAAAATTTGAATTGAAGATACTCGTGAAGATACATTTTTGCTAATTGGAGATACAGAAAAGAAAATGTAGGTATATTCTCGAGTATACATAGAACCTTTAACACAATACATAAACATCTCGCGTTGCATTTTTCTGCGAAGACTCGAAACGATACCCTACATTTTTAATAATTATAAACTCGGAACGCTGTTTACGAGTTAGGGTAGGAGTAGAGAGGTTTAAAAATTGAATCTTCATTCGCTTCCAACTCGCATCCGTTGTGCATTTTCTGGCTTGTCGTCGGAAGTGTGGTGCCCATCTGCAAGTTGCCATTCTTCTACCCTGTCGGCGTTGTAGCGTGGCAGCGGTCTGGTATACTGCTGCGCTGAGTCATGCTGGTGCGAGTACTGATGCAGGCTCTGCCCCGTTTGTTTCGTGGTACAAATCTATGTGCTGAAGGACTCTGAATCTGATTTTCACAATGCTTATAAATATAAGTAACAAAGAAAACATAATCCTAGGAGCGCATAGTTGAAAACACTCTCGTTAGTGAGCACTTATGTTGAAATTTGAGTAAACGAACATGTGAACAAGTGATAAGAGAAAGTGATGTTAAATATAAAATAGGCAGATTCAAACTATTTAGCTTCTAAGACCATGAGGTCGACAGTTGGGGCTTAGGATAATTTTTAAATCTTACGTTAGAGCTAGTATCCCATAATAATGAGCTCGGAGAGAGAATTCAGAGAGGAAGATACTTAACCATAGCACAAATTTATGATATTTACAATTTACGCTGATAATACCGGCACAAAAAAGTTCACCGGAGTTAAAAACATGAGAAGGGTTGTTGTACAATGCTAACCATAACATTTGCAACATAGCTGGAACAGTACGAAGAGTTAACTACCTAAAATAGTGTTGTCATAATTTACTCACGAGCGTAAGAAACAAACAATTGTTGGAGAGGAATAAAAGAATGAAACAATGATGTTCTATAAAGTTATTACATATGATGAATTATTACGTCGCATTCTAAAATGTTTTAATCTAAGCGAAACTGCATTCAAATATCTTAACGTTATGGTCATTAATTATTATTCACATGTGTGTATCGTGTTACCCATGCTAATTTTTGAAACAAAAATGATTGGGAGAAATGCGCGAAAAAAATGCGTTCCCTTCGTTGGTTGGACTGATTTTGACAATGCATTTAAATACAAGTGACTTAGAAAACATATTCTATATGATGCATTGTTGTAAGCAATTCCATCAGCGCGCACTCTCGTTGAAATTTGAGCATACGAACATAGGAACTAGTGATGTGAGTGATTGATGTTGCAAGTAAAATGGGTTTATTTTGCGTTCAAGAATATGAGATCAACATTCGACGTAATTTTTCATCATAAAGTATCAACAAGTATGCCAAATAATGAGCTCGGAGAAAATGAAATATTTTTCCTAAACACAAAAATGATAATACTGACACAAAAGAGTTCACTAGAGCCAAAAACATGAGAAGGATTGTTTTACAATGCTAGCAATAACTTTTGGAACGTAGCTAGGACTTGACAAAAAGTCTAATTACCTAAAAAGTGTTGTCATTATATCATTTAAGAAACGATAGTGGTAATTGGGCTAACAAGAGCATTTTTGGACAGTAATATGTATATATACATATATATAAATATATATATATATATACGAGCTTCATATGTACATACATGTACTAAAATATTTGCATAAAATCCATGACATTGTATATATACGCATGCTACAAAAACGTGCTGTATGTGGTATAATGTAATGAAAGATAGAATAATTAGCGATAGAATTCGTTACAACTTTTCCTGTACGTACCGCAGCTTACAATTATTGTGTGGACGCATGATAACGAACTATTTTAATTTTAAAGTCTCTTAATGTTTGACGGATTTTGATACTCTTGGGAAGTTTGCTCCTCAACGAGGCGCCTGATATTTACAGAGCTTTGTGCCGGTTTCAGATGAACGGTATTTGATTTAAGATATTATGTTACATTCCACAAGATGCAAGCTGCACTAAAGAAGATTGTCCCTTCCTTTCCTTTGTGACATGCATGGTTCCTGAGTTTCACGAAGTGTGAAAGAAGGGTTGACAGGAATATAATAAAAAATGAGTAAAGCATAATGTCCTTTGACTGGTCAACCCAGGGGCGTTCGAGCCCAATGAGCCATTTTTGTTTCTTTGTTGAAAAAGGATCCTTAAGTAGTGGGCTAGTGTGCCCTAAAATTTTATGAAGCTACGGGCATTAGATCCCCCCCAAGGGAGGTGTAAGGGGACCAAAAATCGTGAATTTTTGACCCCATATAAAAAAACGGAAGAAAAAAATTCTAAAACTATCAGTTTGTTTACAATGTTACGAGAATTTCAAAACTGTCTTTGAATTTGTTCTAGCATAAAAACTCAATGACTTCTATTATTTGGAAAAATCCCTATAAATGAATTAAAAAACTAATAATTCAATTTTTTCAAAAACTAAGGTTTAAATCGAAAAAATGAATTGAACAAAATGTGTTTCTTTTTAAAAATTATATTTAAGGTCAAATTTGAGAAGCATCAGACTGCAAATAAAAAATTCACCATTCCTCAAGAAATGACTTTATTTTTATTTTTATTTTATTTTTTACTTGTAATTCACAAGTCACAGTTTAAATTTGAAATTATGCATAGGGATTATCGAATATACATGAAAACCACATTCAAGTACAAAAGTGGTCTATTATATTGCACTTCTACAAGAAATTTTGTTTTTGGCTTATGCTCTAAACCCCTTTGTTTCAAAATCACAAATCAACAGAACATTCAGATCAATTAGTTTGTTTGAAATGCTACAAGAATTTCAAAACTGTTTTTGGTTTTGTTCTAGCATAGAAACTTATTGACTTCTATTCCTTTGAAATACCTCCAAAAATGAACTAAAAACTAATATCATTTTTTTTTTGAAAAACTAAGGCCTAAATCGAAAACACTACACAAATAAAATAGGTTTCTTTTCAAAAAATACAAATACTGGCCAAATTTAAGACCAATCGGATCAAAATTTGAAAATTGCTGGATTGACCCCCTTAAACTTTCTTGCAATGAAACCAAGAATTTTGTTTGTAATCATATCGTTTCTTCCTCTCGTGAGTCATGCTTGAGATTTTTGGTGATGGTGATTCCAAAATCTCCTCGTTGGCGTAAAGCTTCAATCTGGGTAACAGTCACGTCATGTAGAAAGCCCTGATTATTAATTCTAATGTACTTTACTGAGCATTTATCGATGTTTAAATCTATTTGCCACGTTTCGATCAATTGGAGAAGAAAATTTAGGCATGAATACGTGAGAGCACAGTGTTGAGAGAGTGCGCAAGTACGCGCCATTTTGCTTAGCAAAATTGGGCACACCTGATACAACAAACTGTGGAAGAGTCTGAAGTCTTTGTCTATTATTTGCATGCCACCACCTGCAACTCATGAGAGAGACCTGTGCATAGCGTCCCTGAACTCTTGCACATGTCTTCGTTCTTGATTTTTTCTCCTCACATCACCTTTTCTTCACCAGAGTGGTGAGAGCTGACAAACGAGACTATGATATTTAAAACTGGTAGGATGCTGCATGAATTCAATACTTTGCTCGCCTTCTTTGGTGATTACATCAGCGCAAGCATGGTGATTACTTCGAAACGACAGTCAACATCAAAGGATGCAAGCTATGATCCCATGAGAGTATTTAAATGTGATCTCCTCAGGAGCTATTCAGTTTTTAAGTGACTCGCAATTGTGGCATTTAAGGGTGTCCAATATTAAGCCATGATGAACAAGGACTACTAAGGGATGATCAAGCACGACTCGATCTTAGCCGTTCCCAGCGGAGGCCATTGTGACGAGGTTGTGAAAAAATCTATGGTGAAGGTCGATGAAAATCCCCGAATATGAAAGTGAAATATTAGATTAGGGGATTGCTTTGATTTTGAATTTCCTATTGAGAGATTATTATTCACGATTACGGTGAGTAGGCGAAGTAAGTTCTGGAATCAAATGAGTCGGAACTCTTTAAGTTTGAGTTAAGGAAATGGTTCTGCAGAAGGCTAAGCTCTAGAATTATTATATTTTAGAATAAATAATTGCGAAAATCACTCATCTGAATATACCAGATGAGAACCAGATCATGAAACCAGTGAAAGAACACTCACCTTGATTGATTAAAGAGGCCATTATGGAACTCGTTACCGGAGATTTAATGTGGCAGGCTTAGTGGAATTTGCTAAATGGTGGGCCCTACAACTGAATAAAACGAATGCAAAAACAGATAATATGATTGTACTTTATGAATAATTGCACTCTATGTTATAGAACGGATGGAGTTTGTTATCTGTGAGGAAATACGTGAAACTCAAGAAAATACCTCTACGAAATGTACTTTAGCCAATAAAGCTGAGGGAGACTAGGATCCTCCAGTACCAGGCGGTACCTAGAGAACAGGTTGGTAAATCGAAGTGTACGTAGGCCTCTAGTTTCAGGCAAAGAGTCGGCCAACAAGGCCGAAATTTCAAATGAGCCTAAATATTTAAAGAGAAAGTCTACCGTGCTAAAAACGAGATGGTCGTGAAAGCACATGGCCAATGGTAATTAACTGCAAAAAGTTGTAGACGGAATAACTTGTTTTGGTAAGAATTATATTGAACGGAATGAACTGAAGTTGAATGAATTAAGAACATTAAAAGTTGTTAAAACAATCGCTTGATAAAAATTTTTATAATTAATCGCAACTTGAAATTAGTTTTTCGAAATAATCTGAAATCGTAAATGGAAATTTTAGTAACCTAAAAGCCCAACGGATTTAATTAAGTTCTAATGAACTGTGGATAAAAATACTTTATAATAGTATTGGGTATATAAATAATACTAAATAAATGTTGGGTAGAGTTACTAAATGTCTCATCTCATTCTGTGGCCAAAAACGACGTGCTTACGACGTATTTATTCACACATTTACGAACGTTTTCGCTAATCCAGTTGACGTCTAGGGAATTTGCATGGCCCATCACTCGCAATTTGGGAAAAATTTTCCATCGGCTTATGCATAGAATATCATCACTGTAATGAAACACTGCGATGATAATACAAAGCATGGGTACCTCTACACCAAAATGAAATTGTGCAATTGTGCTTTTCTTTAGAAAATATTTTTGCGATGTCAGTTTCAAGGAATGAAATATCAATTTCATATACTGTGAATTTATTGCACGAATGCTCTTTTTTCTCATCTACAATGGCGAAACAATAACTCAACATTCCTCGCTCTCTTTAATTCGCACAGGTGTTCCATGTAAACGGGCAGCTATATAAGACACCTCATGCTGTGTATTCAACACAAGGATTCTGAGTCTAGTTCGTAGTGCACGCATATAGTTACGTTTCTACTATTGTCGAGTTAACAATGGTGAGTGAGTATCTATTGGTGTTCACGTATAAAAAAAAAGTTGGTTCTCAAGTGTGGGGAATCGGATGAAACTGTTCCTATTGCCATAGTTAGGAGCGACAATACTATCTAACAATGCATCTCAGCTCGAGAATCTAGGCATCATTCGACGTTAGTATGGAAATCTTCTAAATAGTTCCAAATGAAGTGTATCTCCTTTTCAAATGACGATGACCAAACATTTTCAGGAAACTACGATGGCTTTGGCCTGCCTTCTCCTCCTGTTGGGGTCTGCTGCAGCACTTGCGGACAGGAAAATGGAGCGAGTATTGACGTGCATGAGTTCGGTATGAGTTCTTTTCTTTCTACTTCCTATTCAAATTTGTAATCTTTAAAATTTAGGTAATTGCTACATTTATATGTTTCATTTCTGCCGTTTGATAAACGTAAATTATCTTGTAGGTTTGAAAGCGTTCCCTTATACACATTTTTCAATATTATAATTCTTCAAAAGCTCAGTTTACTAATTTCCATTGATAATTGGCGGACTAGAAAATTATACGTAGTAGAGGATGTCAAATTTTGATTCAAGCCTGTGTAATAAGTATTGACAAAAAAATTCAGTTGCTCTTGAAAATAATATTTTTAACTGTGTTGAGCGCCTTGATAAAATCGAATGCAGTGTTCTGCAGATAACATTAGATTTAAAGTGACTTTCTGCTTCCCTTACCACAACAAAGGTGTTCAAAATAAAGCAAGGATGAAAGTACCATTCAATTTGGAGTTACAAGAACGTAGAATCAATGCATTTGTGTGCTCCCTCATGAGATCTTTTTGTGTATTGAGACAATAGGTTGGGAAGCAAAATATTAAACAAGATAAAACCTGAAGAAGAAAGTCATTGGACTAAAAAACAGGGCGACGGGTGAATGAAAATATTTTCTTTAACATAAAACTTGTACTATTTCAACCAGAAAGCTTACTAAACTCTCAGCTCGGGATCTCACATTTTCCATAGAAGTGGAGTGTTGTACATAATCATCGCTAAATAGGCCGTAACATTCATTTTTAAGGGAATTGATCGTTCCAAAGATTGAATTTTAAATAATTCCTCATTGTGAAAATTTGTCGAAACAATCCATGCAAAACACACCCCTAAAACAGTTCATTGTATTAGGAACAGATTTAAAGAGTTATTTTACATAAATGGAATACTTAAAATTATAATTTACTCAAAGACGATGAATAGAAAAAATCTCATTTTCAACAGCTAAGAGAAATGGAGCCGTTGAAGCAATTGTAATACTGTACTTTCACTCTGAAATTTTCTGCATCAAAAAATATGTATTAAAACTTGTAAAAAAATCATACGCATACAATGCTGGAAAAATTCAATTAGCGTATAAATTTTCCGCAGTAATGTTAAGTTATTATTTCAACGCACGCCCACAAATAATGTTATAAAGAACTTGAACATGCAAACAGAAACTCAAATATTCCCTATCAGATTTTAAAGAAGGTTAAATTTCCATTTTCACTGTCGAATTCTATGTTTGAAGTTCATAACCGTAAATAAATCTCCAATTTCTTCCGCGTGAAAATATCGAGTCATAGAATAAGAAAGAAATTTTACTGTTTAACTTTTGTCCTTTGTGAAGTAAAAGGAAGTACTTAAAAATTCATTACTCGTCAAATATCTGAAAAAGAAGTAAGGATTCTGGATGAAACTTTTCGAAATTTTTAATTTAAGAGCGCGGATGAGCGTGACCGCTAGAAATGAATTTTGAAACACATTCCCTGCGAAATTTGACGCTCACAGCAAATATTTTAGAGCGTCATGAAGGCTTAAGAAAAATCTGGGAAAACTTCTGTTGCACGTCAAAGATTTCCAGGTAGAGTAAAAATATTGATGACCTCGCTCGTCCAGGAAAGTTTTTCGCCCTAGAACAAACCCTCCAAAAGGTCAAGTAGCTCTTCGTGGCAGCGGGATTCGATTAGAGGCTTCCGTTTCGTTGGAGTGCCTCATGTGTGAAGGGAGCTGGCCGTCCAGCTGGGGGTGCTAATTCACAGTGAAAATGTGAAGTTATGCATGCATATTATTTGTAGATGATATTACAGAATGAATGTAGCATTCAAGAGAAAATAGTGTACTTCATAATACATTTCACCACAAAATTAATATTTTTTTATTTTGTCGTAAAAATTTTGTTTTCCGCTTAAAAATGAAGAGAAGTCAATGACTTTTCATGCAAGAACAAAATCAAAGACAGTTTTGAAATCCTTGTAATACCTCTGACAAAGTAAATTTTCCGGATTTTTCTCTTCCTTTTTCATTTTCTTTTGATGTGCAATTTTTGAAATATAAGTAAAATATACAATTGTTTGGTTTTGAACTGTGATAAAAAATTGAATGTAAAAATTGGAAAACTTGAAACTTTACTTCGTCAGAAATGTTACAAGGGTTTCAAAACTGTTTTTGGATTTTTTCTAGCATGAAAACTCATTGACTTCTATTCTTTTGAAATATCCGATGAAATAACATAAAAAACAAATTCATCCAATTTTCTCGAAAATTAAGGTCAAAATCGAAAAATATGTCATGAGCAAAATGTGTTTCTCTTGAAAAATTACTGAGCAAATATCAGAACACTCAGTACAAAAATTGAAGATCGCTGGGTTGATCCCCTTTACAACGTCAAATTTTATAGCCAGTACAACTCAAATGTTCATTTATAATTACTTTCATTACTCACGGTCTGGAAATCTCTCAAAAATCTTTCTATACTCTATCAGTTATTTTCTTTTCACATAATAATGAACTTCTATTTATAGTTTTTAGTAAAATAATTCTTACCCGTGTCTTCTTTTTTCATTATTACTGAACGCTTGCTGAGTATTGATTTATGAACAAATTTATTTTATTAGGACTTCTCATGATATCTTCAATAACATTCGTTTGATTAAATCGAAATCCAAATTGATTTTAACACACATTTTTTTGTCTTTGTGCCCTTGATCCATCTTGTCAATCATCGCTTTCATTTCAAGAATATTCAATTTATTTTCTAACATTTCAATGCTTCGAACATTTTCTCAACCTAGTACTTCTTAATATTCAATTGATCTCAAAATGGATATTCCTTCGAAGAAATAACATCAATGGTTTGCACGGGAACTTCATCAGGTCGCTATTCAGTCATTGAGAAAGTTCCGTTTTTAAATAAGTTATCTTTAGTAATTACAAATATTCATAATTTACTATTCGCTTCAAGTTGAATGTTACACTGAAATAATACTGGATTAATATTTCATTCGATAATTCTTCAGCAAGTTTGGGGAGAGGATTCTCGTAGAACGATGACCAATCGTTAAGCTCTCGTTATATTGAGGACTTACCTTGCCGATACGAGACAAAAGGATGATCACAATGACGAGTTTATAGTGCTGAAACGAAATGCTCAAGTTTTGAATTAAGTCCAGCAGAGAAGGTAATTGTCATAAATCTTCACTTTTACTTTACTTTAGCTTACAATTTTTTAGCGATAAATACTTCAAATCGGTGTGAATGTCGAATATTAGAACACACATTCAGGTTCACCTCAAATGCACATTTTACAGAAGGAATGTATGATTAGGATGCTAACAGACACCAACTGGCTTCAAGTCAAAAAGTCACCACCATTAAGAATCAAGCGATGATCTTGCAAGGACCAACAGCTGCTGATTCTTATCGTAGAAAGACCAGTAGCTGCTGCCTCTACCAAGCCTTTCAATGATGCGTCTGGGGGTACTTCCTACTCATGATGTTTACTTGAAGGAATAGAATGAACGAAAAATAAAAGAACTTCATTCTTGATGCTATTCGAATTAATTTCCAACAAATTCATGCTTCTATGTATTCAAACCTGTACGTACAGCTTTTTAATACAATGTATTCGTTTCTTGCCGTATTGAATTTTTTTGTATGCATTATAGCGCTGCAATCATAAAAGAGGATTATGACTCATTGCGAATTAAACTTTACATTTTGCGCTAGGCGGCCTTTTGTCGTTGGGTAGAAGGATCCAAGTTTATTTACAGGCATTTATGGGCAGCAATCCAGCTAATGCGCCAGAATTGAGAACAGTTTACAGAGTTGACTGTAAACATGTTTTCAGGATACCAGGTTCTTGATTAATTAGGGATCAGGGTAAAAGAAGCGTAAAACGTCAATAAAATAATTATGAAGAAAAAAAATAGCTCTTAACGATTCAAAAAGAAGTAGATGTTAGCTTATTGTATGTAATGAGGAAACTTAAAAAAGAGTTTGTTTTTGATTCCTTGCCAAAACGAAGAACACAGTGTAGTATTAGGCAGGCCAAACCTAATTATTCAACTTGAAACAAAGAAAAAATTTGACAGAATTTGACGCAAGTTACCAGTTACATAGTTTACGTAATTTCAGATCTCAAAAGTTTGTTAGCTTCAGAAAATAAGTCCTGAATGATTATTGGAAAATGCTGCCAAATGACTACTTACTGTAGGGTACGGAAGACCAAATGCAACTGCATGAAGTTTCAAACCGCTCAAGGAGAATAACTATTTTACTATAAAAGGTAGCACCGCCATGTAGTAAACAGATGTCCTTTAACCGAGAGAAATTTCCCTGACACATTGCCTTTCTATCAAGCCCGAGTTTTCATTGCACCAGCAGTCGTTTGTGCTATTGATGTCATGTGGTATTCGTAGCAGTTATTTCTTCGCTTGACAACCCTCTCAACCGACAGTGTGGCATGTCAATTCACAAAAGTTATACGTGACGCACGAAACAATTATTCCCGTAGTTTCAAATTATTTTCACAAGAAATTTACTAAAATGCAATTTACGATACTCTGTGAAAAGTTATTAGCTGGTAACATGGACCTTAACTTGGACTTATGGAGATGATACTTGAAATGCAGAAAATTCAATACTTGTGCAGGTAGCTCTCCTAATTTAAGTTGACGAATATGTATACAAACATAACCTCTTCAAAATTGACCTGACCGTACATAGCTCAACTGAACTAAACCCATTCTAACCCAACCCAACCTAACCTAACCAAACCAAAAGACCAAAATTTTAACCAAGACCAACCTCAGCCCCATCGCCCAACTCAATCTCAACAAACCTCATCTAACCAAGCCGAACCCCATTCAATCAAACATCTAATTATTCTTTATCCAACCCGACAAAACGTCACGTAATCCATCCTAGCTTAACCTAACTTAACTAACATAACATCACCTAAGCCAATCATAATCCACACAAGCTAACCTAATTCAACGAAACCCAACACAGTCTTGTTCAACATAACCTTGCCATAACCGAACCTAATACAACCTCACCGTACCAAACATATTCAAACTTAGACGGACGAAACTCACCTAACCCATCCTATCCTAACCAGCCTAATCCAACTTCACTCAACCCAACTGTTGTGTAGTTTCTTTTCAACACAACATGAGGTTTATTTAGCTGTAGCTGCAAACTAGTTTCAGTAGCTTTAGAATACCAAGGCAGGAGTAAGGAAACAATCTGGTGCGCAAGTATCAGTGTACTGGCGGCTATCGGTTACAGACTTCCTGTTAAACCAGCCGTGCCCGGAAGTCAGGCAAGAGCTCGTAACAGTACCTTCCGGAGCTCGTAAAGGAGGAGTGTAATAACAGCTTTCGGAGCTATTAAAAGAGAAACGTAACAACAGATTCCGGAGCTCTTACTTACAAAACCAGTGCCACATTATAACGACTCATATTTTAATATACTATATCAACCAAACTTCATCAGATCTCACCCGACCCAACCTCACTCCATCACGCCTCACCCGACCTCTCCAAAACTAACCCCACCTCAGTCAACTTAAAAATAATACCTCGCCTAGTCTAACCTGATCTAACCCAATTCCACATGATCTAACCGAATCTCGCCTAACGTAATCTTTTCCAATTCAATTTTACGCAACCTAGCCTTTCCCATACAAATGGAACCCAGCTAAATCTCATCTAGCCCAACCTAACCCCAACTCATAATTATTCTGGAATTACTCAACCCAACCTAACCAAACACAACCCTACCTGACCTACCTTAACCCAATCTCATTCAACCTTACCTATTTTAACCTCGCTCAGCCCAACCTTTCCTAATTCAACCTCAACTTGCCCAACCCGACCTAATCCAACCTCACAAGACACAACCTCACACAGCCCAGCCTGACCCTACGGAACATCACTTAGCTTTAATTCACCCGGCCAAACTTGTGTCCTGAGAGACTCTGTGTGGCACGGACGTGTGTTGCGCTCGCTCCGAAACAAAGTGCCTAACGCTAGAAAGAATGTACTCCTAACCTGAATGGGTACACACTCTCGCCATGAGAATTCAAATGTGACTTAAACAAACAACAAATAAAAAATCATCGAACTAAGTGTAAAAATATTCCCTCAAAAAGTGTGAAAGTGCTCATCCCTCGCGTACACGAGGAAACGAACTTTCTCAATCTCCAAGATGGTACCCAAGAAGCAACGCAATAACAACAGCTGCGGCAACAATAACAGCGACGAGTATCAGCCGAAGTTTGGTCAATATCCTGATGTGTCTAACCTAACGAAAGATGGCAAAGAAGTGGTATCTGTCCTTATAAAATACTTCAACTCAGTGATGACAAATTTTAAGAGTGACATTGATAATATGAAAATTGAAATAAGTCACCTTAAAACACTAGTTGAAACAGTAGCGGGAAAAGAAGCAGAGCACAAGAAAACTCTCGAAGAACAGAATGAGAAAATGGATAGCTTAGCTCTCCGTCTCGACCAGTTGGAAAAAAGTGATCAGCGCCGAGCCATTGAAGACAAAAAACGTACTCTCGTCATTTCTGGTAAGGATCTACCACAATCACACTCGAACGAAATCTGCAAGGAAACCGTCTGCCATCTTCTGAAGGACAAGATCAACATTGACCTCACCGACACTGACATCACGTCAGCTACAAGAATGGGGAAAAAACAGTAACTGGGAACGTAGATCAAAGAAACATAGCATTTGAACTAAAACATTATAACAAAAAACGTGAAATTCTCAACGCCTGCCGAGAAAAGAAACCAAAGTTCTTCTTCATTAATGAATACCTCATACCTTCACGAGCTAACGCCATGTACATTCTGAGGGTGGCCAAAAGGAAATTCCCGGATAAAGTTGGAATCCCAAGAACACAGGATGGAAACATCTTCATATTCAACCCAGGAAACCCAGATTCAAGACGCCGCGAGATCAACACGCCAGATGACCCCGAGCAATACCTGATGCAACAACTAAATATGTCATCGCAGCAGATCATGGGTGACTAGACTAGGTGATCCCCTAAATTAGTCAATTTCATTTTCATCCCCTAAATATGCCAATTTCGTGTTAATTTACCCTCAATTAGGTATCATGTCAGTTAACCTCAACTTGATGTTAGTTTAACCTGAATCTATACAAATGTATAACAGATGTGTTTGTAAACATTTATGACAGCTGTGTGTGAACTTTTGAAACAACGCAATCAGCAATTTTTTACCTCCCAATGTTACTGTGAATTTTTTTTCTCTTCTTAACCACTTAAGTATTATTACGCGTAAACCATATTAGCTGATTATATCATTATCGTTGTAATCTTCTTATAATCTGATTATATCATTGTCATTATAATCTATCAGCAATTTTTCACTTACCAATATTACTGTGAATTCTTCTTTATTTACCACAACAGTTATTATTACGCGTAAACCATATTAGCTGATTGTATCATTGTCATCATAATCTTTAAAACTTATTCCCTCTTGTATGTGAACTTATCAAAACGCCCTCAGCAATCTGTTTGCACCAATGTAGTGATATCGAACTCCAATATTATAACAAATAAATAATAGATGTGTGTGTAAACATCTATGACATCTGTGTGTCACATTTTGTAACATCGCAATTAGTAATTTTTCACCAACCAATGTTACTGTGAATTCTTCTTTATTTACCACTACAGTTATTACTACGCGTAAACCATATTAGCTGATTGTATCATTGTCGTCATAATCTTTAAAAACTTATTACCTGTTGTATGTGAACTTGTAAAAACGCCCTTAGCAACCTGTTTGCACCAATGTTGTGATATTGAACTCCATTATCACTCACTCATGGACTGAGCTTGTGTGTACTCACGAAATCGCGCTAGATTTTTCTTTTTTACTCTATTCTCTCTTACTTAATAAGCTACTTTTTAGACGGGAATATCCCTTTAAGCTTGACTCTGTATTTCGTTTTAAGCTCTATAGTACCTAATTCTTACTTTTACTTATTTTAAATGACTGATCACCCTGAGATATTTGAGGAAATCGATCCAGATTTCAATCATTTGAATAGAATATATTCAAACCTAAACGACTCTCAAGAGTGTAGGTATACTAATATATCAAAATTCAACGAAACTATACGAATAACTGACCGAGATTTCGCACTCCTGTGTTGGAACTGTAGGTCACTCTATCCAAAATTGGAAGAGATACAATGTACTATTACTGAACTTAAATATAACCTAGACGTGATTAGCTTCACCGAAAGCTGGCTCGATGACTCGACTAAAGACATGATTCGATTTGAAAATTATCATAGTTACCATTCGCTAAGAAAAAACCAGCGGGGCGGAGGCATCAGCACATATATATCTAACCACATAGACTCGAGAACCATAGCAAGTGCAACAATGAATCAGGATCATATAGAATCACTCTTCGTAGAACTTTTTAGAGATGGTAAACGCATTGTGCTTGGAACGGTGTATAGGCCTCCTACAGCCTGTCCTATATCCTTCCTGAATGAATTGAATCGTATTATTTCTCAGTTCAACAGGCCCTTATACAATGACATAATAATATGCGGTGACTTCAATTATGATCTACTGAAACATGAAAGCCATGAACCAATCTCTAATTTCCTAACTACCTTTCAGTCTCAATCCTTCCTTCCGATCATTACAAAGCCTACACGAATAACCTCAGAGTGTGCTACGCTGCTTGACAATATCTTTATGACAGACCCTAGTGATTTTCTTGCTGGAATAATTACTTCTGACTTATCAGATCACTTCCCAGTTTTTCTTATTAAGAAAAATGTCTATATTGCTTGCACCAAGGCACGGGCTGAAACTTACTCATATCGTAAAATAAACGAATCAAATCTTGAAGAAATGCGCACCGTTCTAGAAGAATCAATGCCTACATTGCACATCTCTCAACAAAAAAATAATACTACGAGCATTGATGAAGCAGTAGTAAAGTTGACTGAAACTGTAATGACCGCATACAATCAGTGTTGCCCAATTGTAACTCGTACAATTACCCCGAAAAATAAACAAAAGCCCTGGATTACTAGAGACATCGTGATAAATATAAAGAAATGTCAAGCGTACCTAGCCCTCCTTTGCGAAGGACGAATATCTAGAGAAACATATAACCGATTCAGAAACTATGTAACAAACCTGATAAGAACATCAAAAAATAACTACTTTACGCTCAAGTTTACTCAATTCAAAACTGACGTTAAAAAGACTTGGCATCTCCTTAACTCCTGCTGTAAACCGAACAATGCCGATAAAAAGAAAATTGAATATGTTGTTCAAGATAATGTAAAATATCATGAGAAGAAAAAAATTGCTAATCTCTTTAACAACTTCTTCGTAAACGTAGGGAAAACCATAGCTGATGGTATTCCAAGTGAACCTACTGATCACCTGGAATTTATGGATCATATTCGAGAACCCAACTCCTTTTTCTTTACGCCTACAAACTCCTTCGATGTAATTACGTGCGTAAACAACATGAAAAATAAATCGAGTGGGTTACAAACGTTTCCGACTAAAGTACTTAAAGTTATTGCTGACATTGTAGCCCCACTGATATCAAATATTATTACCCAGTCTCTCTTACTAGGCACTTTCCCGAACTCCCTCAAAGTTGCTAGAGTAACCCCTATCTTTAAAAGTGGTGAAAAAACCTGTGTAAACAATTATCGACCTAGCTCCATTCTACCAATTATTAGCAAAGTATTCGAAAAGATTGTGTATAAAAAAGTGTACTCTTATTTTGAACAAAAACCATTTCTTTACGATAAACAATACGGTTTTCGCTCTAAAAAATCAACAACACAGGCTATATTAAATCATTTATAATTCTTCTATTCTAATATAGATGAAGGAAAGCCTGTCTTCTCTGTATTTCTTGACTTTCGAAAAGCATTTGATTGTGTGGACCATAAAATACTACTCTCGAAACTACACTGTTATGGTATTCGAGGGATTGCCCATGATTGGTTCAGATCATACCTAACAAATCGGAAGCAATACGTTGTCATTGACGACGCAAAATCAGACCCACAGACAATTAGCCATGGAGTTCCACAAGGATCTGTTCTCGGGCCTCTCATGTTTCTGATTTTTATCAATGATATTGTAAAATCTACATCATTCTTCAAATTCATACATTTTGCCGATGACAGTACGCTTTCTGCGGTCCTTCCGAACCAAAATCCTGCTATGATTGTGCAGAGTATAAATACTGAACTTCACAAGGTTTCATCGTGGCTCAAAGCTAATAAAATAAGCCTAAATATCGATAAAACAAATTATATTACATTCTCATACAAGAAAGATGTATCTCTCCCATGCATTAAAATTGGCGAAGGTGAAATCGAAGAAACCAACTCATGTAAGTTTCTGGGCATCATAATAGATAAACATCTGACCTTCAAAGAGCACATCACTCATATTAGTTCTAAATTATCAAGATCCATCGGAATCCTAAATAAAGTTAAAAATTTTCTGCCTGAAACAGCATTACAAATGCTCTACCGAACGCTCATTTCTCCATACTTGCAATACGGAATAGAAGCATGGCACGGAACTGATAAAAAATAAAACCAACAAAATTTTTACTCTGCAGAAAAGGCCTGTCAGAGCGGTAAAGAACCTAGAATATAATGCTCACACAAATGATTCTTTCAAAAATTTACAAATACTTAAACTCTCGGATCTCTACAAAATCTCCATCTGTAATTTCATTTACAAAACATTAAGAAATGATGGCGACAATAGCCTAAGACAATTATTGACTGCGCAAACTGGTCATCACGACCATTTAACCCGAAATAGAAGTAAATTCATGCTTCCTTATTATTCAAAGGCCAGGTCGCAACACAGTATTCTCTTCGTTGGAACCAAAACTTGGAACTCTATACCTGCAGAGATCCGTGAATGTAATTCGTACAAAGTATTCAAAAGACATCTTGAGTCTCACTTCCTATCAGAATAATAGTCGTGTAAGATCACCGTGTCGAAATCATGCCTCCTACATGTAACTAATGATAATGTCATAATGTAACTTGCCTTGTGTACCATAACCAATCTTCTCTCTGCTCTTGAATCGTTTTATCGAACATACTGTCAAATATAGCCGACTTGACCTATATTGTAAAATACAGCATAAAATATCGAGTTAATTATCTCAATGATCAGTCTAATGCGAAACTAGGTTAAGTGAACTAGGTTAAACATTTTTGTACACCCTAGAATAACGTGATGGTAGGATGTCCTAGAAGTCGCTGAACTTATTCGGGCCCACAGGTAGCTATACTCAAATT
Source organism: Morinoia aosen (assembly GCA_030386875.1). NCBI lineage: Eukaryota > Metazoa > Arthropoda > Malacostraca > Amphipoda > Talitridae > Morinoia > Morinoia aosen. The sequence goes on along the minus strand of CM059573.1, from coordinate 19,521,193 downwards.
TGACCATTGTACTAGACTTAAGAAAAATTCTACCTCTGTATCACCTGTGGTAAATAAATTGTTTAAATTGTTTAAATTGTTTAAACTTCACTTTATCTAAACTTTTCTAACCCAACCTCGCCTTATCCCGCCTACCTCATCCAACCTTACCTAATATCACTCACCCTATCCCCCCTAATCCAACTAAATTTAACCCAACCCAATAGAACCTACCGGAACCTAACCTCCTACAGTCACTCATATGACAATCTAACCTAATTCAATTTAACCTATCTCAACCGAAATGATCTTCAGGAAACGTATCTTAAATTAACCAATCCAAGAGTGACATTTTTCAACGTAACCTATCCCAACCAAGGAGGTTTAAGAATGGAGGCGGCATCAGCGCTCTAAAGTGAAGCCAATTTTCGGTAGCTGTAGGGTATACGGGCACACACACGGAGATGGAGCTCAGTGCGTGTCAGACACTCAGCGTGACAGGGCGCCGCTATCCACGCTGCGGTCAAGGACGAGTTTCCTCAATATGAGTTTCTTCATCATTCAGCGAGGACGCAATTGAATTATATGCCTAAGAAAAAAACGTATAGCACAGAGTAGCGCAAGTCTGCCATTTAACAGCACGGTCTTCAGTCGCTGATGATGGAGGTGGTGCTACCCCTCCACTGCAACACCACCTCCACACAGGGACCTAATGCCGGGTGGGCGGGGCTTGGGACGGCAGAAGTGGCTTCACTCGCTTGACTGGCAAAAGATAGCGATGCCGGTTCCATGTATCTAACTTCCTTGATCCCAACGTATCTCATCCTAATCTTTCTATCCACTATCCTCTTTCAACCTAACCGGTCTCAACTCAATCTACGTACACTAGATATATGTTTCAACCTAACGTATCTCAACTTCGCGTATTTCAACAATTAATCTCAGTCTAACGTATTTCAACCTAACTGATGGCAACCTAACCTTAGGTATGTATCTCCGCCTAACCGAATTAAAAATACATGACCATGCCATAACTGACGTCATCTGTCCTGACTTGACCTAAACTGACCTGACCTGATCTAACCTCACCGGACCTGAACTGACTTTACCTGAACTGAACTAACCTCACCTGATCTGATCGACCTAACCTGGCCTGAACTGATCTCACCGGACCTGAACTGACTTTACCTGAACTGAACTAACCTCACCTGATCTGATCGACCTAACCTGGCCTGAACTGATCTCACCGGACCTGAACTGACTTTACCTGAACTGAACTAACCTCGCCTGATCTGATCGACCTAACCTGGCCTGAACTGATCTCACCGGACCTGAACTGACTTGACCTGACCTGAACTGACTTGACCTGACCTGAACGACCTGACCTGAACGACCTGACCTGAACGACCTGACCTGACCTGAACTGACTTGACCTGACCTGAACTGACCTGACCTGGTCTGAACTGACCTGACCTAATCTGAGGTGACATGAACTGACCTGACCTGACCAGAACTGACCTGACCTGACCTGACTTGACCTGAACTGAACTGACCTGGCCTGAACTGACCTGACCTGACCTCACCGGACCTGAATTGACCTGATCTGGACTGACCTGACCTGACCAGAACTGACCTGATCTGGCCTGAACTGAACTGACCTAACCCGCACTGACCTGAACTGACCTGGTCTGACCTGACCTGACCTGACCTGACCAGAACTGACCTGACCTGACCTCACATGACCTGACCTGACCTGGCCTGACCTCACCGGAACTGACCAGACCTCATCTCACCTCACCTGACTAGAACAACTCTGATCTGGTATTGTCGCACATGCAGGACGATAACAATTTTGTAGGAGCATCATCATAAAAAGCTTTAATTTATTCTCTGAAAACATGTTTCGCTTCGTAAGTTAATAGCTCGCTCAAAATTAATTTTTATGATAAAAAATAAATAAATTACAGAGCAATCCATATCACTACTGCTGCAGAGAAGGTCAGAAAAACAGTAATCTAATTCTTTCTCCATGAAAAAGTGATCTTCAACGCTTCAAAATTAAGCGGTGGCCTCATAAATGAAACAGAAGTGCGCTGAATTCCACCAGTAGAAACGTGGAACTCCAATAAAACTCTAGACTTGACCATGAAGGTACTTGATGATATATAACGCATTCTTTCATGCGCTCAAGTTTACAGGTGTGAAAAAATACTCAAAACAAACATCGTAAAAATACAATAGCACACACACCCTAATAGGAATATTAATCACTGATTAGAAATACTTCATGACTAGAGAAGGCTGCTTAAATAAAATGTTGGATAATACAGTTCTATGATAGTATATCATAAATCATTTTTTGTCTTGAACAGCTAGCCCAAGATTTTTTGACTAACTGCGTTTAATTTTGAGTAATAAATAAGTTATTTGAGGAGATATACATGTAGGTTAATCTCCGCTGGCAATACATGAAAATCACTTTCGCATGTCTTTCCGAGTAGTAATTTGTGTTTTACTTTAAGTTAGAATCTCAAAAGTGCTTTATCATTCCTGGTGTGTTCCTGTTACGATTCTATAACTGATATTTGATTTCTAGATTTAACAATGTTTATCACTTTCTAATGAAGGCATTAGTCTTCATATACCCCGTTAACTTCTGCTTCTAAGGGAAGAAAATTCCGTTTCAACTCAAATACTTCACTACGCCGCAGTATAATATTTAATGTCTGCTTTGTTTGTTTTCAGGCGCTCCGAGAGTAAATGTAAAAGTTTATTTTCCCCTACGTTCGACCCAGAAGATCACTCGTTTGAATCGTGCCTCAGTAATAAACCTGACATCGCAGCTGGCGCCGAAGGCTTCACGGGTTTGTAATCAAGATACTTATAATTTGTCCTTAATCTGCAAACTTACTACAAACTAACATTTTTATTTAAATTAAAGTCAAACACTGGTGAAATATTTTTCAGTGAAGTTTCCACTCCTAGTTTTGGCTTCAAACGCGAACTTGCCTAAGATGAAGAGATTTAATTGAATAAATTGTTGCGTTAGAGAATAGAACGTATTTAATGTTTGCAATTAAAAGAATTTGCCCTCCCAATACTTTTTACGCGATTTGTTCATGATTTTTTTTTCTTTGTTTTACAGCAATGATGATGGCAGCAGAGATTCCGAAACGTTCGCAATTAAAAGACTGTTCCCTTTTATATCGGTTCTTCTTTTCATTTTACACATTTGATTTATCAAAAATCGCCCTATTAATTCTCTAGAACGTATTTAAAGTATCGTTTTATCAACATCTGCATTTAAAGGGACTCATGGCGGATGGATATTAAACTCCCAACACTTTATTTTCCGTATTAAATTTTGACCAAGTCGTAGCGGATGTGTGATAGCGGTGCGTTAAAAATTAAAATATGACTTCATACCGAAACATCAGCAATTTCAAGACGAAAAATTTTCAGTGTATATGCCATTCAAAACTCTAGAGTACAATAAAAGCACTCAAATTTAATTATAATTCGTTTATAAGATTGAAATTAGACGGGTATACACCAAGCTATTGTCACGAGACTTGGGTCCTGCCCCCTTATTAATTTGCATTAATAAGGAAACCAGGTTCTCGAAATAGAGGAATTGGCGTACCTCTACAAAAATACAAAAAACCACAAGAAATCACAGGCCAAACAAAAATGCACAAGTTTCGAAAAATACTAAAACAAGGACGGTACTCACCAACGTGAAGGGAACTCACTTACGAAGCAATGCAATTTTCCGTGCGCCATCTATATCGGTGAGAGACGTCGCTTCCAACATTGGGTAGATTATACCAGATAAATTTCGCATAATTTTATGTTTACGGCAGCAAATCATACAACACGTTAAAAGGGACTTACATACAATGAATATATCGTTAGGAATAGTGCAATTTACGAATCGCCTCCCAAAAAAAAACTTAACCCGGTTACAACACTCCAACTCAACAAATGGAATCGAGAAACTTTACGCACCCAATAACTTTCATGACAATACTATCCTAGTCAATTCGGCTGGCCAGCCTATCCCTTTACGTTCGCTACACACCAGACAAAAATAGAATGAGACGCATTTATTAGGGCTCTTCCAACCGTGCAAGGCTCGGTCATTCTTCAAATCACAGGCACATTCGCACAATCACTGGCTTCAGTTCAGATTCCTTAGTATGCACCGATCAGAAAATGTCTATTGACGTAGGTATTCACAGCTTCGCGTAAGTTCCCTCATGTAGAAGTGTAACAAGGCGATGAAACCTCCCACCAGCGCGACAAATTTTTACAACCTATTACTTTTAATCGTGCGGATCATACTCTCTCAAATATTTCAATTTTTCACTTCAATGAATGACATTAAATTTCTTATCACATTTATTTCAAAAATGACGTATTTCCTTCAAAGAAAACTGCCTCTCTTCTGAGCCCAAAATAAATGACGCTTACCCTCCCCGGCGCAGTTTATGTTGAACGTAATGTTCCTTGTACGACCATCATGGTCTGGTGGGATGTTTTATTACCCCTCTGCACATAGGAAACAAAAAAATTAATCTATTGAAAAGTAAATTTTAATAAGTACAACTTTTCATATATGTCAAATATATAATGCAACGCATATGTATTCAGGTATTTTCAGAGAGTGATATTTTCAATTAAAACTTATTTTCACGCACTTTATCTCAGACGGTGCTCTGCGTTAAACTGAACTTAAGTCAACAGCTTGACTAAAATGTTCGAGAGACTGTTCCTCTACTTTTCGTCAGACCAATAGCCTCTTCGAACATTCGGACGTCATCGTCCAAAACTCCTCCTTCTCAGTCGATATGACTGTACATTCGCGGTTCTACACTTCGAATTTCCCCTCTTGTGCTATGCCTGTTTCTCGTTGGCGGTCAGTTCCCCAGACGTGAGCTTGGCTAACTCTTCCCCAACTTCTTCTACAAGTTTGACGCGAAAACCAATTTTTTTGTTTTTCTAACAACACTCTACCTCCACCAATGTGGAGACGGTGTCCTGCGTGTGTAAGTGGATCTTTGTTTGCTAGGCAGTTCGTCTCAAGGGTACCCCATAAATTCACTCGCCCCTTCACCTCAAGTTGGAATCTAACCATAACACTGGTCAGGGCTCTTCAAACTGCTTGACCACAAAACTCTTGCTGAGAACACCACTCCAACACATACTTACACAAGCATCCACACACATCGCTCCCTCGATGCTCTCAAACACACAAAATGTTTAAGCGACCCTGCTGAACTTGTTGGAATAGCCCGACAAAACGTCTAACACGAAAACACGAATCACCATTCAATTTTTTTAGTTATAAAAAAACACAACCTCTGAAATATTACAAAAAGTCCTACCATAAGGAATTCAAAATATTTAAATATTTCCTAAAAATGTAAATATTTCCTAACACTATATTATTGAAGAATCGTGTTATTCATGTATGTCATTTAATTTATAATTTAATGTACTACTGTATATTATTCCAAGCATAGAAAACATATAACCTTCTGGACACACAAATAACTTTTCGTTTACAGTAATTTAAACGCAAAATTAATCAGAAAAACTAGATCGAATAATCTAATGAGAGTGATATTTTGTTTATAACAATATTCAATAAGTATTGGCTTGTCCAGACTTATAATTGCTTTTAGCTACCGCACCAAATCTAACACGATTTAAATCATGAAAATTCGTCCGACGTCGTTTGACGCAAGAAAATTTTCAAGTTCCTGCCAAGTAGCCTAAGTTGGTCATACATTTTCTCTAGCTTCTACTTCTTGAATGGCTTGCGAGACGTATGAAAGTATGAAAAACCGTACAAGTGCTATTACTTTACGAGTTTTCACAACGACAGAAATGTTAAAGAAATTTAAATTTCAAACATTGGGGAGTGATCAAAGCAACCTCATATAGCAACACATTGAGAAAATCAAATTTCATTAAAATCAGATAATCACAATTGAAGGCCCTATAACACGAAGCAACCAATTGCCTCGACTACGGCAACCGAGTTGACGCAACTTGTGTGTGCGCTATCAGACGAGGCAACCAGTGTGGCGTCGCCAGTTGCAGAGGGAGGTTGTAGCTCGCAAGGGCTGCGGCATGTGACATTTTTCATTTCATCATAAAATGAGAAATATTAAGAACGTATGCCAAACTCAGTTCCTGTTTTCAGCTTTTGAGTGTCCTTGCATTATTTATTGTCTTTATTCTCTAAAACTTTTGATTCAATATAATTCTTTTGACGTATTATTAACTTCTATGAAAATAATCTTGAATGTGTGAGAAGCAATATCAAATGCAATACTAAGAACATAATAATAATGTAATACATTTTGAACATGTTTTTTACAACTTATTTTCGCATATCATTATAGTAATTTGTGTTTTCATATCGCACAGAAATAAACAAAAGAAACAGCAAATTACTAAATTAAGCTCATTCATTTGTTGTATTGATATAGTTAGGTTCAAATTTAAAAAACACATTAAATGGTTTTGATCATTGAATGCCGAATAAAGTATTGTCTATTTTTCTACTCTCTAGCCTACTTATGATAGTACATTAAAATGAATGCACAGAAAGTTACCTGACTTCATACAATCAATCTTCTTTTTCCTTTTCCTTTGGTGGCAGGTAGTGATATTTTTTTTATTTTTTGATTGCTTTGATAGTTATATCATATTCAGCTAAACTGTTTAAAGTTATAAACCTATGGTTTATTCTTTTAAAGGGAATCTTCTACCCTGGACTTGACCTCACTGTTCAAACTTCACTGTACACATTTCTATTGCACCTTTGGGAATGAAAATTTACACGTGGATTTAAAATTGAATTCCAAACACATTTGCTTATATAAAAATTTTCGAATTTGGCAAAAAAAAATTCATTTCACTATTATTAGAAAAATATATATACTTGCGCAAAACCCTACCCACTCTACAATTTTCAACGTAGAAGCGTGATTTTGGTCTCATTCGACGCGGAAGGACGGTACCAAAGCGGAAGGACGGTTTTTTAATTTCGAGTTAGAAACAAATTTATAGTTACATATGTCCGAAAAATATATTTAAAAAAATCCAAAATACTTTTTCTAACCTCATATTGCAGGATTCTATTGCAGCTAGGTGAACGAAAATGAATACAGATATGTAAAATTGAATTCTGAACACATCTGATTCCCAGAAAAGTTTCGAAATTCGCGATAGAAAAAAGTTATTGTGCGAACATATATATATGTATATATATATATATATATTGCGCAAAGCCGCACCCCTTCAACAATTTTTCCCGTAGAAGCGTGATTTTGGTCTCATTCGATGCGGTTCAACAGTGGGAAAAGCGTACCGAAGCGAAATTTCATTCGAATTCCAAATTAAATTTTTATTGAGATAAAACTGAAATAAAACAAAAATTTCAATGCTGGAATTGTGTAACAATGACTTTTTTCTATCTCGAAATTCAAAAAAATCCTACGTTAAGGCCTTGGTACCGTCCTTCCGCGTCGAATGAGACCAAAATCACGCTTCTACGTTGAACATTTTGCATTGAGTTGGGTTTTACGCAAGTATATATATTTTTTATGTTCACACAATAGCCTTTTTTCTATGACGAAAATCGAAATTTTTAAAGACGCAAATGTGTTTGGTATTCATTTTTACATGCCTGTATGCATTTTCGTTAACCTAGTTGCAATAGAAAGGGGAAAAAAGAAGTTTTTAAAATTTTGTACATTAGGTCAAGTCCAGGGTAGTAGATCCCCTTAAATTTCTAACCACTTTATTTATCATATAATACTACTTGATAAACATTCAAATATAATAAAAAAAGTGACAGCATTTGAAAACGAAACGTATCACGAATGTATGGTAAATGGTAATATTCTTTATTTCGTACAGAAATTACGACTAATTATGTGCCGAAAATGAGACTTAATTGCTTATAAAACACTTAATAGCATTCCATAGCATAGGACATTAATTAAGGAGATCGTCCCAGTCTTCGAACTTTTTTCGTCCGATTCGTTTGAAAATTGGCCAGTATATGTATTATGTGAAAGTAAACCTTTTTTAATCATGTCACTTTTTCGATTTAGGGCTTAGTTTTTTTCGAAAAATTTATTTTTTGGTAAATTTTATGGAGATTTCAAAATGGCGCTGGTCTTCGAGTTTTGATGCTAGAACAAACCCAAAGACCTTTTAGAATCCTTGGAACATTCCTAACAAACTCAAATGTTTTTTTTTAAATTCAAATTTTTTCTATTTTTTTAAAATTTTTTAAAATTTCTAAAAACAGTAATTTTTTGGGTTTAGAGCTATATATTTTTTCGAAAAATTTGAATTTGAAAAAAAACATTTGAGTTTGTTAGGAATGTTTTAAGGATTCCAAAACTGTCTGTGGTTTTGTTCTAGCATCAAAACTCGAAGACGAGTAGCATTTTGAATGTTGAAAGTTAGAAGTGTTGGGTATTAGCATAAACGGGAATTTTTTGTTGAAGTGGAATATAATGAACAATTTATGTAATTGAATGCAGTTTTAATTTTATTTCGATAATTTCCATACATAACTACATATTCACACTGTGAATTGTGATTTCCAAACCCCCCCCCCCCCAATTTTTTTTTTTTTTTCAAAAATATGAAATTTTTCATTTTCAGTCTGATTCTTATGAAATTCAACTATGATATGTAACTTCTGAAAAGAAACACAATTTGTTCCATTCATTTTTTTGTTTTAGGCCTTAGTTTTTGAAAAAATTCGACATTTGGTTTATAGGTATTGACATTTTACTGATATTGATATTTCAAAATGCTACTCGTCATCAAGTTTTGATGCTAGAACAAAAACAAAGACAGTTTTAGAATCCTTGCAACATTCCTAACAAACTCAAATGGGCTTTTTTCCATTTCCCATTTGTTCTCTTGTTATATGGGGTTGAAATGGGCTCAAAGTTGAAGATTTTGGTCCCATTACCCCCCCCCCCCCCCTAGGGGGGGATCTATTGCCCGTAGCACCATAAAATTTGAGGACCGAATAGTCCACCACCTAAAGGTTCTTTTCCAACAAAAACATGAAAAATGACCAACTGAGCGACAGGGGCTTGGGACGATCTCCTTAAATCCTTCGCCTATCTATTGAATGGCAGAGCGAATTTATGTTGCTCAGTGGGAGGCTGTGTCGCAACCAACCTTACTCAACGACGGTCAGCCGAGCACTACACTGGCCACTAGCTCTGTCGCTCTGAGCTGCTCGAGGTTTCTGAACTAGCGCGGGAACCAGAACTCACCAGCAACTGCAACCAGTTGCTCCCAGAGGCACCCGTCGCTGCTTCTAGGAGCAATTGGTTGCCCCGTGTAATAGGGCATTAAGGGAACAGGAATTCGTGTTGTGTATGTGATTTCTAAGGATCATTTGCGATTAATAGTATATTGTGATGAATTGTGAATTTTGATTTTCATCACAACATCGAGATGAATTTTGTGTTGCTGTGGGGATCAGTCTGACCATTCAAAATCAGCTGTAATTTGTGGATGCAAATAAAAGTTTCCACTGCGAAACACAGGTATTGCATTCGGTACTATATTAGGAGTTTACATTTAACAAACCATAGAGCAAAAATACCTTGTGATAATCTAAATTCAAGCTATGTGAGGGTTTAATGAGTTGAGTCATTGCTCATCTGTGCTAAAGATGAAAAGATCGTAATCTTGAATTTAGTATTGTCAGAGCATGCTTCTTGCATAAAAAAGAGGGAAAAGGAACTAGGAAACTAAGACTAATTTGGAGGCTGAAAGACCTGAAACACAATTAAATTACAGGTGGTATTTCGGTAACAAAATTAAGGAAGTTTTTTTTACAGCAAGCGGCAACAGTTATTAAGTCCTGAGCCAGGCTATAAGAAAATAGACCAAGCCAGCAGGAGCAAAGCCCCCAAGCCGACTTCGGATCACAAGTTTCACGTGAAGGCACGAAAGGATGAAGTTTAAAGCTCCGTACGAACAGCATTGGCATTCGTTCAAAAACAATTTTCAAGAGTCTCAGGGTTTTTGGGAAGAATTGATTTGAAAGTCGGCAAGCAGGATGGAGTACGCTCTGATGTATCTGTGAACAGGCACTCCCAATAATCCTCTGATGGTTGCTTCAAGGTAATTTCTTTTTCTTCTCCCATTGCCATTAAACACATCTAGCTATTATAGTAGTGATCAATGATAAAGACAATCGACTGGACCTAATTCTCAAAGAACATCCTTCAATCCATAAAGTGCTAAAGTATGAAATGAATTACAGACTATCGAGCATGCCCGTACAGCGCAACGGCATCTAGTACTGACTCGCAGCAGGCAGTGACAGAAGTTGCATTTCAGCTTTTGTCCAAACGTGCAGCGATCTATTTTACACGAGCGGATATCGAAAGAACTTCTCGGCACTTGCGTCCGAAGTGTGCGATGAAAATACTTATACGAAAATATATGTTTTCGTACAAGTATTTTAATAAGTATAAGTATCCTTATGCAGTGTTCTACGAAACGTTACCATGCCTTGCTAAATGGTCTTAGATTGATAAGTGAAAATTCTAAGGATTTAAAGAGGTTAGGGATCATAGCATTTTAAAAGTAATGGGTTAATTTTACTAGCAGTAGGAGCACACTGTGAAACATCGCAAGCAATCGAAGTACGAAAAAAATTGTGTTGCAGAATGGGAAATACTGAGTTCGCCTGCGGTGGTTGCACAATAACGTATATTCCAACACTAGCGTACACGATTTGTCAAAAGTGACGACTTGCGAAACTGTAAGATAAAACATGTAAATAATTCAAATAGGTTAGTTATTAAGATGAGGTTTTTCAGATTTGCAAAGGCACTCTGCAAGGTTTGCATTCATGGTAAGAGAAAATAATGCACTTAATTACGATGACAATATTCTTTCTTTCATTAGGACATCTACTAACTTGCATGTCTTAAACGATCATTTCCCTTTTCTGTGAAACTTCTGATTTACCAAGTTCTTGTTATTTGATCATTGACATGAACAGTTTTATAACCGCAAAAAGTTATGGTACAGCCGATGCCATTAACAGACTAAACATATCTCTGCTACTGAAAACATGACGCGATGTATAATAAAGATACGAGCATACCAACACATGAACATACATCAGCTTTGGTGACCCTAATGGTGAGTAATTTGACCTAACTTTATTGCCAATTTAAAGGCGAAGAAAGGGTCATTGGTGAAGGATTTCTATCATTTTAATTATCGCCTAAGTTTTGGAAACGGCGAAAAAGATAACTGTATGGTGTTAAAAGTTTTTATCTCTTCCAAGTTGAAGAGAAATGTTTTGTCAGGCAATGAAACATCGTAGAACAGAAGGCCTAAAGCCTAACATGCCCTGCATATCAAATTCTCTTCTTTAGGTGAAGTTGTAAGTTTCGCTTCAAAATTGATGCCACAAGAAAAATTAACGCCCCAATATTTTATCCGTGTCAAACATAGTCTCTCTTTTGCAGGTACTGATGAGGATAAGAATCTCGAAATCTTCTTGGAGTGCAATATATCGGAATCTCTCTCGGTGAGATTTATTTCAACATTTCAACATCCTTCACACTAGTGCTATGTGTCCGTCAGCGATGTCAAGCCTTGAAATAACAACCTAGATTTAAACCACTAAACCAATGGTTAATTATCTGTCTGCCATCGCTCATGAATATCTTTAGCACACTGATGCCGACCATCTTCCAATCTGACGCTTATACGTTGAATCTTTCAATCTTTATCATAAAATGCAAATTGATACTATTTTAATTTCAAGGGTCAAATGAAGTAAGAAGTGAAGAAAGGACGAAGAATTTCCTAAAGTTAGGTCGTTCATTTCAGCAGAGAAAAATAGCGTCTGGACTGATTATTTTCGGTAAACTTGCCTCCTTCAGTACCTTATTGCTGCAATACTCGAACATTTTTATTGCAATACTCGAACATATAACTGCAATACTCGAACTAAATCAACATAGTCAATATTTTACAGCGCGGATGGATTATAACGTGTAATATTTTTTAACAAATTGAAGCTCGAAACTGTGTGTGTGGGTAATGTGTCGGTTGTGTGTACGTAAGATATTGATGGTATGTAATTAATCAATCGAGTTCAGTTTCTACGGGATTTGTAATCCTGATGAGACACTCTGATAGTCTTCAATTGGTTTATCCAGACAATTTTTTCTTAGATATGAAATCGCTAGTAGGAATGAATAGCAAACTTACACAAGCTTCAAGAACTACAAACTTGGTGTATTTCTGTAAAAATTAGCAGTACCTAAATTGATGACAGTCATCCTCGGTAGCGTCGATCCAGAAGAAATGAGGTCGATACAGCGGCCATTTAATGTTCAAGCTATCATAAGAAGTTCACTGGCACCTCCAGCCGTTGAAAAATATGAAAAAAAAATTGAAGCAGCCTCTGTCGTTCATTACGTGATGTTCGGCTTTATTTTTTACCGTTACACCGTCTAACATTTACTGTCTAATATGTAATGCATTCGATTTGTTCCTCAAGACTGCAGCCATATTCAGTACTTGGATCTGCTAAGACGAGTACATCAAGCAGAAGATCTTCGAATTAAAACATTTCTTGTCCCCCAAAATTGAATAAAATATTTTGAAAGCTCCGAGCGAGAATGTGGGGAATTTTATTCCCGAACGTCCGAAGGTAACAGACAAACTCTAATTGCCATGACATTTGTGTTGACATATTTGTCAACACAATTTGTGTTGACAATTAATTTAATTACTTTGTTAATTTAACAATTAATAATTAATTTGTGTTGACAAAGCTGCTTATACACCCAACGCCAGTACTAATCACCTTGCTTTCATCCACTAATGTTTTGAGAACAGTTCATTGATGGTCTTCTGGATCCTGAAGGACTTAAACAGATCTTGAATTCGGCAAGGATTAGTGAAGAATTTGCGGCTTCAGTCGAACAAGGTCTTGACGACTGTTTCAGCATTCTCCAGGAGCCGTTTCAAGTGAGGATCCTTCTTATGTCACAGAATATACTGATACCCTTAATATACAATATACTCAAGTTAAGCGTGTAAGCAAAACTGGAAATGCGAAGCTTTCCTTTATTATAGGATTATTATCAGGGGCTTAGGTTGTGATAATTGTCTATACTCACAGTAGTTGAGTTAGATTACAAAGAAGACGGCATTACATTCTCACACATACATATGCTAGAAATGCTTAGCGTAAAAATTATTTACATTTTGAAGAAGATTCTTGCGGAAATCTTGCCGATTCTTGCCGATTTCTCAAATAATATACTAACAAATATCGAAACTATCAATACCGTACTAATCTTAATTATTTTCCTCCATGCAGGTATTAGCGTACATCCGATGTGTGAGAGAATACTGCTAGAAGCAATCTATGTGTCTCAGTAGACAAGGTCAATGCGCTCCAGAACGAACTCGAGATTTAAACTTTTTCAATGACACGTACTAGATGTTTCCAAACCTTATTAATTATTTTATTTAGTTCCTGCTATGATGAGAGCATATGTCATGTTGGCAAATAAAGCATATATAAACAAACGTTTTCTTTTCATGCACCATAAAATTCAAGAACTGTTGTAAGTTCTTACCAACTCCTCCCTTTCCGAGATTTGCTTGCGAGTTGTTACGTTGGGTCAAAACTAGAACATACGTACATACAGAAAGAATCGCCCCAAGTACAGAAGAAGAGATGCAAGTCATTGATAAGTCTTTGATTTGAGTTTTAAGTAATAGTTATGTCAACGTTTTCACGAAAAAATTCATTTCATCATTCTAGCACGCGAGACGAGACGATATGTTGGAAGAACCGCGCATAGCTATTGTGAATACAGGCATTTCAGGCACATAAGACTCCATACAAATGAGCTTTTATTCCGAGGTTGATTGAGATAAAATTTAAAATTAAGAACAGCCTCACCTGCAGTGTCTATCGTGTAAGTCATTTTCAAATAAAAACTACTCGGACACGAGGTACATCCTTGGGGAAAAATGTAATGAATTTAGTGAGCCACATACCCGTACACGTTTCTCACAGATCGCTCTTTTCGAAAGCGCTTCGCTTGAACATGTTCCCCGCGTATTGGGCCTTTTGTGAACCACTAAGTAAATTGCTCGTTCACTTATCCGTATAAATAAATGACATTTCATCTGGTTTGCGATCTTTTTAAAAAATATTTTTTCATACGAGGTGAAATGTTATCGCGCTGTTGCATTTCCATATTTCTTATGAAGGATAAAAGTGAATTGGAGAAGTGAAGTCAATTTCCAAATTCAGCTATTTACAACCGAACTAAACCAACTGTTAACTGCCGCAGAAACGTGGTGAACGTGTTAACTGCACAAACACAGCAACACAAATCTTTCAAAAGATGAGCGCAATGAGCAGGACCCATGCATGGTCTGCCTTTGGCGCTCTAGGTTGTCTCTCGGAAGTTTCCTCAAATCCCAACTTCCTACTACAGACTTCAGGATGTGTAGTTTCTGAGTTCAGGTAATCCATATTTTGTTTTGTATTTTCCACACCACAATAAAAAGTTGAATTTTGAGTCTCGTGAATACAATTTTATATACAATTTAATCCTTTGCGACAGAATAGCACGCTGCGGAAAAATAACATTTCTGTTTTCGAACACACGGCTTTTGAACTAAAAGGAAAAATTGAGGGTTATTTTCTTTTTTCAGGAAAATTATCATTTATTATGAGAATAAAACAGTTTTTTATCCGATTTCTTCTAAATCCTCAATTAATAAACGTGTCCACTGTCCACAAGTACGTAGCGATCCCAGGAAGGCCATCCATCATTAACAACACCAATCGCAGCCAGAAACACTCAGATTCCATTTTGGCGTCAATGGCTGTCATATCTGCCGATTGATTGTCTCAGACATTATTGATTTTTAGAAATTCTACTGAAGTAATTCAGCCAAGAGAGGAGTGTAACAAAAAATACCATTAAACACAGGCTAAGGGTAAGATAATGACTTTGGCGTTGAAGGATATTTTACCTTTTCTGGTAGTGTATTCTGTTAATTACAAGGTTCTCAGTGAACTCCATGCTCATAAACATAATCTGCAATGATTCTCTTTTATGAATTGTTTTGGCTTCCTCTTCAGCCATTGAACAGCCAAAGGTAGCAGTTGAGGGAATGATGTTCAAAACTTTGCTCACCCAAAAACCTGGCCGTATAATTTTGCCAGCAGAAATTATCGTTACTTCGCTGCTGGTTGTCACAATTGCACGAGATATCAAACTTTAGGTATTATTCTAAATATTACAATACAAGCGTCGTTTTGATTTTTTGAGAAATACATTTTTTTCAATTTAGCATGGACGAAGAGCGATACGTAATCCATCACATAACGTGACTAACAAAGAGGATAAAACACTAGGAAATATTTCAATACATCAGCTGGCTCTCCATATCCTGACCGAAATTAAGATCCTGCCCAATCGGAGCTTCATTAAAATATTTGCCTCTGACCTCAACTCATTTCAGCGACGGTGTTAAAGAGGGAACTTATTCCTGCAAATTTGTCTCTCGTAAAACGAAAAACGAGCCCTTTCAATCTTTCCACAGAAGCTCAAGATGACTGGTCAAGATATCGTGACTATCACAGCGTTTTGTTATACCTGATTCAAAAATGTTTAGCAAGTGGGAGAATTGTTCTAATTGACGTTGTATGTAAGGGGAAATTAGATTAAAAAAGGAATCCTTCTCTCTGTTGCCAGAGGACTTACGAAAACTTTGAGGAGAATTTACTTGATATTTTTTTTTTGCGATTGCTGGGCAAAACTTAGAAATAATTAAATCAAAATCAAAAATAGGAAGCGACCATAAAATAGGAACTAAAAATTCGGCCACGACTGGGAAAAGAGATGAGAGGAAACAATGAAGTTAGCAAAACTTTGGAGGGTTCTAAAAATAGTGCTGGGTGAGAAACATAAGTTGTTTATATATCACCTGGAAACAAGAGGCGAAACAGGCAAAAAAAGGAAGAAACTAAAACAAACAATTGTCTGACAGGGTAAGTTGATAAGAGACAATAAAATGAAATAAGATCAAAAGTGTTGGAATAGTAAGCGCTGATAGAAGAATGAATTACTTGGTTTATTTTCTTATTTTACCAACAACTGTATTCACAAATTGGAATAAACGATTTTTACCATACTTCTAAGAAAGCATTCACACAATCAAACTAAGCAACGAATTTGAAAAATAAAAATTTCCAATAGAACAAACTAGGAACGAAAAAATAAAAATCCCGACCAATGGAAATAAAAAATAGAACTTGGCTTTGCAGATATGTACATTTGGCTAACCTCAGTCACAATTCCCCCAGTACGAAATTTTCTCAGTCACTTGGGACTAGATCGAGTTGTGTTATGGAAATGAAGAACGAACTCAAGATTTAAACTCAAGATGGTTCGTACTAGATGTGTTTCCAAAACTTATTAATCATTTGATTTGCTTCCTGCCATGCGGAGAGCATATGTCATATTGGGAAATAAGCATATATAAAACACACTTCTATTAGCAAAAGATATAGAAGTGAGCATGGTCAGGGCACGTATACAGCAACAGTAGTTCTGCTATTTCAATATTTTCACAAGCTCGTCATTAATAGTTACTGGATGACGTCATGGGTAATGCGTTCTACGACAGGGTGAAGTGAAATCTACACTACAATGCACACGGTAACAACGTTGTTCATAATTTCTTTTTGGCGCTGGGGCAGCTCAGCTATCTTGCGTAGAATTTTAAAGGAGATATACGTAGAAGCTCAAAAACACTTGAAGGAACTCCACACCTGACGAATTTCAATTCACCTTCTTTATATTTCTAAAGCTGGATAACTCAATAAGAAAAATTCAGTTGCAATATTCACTAGAAAGTTATAAATTATGCATTAGGAGATATGCGAGACTTTCTTCACCATGTATTTCGAAACTCTTATCAATTCATTTATCTATCAAACGTACCCCGTAAGGCTATTCAGAGGGTAATAATTATAGCTTAAAAACTACCAAAACATTTTTCGAGCTCCAAAATGATCAATTCTCACCCAATGGATTCCTAGCTGATCACTCCACTCTCGTTGCACTCATTCAACAGGAGATCAGAGTTCGCCCAGCCGTATTTAAAAATGACGGAGTAATCGCCCAACTTTTAGATACCGATCCAACTCTTTATTCTGTTAACCTCTCTCTGCTCTGATATAAAAATTTTAGTATTAGAATATAAAGTTATTATTTTTTTACGAGAAATTTCCTGTTAGATTGAAAACTCCGAACTGAAATAGGGAACAGTCTGTCGTATCCATCCTCAGCTTCTTCAGGGGCTTTGTTAGGGTAAGCACTGAGCCCTACTCTGCTTAATATTTTCATGAATCACGTTCTAAATCTGCAAAGGAAATGTAACACATTCACCGTACGCCGATACATGAGCATTGGGGACCACAATCAGCAACATTCCATCAACGATCGGGTCTTTACAGCAAGCCCTTGATAGCACCATGGAATGCGCGTAGAGATGGAGTCTTACACATCCTCCAAATAAGTCGAGGGCATAATTTTTCAACCCCGCAAAATTCTAAATCCCTGCCTCAAACTCGGCAAGGAGTCGCATTTAAATTTATATCCAGCCACAAGTTTAAGGCCTTATATTTTGCCCCCAATCTCCCCGTCTACAACCACATAAAATCCCTTTGACTCCGACACGTGAAACATATGCGCTTACAAAATATTTTCCGCTCATTACTCGAAAAACTCTTTTCAAATCTCTCATGTTAAGCGTGTTAAAACATGGGCTTTTCTTTAACATGTCGTTGCCCCATCAAGATTTTTGATGCTAGATTGGGTGCAATACGCCTCATGCTGGGAGCACTAAGATATACGAACGCTGAAGCTGACTAAATGTTTTATTCCCTACGCAAGTGAATGCTTCTGTCCCAGAGCTTCGATACCTCAATAAAGAGTTCTCATTCCAACCTCCCAAAACAGGAAAGTGACGCATTCCACAGCCTTCCGCCCCCTCTTGTTCGACAATTTATCATCAGTTTCTGTCTGATGCAAATGAAGGCACCTGTGCACTGGTATCTTATCCCAATACCCAAATTACGCTAAGGAATTGCGATTGCTCTCGCAATACATTAGCTCTGTTAATTCATTATTAACTTAGCAAAAGTCAGTACACGAACAAAATCTCTTAAAGCTTTTCGAACGGTGTTTAATATTTATTATATGAATTCACGGAAAGAAGTTATTGGTGAAATATTCTTATTATTATTTCAAACTAGAAAAATGCTGTCTGAACCCAAAATCAGTTCAGTTAGTACCAGCAAAGACAGTAAATGACCAAGGCGGACACAATTCTGCTAACGAGTTTAAGGATCTAAAAAGTGCGCTTTTATAGGATTTATATCATTTTTAGCATGCTCACGATAGTCCTTGTGTGGTAAAAATCATTCATACCACGCCATTTTGCTATCATCCCGAAAACACGAATATTGTAAATGCGCTTTCAACTCCAGGATTTATTCTACACTTGCAACGATCTTCTAAAGCGCTTGCATTTTTTGGCCCCACCTGTGTGCGGTGATTTTCCCTATCGCATCTGCTGCTAACTTTTTACCTGTGACTTTATAGTTGTTTAAACATCTTTCAAGGAAATAGTGCTTGATGCGCTTTCAATTGTAGGTTATTACTTTTCTACCACACTAGTGTTCACAACTTGTAAAAAATGACGGTATTCGATTGTTTCTTTGCATTGTTCTCATGATATAGATGACGAACTAGTATATCAATTATGAATATATTTGATTTGGAGTTTAATCATTTTCTTCAACACATATAGAGTGCGTTTAACCAGTTTAAAATTCGAAATTAATTCGTTTAAGCGTGAATATCGAGGAATGACCTGCATTGTGAGATTTCTTACTCAAGTAAGTAGGACAGCGTATCAGCACCATTGAGGAGAAATACGTTAAGAACTACTGTGTTGCGGAAGAACTTGGAGCAGACGAACACAGTGCACATCATGGGATTATGCTCCACTTTTTGTCGTGCTCGCGGTGGCACAGCGGTTAAGGGATCGGACTTGTATGTTGGAGTCGCGGGTTCGTATCCCGGCGCTGGCGCTGCGATTTTCCCTGTTGGGTATAAGGGAAAGTTCAAGCACAATACCCCACTCGACCCAGGTGTCGGAAATGGGTACCGGCTTTACGGGGGAACCGTCATGGTGTCCTATATATAGTGTTAGTTATAAGACATTTGAAAAACCAATGCTTAAGAACATTTGTACCAGGCTTGATTGGAAATAAAGCATCCCAAAGATGCCGATGTTTGTTTGTTTAATGAGTGACCAGAGCAGTAGCTGCAATACCGGCTACGCGAAAATGCTGGACTTCGCTGAAAATGCAACGTCTTCATATACCTTGATATATTAACTATCATTGGCTTTACAGCTTCAATGAAGTATTTGAATATTTATTTACTTGCGATAAAGAAAGCGGAAACATCTGATAAACTTATATTTTCAGTAATACAAGGCCTAAATATTCACTAACACAAATGATATTACGTAAGCGTAATTCCTAGACATTCCTTAATATTAACTATTTCTTCCGTGTGAACCCTCTCCAATATGTGTCGCTGTAACTCGCGCATGCGCACGCTTCTCATCGTTCCTATTAGACTTTAATATACACAGCATAATGAAGCACAATTTTACAAATTATGGTTCCTAACTCGTGTACAAAACGAGTTGAGAAAGCTAAAGTAAAGCACTGCAAAGAATGGCAGGCAGCATTCAGCACGCACTACTTCAACATGGAAGGGGACAGCACGGAGGAGCTCGGGACCGCTTCTGACACGCAAAGTAGAAATCATCGGTGCACAGCCAAAACCAGGAGCGAAAAAATCAAGAACTAAGTCGACAACTTGAGTTGTTGGGAGTACGTTTAGAAACAATTCATTATCCAAATGGTGATCATGGGCTGTTGCTGCCTTCGGAGACCATACATGCCAGCCGGCCTCAAGGCCACGCCAGATTCAGACTGATCACGGACCAGAAACCCAATTTCAGCCGTGAACTAAGCATTGTCATTCCCAAAGAATATCGCTATTTTGTTCCCAAGAAACACATACTTTCAGTGGAAGTACAATATGCGGGAGCAGCTCTGCAAACAGGTATAGAGTAGGGACAGACCAAAAAATTACAATACCCATCTGTTGGAGCTGGGAATTTGTGCGTAGGATAGAATATTTTTAATACTTTACAAGGAAGACTTCTGCAAGTTTTCCAATCCGAATGTCATAACCGTTTTGTGGAGAGAAAAATGATAAAAAAAATTTGCAATGAATATTATATTCCAGTCAAGAAATTGCAAGTCAAATCACCCATTGGTATAACACTTGTCCAACCAATTCACTCCAGATCGCATCGACGGTTACCCCCTGTCGAACAGGTCGACACCTTCCACGCACTCGCGTAGAACTGGGAATTGTGGCAAAGTTCTTACTTTTCCCAACGGAAGGAAACACTGAGCTCTCAATACGAAGTCTAGAACATCGTCCATTTCCCATTAAACAATATTTTAAAATTAGACCAAAGTAACCAGCAATATATACATCAATATTTCCAAATAGGTACATACACAAAACTAGGGAGTTACTTCAAATACTTACTAACAAAACAATGCAGTAGCTTTCGATGGCGACTGATCACATAAGGTATCAGCTTAAAATAACACTAAGATGAAGAAACCACATGAATATTGTCATGTTGATCACAACTTACGTACACCACAAGTATTTAGAGCAAATATTTCACAAACGCTTTTAGCTGCGAACCATCAAAAAAATTTACAAATTTGTTTTCATATTCGGGAGTTGCCGTCCACATTGCCGGGCACGTAGACGTGATACCAGACGACCAACATAAAAAAACCAAATTCAACCACTGTCGAGAATCACCAAGACGTAGACAACCGCTGGCTCCCGTCCTGAGAGGATGTACGGAATGGAGTCGGTTGGAGATTGGGTTGGAGTCTGGAGTAGGAGGGGAGTTGGAAGTGAGGGTAGAAGCCGGTGGAAGGGAGTATTCTTGGATAGCGGGGTACCCCGGAGTAGAGGTGTAGTCCGGGGAGCGGGTGGAGTCCAGGGAAGGTGTAAAGTCCGGGGAAGGTGTAAAGTCCGGGGTTGGGGTAGAGTCCAGAGTTCGGGTTGAGTCCGAAGTTCGGATTGAGTCCGCAGTTGAGGTGGAATTCAGAGTTGGGGAGGACTCCGGAGGAAGAAGGGCAGGGTAAGGAGTGAGACTTTTGTCCTGTTTGGGGAGTGAAGTATGAAGTAGGGTACGAGTCGGGAACTGGGCTAACGCTTAGAGCTGGAATGGCGTCCGGCGTTGAGGTTGAGAGTGGAGTTGGGGTAGAGGAGCGAGGGGGAGTGGTGCTAGGGAGGGAGGTCGAATACGGAGTGGGGCTGAGGTATGGAGATGGGATGGAAATTGAAGTGGTAGAACAATGCGCAGGGGAGGTGGATTGTGGAGTGGAGGTGGAGTTTGGAAAGGATGTGGAGTATGAAGTGTCGTTATTAGAGACTGAGGATGGGAAGGAGAATGGAGTAAGCTCAGGGTTCAGGTAGGATGTGTCATCTGATGCGGTACTAGAGTTGAACGAAGAGGGCACAAAATGAAAAGAGTCTGGGGCTAGAACGCGGTTGGGGTCTGGAGTGGAGTTGGAGACATGAAATGACGAGATCATAGAATTAGTATCAAAGTCTTGGGAGTGGGTGGAGCCCGTAGTGTGACTTAAGTTCATAAAGAATTCCAACTCTGATGTGATACTTGAGTGTGGAATGGGGTCGGAATCCGCAGTGTAGTTATGGTCCGTAGAGATGGTAGAGTCCGCCGTAGTGAAGATAGAAACTGCAGTTAAGGTTGAGTCCCAATTGGAGGTTGAGTCCCCATTGGATGTAGAGCACGTATTGGAGGTAGAGTTCAGAGTAAGGCAGGAGTCCGGTTGTTCTATTCTCGTCTTCAACCGCTGGAACCGTGACCCGTCCAGCCACACCCCCTCCTGTCGGCACACCGGACACGTCGAGCTGTGGACAAAACAACATTATTATTGTGCTACTGAATACTTGTGCATATTTGGGTTGGATGGCGATCCACAAAACCATCGCACTTTTTCTTACACAGGTTGCCATGCTTTTTTACTCTCCTATTGTTTTACAGTACAATTTTATACGATGTCACTCTAAATTTGGGTGAATAATAACAACCGAAGTAATTGTAGCGTTCTCGACATTATGAGGAGTATCACTACTGCTGCCCCTTAAACACCATACCTGCATACAATATACCGACTCAAATTCCTCTGTTCCAATCGAAGTTCATTTTATCTTGGAACATTTGAAAATTATCCAAGCACCTCAGGAGAGAAATTGAAAGCAGAAAAGACACAAATTTAAACTGTTCATTTGAGAATCGTCTTTGCGAATGAATTGCAGGTTTAACTTTAAAAAAATACGGCATTTTAAAGTAACTTAAGAGATTCCTAATGGATCTAGCTAGTACGTACGTATCAATATACATGCACTTTCTATACTGGTATGCAATACTCACTAATATTGTTGCAGAGAAACCTAATTGAAAACGATGATTTTAATGTACTCAACTGGATGTGTGCGTGTAAGGGAGGTCATTTTAAAAGAGTTACGCATGAGGAAAATATGGAACTTGATTGTTAGTACGAATCCTAGAAAAATTTTTAAAGGCCATCACAATCTCCTGATTTAAACCCGTAAGAAATTACAGGTTGAGACTGACAAGAACCAGAGCTACTCATCCTCCCAATCATTCAACATTGACAACTTTGAGGAACTCAGTACTTTAATTTTGACAAAAAATAGAATTGCGGAGGATTCAGAATCTTGTTGGATCGTTGTCAGGTGGAATGGGAGCTGTAATTAGAGCTAAGGGAGATTCAATAGCTTACTATTAAATTTCTAAGCCACGCAATTTTTTAGGCCCTTCAAGTATATAACCAATATATGCACAAAATTTTTTATCGCAGAATGGAAGTGATCTTAATAGCTCAGATTCTAACTTCTACAAATAATATCATTTATCTGTACATTGCATTTATCTCAATTGATTCGTAATACATTAGCTAAAAATTATACAAATAATTACTCACATGTGCTACTCAACCATGCACCACAAGCGGAATTGCACGTCAGACTTAAAAGCTCGAAATGAGAGTGAAAGAAAAACTTACTTGTTTTTGAACCATTTCCGAATGCAGGGACTGCAGAAAATATGCTTACAGTTGGATAATATTCCAAAGTCTGCTGATGGAGTCAGGGGTGTGATTAGACACACACCACAGCAATCAGACTCATCTTCTTTGGGGAAGAGGTCACAGAAGTTTGTAACTCCATCGAATTTAGAGGATTTGCCGCATAAAAACTTTTTCTTCTCGTTCCACTGCCATACGGCTTGTATTTGCTTCATAAATCTGTGAATGAGAGCTGCGTATCTCATCCTGTACCCTTCCGACGAAGGCAGGATATCGGGATTGATGAAACGAATTACTAAGTCGACATCGTTACGGTAATCACTGAGGAGTCCATCGATGGTTTCGCAATATTTGTTTCGAATGAGCTGTTTCGTTAGACGCTTCAGAACATATTCTTGTGCGGCTAAGGCCGAGATGATGGTGAATTGGTTCAAACTCTCCTGGGTCTCTACAATACTTTTCAACAAATGAACTAATTCTTTGAAAAGATTTACTTGTTCATAGATTCCTATTGAAGAGGTATGACGTGAAAAATAATTTGCTGGAAACACAGCTTCGAGGTCGGAATTTTGAAAAAGGCTGAATGCGTCTAAGAGGAAGCTCAGTACGTTGACTGGAAAATTAGGCGTCACTCGTCTAGTGCGCGAGTTTCTTTCTCTTAAATATAAGAGTGGACCATCTGGGAAGTATCTGAGTTCGAGAGCATTTCCTAAAATCCCGGAAATGCGTTGCCTAACTGAGTAATGAACTTCTGGCAGTTGTCCGAAGTAGCGCACGCTGACCGCCGAAGGAACAGGGCGTCCAATAATCCACATTCCCCAAGAATAATTAACGGTACCGCTCGATAAGCGGTCCAACAAGTACCAATTTTCACCGTAGCTTCCGTGGAACTCCCAGTAACTTGAATTGCTCCGCGCTTCCGCCTGTTGCGATGCGCCTGCCCAGAGATGACTTATGGCTAAATTGAGCCTTGAGGGCTCACGATTTCCAGAAGCAGGGTTTGGGTTGGGAGGCAGTGGGAATGTCATGTCTCCCACCACGACCTCACAGCTCCTGGAGAGGTTGCTGCTGGGGGTGGGTGCTGCGGGGGGCGCCTGCGCTGTATTGGCCTGCGACATCTCGGGGTCCTGGAAACGGACAAGTAGGAGTTAGAAAAGCTAAGCACCGCGACTCTTAACGTCATCTTCTAGCAAGATAAAAACACACCAAAAAAGAACAGAAAACAGCATTTTGCTGCATGATATAGTTGTATGAAATTTGATAAAACATCAGTTTTTGGAAATATCTTAGTATAGGGGTTTTTTGTTGGCGAATGTACCAAAAGGTAATATAACAGTTAAGGGAATCGAAGAGCTCGATTTGGTAAAAATAATCACATATCTCAAAACTGCGATATTAGCTGCTATAGGATGTGTAAGACGTCAGGTTAGTCCTGTGAAGAAATGAGGTTCGAACGTTCACCCGTTCGCCCGCTACGGGGGTTTCAAAAAGGAAGGGGGAGGGGTTGTAGGTAGGGTTTCCCCCATGTCAACAGAGCACGTTTGCTGATACGGCACGGCGCGACGTTGCTATGTAAGCTCTTTTGTCTCTTTATTACTGTATATTAATTGCTTGGGCCCTAGCTGGCCTTACCAAATAAAAAAGAAAATATAAGAATGTTCACTTATTTTATTTTGTGTTTTTTTAGAAGTATCAATTTTGGGGGTTCAAAATGTATCTTCTCCGTCAGTTTTTAAGCTACTGTGATGATATGGGTATCATTGAATACGGAAAAACTCTGGCAAAACGTTGACGGTTCAATATTTTCGAATTTTGTATTTGATCAAAAGATGTGACGTCACAAGTACTAAATTTTACGAAAAGAGTTTAAAAAATTAGAAATTTTTTTAAATGTCAAAATGAAAATTTTGAAAATCTTAGACCGTCAACGTATTTCCAGTGTCTTTCCGCATCCAATGATACCCAGATCATCACTGTAGCTCAAAAACTGATGGAGAAATGCCCCCCACTTCTGAAATTCCGTTTTCTGTACCTATCTCGTTTTCTATGAGCAAATCTAATTTTTTACACGACATCAAAAGTGTTTCTTTTTTTGTTTTCAATATGTATACCAAACTTCATAGCTTTAGGTCCAATAATAAAAAAAATGAAAATGGGTTTGATACCCTCAAGCCGATGTTTGAACAGCTTAACTTATACTTACATAAACTCTCTCAGTTATTCCATTTTTTCAAAATTTTGAGATCAGCAAAGACAATTCAATTTTTTGACCCAAGCTTTAGGCTAGATTAGCTCTAGCCGTCATCAGGGGAACGATGTATTTTCAAACAAAACCTCTTATGGTATCCGCGCGTATCTGATATACAAAACATTTTTTTAAATTTTTAGATCTAAACCGAAAATCATTGATGAAGGGCAACTAGTGAGCAAAGGAAGAAACTGCGGGGGGACATCAAGGTGACGATTAATTTTGCTTGGTTCCTAAACACTGTACATTGCTTCGACAATTTTTCGAGCGTATAAATTTTTAACATTTCATAAGATAGGTACATTTTCAAAATCAAAAGAATGGTTATTTTCTTCGGAATGCTAATAGACAAGGTATAACCTATTCTTCCTCTGCACATTCTTAGCATGCTCATCAGTTCGTTGTTAAAGATGTTGCTACCCGTTTCCCCAATGTAACATGCTTAACAATCTTTAAATTATAATTTATATATAAGATTACTTTTTTACAATTCTATCGTTTATCTTTAAGTCTGATTAGGCTGTTTTTTGTTGTATTCGAAGATTTGAAAGCCAATTTAACATTGAATGGTTTTAAGATTCGCTGGACTCTTCCAGAACAACCTTTAATATACGGGACGCTAACGTATTTCAGGGGGCGTTAGGAATTTTCGTGGCTTTATCGAAGAATGGGGAGGTTTTGATTATTTCCACCAATCATTAGTCGGTTGGTATTACGTAGTTACGGAGGAAAATTATTCTATTTCAATAATTAATCCACTGTTGAAAGTTCTTAATTCAAATTTTGCTCACTACAAATATTAACTGCTCTCTGAAAAAGGGATTTCGCTACACTCCTCCTCTGTGATAAAGGATGATAGCTGAAATAGTCTAAGTACCTGCCTGTGTTTGTTGGTTTCCGGTAGACCCAGAATTATAATCTATTATTAGTTAATCGATTAATTAATATATCTAAGTACGGGATGCATCCATTACTTTCTTTCTAATCTAAAAAATTTTGAATTGTCTTTGCTGATCTCAAAATTTTGAAAAAATGGAAACTTCACTACCAAGACGTCCTTTATTTTAACAATCTCTCAGTTATATGCTACAAATTTGGAAAGAACTTAGAAACACATTTGATTTCAAACAGAGTTGTTGAAAAACAACGCATTGAAAAAAAAAGAAAATGACAGAAAAAAAGTTAAATTTCTATAAAGAAGATACAAAACGCTCATCATTGGTTTTTAAATTTCTCAAATCTTTAGTTGATACACACACATGAGTATCGTAATACCCATCTCCCTAGTCGAAATAAATAATTATGAGTAATGTACTCCTATTTTTGCTTAATCTAGATTTGACAGTAAATGTAATTGTAATTAGAAAAGGCGAAAAAAATTCATTGACGATGCATCGGTGAAAATACTCTTGCGGTATAAGGAATTATTTTTGAAACTAAAACGGGTGGCGTAAAATAATTTTGCGTCTTAGACAACGAGGTTGTCATTCACATCTATATTTTTACTCTCAGGTAACAACTAGGATGCTAATCAAGGGACTCGGAGAAAATGTTTTTTTATCACGCCAGGAATGTATGATACTTCCATGCTAATAACAGTGACAGAAATAAGTCTACCTGAGTAATAAATATGAAAAGGATTGCCCTACTACGGCAATCAAAAATTGTACAACACAATTGGGGTAACATGTGAAATTAACCGCCTTAATAAGGCTGCCATAATATCTCAAGAGCGTAAGAAATGATATGATAAATTGCACCACACAAGGCTAACAAGAACTTCCTAGGACGTGAATAAGAGAAGATAGCATTAATGTCGTATGAGGCTAACACATTACAAAAAAGATGTATTGCTTTTTAAAATGCCATGATGCAAAGGTCTTAAATTCATAAACATACACAGGTGCCATGACGGTCCAGTTCAATGCTTGTACAAAGACGGAGAGAAAAAGCCATAAGAATGTATCCAATAGCTGGTTAATTGAATTTGAAGAGTGCCTGTTAATTCATGGAAGCTATAAACATGAACATAATGAACTTAGTGGGGTAAAAACACTTGTAACAGCTTACACGTACACTGAAATATAAGTTTTGCCTTTCTTGACATCGGGAAATAATATAAGAATTGTTGTTGCGGCAGATTTTTAAAAATATCATTTCGAACGAGCGTGAAAAAATAAACAAAAATGAGTTGACTGCCTAAAAAAAGCATGCTTCAACTCACACAATAAATTGATGAGATTTCTCATTTAAATGCTTGACATTAACATAAGGAGAAAATGAAAAAATACGGTGTTGATAGGACAAATGCGAGTCGCTTGATTAGAAATTGTGTAGAAACTGCTAAGTGTAAATGTACGCATCTGTTGAAATTGGCTGCTGAAATATTGAGTTAAAAAGTCAAAGAACGCTTTTTTTTGGATTCAATCTTAAAATAAAGAAATTAAGAAAAAGGCGAGCGGTTAAAGTAGCTATAGGGCGCTGCTGCTCACTGCGACGCGACAAAAAACACGATTTGGCCGCTTCATGCCACACACACACACACGGACCATACGGAGGCGAGTGTGGCCGTATACCCACAGGATGATAGCAAAGATCGTGCCTTTAGTTATGGTCGTCTAATCCAAGTTAATGGTTTCACTGTTTTGTCTCTGTGCGACGGATAAAATTATGGTTACTTGTGTGCATCTAAATTCATAATTTAGGACTTAAGAGATGCGTAAGATCTCTTAGTAATTCTTACAAGGTATTCAAAAGAAATCTTGAGTCTCACTTCCTATCGGAATATTAGTCGTGTAATATCACCAAGTCAAATCTTGTCTCCTACATGACTGTTTCCAATAATGTAATTTGCCATGGGTAATACCGCCGATCTTCAGTCTGCTGTTAAAGCTTTTTATCGAATATACTGGTAAATATAGTCCATATAACCTATATTGTAAAAAGAAATATCTGATATCGAGTAAATAATCTCACTGATCAGTCTAAAGCGAAACTAGGTTAAGTGATTTAGGTTAAACATTATTGTACAACTTAGAATAACGTTGATGGTAGGATGCCCCAGAAGTCGCTGAACTTATTCGGGCCCACAGGTAGCTATACTCAAATTTAACCATTGTACTAGACTTAGGAAACATTCTACCTCTGTATCTCCTGTGGTAAATAAATTGTTTAAATTATTTAAATTGTCTTAGTTCAGAATACCATTTTAGGTTGTGCAATGGGATATATTTTTGACCCATTTGATAATCATCAGAATTATTTGAAAGCTGTCTAGCTTTTCCGGTACAGGTGATGCGTACTAGTTCGAAAACTATATAATTCAATTAACATTAACTTGAGTGATTATCCCAGTTGTTCAACTTTTTTCGTCCGATTCGTTTGAAAATTGGCCAGTATATGTATTTTTTGAAAGTAAACTTATTTCACTCGTGTCTTTTTTTCGATTTAGGCCTTATTTTTTTACAAAAAATTAGTTTTTTGTTACATTTTTATGTATATTTCAAGACGTATTTCCTCATTGAGTTTTGATGCTAGAGCAAAACCAAAGACAGTTTTAGAATCCTTGAAGCATTTCTAACAATAAAATGAAGCGAAATTTTGACATTTTGAAAGATTTTTGTGATAAGCGATATTTTATGATTACATCAAAAAAAAATTTCGGGTTGAGAGCTATATAACTTTTTTTCTCAAATTTGGCAAAAAAGCTTCATTTTATCGTTAAAAATGTTCCAAGGATTCTAAAACTGTCTTTGGTTTTGTTCTAGCATCAAAACTCAATGAGGAGATACAGTTTGAATGTGAAAGTTATTTGTTTTGAGTATAAGCCAAAACAAAATTTTTTGTTGAAGTGTAATATAATGGATAATTTATGTAATTGAATGCAGTTTTAATTTTTATTCCGATAATTTCCATGCATAACTTCATATTCACACTATGAATTGTGATTTCCAAGTGAAAAAAATTTCTCTTTCAAAATTATGAAATTCTTTATTTTCAGTTTGATTCGTATGAAATTTGACTAAAATATATAACTTTTGAAAAGAAATACAATTTCATCTATTCCTTTTTTTGATTCAGGCCTTAGTTTAAAAAAAATTGGACATATTTGCTTTTTTAGTTCATTTTTATGAATATTTCAAACCGTATCTCCTCATTGAGTTTTTGTGCTAGAACAAAACCAAAGACAGTTTTAAAGTCCTTGGAACATTTCTAACAAAAGTATATTTTCAAATTATCCATTTCTCGTTTTGTTTTTTTCTACATGAGGTTGAAATAAGGTCGAAAATTCAAGATTTTGATCCCGTTACTCCCCCCCTGGGAAAGTGGGGATCTATTGACCGTAGCGCCATAAAATTTTAGGACCGAATAGTCCACCACATAAGGGTCCTTTTTCAACAAAAACATAGAAAAAACTCATCGGACCGACAAAGGCCTGACAGGGGCCTGGGATGATCACCTTAAAGCATATGTTTCACCTGCCTAAGGTGTTTCAGTATTCTGTCGTTTACGCATTCACAAAATCGTTTACGCAACTCATAAAATCGAAATGAATAAATCTCTACCACGTCTCATAGTTTTCTATGTTCAGTAACCTCATATGTGGCTAAAAAATGAAAAACATTACACATTTTGTTCAAAATTGAACTTTCTAATATACAACATTCAGAAAAAATATGAAATTTCCTTTTCTTAGTAAGAAATTTCCCTACTCATCTTAGAAACAGGAATACTGAACCTGACTTTTCGCCGGCGTGCTGTACGTAGATTGGAGCTTTTTGTGTGAAAACGATTTTCCTTCGTCACGCTGAACACGAGATAATACACATTTCCCTGGTAATCAAATATAAACTATTTTTCATTTGCTACACCCCACTCTATCACACACACCATCTAAATTCACGCAACAGTTAACGATGAGGAAAATTTACAAACCAATTTTTATGCCCCGCATGCGAATACTTAAAACGAAGAATCCCTTGCTTCGTGCTCACCTGTTTCTGTAAACGAAGTGTATCTGACTGGTCTGGAGCTATAGAGCGCACACAAAACACCGTTTGCTTCGAACTGACTCTAGGCAGGTTCACAATCTCCTTATATAAGGTAGGCCTTCGCAGAGTTGCCAGATTTGCTTTTTTTCTGGGTAAAATTCTCCAGTCTATATAGTTTCTGTTTTCAAATAAAACAGAACCCAGAAGAGAGTATTTTAAAAATTCTAAGGGTATTTGAATGGGTTATGGTCTTTAGGGCCGATTTTTTACCCAAATACACACATGAAGATTTTTGTTAGAAAAATGATCACCTGGCAACTCTGGGCCTTCGCGGTTTCAAATCCTAAACTTGTCACCACGCGTATTTTCCAGCCATTGATTTCATGTGGGGTGTTTTTTTGTTATTGCTTATATTTATTCGTGTGAGCGATGAAAGATGACCACATGGGCAGTAAAAGAAACATAATGTTCTCCTCGAGCAGAAATTATAAAAATGTCGCAAACAACTCAAACAAAAACTGAAGCTTGATGCCGATAATGTACACAGTATTTAATAATGTACGTTCACAATGAGTCTAATTCAATAATGCAATAACACATAAAATTATATCCCCATTCTTTAAACATAGTTCCTGCGTAAATAATTTCACTTCCTTCAAAACTTTCAGAAAACTTAGAGAGTGCATCCTTACTGCTTGTCAGTCAGCTGTTTCAACCATTGAATAACTTTATTGTTGGATTTCTACTCATAAATATAAGGAGCCGTGAGTTGGGAAATTAATAGTCTCAAGTGTCGACTTTTGGCATCATCTTTCTGGGAAATAACAAGCTTTCTTTTCTTTCTTTTCATTCGAAGTAACATTTTCATGATGATAACATTTTTTATTTTACCGACCACTAAAGGTCGTTCGCAGATTTCTGTGACTCTTCGAGCGTTTCTCTTATTAATTGTGACGTCATCTGTTTCTCTGTTGGTTTCCAACTCAGCATCAAATAATGGCGGTATTACGATTTTGTAATGATTCCATGATTTGTCTATCAATTTTTTCTTTATCTGGTTTTGTATTTTCTCTCTTGTCTTTTCGTTTTGTTTGATGCGGTTTCAATTGTAGGTAATTACTTTTATACTACACTAGCCTTCACAACTTGTAAAAAATAACGGAATTTGACATTTTCCTTGAATTAGTCTATAGATAAGGCTGACAAACAAATATATCCATCCCAATAGTACCCTCGATGAAAATATTCTCGTACTTGAGCACTGGTAAAACTCATATCACAGATACGGTCATTGAGCATCCTTTTGACCATCACAGAGAGACGAACCAAACAAGCAGTAACTGTGTATTATTATTGAATTTCTAAGTACATAAAATTCTCCACAAATTAAATGTGGCAAATGAGATTCCCATTCTAATAACATGAGAGAAATAACGGACACAAAAGCTTGTTAATTTGTTGATTTGTTTTGAATTTCAAGGAAACACGTGGCATTTTATAATAGGGGTTGATAAAACAAAGTTTTCTGTCTATATGGACACATTCGACGTAAGTAGTTATAGAAATTTTTCATTTTACGTCTCGCGTTTCATTTCATTCAAAAATGCACCTTTGTGACCGGATTTTTCATGGTATATACTTCAGAAATTGATCTGTGATGCTCATCATGATAAAATTAAACTTTTTAACAGAGGAACGATTTTCCCGATATCAAAAGAGATATGAGCATCGATAATTTTAGTTTAAAATACAACTTTCTATGAAATTTCATTGTATCACTGAAAGCCCTACATTTTTATGGTTAACTTTAGTATAAGTTCACGTCATCCCAAAGTAGGTTCTTTGTCAAAGATGGATGTAAATTTTGGATAGATTGAAGTTTTGACCGCTCAAAAAAGACAAAAAAAAAATATTTCAATTATAAAACCTAGTAAATTGGCTGCTGAAATATTGAGTTAAATGGTAAATTTTGCGAATGCAAGAATTTAAAGTTGTTTCAAGAATTCACTGTTAACATCTTGCCCATATAAACTAACTTGTAAAGTTAAGCCTCGAATTTCGATTGAACTAATTCATTGATCAGTCTAGTGCGCAACTGGGTTATGTGAATTAGGTTAAACATGATTGTACACCTTAGAATAACGTTGGTGGTAGGATGCCCTGACTGAACTTATTCGGGCCCACAGGTCGCTATACTTAAATTTGAACATTGTTCTAAATTAGAGAAAAAATCTACTTCTGTATCGCTTGTGGTAAATAAGTTGTTTAAAAAACTTTTTTTAAATAAATTGTTTGCTTAAAAAATTATCACGAATTTCAAAATAAAAGAGAAATCCGCGCATTTCAAGTAATCAAGTATTCATTTTTTCATATAAACTGAATTTTTTCCAGAGTTTATACATTCATGAATTTTTTCTATATGAATTTGAAGTTATGAAAAATAATAAAGCAAGTTCAAAAATATTTCATGTGGAGAATTAAGGAAGGCCGTAGGCTCTAATTTATTTTCAAACCTTTTGCTGACGCCATTGTCCCAACTGGAAGGTGACCACAAGACGCCATTGTCCCAACTGGAAGGTGACCACAAGCGTCAGGTCCTCCAACTGTAATGCTGCATCAGAAGATTTCGGTTCTTAGGAAGTTTCCCACTTCAGGGATACCTTCAGGAGTTGTTCTGAAGCTAGTGACAATGTTCAGGGATACTTTCTCAGGGATACTTACTCAGGGATACTTTCTCACATCAGGAATACTTTCAGGAGTTGTTCTGAAGCTAGCGATAATGAAAGAAAAAAAACAGGTCTTGAGAAAAATGGTTATAGAGATAAGTAGGAATAGTTTTTGAGGAGAATGAAAAGAAAAATCCTATTGGTACAATACGGTAATTTATTAGGTTGATTGTAAATTAATTTCAGCCTTCCTTGCTAAACAAAGATGTTCAAAGAGAGGAAAGATGAAGGCACCATTTAGTATGGAATTGAGGGAACGCGGAACCGATGCACAAGGTGTGTTTTCGCACAAGATCCTGTGCACACAGAAACAGTAAGTTGAGATAGAAGATTAGAAAATAAGTTAAAAGTTAAACAAGAAAGTCAGAGGTGATGAAAACAGGACAGCAGGGAACCAAAAAAAAAGATTGTCCTAACAAGAAAATTATTTCAACGAAAGAAAGCCTTCTTAACTTTCAGCTCGGGACGTAGAATTTGGTTTTACCAATAATAGATAATATTGTGAAAAAGTATGGTACTTCGAATAAATGGTACTTTGGGAAAATGTAACGAGTGACGAAAATGTAACGAGGACTTGAGAAAAACAGCACTCAAGATACACTGTACTGTCTTAACATGGTACTTGAAATAGATCGAATTTGGCATAAGCTAAACTCGAGACACGTGGTACCTGCACCTAGCGAAATGGTACATGGGGAGGTACCTAACAACGTGTGCTAAATTAGCTGCTAGGGAAGATCTTCCCTTTGAGCAATTTAAGTCAAGAAAATTACGCAAACTTTGCCTCGATTCATCGCCGAGTGAGAACTTATTACGAGCAGTTCGAGACGCGCAAGAAGCTCGGCCAAGACGCACAGCTGCGGAGAGGCGCACGCCGGCCTTCCGTCGACCTCACCGGCGGTTGTTGTGCGTTCTTGTTGACATCATCCGTTGCTGTAGGGGAAATTTGGGGACTGGTGTTTTTGTAATTTTTCAGATGATACTCGACGATAACTCTGAACTTCCAAATTTTCCTATAGCTTACTGTTAAATACTGAGAATTTCTGAGGGTCCAAACCCGGCCATTTATGGCCAAAATTAGAATGACTGGAGGCATTCGAAGCATTGCTAATCGGGAATATGTGAAGCTCCGAGCTAAGGTTTAAAGCGGAACTAGACTAGACTAGAAGAAGTGAATATTTATCCGTAGGAAGGAAAAATATTCGGTTGAACTAAATTCTTCGTAACCATGTGTTAGAAATACAAGTAATTTTGAGCTAGATCTTCAGTTTGTAATGCTGATGCTAGTTTTATGTCACCTATATCGTCAGTTGGGAAAATTCCACGTATTGACATAAAAACTAATTTTACTCCTTGTTACCTTTACGCGAAAACAAGGCGGTTCAAAAATGTCTAATAATCTCAGTTATGTTGATAACAAAATTCAGAATCTTGAATCTGAATCTTATCTATATTATTTGTCACCAATGTCGGATGAATGTAATGGCCCTTCATCTGTCAGCCACTCCTTTGAACGCAGACGTAGTGCGTAGTGATGCAAAAAAAACGGTTTTATTTGATTGCGTTTTTTTTGCAAAAAAACGTGTTTTTTATGTTTTTTTTTTTGTTTTTGTTTTTTTTTGCACACCTAAATTTTGTTAAGTATATGTCTGGGTTTTTTTTGGACACCTAAAATATATTAATATCCATGTTTTCTAGTCATTTTATTGTTATAAAAACATCAAAAAGAAACCATACAGTAAAAGTGGTGGCAGATAACCCACAATTACCTAGAGGCGTTTAAGAGGAACAGCAGGAGCCACAGAACTTATATTGATGGAGTCAAAATTCAGAGCTTACTATCTCTACTATGTCTGGTTTTATTTTTATGTGACCAAAAAAATCAGACTTTGCAGAGATAATAAGCTCCGAATTTTGACTCCATCAATATAAGTTATGTGGTAAGTTCTGTGGCACCTGCTGTACCTCTTAGACTCCTCTAGGAAATTGTGGGTTATCTGCCAACACTTTTACTGTATGGTTTCTTTTTTATGTTTTCATTACAAAAAAATGACTAAAAACCATAGATATTAATATATTTTAGGTGACCAAAAAAATATGCTGTTTTTTCTTAAAACATGTTTTTTTTACAAAAAATTCTGACTAATAAAAATGAATATTAATATATTTTCTAGTACCAAATATAACCATGCTGTTTTTTTTACAACAATCATGACTAAAAAACTTTATATTTTATGTGACCTAAAAAGCCCCATGGAGTTTTTTTTAAAAAAAACATGTTTTTTACTAAAAATTGAATTGGTCCAATTGAATGCAGTGGGGGGGAGGGGCATTTGAGAAAAGAAAGGCCTGAGTTGATGGCGAAGCAGAAGTTTGAAGCCAGGAAGTTGGGCTGCCGCGGGCCTGCGAGAGAGACTCTCCAATGAAACTTTTAATTGTGCCTTCGTGAGTGGTCATTGTTTATGTAGAGAGTGTGGCCGCCGTGGGGGCAAGGTAGTCTCCGCCAAGTCATGACTGAAATTCATGGTCACATGACTAAAAAAACATGAATAATATATTTATGAGACCAAAAAAATTTTTTTGTACTAAAAAATCATGACTAAAGAAACATGAATATATATATGAGACCTAAAAAAACCCATGCTGTTTTTTTTCTAAATATGTTTTTTTACAAACAATGATGTATAAGAAAACCTGGATATGAATATATTTTATGCGACCAAAAAAAACATGCTGTTTTATTTGATGTATTTTTCATAAAAAATTCTGACCTAAAATCATAGATATTAACATATTTTATGTTACCAAAAATAGCATTGTTTTTTTAAAAACATGTTTTTTTATTAAAAAGTTATTCATTTTTTGGTCACGACTTCTTTGTAAAAAAACCACCCCCTCAGGGGGATACAATTATTGTATCTATGGGAACTAGCGCTCCCAGGGGAGACAATGTGAGGGCCCAAGCTGAGAGTTAGGTAGGCCTCCTTTTTGTTGAAATAAAATGTTTTTGTTATGTTGAGGACCACCTTTTTTCGGTTCACTGCTGTCCTGTTTTTCAGCACCTACTACTGTCTTCTTCAACTTTGATCTTGTATCATAATCTTCCTTCCTCTCATTGAATCGCATTTGTTGCTGGGTAGGGAGGCTAAAACTAATGACCAATCTAATCTGTAAAAAAAACATGGATATTAATTTATTTTATGTGAACAAAAAACCATGCTTTTTGAAAAAAAGTTTTTTTTTACATAAAACATGAGTGTTATTAAATTTTATCTGACCAAAAAAACATGACCTTTTAAAAACCATGTTTTTTCACAAAAAGTCATTAATATCCATGTTTCTTTAGTCATGATTTTTTTGGTAAAGAAAACATGATTTAAAAAAAAGCCAGCATGGTTTTTTTTGGCACATAAAATATATTAATATCCACATTTTTTAATCATAATTTTTCTGTAAAAAAGATGTTATTCAAAAAAACAGCATCGTTGTTTACGGTAAAATAAAGTATAATAATATCCGTGTTGTTTAGTCATGACTTTTTTGTAACAAAAACATTCAAAAAACAGCATGGATTTTTTGGTCACATAAGATATATTAATATCCATTAGAACCGTACCAGGTCTTAGAATAAAATATCCACAAAGAATATATTCACTCAATAAAACCTTTCGGAGACTAGCTCCATCCTCAGTAAGTCATTCAGTCAAATGTTTTTCATAGGAACAGTGAAAATTCATTGTCCATTTCACCAAATTTTACTGAATGACTGAGGATGGAGCTGGTCTCCGAAAGGTTTTATGGAGTGAATAGATTCTTTGTAGATATTTTATTTTAAGACCTAGTACAGTTCTAATAAACATGTTTTTAATATTAACAGCATTCTTTGTTTATAAGTTTCTAAAGACAATTCGATTAAAGAAAAATGACTTTCCGGATATTTATATCCGTGTTTTTGGTCATGATTTTTTTTTAATGTTTTTTAAAAAAAAATTTTTTTTAGTCCCATAAAATATAATAGCCATGTTTTTTAGTCAAGATTTTTCAGTTAAAAAACAATGTTTAAAAAAACAGCATTGGATTTTAAAGTTCACATAAATATATTAATATCCATGGTTTTTATTCATAATTTTGTATAAATAACGTTTTTTTTTAAAAAACAGCATGGTATTTTAGTCACATCTCTATCAATGACCATAAGTACAGATATTTTATTATAACACACCATTTTGGGAGTTGAAGGTCATTCAGATGTCTTGTAAAATAAATGAAATATCAAAGCATGAAACCGCAGAAAATGAAAAATTTCATAAAACCAGGAAAACCATTAATTAAGAAGTATGCTGTTTTATTTTGTAATTTGACATGAAAACAAATAATGTAATGTGGTTCTTTTTCTTGCTGAGTTATTTTCAGACAAAATATTTAAAAAAAAACACAATATCCGTTTTTTTTTGGCCACGGTTTTTTTTGTAAAAAAACGTGTTTTTTTTAATAAAACGGCATGGTTTTTTTTTAGTCACATCTCTACGCAGACGACATCATTGTTACTTTTACTGATCGATAAGACTTAATGGCATCGGAGTTGAAGCTTGTTTTAGTTCCATTCAAGCGTTCCAGAATTATGTGCGACTTTTAGGATGGTGATATCACTGATGAGGCGATTGAACAGAACTGCTTCATACATCCCGAGATTGTTGCTATTGCGGATGGCTTAACATCTTACTATGTATCTTAGTAACATATATTATCATTATGTCAGTGTAAGTCAACAACTAAATAAAGAATAAGTTATTGCAAAAATAACAGCCATTTACAAATGCATTACTTTACTTTAAAAAAATGACTTGTAAGTATATTTATATTAGGAAAAATATGTACTTAAGCATCTATGCATCTTATCCTTGATGAATCAAATTATTTATTGTTCGTTTACGAAAACTTATTGACTGAAATGCAATGAAATCCTTGAAAGGTGATTCGAAAATATGTTAGTTAAGCCTCAGTAACCACATAAAAGGTGTTCCAAGGAGAGCAAAACACCCTTTAGTATGGAGTTATGGGAATGGGGAACCTATGCACTCGATATTTTCCTGTTCAAAAACCACTGTACAGTGCAAAAGTATCTCTGTTAGTGAAACCAAAATGATAAATCAAATGCTGAATGAATTGATTTTTCACTTCAGTTGGTCGGTGTTAGGCGATCTACTACTCTGGACTACCCTTTGACTGCCAAATTTTAAAAATGTCTTTTTTCCAATTTCTATCGCAACTAGGTGAACAAAAATGCATACAGATGTGTAAAATTGAATGCCAAACACATTTGCATCTATAAAATTTTTCAATTTTCGCAAAAATTAATAAATTATTTCGCGATTATTAGAAAAATATAAATCCTTGCGCAAAACCCTACTCACTCTATAATTTTCAACCTAGAAGCGTGATTTTAGTCTCATTTGACGCGGAAGGACTGTACCAAGACCGTAACGTAGGATTTGTTTAATTTTCGACCTAGAAAAAAAGTTATAGTTACACATTTCCAACATATGAAAAAAATAGAATTTTTTCAGTTTTTTCCCAATAAAAACTTTATTTAGAATTCAAACAGAATTTTGCTTTGCTAAGCTGTTTCCACTGTCAAACTGCACCGAATGAGACAAAAATTGCTCTTCTACGTTGAAAATTGTAGAATGGATGTGTTTTTGCGTAAAAAATATAGACAAATGTATATATATATATGTTCGCCCAATCACTTATTTTCTATCGCGAATTTCGAAATTTTTCATAAAATCAAATGCGTTTAGAATTTAATTTTACATATCGGTATTCATTTTCATTCACCTAGTAGCAATAGAATCCTGTAATCTGAGATTGAAAAAAGTATATTGAATTTGTCTTTTTAATACACTTTTTTGCAATATGTAACTATACATTTTTTTCTAATTCGAAATTCAAAAAAATTCTCCGTTACGGTCTTGGTACAGTCCTTCCGCGTCAAATGAGACCAAAATCACGCTTCTACGTTGAAAATTATTGAGTGAGTAGGGTTTTGCGCAACTGTGTATATTTTTCAAATAATCGCGAAATAAAATATTTATTTTTGCGAAATTCAAAAAAATTTATAGATGCAAATGTGTTCGCAGTTAAACTTTACATCCACGTGTAAATTTTCGTTCCCATCGGTGCAATAGAAATGTGTACAGTGAAGTTTGAACGAAGAGGTCGAGTCCAGGGTAGTAGATCCCCCTAAGTAGAAGTAGTGGTGTTAGTGGTGGTTGTACTCTCACGTTTACTCTGGGAATTAACGCTCCCAGGGTATATGTGTGAGGTCCCGGGCTAAAGTTTGATCGGTCTTTTTTTGCTGCAACTGAATTGGATTTTGATTTGTTGCGAATAATTTTTTTTCGTTCACTGCTGTCTTTTTTCAGTACCTTTGACTTCCTTCTTAGACTTTCCTTTTCTTTTGTAGACTTCTATCTTAACTTACTGCTTTTATGCACAAGGGGCCTTGTGTGGGGACACATCTTGTGCATAAATTCTCCGTTCACTTAACTCAGTACTACACGGTGTCTTCCTCCATCCGGTCTTCGCTTTCCGGTTGTGAGGCAGCGCATGTGGTGTCGAATCCAGCATTCAATCCATATCAATGTTTTCTTCCAAGTGTTTGACGTGTGGCCCTTTGAAAAATATACTAGTTACCCCCCTTAGCTCCATGTGCCTACGCTAATGGTTTGCGGATGCATTTGCTTTAGTTAGCTCTTAAATTTCATTTGTATTTTATTTCACTATTTCAACATTAGTTTGATTTCCTTACTATGTAATATAGTAATAATACTGCACGAATTTTAAATGGTTATCAAGTGCTGCAATAGAATTAATGTGACGAGTTAAATGTGATAAATAAAAATATCAACTATTTGTCTGCATATTCTATGAGAAATTCAGAAAAGTACAAACAAACTTGAAAATGTTACTTCCACTTTTAGTTTCTAAAAAAACTTGTGTTCTCAAAACGAGTTAACAATGCATGGAACTAAAGTGACAAGTCTATTTAAATTCAGTGGAAATAACCAGCATCAACTATTAGGTACTTGCAGCTCAAACTCGTCAATTGAGTTATTGTTCATAAGTAATCTTTGTCTCATCATGTCAAAAGAAAAGAAACGTTCTTTAAATAAACATTCGAAGCTAAATTACGTCCCATTGTAATTTGTAGTACAATACTGTTTCACATCGGATTAATGCTCGCCGTGGCACAGTGGTTAAGCCATCGTCCTTCCATGAAGGTGTCGAGGGTTCGAATCCCGGCGCTGCGCGACGATTCCCCCGATGGGTATAAGAGAAACTCAAGCACAATACCCCACTCTACCCAGGTGTCGGAAATGGGTACCGGC
Organism: Morinoia aosen; assembly: GCA_030386875.1. Lineage (NCBI taxonomy): Eukaryota > Metazoa > Arthropoda > Malacostraca > Amphipoda > Talitridae > Morinoia > Morinoia aosen. Next base: position 19,480,469 of record CM059573.1, on the reverse strand, counting down.
TTTACGGGGGAGACCGTCATGGGGTCCTATGTATAGTGTTAGTTATAAGGCATTTAAAAAACCAATACACAAGATGAAATGGATCAGGCTTGATTGGAAATAAAGCATCCTTAGATGCCGATGTTTGTTTGTTGTTTGTCATTATTACTCCAGAAAGAACACTTGTGAAGCAGAGCACTGGTGTGGCGAGTCTCAGGTACCGACTGAGGCGATGTTTGGTGAAGGGGACTGCCGAGGTTGTGGGAACTAAACAAAGGTCGCGATCCCGAGAAATGAGTGAAATCTGATGAGCTAAACAAATGAGTACAGGATTTTCATTCAAAAATTCAAACCGCATACATTGAGAAAATTTTCATTGTTCATCGGCTCAGTTAATTAAGCACACATTTATTAAAGTATCCCCTCCTTCAACTGCGTAGCGATGGAACCAGGGTTGCGTTTAAAATCCACCCAATATGGCTGATGAGAGAAGTCTTAAATTTTTATGCACGGTATTTTGTTGAAAAACCTTGAAAATGTTGCTTATTTGTGATTTCTTACTTGGTTGGCGATGCTGGTCAGCTTGCACGTTACCATCCTCATTCTGCTTTCAGTTTTCTTATCTGTAATAATACCCTTAAACCCAAGGAGTGTTTATTTATTGGTATATTCCTTTGGTGTTCGCTTCTTCCGTCTTTCTGTGACGATATGATACTAGATTCACCAGCGCATGTGTACAAGAATATTTTAATCGCGGGTGCTATTGGGATGGAAATATTCCAGATGAATCTGAGGTTGTAGGGCATCCACCGTTCCTGTCTTAATAAACTGCTTCAATTAGGTATTTTTTACTTTCATGTTCTACAAAATTACAAAATTTTTTTCGTAGCATGAGTCTGTAAAAAAACGAGCTGCACTGTAATTACGTTACTCTTCTCGGGGACAGGAAAGAGCAGCATCATCTTTCAAATGCGTTTCTGATTGCGCTTGTGATGCCATCTGATTACATTGCATCTAAAGACTAATCATATTCTTTAGAAAATAGAAAATAATTGCATTGCTTGATTCGAGTTGCTAAATTTCCTTTAAAATTCCGAAAAATTCGTTGCTGGCCTTATGAAAAAAAAAAAATTTTCCGCGATCGAAATATTTTCGTTGCATTTCTTACCTATGCATTAACAGTGTCACATTTTAGTTATTGTAGACTATGGAGTAGACTATGGTGTAAGTAGTGGCGCTTCTATTCTTTTTTCAAGTTCCTTCAATATTTCGTTGATCGTTCGAGTAGTGCGAGATTTAAAATTCGAGTGTTTTTGTGCTGTGAACGGTTCTTCTTGTACATTTTTACTTACATTTTTTGCTCATATTAAAACATTTTAAAATGCAACATAATTCATTCTATGTAATAATTTTATAGAACATCCTTTTTTATTTTTCCTCTCATACAATGTTCTTGTTAGTCGTGTGTGGCAATTTTTTGTTCCTTACGCTCGTGAGTATATTATGACAATACTATGTTTGGAAACTTATAAGCGAAGAACGCTGTTAATATTTAAATCATATTTATTAGAACTGTACAAGGTCTTATCACTAATGGGCACACTCTTTGAAAATCGAATCTTTAAAAGAAACAAAACCACAAACGATGAAATAAAATTCATATTGATGGGCATTCAGACTAGCGCGCATAGTTTCGAATATTACAATTCATTTTCAATGAATGCCTGAAACAAAACAAGAAAGCACATTAAAAAGACTTACAATTTTGCATATTACTTATGAAATGGAAACTACACATTATGATTTCAGAGAATGTTCAATGGATATGCAGATTGGTCAAAATTCAGATTAGGCTGCAGTTTTCTTATATAAATGGATTCTAAAATTCTGATATCTATTTCATTGCAGGTATCTATAATTTTGAAATCAGCACTGGAGAAACTATGATTGGTCTGATCACAATGGTTCCTGGGAGCAGACTGAGGTGGAGTTTGAAGTGGATTATTTGTTCTGAAAGAACGGCCTAAATGTTGCCAGAAACGAATTTTCGACTGCTTTCGCGTACTCCCAATGTAGGAACTCATGCAAGTTCCGCACGTATATTAATAAATGACATTAGAGAAAACAGCCTCAGGCAGTCGATCTTTATATTGAAAAAAATTTCGAATTTTGAATGAATTTTTGAAGTGGAAGCGAAAGTCTAGTTGAGGATAAAATTTTGATAAAGTCGAGACTAAATATTTCTGCATATCGTGTGAACACTCGCCAATGAAAGGTAAAGACACAAAGTTTTTTCCTCGCCACAGTAGGTAGATCGGGATTATCAGACGTAAATTTAATGCACAGAAACTTCTTCACGATATTCTCGAATAAATGGATGGGATAACAGTTGTCTGAAAAGAATTTACGGAGAAAGTCAAATTCTGTGGCCATTAAATTATAATTGGATGATAAATGATAACCTCTGTAAATAAGGGTACGAATTGCATTCAGTTTGTAAATAAAAGAGGAGAAACAATGAAAATTCACACCGAGTCCAGTGAACGTAGGTTTCCTATAAACACTTAGTTGAAGGTTGCCATTATGCTTGTGAATCAACATATCAAGAAATGGTAGTTTGTTATTGGTCTCCCTTTCCATGGTGAATTGAATATTACTATGGTGTTGATTAATGAAATTCAAAAAATTCACCCGCCCGCAGCGGGTCTTCGAATATTACAAAAGTATCGTCCAAATAACGTTTGTACAAAATAGGTTTAAAGTTTACAGGACAGTCTGATAGAAATTTTTCCTCCAAATCACAAAGAAATATATTTGCTAGAGTAGGTGCCAACGGATTACCCATAGCTAGACCATCCATTTGCTAATGCATAACATTATTGAATAGAAAAATAGTGTCTACAACTGCTAATTTTAAAAGTTCAAGAAATTTATTTCTGTCCAAACCGTGAAAGGACTCATTAACCGAAAAGATTTTCCTACATAAGGCATTCATTGAAAATGAATTGTAATATTCGAAACTATGCGCGCTAGTCTGAATGCCCATCGATATGTATTTTATTCCATCGTTTGTGGTTTCATTTCTTTTGTACAAGGTCTTAATTGGAATAAAATATTTACAAAAATCTATTCACTCTATAAAACGTTTCGGAGACCAGCTCCAGCCTCAGTAATTCATTCAGTAATAGCACAAATAGTTCATTTCCCTTGCAAATTTATATGTAGATTTTTAATAAAAAACTTGTTCTTTAGGTTTAACTGAATTTAACTTTTTTCAATTTTTTCTGTCTTTTACAGAATGACTTACTGAGGATGGAGCTGGTCTCCGAAACGTTTTATAGAGTGAAAAGATTTTTGTAAATGTTTTATTCCAAGACCTTGTACAGTTCTAATAAATATGATTTCAATATTAACAGCGTTCTTCGTTTATAAGTTTCTAAAGATAATTCGAATAAAGAAAAATTACTTCACTATGTTAGGTAGTTAGTTTTTCGCACTGTTCCAGCTATGCTGCAAATGTTATGGTTAGCATTGTACAACAATCTCCATGTTTTTGACTTCGCGGTGTACTCTTTTGTGCCAGTATTATCAGCGTAGGTTGTATATATCATAAATTTGCGTTATGGTAGAATATTTTATTCCCTCTGAGCCCATTATTTTGGCATATTAGTTGATTTGTGAGAATAAAAAAATGTCCTAATAGTCTAACATTCCATGTTTAAACTTCATTGGAAATTGAATGTTTTTCTTTTTTCTTCTTGTGCGGATCTCGTTAAGACGTACCGTTAACTGGGCTAGCGTTGACCACTCACGTGACTTTGATCACAACTCACAGCGGAAATAGATCACGCCGCTCATGATAATCTATATACTTAATTCAGTAACTCAAAATTTGTCCGAGTCCGTTTAGAAAATTGGCTGAGTCTATATGGTCAAGTGAGGTATTAAATTGAAGCCACTGGTGTCTATATTTGCAGAAAATTATCAGATTTGAAAAATATTGACAACGGCGACTACAAATTGTGATTAAAAATTGCCATTAAAACTGAATGGCAAAAAAAACAAAACAAGTCAAGGGTGCGTCTCCTCAGTTTTTTATGCACATGTTTTGCCGTAAACGTGCTGATTGATTGATTAAATTTATCGGGTTGTCCGACTTGCCTAAAAATAAAAATAAGAAATAAAAAAAAAATAAAAAAAAATAAAAAAAAATAAAAAAATAAAGAAAAAAAAAATAAAAAAATAAAAAATAAAAAAAAATAAATAAAAAATGGGAAAAAATAAAAAAAATAAATAAATAGTTTTCTGCAAATATAGACACCAGTGGCTTCAATTTAATACCTCACTTGACCATATAGACTCAGCCAATTTTCTGAACGGACTCGGACAAATTTTGAGTTACTGAATTAAGTATATAGACTATATATTTTATTTTTTTTATTCATTTTTTATTTTTAGGCAAGTCGGACAACTCGATACTCGGGTTGAACCGGTAATACTAGTAAGCATTTAATGAAGAAAATTGGAACCAAAGTAACCCACAACCCACCATTACAGCAACGCATTCAGCTCATAAGTGTATATTTATATCTCTCCAAGGGGTAGTTAATATGCAACAGTTGGCCAACATATGATTTTCAGCCAGCTCTTCGTTTTGCTTTTGATGCGAAAAGTACGAGTATACTGGAAACCATAACAGATAGTTTCAATTGAAATTAATGAATAAGATTGCGTGAAAATTTCTCCAAATCGAACGCCATAGTAAGTTCCCATTCGAACAGAAAGTAAATAAAAAACTTTCACCGATGACTGCTGGTCTAGGTGTTGTTACTGCTCTTCTAATCAACGGGAGTATCAAACTTTTATGTAATTTTAATAGGTAGAAATCAGGATATGTGTTGATTTTCTGCTTTTATATGCATCTTATAGAGGATTTTCATGCGCTTCCATTGGTACTTTCCGTTTACGTCTACTCCGAATAGTGCGCCCACCAGAGGGGGGGAAAGCGATGATGGTGGCGTGACCTTGACCCCTCACCCCCCTCATTATTGGGGGTCAATTGAGCGTGTTTCTCTGCGGCAATGGCAATACAGTTCGTTCATGGGCTACTCAAAGTGCTTTCATTATTCAAACGAAACGTTCTAAAGCTGAATAAATATTTTTTGTAAAATTTTGACAATTTCAGAATTTAGCTGTTCTGCCGGATCTATGATAATGAAGCAGGAGACCGTCTTGATAGAAATCGGGATATGTGTTGATTATCTGTTTATATATGCATCTTATAGAGGATTTTCTTGCGCTTCCATTGGTTCTTTCCGTTTACGTCTACTCCGAATAGTGCACCCACCAGAGGGGGGGAAAGCGATGGGGGTGGAGTGACCTTGAACCCTCCCCCCCTCATTATTGGGGGTCAATTGAGCGTGTTTCTCTGCGGGAATGGCATTATAGTTCATTAATGGGCTACTCAAAGTGCTTCCATTATTCAAACGAAACATTCTAACGCTGAGTAAATGTTTTTTATAATTTTTGACAACTTCAGAATTTAGCTGTTCTGCCGTATCTATGATACCGCAGCTTTCATTCATAGCTCGATGACAGCTGCAGTATCATAGCTACAGCTATGGCGAGCACACCAATCCAAAGGGCTTGAAAAGAGCTATAAAACAAAGGAGTTGACGTGACAAAAAAACGTATTTTGGTCAAAAAAAAATGAAAAATTAAAAAAATTGGTTGCTTTCAAGAATGACACCTATTCTTTTTTGTTGTATATTTTTTCCCAGAGTTACAGAGCTACAGCAATGTAAATTGTATCAATCGAAAGGGCTTGAAAAGAGCTACAAACGCTCAAGATTTCATTATAGAAAACTCTGTAGTTCAAAAGATAAAAAGAATTTATTTTTTGTGAAAAACACGTTTTTCTGGAAACTTGATCATTGGTTTCTCAAATGCTACTTCTTCCACAATTTTGGAGCTAGGAGAATGGTTTACCATTCGGTAGGGCTCAGCAAGGTGTATCCTCGCGCAATAGCATTTTTTGATAAATTTATTATTTTGAAAATTACACGACATGAAAAAAAAATGAAAAAAAGTCCTTTTTTTTATTCCCAAAATCCACTAAAAAAAAGTTATCGAAATTCCCTATTGCGAGTGGTTATATAGACATCTAAGCAATCTAAAAACGAAGTACTGGTTCTTTAACTTCAAAATTGTAGAAGAAGATAGATTTAAAAAAAAACCTATTTTATCATATTTTTCGAAAATAAAAAAAAATCCAGTGCAGAAACAAAAATTTTGTTGAAATAACAAATAATATTTGCATCATTTCACACCTACTGTGAAAATTTCAGAGAAATCCATCTATAAATAACGGGACTTTTTTTTACCTAGACGGTGTCCTTATACTGGACGCGAGGTTAAACCATTTTTTTCAATTTGTTGTTTGTTTTTTTACGCCGTACATCCTAATTGATTTAAAACTGTCTCGATGGAATCTCATTTTCATTCTAACAATTTCATTTTCAAAGCTATTTTCATGCTTGACGAAAAAATCTTCATTTTAGTAAATTAGTTACGAATAACTGAAGTAGGTACGAATAACTGAAGGATGTTTTCCCTATATTTAATTTTTTCGAGTGATATCAACAATACTTATAAGTTTAGTTCAGTCCACACTTCAAGATTCGTTCCACTCTTTCGAATCCAGTTTTTGGACGGTAGATTGAGTTTCTGCCCTTGTTCGCATTTTTTTAGCACTAGAATTTTGGCGATGGGGATTTGTATCCGACGAGTATTTATGGGAGAGGGTCCTGCATAAAACTATAGTTCACAATGATAATCTTTACTCATCACATGGAAGTATGTACAACGTAACCAGCCAATAAAACTGCGTCTGCAATCATCAAAGCACAAGGATGAACCTCGACACCGTTACATCTCAGAACTTTCGCTGGAAGTGTTTGGAAAGTACTGAGACTTGAAGGTTTCATCACAACCTTCATTGCCTATACAACACAATCACAAAATATATCGCAATGCAAATTTACAAAGCTATTGCCTACAGGGCTAAAAATCGTTTACTAATATTTTCAAAAAATATCACCTCATAGGGATGATTTTCACGTTCACTACAAGTCAGAGAGAACTAAGGCTATTAAATACACATTCGAACAAATATTAGTTTGAAAAATAATAAAAAGTTTTGTCTCAATTTTTCTCTCTCCAAAGCATGAAGCTAGAATAAAAACCAAACCTCTAACGGTTGATTACACAAATATTTTTCGATTGTATTGCACTTCTCCGGCCAAATGGGAGTTCTTCATGTCTTAAAAATGCGTAATTTATAATGACTTCAATATCCCAGCGGTGGGCACTCATCAGGAGGTCGTCTAAGAATACATCTACTAAAACAGCAAGACTATGGAAAAAACATCGCGTTCTAAATTCTATATAAATATTTGCACCTTAGTTTATACAGAGCATAATATTTCACCCTTGAAATAGGTATAGGAAACAATCAGATACGAAAGTCCAAGTCAAAACTATTTGTTTTCGTACACTGGTGCGAAAGTTTCTTCGCACAATATTTCGGTAATCTCACTAGCTGACATGATGCCCAGGAAAATAGAAAAACGCCGTCCTTTACCTATTTCTGAATGAAATTCTCGAAGCACGATGGGCCACCCGTGGTAACGCAACAAGTCGCCTTTAAGAACACTTGAAGTGACTCCCACTAAGAGCAGGCAATAATGTAAACAACGACAACAACCGCAGCACAAATGCTCTCAAAAATAACTATCATATCTACACACACTCAGTCGATCGGTTATCTAAGTGTCTATCTGACCTCAGCCGTCAGACGTTGCTCAACGTGAACTTTTATGATCTTCCGTTGCAGAAGCTGACAAAATATTTTCATTCGAAAGCCAAATTAGTTGAAGGGAGTATAGACTGTGAAAGAAGTTCCAGTACTTATTTGTGACGCGTGTTTTTACACTTAGAATTACGTTTCTGAAAGAATCAAGGACATATAGAATTCAACTTGGATAATAATTGAATGTGATTTTTAATAATCAATCACAAATGTATCAATCACCTTGATAGACCTATAAAACAAATAACAAATAGCTTTCTCTGCGGTAATAAAAGGAAAATAGTTAACAGAGACACCTTTCAATAAAATTCAATTCAGCAAATTGATAACATTTTGAAAAAAAAACAGCTTAGTGTGTAGGAAAATTTCGTTACTATTCATTTAGTTCAGCTCAGGTCTGAATAGCAACTTGAGAAATTCATCTCTTTTACGTACTATACTTAAGTTAAAATATTTGCTGCTAAGCTAAACACAGTGCAAACGAGAAGACATTCATAACTTTGTAGCCACAACAGCCGTCAAGTGATCATTACATGACATACTGAACTGTACACAGACACGACGACACGACAAACAATGCATGGTTCCTCGCGACTGACTTTACTGCAGCGTTTCAGTCAACGGGAAATATGACAGAACTTTACAAAAATAACTGACTCGCTTCTGCCGCGGGAGGCAGGATAAAGTGCGCGCTGAAATGTTTTGATTTTCACAGATTTCTATCGAAATATCGTATCCGAGAGAGATAAAATCGTAATTTGAGTTCAATTAAAGTGCACAAGAATTTTAAAAAAAGTATTGTGATATAGTGACTAAAGCCCGGTGTATTTCTACAGCCCTCGTTTGAACGTGGAAATAATTATTTGAACTCGTACTCATAACCGGGCACGTATTTGAGTTGAGCCATGGTCCTGGTGTTGTTCTTTAATTATACATTGCAAAAGGAAAATTTGTACGCTAAGACTGACACGATCTGAATGGTGGTGATGCTCTAGAAGATTTCTTTAAGTCTAAGAATTGGCCCCTATAATTAATTAAAGAATACTCACACACATCAAATACTCCTACAAAGAACAATACAGGGAATTCAATGCCTACCAGGGTCACAGTAATACTTTTAAGCCGATTTTGTAAGGATTGTAGAAAAAGAATATTTAAATTTCACCGACGCAACACAAAAGTTAAGATGAGTATGAAAGACACATTACAATTAATCTAAGCAAATTTAAAAGTAAAGTACTTTGTCGGAGACCAAGAAGAAATAGGCAACAAATGATATGTACCACAAAGCTGCTGCCTAAACGATTACCCTTTTCAACTTTGCTAAAACATGACCAGATGCACTATAGGAGGTTTCAGACCAGATGCCACGGAGGTTCTAAGACCCTTAGAGAGCATTTACTTTTAGGCAAAAAGCCAAGAGTCGTTTTTTCCAGTCAAAAAGTGTCAAGTGGAACACGGCTTTGAGCTAACAGTCGTTTTAGCAAACCGAATTCAGTGTGGCACTTCCTTCCTTTTACAGAGGAAGCCATCTTGAAATTCAAAAATACAAGTTTATGAAACAGTAGTAATAAGTTAAACGGAGTTGCCACTGCCGTAAGCTTGTTGCTTGAAAAGAGCTGTGATCTCGTCGATGCTGCGTCCCTTCGTCTCGGGCACTTTTTTCCAGGTGAAGGCGATGAAGAAAGCGAGGAGTGCCACGAACACCAGGAACACGTAAGGACCTAAGACCTGTAACAAAAACATGATGTTTGAATGCCACTGAAGCGGAGCTTTAACTGTATGTTGTTTCTCTACAGTTAGGGCTCAATTTTACGAGTTTCCATGAAATTTAGGTGGTGACTATTCACAAGAAAAAACTTTTGACTTCGAATACAACTTCAATAATTGTGACATCAGTGCACACAACACGAATCCCGCGTCAAATGTGAGCGCATCAGCCATAGAGTACATGAAAGGATTCTATATGATATGCAATTAACAAATAATTCATCTAGAATAGAACTGTACCGCAACAGACTTTTTATATTAGAATTTTTTTTAGCAATTTCGAAAGGCAATGAGTTTTTAGTTATCAACCATCTCAGTTATATCGAAGTCGCGTACAAAATCAACCATCCCATCGTTAACGTAAATTTTGAAACCATAACTTCCCGTTTGCGGTAAATTTAGAATTTGACAAATGTTTTAATACGAAAGAACTAACTTTCATTGAACTTCTACTGAGTTCTGCAGAATATTCTTCATTATTTAGTTTTTTTTGTACGTTGCAGTAGATCGTCTACTGAGGGAAATAGATTTTTTTTAGTTCTGGTAAATTTTTTAAGACGTTCTGATACGTGATAAATTTAAAAAACCGTACTTTTCAGTAGAATTATTCAATTGATTGGATTTCATAGGCATAACAAACGAAGTCGAAACCGTAAGTAGCTTGAAATTTTAATGGGCAATTTATGGTCTCGAAAGTTGCACATCAGCCAATTTGAGGTGTTTAAAAATAACCAACTTACGTCAGCAATTGGCAGGAACAGAAGACCAACAAGGAAGGCTGCGGTCCAGTTGACTGCGACGGCAATGGACGCGGCAATTGGTCGTGCGTTGCTGGCGAAAAGTTCGTTTACCAGGAACCAGGGAATCGACCCAGGACCAGTAGCGAACATCACCACGAAAAGAATCACAAGGACAATAGAAAAGTAGCTGATCCAGGTGGCATAATCCTTAAGAGCAAGGCAGATGGTGAGGAGGAGAGAGACGATGAGCATGCCTGATAAGCCGGTCAACATCAAAGTTTTCCTGCCAGCCTTTTCCACCATTACGAGGGAAATGATTGTCATCAGCACGTTCATGGCACCCATGGCGATGGTGGCGTAGAGAGACGCTTCTTCGCTCAAACCAGCAGATTCGTAGATTTTGGTCGAGAAGAAAATGACCTGAAAAAATTATTCATCGATCACACACAATATTAGGTATATTATTCGCTTATCGAAGTTGAAATATTTCCATGTCAGCCGATGAATGGGTCGTTCGGCTCGATCTTTATGCCATTTGTCATTTTAACTAGGAAAAATACCAGAACTAGGAACAATACTGGAGGGTAAGCAAGGATATTCGACATACATACGATATCGCAGCAATTCGATATCACAGCAATAGAATAAAGTAATGCTGAGATCAATACTCACAGCGTTGATGCCGGAAAGTTGTTGCGCCAACATCATCATGAGGGAGATGACCAGAGGAATCCTGAGGATCGGGTTAGTGACGATCTCGCGAACCGACACAGTTGGCACCAATTTCTGGGCCTCGGCTTCTGCCATCATTTCTTCCATCTCATCGTGAACGTTGGTCGAATCTCTCAACCAGGACAGAGCTGAAATTGAAATTAAATTGATGAAAATCTTAAAGAATCATTGCCATCATTCTTGGCTTTATTTCAAACATGTTCAACTTTAATTCCCCTATGGTACGCAGATTCATAGCAATGCTATGAATCGGCGTACCATTTTATAAAATTTAAATGGCGACGAGACTTCGAACCTCCTAAGTGAATTTGAACGTTACAAGTGCTCCGAAATTAAGATGGCGCATTCTGCAGTTTGCTGTCCTCCATTCGACGTTAAAGTGGAAACAGTGAGTAATATCTACAACGATTCAAGTACAGTGCGCAGACGTTCTTCAGAAGGCGGGAAACAATGGTGGTAACAAAGCTAGTATTATAGTTGAAGCTTCGCCTGTAAACATCATTACTGATCTACAACGAAGAATTTACCCTACGTTACTCACTGATGCTACATATGAGGAACTTGAAGGAAAGTTAATACAACAATTTAAAATCAAGAAATCCACTGTTGACGCATCTGTTATATTTCTAAACAGAGAGCAAAGTGTTAATGAATCCATACAAAGTTATGCTAAAACGTTAAATGACTTAGCATCTTCGTGCAACTACGAAAATTGCGGTCGCGATCGTCTCTTGAGAGATGCTTTTGTGGCCGGTCTACATTCAGCGCAAATTCTCAGCGCGGTTCTACAGAAGTGTGACAGCAAGTCCTTCAACATTAAAACTTCGACGCTCCAGATATCATTCGTGAGGATTCATCTTCATCGTTTTTCACTACAGACAAACTACAGCCGAATTACACATGTATTCGCTGCGGAACTAGGCAGAAGCACCTTACAAAGAATTGCTATGCCCTAAAATTAAATTTATAAAATGCAAAAATAAATGTGGAAAAATAGGCCACATTTCTAAAGTTTGCAAATCTACGACTGCAGCACGACCTCCTCCTGTTACACGAAGGGGACCTACACGAGAAGAATTTGACGCAGCTCGCACTTACATAGTGCAGCCGGAAAGGAGCGGTTGTCAGTGCTACGTCGGAAGAGAAGATGTGTCAATGAAGAGTTCAAGTAAGCCTCTACAGCGGAAGAATGAAGTTATTCTACAAAAGCCTAGGAACGATACTTGTGTCGGTAACTATGTTCATAATTTCTCTGATGTACAAACTAATTACGCGTTATTTCAGTCGCATTGTATTCCTCAAAATGTCACAAACTTGCTCCCTCTGTTGCGCTAAACAATCGTAAATATGTTACTTCTAGAGATAGAGTTCATCCTAAACATTCTGTGTCCAGGTCTAAGCCTATGTATGTAACTCAATTTGATGTCGGTGATCATGTTCTTGCTCTGAATTTAAGAAGTGGTCCCAAGTGGCTGAAGGGAATTATTGTTAGTAAAGTAGCTGTTAATGTCTTTCATGTTCTAATATTAGCATTAAATGTAATCTTGAAGAGACATTCAAATCAGTTGTTGCACAGTAGTTTGGGATCTATCCGTAGTGGGGAAACAGAGACTCCTGCTTTGCAACCTGTTAGCAGTTCACCTGTACAAAATGAACCTCGTAAATCAAGTAGAATAACTAAACCTGTAATGCGAATAGGTTGCTGAGTCTTCCTTCCTTGTGTTGAATATTCATCTAAAGGGAGGGAAATTGTAGTATCTCAATATAGGCCTTTCAGGCATGATGTCCTTATCACACTTGGTTTGGGATATCGCGGCACCGGCGGAAGCGTCTTAACCGCAAGACGGAGCCAACGGAAGCGCTTGTTGCGGATTGCCCTATGTCTATATCGTACTTGGGTTCAAATGGGTCGGAAGCGCCCTGACCGCACGCGCCGGAAACCGTGCCTTGGGAGCGCATCGCATTGGTATGCACCGGAAGAGCATTGTTTAACTTCCGAGCGCTATAGCTTATAAGCAGTGTCGGTGTTTGGATGATTCAGTACAAGAAGAGGAACCTAGCTAAGAGTTTCCTTTTCATACTGTTGAAGTTAACGCTTCAGATACGGTAGTTACAGCTACCGATACTGTAGTTTGCAGCTACAATTACTTATCCTCATATCGTGATGAAAAACCAAGATACTACATACTTATCAAAGGAAACTCACCTCTTTGGGCTTCAATCTGCTTTCCCTTGTTGATGAGAAGGAACTTGGGAGACTCGGGGCAGATGGGCAACACGAAGAGCTGGAACACGGCAGGTCCGGCCGTCAGAGCCAGCAGGATGGGCCACAAGTTGACGGTCCCCAAAATGGACTCCAGACCCATGATTTGGGAGAACTGTCGAAAACAAATACAGCATGAGCTAAATCAAAATTGAATTTGATTGAGTTAAAAACAAAGGCATTATGAGCTTGACTGGGCAGTATGAGCTGGGCTTGAGGATGAAATTCTTTCTAAATAAATATAACTGTGAAAATCCTACAAGTAAATAAAAGGTTTTTCTAAATTATGAGAGCCACGCAATAAAAGCTTATGTACAGGATATGAGTAGTCAGAAGATACTGAATCATTCTTGAATACTAAATGGTGAGCTAGAGACTTAAAAAATGTTTACATTCATGATACGCGTGTCAGTCACACTTCTTCGTTTTATCAGGAGGTTTTTAATGAGAATATGTTCGTCCCCTATGATTGTTAGCATAAAAAAGCTAATGTTAACAGTGGAGAGAAAATTAAACCAGATGCGTGAGGTGAAACCTTATGACACCCTCGAGTTAAGCGCTTAATGCCGAGGCGGTGAGTAGTGAAGTAAACCAACCGTGTGTGCTTATAGTTAACTATTGGAGGGCAAATATGCTGAGTGTCCTAACCCACAAATCAGACGTCAAAATTGGAGAGTGGATTAAGTGATAATATCACCTCATAGCGGAACAGATGTCTTTCAGCCAGAGTGACCTAGTTCCTAGTTCAGTTCCTAGTTAGTAACTTGGCTAGGAAAAGCCAGTTTGGCAACCGCACGATGACCACCACGCCTCTAACTTGAGTGTCCTAAAATTCTGAGTTCTGTGTGTTAGGACACTCTGTATATTTGCCCTCCAATTAGGAGTGAAACATCGAGGGAATGCAATATAATGAACGAGTAAATGATCGAATACTTTTTTAGTATAGAGAATAACGTTGTAAATGCGTTACTACTATGATAATACTCACCTCAATTTTAAATGTTATTGCCATTTCAATTAATAAAGTTTTTTGCCTTTGTAGCTTGAGATCGTTTTGAAAATATGAGGTGATTTATGTTAATTGAAAGAATTACGCTAAAATTTTGCAAAAATATCTTATAATGTTTTAAAATGATATTGAAACCCGTCTGAGAAAAGGAATAGAGACAAATAAAGAGGCTGCCTGATGTTGAGTGATCTAACACCGAGGCTGTCTGATGTTGAGTGATCTAACACCGAGGTTGCCCCATGTTGAGTGATGTAAGGAAGAGGTTGCCTCATGTTGAGTGGTCTAACACCGATGCTGCCTGATGTTGAGTGACCAAATACTGAGGCTGCCTCATGTGGAGTGATGTAAGGAAGAGGCTGTATCGTGACGCAACTACAGTGCAGGACGCAACTCACGAGGATGGAGATGGTGACGGCGAGCTGATACACCGTGCCGATGGCGCCCCTCAAGTTAGTAGGAGCAATCTCAGAGAGGTACATGGGAGCCAGACCTGCGCACGCCAAAAATCTATTTACTACACTGTAAAACTTCAGTGAAAAATTCCAAAATTTACATTCAGAATTTTAGTTCCTACGTTAAACTAACTGTACAGCTTATTCAAGACAATTTTAATTGTATGCTGATACAGTAAATTGTAATTGTGTGACGAATTGTATTACACATAAAATAACTGACAAATATTAATTTATTTGCTCTCACCAGCATTGAGGCCGTTGTTAATGCCGATGAAGAACCGACCAGCGACGATCATTTCCCACGACCCAGCCATTTTGCAGAATCCAAACAGGATGGCAGCAATGAAAGCAAAGATGTTGTTGAGCAGCAGGCCTCCTTTACGGCCGAACCTGGTGTGGAAATATTTAAGGTTAGACCACGGAGATCACCAGGTTTGCCGCGGAGATCACCAGGTTACCCGCTGAAATCACCAGGTTACCCGCTGAGATCACTAGGTTAGCCACGGAGATCACCAGGTTAGCCACGGAGATCACCAGGTTAGCCACGGAGATCACCAGGTTAGCCACGGAGATCACCAGGTTAGCCACGGAGATCACCAGGTTAGCCACGGAGATCACTAGGTTAGCCGCGGAGATCACCAGGTTAGCCACGGAGATCACCAGGTTAGCCACAGAGATCACCAGGTTACCCGCTGAAATCACCAGGTTAGCCGTGGAGATCACCAGGTTAGCCGTGGAGATCACCATGTTAGCCACGGAGAACACCAGGTTAGCCACGGAGATCACCAGGTTAGCCACGGAGATCACCAGGTTAGCCGTGGAGATCACCAGGTTAGCCGTGTTGATCACCAGGTTAGCCGTGGAGATCACCATGTTAGCCACGGAGAACACCAGGTTAGCCACGGAGATCACCAGGTTAGCCACGGAGATCACCAGGTTAGCCGTGGAGATCACCAGGTTAGCCGTGTTGATCACCAGGTTAGCCACGGAGATCACCAGGTTAGCCACGGAGATCACCAGGTTAGCCACGGAGATCACCAGGTTAGCCACAGAGATCACCAGGTTACCCGCTGAAATCACCAGGTTAGCCGTGTTGATCACCAGGTTAGCCGTGGAGATCACCATGTTAGCCACGGAGATCACCAGGTTAGCCACGGAGATCACCAGGTTAGCCACAGAGATCACCAGGTTAGCCGTGGAGATCACCAGGTTAGCCGTGGAGATCACCAGGTTAGCCGTGGAGATCACCATGTTAGCCACGGAGAACACCAGGTTAGCCACGGAGATCACCAGGTTAGCCACGGAGATCACCAGGTTAGCCGTGGAGATCACCAGGTTAGCCGTGTTGATCACCAGGTTAGCCACGGAGATCACCAGGTTAGCCACGGAGATCACCAATAATTTTAAATTGCCGACAGGAGGTCTCAGCATTGGAACAGGATTTTACACTATATGGGGCATCTTTAGAACTACTTTGGTTTTAATCGTTTGAGCTAGGTATATGATTAAAATGCACGTGTAAATTTAGGGCACAAAAAGATCTTTAAAAGTAAATCTCGATTAACATCAAGGTCATAATTGATAGAATCAATTCCTGGGCCCAGAAACTTTGAATATTTATAAAGCTCATGAAACTTGTATAAGAAGATTCGATAAACTATCTCGCCTATCATGTCCTAGTATTCCTATAAAATTTGAAAAGATGAGTCATTGTATTTAAGAGCTTATGATGTGCAACGCAGTAACATATTTTCAGAAGTAAAATCATAGATCCGATTATTGACACAACGATAGACCGCATTGTATTGCTTTGTACCTCTCAGAGAAGAAGCCTGTGCAAGCACCGCCAATCATGCCACCGATGCAGTAAATGGAGACGATCCATGATATAATCATCGTCTTGGAGCCTTGCGTTAAGTACTCCTCCGTTCTGTTGTAGCTCGTAGTGTTCAGCCAGTCTCCCATGAGCTGCGAGGGAGAGCATTGTTAATGAGGGTTCACAACCAATCACAGAAACACGTGGATCATAAAGTGGCGGCCACGTCGGCTCAGTGACATTTTTACCTATTGATGCGGCACGATTCCCCCATCTCATTTGAAGCTGTCAAATCTAAATCTACTCTCTCACAGGCAAGAATAGGGAAATATGTGTATTCTACGATCCTTATTGAATACTGTTTACTTCTATACAAAAATTCATTGTATCGATGAGATAATCTTACTTCAAGCTGGGATAAAACTTCACCCCATAACTTTTTTGCTTTGCTGGGAGTAAGCTTACTACGAACATGGTTTGTGAACAAGGTTTATTCGTGGTGATATTGCTGCAGTCATCTCGGTGTACGAATGCTCTTTTTACTCTATATACTTTCGGACTTGAACATTCTCATATTTTTCGAGCTAATTTATTTGTTGTCAATTTCTATTTTATATTTCTGTTGGGAAGTAATGCCGAGTGAGCACGTTTTTGTCGACCATCTGCTAAGTTTTTGTGGTGCTCAAGCTGCAGCGCTCGCAGTTCTAGGAAACAATAGCTAGACAGACGGAGCACGTCTTGCTTCCTGATTGGCTGTCGACGTGGGGTGGGTCCCTCTCAACGAATCATAGAGCGCACACTGTGGGTTGGGTTAACGAAACGTTCAAGGTGAGGAACTTTCGTGCTGTTTGCATGTTATGCCGCTATATTGTCTCTTAATTTCCAAATGACTAGGCAAATCCCACTATTTTAGAGCTTAATTTAGGACGGTGAAGCCAGAAATTCTTACAATAATATTCATAAATTCTACGTAGTTCGAAGCTCCTATAAATTTCCTTCAGAAACTCTAGCGTTCAGATTGAACCAAGGAATGCTTTTTTAGTGATCTGATCTGAAGCATTTTGATATTTGTCTCAGTGCTCAAAGCTTTTATTTATGTTACGTTGAGCGCTTGAGGAATACATTTTGCAAGCATTTCTTAAGGTCAGGAAAAACTTATAAAAACGATTTCTAGAGCTTGCTCAACTTTTTAATATTATTCATAAAAATCATTTAGTCTTAACTCTCATCTATACGTGAATGAATATATGAAAATTTATACAGCGATAAATTTATTGATCGTAGAAAAATGCAGACCTTCTATAAAAAACACATGATTATATTTTAGCACTATATCTTATATCGGATCCTCTTTATCAAATTTGTTAGAATTTTCGACGACAGAAAATGTGATTATTTGAGCTACGGATTTGCTCGCAGCCACGTCCATGACACACGGATCGCAACGCTCGGGACTGTGAGCTGTAGTCCAAGTTATCATGTGTGGCGGCTACACCGCGAGCAAGGGTGAGGACAGTCGAAACAACCCTAAGTGCCGTCTGCTCAACCCTTGTCCATCTAGATTTTTTTGTTCATTACGCCATCATTACGGCCATCGTCCTTACATCGATGTTAATGTAATTCAGTTACTAAGATCAGGTTGCTACTCCGTTGTTAAATTCCAAAGAACACAGTAGTAATCTGACGAGAACAACAATGAATTAAATTTTTCATACATAGAACGAGATTTTGAAACCCATTTACATATGCAGTGAACTTCAACGAACTCATTAGAGTACAAATTCTAGAAAAATTATAAATTTATTGGAACTGTATATAGAATTAAAATTTTAAATCCACCTAGAAATGCACTGAACTTCAAAGAACGTACCAGGGCATGAATTTGACCAGAAATGACATGCATTAGAACTTTTCATCGACAGAGGCTTTGAAATGTACGCGAGATTGGCACTGAACTTTGAAGAACACATTGACATGAATTTGATAGGTAATAACACCAATTAGAATTTTTCACCGAAAGAGGTTTAGAAATGTGAGACAGGTACTAAACTACGAAGAACAACATTAGGACAAGAATTTTACAAGAAATGATATCCATTAGCGTTTTTCACCGACGGGAATTTCGAAACGCCCGCGGCCGGTAAAGGGTCAAGGGAAGGTCGGCCTCACCTCGAGAGGAGCGTTCATCACGCCCAGGTTGTAGCCATGCTGGAAGGCCGAGCCCAGCGCCACAGCCAAGATGGCGCACAGCAGCCGCGCGTTCAGACCCTGTGAAAGACGAGAGAAGTTAGCGCTCTGAAAATTGATGGATTGAACGAAAAACAACAATAAGATGACAGAAAAATTGATATGTTTTTTAAAAGGCGTTCGCCCAGTTAGCATTTGTTCTCATTCAGACCGAGAGGTGAGTAACTGAATGACAGCATATGTGATTCTCGAAAATTTATGAAAATGTCTCTAAAACTCGTTTAAATAATTCTTATAGCAAATCCAGAACCCAACAAACTAAACTTAAAATAAATCATGTATGAGATACAAATCTACAATAGGCTAGTACGCAAAAAAAAACATAAAAGGTGGTTTCGACTCATGAATTCATGTCCATTTAGAATTTGTGCAAAAAGCTAACAAAACTCAGGTTGAATTCTTGGTATACACATGCTAGGCTAACGATGAAAAGAGCATCGCCAGCATACCGACACGGTGCCGAGATAGCGAGTCTCCCGACAGGAAACATTCTGCAGATTTGGGCTTAAGCTTATCTTCGCAAGTACGTTACGTACAGAACGAGAAAGATTTAGGGTGAGTGGTAGAAATTTGACAGAAAACCCTGTTGGCAAACGGCAAAAACAATTCAGTGCTTACATGGCTCGTACAACGATGTGAACATCATTAGAGCTTCTCCCTTAAAATCAATACTAACACAGGACGTATTTTCTTTATTTTCCCCTATAGCAAGTGAGTAAAGGCTGTATAAAACCAAAAAGTTTAAACTAGAATGTCACCTCATGTATCGTTGTTTGCTTTAAACTAATGAAGAGTATGCAGGAAATATTATTCTACTCTTCACGACAGCGAAACCGTGCTCATTACTGGAATATGTCAAGGAGTCTGTGGTATCAACGAGTGAAAAACTGTTGAACAGAGCTTCCGTCCATGGCTAGAAACATTGCGTTTGTTTCAAAACAGAGACGGCAAAGCTTTGAATACTTGCAGCGAAGCTTGCAACGATATTGCTGCAAAATGGCACTCAAGTCACACTACAATTGGATTGTCATAAATTTTTTTTAGCACGCGCCTACACCATAATTTTTAAGCCGAAAAAAGGGCAAAAATTCAAGAAGCTACAGGCTAGCTCTGTTGAACAGTCTCAATTTAAGGCTCTCATGTGTTCAGTACGAAAAGACATTCGGGAAAATATAAACGGAAATTCAAGTTCTGCTAGTTTCCACAAGCGATTATCAAAAATTTCTGAGCTCGACCGTGAAAAAAAAAATTGTCAGCCTAACTGCAGTTCGGTCGTCTTGACGTCCACTGTGTGCAGTTTTAACCGCTCCTGAAGGCCTGCCAAGAAATGCGTCGCCGAGAGCTTTACTCCGCACTACATGCTACGCAGGCAGCGAAGCTACTCAAATACGCTCTCGTGCATCATTTTCTCAGTGATCCACTTAGTTGGCATGAACAAAGCTTAGAATTAGAGCACTATGATTGCTTAGCATGATTTCAAGTAAACAGCTCCCTCTCAGCATACGTAAATGCATCCTCAAAGGTCAGTTTGCAGCTACTGCTTGAAATATCCGATTAAATTAAAGTGTATTTCAATTAAAGACAAGACTCCAACACACATTAACTTAATTTCATTTTCTCACTTATATGATCTACATCGTACTTCTAGTAGTGTCAGTAATGTTTATGAAATGTCGAGTTATTCTTGACATAGCAGGAAATGAACAGTTAGTGGACAAGTGTACACCTCATACCTGCTATCGATAAACCTTACAATTCTAGCCTACACTATACTATATTTTGAGTCAAATATTCGATTCTGTAAATAGTAAAACAATTGGTAGTGGTTGAATTGATACCGCTGGCGATGAGTTATAAAAATGAGCTGCTACTGACAACAACATTCTGGTTTATATAGGAGAAAAGCTTCTCTTTACGTCGTACAAATGACCAAGGGCGTCGTACTTCGGTCTACCTTAGTTCCGAACAAGTGAGCAACTACCCTGGTTGAATCCATATGAATCTGGCAAATGATACGAGCAGGAAATTCCTATTCATGCGTAATTCCGATACTATTGTTCTGTTGTCCGTGCTATGCTAAACTCTAACAAAGGGTCAAACTGACCAAATTGAAAACTAGGAGTAAGTGTTAGGATGTGAGCGATGAGTGGCACTCGACAAATCATAGCAATCATGTAGAGTACGTATCAACTTGTGAGATAAGCTCTACGTAAGAGCAATTTAGCAGCGCAGAAGTGAATTCAATAAAAACAAACTCTACATCGAAGTTTTTAAGCTGCAACGGCTTCTATCACTTTGTTCAGTATACAGTAGTCAGTTAAACGATGCTTACAAAACCAAGGTGAACTAGGCGCTTGTAAAAATATTCCAGTCAGAGTGGACTGCGAAGAAATTTCTGAGAAGTAACTACCAACAGTTTTTTAAGTTTACCGATAAAAATCAAATGAACTCTAACTCGCCTTGAAAGACACGAGTAAAATCAAGTTTCATAATAAAATGCCCTTTAACAGGATCAAAGCGGAGAACTGCTTCTCGTGAGAAAGACTCGATGTGCTAGCGCGTTAATTGATTGCGTGATTAATTTCGGAAACCTTGAGTTCTGCATTGACTTCTTTTCAAAGCATGGACGTTTCAAAGTTTTGTTGTTTCATTTCAACTGAGATACGACCTCAACATTATACAACTCCGTTCTGATTCGCGTTGAGTGCATATTATATCTACTTGCACTTTCAATGTGTGTTTCTTCTAGCAAGGATTTCAGTTCTACGCTGCTAAACTCACTTGCAGGTTAGCAGTAATGTTCTTGCATCAACGTAAATTTGAGTGCTTTGTGCGGCAATTGAATAAATTACCGCTGCTTTGTGACATTTATAGTTGTTATCAATTTAAAAAAAAGAAGATAAATCTCAATTGGGCAGCACAGATCCAGTTTTAAGCAACATTTTCTTCATAAAATTTTCTTTAAAAAGAATATAAATCGCTATGGGGCAGCACAGATGGAGTTTTACAGCAACATCACGAAGGCCATCAGAGGCGTTGGGTGTCAGAGGGTGGCTGGTTGGCCTTGTAATAATGGAATTGGTCTGGTCTCGTCAGTGAATGTAGAAAGACTTGAACCACAAGCTTACTTGTCCTTGCTTTTTCTGGTGTTTCATGTACCGTTCTGAGCAGGAAGCTAGTGAAAGAAACAAGGAAATTATTTTCGTAGAAACTGGGTGCCACAAAAAACTCCTACCACAGATATCGGGCTATTACACATTGGGTGCTCTGTAAATTGAGTGCAAAAAAATAGACGTGCGAATATTCCTGTTACTCAGACGTGGACATTCTCTCCTGATGAGAAAGTGTGTCTGATCATACATCAGCGGTGTTAACACACCGAAAATTCATCGTTTACGAACATATCGTTTTTTGGCTATTCGTTAATATAGATTGTTCTAATTTTGACAAATAATATTTCCATTTAACAATACACAATGTGAATCGCCAATGTGTATGTCACACATGTGCACGTCACACAATGTATTGTTACAGGGCTGCTGTAGTCTGAGTTCTCAAAGGTTTTTCGATCCGAACATTGGACTACAATTCTTTTGTCTTCTTATCAAGTAAAAATTGCACATGGTACTGAAGGTTTTGACGCACAAGCGTATTTGGAATGATATATACGAAACGAATTTTTAGAATTATTCTGAATAAATTGTATTCCACAAATATAGAAATAAAGCTGCCCAAGTGGATTTTTGCTCATCGATATCACGCATAAAGTATCTTATTTGGTCTAAGGAATTGCCTGCATGAGATTCAAGTTTTTTCCCCCTACAGTGCACCTTCATGTAATTGGATCTTGTTCTATACTTTTTCCTCAAGTTTAAGTTCCATTAAATATATGTATAGGAGGTCATTTCAATTCTGAATAACAGTTACTGCTACGAAGGCTATATTCCGAACGTTGTTTCATATTCTGCTCGACAAGTTTTTAGGACGAGTATTTGTGAGTGCATCAACTCTGACCATAAACCATAAATCACACTAGGCTTATCGTACGAGTAAAGTGGCATGACGAGTTTGACCAACGAGTGCCACGATCATTACTGTAAATCTTAGCAAGCTGATATGAAGAAAAACGTACATTGAATTGAAAATAGCTACGTTTATAATCTTTAAATCGATAGCACTCCTGAGCATGCCGATACTATTTGTGAAACATAATGAAAGAATGAGTGATTTCTATCGAATGGGAAAGAAGCCGAGTGAGGTAAAACACAAAGAAAAAATTCGGATTGAGTCTGAGGTAGATTGACTATTTATGCAACATGGTTTGAGGTGATTCCATTTGAGGAGCACTGTTTGCAAAGCTCTACAAAAGTATTTCTCGTAAGTTTTTATATAAATTTGAGCGTAAGTCAAGCAACTACGTGTTGTTTCGATCATTTTTAAACTGCATCCCATAGAACAGCTATACGCTGAAAACGAGCTACATCTACGAAGTAATTAAGTATGCGAATTGTGTGGGGCCTTGCTAACATTTGACGGAGAAGATGCTCTTTAGTAACGAGTAATTAATTATGTAGGCAAGGAGTTTATCGGTGCCGGAGAACGTGCAAGCAGCGTGGTTAGGAGGCACCCACCACTCTGCAGTCTCTATGTACAGAGAGGGTGCGTCTGCCGAGATCGTCTCATATTTTCAGTGACGACACAACATGCTATTTAGGTTCATCCTTCAACAGAAGACTCTTTGTAACGAGCTCAAACCAGACTCCTGAGATGAACAGTACTTCTCACTAAAAATTGACCGTCATGTTAACTTTATGATGTTCAAGGAGCAAATAGGGCTGCTAGGGATGCTAGTTAAAACTACCGGAAAGTTCATACTTTACCTCAGCATTGATGTTTTTCAAAATGAAAACTTACCACTCGTAGAATCAAACAAAATCTGCAACAGTCTCCTTTCAGTATTCATGCTGTTATTGGAACCGTTTTCCAGTTCTTTAACTCAAGAGTAGGTTATTATTTGCTAGAAGTTATCAATTTCCGTACGGCTACGGTAAAATTTCTTAATATAGTGTAGTCTCAAATTTCATTCCTCGTTTTGAGTATGAAAACACTCATAAATTGATTAAAATTCAATAATGTAGTCACCCTCATTCATTTCAAATGAGACGGAATGTCTGAAAAAGCGTTTGCAACATGTTACCTTTCCCAGCTAGTTCTATCATCCATGAAGTGATTCTTGAAATGTAATGATTAAGAAACTAAAGTTTAAATTAATTTGCAGATTCAGAGAGAAGTAATTTACTAGCGTTCGTCCATTTTTGCTGTATCGCTACCACAGGCAAACAACAAAGAACAAGCAACATATTTTTCACATGGCGCCACGGCACTGTCTCGCACCCAAACTCAACAGCCCTTTGTTGGCATGATCATACCTGCATGAACCAAAAAATGCTATCTCTATTTTAGTTTGCAAATAGCTAAACGACTTGCAGGGAGAGTAAGGAATAGTGAGTTAGTTCAGCTTTTTATGATATGCATGTTAAATGCTGTCCATAATTTTTGTTTCTCTAACAATCGAGGATTCGTTATTTAAAACATTCATTCGAAATTCAAAATTCAAGCCAGTCGAAAACTTTTTAGGGTACGCAAGAATGTCCCCAATAATTTAACTCAAATAGTTCAGTCAAATGACCAATATTTAAGATGATGTGTAATATACTTTTCCCAGAACAACGAAAAACCCATTCTGCAAGAAGGTGCAAGAACCACGTGAACAGGGGAGAAGTGTTCATCAGCTCCAAGGCTAATGATGCCGTTTGCGTTTGTATCTATTAATTTTGCCGCTCTTGAAGCTATAAGCTGCTGCTATACTCTAACACGAATGGTAAATATAATGAACCTGTTCCCTGAGGTTCCTGGCGCCGTCACTGGCGTTGCACTGCTACCGTCGCTGTCGTCACAGCTCGCGGTAGAGGAGACGGTGGACAAGGCTGAAGTATCGAATCTCCAGTCGCTTGAGGGCAAGTGCATGAAGCTGCGGTATCGTTTGATGCTGCTGATGTATCGAACATCCGATCGTTTGATGCAGCAGTGGATGCAGCTGATATATCGAACATCCGATCGTTTGATGCAGCAGTGGATACAGCTGGAATAAATATCGAACATCCAATCGTTTGATGCAGCAGTGGATGCAGCTGATGTGTCGAACATCCGATCGCTTGATGTAGCAGTGGATACAGCTGGAATATCGAACATCCGTTCATTTGATGCAGCAGTGGATACGGCTGGAATATCGAACATCCGATCGTTTGATGCAGCAGTGGATACGGCTGGAATATCGAACATCCAATCGTTTAACGCAGCAGTTGATGAGTTGCGGTAATGCATCCACGGTTGTTTGATGCAGCAGTGGATGAGTTGCGATAGCGCATCTGCGGTCGTTTGTTGCAGCAGTGGATGAGTTGCAGTTACGCATCTACGGTCGCTTGTTGCAGCAGTGGATGAGCTGTGGTACTGTATCATCAGTCATTTGGTACATCTCTGGGTACGGCTGAAGGATCGCATTTCAAATGGTTTGATGCTGCAGAGGATAAAGCTGAAGCACAGCACATCCAACGTCTGATGAACCAGAAAATAAGGCTGCCATATCGAATCTCAACCCTGTTCATCTAGAGTTTTTGCCCTCGGGTTTTTCTGTAACCCCTCCTCACTTATATTTTCAGTTCTTTCGCATAGTTTTATGTCTGATAGTTACTTTTCAAAATAATAATAAAAGTTATTCAAAATTATTTTTAAATAGCATACGTTGAACGCGAAAAACAATTTAAAATAACAATACTTTTAACGTCCATCGAGAAAAAAATTGCTAGAAACCATTACGAAAAAGAACCGACCTGAATGTGGCGGTCGCCTGGCTTCGTAACTGTGAGAAGTAGAAATTCTTCGAATGGTCTAACGTAGGCCATGTTTCAGAAAACAACCACCCATATCAACATTGAATGTACTGCTAGCGTTGCGGCATGTACGTAGCGTTTGTGAGCAACTGCATTATTTCCGTCGAAGAAAATTTCTGAGGTAAATATAAGGAATGTAGAAATTTTAACTGGCACACATATAAGATAACTTAGGTGAAAAAATACCCTAACGATATTTTATCAGTAGATTTACTTACCAAGGAAATAATCATTTTGTAGGGTAGATGAATATACTAAATTTTCTTATATCACAACTATGCGTTTCTTTATGAATTTTAATAGTTGATAAAAACACTAAAATTAGCTTAGCAGGCACTTCACTCGCAAGATTGATTTCAGTGACGTTCAAAGATATCCTATCACTCGCGGGTTCAAAAAGTACAAGGATTGACTCAAGTCACTGATTTTCATAAACGACTAAAATGATCCAGTAGCAATGCTAAGATGCCAACGTCACCGCATGAGCGCCTGCCTACAACTGACACTCTCGTGGGGTTGCCCACGCTCTTCTCTTGTCTCTTTGAGGTGCGCAGAGGGGGAGGGTGGCGGGTGAGTGTTACGGAGGGTGAGGGTGTGAACATGCAGAGGCACCTGCAACTGAACAGCGTCCAGTGTCCCCAGCATACTAATCATACCTCTCGCACGCATTTTCGCCGTGCTCTGACTAGAATTAGAGCAAAGTATGCCTAGAATTTTTTCAATGTAATTCTGGTTGGAAGAGGTTTTCTCTGCTTGAAATTACTCCCAAGAATTGATATTAATATTTGAGCGTTATTCTCGAATTACGTTTTGCGCACACAAACTGATAAAATTTACAAACTGATTTTCAGGTTGCAATTTTATAGCTTCCGCCTGTTAAATAATTGAAATCTGTGAAAATTTTTTGCAGATTTTCAGTCAATTTACATCTGCAAACTTGTGCAGTAAACTTTGGAAAAATTCTAAAAAAAATTCTATACTCCTTGAATAATACTTTTTCGGAGATAATCAGTTTTTTCCTCTGTGAACGAATATTAAGTGAATTAATTCAAAATAATGATAATAGAATCGATTTCACATACGAATGAAACTTCTGAAAATTTTCAAGTTTTATTACCTTGTTTTAACCATTAGCTTAATGAATTTACCAACCTGAAGAACGTTGCGTGTAATAATGCTTTTTCTTTCGCACACTGCTCTGTTGTCGATGCTCTAAAAATTTGAGATAAATTCCAGAACTAAACGATGCTTCAAGCATTCAGCTTACACGAACTAGAAAAATTATTCGATGAGTTGGCAATTCTACGCTCACACCAGGGGCGGGTACCCAATTGAAAATTACATTTTTTATGCGATTCATGTGACAAAAAAATGTTGGTGGGAACAGTAGTAATGATCATGCGAATTTGATTTTACCTGCTTGCTACGTTAACGTGCTTTGATACTGATATTTCTTTATAAAAATATCGGGTACCACAAGCTCGATGCGCCCAATGTGTGTCATTAGGCCGAGATGCCATTCTCAAACTGTTTTTAAAGAGAAAATTTTTGTTCGTTTTTGTAAATTATCCCTAATAATTTTTTGGCTAATCAATTGACAAGTAAGTTGCTCTCCCAACCTTGGTAAACTACCACCTACTCTTTTATTCTTTCTCTACTGCGAATATATAATTACGTATTTCAATGTTTGGTTGCTGCGCTAAAAACGTTGCTATTAACGATGCCTAGTGCGAGCACCTTTTTAGTTCAAGCTTTGTTTTTTGTTACAATTCATGTTAAGGCACAATTTTGTTGACAACGAATGTATGCCTAAAAACATGCAAGCTGAATTAGTAAAGAAGTCAAAAACCAAAATGCCGAGCGGATTAATCTAGAAGTCAAAACCAAAACATCGAGCGGACTGATCAAAAACTCAAAAAATCAAAACTCAGAATGGATTTTTCTAGAAGATAAAACTAACATGTGGACTGGATTTTTCGGGAATGAAGTATTGGTATGTAGGTGACTAACATGCGATCGTATTGGTGATTCAAATAGCATGCCACTGCCTGACGTCTGAACTCGGGGCCCCAAGACCAAACGAAACTTTCATCGCTCAGAGCGGCAGCGGCATGCGGGCTGGAGTCCATAAGAGGTGTGCTGGTGTGTTATGAACAATTGTCATGAGCGATGAACTGCGATTTAGCTCCGCTGTAGACCTGTAGGAGAGTTCAAGTTGATCCCAATTTTCTCTTCAGGGTGTTTTGCTGCAATAAAGCATTCGAAAATTTCTCGGATGGAAGAGGTTACCGAAAAAGGATGCAGTGGAACTTTATGCAGTTCTGCATCACTGATGATCAACAGTTTGAGTGTGACCTCCATCTTCAAGCTTTGACAACACTTGCGTTCAAAGCAGGGTCTTGCCACTGGTGTTTTGAGCTTTCGAAAACATCCCTCACGACCCACTTGAAGAAGGTCTTTTCATCTTCATTTCTTAGAATTCGTGTTTCATCGATTCAAAACCAAGACCGAAATAAAGCAGAAGCAAATGTGTACTCTGCAAATTTCTTCAGCATTTATTACATTGGCCTTACTATCCTGGCTTACAAATGAATCATGTGCATCAGAAATTTATTACAACGCAAGGCATACATGATTTTCAACCTAATTTTGTACAAATTTTCCGGAATAATGCACTCTAAAACAATAATACTCATGAAAATAACGGCTGTACTACATATATGCTTACTTTTTATCATGAAGTCACATTAAAGCGATCCAATTTGACATTTCTACGTTAACCATAACGACTTTTCGGAAACTCCAAGAAATAGTATCAGGTTATACCTTCACCGATCGATCACATCTTAAAATGACGTTAATCCCACTCGCTGAGTATAGAATTTCTAGCAGAAATTTTAACTTTTTCTGCTCGCGTTAACCAACTGTTTCACCCCTTCCAAAACGAGCGCAGCAGACACCACAGACCTCAGCACTCCAGCGCTACGTTCGCTCACACCCCTGCACACCGAGCGCTCAGACGGCGCCGGAATGTTGGCTTTTCACCTCAGGCAACTACGGCGACGCGCGTACCCTTTCTTAAATAAAAAAGTGATACAATTTTCTGGCGGTTAACGTGTATGCCTCGAAATAACAATTTGAATTTCTCCCAATAATTTCACAAATAATTTTCCCTCAAGCGAGAAAAAACTTTACGACAGAGCAGCGTTAGGGAGGATTTTTTTATCTCTCACATCAAACTAGTTGCATGCACCAACGCTGCGAATGCGCCCCTTTTATTTAGGGAGGGTTGCCATGCATGTGACTATCTCCAGCAGGCCTTTGGTG
Source organism: Morinoia aosen (assembly GCA_030386875.1). Lineage (NCBI taxonomy): Eukaryota > Metazoa > Arthropoda > Malacostraca > Amphipoda > Talitridae > Morinoia > Morinoia aosen. The sequence continues at coordinate 19,451,311 of CM059573.1, read as the reverse complement.
CCAGCGCTTTATAGGTGCTGCATGTTGCCAACTAGACTAATGTACAATTGTTGCTTATTTCTCAGCAAAAGTTTTGATTTACAGCATATTTCAATCAAAAATTGACAAATTGTATTTGGTATTCTATAAGTACTTTAAATGTAACGTCAGTATCTAGATTTCAAACGTAAATTCAAATCGTGCTTGAGAATCGAACACTAAAAACAAATGAATCTTAACAGAATGACCGAAGCGGAACTTTTCTCAGGCGTGGCAAGAATAATTGAGTTTTTTACGGAGTATAAAGCAGGCACTTCACTATGGCACAAGGCTGCTAACGACTATTACAAAGGGTTACTGTTAGAGGTACGGTTGAAAAAGGAAAATTAGAAAAATTTTGTGTTAGTTGAAAACTCGACTCCCTTCATAAGCTTCTACAAGATTAAGTCACTGAGCAAAAAGTGAAGAGATGCATCCGAAATTCCATGCGATGTACATTAACTTCTATGCCTGTTCAATAGACAGGGTACATTTCAAATACACTTTTGACAAAGTCTCAACGCATCGAGCACACATTGTTCAGTAAATGATAGTTCCAGTGAGGGCTCTCACGTTGATGACTATTATGAATACTGAACTTAATCGCAAAATGTTTTGCAAGTGAAGATGGAACGCATTTTGTACTGCATATGCGATTCTCTCTAAGTGCTGCAATACAAACAATTTAATGCTGATAGGCCGAGTCTACTCAAAGTAAGTCTCGGAGGCACACTGTATGTCAGACTTCTGCCGTTCGACGAAGCCTAGTAACTCAAGTAATGATACTCAAACCGCTGATTAATTTCTTCGCTCGATGAGTTAACGCTTCAAATGAAAAATAGGAGCAAAATTAGGCGTTTTAGCGTATAGATTGAGGGGTATATATTCAGTGATATATATATATATATATATATATATATATATATATATAGCGTATAGATTGAGTGATATATACTGCATTCAAGTGATATATATTTTTATGTATCACACTAGAAATAAAAATTAAACTTGAAAGAAAAATCCCCGTCCCCAATTATCACTCTAAAAATAGAAATAAAACTCCCACTTCATTATTATTCAGAAGCTCGACACGATTTTCACAGCATTAGAACCAAAACTTGGAATTCTATCCCAGCTGAGATTCGAGGAAAAAGATCACTCAAAGCTTACAAACTAATTTCTAGTCTATTTTCATCGAAATACCGAATGATGACTCTAGGCAAGTAAATAAAATATTTTCTGCTGGGTGATTGAAATTGATGGTGTAGTTAACTATGGAATTAAATAGAACTGAAGTCCTTTTCAGAATGTACCTTTCTCATTAGTTTACCTAACATATTATAGTTAACTCAAGGATCGAATTCTGAGTGAACCAATTAACGATTATGTTTAGTGTGTTAGGTTGAACATGATTGTATTCCTTATAATAGCGTTTACAAGATCCTCTAGGAGTCGCTGAACTTATTCGGGTACACATATAACTATACACAAATATCATTTGTAAGACCCTTCAGAAACAATCTTCCTCATGCATAGCCTGCGGTTCATACATTGTTTAAAATTGATTAATTTTGAAGAGTAATGATAATCTTTAACCTTAGTGAATGTTTTTACATTGATCTGATCATCTCTTCCATACATTGCAGTAGATAGCGACTTTTCGAAGATTGGAAACTCTCATCTAACAGGAGAAACGTATTTGATATGATGAAGTGAATAATTTTCACACGAAAGCTCAAGTCAGGAGCCCGACGAGCCCTCTTTATGGGTACCAAATGATGGAATCGAACATTATTTGTAAAATCCCAGCGTTCGCTTATTCTTGATACTAAATTATGTTCATATGATGTTTAAGAGCTCACGAAATGAGTTTCAACATTCTTGCGTTAATCTCAAGCCTTAGTGAATGTATACTCGACCATAATTTCTCCCGTTACATGAAAACGCCGCTGTTTTGCAAGGTGTTGGGCGAAGTAAGTCTTGGCTCTCTGACCTACTGAGGCAAAGAATTTAATCTTCTTGATTTCTTTACAAGTTGAGCGCACTTTGAGCACCAACGGTGAAGCTATTCTTGCATGTATGTTTGCGCATTCCGATAAAATAGAATGTTATAAACGTTGTCTATATTCACAATAGCTATTGTAACGAAACATTAATATTTATCAATTAAATGAATAGCAGTTTCAGCATTTTCAATGAAAATAACATAGTCAGACATAAAGTAAGATTGTCTCATTAGTATCCACTTATCTTGGTCAACTCGAGATAAATGCTTAGTTCACATGTATACTCTCATACAAAGTGTAAATCACAATAACTTTGCTATGACTTCATTCATATTAGAACGTAAGATTATCTGTCTACTTTTACCATCTATTGTCTTTGATCTCAAACGTATTTGTATGAGCACAAACGGGCATCGGTCATCTAAGGCACAGCTACTGTACTCACTCCGCCACTCAAATAAACATGAACCATTCGTTACCATTCCTGTATTTACTTACGCCATTTTTCTTTCTAAAATCCTAAACACAAGAGTCATTCATTTTGTCTTGTCCTTACAACTGTAATTAATAAGTCCTTGGATTACACTCTCATCACTCTGAGTCTTCTTCAATCCTCTCTCTACAGAACAGCGGGGCTACAATAATGCCTTAAAATACGTTATCTTTTTCATCTTATACTCGTGCCATTTATGGGCGTGGTAGCTCATCCAAGCTGTGCAATCTTCGTTATTCAAAGTAACTCAAAAAGTCAGTTACGGAATACATAATTTTTTTCAATATTTAATGAGTTGTATGCAATAACGAACTCTTTGATTTTCTGCAGTAAATTACAGTATTTAATTTGGCAGTAGTTTAGAACGGGATAATTTAGTTTGGTGAGTCAAGCTGCTCCACTTGAAATGAAGCAATCAAGGTAATCAAGTCCATGCTAGCAAGAAAGCTTCGACTCTGGAGCTCAAATTTTCACGTCACTGGGTTCCTTCAGAGCAGCGGTTCTTAACCCGTGGGACATTCCCCACTTATGGGGAATGGCGGAGTTGCCAGGTGGGGAATCTCGTACATTTGTTCCCACCCACAAAAAAATCGATAGTATTTTAAAATCTAGTACGTTACTGTACATCCAAATGTTGACTTACTGTACAAATTACAACCATTTACAGACTGTTTTAATAAAAAAACACCATAATGAGGTATTGTATGTCATGTTTGGGTAAAAGACAACACTGATGGGTTAGGAATGACACAGATAAGTAAAAGGATGATGCTGTATAGGGAGGAATGGAGGGTTGGCTCACTGAAAAGTGGTGAATTGGAGAGAAATAAGGTTAAGAACCACTGCTTTAGAGGTATTCACGTCTGAATTTATCACAAGATAGTCTTCTAATGCACTTTTGTGTAATCTGTGTATTACCAATAATTTAGAATTCAACACTTCATCATAAATGAAATGAATCAGGAATTTTTGATTACCTCACGGAGGTTCCGCTTTGTCACCATTTGTATTTGATTTCTTTGGTGTCAAATACCAACAAGTAAAATACGCTATGATGTAATTCTGTAACTATTTTTCAAGAAATAATCCTCACACCTCAAATTTAGATTGGAGATTCTAGTGTCGGTGAGCTTGGGATCTTGCGTTGTTCTGTTTATTTAATACATGCTTTTACGTTAATATGATTTGATTGTATTCATTAATATTAGTAACTGAAAAATGCATCTCTCTTAATTCTTTCGTATTCCTGAACATTTGCTAAAAATATCTTGTTATTTTCTATCTATCGATATTCATCATGTGTAGTAAAACCACTTGAGCTGAAAACAAGTTATAATTACTATCGAGCGTGCCATTCTTCACCGAAATTTAACGATAACTTCATTAATTTCTTGTTCGTATTTGCACGTATATCATAGCATCTCTGATGCGCAAGGAAGCTTGTGCTTTCTGAGCAAGGTAAATTTTGAAAACAGAAAACGACGAAATACTTATGGAAGTCCTGATCAAACCATACTGAAATTAGTCAAAAAGAAATTCATACAGAAGGAATCGTCGTCATTGCACCAGTATATGCCTGCGAATCACTCTTAGTTGTTGTTGAACTATCGTTTGAATTCTGCGATCGGTGACTCCAAAGTCTCCGGATCTCGATAAATGTAGGTGGCATTGGTGACAGACGTACCCCAGAAGCTGATCAGCACCGAATGGTAATATATACGAGGGACGATGACACTTATGGTATCACTAAAAACATGATTATTAGTCTTATTAAATAATATATACACCCCGCGTATAAGCCGCTGATGTACTGTCGCATAGTATCACATTCTTCCCGTCATGTAACACAATCACATAACTCAATGCTGAACCCTATATCATCCCGTCCCTGCGTGTTTAACACGGCGGATTATTTTGCTACATTCGCTTGGCAATGCATCCATACGATGCCTTTAATAAAGGCAGTCTGTCGATGAAATCTCACGAACAGCGCACACGTTCAAATGTGCCTTGAGGCATGTTCAGTCATTCGGGCTGACCTGATCGAATCCTTGAGTTTGAGTACAAAAACAACTAGCTTATAGTGTTCTCCCCTTTAACTCATCCATAGCTTGTGGTGGAAGTGCAATTCCGCCTCGCCGGGTTTGTCACATTCTCATCTTTGTGACCAAAATCTTCAAAATTCTTTTCATTGAAGGGGAATTGTCCGTGAAAAACACTCAGCTTCTGGCTGCCGTGTTGGCTTATATCAAAATATCATCTGGAAAAGGTACACATGAAACTTTTGATTCTGAAGGTCAATTTGACGGCAGGCTGTCTCCCAATGGGCAAGTACTTTTAAAATTGATTCATTTCCAAGTTAAATTTGGCCTTATAAAAGCCGAATTTTCAAAATTTGGGGAAGCAAAAGACGACCCTTAATAATTGCAACCTGCATCACCACCGGCCCAGCGCCAGCGGCTGCAGGCTGTGGCATCTACGCAGTTGCAGCAGCAGCCAGAGGAGGTGCGAGGGAGTCACGAGCTGCTGCCAGCGCGCCTTCCCAGAGCAAATATCTCTCAACATTGTTTTAAATGTCTTCACTTAGTTGATTTAATCGTTGAATGAATTGCTGCGAGTGAACTGGGTGGATATATGTCTTGTCTGGGTACGGATTTACTTGCGAATGCGCTTGCCATGACCGCCATCTCGTTTTGAAACAAATCTGACGGGGTAAAATTAAAAACGATTTTTTTCTAAATCAAGTAATTTTATTTCTCTGAGTTAACCGTTGTGTATTAAAACTTTTTGGTTTTAAGGGAACTTCAAAGTTGAAAACCGAACAGCGTAAAAATAAAACTAGTGCCCTAAGCCAACTGAATCTCGTGCTTGAAGACCGGCGAGGACTGTCACAGAAATGACGTATAAGCGGCACAAAAATACCACTGCCGCTGTCAGTCGGCCAGCTCGCAGCGGTTCAGAGCGCGAGAACAACAGACGCTGAGCTGCCAAAGCTCAATGTCCAACAATTTTCTACCCTCACTTTGGTCGCTCATGTGTAGGTACAGTAAGTGGTCAACAAGCACCCTAAATGCTACGAAGGGCTTTCAGAAACTGTGTCTGATTTCAAAAGGTATCATAGCTTGGTTGGCCTCTAGTACAATCCATAAAAAATGGAAAATTTAAGTGAATAGAGTGCACTTCTGAAACACAATGTTACACAAGAAAGTTATCAAAGAAATAAATAGCGTTTTTGAGCTCATAAGATGTGATGAAAGAGGTAGTGGGCGAACTTAGTTTACTCCTTTCTTCACGGGATGCATTTTTTTCCAGTTGTCCACGCAACTGTTCTTAAATGAAATGGGTAGCGCTAACATGCACATTCCCTTAATTTGAGATCAAGTGAAACTTTTCATTGTAGATAAATTTGAATGCAAATAATCGTACACTTTTAGTTGAAATTAACGATAAAAACATTAATCATGCAACTCTATATATAGGGACTAAAATATTGTTCTTGACACACTGTGTGTGTGTGTATGGTCGTAATTTGTGTACATCACATCCGGGCTTCAGAATGATGAGTCCTATTCTTGACGCCAGCTGCACAAATTATTCCATCTCCAAAACCAGGGTTACTCTCGCCGGAACCAGGAGTTCTTGTCTTTTTTTGCAATCACAAGATTTCTGAAGTTAAAGTGCTAAGAATTTTTTTAATACAACTAAAACACTTTTCTTCGACAAGGATTTCTCACTGTCTCGAAGGAATAACGTAGACACGTGCTGTTCGTTTGATTTTAAATGTCTTTAGAATATCTCGAGGCAGTAATTATTGCATTACTAGAAGAAGAAACGTTTGTTGCTCGTATTGATTTCTGCGCGTATTTTTTGTGTTAGACGAAAATGCATTAGAAGAAACAGTTCAGAATTTTCATTTGACGTTTAAAGTTTTATTACTGTACTAAAGACTCAATGTGAGATTTGGAAAACAGATTAAAAAAAATATTCAGGTTTGTCCACAATTCGTGAAAAAAAATATTGCTCTATAAACGAGTTACAGAAAACTTAATAGGAATATACCGCCTTGAAAAATTGTATTCCTTGTGAGACTGAGGGAACTAAATTAAAAAAATTTGATCCAGCTTACTCTTCAATGCCGCATGGAGATTTATGAGTAATATTTATTGAAGTAGAATGATTAATTTCGACTGTAATTCAATTCAAAGTCAGCAATGGGCGTCATTTTGGGAAAAGATTTCAAAATATTTAATCTACCTAAGAGCTGCCAAACACTTGAGTCAATGACACAGAAACTTTTCGCACATGCTACGGACGAAAAAACACCTGCCATGGAGTAAGATCATGTATATGTTGAAAAGACGGTTTATTATTTGAAATAGTTTGAGATTGAAAGTTTGAGGTCGAAGGTTGTTCATTATGAGTAGAAAGGTATAACAAAATGACCTCCCATACAACGTTTAAGCACTCAAGTTATTGGCATAGGAAACTCCAGCAAAAGAGATGATTAAAGAGTATCGAGCCATTATGGTGAAAGGATATCTCTGCCCTTAGGAAGTCAAACAATGGACTTTCATGCAGGACCAGTTTTGAAAGACCATTGCTAAAGGGTCGTATTGTACCAAACAGTCTAGAAAATCAAACAATAGACAGCCCTTCAGTTCCAAACAGCTTAGAGGTCAAACAATGGAATGTCATGTGGGATCTAACAGTTCAGAAAGTAAAGCAATGGACTGTCATGAATTACGAAGCCGTACCATAGTTTGGAAGTCAATTAATGGACCGTCATGCAGCGCTTGTCATTTGATTATGGAGCATTTGATTAAGAAACCACAGCCGCCCAGTAAATTCACAGAGGATTCGGTCAACTAAAATTTGATTGAAATTTTGGTTTCTAGTACTACGGAGAGCTGGTGCTTAGTTCTGAGAAAAAATCACTTCTACGTCGTCACTCGATCTTTGTATACAAAAATCCGAAAAGTTATCAGCGAAAATATTGTCAGTGTCCTGAAATACGATTGAAATTTTCCTGACATTTTTTTCGATCAAGCAAGAGCCAAATTGTTTATGTTCAGTAGAGAAATTTCGCTTTTCACAGACCTATGCTTAATTGGAAAAAATTACAATCCCAAAAGTTAAGTTATTCAATTGAAAAATCATGAAGTAAGCTCCCACCCTGATTTATCAGAAAATTCACCCAATTTATAAACAAATGACCAAGGTCAGAACAAAATTTTCATATATGTTTGACAGACAATATTGCTAAAATTTAGCGGTTATCGATTATAATTATAAATTGTTCATAAAAGAGTTCTGAATTGTCTTAAAAACAGCTTCATGTATGGTATTGTTTTTTGTTTCAAAAATTACCTCATTAGTTAATTTACAATGAAATTCTAGCCTTCTAATTACCGTCAGTACAAAAAGGGTTCAAGTAAGTCATTCTCATGCAGTGCTTCATTTCATGTGGTGGAAATTAGGAACGTGCTCAATGATACCTGAAATGTGATGCACTTAGCATGCAAATTGTTGAGTAATATCGAGTGAACAAGTAGGTTACGTGGTTCTGTATTACAATTAGTAGGTATTAGAATAATACGTACAGGGTGGGACAGAAAAACCTATCCGATTTCAAAACGTTATAAAATTAAAACCACTCAACTTGTCAAAAAAATTTTTTTATTAGCATATCGCAAATTTTATGCCATTTTTAAATTTAAGTTTTGAAAAGCACATCACTCAAATGTCGTCCTTGGGAGCGGATACACTGATTTAGGCGCTCGCGGTAGCTTTCCATGACTTTCACCGTCATTTCCACAGGAATTTCTTCAATTGCCCGAGCAATTTCCCTTCGTAAAGCAAGAAGGGTCCTTGGTCGATGCTGGTTAACCTTCGATTTGAGGTAACCCCAAAGGAAGAAGTCACATGGAGTGAGATCCGGTGAGCGCGGCGGCCAGCCAAGATCACCTCTCAGGGAAATGAGGCGACCGGGAAACAGTTCCCTGAGAATGTCCATTGATCGTCGCGATGTGTGGGCGGTTGCACCATCCTGTTGAAACCACACATTTTCCACGCCATTTTCTTCCATTTTGGGTCTAAGAAAATTTTCCAGCATGAAACAATAGCGCTGGCTGTTGACCGTTACGGTTTGCCCATTTTCTTCAAAAAAGTAAGGCCCCCAGACGCCTAGGCGGGAAAGAGCACACCACACAGTCACTTTTGGGCTATGGAGGGGTTCCTGATGGATTTCTCGAGGATTTTCGTCACTCCAATATCGAAAATTCTGCCTGTTAACGGCACCACAAAGGTGAAAATGGGCTTCGTCCGTGAAGAGCACAACATCGTCGTTTGGGAGTTCTCGGAGATCGCGACACAGGTTCGTACGGGTTTCAAAATCCCTTTCACTTAATTCCTGTGCAACAACCATTTTGTAGGGATGCATTTTGAGGTCCCGGTGCAAAATGCGCCGAATACTGCGGTTGGAAATCGCCAGGCGCCAGTTGGAAATGTTTTCGCGCCGAACGACGCGGGGAACGTTCAATCGCGGCTCTCACATTGGCCACGTTTTCAGGTCCTGTTGCTGTCCTGGGACGTCCAGGCGACTTCTTTTTCAATGCTGAACTCGTCTGTCTAAAATTTGACACCCACACTTTAATCGTAGCGTGATGTGGAACAGGATCATGACGCCCGAGTCCGAAATGAATTCGAAAAGCACGTTGTGTAGCAATTATCGAACCGCTGCATTCGATAAACCGCTCAATAACAAAAGCACGATGTTCACCAGACCAAGGCATGTTGACTATTGACAAATGGCATAAAACCGGCTTTCTAACGGTTTTTACCCCACTACTCTACCTGCTCCCTCTTCTGAGAAAAAGGGATTTGAAGTCGGATAGGTTTTTCTGCCCCACCCTTTACTATGAACTTTAAAAATAATCGCTCTGAAGCGAGCGGCGAAAATCCTTGTTGAGGGTAAACATTTGCAATAGATTGCTCAGGAAATAATTCCATTGATACGTTCTTAAAAAATTCTCAAAACATATTTTTCGTTATGTAGAAGCTGATTTTCTATCAATTTAAGTCGTTGCAGCAATACATACGACAGCTTAAGTTCAAGTAACTGAGCTTGGTCACAACACAGCACTCATTATGGCCAAGTAGACTTGGAAAAACGAACGATATCAATAGTACCTCTACCATACGACGACGTAAATTACACGACAATCAAGCGCCTGGTTGCTGCGTAATCTGTTCAAGAAGCACCTTCAGCCCCAGGCTTGAGGAGCTGGATGAGAGCACTTGGAAGCGGGGCTGAAACTCATGGGAGTTTCCATTCGACCGCTCCAGTGACTGCCTCTGGACTGTGGAACTCTTTGAAGAAAATTACAGGAGTTGGAGCTTTGAATTAATTTTATACTTTTAAACTTTGTAATTTTAAATTAAATTCTTAAAGTTTAGTGTGAAAGTTTTAGTTTTAGATTAATCAGAAGCTGGGCCTAGATTATTCGTTAACATAAAGTTTCTACGCTGTGAAATTCCGGATAAAGAAAACCGTGTATTGAATTCTGCCTAAGTTTACTGCGCTCACAGTTCCAAATCAGCTCATTACAAGCTATTGAGTGGAGAAAAAGTGTGTTGGAAGTCATCCTCACTAGTTTTGCTGATTTTTTAGAAGAACATTTTCCGCTTGTACTACATTTAATCAATATTACTGTTCTCATATTACGATAACATAATCTCGGTTCACCAAAGACAACTGTTACAGAATATCTGCTTGTGCTTTAACCTTCAGTATCAATTTGAGTTCACTTTCCGTTGCTCAACTTTCCATACTTTTTACCCTCTACATTCCATTATAATGTGTATTAATTTTCGTTTACGCAGTTCGTACGCATTGCGTATGTCTTGTTATTAGTATACAGCCGTGAATTTCTGATCCTGATGATCATCTGAATGTTTTATTCCCTTATGTATCGAAAGTTCAAAGTCTAGTGATCGATAGCGTGCCGGCGCGGTAATTTCTAGTTCCTGAGTTCGAGTCTCGCGAACTCCTAGTAAATTTATTTCATCTGAATGTGTATGATCATTTTTGATCATACTCATACACATTCATTGTGTCATGTGCCATACAGCAAAATAAAGAAAAAAAACATATAAAATGAAAATTTTTAGGCTTCCCTCAATTTTTCACACTGCAGAATGAAAGCTTCTATAACGACTAGCTCGAGTATTGAATATAAAACAAGCTAATCGCTTCACACGTCATCCAAGCTCAAGACGCACATTTTCAACCTTGGAGCTAACATTGAGTCCGTGCTTGGCTTTCAAAAGCCATAGCAGCCATCGGATGAGCCTCTGCATTTAGAGAAGCGCTTGTGACGCCGGGAGCGCGGACGCCCTAGCAACACACCTCTGTTTTCAGGCTTCTGATTGGCGGAAAGCTCACCCGGTTGAGGGTCTTTGCTGGCTGACGTCCAGCCAGCCTCCCAGGCACAGGTCGATTTGAGCTTTTGCTGTTTTACAGTCTTTCTTTACTGGCACAGATGACGAATTTATTGACATACAACCTGCTCTAAAAGGAGTAATTGTTTTCAAGCATGTTTGAACACAAGGTGTTGCTCAATTTTTCTAAATTTTCGTAGGGTATCACGTAATATTACGTTGACATCGACTGCATAACTATACTCGCATAAACAACCTCCAAGTGTCGCTAAGTTTTCTCTGGTGGGGTCGAACATAACTTGAAACGAAGTTGCAAAACTTGAATTTTTCAATTTTTTTATCGATATCAGCTAACCCCAAAGTTGAAAGCCCATAAAAACACTCCCTGAAGGCGCAAACTGCCTCCTTAAACGCGTTCGACCATAACGTATTCGGATGTGAATGGGTGCTAAATAATATTGGAAGAAGCAATAAACCTAAGAGCTAATCAAGGGAAAATTCCTCTCCAACCTTTATAACTAAAGCAAAATAAACTAAATGTTCATAGCCTATTTTTTGCAAAGGGGAAATATATATTTTTATTATTTCAGTTCACAATTCATTTTTAATTTGTATCAGAACTGGGAGGCACCGATGGATGAGAATGATGGTCATGCACAAAATTGTTACTTAATTTTGCAGATTTTTACGAAACGTTTCAGGCGAAAAAATGTGATTGCCTGGATGTCTAATCATGATGTCAGTAAATAACTGGTTTACAAAGGCTTTCCTTTGCTACCAGTGTGTAACACGGCCGGCCATTCATCCTAAATGAATTCTGAAACTAAAATTTAATAAATTTTATCTCCAAATTCATTCCGAAAAGTTTAAAAATACTTCTCATAGGTCTTTGTGTTGAATTTAATTATTTGGTCAGTAGTCATCATCTAGTAAGCAAATTTGTACTGCTCCCTTTATTTATATTTAATTCCGTGTTTCTGTCATGATTGAAGCACGTCTGAAAACTAATTTCGGACACAGAGTGCTGAAGCTGCTGTTCCACAATACGATGATAGATGATTTTTTGCTCGTACCACTTCCTAAACCAACTTTGAATCATAGCACATCGTACGGCACGAGGTAAAGAAGACATGTACACCACAGTGGTTTGGGACGCAACATCTCGATCTTCATAGAGGAGAGCGTGATGATGAACTTCTCTTTGAAATGATGACAGAAAATTTCTATTGACCTAGTAAATAGAAAGAGTTCCTAACCTCTACTCGTAAGACAGTACTCCAGCTCACGCATCGGATATGGCTTTCAACTGGTTTCAGGGCGTCCCAGAGGTTTCTCAGAGCACATAGCTGTTTTATTTCAATAAACCCCATTGCATTTACTTGAGTTTGAAAAAGCATCGGCGAAATAGTGTCTACGTATACATTATCTGCCATAATTTTGTTGAGATTAAATATGCATAAAACTTCTAAACACGCTGAATGTTGAACAAATTTTAATCACAAGTATGTGTAGCCTAACACTTTATAACAAAGTTATTGTGTAATACATTTCACGCCCGTAGGTGCGAATTGAAAGAAAGCAGGGATTTTCATATACCCTGTGTACACTAATTTTCTACAAAATTTCAGTCTCCGTCTCTATATTAGGACAAATGATGCCAAAAAAAACTGATGACGGTAATGGCCGTTTAGAGATGATCCTTCTCTGAACGCTGTCTCATTCACCTACAACATCTTACTTTTTATTATAGCACCCAAGCTATTACAAATGTGCCATACACCTTGAAAGTCACTCCATTTTTACACTTATGAATGTTTCCATTCGACTCGCAGTATTTTCTTCAGATTAAAAAATTAACGCCATGCCTTGCGCCAACAACGCAGCTTAAGTTCAATACACCTTGCGCTAGTGAGTCAATGCACTTTGAACTGGCGGACGCCGGTCTCAAAGACGTAAACAATTGCACAACTGCAAGATTTAAGCATCGAATGCAGCTACTTACTGCGTTTAAAGGCATCATTGGTGAACATCACGCAACAGAGGGAGAGTGCAGTGATTGATTTTAATAGCTGCTGTAGCACTAGAGCACATTACACTGACATTTGTTGGGTGAAATGTTTCTCTCTAGTTGTGTTAACAGAACCAGTCCAAGGTAACGCGCAGCAGGAAGGGTGTCGAATTTGACAGTAAAAGCTTTGGCATAGGACTTTTCTAGTTTACGCGCACAAACTTAGGATTCAGCATTTAACTGGTCCAGTCTTGGTAGAACTGTAAGACGATAGCAGAAAGAACTTAATTTTCGATCCGAACTACAAAAGTGCGAATGGACGCGCGTTAGTGACTTGAGTCATTTTGAACTCCGAGCTTTTAGTGAATTACCTTTGAGTTACACTATTTTAGTACACTCTCAGGTCCACTGCTCACATGACTGCTCTGGAGGGCATCCGTGCCATTTCATTTGAAGGCTTTATATACAAAGCCCCTGTAGTGCTAGAATAAATGGCTGGATATTATTACTTTGTATCTATCTCTCTCCCATATTACGTAGACTGCTTACTTCAGTCTATGGTCTCGGCCAAAACTGTTTTAATTTAGATCTTTCTTCAACTTTCAAGATCAGGAAAAGAGAGAAAAATTACTGCATTTTGACAAGCTGCATGTATTATGATTTTATGAAATTGTTTATGCAATAATTCCTTCATTCCTGCTATTTCACCATTTTGCAACGAGAAAGTTCAGAAAGCTCTGCAACACTGCTTTTGTTTTTCCATTTTCTGTCCTTTAAACTGTTTTTCTTTACGTGTAGCTGATGCTCCCTGTCACAGATAAGAAAACAACGCTAAGTGGACGATGGCTGCACATCCGCGTCAATTAAATAGAGAAAAATAAATCTTCATGAACGTTCGGGACTTTCCTTAGTAAAAAAAGTCGCACTTCACGAATGAAACCCAAAAGAATGAAATTTAATTAAATCATCAATTCATCTTTGTTTGAGCGTTCAAATTGAGTTTGCATTCTCATTTCTTTCGTTGTACGGAGGGAAACTTCGAAGCTGGGGTAAATTTCTAGAGCTTTTTGCTTCGAGATGTTGTGCGCTAATTTGACTGTAACGGTATCAGTTTCACCTAGCTTAGATGGTGTTCTGTACGGCCACGACTGGTTGGTTTTAGCTGAGGATGCGCCATGCAATCAATAGCGCTTAATTATGATAAAACAAAGCAACATTTCAAATTCATTGCTTACCGAGTTTATTATTCCTTTGAACACCACGTCAGTGTTGTTGGAGCTAATAAAGGCTGAGGATTGAGCCGAAGAAATGGCAATTATCAAAGAATTATTTTTAACTCACACATGCGATTCCTTTTCAAAGTTGAACCAAGAAATAGCGAAGTATATTCTAGCTTATTTTTTGAAACACGAAAAATTTTAACTTCTCACTTTTTAAAGTGGATGGATGAGCCCACACTCACCGTGAAGAAGAAATGGTGTTTTCCCTTTATATTTATACTAGCATTTACATGACAGTCTCAATTCTGAACTCCAGAGCTAAGCGTAAATTAATATTGGAGCGGATGAAGGGTTGTATAGTTAAGTGTAATAGCATTGATCGTAAAAAACTAAAAGTGGAAAAAATCTTATGAATTTGATGAATGAATATTCGAGATACATCCACTAACCATGATAGAGAAACACCTCTAATTTCTTCCGTTTGTCTATTTCCTGTTGCTTATTTATCCTATGCTTATTCATGCATGAATTTTGAATGCGAACCAAATTTGTTTGTGTGCAACAGACGATGATAGGATTTGTCGTTTCCAATAAATGTTCAAGATTTCATTTCTTTTTTTTTCCAAATTTGTTTGTGTGCAACAGACGATGATAGGATTTGTCGTTTCCAATAAATGTTCAAGATTTCATTTCTTTGTTTTTTCCGAATTTGTTTGTGTGCAACAGATGATGATAGGATTTGTCGTTTCCAATAAATGTTCAAGATTAAATTTCTTATTTTTTATGTACAACTCGCGGTCTCGCCAAATAATGGAAGCGTTACGCAGTTTATTTTATGAGGTCAATAGCACTTCACGTGGAAAACTAATGAATTCTGAGTTTATTTTATTGCATGTCATCAACCAAAGACATACATTATATATAATGAATAAACAAGATATTTCAATAATTATGTTGTCTCTGCCTTGAAAAACATGCAACCTTTTCTCTTTTTCTTAAAAAGAGTACAGCCATCTCCAACTTACGGTTGAAGAAGTCTTTTTTTACCTATCACTAAGTGGAATGGTAAGAAATCCGTTTTGAAAACGGAGATGTCAATCTGCACACAGAATGGTGGCACCCAAAAGTAAATATTCTTCTTAAAACTCGTTATTGATTTCAAAACTTGATTATTTTTTTCGATCGAGATTATAATAGAAATTGTCATGTTAATGCAATAAAAAATCACATTTATGATAAGAAAAATCGAGTAAGATATAGATCCATATTAATTTTGATGTTTCATTCTCACAATGGAATTAGATTTCGTTATTTTAAATTGGATGAAATAAATCTTCGCCGTTTTAAAAGGAACACCACGTAAAAAATCTAGATTAAATAATTCTAGAAAATGTCACCATGGCTAACAAGACTTCAGGCAAAATTCGCTTGTCCGAGCTAATGCGTGACACTAATACTCGTATATATTGTCTCCGACGTGTGCCTTGTTGTTGAATTCCTCAAACATCTGGTCTTATTCTGTTCTTTGACGTAGGTCTGCGATCTGTGACCTGCATGAGAAATGGCGGAAAGTGCATGACGTGATTGGTTAGCTACAGTGCGTGCCGGTAGCTGTGTATCCTTGTGTTTAATTTACTGATACTAAATTACACAGCACCAATTCAACAGCAAGCAACGATGACCCTCACTTCCTATCCAGAGTTTCGTGCTTAATGGAAAATTGCTATGGCGACGCATTAGTTTTCAGTGATCGTCTGTACTTTCCAATTAATAATCAAGTAATTCACCCTTCAGCAAAGAACGCTTTACGCAGTGGATCGTATTTGCTTACTCCGAACGGACGAAAAATTGTCATAGAGTAATGCGTAACGTTGACCATCAGCGACGAGAACTCTACATGAAGTAAACTAGCAGGTGTAACATCAAAATTTAATTACAATGTCATTCATCTGAAAGTGCTTTGCTCACGGTCAAAAATTTGCACACCAAATTATCACTGACTCAGAAATGCATGCGATATTAACAGCCCTTTAACTGATAGCGTTTAAGTCCTGTGATTACGTTTAATCTGTAACAAAAGATGTCATGTAAAACAATGCGATACATTCCGAAACTTCGTAAATTTAAAAAAATGAACATGAATAAGAATTCACAACAAACAATACAATACGTTAAACTCAGTTAGATAATTCAACACTATGATGCTTATTTGTAATTGAGACTCGGATTTAATTCTACACATAATTCCATTACTAATTCACCCTCAACCCTTCGCGCCACTCCTCCTGCCTGTAATTTTTACTCTGTCGATCTTGTAATTCTCTTTTAAATTAAATAGACTGGTGGTTCCTTCAAGATCAAATAAACATTTCAGCATGAGTGCGCAAATTGTCGTCGGAATTGTCGCGTTTGAAAATTTGGTACCTGTGACAAAAATAGAATTTAACTTCAGAATGTATCCTGCAGTCCAGATTTTATTTGGACGTTGCTAATTTGACCGGAAACACGCTAATGATTGAAAAAAGCAGTGTAATTAACGACGCTCTATAAAATTAAAGGCTTATCAGCTACTCAACATCACTTCGGGTGAGGAAATTTGATCTGCTATCATTAAATACGTAGTGACTAAATTCTTCCAATTCTGCAAAAATCCCATATCAAATCCTCACATAAAACACGTTCACTCGTGTTTTCGAGAGCGCTTGAGCCGATCTCAATCAACAATAGAATCATTGTCAATTGTCTTGAAAGCCACAAACTTCGAAGGTTATAGCAGATCTTGAGACTCCGGCTAGGGCTCTAGTGCGGTTTATAACCACGCGTCATATTTACTTGAAGAGATTGGTTTGATTGAACGCCAGTAAAATCCATGGTCTGAAAAACGAGGCAGATCTGGTCTGCTTTGTAATTTTCTGCATCGCTCTCCACTACAGGCAGCAAGAGCACGTATTTTGTAGGAGGTTACGTGATTAAAGCCTGATGAACTGCCCTTCAAATGACCGCCCGGTATAGCTTTGTTTGGCTTTCATCTGAAAAGCCTTTATCTTAATGTAATATTACGGTTCCACGTATCGAGGAGTATAATAACCTTAAATTGGGAAGAATCGAGAAAATAAACACATTTAACGAGTAAAAATTTCAGTTGAATCAACAGCGAGAATACGAGTCCCAGATTCAACCGCAAGGTAAAAGTAGGTCACCTCCCCTATAGCTCAGGACACAACCACGGTGCAAGTGCCTAGAAGAAAACCACATCTGCATGGGGGCAAAATTGTATAACACTCGTTTTTAAAAGAAGTTTTTTTGCTAATGGATTTCACAATGCTATAATTCCATGCTGAAATAACAGATCTAGGCTTCCGCGTTCCAAGCGTTAATGCGAATTGTTTTAAAAACCATGTACTTAGAACTCAAGAATAATGATCTTTCCAGAATTTAAATGCTTGGCACTAAAGAACAACTGTCAGTGAATTTCCGTCCAATTCACTTGCATTGTAAGCCGCATAATTCGGTTTTAATTTAAGATTTGTTTAAAATTCAATGACTTGTTTAAAGCCGATTGAGTATTGATCAGAAGATATTCATTTTCTATTTAGACACAGCAAGACCGTACAAGCGGGAAGACTGAGAAGTATTTTCTTTCCTGAAACCTTTGGAGAAACATTGCCGTTTTAAAAGCAAAATGTAACTGTATAATACCTGTTCGCATCCATTGTCTCCCCTTTTATCTTGAGTGAAATAAAAATCATCCTTCTAGAAATGTGAATCATTTCATGTAAGGACCGTTTCCTGTTTGTTGAAATAGATGGAAAATGAGAGGTAATTTTCAGTGTAATGACCGGCCAGCGGCAGATTTTACTTCCCATCCGTGCAAGACGAATGTTTCGCAATGGAGCCGACGTTCAAAATTCTCGGAATGTTTGCAAGATTACAGCGCTGACGTGTCTCCCAACAGGAAGTACTTAGCGCAGAAAGTTTCTGACGGACGAAGATATGCGAAATAGAGAAGAACTAATTACGAAATAGACTAATATATGGTACAAATTTTTAGATTAACTACCTTTTCATAGCCCGCTATATTCTAATTACGCTTCATTCACAACTATCGCACTTTTTAAGCAATGCGAGCTAAAATTTCGAGATTGAACACACTCATTAAAAAGGAACAAATGAACCGCAAACATAAGACAAAGCTGATAAAAATACTGGAATAATACAAAAAGCATTCTATCAACGGGACGTAAGAGACATTGACGGAACCTGATGTGAAGGGTGTTGGGCAGACCCGCAACGTCCGTGGCTTTTACACAAGCACTCGTTGCCCTTGAGGTTCGCTAAACCCATTTTTTAGGTCCCCACGAAAAAAGTAAAGTCATTTATAAACTGATGCGTAAAATGTTTTCAGGGATCGGAATTCATCCCTTTAAAAATTACAACTAGAATCAACTTGAATTGCTAAAAAAAATTGATCACTGCTTGCAAAAGGATCCGAGAGTTATTTGCACCAAATCAACAACCAAGAGCAGCCGAGGCGGTGCGTTGAGGTTACTCGAACAAGTGGGAGATGTGCCGTAAAAAGCTGCGGTGATTTCAAACTTTACTAACGCGTTGGAGGCTAAGTGCAATTTGGGTTTCTATACTAGCATCACCATGATAACTTTGGGCAAACGAGTTGGGCACTTAGTGCTATTTGTGATTTTATGTTAGCATCACCAAGATAACTAATTCCACCTAGATGATATGCTACGGAATCAAATCAACCTTATTAGTCATGATGTATTCAACATCGAACGAGCTTTGCAGTACTGTACTGATAATAGAAACACTGGTATAAGATGCGTAAAAAATAATTCTACTGTACATTCCACTTTCGAAGTGATAAAAATTTGTTGGCTTAATATTATGACAAAACTCATCGGAAAAAGGAATCAACCACTTTGCAGGAGGTGAAAGGAGCACTGCAAATGGGTGGGGGTGGGACACCCTACAAATGGTGAAGAACCACTGCCAGACTTAATATTTGTTCGAGTGATTGTGAACCTAAATGACGATGTGAACTAAAGATTTTTTTGAGGTATATTTTTTCACTTCTCTCTAAGCCCGCATTTTATGATTCAAAAGACCCAAGATGAGACGAGATAAAGGGCTGAAGTACGATTCTGTTGAACACAGATGGGTGAAGCCAGGAATGGTACATCATCCAGTAATTATTGAAGTTAATTCTGAGGAACCTACCGGCTGCGTTGGGCACGAAAGAACTATAGAAAGTATTTATCGGAACATTGACTGGTGGGAAATATTTCTAACTGATGGACGAGTCAACGTGTGTTAGGGTAAGTGAAAGCTGGCGATGAACTACAATTTTCAGCTTTAGCCAACATTCTGTAGTTTCAATTATTTGTAAACATAATTTCACGCAGTAGGTCTAACCAGTTAACATAGCGTTACGCAGGATTGTCAGGTTTGCTTTTTACTGGCCAGGGATTTAAAATTTGTATTTTTTTCTAATAAAATATTTGACCTGAAAGACCAGGCGGCATATAGCAGCCCTTTTTGTGCCTTGCCAGATGCTGAGATATCTAAATGGTCTTATTTAAAAAAATTAATGCAGTGGATTTTATCTGTAAAGCCTGACATGGTAACCCTGGTAGACGTCAAGTCAACCTACACTAACGAAAATTAAATCTGGCTAAAACACACGTCATTCATTTGGCTGTCAGTTGTATTACAAAAAAACATAGAAGTTACATCAAAAACTGCACAACGGTGCAAAAAATCAAACATAGTCTAACGTCTACGTTCGGAGCTGGGTCCTCACCAATTGACTTTTGTGTCGGTGGGTTTCAATAAATTTTTTAGAGGAATTTCCCTCAAAAATGTAAACGATTCCCTAGCTTGCTTGTGAAGAACACAATCTCTTGTACTACGATTAGGTTACCCTTAACCCTTTAATGTCAACATTTTTGTACACATATTATGCAGTTATCACAGCCACCGTCATTAGACTGGCGCTGCCATCAGGTTGTCTCCGATACCAAAATGAGAAAGAAACTGCCACTCGGCAGTGAGCTTCAAAGAACACATTAGGGAACAAATTTAGGAATAAGTACAATATATTAACGTTACTTTCGAAATAGGACCGTATAAACCTCTGGGGCCTTAAAGGGTTAAGTAAAATTCATTCTGCTTCACGGGCTGTTATATAACTGTGTGCATGTTGCACTCAATCAGATACAACTACTTTTAATAGGAGCGGGGGAAAATTTTGTCAGTGAGCATGAATTGGTTATAAATTTGTTAATTATAAAATTTAGTTAATGTACAGCGTAAAAATAACAAATTAACAATTTTCGGTACACGTGATTTTGGTCTCAGGATAATTGAAACGGAAGTTTACCTAATGTTTCAAGTTTCTTTTGTTATAAAAATCCCAACAGGTTATTTTCTAAAGCCACTGAGCACCATTTATGATGAAAACTATTGGTTCTAAATAAACGAAATTATTTTTTTAAAGTATCAATGTAATTTCAACTTGAATGACTGACAACGAATTATGAAGTACTGAAAATAGAAACATTGCTTTTAGCTTCCCATCAGGGAGAATTTTTGGTGTAGAAAATATAAAGACGAGAAAATATGAAACAATGTAAAAAATAAAAATAATTCGATTGCAATACGTTATTGTGATATTGTATTAAATTATCGCAATTCCAACGTCGGTTAGTTCACACATTATTCATGAAACGCAAATGCACTGCGCTACGAGGTATGCACAAAGAAATTCTTGCTCCTTATACTTCCAAAGTGTATTGTGAGCCGCCGTTTAGTTTAGTTAGAAAAATGGAGGTTACAAAAAGGAAGAAATCGTTGGCATTAGCTGCCGATTAAATCATGTTCAGTAATCGACCACTACCAATGCAACAAAACCATCAAAGATGTTTGACATGTTCATAAAAAAACTTCAATGCCTTATATTGACAGCGTCTGATAAGCACAAACCAGCCTTGCTCGAGTCATCAAGTGGAAGCACAATACTTCATATAATATCGAAAAAAATATGTTCAACCGCGAAAGGCTGGTTTGGGATGTTGTTAGATCTAATGAACTGCGGAGTAAAATAACAAATTTTTATCAGCACTCATAATCTCACAATATGAGAACCTGCACGTGCTCATTGCTCGCAGATACACAACAAGGTACGTACATCGTCACGGGACCCTGAATTCTCCCCATTCCACAGCACTGGCATGATTAACGTATACTATAATAATATAACTGAGGTACGGTAAGTTCAAATCGTTTTGCAGATGGTACTTCACAGAATCTAGACTCACTACATTGGAGAGTCATACAAGGGTGATGCATCTTTCTTGTTCATGAACACTTTGCACAATGAAAAGGAAAAATATAGGTGAATTTTTTTAGAACTGCGACGGTAGTATTTTGGGGTTAATGCTACTGAAATTTTCTCGTGATTTAAATTATAATTTAAAAAAACAAAAAAAAAATGAAATCGTTCATGTCGTAGAAGGATTTCCAAAAAATATAAGATGCTTCCATACATGATGCCTAATCTCAACTCTCAAATTCCTCAAGTGTCGACTAAACTAATGAATTGCTAGTCCTAATTTACCAATTAATTAATGTTATAGTTTGTTTTAGAGTTTGAAGAATTGACGATCTTCGAGTTAGGGCAGGTACAACGGAATCATCTGCTAGGGTCTAGCCAGTTTTAAATTAATAAGCGAAAAATTGTTGCCCTCATCGGGACAATAAATTCATTCTGTACGATGAGACGTTCCCTCCAATGATAAGCTAATCAATAGTTTAATTTTCAGTAGAAGGAATCGACCTGGCTTAGATCTTAGATAATATTCAATCATATTTTGGGGGTAAATTCCTCTTTGGTAGTTACGCCCGCAGCCTTGTGTCGTCAATTCTCTTCTCTGGACTAGCGAAGATTACGGGCCCAAACATCTAAGCGGATTATATCACAGTTCATGTAAAACGATCCAACGTTCCAAAACCTATACCTATATAAATATTGCAACGAGAATTTTTCTACGACCCATTTATAGTAAGAACATCAGACAAAGATAAATTAACCACGGCAATTATTAATAGCGCGCAACGCTGAACTAACGTACAACCCAGCAAAATATATGGCGAATTTGTCTTGATGATCGCCTTGTCAATGCCTCCTACATTGAGGCACTGGCACGATCCGCCTAGGAGGGTTGCGGTGTTCTCGTAAGTGACAGGAAAAAAAAGATAGTTTTAGGCAACACGACATTTTGCGACGAGTTCTTTGCCACTAATTCAATGGTAAACAAGCACAAATTTCAAGAATTTTCCTTTAGAGTTACTTTTACTTTCATTACCATCGCTATACGCTGTATCAAGAGTTCAAATAAGAAGGAGATGATGATTATGAATAGGCATAAGTAAAATTATTTATCGATTGGAAGCTGTCATCTATCAATACCTTGCATATTTTTAAATACTATCAATGCACTTCATATATCAAAACAGGTTCTAAAACCTAATTCCCGCAATTGTTTTCAAACAAAATATAGAGCGATTGTGGAAACGATTGTCATTTCAGCGGAAATTACTTTCCCCCTTTTTAATTTTTCACTTCAAATTTGCTTGATAATGAACTGAACATAAATTATTCAGCCTCAGCATCCTCGCTATCTTACCGATTTTGCTCGCCTGCACGCTTGGTCAGCACATTCGAGTTCAGTCACTCTTGTCTGCTGATCATATTGAGATTTTGACTCTATAACTCCTCGCAGACAACAAAAGAAGCACGCTCGGGCACTTCATTGAGGCTGCTTACTCTGGAGATTCTTTACTCTCATGTGACTAGAAATACGACAACTCCTCTATCTTGACCCTCTGAGCAACAAAACAATCTTCCTTCACGAATCAGAAATCTTGAGTCGGGGACACCCTTCTGAATATAAATAAGCTTTAAATAACATTTAGATGATTATTAAAGATTCGACGGCTAAAAACAGCGAATCCGGTGTACGAACTTTCTTATTGAGGGAAATGACATCCAACTGAGATCAGGCAATACTATCCCGAGTCTAGCATATGCAATCAGGTACACACTCTGAGATGACAGCAAGAATGCGCTGCAAGTAATGGCTATTTTGATATTTGATATCATGCAAACTGAGCAAGCTAATTAAGTTCGGAACATTATACGCAACAATTAGCGCCTAGAAGTAACTGCACATTCCTGAGCTGAGAGTTGCACTTATGTTTTTGTTTTGCTTCTATCTTAAGTAGGTAAAACGTGCGACAGAAGGTGTTCCCTAAGACGTTTAAGAACTCAACAAGTTGAAAGGCGCATGTTATAACGAAGGTTGAAGTTCAAGGTAGGTTGGACTACCAGTGCATGCAAAATGTGTTAAAAATTTATAAAACTGCGGGAGTGCAAGTGGAGCGCATGTTTACGGCAATTGTTGAGGTATATCAGTGAAAGTCCAGACTACTTTGGGAGCGTAAGTGATGTACAAGTCTATATAGGACAGCTCTGGAGGTACATCAGCTTAAGTTCAGACCCTTGGGAGCGCATGTGATGTACAAGTCTATATAGGCCAGCTCCGGAGGTACATCAGCTTAAGTCCGGACCTTTGGGAGCGCAAGCGATGTGCAGGTCTAGGACACCTCAGAGGTACGTCGGTATAAGTTCACATTGCTCTGCATGGGAGTGCGAGTGATGTGCATGTCCAGGGTAACTGTAGGGGTGTAGTACATCACCTAAAGCGCAGTTCCACGGGACTTGAACATAACTCACGAGAGAATTCTAGCGCTTCCATTGTGACAATAAAAGCTAGACAAAGGATATTAATGTAATCATATTTAAAAAGCCACACACACACACACACTCATACCGACGCTACAACCAGCAGTTCTGTTGTGAATGAATTCGTGGTTACCTATATCTCATTATACCCAGTCAAACTTTTTCGCCGGAGTATGCATGTTTTTCGCTGCCGAAGCGATTTAATTACTTGGGCGGCGAAAAACATGCATGCAGGTGGCAAAAAAGTTAGACTGGGTATTATGTCTAACAGCCAGCGGTAGTTCAAGTACCACTTTGGGACAGGAGGAATTCAAGAATAGAAGACCCTACGGGCAAAACCTGTACTGTGGCTAGACGCAATAAATATTTGATCCCCGAATAATCCCTGTTTCATTAGCTTCGAAAGGACCCATTACACTGATCAACCTCAAACTTACCCTGTAGCCTATCTTGCTTTCATAACAAAATCCCCTTATTTCACAAGCATTCATTTTTCGGCTATTTTATCGCCATTTGATTTCAGTTTTTTTATGCAAAAAACACCTCGTAAAATTCATATCCATATTCCACTTGTTTTCATCTTTCCAATTCACTTTACATTTCGTACCGGACCACTGAATCTTGAGGCTGCAATGAATTATGATTTTCATGTAACATCACAATGGCTTAATACTGTTATATCCATGGAAAGTTAAAGTTACTCTCTCTATGTCTTCTGTAGAATGGAATAACTATTCGATTGCTTGAAATCCCATTCACGGGCGTACAAACCCAGGTGATTAAGTAGACAAACCGCAATTTAACAATCCAGCTACCGATCAGTGCAACTTTTGCTTTGCCTTTCCCAGAGTACACCAGAGCAGGGAACAACATTTATTCAATTGAACTCATGAGTAGAACACGTCCAAGTAGAGTTTCTTACGAACACTGACTGCAATGAAAAAAGTGCGACGTCACTTCCCATATTCGTTCATCCCAAGTGCCGTAATTTAGATTCAAAGAAATAGAGAAGTTGAAAACACAGCCACTGCTGGTGAAAAAATACTGTCAATCGCGACTAAAAATAATATTTGATTTAAGGGTATAGTTTTCGCCGTGTCACTGTTTTCAAACAGATGTAACAGGACAGCATGTAAAAGAGAAATCCCATAGCGAGACACGTCTGGAACTTTCACGAGAATAGCGGTACACACAGTCTCTGTTTGTACTGTATATGAACCCAAGAGTGAAATGCGTCGTCGAGAAACATCATTGCAAGGACAGCATTCTAAGCTCGTCGGTATGCCGCTCAGTCTATAACATCCTAATAAGTCGCAAATTTTAAGCCAAAGGCTGGCTTCTAACACAAACTATTCCCAGTATGTTTTTTGTGCCGGTCTCGTATTCTGGGCGAGTTGGCTGGTTGCGCCTTGAGCGACACTCCTTTTACGGCTATCATGACCTTTTGCTTAAGCTTTTTAGCCGACTTCTTGGAAGTTAAGTATGACTGCTTGGGATTGGTGGAACACGCCAAGACAGACAACATGATTGGTTGGTTTACAAGGTGTGTGCTTGGAGATGGTTGGAAGATCGAAGGGTGTGTACACAAAGCGACGTCTCTGATTGGCTACCGCGGAGGACAAACTGATACAGCATTGCGTTCCCTTCTCTCTTTTCTGTTTCCTTTGATTGTCGGCCTCAAATATCTTTTCCGAGTGCAGTTCTTGACAAATTGCTCACGAATAAATTAGAATTTCAAGGTTGGCATTACCAATGGTGACACACATAAGTCTCATGTCTGTGCAAAAGTAATGGCCCATTTTTAGAACGGATGTTTGGTATTAAATTTGTCAATTTTTCCCAAAGGTGTATCATATACATATGTTACTGAACTGAACGATTCTCTTTCAGATTATCGCTGATTCGCTCATATTATAAATCTCATTAATATTGACATTCATGTTTGTTCTATCTGAAGATCAAGTAAGAACTGTTTTTACTAAACAAGTTTCATACAGGTGTTAATGCTAGGACGACAGCAAAATCCATTCAGAACACTTAAGGGAACGATGTAGTGAATGAAAGAAGTTTCAGGAGACAGTTTCTTCGTTTTCAAAGTGGTGATTTCAGTTTGAAAGATGACGCAAAAAAGGTGGTCCACGAACATTTGATTTCGATCAGTTGAATGTTCTTGTGTCCGAGAACCCTATTGTTACCACCAGGGAAATTGCAAGACAGACGTCTCCCATACACCCTGCTTCTGATTTACATTAATTTTGGCTCGAGGACTACTGAACCATTTTAGTGGACTTAGGTAAACAACAAGAAAGAAGATTGAAAAAGAGTTAAATTTGTACTTGATTCTATACGTACAGAATTATACAAGCGAGGCATTATATGCTACTTTAAGTACGGAACGTCTTTGAAAGCAATGGAGAGTACGTAAATTAATAAATATATTTCTATAGTGATTGGCTTATCCATTTTTACCCTAGGTCTTCAAATCGGATATTAATTTTGAATCAACCTCATGAATACGCTTTAATTGACAGACATTCCAACGTTCAGGCGAATACAGATATCTCTTTTCCAAGGAAATGCGGCCTGAAAAGGTATTTTTTCAAGTTTATTTGCCGCGCTGAAGCTCACCAATGCTAAGGATGATCAAAGTCATCAAACCGTTACGTTTCGTTACCGCGGTATCTTAAAGAATATTATTTTTGCTGCAATCAAGGACGATTTTACGTAATTTATCAAGAAGCAATGATTACAAAATGCCCTTATAATTAATGTTTTACTTTATAGAATCGCTAAATAAGAATCCGACTTTAATTTTACGTGGAGTTACACTGCAACAAACTTGTGAAGCTGAAGCTCCAACACTACTGGTGAATTTGACCTCAATATCTGCCCAATCTCATTTTCTTTGCTCCTATGATTCGTTATCTGCAGAATACATGACTTCGTTGGTACGCCTTATTATGGGGAATGTTGGCGAGGTTTCTGAGCATTTCTCATCGTTGCCTAGTTGCCCAGTGGAAGTTGTGCAACAAGTTTGTTGTCTGAGTTTGGGACTTCGACTGCAGTTGTTCCTCATGGGACGTTAGACTTCATCTCAGTCCGCTACGAATGAAAGGCTACCAGTCCTTCCATCGTACTGCTCACAGATGTCTGCCTTCGAATCTGCAATTTTTTATCACCTAAGCAACCAATGTCTTGATTTTTCTTAAATCTTGTCCTACTCTTCTGCGATCCATTTATATTTTTTTTAGTTATATGTCAATTTTTGAAGCTGCTGGTGAATATTTAGAGTATTTTAAATGAGTTACAATGCCAGACTCAAAGGAAATTCTGAGAATACTTTATGAGTTAGGAAATTTTTTGGGTGGGTTTTTTAAAATAGTTCAAGTCGTTGTTTTGGTACGGTCCTATAAGAAGACGTGGCCACGTTCTATGCTAAAGCACGTCACGTAGTCGAGGCTACGAAGAAAGAACTTACGAAATTAGATGTTGGGCGTAACAACTTAAAATTCTTCATAAGCCAGACCTGTAACAGGTAAACATGTCACGAGTGGTTGCTGATTTGCGGTGCACGAACAGCTTCGAATTTGAGACAACAAGGCACGCACCTTGAATGGCAATTTACGAACCAGTTCAGCCGAATCATAACCTCGACGGTAAGCTAAAACTTCTTCCTTCGCTGAAGCAAAAACGAGAAATTTTTTAATTAGTGAATGCTGTCTTCTGTGAATAATTTTCAGTGAGTGGTCGTCTACTAGTCGCTTGTAGTTCTGGATATATTATAGAGTTAATAAATCGAAACACAAAGAAAGAAGACCTGCATGCCACCTCAAAAAACTATTCTTGTGGAATAAATAGGAGAAGCAGGTATGAGCACTTATAAGTAAGAGATATTAAATCGACATTCACTTGAACTATATGAATGTGATAACAGTTACAATAATGAAAGAAAAGCGAACTTTTGCCGAACGCCGGAATTTGAGAACATTGTGTCACGAAGAAAATAAAAACACGTGAACATTATATAGATCGTAATATTTATAAGTGTTTTGGCTATAGTTGGAATATTACTCGTTGAAAATTTTACGGATCCCATGAAACTAGGCGAGGATTAGAACATTTCAACTCTCAAAAAGTTCATTGATCTAATAAATTTTATCGTGATGATAAGAATGTTACAACTTATTGAAAATTTTAAGCATCACACGAATGAATGTTATAATAATCATGAAAATATTAGCACAACATGAGCAGGCTATTTACCAAACACATCAGTTAACCATGCATGCTTTTACATCAAGTTGAATATTATCACATTAAAACGGTAAATAGAGAGAGAAAACCGGCGTACGTCCACATTTTAATCGTAATTAATCGATGATAAATTTCACCAAAGGGATAATTGCAGCAGTTATAATAGTGCGGTAGTGCACAACATTGCATGAAGTGCCCGTTTTAGTATCCCTCTCAGGGCCGCCGGCGTCTCGAGCTTACGTGCCCTAAACACTAGGCATCGGAGGTTGGGTTGTGACGCACTAGATGGGGACAATAAAAATGTTCGTAATAGAAGCAGAGTTTGCAAATAAGGTATCGCGGATGGAGACAAAGACGCAAGCCTCAAGTTTTTGTCTGGATGTTTAAGCTAACCCTTGAGTAATTTGAGTATTCCTTAATGCTTGTGGCCTTTAGTCTCGTGGAATCATTTTGCGGGTCTACCAAACGTTTCATTCAGTGTAACTGTCTCGCGAAATTTCAGCTTCCTTCTGAAAGCTCCTTGACCTTTTCTGACTTCGTGCCTTGAAATTCATGCATTAGATTCGATAAATAACGGCATTATTACGTAAGTGCGAGTATCTTCTAAGTTTAAGCCCACGCAACTTGTCCACCTCTATCCACATTCTGTTTGTAGAGGCTGCGATCAACGTTTTTTACAGCGCTTCGGGCAACAAAAACTCGCCAGAAGCGTCTGTCAGTCTATCATTAGACGCTTGGCTCTCGATCTGAAAGAGCAGGAAAACGCACTGCCGTTCCACTCTTCTCTGTCCACTTCGCAGCTCCCATTGCCAGCAAACTGTACGGGTACAGGCTACAATTTCCAACGAGACTGCTTTTTGATCCAAGTTTTGCTACAGTCCTTGTGATTATTTTAAATTGTGATTCTGCTAGGTCTTCTGATGACGCTATTAATGACACTTTATAATCAGCAGAGATAATAGTTTCATAGTAAACCTAACATAACGCTTTCTGCACAAATTTGAGCTTAATAAAACCCATCTGTATCATACCTACATATCGATGGGCGGGCAAAAACGAGAAAGAGCATTCACGTGACCCTCAAAATATCGCCTGACGTCCGTGATGCCCATGCTCGTTGGGGGAAAAATTACTTTCCCACAACTTGTAGCAATCGCTGCTTCTCCATTACATAAACAGAAATTATTTTTGAAAGAAAAAGTCAGCAATGGCGAGTACTAGCAATATGCCTACACATGTTTCTGTTGATCAGACGCATTGTGATATTTGAAACGTTTTTCTTCTAAGTTCTCATCGCACACTTGCAAGCTACACAGCCACCCGTAGTTCGAAGTCTGGCGAGATAGTGTGTCACCATCAGACCCAATAGGCCCCAATAAGGCATATCCTCTACGCCGCTCGTCATAAAGAACCAATTCACAGTGCATTGGTGAAGAAGTAGCGCTTTATATTCGGATTTACAAGGTGCATTAGGTCTCGTCGCAGAACTCCGACCTTTGAATGATGCAAAACTCAGAGCGCGCTGCGTCAAGTTACCTTATTGTACGTGACTAGCATTTGCCCGATCGAAGCACACAGCTCACATCTATGCGGTTGGATGCAAGATGAACTAAAGCAGATTCGTGGAACGTGACTTGCGCTGCGTGCACACGATGAATGAACCATTCTTCAGCAATAGTTTTCCAAGGGTATCCAATGCGATGGGAAGGTGTTTTCGGTATTTGATTTATGAGCTTAAAAGTCGGCGATTATTCATACGTGACAGGAACACAGCGGTGGGTTGTACCCATATGCAAGCTCACCAAAGATCTTGTTCTCGCAGATCATCTGTGAATTGCGCAGGAGGTGTTATTTTTAAACAGAAGTCAGACGAGATGCCAGGAAAACGGACGACTTATTTAGCATTTTACAAGTCCCCCACAATTACTTGACTTTGCCTGTCCACAGATATTTGCCTGTTTACAGACATTTGCCTGTTTACAGATATTTGACTGTATACAGTTATTTGCCTGTTTTCATACATTTGCCTGTTTACTGACATTTGCATGTTTACAGACATATACATACCTGTTTACAGAAATTTGCCTAAACCTTCTGTTGATGTGAGAATCTGAAACTACCCTGAATCTCTCATGTCAAAGCTTTTCGGGCAGAAACAACAAAATTTCATTTTTCTCAAACGAGTTGCCTAATTCCTGTTCACGCCTAGGTCAAAAATCCCGTTTATCCCTGAAGCAAACATGTTATTGAGCCCTAGAGCAAATATCGAGTCAAAATTTAAAATAAAATAATACCCAACACTACAACACAACCCTGCCTAACCCAAAAGCGAAAATCCTACCCTACTCTAGAATACAACCCTGCCCAACCTTAGAAAAAAAATCCTGTTCAACCCTAGAGGAAGATCTTTCGAGCCCTAGAGCAAAATTTGTCCAACCCGAGACCAAACAACCAAGCCCGCTGTCTAACTTTAACATTAACTCTCTCGTCGTTCACAACACTAACACTGCCTTCCTCAATTTTATGTCTGGAACAATTATTTCCGTAACGCGGACTTAACTTTTCACACCTTTGTTGGATTAGAATTTCAATTAATTACACATTGGTATGAAGTAAGTCTTAAAAATATGGTTTGATCTCAAAATACGTAGTGCTATTTCATGTGTATCATCCTATGAGCAGAAATTAAACTCATATCTTACTTCTTTGAATGTACAAATACGCTACAGTCGGGAAATAAAAACTACGGAATTTAATAAAAAAAATTCTCCATGTGTGTTTTTTTGCTCAAAAAAAAATGATTGCCTACTTCAACGAACTAACTACACAGTAAAATAAAGCACGAGTAGATATAATACTGAAAATGAAACAACCAATACCCTAAAAATATTACTCATACGGCCCTGTTTCTGAAACTGCGCAGTAGTCCGCCGCTTGCTCTACGTATTCAAAAAAACTTCCATTGTTTTTGTTCTAAGCTCTTCTACGCAAGGAATAAAGTTGTCTTCTTATAAACGGGGAAGGTATTGCGGACGTAGCATAGAAAACGAGTCTTTTTCTGCGTTACTAGCTACATTCTTTAAAAATACAGGTTCTCGATGACGTTATTGTTCTCTGAGCGGGCTATACTGAGCAAATCTATACAGATGATGACCACGGCGACTCTCAACAAGGTAGTTGCCTTCAAGCATCCAACTTCTGCCCGCATAAATGAGCTATAAGAATCTCAATCGTCAAATTCATATTTATTTCACGGAGATTTTTAAACGTTACGAGCTAATGATTGAGTTACAGAAAATGATATGAAGAGGATTTTTAACGTGATAGTAAAGACGATCATCAACTACAGTAATCAGTTTCGGAACTGTTCAGGGAAATATTGTTCCCACCTACCTCACGCTCGAGGTCCTGTCGCAATTTATTCATCAGCGCGGACTTGAATGAGATGACGCCAAAATTAAATTCATCGTCGTCAGCTTGAATGAGATAACGCCAATATTAAATTCATCGTCGTCAACTTGAATGAGATGACGCCAATATTGAATTCATCGTCGTCAACTCGAATGAGATGACGCCAATATTAAATTCATCGTCGTCAACTTGAATGAGATAACGCCAATATTAAATTCATCGTCGTCAACTTGAATGAGATGACGCCAATATTAAATTCATCGTCGTCAACTTGAATGGGATGACGCCAATATTAAATTCATCGTCGTCAACTCGAATGAGATGACGCCAATATTAAATTCATCGTCGTCAACTTGAATGAGATAACGCCAATATTAAATTCATCGTCGTCAACTTGAATAAGATGACGCCAATATTAAATTCATCGTCGTCAACTCGAATGAGATGACGCCAATATTGAATTCATCGTCGTCAACTTGAATGAGATGACGCCAATATTAAATTCATCGTCGTCAACTCGAATGAGATGACGCCAATATTAAATTCATCGTCGTCAACTTGAATGAGACAACGCCAATATTAAATTCATCGTCGTCAACTTGAATGAGATGACGCCGATATTAAATTCATCGTCGTCAACTCGAATGAGATGACGCCAATATTGAATTCATCGTCGTCAACTTGAATGAGATGACGCCAATATTAAATTCATCGTCGTCAACTTGAATGAGATGACGCCAATATTAAATTCATCGTTGTCAACTTGAATGAGATGACGCCAACATTAATTTCATCAACGCGAACTGGAATAAGATGACGCCAACATTAAATTCATCATCGTCAACTTGAATGAGATGACGCCAACATTAATTTCATCAACGCGAACTGGAATAAGATGACGCCAACATTGAATTTATCATCGTCAACTAGAATGAGATGACGCCAACATTAAATTTATCATCGTCAACTTAGATGAGATGACGCCAACATTAAATTTATCATCGTCGACTTGAATGAGATGACGCCAACATTAAATTTATCATCGTCAACTTGAATGAGATGACGCCAACATTAAATTTATCATCGTCAACTTGAATGAGATGACGCCAACATTAAATTCATCATCGTCAACTAGAATGAGATGACGCCAACATTAAATTTACCATCGTCAACTTGGATGAGATGACGCCAACATTAAATTCATCATCGTCAACTTGAATGAGATGACGCCAACATTAAATTCATCATCGTCAACTAGAATGAGATGACGCCAACATTAAATTCATCCTCGTCCACTTGGATGAGATGACGCCAACATCGAATTTATCATCGTCAACTTGGATGAGATGACGCCAACATTAAATTTATCATCGTCAACTTGAATGAGACGACGCCAATATTAAATTTATCATCGTCAACTTGAATGAGATAACGCCAATATTAAATTCATCGTCGTCAACTTGAATGAGATGACGCCAATATTAAATTCATCGTCGTCAACTTGAATGAGATGACGCCAATATTAAATTCATCGTCGTCAACTCGAATGAGATGACGCCAATATTAAATTCATCGTCGTCAACTTGAATGAGATAACGCCAATATTAAATTCATCGTCGTCAACTTGAATGAGATGACGTCAATATTAAATTCATCGTCGTCAACTCGAATGAGATGACGCCAATATTGAATTCATCGTCGTCAACTTGAATGAGATGACGCCAATATTAAATTCATCGTCGTCAACTCGAATGAGATGACGCCAATATTAAATTCATCGTCGTCAACTTGAATGAGATAACGCGAATATTAAATTCATCGTCGTCAACTTGAATGAGATAACGCCAATATTAAATTCATCGTCGTCAACTCGAATGAGATGACGCCAATATTGAATTCATCGTCGTCAACTTGAATGAGATGACGCCAACATTAATTTCATCAACGCGAACTGGAATAAGATGACGCCAACATTAAATTCATCATCGTCAACTTGAATGAGATGACGCCAACATTAATTTCATCAACGCGAACTGGAATAAGATGACGCCAACATTGAATTTATCATCGTCAACTAGAATGAGATGACGCCAACATTAAATTTATCATCGTCAACTTAGATGAGATGACGCCAACATTAAATTTATCATCGTCGACTTGAATGAGATGACGCCAACATTAAATTTATCATCGTCAACTTGAATGAGATGACGCCAACATTAAATTTATCATCGTCAACTTGAATGAGATGACGCCAACATTAAATTCATCATCGTCAACTAGAATGAGATGACGCCAACATTAAATTCATCCTCGTCAACTTGGATGAGATGACGCCAACATTAAATTCATCATCGTCAACTTGAATGAGATGACGCCAACATTAAATTCATCATCGTCAACTAGAATGAGATGACGCCAACATTAAATTCATCCTCGTCCACTTGGATGAGATGACGCCAACATTAAATTTATCATCGTCAACTTGGATGAGATGACGCCAACATTAAATTTATCATCGTCAACTTGAATGAGACGACGCCAATATTAAATTTATCATCGTCAACTTGAATGAGATAACGCCAATATTAAATTCATCGTCGTCAACTTGAATGAGATGACGCCAATATTAAATTCATCGTCGTCAACTTGAATGAGATGACGCCAATATTAAATTCATCGTCGTCAACTCGAATGAGATGACGCCAATATTAAATTCATCGTCGTCAACTTGAATGAGATAACGCCAATATTAAATTCATCGTCGTCAACTTGAATGAGATGACGCCAATATTAAATTCATCGTCGTCAACTCGAATGAGATGACGCCAATATTGAATTCATCGTCGTCAACTTGAATGAGATGACGCCAATATTAAATTCATCGTCGTCAACTCGAATGAGATGACGCCAATATTAAATTCATCGTCGTCAACTTGAATGAGATAACACCAATATAAAATTCATCGTCGTCAACTTGAATGAGATGACGCCAATATTAAATTCATCGTCGTCAACTCGAATGAGATGACGCCAATATTGAATTCATCGTCGTCAACTTGAATGAGATGACGCCAATATTAAATTCATCGTCGTCAACTTGAATGAGATGACGCCAATATTAAATTCATCGTTGTCAACTTGAATGAGATGACGCCAACATTAATTTCATCAACGCGAACTGGAATAAGATGACGCCAACATTAAATTCATCCTCGTCAACTTGGATGAGATGACGCCAACATTAAATTCATCATCGTCAACTTGAATGAGATGACGCCAACATTAAATTCATCATCGTCAACTAGAATGAGATGACGCCAACATTAAATTCATCCTCGTCCACTTGGATGAGATGACGCCAACATTAAATTTATCATCGTCAACTTGGATGAGATGACGCCAACATTAAATTTATCATCGTCAACTTGAATGAGACGACGCCAATATTAAATTTATCATCGTCAACTTGAATGAGATGACGCCAACATTAAATTTATCATCGTCAACTAGAATGAGATGACGCCAACATTAAATTTATCATCGTCAACTTGGATGAGATGACGCCAACATTAAATTTATCATCGTCAACTTGAATGAGACGACGCCAATATTAAATTTATCATCGTCAACTTGAATGAGATGACGCCAACATTAAATTTATCATCGTCAACTAGAATGAGATGACGCCAACATTAAATTTATCATCGTCAACTTGGATGAGATGACGCCAACATTAAATTTACCATCGTCAACTTGGAGGAGATGACGCCAACATCAAATTTATCATCGTCAACTTGAATGAGATGACGCCAACATTAAATTTATCATCGTCAACTTGAATGAGATGACGCCAACATTAAATTTATCATCGTCAACTTGGATGAGATGACGCCAACATTAAATTTATCATCGTCAACTTGAATGAGATGACGCCAATATTAAATTTATCATCGTCAATTTGTATGATGTGACGCCGACGTTAAATTTTTCAGACAAAACACAAGCGATGGCACAGCAATACATGCTAGCATATTGAGCATTTTTTTATTTTCACGCTATCACTTCGATTGGATGAGAAGGAGGGTGGGGAGAGACTCCTTGCATTCTCATTTTTCGGACGAATCTGTCTTTTTCATCCGCTTCAAGAAATTCGTGAAATCAGCCTATTTCATCCTTTTAAAGAACCAATCCCTCTTTACACACTCAAGGACTAATATTAAAGCGTTATTTAAATATTTTACCATTTTATATTAGAATTAAAATTTTCCCAATACCATATATTTGATTTCAAAAGAGTGATTTTTGACTTTGAATTGATCATGACATGAAATACAACGAAAGCCTCAGTGGTTTATGCTTTTAGGGCGGAAGCTCGATGTCATTCGCACCTGTCTGGCTGTTATCATGCGCCTTTTGAGCCGCAAATCAGTTGAAGTCAATGAACTCTGCATCGTATATAGCTTGGGCATTATCGACGCAATAATTGGTTATTCTGGACGTCCAGCCTCGGACATCTGAAATGTATGACTGTGAGTGCACACTAACGAAAGAAGTACAAACTAACTACAATATCATCCAAAATTTCCATGTGCATATTAGAACTAAGAAGGAAATTGATATTTAATGATAACAGTTAACGCAAAACGTGTGCAACAGGCTCAAAATATTCAAGGTTTATACGTTGAAAAAGATAAAGCAATCATTCTCACGTGAACAAAATCGGCGTCAGCACTTTTAAGTGTGATCAGAAGGAAATTAAGAGTGCTATTGCAGGCACATCGAGCTTTCCGTTTGTAAATAACGAAGTGAAAAACCTCCGGAAACAGTTATCCATTTTCTGTGTTCATTTCCACGTACATTAACTTGAAATACTGTGGCCATTGAGTTGACCTTGTTCTTTAATTTGAATTTTTACTTATGAGTTTCAGATGTAATACTAAACATCGACTTACACTTACATCCACTTGTTCCCAGCATATATTCTCTCCAGTTCCAAAATTATTCCGATTAGCCTTTAGATTTTAATCGTCACATCTTATATTTTACAATATGAAATAATCGGCTTAGCTATAATTTAAAAGCCATTGTAGGCGTACCACTCTGGCTGAATAAGTAGAACTTAGACGCACAATTCAAGCTCAACTCACACAGTTTCATGCTTCGTTTGGCAATCACTCAGCAGCATCTCAACATAGAGGAACCATGTAAAATACCAACTTAGATTCAGGGGATAATGTTGGAAATTAATACTTACATCTTAAAGTTTTGACGTGCCCTTTGGACTGTGTGATTTGGAGATTCATGATTCATGCAACAGAGCCTTGTAGTCAGCGTTGTACATTGCATAGTTCTTACAGCATTGCATGGTCGGCAATGAGCTGAGTTTGGTATCGCAGTCGTAACTTATTTTTTTAAGCTGTCCATTGTTCTTGTAATCGTACACATTTCTTTCAGTCATTTATAATTATTCCAGTCGCACGGGATTATTGCAGTCGGAAAGGATTTTAAGTTTGCAGTCGTACTTGATATCTCCTGCCGTACATGCTTCTTGCAGTCGCCCACTGATGTCTCAGTTATGCATGATTATTGAAGTTTTAAATGTTTTTGTAGATGTACTTGATTCTTGCAGCAATAAAAGATTCATGCAACTTCACGTGGTATTGCTGCTGAGCATGATTCAAACCACCATACATAATTTTTGCCGTTGATCATATTTTATGTAGCTGTACAAGATTCTTGCACCTGTACGTGATTTTTGCTATCGTACATTTTTCATGCAGCTGCATGTGGACCCTTGCAATCGTACATGATTCTTACACCTGTAAAGATGTATCTGAACAAACGTGTTTACTTCTGAGATCTGCTCTGCCTTCATCTAAATTTTCATTGTTCAGAGAGCGCTCTTAATTCATCATCATGAAGCTGCTTCGCTTGCTCATTTTCTTGAGTTAGCCTCAAAATTGTATTTACCATTTCAATTTGGTTTCACTTGCTCATAAAAAAATGCTTGCGTCTGGACATCGCATTCAATGCCGACAGCTAACACACCATCCAGACGCACCAGATGAAATATCACTCAGCAGCTCAGAAAATATTGCTTGATTAGCATTTACAATGCATGCCCTTTACAAAAGATGAACGACGTGAGATTTCGGCTACTTGATTGCAGCCGCTGAAATGAACAACAGCAGGTTCCTGGTTGTCTGTTGTGGTGGTACAACTTTAAATATGTTCTACAGCTGCGCAATTTATTGCTACTGTATACACGGCATTAAAAAATAACACTAACAAACTTCGACAGCAGGCGGAGACACGTAATATGAGTATTTTTTACAAATCCCAAATATTTAAATATTCATTAGGTTTCAAGTCAAAGATTTTAAATTTTAACCTTGATGTCCTGTTAAACAATACATTTGTTTCCTAGAAATGTTACAACGGGAAAGGAAACGGGTATCTGTGAAACAGGTGTTTTTCAAAGAAAAATTGAAATAAATGTTCGAAATGTCCGCCCCAGCGTCAATGCACGTCTGGTATCTCTTCCAAATGGATTACTGGGCACGATACACAAGTAATGGTTATTTTACAATGTTACCTCCTGCAACCGCTATCATTGCGACAAAATTTATCTCAGACCCCATTGGTATTTTGTAAATCAATGATTTCATGCGACCCTAGAGCAAAATACTAAAGTTCTCGTGTCAGGAGTCGTTGGAGGCTATGCAACTGGTCCATTTCGCTTTATCCACCTGTTTGGAAAGGCTTTGTTCAGATATTCCCGTGGGATGGGCCGGAGCTCCATCGTGCTGAAACGACATTCGATGGCAAATATCTAGAGGTACATTCTCCACCAGTTCCAGCAATGCCTCTTTTAAAACGTGACATAAAGTGGTCCATTTACAGGAGGCGGCATCAGATATAGCCCTAAAAGATAATTGACCCAAAAGATAGCATGTACTGACACCAAGCCAGTGTTGGTTGTTGAACCGATGTACATTATGAGGGTTATCTTCTTGCCAGTAGAGTAAGTTATGTGTGTTGAGCGAGAGTATTGATTGTATAGGTGGCTTTGTCGGTGAAGAGAACATACTTCAAAGACTTTTCATCATCATGTTTTTGGGGCCAGCCCCTTCGAGTAAATTGAAACGAGTGTTGTAGTTTGTTGGTAGTAGTTCCTGAACTTTCTGAAAATGATAAGAATTTACATTGTTGTCACTGATAAAGCGTCTTAAGTTGACTTGGTTTGATACTCCCAAGTCACATGCTGCAGCTCGGGTGCTTGCCGCAGCGGCATTGCAAAACGCCGTTCTTGAATTGCATCACGATATTTCCTAGGCCGACCATAACCTGTTCATGCTATAACTACCATGTTCGCGTTGACGATACCGTAGCCTTAAAATGATACTGTAGGGTGTAAACATTCGATGTCCGTGTAGATATCGATAGGGAAAACGCTCTTGATGCATCCAAGTGGCGCTTCTAGTTTTGCCATTGGCCGCTCCGCATTATAAGCCAGACGCATATTTACTATTTCTTTAAATGACAAACGTACCAAGGTGTCGACACTATGTTGCAGCGCGAACCGATTCGTAAACACAAAGCACTTGGGTGTTGCCAGGCTTAGAGGTAGTATCCAACTGAAAATTAACGTGTTAGCGGCTTGAAAATGTGAAGTGGGGGCCTAAATTTAAAACTTTAAGCCTCAACATCTTGAAACTAAATAGTTTTGTTCCATTCATTGTTTTTGTAAGTGTTTTTTTGCATGACCGTGCCTACTGTCATAGTTTGTACATCTCGTTTTTTAGCCCCTTTTTCATGTCAGCGAGCTCTTCAAGGTAAGTCGCAAGATGATTTTATTCTAGCCAAAATTTCAATGCTTGCCTTCTTTAAAATAAAATGGAGTGCAAAACCGGTCATGATTGAAACCGGGAATTCAATAGCACAATATCGATATTAAATGAGTACTTCAAACGAAAGCATTTTCGGAGTATGCGGTATAGTCCCTGTTAGGAAGCCTCACAGCAAGGCAGCGGCCGAGAATGAGTTCATCATTCACGTGGCTAGCAGCGCCGGTGCTACGCAGCGGCTGAGCAAAAATGTCCAC
The DNA here is from genome assembly GCA_030386875.1 of Morinoia aosen. Taxonomy (NCBI): domain Eukaryota; kingdom Metazoa; phylum Arthropoda; class Malacostraca; order Amphipoda; family Talitridae; genus Morinoia; species Morinoia aosen. Next base: position 19,411,535 of record CM059573.1, on the reverse strand, counting down.
TCCGCTGTAGTAGCAGCGTGCGACAAAAATGCTGTTTAACGCGTTGACTGAGGTGAGTTAAACTAAAGCAGAATTTTCAACTTAAATTTGCAGTCAAAAGTTGTGAGCAATTTGATAAATTGGAAACATCAACTAGGTCCATTAAATAGCATTAATTTGATGAGACCATTAAAATTTTTCAAACGACCCGTCAATGGGGCGTTTCGTAGCACAAAGAACTTAACCACGACCCATCGACGGGTCATGTCGCTACCAACGTGTTAAACAAAGCAGTTTTGGACAGCCCTACTTCAGCTTAGGAAGCCTTCGATGATATCATATTAAACCGAAAACCGAATATCATTTTAAAGCACAGGGTGTTATTTTCCGTGTTATAGGGTGTCGTCTTTTGCTTTCTAGAGCTCTATAAATAAAATTTCATTTTCCGTATACTAGAGTTCCACGTTCCATGTCCGACATCTCATTTCCTGAATACTGAAATCCATGTTTGGGGGTTCATTTTTTGTATAATAAGATCTCATATATGGAGTCACATTGTCAGTTAAATGGAGAACCGTACGCGGGGTTTCATTGCCTGCATACCAGAGCTCCAAATGTAGGGTTATGATCAGCTCCAGTTTGCTCTCAACTCGCCGGAAAATGCAACGGTAGCAACTGCATATAGTAAGCGTTCTCTCAAAACCTGACATAATTCCAAATGTGAGTATAAGAATGGCTAGCATACATCACAATGTCCTTTAATTATAACTAGTGTACATGGCCCGTCAAAAATGATGGGATTCATGGAATCAGGTTGATAAAACATCAAACCACTTCAAAAACTGACAATATGCTGTGAACGCAGCAATGAGTAACTGCTATTAAAATATTCTTGTACTTATGCTCTACAGCGAAACTTGTGTTAAAGATACGGCCATTAAGCACATCCAGCTTGACTACATAGCTGTGATAAATTAACTGATCCCACTATGTAAATCCTATAGAACTTGATAGAGAGACGGACCACCCAATCAAGAAGGAAATAACTGTGTAATATTAAATGGTGGACCAGTTAATTCACCCTGAAAAATGAGGGAGAAATGTTTTAGTAAGAGCTAAATTTGATAAGTGAATAGGGTTTTTAATGAACAAACGGAAAAGTCTCAGTTCAAGTATCCGGGTGTAAACGTCAATGACGGTAGAGGAAACAAGGTAGAGTCATTTCTATGGCAGAAAATACACCTCCTCTTGTTCGGCTAGCCAATAGAAAGGCTTTATATCAAACCAACTTTATGACGTCACCAAAATGCCATGTCGTTAGGCCAATAGTGGAGCCAGATTTGGGGGTAGCAGTGCTACCAGATGCAATATGAGTGCTGCTATTGGTTCGTTGCCGTGACGTCAGCAGAACCACACCGTCAATGAATAAAAGACTGGTTGAAACCTACCTTGTTTCGTCTACCGTGGTAAACGTGCACAGGTTCAGAGTAGCTAAATTGTGCATCTGCATGTGTTATAAATCTAGTCTTTTACATATTTTGAAAGTACGACAGACGGGCAGACGGACTGTTGCAGTTCTTATACAGTACAAGTTTTTTGTAACTCACCTTCAGCCACTACCAAGTCCCCGGTTTTGCAGTGCACGTACCTGAAAAAAATAAAACGTGTCACTGACCAATTTTGAGGGTAATCATTTTCAGACCTTTACTTGAGTTGCTAGTCTTCGGATTTCACCAAAGGCATATCATTTTACAAAATACTTCATTTGCAAGAGACGCTTCATCTCCTACAACGGCATAGATACTTTCATTTGGCTTCTCTTCTTCACTCTGTTTAGACAGTGATAATCAACCCACGTATCACAAAGTATGAACTATTTTTTCAAGTGATATTGAGTTAACATGAATGGACTGTCGCTTGTGTGTGAAAATATATGATTGTCAATGTGTTCCGTATGTGCCTGTGCGTGATTGATGTCTGACGGCGCCTGACATGGGGACTACTAAGAATGGATCACTTGGTTCATTTTTGTTGCCATTTTCTAGTCTATTTAAAACTTTCAAAAAGAAGCACTCGAATAACTAAAAAGTGAGTTCAACGCTTGCAAGTTCGCATTTTCCAAAATACTGAAAGAAAATGAGGATTTTTCTTTAACTAGTCGGTGAAATTAGTTAGCGTAACTTCCCACATGTTTCCTCGAGTTGCATGCTCTAGGAAATTAGCGAGTATTTCTAAAATTCTCGTTGCTCCTACAACACAATCTTGATGGCGAATTCGCAACACATTCATTTTGTAAGGCTATCATACAGTATATGATATCAAGTTCTTATCTTGAGAAATTCGAATGTTACTACACCAAGTATTGTTTTATTATTCAGGTTAGAAGCAGTATATAATTTCTAATAGTTCACATGGCATAATAATAATTAGTAAATTAAGTCTGTGTTGGTAAGAACTAATTTTAGAAGCTTCGACTTGTGACTCTAAGTATTCTACGTTCAGAAATGTAGCACTTGATATTTGTCAAGTCTGCAATGAGTTAAATTTTACCGTTTTTTAATGAGAAACACTATAAGGTATTTTATCTTCAGCTTTCCAACGAGTCATAAATAATGCGTTGACGTCAGTGACAAACTGTTACGTCTAATAGCAATGAATTTATAGATAAAAAATTTGACGGTTAAAAGCTAAGAGAAAACTCAGGTAAGAGTAAACTCAGTTTAGTGCAAACTCAGTAAACTCAGAGAACAAAATCATACATGTTTATTTTCAATGAATTTTCCCCAGCAAATTTCCCACGGCAATAAAACGTTCGATTGGTTAAGTTGCAATTCATGATTTGCTATCTTCTTTCATCCCATAGTGAGTCAAAAAACTCTAAGCAGCACAATCCTGTTGAAATAAGTAAATCATCGCGCGAATTCAGCAGATTCAAGTGTCATACGCAAGCCATCACCAGTGCCGTGATACAAAATTGATTCATATGGAGTACACGAATTATAAAACGTGACAGTCAAGATATGTTTCAGAAAGTGAAACGTAAAAAAATTTAAGGTGTTCGATAAAATCGTAACTGATTAATTGATAAGGCATCCTGAGATGCCAAAGCGATCTGTCACCAGCAGTGCAAGATCCCACACTTGGATGTGCTGTCCGGCGCGAATGTATAGAAAATAAGATAAGTTTCCTTTTAACTTTGATAGCACTAACGGCACGCCAATCTTACCAAGATAACAGCCCCTTGTCTCTTACAATGATAGACAGACAGATTGAGAATTGACGGTCAGCGTCCAGTGTATTAAGGTGAGATTGTGAGCAAGTCGAAAGTCATGGTAGTTCGCGAAAATTTACATTTTAGAGAATACCAATCGCATTCGCAGCCATTTTTGCCACATTGATAAATATTATTGAAGCCTTGAGTGTAAATGTAATACAAAAGGAAAATGAGAGAAGATATAAACAAAAGCACAAATAGCTTGAATGTATTCATGCAGTTCATGAAATACAAATTTGTGTTGATAGTTAAACTATATAATATTCAGAATAGGTATGACCAGTGTTTAATTTGTAGACATTCAAAAGTATTTTCAATGCTCATCTCCGGAGCTGGAGGAAGATATCAAGTAGAATGAAATGCCTTACTGCGCAATCTAAGGGTCAAGCTGGTAATGATGGTGTTTAAATTATGTTAGAAAGACTTCGTTCACACAACTTTATATTTTAGAGTTTAAGTTTTTTAAGATGGTTTTAATTCTTATATTAGCCTTTTTTCATACTTGTATGTGTGAGAACATTCGGCATTTATGTAACACGGAAAACTTCGCCGCCACTCAAGTCAATGAACGTCCAAATTGGTCACTGTGATGTTGTGCAGTTGTTCTTTAATTTAGCTTTTACAGAAACTCAAATTTGCATAAAGAAAGGGTCGTAAAATCAGGTTTAACATCCACAAAGGACAGCAACCCTTTCGTTGAGAAAAAACAAGTGTTGAAGCAGATGAAATGTGAATGACTTTTAGAGCGTATAGCATTTGTTCATCTTTTTGGACGTGCATCTTGCATCCAGTTAGAAAACAAATTCTAGTGCATGCAAAAGCGTATTTTGATAAAGATACAGCAATTCATATAAGTCAGACTATCGGGTTTGAATTTTCAGTTATAAGTTTTGGCTTGCAGAACAACAATTGATTTCTGGGGGTATTGTCGCACAGATACGCCAAATTGTTTCTAAAAAAATGTGCAATAATTGATACTGGAGTCGCTCAACCTGTAATGGAGGCCCGTGAAGTTCATGCAATCTGAAAGAATATTTGTTCTCGCTGAAGTTCGCTCGAACTATGTAGCACACACAGCGTTTGATCCTGTAAAAATGTCATTCCACGCTATACCCTTCTTACAAACAGGCATTGGTATCTTTATTAGAATGCTAATTCTTCTAACAGGTTAAAGAACTATCGGTAGCAAAACGATGTCAAATGATGATACTTGGTACTTATGGTCAACTCTAATTCTAAGCCAGTGCCTCTACTGCTTTTCACAATAAATGCAGAAACTATTTGTAGAGCGTTTGAAACTGTATCTGTCTCTGGTGAGCCGATTTTTAAATCTAAGTATACTTTCCCGATGTATTTCTCGGTACGAATAAGAAATATTTTCACATACTGTTGCCCAAGAATTTGTGTAATCTTAATTTTAGAGTATTTAACGGAGTGAAAATTGAGTTCCTAGACTAATTTTTGGTACTCATTGAAATATTTCCGAAATTCCTCTCTCGTTTGGTCAGAGATCCAGTAATGTTGAGAAATGTCTAATTTTCAATATCCTTTCAGGCATGATAAATCACTGATATTTACCAAGTGTAGTTACATGAAAATCAAATGAACAGATGCTGTTGGGCGCAGTTGAGACTAAAGAGACCACCCAGGTAATGACAATGTAAAATTTACGGTTTACCCAGAACGTCGGTTAGACGAAAAGGAAGCTATCGAAGAATGTCCTCTAAGTCACAGCCCTCGAGCTTCTCGCACTCTGAAGGTTAAATCAATGCCGCAAAGTCGATGGCAAACAAAACCCAACGAGCTCAATACTGAAGTTAGCAAGAGAGTACGTGTGTGAAAAACCTATGGTGAACGTTGTCATAAAACTCATGAATTTGTCACCATATTAATTAAAAAGACGTTGGTAAAATTACTGGCTATGGCAGAAAATTTTCTAATTAAACCTAAAGAAGAGTACGCTCTCAGGTTGTGTTTGGATGAGAAACTTTTCCCTCCTGAATTAAAATCCGCCGCGTGAATGTCAGAATTTCAAAGTAGGGGAAATCCATTGAAGGCAGTTCAGGACTTTCGGAGAATAGTTTTCGAACACCGAAGCCCCCCTCAAGGCTGGCTGGCTTTATAAGAATATGGAAATCTCTTCTCAACTTTACTCAAAAAAACGCAAATGTGAACAAAAGCTCGTCTATCGAACAAATATTGGCCCCTGCGAGTAAGGAAACCAAGAAAAATTTGATAAGCAAATAGTTCATTTTTCACTTAGTACACCCCTTTCACACACCGAACTGTACACAACGAGGGTGAATGGGTTGTTTTTCGAGATTTTGAATCCATTTTAACGAAGTATTTTTTTTTGGTTTTCAAGAAATCTGGTTTGGTTTTCATGAAGTCTGGTGTTTAGTTTCCATGAAGTCTGAAAATTGCGATTTGCTCGCACGCTAAATATATATTTGTAGTTTGAATGCTTGTAGGTGAGACTTCGTTCTGTCTAAACATAAAAAAATAGCAGTTATGGAGCGCAATTTATTTTCTTTGAGTAACATCGACCTCGGGAGAAAGGATTGACAACAGCATGTCCACAACAGGTGGGACCCATCCAGCGCCACTCGTAGATAACATACCCAATTATAAGAGATAGGGACGACAAACAGAATGGAATTTATGAAGCTGTAGATAGGAAATGATATTCATTCTCATCGACATAATCGTAGAAGATTAACATGTACATATTCTATGACCAGTGGTTAAATTTTGGTGATTGAGAAGTTTGTTTTTCATATCCCATGCATTTGCGTCTCAGGAACCCCTTTAATTTCACCTTAATTAAGGGTGTAACACTTTACCCTTATTTTGCAACGTTGAATTTATTTTTACCTCTTATTCACGTTGTTAATTCTACGAGCTGAAAATAAAGTGAGCTACATTTTAAGGCTACGATGGACACGTTCTCTGATAACTTCTTGCAGATATTTTCTTAACTGAACGCGTATTGAAATATATCAAGTCATCATTTTGAATAATTGTATGTAACACATTGAGCTCTTCAAGTTCCGTATTTCGACTGGCAATGAAAATCCTAATCAGTTCGAGGTAAGATCTGTTGGAGTCCGCATCAGATAACGAAGGCAGATGTGATCTTGACAGTGACCTTGAATACCATCCAACTCTGTGACCTTTACCGAAATTTTCAAGGATGAATTCGACGTATCAAGATTATTTGTTGAAGTTTAAGATAAGTTCTTGGGAACCTCAGATAATAATGACTTCACTTTGCTAGACTCTGTCAACAATTTATTGTTTGGTGTTCACTGTTGAGCATTCACAGCCAGAAAGCTGCGCGATAGTAATGAATTTTCCGTTAGTTGACGAAGGTCATCCGGAGGGAATGATTAGATAAAAAAACATTAATGCTGTAAACATTGGAGACGGTAGAGCTTCTCCCTCGATAAGAAACGTGAGGAGTTTAATGAGTTTCAGGTGCGTTTTATCAGTCATCAAAAGATACAAAAGCCACCAGTAGTTTAAATCAAATTTACCGTATATGATTTATAACATGCTAATGACTTTGAAGTTTCAAGGTATTATTCAAGTGAGCGTGAATTATCGTGATGTGGCACTGTAATATGATCAAGTTCAATAACGTCAGCGACTTCTAGCAACTCCATGCCTAACAGCAAAGTAAGACAACCCGAACCTCATCGAGGGATCACTGACTGACTAAAAGGAAATTCTGGAATTACCTAGAGCATCAAAAATATGCCTACTACATCGTAGATAAACGTATTACATCAACGGAAATTCTACGCATCAAAGATATTCCTACTCATGAAAGATGCTAATTCTTATTCTATGTGTGAATCAGAAGTGGGAATGAGGCTCATGTTGCCGCAAATGAATAATGGAACATATTTTGCTCGTGGGTTCATGCTTGGCGATTGGTATGGAAACTTTTTATTCGATGCACGTCACTTGGATTTTAGTATTTAATAACAACAAAGAGATTTTACTAAGAAAGTTCCTCGCCATACCCGAAGGACAGGAGGGACGGAAAACATCGAACTTAGTCAACCACGGTCGTGATACCAGCGCAGGGCTCACCATGCAGAGCAGATGTGGGCAGCGTATATTGAAAATGTTTTGTGACGATTACAATTGAGCCTCTCATGCAAGCAGCGTCGTTTGATGTTGATTCATTAATTTCCAATTATCAATAGAGACAGTGATTATTATTTAATTGGGTTGTTAATAAGATCTTACACGCTTTTCTTAAGAAATTGAATAAAAAAATGAAAAGTTTCTCTTGGTGTCGACATTTGGCGGATTCTATGAGTGATTATTTTTCGTTTCGGAGCCTAGGTCACAGTATTCAGGGATTTATGGATGCCGGGTTTTGATGCCGATGCGGGCCCCGGAATGTCAACGTTTGGTCTGGGTCACTCAGAGCGGCATCTACACTGCCTCATTCGAACCTGATGCTTTGGCTTAAAAGTTGTTTGTGTAGAACGTTATGAGATGACTCATAACAGCATCTTCTCTTGAGAAAGTGACTATCCTTGCTATTTTATTTTTAGTTAGATTTTGCAAACGGCAAAACTTTGGGGTAAATCATTACTTTCTCCAATATAGCTCTTAAATTTCATCCCCCTTTTGCAACACATTCACTGTTCTGTTCTATAGATTTTTCCACGCACTGTGGGCGGAATTCTCTCCATCCTCACTATTTTGTCTGCTCCGTCTTGCTGATCGACCCGTGAGCCTACGCAGGAGGCGACCGTTTATAGTTAGTGCACCCAGTGACCTGACGATCTTGTGTCAGACAGCAATGTCGACATCAGCAAGAAAAAATGCAATAAGGAAATAAAAATAATGGTATTTAAACTTAAAATAGACTTCTCCGGTTTCGTGTTGTTAAGAATAAGGTTCTTAGAATAGAATAAGATACTTAGTGTACCCAACGACCTGACGATCCTATGTCAGACAGCTACGTCGACATCAGCAAGAAAAGATGCAATAAGAAACAAAAAATATACGTTAGAGATTCCACACCTTTCGATGCAAGAATGAGATATTTCTCCGGTTCAATCAACATTTCAAACCGCAGTAAAAATTAGGGAATAGCCGTCAGTGTCGTTCGTGTTTCATTTGATTGGATAAAAGTATGATGAGCTCGAGCAGACAACATGCGAACGTGAGGTCAGTTTTGTAAGGAAATAATATTACTTATTACTTATTTTTGAGGGATTTGCCGTCAGTGTCGTTAGTGTTTCACTTGATCGGATGGAAGGATGATGAGCGCGGGCAGACGACATGCGAACGTGAGGTCAGTTTTGAGTTTTGACAATGTTTACATTCTGAATATTGATTATTGGCCGCTATCGTTGATTATCAGGCAACCAGGGCTTGAGGCTCCACTTTTTCATACCATACTTCTAGTTTGTGATAAGAATATCAGCAAACAAGTTACACTATGTTCCACCACTTTCATTTAGCACCTCCATCTCTATAACTACGCATATGACAGTGGCTCATAACCAACATTACGAGTTTCATTTAAAAACTTGCTCGAGAAATTCCAGGTTTTAAATTATTCATACTTTCCAATAAATTTGATCCCGTATAAAGGCCCCTGGCTCGCTATTATGTGCTAGCTTTATTATGAATTATACGAATAGTCCTCGAATGAGTTTGAAAAATTCAATGCTTATTGTTAAGCCCGATTTTCACTGATGTTATTCTGATAGGTTGGGCTTTGGTGGGAGTTCAATCGATAACATGTACTATTGATGAAATTTGTGCATGTGCATTTGTATACGTTTACATACATACAATAATTTGTGGATATTTTATAATGTTTAAAGGTTGTTGAAATCTTCAATTTTAAAGGAAAAATTATCTCCGTTCGAACTGGGAGTGACTCGCTTTCATTTTGGTTCGCAATAGAATAATTGGTGTTCAATTTATCGTGAGTCACTAACATTTGTGTCGAGTGCTAATCACTATAGGTTTTCTCATAACAAATTGTTCTGTGTTAAAGGTAAATTGAAACTAAGTCCTCTGCGAGCATGGGTGTTGAACCAGATTTTTAGTAAAGATCCTGAGAAACTTTCAACTGAATTTAACATGGATTGCAATATTCCTGAAATTATTTCTACAAAATTTGGGTTCATATCTTCACATAGTCTAAACTTGACCGGTGGGACAACATGTCCTTGCGTTGCTTGTAGTAATTTCTATTCAAAGAATGGCTTCAGGTGCAACTAATTACTGCAAAATTAAGTGACTCTAACTAATCTCTTATGGTATTGACACGACGATTAACATCTTCTCGACAGCGCCCCATACATAATAATCTATCGGGTTAAGATCAAGGGAGTTTGGAGGCCAAACATTAAGGTTTGTGTACATCACACGAAATTGAGGCTGAACTACACTGTTGCAGACGCATTTGTGCGCGAATTTCTAGACAGCGTATATTAATCAAACACTGGCTTATAAATAACAAAATGCGGTCTCGTCGTCAGTAGTGAGATCTGAGTTTCATCGATATTTTATGATTCTAAAGAATTTATGTTGAAATGTATAAGCTAGGTTGATATGCGACATAAAATATACGTCCGTTAATGCATTGAATATGAAGTTGACGCGTAGTGTTTACTTATTGATTTATTTGTTTTACATTCAATAGAGGAAAAATACTGACAAACGTTGCTGAATCTTGATCAATTGCGTTCTTCAGGTACAGTTTCCAAAACAAAATAAAAAAATGTTTTCATGAAGTAAAGATATTTTTTTTATTATAGGTTTTGCGTAACAAATTTATTCTTCAAATTCTTCACTCGCTGAGAGTGTAAAAATTCAATTACATGCAAAGGAATGTTTTCTCGGACCCAGAGAAGCGTTTTTTCTTCTTCATACTAGTCTGTGAAGATGTGAGGAGGTGTGAATGACTGAGTGCAGCGCATAACCTCTCAAGATCTCTACAGCAGTTTGATATCAGCAGAGCGATGCGATTTCAAATTATTCAGGTTTCCTGGCCACGATCGGAGATGACTTGCTGCGTATGAAGTGTCTTATAATTCACCCAAAGATGAGTTCAGAATTTCACTATCGCTCGCGTTGACGCAAGATCAGCTCCTAGCGAACAAAATTGATAAAAACAAAGTTCGTGGATTATAAAGATAACATGGACGTCATCGTCAATAGAAGCCGTCAAGACTGATGTCCAAGCATATCAATTTTAAAAACCGCTTTGTAATTCACAGTAGGTTCTAACGGCTTGAGTGGTTAGCGTGTTTTTCCTAGTTTATTGAAGCATTCTGATAAGAATGCTGAGAAATTCTTCAAGCTACCGTCTTATCCTATCAGTATCTTAGTTCATTAAAGACGGGAAATTTATTGTTGTGCATCTTGATAGCGTCATTTTTTCTAATTTAATATTTTTATAATTTCCGGCAGCCGCTTTCGGGTTCATCAGTACAAACCTTTGTTCTTTGCTCAGTCACGCTTTTATATCATAAAACACTCAGCCATATTATGAATAAAATATGTATGAATTAAACGCGATCGAATTTGATAAGTTTTTAACGCTTTTTGTTCATTATTTTTTTATACTTCATATCAGAACCAAGCTAAATTTTTCAAAACTGAGGGTGAAAGTAGGTTTTAAAACGCTTTTTTAAAAAAAGATGATTAATTTTATTACAATTTGCTTCGTATTTCAGCTTTTGATAAATAAAACAAATATCCTACCCATGCGCAGTATCATGATTGAAGTCATTCGCGAACATAAAAACCTCGATTGGCACTTTAATTGTGGCAGGGCAGGCTCGATCGACGCCTTCGAACAATTTTCCATTTTCTAAGTACAATGCAATGCAGCAAACTATATTTATACACCAATATTATGAAAGCTATAAAAATGAAATTTTCTACAGTTGCGTTATAATTATAAAGGTTTTTAGCTCCCTTACGTATGGGTGAAGTGAAAGCTTAATTAGTTGAAGAATTCAATTATCTACCTCTGCTATCCTACATTATTTGTTTCCCACAATAACCAGATGAGTTACTTGCTTCAGCGAATGTACCGCTCCGAAATTCGAACCATGGTTCCTGTAGATGCTCTCATTCGCTGTATTTTTCTAATTGAGATCTAATTTTTTTTAAATTTAAGCTTAATGCTCTAAAGTTGAAGCCATTGATGTATCAATTTACTTCCAAAACTGCTGTTATGTAAAATGTGCAGAGCTTAATTTGGCGTGGCTGTAAGTCAATTGCAGGAACACACTTTCTCCTCTGCACATTTTACGAATATTGTCTAAATTGCGAATAGTACTTTTTACGATCATGGTTATCTCACTCGTGTTATCTCATTCGTGTTATCTCACTCGTGTTATCATGATTATCTCGATCGTTATTAAGGTATCATCACGATCATCATGCGTGCTTCATTTTTTCGTGCTTCATTTCATGGATGCTTCACGATCATACTACTTCCCCAGGATTTTTCCATCCTGAGTGAACAAAAAGGTGTACTAATGAATTTTTGGTTTTCATTTTTTTTATTTTTTATTGGTTTTACGTAAGTCGTACGTTATCGTTCGAATTAGCATATTCTTTGTTTTAAATAATTACCATAAACTTTTCACATTTAGCCTCACGATCATCAAGCGCAAGTGAAAGTTTGTGTACGAACGTTTGAGTTTATTTATAGTGAAGATTTTTCAAAAGATGAACATCCTAAGGTCTTGTATGAAGACATCTACGATATGCCTTCACTCAACAACTTACGTGGAGTCGCGTTACTTTACACGTCACATCTGCTATTTTTTAGAATACATTTTCTTATACCACTGAAAATAAAACAATTATCCTTTATTTCTTGCCGGCAGCAATAAAGACATGTACTGAGCAAGTCGTATGTCTACGTATCAATGCAGTACGTTTTTAATATTTAGTGAGGAAAGTCTCACAGCGGTCTCATTTCCCACACTTCATGAGATTAAAATCAGTAAATCAAACAGCAACTTGAATAACACTTGAAATTTATCATATTTTTGGTCTTTGAATTTAAGACCTTTGACATTTCATGTGTAAAACATTGCGTGGTAAAGACAAGAAAGATGTTGATAGCTTAGAATTTTCTCAAACTGAAAACCTTCTTCGAATAAAATTTGTATTGCGTGAATGAATTTTTTGAAATAAGTAAAATGAAATCCAAACAATTTTTGGTCTTTGAATTTGAGACCTTTGACATTTCATGTGTAAAACATTCCGTGGTGAAGACAAGAAAGATGTTGATTGCTTAGAATTTTCTCAAACTGAAAACCTACTTCGAATAAAATTGGTGTTGCGTGAAAGAATTTTTTGAAATAAGTAAAATGAAATCCAAACAATTTCCATGCCATTATACGAAACTATGGGCCGAATCGCAGCTTTAAGGTTGCGCCGAATTTGATTAGAAGCCAGAGTGAATTCAGTCTCCCTTATTGTGCTAAAAACCCTATCTCAATACAATTGCCACTTCATTAGAATTGAATTGAGTCTTGGAACTCGATGCCTTCCAAGATTCTGTGGGGAAAAGTGTCACGAAGTATTTAAAACGAGTGTAAGACTTCATTTCTTATCTAAGTATTGATGAAACTAATCATAGTAACATAGTTGTCTCCTTTCTATTCTTTGTTTTGAAATCATACTTTTTTTCTGGGATGAATGACAATTCCTAAGCCTATTTTTGAATTAGCATTCCTCGTTTGCGTTATTACTTAGAATTATAAATTAAATTAACATATTTTCTTATTTTCTCAGTTAAAAAATTATTCATTAAGTCTAGTGTTCGTTTGAATTAAGTGTTCTAGATGAAATGAAATAACAAACGTTGTTTAAGATTTCCATAGGATGCCTTTGAAGTCAATGATCTTATTCGGGCCCACAAGAAGTAACATTTTAACTTGTCTATTGTAATAGTACTAAAGAATGATTCTACTGATATATTGCTTGCGGCAAGAGTTTAATTTGAGCTGCCTAAAACATTCGATAGTGGTGGAAAAACATTCCTAAGAACCGGAGTCACCTGCGATTTGTAACATGTTGATCGCGATGAAAGTTACCTACCACGGTGATAATTTTTGGTAATGCTGCTTACCGACCAGTAGTCATAATCTCAATTTCCATAAATACTTAATCAAAGGTAAATGAAGGCACGATCCACATTTGCTATTTACAAACTTGCGTACCAAAATTGACTTCAGATTTGAGTTGTGTGTTCAACTTCAGTTAAACACGTCGTGGTCACCGTGTTTGTGTAACTTTTTGAAAGCAGCCTCCCCCATAAACGACCCTGCATGAGTTCATAAATGTTCACAACCAAACTCCAGAATTTGTTCGGACGAAACATCGCTTGCTTCCAGGAGCGCATTTGATGGTGAACACAAACATGCAGACGTCTTCTCGCATAGTTACAGGCAGTAAAATTGCAACTTTTACGGCATGTAGCACAGGAAAATATGGCTGCATCTCGATAAGGAACCATCACCTCGATCTCGGCGAAACCTCGTGACTCCTAATGCTGGCGTGAAGGCATTGACAAGGAAGAAGGCATGAAAATTGCAGAAAATAAGTCGCTGAAAAAGTAATTGAAATTCCTGTTAAAGAGGTAGTATTACATTATTTGAAAACTATGCAAAATAATTACAAGTGATCGACTGTTGATGCCCTGCAATAGCGGTATGTAACAAAACAAATTTCCATAGCGTTTCATCTTTCATAGCAGATATTTGCCACCTAAATCTTACCTCTTTGAAAGAACGAAAAACATCCATCGTAGCGGTTGACGACTTCTCATAGGCAAACACAAGTTGAGTTAAATTTATTTACTGAGGCTTATTATGCTGACAGAGTTGACGTCTGAATAAAAAAGAAGATGACTTTTAAAAATTGACTAAAAACAAATTGAACATACATCAAGGTTATGACGAGTTGGACATGTTCATCAGATGTAAAGGTCATGTAGGCAAGATGTTGTGCTCAGTTTAGTGCTTTTGCCCGTTCATTTGATCGATCAACTGTGATAGTATTTTTGAATAGAGCTCTGAAAACGGCCTTGTAGTTCGGAAATTTTTTTCTGAGCGCGTATTTTAGTGGCTGTAGGAAAGGAATATTTCTATGTTTTTCTTAGGAAATGAACAATTGAACAGTTACGAACAATGAACAGTGTATGAGTTATGCTTACTGCCTATTTTTCAAATTTTGCGCAGTACTAAAATCTAGTATGCTTTATACGAGCCTATTAACGACGCCGCCGGTGTACGTGGCTTAACGGACACCAGCATACTAGCATTAGCTACCGTGAGCACTAAAAAACAGCTTGCTTGGAAAATTGAATCAGTACAAATAATTTCCTTCAATCCATTTAATTTCAATGAATTAAATATCAACTTAATCAACAAGTGAAAGTGCGTTGAAAAAATCTTAAATACATCCAATGATTTTACACGTCATGCTACGGGTTCGTACGAGGAAATGAACTCTGCCGTGCAATACTGTACGATATTTAGACGCTGCAACGTCAGGGCGTACAAGGTTGATTATTCTAGCGCTTCTGGTCAGAATTTACACTCGCAGAGCAGGAGCTGGGCTGTGACTGACGTCTCATGGCTCTGGCGACACCGCACGCTTGTCTGCCTTATCATATACCTGAGATATGAAGATAACCCGTGCATGTTGTTTTCTTCATATTGTGTACGTCGCTGGAAATTTTTTCTGTATATTTTCAGCCTAAGGATGATGTTAGTTACATCGATACGTCGCTTTATAAAGACTGACGAAGATTTAGAATTTTTTTTAAAAAAGGATGAGTAATTATTTCCATGTTTTAACACGTTAATATGAAAAAATGATAGAAATGATAAAAACTCCAAACGCTCCCACAGAAAAAACTAAGAAGCTGAAAAATCTAAAAATTTTACGTTTTTCATTATTTGAACTTGAAACTCAGGTTGTCAATAACTGATAAGATAGTATTATACAAAATTTATAACTGAAATTGTGGATACGATGCATGAATATCTTCGCAAGCAACGCAGCCTCGGTTATTTCAGTATTGAACTTGGAGAATTTGATGCTGGAGTTTTTTTCATTTCGGCGAAAACTGTCCGAGAGGAAACTAGCAATCAACATGATTAATTAACTTCGCCAGAACTTCAGAACTGTCACCTTCGCTAAAGTCGGCAGCACAATGCAATTAGGCATGGAAATTCGATTTTCAACAGCGCAAATGCTGGATTGGAAAGCTTTGCTGAGTGATTTTTATGTTAGGATGAAGCTACATTAACAAATGCAACTTTTCAAACATATTATTTAATTCATTCTTCACACGTCTATAACCCGTGATACAAGCGCACTGGCATTTAGCACTTAAGTTCTGATGCTTAACATGAAAATTGTTTGTATTCATTTTAGTATTTCTTAAAATTTTTCAGCAGACTCACTTATTTTACTTGAAAGTGTGAGGTTATACAAATCTTCCAGTACCCCTCAAGAAATGTGCGTGAAACCTAAGTTCAAAAATCAAATGAAATCGGTGGAAAGATAAATGTGTCGAAAGGCATAAAACGGATATCGTCAATCGATCCAATCTAGAAGAGTGTGTCGACTCATTTTATGGCCAGTGAATGAAAGCGTTATTTTTGCAAGCAGGTTCTAATTTGTGACATGTTGTAATCAGCGATCAGTGTTTCCTTGTGTGTGCCTATTTTAGATCATCCGACTGAAACGACATCTGCCAAAGTTTTAAAGGCCAAAATTGTGCATTGAACTGATGTGATTTTTTGATAAACATGTCTGACTGCTGAGTCCAGTACTCAAGGCTGCGTCATGAGGCATAAAGCATAAATTAAAAATGTAATTTTAATAAGGTAGCAGTTTAAGCAAACCTCTGATTAATTGTTTAGATATTTTAGAGGATGAATATCAGGCATTCCTGATCGCTATAGTCCTCATCCAGTCCCGACCTCATCGCTTTGATCGCTTACAACGTTTCCTCGCTTCGAGAAGGAAATCAGACCAACTCCTCATATGAAGCATAAAATTTAGAGATCTTGAAAACGAGGAATATTCCGAGAAAATTAAAAATTAGTCAAAACTCTGGTAAAATACTAACCTGTTCAAATCCTGGCTATAGTTATTCGGTATTATAAGTTCTAGAGACGAGAATGTAGAAGGCCTTTAAAGTCTTATAGAATAAAACAATGCTTCTCTATTTTGAGTCTCTTCATTAAATCTATTGCTCATTATTGAATGTTTATCCTGGATAGCGGAACCTGAAGGTCAGGAAAAACTATAATTTAAAATAACGGGAACAAAACAATGATTTTTACATGAATCATTGTTTTCATGAGCATTACTGTTATCTGCATTAGAACATGTATGAGAATTTAAATTTCATTGATAAGACTCAGGCCTCTCGATGTTAATCACTTCCTTTAAATCTTGAGATTGATTGGGATGGTTAATTCTAAAGAATGAAGACTGATGTTTGGTAGCTGATTCATCCACGTCATATATATACAGGGGTGCAATGATTTGTACACACACACACATATATATATACGTATTTTTGTGCTTGTATGAATATATATGCATAATTGTATATATATATATATATATATACATATATATATATATATATCAGCAGATATTATCCATCAAACATTGTTACACATAATATATAAATATATATACCTATATACAAATACTACGGGTCAAAATTGTGCGACACTTTTTTAATTTTGTTAATATTCGTTTGTGAATGATTTCTAATGCCTCTTCTAACTAAATGCCTAAATTTCAGGGGCCAGAAAAAGATGAAAAACTAAAATATATAGATTAGCTAATTAATTTCGATGACGAAAACCGACTGGCTAAAATTATGGGACAGAGGGAGAAAACTGAACTGCTTGGCTAAATCATAAGTCACTGGTTTCAGTGAGTCAGCACAGCATAGCCAAAGTGTTCCAAAACGGACATATCTGTTATAAAAAGAATAATTGAACTATACAAATAAATTTTTAGCGTTAGGGTGGTTGCGGAGGAACAAAAGTTCTCTAAGCATGTTATTGGCAGAACAATAATTTATTATGGTGTCCAATGGCACTTGATACTTTTTATCATCAAATAAAGTGGTAGACCAAGTAAACCCCACTTGAAGAGGACAGAATTATAAGAAGATAGGCTTTAAAAGACTGATTTAAAACTGCAGCATGTATTAATGGATGTATTTAGCAAGTTACTGCCAAAAATGGATTTGTTTAGCAAGTTACTGCCAAAATTACATGTGTTTAGCAAGTTACTGCCAAAAATGAATGTGTATAGCAAGTTAATGAGAAAAATGGATGTGTTTAGGAAATTTGTAAATAGACGTTTGAGTGAAGCATGCAGGCTTATTTGCACGACCAACTTTAAAGAAACAACTCAACAGCTAGAAAAATCATGAACTGAAGCAGGCATTCGCCAATAATCATGCGTGTGAAACCTTGATAAGAGGAAAAATGTTTTCATTAGAGACGAAAGTCAACTTATTTGGCTCTGATGGTAAAACATTTGTAAGAAGATATAAAGGAGAGAGATTATCAAGCAAGTGCACCAAAAAACAGTCAAGCTTTGTGGCAGTAGTTTTATGGTTTTCGAAATGTTTTCCAGACAAAGAACGACTACTCTTCCCCGATTGAATAAAATAGCAAATACCACACTGTACGAGACATGCTTTAAATCATGTGATTTCATTATTTCATCACTCAATATGTGAAAATCCCATTTTTATACAGGTTGAAATCCCTTACCATTAAGCAAGGCTGGTAATAGTTTATTTAAAAAGATAAAATTTGAAAAATATTGATTAGCCACCCAGAGTCTTGACTTGAATCTGACTGAGAAAATTTGGCACATACTAGGTAGGCACTTTGTGGCTAGGAATTCAACAAATTTTGAAGATTTGTGATTTAGACATGAACAGAAATGGTCGAAAATTACTCAAACAGAATGTTATACTGTACGAGATATTTAGAACTTTTATTTAGATAATCTTATAGGAATCATGATGATCACGGTCATGTTTAAGAATTTTATTTTCATTTGGTATATAGGGTTTTGAAGAAGCGTCAAAAGCATGCCTGAAAATTTCAAGTCATCAATTTTGGTTAAAAAAATAATTTGTGTTTCGATTTCTTTCATGCTTGAATGGAAGACTACTTGAGAGCGTGATACAAAAACTGAATTCAAGGTACTTTTCAAAATTCATTGTAGTCACATTAATGTACATGTTATTGGAAACACACACCTTCCTTAATTTCCTACGCATTGATTTCATTTCCATAGTAAGGTACAAGTCCTGTAGTGGGTGCGCACAGGTTTGCACGAAGGTTACATTTTAAATGGCTTTATTATTCGTATCTTAAGATTTCAGGAACTTCACCCCTAGTCAGACGATGCTCTGCTGCTGCGATTTTAAGATTGGTTGCCATGCTTTAGCTCCCCTTTGACGCTTGGCTGCTGCTTACCTCAGCAATGCTGAAAGAAGTCTTGTGAACAAACGTTCTGTTTTCTCAAAATTTTCCTCGTCTATCATCGTGTAAAGGAGCTCAGTATGAGAGCGAATGCTTTGAAGTTTAATTGAAACGGAAATTGAGTTGAAATTTTGAAATTCTCCGTAACAATCGACCTGGACGATTGCAAAATGAAATAATGGATTTGAGTTATAACAATGAATTATTTCCTTTGTGAATTATAAAGCGTTTCAAAGTTAGGTCCCCCTGGAAAGTTGGACATACTCCGAATGCAGTGCGTCTTCAATAACATAAACAACTAAAAAAAATTAAAACGAAACAAAAATTTACTCCGTTTGAAAGGTACTTTAAATTATACAGGGTATAATAATTTAGCCTAAAGGCCAGACAACCATAGCAACCGTTTGAAAGTTACAGTATAATTATATACAATATAATAATTGAGCTTGAAGGCCAGACAACCATAGCAAACAAAAGTACAAAAACGATATATTTCTAATAAAACTGGTGTATGAAAATGCAACACGCAATTTCATCGGCGATTTGCATTTTTACAGTCACTTGCTTCAGATAACGCAACAAAAGAAGATAGATAAAAGATAAACGCACGACAAAAATTCTGAGACCCGAGCGTGTTATCAATATTCAGCATTAAATTATAGAATAAAGTTGGCTTGGCCTCGGATTTTTCATCAAAGTTCAATCAAGGATAAAGAAACTCAATAAATTCTTCAGACATGGACTGGAACATTGAGAGGTGTCTGTCGAGCGATCGTATTGGCGTTATGTACCCTGACACCTTTGTCAGGGTACATATTGATACCCTGCTTTATTTTTAGCGTAAATTTTAGAATTTTGGTGCTTGTTTGTTAACTGTCACCAATCAACTATTTAATTCTCTAAGTTTAAGACTTCTTTAGTGTTGTTGATTGTCCATTAACATAGTTTGGGTTAGTGTAGGTTAGATAAATGGCTTCGACTTTGACGATAACGAGGGCAATTACTTAAAAATAAAAACTTTGAAAATTACGTTACAAAATGTTCACACGCAACAGAAAGGCACCAAATTTTCTAACTGGAAAAGTACTTGCACCAGCTTCACTTCTACAATTGATATGAGTAGGAGCGTAATTTTCCTTACTTCAAGTGTCTCTAACACTAACTGGTCGAGTATAATTTTCGCTCTCCTTACTAATGTGTAAGATACTACGAATGTATCATTCAGTGTGCGTAATCTGTAATAGCGCACGTGTTTCATCGATCCTACTAATACGACGGAAGTTCGCAGCATTTGCGTAGTAATAGATTTCATTTCTAATGTTTGACAAAGGATAACTAACTGAACCTTTTGAGGAATAATGCCAGTTGAGCGCAACGCGAGCCCTTGCAACTTCATTTGATTGCGACATGGATGGTCCATCGACCGTAAAACTTGATCTAATTGAAATACAGATTTCAACCAATAAAAAAAATATTTTTTGAGACATTTTTCGTACATATACAAACATGATGGGGCTGATCAATGCATTTACGCGCATAATTAATCATTAATGGGGCAAATTTTTCAATGCATTTCCAGTAATAATTTTTACTAAATAGGGTTGATTAATTATTAAATTTAAACACATAATAATTTATCCATGTGATATCTCGGCTAATAAATTAATAAGCAAAACTACTGATTGAGGGTGAGGGGCTGATCAATGCATATGAACGTATAATTATTGACTGATGGGACAGATCAATGCATGGCAACAAGCTGCCACCTAGCAGCACGTAGTCACACTGTTAAATCCAGCTAACTCCAAAATAGAAATGTGTTCACTCCCTGATATTATATTCAAGTCATTTGCAAGTTGTTAATTCATATTATATACAAGAGATTTCTCCAAAAAACAGAAACAGAATGAAAAATCACACACACTAGTACGCTCTCAAAAAGTACTTCAGACCTCAGCTAAATTTTATGTTTGAAAGCTCTTAAACAAATAAATAAATAGCACAGAAAGAGCTCTCTGTAACTTTGAACGTATATTTTATGAATGATAGTCTTAGACTTATCATAACCTAGTAGAAAAAGCCCCGAATTAAATTTTTACTTTCGGAATTTATTATTCGAAGCGAAAAAGATACAATAATGCCATTTTCCACCACTGAATTCGTAAAATTTACTTTAATCTTAATTTTAAAAAGTTGAGGTCAAAATTCGCCTGAATTTTCGTGTCAGACATTCGCTGGGGAAATAAGCCGACTGCAAATTTCATTCCAACCTGATCGACTTCGTAACAGCCTCAGCTTAGCGTCCATGGATTGACTTGCACGAGTGCGACGAAAACGCATTCTGTGTTTTACTTCTTTAGCATGGAAACGAAAATAGATTCGATGTTTTGCTTCGGTAGCATAGAAACGAAATTGCATTCGATGTTTCACTTCGGTAGCATAGAGACGAAAATGCATTCTGCGTTTTACTTCAGTAGCATAGAAACGAAAATACATTCGATGTTTCACTTCGGTAGCATAGAAACGAAAATACATTCGATGTTTTGCTTCGGTAGCATAGAAACGAAATTGCATTCGATGTTTTACTTCGGTTGCATAGAGACGTAATTGTATTCGATGTTTTGCTTCGGTAGCATAGAAACGAAAATACATTCGATGTTTTGCTTCGGTAGCATAGAAACGAAATTGTATTCGATGTTTTGCTTCGGTAGCATAGAAACGAAATTGCATTCGATGTTTCACTTCGGTAGCATAGAAACGTAATTGTATTCGATGTTTTGCTTCGGTAGCATAGAGACGAAAATGCATTCTGCGTTTTACTTCGGTAGCATAGAAACGAAAATAGACTCGATGTTTTGCTTCGGTAGCATAGAAACGAAATTGCATTCGATGTTTCACTTCGGTAGCATAGAGACGAAAATGCATTCTGCGTTTTACTTCGGTAGCATAGAAACGGAAATACATTCGATGTTTTGCTTCGGTAGCATAGAAAGGAAAATACATTCGATTTTATACTTCGGTAACATAGCGTGACTTGCAAGAGCCGCTTGCGCGTGGGAGCTGAGGGAGGTGACGTACCGCTCGTGATCAGGCCATCTTTATGCTTGAGATATCGTGTCATGTTGTGGACACGTGTTCGGCAGTGAAAGCAGAAATATTCAAGGTTATCTTATGCGCTTTAGCCTTCGGAGATAATATTGATAAACAATGCAGTTTCGTGTGTGTGTTACATAACACATTTTGGAAAAATATGAATGTACGAAAACTATAGTGGATATGGATTGGTTGCATCCGATTGGAATAGGTAATTACTAGCGAGATGCTGATTTTCACATCCGATTGATTGTTATTATTTGTTTTCAATTAAATGTTAGCTACGACAAACTTCAAGTTAAAGCATGTGTTACTATGCTTTGTATCCTTAATCTTCATTTCACTATCTTATTAATAACAGATCACATCAATTTAAAAAGTCTTAGGTAGGCCCGTGAGATACGTCAAAAAAATTTTTTTTATCATAACGACGAATGCCGTAACCGGTATAAACTTGCTGCATCGTGCAATGGTTCTGGTCATTGAATTACTTCGGTGGCATAGAAACGACTACACATTCTACATGTTACTTCGATAGTACTGAAACAAAAATGCATTCTATGTGTTACTTCGCTAGCATATAACGGAAACGCACTCTCTGTTAATTTTGATAGCATAGAAAGTAAAATGAGCGTGGCAACACAGTGAATAAACTCGTTTTAATTATTAGAAGAGAGGTCTTTTCTAACTAGGCCTGCATACATGAATCATTAAATTTGTTGTTAGAATTTACGCAGACATCACGAATCACTTTTTTCCTTTGGAAGTGCAACGTGTATATGAAAGATTTATGTTAACTGAATTTCACACCGACTTGAAACCTCTGAAGACAACTTGTGTTTCTTAAAACATCATAGTATTTCTGGATAAAGACGGTACGTTGGACTGACGCCTATTGTGTAACCTGTAATTGTATAGACAATCTATGCGAAAAATATGTGTTCTACTCTCACTGCGCTACTATATTAAATGAATACAATAATATTTTAAAGACATTTTAGGGGATAAATATTCCGTTGGTGTACCGAAGTATAGAAATTATTTATAACGAGTACTTCGAGGCTATAGCTGAAGTTCCCTACGCTCACCGAATATCAGGGATAATTTGTTGGTTGCAATTATTTCGTAGCTCGAGTTGCAGACGAAGAACAAACGAAGAACATCAACCGGAAAGACTTTCCGTTGTAATCTTAAATTTCTCGGCTAGATTGTTTACGATCAAAATAATCAAAATATTAGTTTCATGTAAATGCTTATGAATTATTGTAATCTAGTTAAAAATTAAGAAATCATTACTGTTCGTTGCGACTATCTGAAATGCTGATTATGTTATCGATAAGGAAATCCTCTCTTGGAATGAAGATAATCTGGCTTCTTCTTCAGTATCTTCTGCGGAAAATATTACGCGCTTACTGCAACTGTACACCATGTAATCTCAAGTTATTTTATCACCTTGATTTTCTGATCTGTCAACTCAAGTGAGAAGTCGCACTCTGAACTGCAAACTCATGCTACGCCTACGCTAACTGTATAGCGAGCCCTGCCATTTGCGAACCATGAGAAGAAAACTTCATCTCTGATATATCTACCCTCTGTAAGCACCGTTGTTTTTGATTTCGTAAAAGTAACGGACATGCAAAAATCAATTTGAAATGAGAATTTGAAACAGCTATTTTTGATTGATTTAATTGAAAATTTGAGACAGCTATTTTTAGTCAAGGCCAACACACCTGTAAATCCAATCTTAAAATAGCAGAGCACTCGATAAAGATAGACACGGAGTTGGCTAATGAGTAATGGTGATATTAATTCAGGTGGAAGTCAGACTGTTATAGCCTTCGTTCCTCAACGTCTTGATCGCCTCTAGTTACAGGCAGGAAGAAACTGAAAATAGAATGAACTCTGGATAAATGTAAAGGATATATATAACTCCTGGCAGCTCTACTGTGCAGATGCGTTTTGTCATTTCAAAAATGGATGAACTCTCACGTGATTTCTAAGTTTTGTTGAATATTTAAAATTACGAAAAACTTATCCAAATGTGTAATGGCTAGAATCTGATCCTTCGATAAAGTTCCCCTTTTTCCAACAATTTTGTCTACGTATTCACCACCTTTCTGACTTTTTTACACGATTTTTCAAAGTAGAGTTTTAGTTCTTATGTGATTTGAAGTCGAAAGCACGAGTCTTTCATGAGCTCGTTATCTAAACAGCTACATGCATAGATAGTACTGAGATAAAGTAATACCCTGAGACCGAGATGCATCTAGGAGATTTCTCAGGTAAAATACGAACCTGATTTTCAGTCACTTGTGTTCTAATGTACAAAGATGCACATTGACTTCGAGACAGTCTAAAGGTAGATGTTTTATTGCTTTAGCTTGGTGAAATCTTTACTAATGATCACACCACTTTCTAGTTAAACCGTCTTTCTGTCTCGTAAAAGCTCATGATCTTATTTATTGCTCAGCAGACATTTCTATTGAGCTTCTTTGAGCGTAAGTCCCCACGCGATCAAAACTTAAGCAACGGAGCACATCCAACACAAACGAACAGAACTCATGCAGCACATTCAAAATTCAAATACAAACGAGTAGAATCTTATTTAATCAACATAAACAAACAGAATGTATGATGATGATGTAACATAACTCATTCATCACAAAAGAGCAAAATTGATGGCATAATCAAATATATCAAACACATTTTGAGCAGAGTGCACGATGTAACCTAACATCTCAAACATAATTGAGCAGAAAGTGTGCTATAACCTAACAAATCCAGCTTAAGCGAGTAGCATTCAAGTTAAAAATGGCCACAAATGAGCAGAACCTTTTTTAAAATTTGACTCAATCCGCAGAATCTAGCACAACATGTAGCAGTTTAATGTTTGCATCAAAAATGCGCAGAATACATTTTATAATCTGTAGTATCCATTTTCTGGGGTTTGAAATTTTGTGGGGCTTTTTTCGTGTCACACGTTTGATGAACTAAATCTATACGGAGGGCGTTATAACTTCGAAGGATTCCTGGTGCCGTTATTTTACTCATGTAGTTCTCATGTTTGTCAGGGCAAAATGTAATAATTGTTCGTTGTGACGGCACCAAAATAGTACATGAGTCAATTAACGTTTTATTTCTGCGATGTCCTTAGTAGGTGCAAGCCGGTAATTTTAGAACGCCAAGTTTAAACTAAGCTCATTCAGTGCACTCGAACTTTTGACGCACATTCAAGTTCAGTGATCTGATTAAACAGTGTTTTTGTGACCGTTTTTAAGTTATCGACATTAAAATATCTCATCAGAGACCATATAAATAAGATCCTTTATTGAAGAACATAAAGGAGAGCTATGTATAGATTGCGACAGATTGCGTTCGAATATAAAATTGAAGACTACGACCATGTCAGTGAACCACTGCAGCGATCGCACCAATCCAAACTTTGGTCCGATCACGCCCTTCACCTGCCGGTCACGCGAGGATCATTGGTTGCAGATCACGCAGGTCTCTGCTGACAGGCATGTGTGCTCTCTTTCAGCTCGACATGTCCTCTTCAGCTCGTCTTTATGCACTTATCTGGCTGGCTCAGTTTCAATTGTACATCTTGTCGGCTAAATAAAGGTTGTGGATGTAGAGTACTTGGGTAAAAATACTAGGGTTCTAAAAATATAAAACGCCTAAAGATTCAGAGCATTTCATGCATTATGTGCTCTTCATTATGCATCACTCATGCTTAGATAAAAATCAGTACAACTCTGGTAGTGTTGTTGCCAGTAAGTAGGAACTATGCAAAATCAGTACTTGAGCCGATATTTCTGATTTGATTATTTTCTTTCCTGAGTACACACATAAATTAGTAACGTGTGCAATAGCAGCCGTGATTTTGCCAGACGTTTTTATAGTACTTACGATTTATACAAGTTGTTATAGAACCAATGATTTTTTTGCAGTTGTTTTAAGACACCTTTTTCAAGTTCATTTAGTGAAGTTCACTTATTTGATAATTATCAAAAGTGTCGGTCAAAAATCCTCTTCACTGCGGCCATCTCATGCAGTAGCTCGAGCAAAATGACAACTTCTCTCCTTGACAAACAATGTCATGGGCTCGAAGCACATGTTCTATTGTATAATCGTCTAAATACTTGCCCAAGAAGGTTGAACTGGGTCGTATCCATGGGGTGGTCCCGGCTGATCCCTTTACAGATCCATGATCAAGTTTAAGTTAGATTGCTCCAATTTTTATATGCTATTGGTGAGGAGGTAAATTTGACCATAATGCCTACATGTGCTCAACGACTCTTAACGATCAGTGTTAGTTGTTTACCAAAAATCACTGCATTAGAGGTAAAAAGCGCCTACGCCTACTTTCATAGACACTTCTGAGGCGGTGTGAAAAAACCTTGGTTAAACGATTGCAAGAATTCAAACTGGGCTGCAAGGGCGTGGGACAGCTAACACTTACAGATTCTACGTATTTTTGGTATCTTTCGTTGTTATATAGACCTTGATATAAGTTGATTGCGAAACAAAAACATTTATTTTTGAGTAAATGCTGTGGTTTGTACGTGGTCTGCTGGGCGATGTGAATTGAATAGGAAAGTTACAATTTCCAGAAGTAGCGCATATGAGTAATTCATGTTTTTTGTTAGTAAATAAAAAAGTTATCGGTAATTTTTTCATCATCTCAAGTTTAAAAAAATATATTCTAAAATGTACTAGATGGAAAACTTCTCAGTTTTCTTCATAACACACACTACTGCCTTCGTTGCGTCATTAGCAACGAGCTCTGTTACCAATGGCAACCACCTAATATTTATTACATGTATTTATATACAGGAGTTAAATGGATGAGTTATTCATCGAGAAGAATCCTTTTGAAAAAACGTTGTTTAAAAGCACATATACGTAATTTGGATCTGCACTCAAACTTGTGTGAGTAAATTTATTAGAAATAAACATTTCTCACCAAACCTTTGACGAAGTACGTGTATGCATATAAATTAATAATACATTTATATACAGTCACATTAAATTTTCACGCATTTCATGCTGTACAGTGTACATGGATATGTACATTTACAGAGCTGGGTGGAAATTGCATAACGGGAATAAAAGTGGGAGCTGGAAAATAAGGTAAATCAACTTGACTAAAAATTTAAAGAAATCAAGGATGACTGATTTGGCTGAAAAATCAACGCTGAAAATGTATTCCCAGTGGAGGTGTCTATGACCATTTCCATCGCATTGCGCAGTATTCAAAAACAGCGTAAACGCGAGCGCCTCTACCGAGTGAGAGTACACACCGCACTAGACGGACAGAAGAGGCCGTAAGTATTGAGAAATCATCCTCGCATTCAATTTGCATTTCACTTCTTCCCTTAAAGAATAATAAACTGATAAACTATTGCAATTTAAAAGTGGCTTTGATAAAAGCCTACTATTTCCACCTTGCCAGAGTTCCCTTATTGTTTGAACTTTTATCGTTTTTTTATCAAATAATTTTATACTGTAATAATTAAATATGTATTTTTAAATCTTTCTACCATTTTGAACCACGTGAATTAGTTCTCATCTTGATGATATTTTCATTCTTCTAGTGTGTTTTCAGATTGCGTAATAACTCGATCTAGCCTGCTTCATTTCACCAAAAAAAAATTCAGTTTGTATCACTAAGATTTAATGGGGATATATAGTTTTCAGAAGAGTTAGTGGACTTTTATCCCAACATTTTCCTCATCGTTACCTTTGAGTCTAAAAAGTTGAATTTCAGGAAATTAATTGGCAGTTAAGTGTGAGGTGTTCTTATATGATCTAACTTATTTGGTGAATAAAGAGTAGTCTGGAGCGTGTGGATTCCAGTTGACTGCCTTGCTTGCACTCTCAGAATGATTACATATATACATATAATAATTATTTTTTGCAACTACAACAAAGGTCTATAAACTTTAATAAATAATCTGAACTATTTTCCACACAGGCAGTTCCCATTTAATTTTATAAATTTGTTATTTAGTTGGTATCACGAATACCTTGATGACTTCACCCACTGCCAGCATGAAACTTCAGAGCTGAAACTTCTGAGCAGATCGTGTGGGCATGTCATATGTGATACAGCTCTGTTGCACGAACTCGCGGTTGCCATGCTTTTCAACACGATCGATACCATGAATTCTGGAACTAAATGCAGGCTTGAAAATGAGGTTATAATGTTATCTGCCCATTAGATTTGAAATGCAGACGACACACAATGCCAGAGCACGAACCTGTCTAACCTTACACGACACAAATGAGAGTGGTGGAACATTTCAAAATGCGTGTTCCTGAGTGCACCTCCCTAACTGGAGTGCAAACACTGCATTCAACTGTGCTCTGTAATGCCTGTGCATGCACGCAAACAACGAGACAGCGAAGGTTAACATGCACACTGTATTCTTACCTCGAGAATTGAGGCCAACTTCACGAAAGCAGAGTGGAAGAAAAGCAAAATAAATTAGGAGCTCTTGGCAGGTGAAATGGAGGGTAGAAATTGGACGATTTAAGATTTCTGGTGGATATTGTTTCTTGTATTTTATCGAGTTGAATACAATAGAGTTCATTTCAATTTCAATTTTAATTTTCAGTTGCCAAACATTTTCAAAAGACCTTTTTATTGGCTTCCAATTATTGGTGATACTTAAGCTGAGTACGCAACAAACATTATATCTGCATGATTTTCAATGCGTACAAGTACAAATTTTGGCCTTTGCTTTCCGAGCATGGGCGAATGTTTGTGAATGGAAATAACCATTCTAAACGAGTGCAAATTTGGGATATCCATCTTGAGAATTGCAAAAAAACACTCATCGTGAAGCATATATTTGTAACCTCATGTTTGAAGTAGCGTAAAATTCGTTTAGTATTTTGTATAAAATGTGAAGTAGTGACAACATATGTGTTGTAATTTACAGAATATAAATACCAGCACAGCATCTATGATATTTTGGATGATAATATAAAGCTCAATTAATTATTATTGAGTTTTTGCTGCTATAGAATTTAAAATTTTTCGCGTAAATTACTTTCTATACAACTTTTTTAAACTCTGAAACTTAAACTACACGCTATTTATGAATACTTTATTAATTGTTTAACCTACCAGTCATGCACAGTACTTGTGTTGAGTTCATTAGGCACTTGTGAACGCAGTAACATCATACACTAGCATTACATCACATATCTTAATAATGTACTGCATAGAAATTTGTTTAGAGCAAGTCATTAATAGATCAAACACTATCGTTTGAAAAAGCCTTGTTTTCATTTCACGTTGAGAGTTCTCTCTCATGAGTGGAGGCAAGAATTCGTCTTGAAAATATCTTAAATTAATCGTGACTTCAAATGTCTACTTTAATTATTCGTATGGGTCACACTAACATATTCTTTAATAAAATTCGTGGCTGATAGGTAAAAGTTCTATTGACTTTTGATAGGGTTTGCAGTTCTGTTTTTCAAAAATCAAGTATATTGGATGATGGCCTAATTATTTCAGTTCTTTACCTAGCAGTGAAATTAAGGTACATTCAAGTTTTCGTTGAATTTTAAACGACGTTCTTTTCTATGAAATGGAGTCGCTCACTCCTTGAAAGTTTTCTTCTTTCTAAAGACTTCTTTTTGACAGTTGAGAAACTTCATTCAATACTTTAAGGCAGAAAGTTATTTCTGGCTTAAATCCCCAACACAATTGAAAAATTATTGTTTACAAAAGAAAAATATATTTTTTAAAAAAATACATATTTTTCAAATGCTCAAAAAGCTTATTCAAACAAACATGAATGTTTAAAATTAAAATTGAATTAGAGTGAGCGAACTATGGAAATCAGGTAAGTTTTCTGCGCCTTTGAAATTAATGAAATAATGTTACAAATTTGATAAGATGTTAGTTTAAGCCTCCCTAACCGCAACAAAAGCGTTCCTAGAAGAGGAAGGAAGAAGGCACCATTTTGAAGGGAAAGCGGAATCTATACACAAGGTGCACAGAAACAGTATAAGTTGAGGAAGAAGTTTATGAAATAAGATAAAAGTTGAAGAAAGTTGCAGGTGCTGGAAAACAGGATTTCAGAGAAGTGAAAATATCGGCCGAAATAAAAAATTTATTCTCTTTTTACAAAAGGAAGGCCTACGGAACCTTTAGCTCGGGACCTCACATATTCTGCCTGGGAGCGCTCATTCCCATAGATACAATAGTTGTATCCTCCAAAGGGGAGAAGAATAAGACCAATATTCACACATGAACAACACTTTTAAGAGCTCGTAAGAGTAAAAATTTATAAACACAAAACTGAAAGTTAATTACAATCACGATCGATCTTCAGGAAGACCTGCGTTCTTTTAAACATGATACATATTAGTGAGAAGTGTAGTCCCCCTTTTTTCATTTAAATGGCTGTGAGGAATTTCAAGTTATTTTCTTCTTATCAGGCAGAGAAGGCAATGAAGGGTCATAAATAGAATTCGAGTTTCAGTTGATAGAGCAAACATAGAATTGGAGAATGTCAGTACGTACTTAACACGAGGAATTGTGAGCGGAAGTTGCATCATTCAGGAGTATTTTTTTCTAACAAATACTTCTCCAGGAATCGAGCGTTAGCTAATTGTGTGTGAAAATTTGAATTTGAATGCCAAAATTTCGAGAGACAGAGAGTGAGATCAATGGACCCAGCTTCTTGTCCAGGCAAGAAAATAACGAAATCTTGCGGCTACTCTCTCCTGCTAATTGAGTCGTCCCTCAAATTAGTTAAAATTATTGTCGGGCACCAAAGAAAATAAGACCCTGGAACGAGAGCACTGCAATATTAATTAGAGATCTATTTTATTGAATAATTTCAATTTTCGCTGAAATTAGTCAAACGTTGATTGGATTACAAGCACAAAAAAAAATTCTTACACAATCAACGACGTAAGGTTTTGCAGTTTATGTTTGAGGGGGATTTTCAGGTCTTAGACTCCGTTATAAACTTGGATCTGTCCAATCTTAAGAAATGATTATTTTGGGGAGATAAAATATATCTACTGATAAATGGGCTTCAGTCGAGTGTCAACTTTATGAATTTCTATTTTGTTAGTGCAAAACAATTGTTGACGGCCATCAAAATTCTCTGACCTTACCAGAAACGAGGTAAAATAGAAAACTTCGTGCAGTTGCCCACAACAATAATTTTCAAGTAAAAATGAAACATTTTCGGGTTGCAGATGCTGCGATGTAGGTAATAAGATGCTGGTTGCCTAGTGCTAAAATTCGTACTGATATTGAGGGAGAACACTGATAGTGATTCCTATATTCAGTGTCATGAATCTTGTATTCGATTAACCGTTGCTGTCCCGAAAGTGACGCTAATGGTTGCTAAAATTTATCAAACGAGTCCGAGATTTCGATTTCAGGTACATTAAGGAAGCTCGTTATGGAATACCTGCGATGTGAAGCAAGCTTTCTTCGTAAACTGGGTGTGTTTTTGATGTTTCGTAAACATTCATGGAACTTCCTTTTACAAATGAATGAGTTTTCTTTTATGGCCTTTAACAAAACTCGCTGCAGCTTTAAAATGTTAATTTAATTACGAAAAATTACGAAGCAGAAATGTTTATCATGCGTCTTTTCCCGGGTGGGAAATTGTTGACAAAATGCTAAAAAAAAAGGTAAGCAGACGGAAAAACAATGCTTTTTTGTTCTTGTGCTACATTTCTTCAACAATTTTTTCATCCATAAATGTCAGCTGGTCAAAATTTTCGTGTCATTTTACTGCAGTTCATTTAGTACAACTTACTACGCTTATTTTAAACCTCCATCACCGTTCCTTAAAGCCCTTATTTCTTGACAAATCAGCTTCTCATAATAACTAATCAGGAATTCTTAAATACCAGCAGGTAAAAATATTCATATCATTTTACCGCAGATCTTTTAATTTAATTCACTACGTTTATTTTAAACCTCCAGCACTGTGCCTTGAAACCCTAATTCCTCGGCAAATCAGCTTCTCATAACTTACTCGGGAATTTTTATTTTGCGCACTGGTACCCGATTCTAGACTTGTGATGAAAAGGAGAAATAACTCAACGTACGTTTTGAGTGAAAGAAACTGTCTCTATCTAGACAGAACTGAAGGCTTAGGGAAGTGACAAAAAAGTGTTTTAATCTACCTTCCAGCAACATCAACTGACAATTCTATGAAAAAATGGTATCGATAGTACTGAATATTTTCTGTTTGAGCAAGTAATGAAAACTTCAAGACTTGAGGAAGTGGTGATCTGTCCAGGATTACAATGAATGAAGAAGACTTCAAGCTATGTACAAGTTGAAAAATTAACCATAGACTATAAGTGAGGCCACATAATCCTTAAGACTCTTAGAGGCCATACAATTATCGGTCAACACAACAAAGTTGTGTTACATCGGATAATGAGGAGAATTTACCGGCAATGTACTCAATTTCTCGAATGTAAGTATAAATTTGACACTGTATCAAAAATAATTGTGGGAATAAACTTCCTAATAACTGTAGTATTTTGAGTCTCTCGCGAGTATTATTTGTCAGTAGAATAAATTGATCTTTTTTATATAACGAGCGTGTCTTTTTTTCAGATAAGCTAGGAAACAATGAGTACATTCATTGTCTCCAGCAGCGACTCGACTGCTACCTCGACGTGCAGGGCCATCATCTTCAAGCAAATTCAAGAAAGAATGCGATGTCAAGTGACGGTGTGTTTTTTTTTGTTTTCAAATTGCTTACCATATTATTTGAACATTATTTAAAATCAAGAACTTATTATTACCATCATTCAGATTTGCGATGCTCTATTGCCATGCAGGAAATACTAGCAACACTGGTGAATCCAGAGCACTTACCCCCCCGCCACCGGTCAGCAGTTCTTTTTCTTCGTCTTTGGCAGAGATGCCAGACGGAGTCGTGGTTTGCTTGCTTCCATTCTCTTCTTGTTTCGCCAGAGGAGCCTGAAGTTCGACGTCTGTGGGGTTCAAAGGTTGCTCTTCAACGGTTTCCTTCACGTGGTTTACGTCTGGTTCGGCTTCTTCGGGTTTTGGAGAGGCGCGTGCTGCATTTTCTTTGTCTTCTTTCGTTGGTTTGGTTTCATCTTCAAGTTTAGTGACAGTTTTGTTGCCCTCTGTCATCACAGTCGTATCTTTTGCAACAGGCATCTTCTCCTCGACTTCAGGCTTATTTTCAGTCTTACTTTCGGTCTTACTTCCAGTCTTTTCAGTAATGTTTTCCTTAACGGGAGACTCTTTCTTCTCTGGATTCGTGTTTTCTTTCTTTAGCTTATCGTCCCCTTTTGATGGACTTTTCTTCATTGCTTCTCCTGACTTTGGTCTATCTTTTGTTAATGAATCTTTAGAAGGAGAAGGCTTGGGCTTTCCGTTACCAGCTTTGCCCGGACTTGCAGTTGGTTTCTTTGGTTCTGCTGGTTTGCTTTTATCTGCTGCTTTTGTCTTCGGATCGCTAACTTTTCCAGCAGCAGCCGCAGCACCGCCCCCTGCTTTAGGTTTGACGTCCGACGCCTTTGTTTTTGTGTCTGCAGCTTTGCTCTTGTCATTTGGTTTTGACGGAGAATTGACGGCTCCTTTATCACCAGGTTTAGCTTTTGGTGACTCTTTAGGTTTGCCGTCAGCTGCTGTCTTAGGAGCAGGTTTTTTATCCTTTGGATCAGTTGTTTCCTTCTTAGTTTTTGGATCATCTTTCGTCGATGTGGGCTTAGTTCCTGGAGTTTTCTGGTCTTTAGCAACAGGTTTATTTTTGTCATTTAAATTCTTCTTTTCTTCGTTCGTTTCAGCTGCTTTTTTCTCTTTAGTGGCCTCAGCACCACTTTCTGTCCCTTTCTTTTCACTCATGTTGACGATTGTTTAGCACGTAAGCTGGAAATATAATTTTAGCAGATCAATTAATAAGGTCTCAACATGAAAATAGATGCATTAGTTATGGTTATCAGAAAGCCAATTTTCACGAGTGTGAAATGTACTCAGTGTGTTGAAGAACACGCTGGAAATTTATACTGCAGTTGGGAAATCTGTCGCTAGTACAATTATTTTTCATTCTGTCCTTGCTTAAAAAGGATCCTGGTAAGACGCTTTTGTCATGGTGTAAAACATGTTCATTTGTCTTGATATACAAAATCGGTATTGCGCACAGATCGAATAGCGTATCATGCCAAAATGTTCTCATCAAAAATTCTTTTTCAATTTTCTATCAACAAATTATGTAGCTCTGTCTCTGTTCAATGGCGGACTGAGACTGAACTATTTATCCGTCTCAGCCAACATTCAGGTTTTTCTCATATTACTGGCCGCCCATTTGCTTGTCCCCCTCAGTCCGCCATTAGAAACCATTGCAATAGTTCCAAAAACCTTTTCAAAATGTCTAATTTTTCTATTCTATGCAAAGCATTTAATGAACAAGACCTCCGTATTCTAGAATCTCTTTATGTATTCACAAATAAACCTTCATTTAATAACGATTTCAGCGCGACAAAATTATTTGTAGCCCCTACTTCCTAACTTACGGTACGCTGATGTGTGCTTGGTGTGTGTGCATGTAGCGCGTGTGTGTATGTGTGTGCGTGTGTGTGTGGGTGTGTGGGTGTGTGTGTATATATATATCTATAAATGTGTAGGTGTATGAGTGTGTTGGGTGTGTATGGTTATGTACGCCTGTATGTACTGTGTATATTACCTAAACGCTGAAGTGTGGTATTCTAGTCGTTAGAAAAAGATTATTTTTATTTTTTGCGTTTTTGCTTGGTATTTTTATTCAGACCTTATCCGTCTTATGCATGACGGAAAAATTACTTTTTATTTCTTCCAGCACTGATGATGGAATAACTTGTGTTCCGAAACGTTTGCTACCATAAATGTTCCCTATAACGTTGGTTCTTCTTTTTGTTTTGAGAATAAGATTTCCTAATAATCGCCCAATAAGTACTACTAATTGGTTAAATGTGCGCTAAATATACATAGAAGCAGAATGTGTAAAAATAGTTCAAAAATTTTAACTGATATAGAATGTATACACATTTTTGGTGCATTTATGGGGGGAAAAAATTCGTAGAAAATACTTTTCTGCTTCTAATCGGCTCAAATCATCTTTTATTGGGAGAATTTGTTCTTAAAATTGTTCTTTTCATGTGCTCAGTAGCTGAAATGAGCAGCATCTAAATAGTTTTGTCATTAGTAAGCCCTGCAATACCACTCAGTGTAGTACATTCAAGGTTTGAAAAAAAAAATTCTGATCTAAGTAAAAGAAATCTTAATTTAAAAAATATCAAAGGTGCAGAGTACAGGAAATTATCAAAAAAGCCTAAAATTCTGTTTGGAATCATTTCTTCAATTGTGTGTGTTTGTAGCCATACGGGTCAAGAAACTTTAAAACACCGTAGAAATTCTGGTGTACCCCGTAAGATCTATGGAAGGATCTTCGAAGAAAATACTCCGTGAGGTTCAAAATTATCCTACGACCCCGCCCAAAGAGTCGCAAGAAGATTTTTCAGCTCCAGGCACGAGTGTTTCGCTGCGCAAATTAAACAATGAACTCCAAAGAAATATGTACAGAGAGTCTTCGGTTAACTACGGTACCGATCTACAACGTATCGTGGATACGACGCAACCTCCCATGAATATATATTTATGTCTTCCGCGTTATTTTTAGCTCTACATAGTTTTGTTTCCATGTCATAAGAATGTCTTGCTTTGTCTTACATTATAACTTTAACACATATACTGTACTACATCAACATAGGTGAATGACTTTGGTGCTTGTGTAAGTACGGACTGCATCTAGGTGTGTTCCGACTTGCACTTAAATTCGAGTTACAACGCACCATAAGAACGGATCTCCGTCATAAACCGAGGACCTTCTGTAAACTGGAATTGCACTCTCCAAAGAAGACTCTATTGATGATGGAATAATTGTTGGAACAACATAGGGAGGAACGGTTGAATTTGCTCGTGAATACATGACCAAATCCGAAACATTCTAACGAGTATTTTATGGACAGATATATGAATTCAATGTTTAATTATTTGATCACAATTCACGATATCATGTTTAAAGGAAAGACGGTAATGCCTTTGCCTCTAATAAAGCAATTCCTTATGTAAAGTTTGGCAAGGGTAGCATCATGGTCTGGGGGTGTTTACCCCGAAAGAAACTGGTGATAAACATAAAATAATAGACAATAAATTCAGATATGTACCGAGATATTTCGAACTTTGCCTTATATTAGTCAGTGTTAAAACTGGAGCTTCCAATAGATTGGATCTACTTAATAGAAAATTATCGTGAGCGTCTAGTGAAATTTCTGTATACAGAAAAGGCTAATGAACACAATGTAAAGAAATTTGCATGGCTTAGCCAGGGCCCTGACTTAACCCTATTGTAAATCTGTGAAGTGATCTGAAAATTAATCGCTCATCAAGCTCTGAGTATGTATAAA
This sequence comes from Morinoia aosen, assembly GCA_030386875.1. Taxonomy (NCBI): domain Eukaryota; kingdom Metazoa; phylum Arthropoda; class Malacostraca; order Amphipoda; family Talitridae; genus Morinoia; species Morinoia aosen. The sequence continues at coordinate 19,375,157 of CM059573.1, read as the reverse complement.
TGTTTTGCTTCTCGCAGATCCGGATGATAAATAAAAGTGCAAAGCAATACGTATTTAATGAAATCATTATCTCATTAAAGAAAGTCAATATATATAGTAAAAATATATTTTTCGACGTTTAGACCTCTTTGTCATTATCAACTTTGAAACAAGATGAAAAATACTAGTCAAATGTAAATCAAAGCGTATTAAAAACAGAAGAAAAAAATCAGCAAAAAGAATGGAAAAAGTAAAAAATAATTGGCGTGAATAGAGTATGAAAACTACACTAGGGATAACAAAGTGAATGCTGATTGCATGTCGTATAATACAGGTTTATCTTTTAAAATGTACACGATTTTATTTGACTAGATCCAGAAGAAATTACTTTAAAATCATCTGACTGAACCTGTCAGATGATTGCACGCAGACGCACATTGAGCGCAACTATGTTTACATATGACAGATGATAGCATGCCTTTGAAAGTTTTAGCTTTGTCATACAGTCGCTAAGACCTTGAAAAGATATCAAAATTCTTTAGATATAAGTGACCGCGTGTCGGTAAGTATCAAGAACACTACATCCAAGATCTGAGGAATTCAGTATATGCACAGAAGAATGGATAACATTTCTAAAGCAACGAGCAAATAAAACTATGAAGGGTATGGACGTCGATTGATTGCTGTGGGGAAGAGTACCGGGTAAGCTACAAACTATTGAATTAGGATTCTGTTTTCGTTTTGAATTCTTCTAATATTTTTCCCCCTTTATGAGTAGTAAATGCATGTATTCACGTTATTAGCTAATTTTTATAATTTTTCTACCAGTTATAGCTTGTAGGCATTTTTAAGCGTATATTTTGTGTATTAGTTTCATTTCAGTGAGTAGGAATTTTTTTCAGAGAAATCCCCGATTTGCAAATATTTGTTTCCTCACACAGTATATAGTAGGACTGACAATACGGTTCTTAACGGGCTATTCGTTCTACAGCACCCTGCCTCATGATGAATTTTGGTTCGTTATGTCGAAAACATTGCTTCTCAAAATCGCTAAGACTCAGGCAAGGAATGAACAGTACCTAGCTGTAAGCGCCCGCGTATGGATAAGCAAATGAATTTTAAAGCATGCAGAAGTGGAGCCCCAACTGTATTTTCGAGAACCATAATCAACATTGAGTTTCAACGGTTTTGTAGATATCTTCCTGGCAGCCTTTTCATTAGTTTGCCGTGGGTATAAGTTTTTTTGAATTCACGTTCATTGGCGATTACTTTTTAATTAAATGTCAATCAAGGAAAGGTAAATTCATTTACTTGACTTTCTCTGACGTTCTGTGTCTCACCTCTCCAGGCAGCGTTTGTAGGCTAACCTGCCTGCCTATCGGCGGTTTAATTCAAGCAGTTTCGTCACGTACCGCACTCTAACAGTTAAATTCAATAATAGGGTACGCACTGTACGTGACCATTAGCAGCATTCAAGTCTAAAATGTTATTTCAGTGTTATTTTCAAAGAGCTGAGCTCCACTTCCCAGCGCGTAAAATATTAATATTTCTTTAATGTATATTTTATTTAAGGAATCTAATCCTCATAGAACTACTTAAAACACAAAACTAATGGCCAAATCCCCCCTGATCACGTCTTATCGGGAGATTTGCATCAGCGAAGTAGAAAAACAGAAGAAAACTTTCACTGATGAGCGTCAAACTTTTCAAGATAGCCCAGAAAATGAGCCAAGTTTGACTTCCAATAATGAAGTTTTCTTTACAGACGGCTTCGGTTTTCTTAGAAACGTGTGAAGTGTGATTAATTCCTTCAAGAATTTTTATCAAAGGAATTGAAAGCACATCTGCTCAGTTTTCATTTAATTTGTAGGCATTCTTTGACGAGCTAAAAACCATTACCATGCACGTGTCTGTTGCGGTCAGATTTGGCTCGAAACTTAGACCTTTGATGGAAAAAATTTTTTCCTCACTAATCACATGTCACTGTAGAGGTTAAAGTTAGAGTCACCTGCCTCCAAATCACAGCCTCAGCCATGTAGAGTGCCAGAAACGCTCGCACACCGCCAACGCCACGCTGGTATACCGCTCACATCACAGTGGTATACCGCTCACATCACAGTGATATACCGCTCACGTTACGCTGGTATACCGCTCACGTCAGGCTGGTATACCGCTCACGTCACGCTGGTATACCGCTCACGTCACGCTGGTATACCGCTCACGTCAGGCTGGTATACCGCTCACGTCACGCTGGTATACCGCTCACGTTACGCTGGTATACCGCTCACGCCAGGCTGGTATACCGCTCACGTCACGCTGGTATACCGCTCACGTCACGCTGGTATACCGCTCACGTCACGCTGGTATACCGCTCACGTCACGCAGGTATACCGCCTCCATCACGCTGGTATACCGCTCACGTCACGCTGGTATACCGCTCACGTCACGCTGGTATACCGGTCACGTCACGCTGGTATACTGCTCACGTCAGGCTGGTATACCGCTCACGTCACGCTGGTATACCGCTCACGTCACGCTGGTATACCGCTCACGTCACGCTGGTATACCGCTTACGTCACGCAGGTATACCGCCTCCATCACGCTGGTATACCGCTCACGTCACGCTGGTATACCGCTCACGTCACGCTGGTATACCGCTCACGTCAGGCTGGTATACCGCTCACGTCACGCTGGTATACCACTCACGTCACGCTGGTATACCGCTCACGTCACGCTGGTATACCGCTCACGTCACGCTGGTATACCGCTCACGTCAGGCTGGTATACCGCTCACGTCACGCTGGTATACCGCTCACGTTACGCTGGTATACCGCTCACGTCAGGCTGGTATACCGCTCACGTCACGCTGGTATACCGCTCACGTCACGCTGGTATACCGCTCACGTCACGCTGGTATACCGCTCACGTCACGCTGGTATACCACTCACGTCACGCTGGTATACCACTCACGTCACGCTGGTATACCGGTCACGTCACGCTGGTATACCGCTCACGTCACGCTGGTATACGGCTTACGTCACGCTGGTATACCGCTCACGTCAGGCTGGTATACCGCTCACGTTACGCTGGTATACCGCTCACGTCACGCTGGTATACCGCTCACGTCACGCTGGTATACCGCTCACGTCACGCTGGTATACCACTCACGTCACGCTGGTATACCGGTCACGTCACGCTGGTATACCGCTCACGTCACGCTGGTATACGGCTTACGTCACGCTGGTATACCGCTCACGTCACGCTGGTATACCGCTCACGTCACGCTGCAGTTACTGCCCGGTTGTATTTATTTAAACTGGCTATTGTCCTCACGTCTTCCCAATGTAATATGAAGTTTCCCTCATAGTCTGGTCATCGCTGCTCACCAATCTCATCCCTACCGAACAGAAATGATCAATTCTTAAAATTAACAATTAAAATGGAGTTATTTGGTGTCAGTAGAAAAACTGAGAGCTAGACAACCATTTTTGTTCGTTGTTCGCAATGCCAGTTGTTATATTTCACGTCTCTTGATCAACGAATGAAAAATACTTTTAATTTCACATAATGTAACTAATTTACAATAATTTTTTTCACTAAATTGCGAAATGTAATAAAGAAGATTTATTTCAGTTAATTTTTGCATTAACTTTTTTATTTCAATTTTACAGTTTTTTCTGTGAAAGTCCTCAATGTGCGTCTCTATAGACACATCACATATTTTACCTGTACTTTATTTCCGGTTCACAGCCTACAAACCACAAAAAAATTAAAGAAAATTCGTTGCCGACTCATGTTTTAATAACTTTATTATTAAATGCTTCGTTGAAAATCAGGAAATGTTCTTGCCTCACCATAACCTTTTTGTGAGTGAAGTATTTTCTCAGTATTGTATGATAAACGTTTTAAAAACGCGATATGAGTCGCCGGTGTACACTGAGGAATTTTCATAATGCCGCTGACCGACCAGCAGTCACAAACCTAATTATCATAAACACTTAATCAACGCTAAAAGAAGGCACGATCCAGTTAATGTTTGCTATTTTCAAAATTGATCACTACAATTGCTCTGAAATTTAAATTGCATATTGAATATAAGTTTAACCCATCACGGTCAACGTCATAAGTGGGTCCGCGACAAATTTCACTCATGCTCTGAGCAATCAAAACCACGTTATTTCTATTGGGGGAATACCTCAGCATGCTTAGTTATTTTTGAATGATATTTAAAAGCATGAGATGAGCCCCCTAAATTATCTCGGCCGCCTGAGGAGTCACATGGTACGCCCGTCGCTCGCAGGCTTTCTGTGATCGATGCTGTGACCTCACCCTCACTACTCTACTTTAAAGCTTAGTTGGCGGTGCGTACTTGGGAGTCGACCATTCTTGCTCTTAGTTTGGTAGCTATGGGAACTAATTTGGAGCTGAAATGGGCTACGTCTGCTCAGAACTGGAAGGGGGCAAATATTAAAGGTGACTATGATAGCGAAATGTGACGTTGTACATTGCAAGACGTTGCCCCCACGCTTGTCAATGTTCTAAATTTAAAAGTACTCGCCATCACGATAATGAGACTGGCTCATGCTTAAACAATGACTTATCACAACCCAACATAATTATGATGCCATTATCATAATATCGATTCACATGAAGTAACAATGCCATTAACTTATAATTACTACAGAACGCCTGCTATCTTCGATTCTCACGGAAGTTGGGTTACGCTTTCGGGAACTACGGACTGCGTAAATTCTTAAAGCTACACCAACACTGCGCGTTCACCCGTGACGCGCGCTGTGCTGCGTCAAAGAACCGTACTATAGAAGTACGCACGCAAGTACTGATGACAAAAAAAGTTGCACACAAAGAGAATTAAAAGTATATACTAATCCCTGTCCGTCTTATTTACACAGTTTATTTCATTATGAACATTTTCTAGTCACAGCACAAGATAGACAATTCAACCCAAGCATCCCATAACCGTAAGCTGTAACTAAGGTAACTAGGCTGTGTAATACTGAACGCTACAATAATAACAGAGCAAACATCAAAACAAAAATTAGTAAGGTCAAATGCTTGTTAAGGGAACACAGTGGTTAAATTCACCACAACCTGCTTCGCTCCAGACACCGTAAACTATGCCTTGGATACCTCAGTCCCCGTCTGGTATACACTGAGTTTCCACGAAGTCACAGGGTGAAAACAACTCGAAGTCCACTTCTATTTTTGCTTAGCGACAGCACGCTTTGCGGATCGATTGTAAGATTCTTGGTGCACCTAAACTCAATAGAAATGTTCAGTTTCTCTCGCTGAAAGCAACGTTCTTACAGCACACACTTGACTTTCCTGTGGTATGGGAGGCATTATCAGGCCATTGCCTCACGGCGATAACGAACATCTGCCACGTGTTGTGCTTTGTTGAGCCAGCGCTCCTGGAACGCGCGTGTTCGCCACCCGACCGCCGGTCCACCACTTGCACGCGAGAGCCGCTTCTGCCCTCCGATATCCCGCTTATTGATCCAAGGCCTGCCTTCGCATTTGCGTGCTCGTCTTCACGTACTCTTTGTGCTCTCACTTCCTATCGTTTCTTTTATTTGCTACGATTATTATTATTTGAAAATTGTGGAAATCGAAACAGCAGTACTTCGTTTCGCGAGCACAAACAAGTGAAATATGAAAACACAATTTTTGTATAACCAAAGGTTTATGTTTGTAGCTCAAGAGTTCAGGCGCGAAGTGCGGGAATTTTTCCTAGTAAATAATGCGCTCGATAATAAGCACTCTTTGCTTACATCATCTTTAGCAGTCCCAGATAAAGTGCGAAAAAAAGAAATCTTTTCTCTATTTTTTTTTTTAGAAATTAAAACTACGCCTCTCGAGCGTAGTACACAACGTTTTATTTCACACTAAGTTAATATGTAAGAACTTTAACACAAAACATTCGTCACAGAACGTGGTAAAAGAAGGGCGAGTGAACCCAGCGGATGACCTTTGGAAGCTCCTTGACGTAGGAGAGAGGTCAGCGATCCGTCGCTGGGAAACGTCTGGAGCGGCCTGCCAGTGAAGCGATAGCATCGAGGCTTCAATGTTTCATTTAACAGAATTCGAGATGTGCTTCATTTGATGTGACTAGGGTGATGGAAAAAATTAGGCAGTATGAGGATAAAATTGACGTTTACCATTCATCTGAAGTATGATGCAACTTGAGTAATGGATGATGTAATTAAACAGATGATGCAATTATACATTCTAACCTTGGACACCAACGTACGAGTCCAAGTGAAACGCGATTTGCTCGAAATTTAAATAAATCTATTACACATAGACAAAAAGATTCTCAAGAATAGGCTTCTTGCAAAGTGGGAGCTTTCATGATTAATTAATAATTTTAATAGAAGAAGCCGGATATATCGGTTAAATTTTCAAACTATCGAGGTCATGTACGAGGGATTTCCATAAATAATGCGCGCTAAATTTGTATAAATACTGTACATGTTTAACTTGTAACATTACTTTTACAATTTAATCCCTCCAGCCTTCCCTCACAATTATCGAGTTCCAATGGGTAGGAAGCTGTGCCGTTTTATCTGTCTCCAAATGAGGAAGAGCTTGGGTTACGGCGGTACGGATCATCTAACGGTAACCCTTAGAGCTCGAGACGCCGATATATCGGTGCTCTGCTCGCTGTAAATTGCTTTTCCCGACACTGACACATCGTTGTGGTGGAGTATACCTTCAGCCTATAATCTATCAATATAAATATCGAGTCAAAAGTGAAGTCACATCAGGCATTTTAGGTTTCGAGAGAGATGAATTTTCGGGAAAAGTTTTTCAAGCTGGGGAAACCGGGATTTGAACCGCCAAGAGGTGAGAGCCGACCCTCTCACATGGGATGCTTCACCTTTGAAAACATGACCAAGTCGGGTGGATTTTGGAATAAATTATGGGGTATTTAAGGTATCACTTCTCTTTCACACGCAGCTACCTAGGGTTCAGTTACGATGTCGACGCTACATCGAACGACTAAAACTAAGTTTTTTTTTCAAGTTCTGGAATTAACTCACGGTAATTTATGAATTTAGTCCCATGGCACGTCGTACACATGTGGCTCAGTCTGTCATGGGGATTTTTATCAGAAGTTAATTTCATGATAGTTACGAGTGAATCGATTTTAAATAATTGCCGCACGCTCGGTATCGTGAATCTTTTCCATCAGCTAACACGGAATAATTTGTGTTGTCACATAAAATTCCAAATATGAATTTTATAGTAAGTTGAAACAGTGGTACCTTGAGATATTATATCATCAGTTTTAGTAGCGTCAGTTTCAATTTTGGTGTAGTTATTATGACTAACTTATACTATTGAAATTATTCGCGGGAAATAGGATAAATCCATTCGCGTATTGAAATTTGGTCAAGCTGCTCCAAAACAGATAACGATTTTGAAGTGTGCTATGTTTATTACGAATGAATTTGTTCGTCGTACCAGCTGCAAACTAAATTAAAATACTATCATTTCAAGCAAATGAGAATCGGAGTACAAATATTTGGTTACTTAATCCGACTTAAGCTCCAAATGCTTTCTGATATCCGAAATACCGAAAACAATATTTGACTTTTGGAACTGTAATCGGAATTTTAAATATTCAATTAATGAAGGTATGATATAGGATCAAATTACACATGGAATTCGTGAATCGTATCATGTTTGATATCGTATGTGAAGTTGGTGGGATTTATAAAATTATTACATCCATAAGAGAAATTTTCCCGTGCATATTCGATGACATTTTACGAGCATAGCGGAATCTATAAATGTGTTCATCATCATCCTATTTGCAAAAACGTGACTTCTGACGCTTTGTACAAATGATGACAACTGCGGTTCCAAGCTATTATTGGAACCGTGTAAAGAATTTATCCCTAAACGACAGCTGAAATATGAAATGCACGTACAGTTTTGCCTATAAATCGTTTTCGTTAAACCCACCCACGCAAAAGTCTGTGGGGAGTCAGAATGAGAACGAACACTTGTTTCATCAGAAACCCGCGCGCCTACTCTGCGCAGGCTCGTCTCTGACGTCAAAGCCGCACCTACGTTCGTCAGCCAACAGCACGTCTATATTTATGTCACGTGATGGCATAGCCGGCAGGGCGCTTGCCAAGCTCTCAGCCAATCGCAAAAACAGATCAAATCTACGGACCAATGGGAGACAAGTTTTCGGAGGAGTGTCTCACATGACCGGAATGTCCTTTGATAACCTCTATCAGTCTCCTGACTTTCATCGTATGAAGGAGTGAAAAAAGAGAGATAAAATTAAATAATGGTGCAATGATAGATAAAAAAGGGCATTCGAGGCTCACTGAAAACGGAAATGTCTCGAGATTATGAAGTGGATGATAAGCGTATGCAGTAGATAAGGTTATTGGGTCTCAACGGACCCATCATTCAAAATATACGTCAAGGTTCAACTGAATTAATAATAAAGCGCAAAATGAAGTGACATGCAAGCTCCAACAGAGTACAAAACAATCTACTAAACGAACTTTTCCTAACAAGAAATAAGCAACTATGAATATCATATGAATAATTATAAGAGACATTATGAGTCTGATAAAAATTATTTGAAAATTCCAAAGTTGGCCAGAAAACTTGAGAAGGGGCCCAATATGATAAGCTTACCAATAACAAATAAAGATTATTTAAACAAAATTATGCATGCAATACCCAGAAATATCCTGACTCAGTTAATATTATATCTACAAAATTAGCGATAATGACATAGTTGTTTGACATTAAATGCCTCAGGAACACAAATTTGGTGAAATGAAAGCTATCCAAACTATATTTTTTTGATCGAGATATTGTACCGCGTAATGCGAAGATTATAATGGTCTTATTCTGACAACCAAACGTAAGGTAATGCAATACAAAGGTAATGCAATACAAACAGTATCTATAGAATAAACTGCAAGATGTAAATGTATACGATTTATGGGGAAGTAAAAAGCACATTTGCGAGTATGAGAGCAAGAACTAAAAGTTGAAAAGAGCCGTAACTATTTGTGATAACTTCATGTTCATCAGTAGAAGGTAAACAAATACATCAATTAGCATGCTGAATTTTCTCCGATGTAAGATATTTTCTCCCAGGCCCCATTTATATCTTAAGCTTCCATTTACAAATACACTAAGTAATTTGCTTTTCACATCATATCCAGGCCTGCTAGCATTCAACGATTTAAGCAAAACAGCCATAAAACGCGTGAATTTTAAAATTTTTACATTTTGGAAGCACGAGGCGGAGGCGTACGGTACGTATGCAAATCTCCTCACAGCTGAAGGAAAACGGTGACGTGAGATCGTCCGGCGGTCGCACTGCCGTCAAATTTTGAGAAAAATATTCCAAGATGAGGTTTATTACTTCCCAGGTTCAGGGCTAACGATACCGCTGGGTTTCTCAGAATATGGAGACTGAAAATTAAAAAACACAAATTTATAAAGCCGAGAGAGAGAAGACAGAGTTTGAATAAGAATGCAGGGGACTATATAAAAACTATATTCTTACTAAATAGTCCTATAGACAAAAAAAAATATTAGTTTTAAATGGTTGACAAATAATCTCCCAAGGTACCAAACGCTCTTGAGGAATCTCTTTTCAATACTTGTAAAACATGCTGAACTCTCAAGAGAATAATATTATAGAAGAACCTGATGAACACACGGTTTGGTGAATACAATTGAAAAACATCATTTGAGGTTGAAGAAAGACACACTTGGTCCCGCACACCTTGACCGATAATGCGCAGTCGTATACTTCGCTGCTTTAGAGAACTAACATCATTTGCATGAGGTCACGATGAGGAGAAATGAGAAGAAAACTGTAAATCTAATTGGCTATTGAGAACACGTAACGAAAAATGCCTGCTGTAGATCGGGGTTTCAAGTTTCAACGTATTGCTGAAATATTGGAAATAGTTATACAATGAGATAAAGTTCAGGTTTCAATTTATCCTTACAGTGGTCAAAAATTCTGCATCATTCGAATTGATTGTAAGATCTGTGGAACAACAAAATCTAAATACATGGTCACAAAAGAGAGTAATTGAAGCTGGGAAAGATTATTACTCAAGAACACGTTGGGATGTACAAAGATCGAAACAGTGAGAAACCCAAATTGAATGTAGTACTCAGATATTTCAAATTTTCACAATCAGTTATTAATAAAACTTGAGTTCATATATGAGTTTTACAATTGCGTTACAGAAACCAGTGTTATCTAAAAATAACCCATTTTCTTGAGGAAACGTTATTAAAGATCGCTTGTTAAGGTAAAACTTAGGGGCTCATAAGTTGGAAAATATTTTTTCTCCTACATCGACACTTTTAGTTGCATATTAAGCATTTGAAAGTCTAAGTAAATACACCAGTGAACCGTTTTAATGAACGTACAGACAGTTTTTAACGTACAGAAAGTTTTGTGCGAGGGTGCTAAGATTTAAAAATTTTGAACAAGGACACTTTTCTCACACATACAAACGGTACGTGATCACTGATTTGAATTCATTCGAAAGTAACTGAAAAGATCGACGAAGACAAATAATGAAAATCCCATGAATGAAATTTTCACTATTATTCGATTCATGTGTTTTGATATCGTCCTTCGATTAGAATAGCATTTGAGGCGAGTGTGTTTATATGCTTAGAGATCAATTTGGAGCCAAAATAAAATGAATTTCAGAAAAATCTCACACCTTGAATTTCTTAGCGATCTCAAAATATCTTAAAAGTCCTTGTGGAAACTCTTAAACAAGTATGAACCATAGGGAAGAACGGCGAGAAGAACGCGTACTTCATCACTTTAATTGAATAGAAGCTAATTGCGTCTTATGGCTTGATCATAAACCGAGTCTCAACCCTCTCACATGCATGGCGACATCAATAATTGAGCGTTTTTATCGCTCTCTAGGTTAAAATACTTCTCGACCAACAACGGCTTATGTGGTCTCGTGATAGCCCTTTCATCAGCGTTTGGATACATCGTTGAATTTGTACCTTGATTATCTATTTTTCTTGAGTTTCAAGAGTTTTTTCATCTTTCCTTGTCACCAAATTTTCATCACAATGTTCTAAACTGAGTCTACGTTTACTGAGCAAATTTATCTACACTGGAAACAGCTTGGCCAAAAATGAAAAGTTGCTGAAAAGTCGCTGAAAAGTCTTTCAGTAATTTTAGATTAATTAAGATGGTAAATTATGTTAATAGAGTGAAAGACTAATAATTTCTGAAACATAATATATAATGACCATACCAGCAGAGTTTGTCATGTATCAGATCAGTGTTTTAATCCTCAGAAACATCCAGACTCAACGCTGGCTCTCTTCGTAACTTATCTCTGATGCTCGTTTTCAATTTTATAAAGAACCTTAGAAAAAGGGCTACGTTTCCTTGGTAAGTACCGCCTATCTCCACTAAGCGTCCCTTTAGCCAGGAGAACGGACTTGTGCGTTGAACGAGTGCTAATGTCACAAGGACATCCCAGAATCTTGCGTAAACTTTTCTCGTATAGCAAACGTCTTGTGCTCTATTTTATCACCAGGCTACATTAGATCACTAGATCTTCGGCCCGCATGTGCGTGCTTCAGCTCGTAAACTCTGCCCTAGAAACAAATTCACACCTGAGAATTACTTTCTAACAGCGTCAGCGCTGTTCATTTGACATACATCTCTGTAATCTTCCCTGTGAGAGCGCGTAATTTTCAATCGAGTTCAAGAGTATGCTACTGCTTTGTTCAAGAAGGTAACTCGTTATTCGTCCAAGTATTAATTTCGAATCAAAGTTTCGTACCTTGTAATTATTGTTGATTTGAACCGCTCAAACTTTATCTGTTTTTAATACCGACAAACACTTCAATTTCTATTTACCACTGGACCACTTTCAAGCTGACTGTCATTGTCGTTGCTATACGTTTGTGATATGGATTAATAATAATAATAATATCGAAATCTGTACTGATGATGCAAAATGAGTACAATTATGATGCTGCTCGAAAACTGCTATCACAGCTTGATATTATTTACCGACATACACTGCATAAAAAATTTTGGTTTAATCAATTTATGTCGGTGCATTTCTTGAAACTTTTTAGGGAAAATACATCGAATAAATCAAAACTCTCCTACGTAAGCATAAAGTCTAGGCAATTTTTAATCAACAGCCACAGTCGATGACAGGTAGTTATTTCAGTCGACTTTTTGAGCGTACCTAGCTGCTGTAAACTTTTATGACCATCTTACGCAGATGATATGACCAGCTCAAGTTGAAGAGGCGAGCCAAGACCAAGCAGTACACGGTTCCGATAAGAATGTCGACAGTTGAAGGCTCCTCAAAGAAGTGCCCTGAAATGAACCTTCAGCCATCCGAGTAACTCAAAAGCGGCCAAGGCATCGTTTATTCTAGTACGGTAGGATCACTGTAGGAAGCTGGGAATTGAGGGATTATGACGTTATAGCATACGTGATAGAACGTTGCACAATGACTTGAGAAACTGAAGAGACGTTGCTAACTAGGTTTTAGGTCTCCGTGAAAACCTGTTGACGAACAAAGCGACTTGTTTTCCTGCGGAAAATTTTACTTACTGGTAGAAGAGTCATGATAAAAAACAGTGAATATGCAGCAAGGTGATACTGAATCTGTAGCCATAAAATATATTACATGTATATCATGGTATACACCCACTAAAAAATTTTGAATTGTCCGTCGCTTTGATCACGGTATCGCAAGGTCTAAGTTGCCTCTCAACGTAGAATTCCTGCTTCTGTCGACTTGAAGATAGGCAAAAAATAATTCAACAAAAATCCCTCACTGAGAAACTTTTCTTTTTAATGAGCTGTAGGAGTAAAAAACTACAAGCGCCTCAAATACCCGACCTTGAACTGTCAGCAGTCGTTAACTCAAAGCAGTCAAAAATAGATGACACATATGCATGTCGCGTTACAGTGGGTGGACGTCGTAGTTGCGTTGTGTAGATATGTAGTCGCTGCAAAAAGCGAGAGATGCGGGTAGTTTGAGACCTCCGTTGACCATTGCAAAGCGCTGCTGCTCGCACAGCATTTGTTCGCTTCAAAGAAAGCCGATCTGAACGATTGGCCGTGGCGGGCAATGCATATACTTCCTCACAGGTGATAACACTCTTGATCATGAAGATTCCTGATCCACGGAGATGCTATAATATAGAATCATTGTACACTTGATGCGCGTGCTGTTTCAAGATGTCAACACAACTGATATTTGTATATTTTCCTCTCGGCGTAAATATTTGTATATTTTCCTATCGGCATTTTCAAATGTGAATGTAGTTCAAGTCCCCGCATAACAACGAAAACTGATCGCATTTCAAATTTTCTATTTTGAAATTGCATCCTTTTCCCCAATATGCATTGATGTTTGCCATGACATCAGATTTTTTAAAGTTCATTCTCAAAAGTATTTTAGCAGGCAAATGCGAGTCTGATAAATACCAGGATTGAAAGTTCAACAAACGTACTCCTCATTTCTTTAAAATGCCCTAACGAACAGCCATCACTAGTTCAAAGTTTTTTCTTTTAACCTAAACTTAATTCTCGACTATTTTTGAGATTTCTAAATAATAAAATTTTGAATAACTACAGTGACTGTATACTCGCTGATAAGTGCGTAGAAAATGAGCCTAGAATAGTACCCTAAGCTTGTGAGTTGCTGATTAAGAAAAGCACAATTCTAAATGCAAACGAACTCTCGTGCGGCAAACACCAAATACCGGAAAGTGTTGAGACTGTCTGACTCAGCACCCACGTGAGCCGTTGGGTCTAATTTAGTTCACCAGAAAAAGTCACTTGGCTCTCATAACAGAGCATGAGATGCTGGTTGTCGCTGCACAACGTCACAAAGGTAGAGAAAAGCCCCCTTATAAGTCTAAGTGCGGTTTATCAAGAGCCATAATTTGATGATGGTATGTTCAACTTTAACAGCATTTATGTACTTCATTTTAGGAAATGTTTAGTTAGGCACTGAGTATAATAAAAAAATTTAGTTTCTACGGTAAAAGTTTTTATTCGCACACTTATCAAAAAACTTCAGTCACAACATGGGCAACTTGCATAGTGGATAATTTTCATCGAGTCATCATGCTCTGTAGCATGATTTTGAAGTGTCGTGAACTGCGTTTCTATCGTTCAAGAAAGTATTGAGGAACGATAATTTATTTGAGTGTAGATGTGGATATAAAGCAAATATAAAGCATATCACTATTTTTCTTGCTTCAGCATCAAAAAAAGTTTTATTTGATTTTCCCACATTCTTGGCAATTGCACCTCAAATGTAGCCCGTATGTTGAGCGGTATTCACAAATGATTGGTCACATAGTCAGTTGCAACTATGATCTCGAAATAAAAATCGAAAGATAGCATTTGCAGTTGACATTTGCAACATAAACACACATATAAACGCACGGGAAACACATGTAATACATGCAGCATATATTTAGATAGAATAGTTTGCGCATCTAACTCACCTCGCCTCGTTTTCTATGAGTCAGCGCTGAAAAAAGGCTCGCACATTTTTATCAGGTCACGAGTTATTTCAGGAACTGAGGATTTGACCACAGTTGCACAGGTGATGCTTTTAGGAGATTCATTTCTCAATCTCATGAGCGGGTTTTCAGTATATCTTTTCACTGAGTTACTTGAAAAAAATATTATTTCCGGGCCATGTATATGTTTGACAATTATGACAAGAATTATTTAGAGTGGGCGTTTGAACGAAGCAGTATAGACCTCAAAAACCATACCAGACTTTGCCATGTTGTGCTATGGTGCAGTGCTGTAATATGGTACAGTTTTGTGCTGTGATGCAATACTGTAGCACGCCTTGCTACAGTATTGCATATTACAGTGCTACGTCATGTAGTAGTCTTGTACAGTGCTGCAGAACTGCATCATATTACAGGGCCGTACCATGAGAGAAGTGCTATATCACGTAATAGCGCTGTACCATGACGCAGTAATGTAACATGTCGCAGCGCTGCATCAAAGTGCAGAGCTGAATCGTTACGGTGCTGTATCATGATTGAGTGAAGGAAAACTCGATAAAGAAAAAATTCTACCGATGAAGGATAAATTCTAAAACTTTCTCTTTTAGGGTGAAAAACCTAACGTGAGCAAAAAAATATAAATTTAAAAACAAACCTTTAGGACAGCTTAGGTCAATCGTTGGTGTTCTTCATCTTTCAAATTTGTGTGCTGTGGATAATAAAGGACTTACCTCCTATTTTGACAAATCGAAAATATAGCGGGAACGAAAGGATGATAACGCAATAAAAAAGCAATGCCGGTCATAAGTTACGTCACAAATACAAAATCACAACAAAACAACTCGTAACACCATAAATAACGTCAGCCAGCAGAACAATAACACCACATAACCAGCGTAGCCAATAGATAGCGCCATAAATAACGTCGGCAACCTTTGAAGAGCTGGGAAAAAACAAGAGGCTATTTATCAATGATTTATTTCATGCTCTCTTATCTGTGACCTCATGGTTTAATTGCTATTTTTGAGTGACATAGTGGTATGCATTACCAATCAGGGGATTTTATTCATCTTGTGGGGTTTTACGTTCTCGTAAATCTTTGATCTGTTATTCAGCTAATGAACCCAGATGTTCATATCTTTCCATTTGATGAACTCTCTTTATAAATAATGCAATGTTCATTCACACTCTTAAGCCCCGAATTTATCAATTAAACTGCAATGCAAAATGTGAAAGAATAAACTAAATTGCATTTCTTTTTATTCTATAAATTTTCTCCCCTCAAAACATTAATAACTAAAACGAGCGTCTCTCTTATTAATATGATCAATGACCAACGTCTCTATTGTTAATGAGATCGATGAAAAACGAAAATAATTCCTAGACTCACGTGAATTTACAGAATAAGTCCATTGAGCACGTGAGGAATACAATGAGCGCGGCACACAGCGGGCGCGGCCAAGTGCAGGTGCCAAAAGCGTCCTGACAGCGCGTGGTGCATCGCAGCTGCTGCGTCACGCCCGCTGACGGCGGCGTCACACCGGCACTTGAGCGAAGGTAAAACGCGGCGTCACACGGCACTTGAACGAAGGTAAAACGCAGCGTCACACCGGCACTTGAACGAAGGTAAAACGCAGCGTCACTTCGGTATTTGCGCTGAAGTAAAATGCGGCGTTGAACCGGCACTTGAACGAAGGTAAAACGCAGCGTCACTCCAGTATTTGCACTGAAGTAAAATGCGGCGTTAAACCGGCACTTGAGCGAAGGTAAAACGCAGCGTCACACGGCACTAGAACGAAGGTAAAACGCAGCGTCACACCGGCACTTGAACGAAGGTAAAACGCAGCGTCACTCCGGTATTTGCGCTGAAGTAAAATACGGCGTTAAACCAGTACTTCAGCGAATATAACACGCAGCATCACACCGGCACGTGCACTGAAGTAAAACGTAAAACGCAGCATACCTGGACTTGCACTGAAGTAAAACGCAAAACCGCAGCATCATACCGACACTGGCAAAGAAGTAAAACTCAGCATTAAACCTGCGCTTGTGAGATTGTAAAATACAGTGTCACACCGGCACCTTCGCTGTAGTAAAACGCAGCGTTAAACTGCACTTGCGTGGATGTAAAATACAGCGTCACATCGGCACTTGCACTGAAGGAAAACGTAGCATCACACCGACACTTGCACTGAAGTAAAACGCAGCATCAAACCGGTACTCATACGAACGTAAAACGCAGCATCATACCGACACTTGTACGAAAGTTAAACATGGGCATTTGTGAAGAATGGCACTCGCCTAAAAATGCGCCGACCGTCACCATCACAATGACACACGCACTAGACAGCTCGGATGTTGCTCCAAAAGCGCATCATTTCTGCTCTTCACTGCCTGCACTGACAGTATCCTTGTTGTTCAAGCCTATATTCGTGCAACTTTTGACTTGCAGACGTTTGTGTTTTGCTATAGATATCCGATATCTTTCTGCGAAATATTAATGAAATCTTGATGTACTTGGGAAACTCATTTTAATAATCAATCCTCAGTAATTTATGCGTTCATTTAATCTGAAGCTGACTTATTTCACTTGGTAAGTTAGGTGGAAGTTTACGTAGTTTTAATGTAAATAAGACCGCAGAAATGGGTGCGTGAGTAAAATATCGGAGGATCGTAATTAATTTCAGAATTAATATTGATCAGACCTAAATAATCTCTACAATGTATTAAACGCAACAGAATGCTTTGAACATTAGTAAAGATAAACACGGTAGATTTGGTGTAGTGCTGGCTTGTACCAGAACTCTTAGAGCGAGTTTGGAACTACTGTCGCTTCGAACATAAGAGCATTGAGTACACAAATACGAAATAGAAGCGTTTAATGGATAATTGTACTCCTGGGAATTTATCAAGTACGTCAAAACACGAAAACTTTAAGATTCAATTCTTATACTCAAGAACCCCTTAAAAACTCACCAGCTCATAATCTGTGCCGTTGCTGTTGGGAATAAACAGTGCAAATTCATAAACTTGAATCTACTTGCAATAAATATGTAAATGATTTTTTTAGCTTTGATATTATTCAGTATAACTGCTTATTAGATAATTGGAAAGATCCTCTTGATCGTCTCTTTAGCCTGTGTCTGGTACCATGAACATATGGTTGTTATCCAACGTAATTTTGAGTAGTCATCCTGTTTTGCGACCTTTTTTTACTTATGTACCGTATTTGCTAAGCTAGTCATTGTTTTTGTTACTTTGAACATTTGGATTACATCTAACGCACCTTGTTATAGATTTAAATTCTTGTCAATGTGAGAGCATATTTTCATTCTGATGGTGATGTTTATTATGTCGAAACGCCGCATTTAAGAGAGATTGTAATATAATATTTTATAGATTGACCGTGTTTCAGCTAAAATTATGAGTATTATCCTTGGAATTATATCTCCTGTCGAACCAAGGCAATTTTGTCAGGTTCAGAAACTGGAAAAGTCAAATGGTCAACCTATCTAGAAAGTGAGAGGTCTCTGAGACTGGTCGGCGTTTAAATTTAGGATCCCCATGGTCTTGGAGCAAAAATTTGGGTTGGGGATCCACGCGAACACGGAAATTTCACACCGAAAATTACTTCAAGCGCGGATATCCAAATTGATTGCGATTTCATAAAAGATGTCCCAGAAACTCAGAGAAAGAAATGAAAGGATTCTGAAAGCCAACACCTTTCAGAGCGGAGGTCAGAAAACGACGTTATAAAACTTACTGATGATACCAGCCACTAGAGATTTAAGTTCGAGCAAAAGAGAAAAGTTTGAGAGTCTCTATCTTCATGTCCAGATGCTGGAGTTTTTTGGCACGAATTAAAGCGTTAGACAGTTGAATTGTTTATTCGTTAAATTAATCGTAAAGGCACTTCAATGCGATTAAGCGCTGAAAAATAGGACGCATTCCTAGCTTTTAGCAGTTACTAATGTGGCAGGAATGATGCTAAAAGATAATAAATCCCATTCCAACTCGATCATTGAAAATCCTTAAATTAAAAACTTTGCGTTAAAATGTGTCTTTGGATTTATCATTTATCAACTTATTCCATGAATTTCTGAGGCGTTTCAAGGCAAATTCTTTGTTGATAGAAAATTTATGGTCTGATAATGCTCATAGCGATCGAGTCAAACGTAATCAATTCCGAATTTCTAAATCAATAATGAAATATACTACAATCTATTTCAATAATTTCCACGAAGTCCCTCACTAAAAATAAAACACTGTGACATCTTTCATGCATTAAAAAAATTCTGGACAAAATTTTTTCCATTCTTCTTTTAAAGTGTTTCAAAGTTCTTTAACTCTCATATCCTGCGTTTTTTACTGTAATATTTTCATTCAGTATATTTCAGACATCACATATTGCAATCATATCTTCAATTTGAGCAGACGAAAACTTCGCTCGAGTGTTCTCTTCATCTAGATAAAATTGAGTGACCTTGCTGTGTGTGGCTTAAAAACTCACAGGTTATTTATTATGAGCTGGCAAAGTGAGTAGGACCTAATTTCTTTAACAGTTTCTTACGCGGGAGGAAGTTTATTTTATAATTGAATCCCGCAATTTTTAAACAACTCAGTGGATAATGATACTAAAACTTGAATGGCTTTGTTATTGTATTTGTGAGACATTGTCTAAATATTTCACTGTGTGAGCCATAACTTTATCGACTACGCAACATTACACTAGCTTCAGGTTCATGATGAACATTTACTCGCTGATCATGCAGGTTTATAAGACTTGTTATGGATGTAGGACAAATCGGGAATCATAGTTAATATGATTCGTAATACTTTTATAAGGCATGTACTTATTTTACTCTATAAATAACTTGCATGATGGTTAAAAAGCAATTTGGCGCGTCAAAGTTTAGGTCAAGAGATTGTAAAAATGCCACTTAGAGAGGCAGCAGCAGCAATGGCTTCCACCTGCACCCGATGTTCGCGGCCTGTCAAGCGTTAAACTTAGTCATCTGTTGGCACCACCGAGGCAGTTGTCACTTTGACATCGCTCAGTGAAAAAGGAAGTAAACGTTAGTGTTCGGGGAGCCTCTAATTTTTTCATTAAACGACACATGCGCATCTTCGTTGTTTCCCATTTCCTAGGGAAGTGTCTACTGCTGAGATCGAAGTCCGTCACGACAACAACAACATGCAAAAATTTAATTTTAATAATATCGCTAAAAAGTTTGTCAAAAGTATGAAAATGATTCACATTGATGTTGGAACTGTGCAACTTCTTCACGTTGAGCTAGAACACTGATAATGCTAATCTAATGAGGTGCATGCTAGAAGACTTGCTTAATATTGTGATGTCACATCCATGAGCAATTTATAGAACATCCAAAATTAAAATACCATAGTCTTCGAGAGCCTCAAACTATTTATTAAGATGCATGAGCATGATTTTAAAAATTTGTTTCTCTTCGCATGCAAAATTTTAACAGAATTATATTTGTTTTCCATCACTGAGAGGTTTGCCATGTCGTGCCTGTCTGGTTCATTTGCCATATTTTAGCTTGCGTCTTCCACCATCAACGTTTCTGATACTTTTTACAACCAACAAACGAAAAAATTTTAAAGGATCAAAATTCTTTCAAAAGAATACTTCGAAATATTTAGATCACTTTTAGTACTACTCAGCACATACATTTTATATATCCCCTAATTGAAAGTTAGAAGCAATACCTCACACAAATGTTTCACGGTATTGAATGAAAAATAATGATCATTTTCGTACAAATTTTCCAAAATTTTATTTTAACAAACTTTTAAGCCTCAGACGTGCATACTTTGTCAAAATCCCTCATGAGTACATAACTGAATTAAGGACTCCAGGAAAATAGTTGGTTTTCCATTGATTCATAAAGGATTCTAAAGCAATTGGATTCCTAATGGATTCCTAAGGCAAATGGATTCTTAATGATAATTAGAATTTTTGGGATCGAAAGTGCATCACAAAACTGAAATAGAATAAGTTAGCATCTCAATATGTGGGCCAGACCTGAGAATATCACCTCAGCGAGTCAAAACGTTGTGATGTTCTCCGCATTCATACCTGTATGGGTTTTCTAGCCAGCATAAAAAATGAAGGAAAACAAAGTCGGAACGCAGAATTGAAGAAAAATTTGAAACATGCAGTTATATTTATATGTTTCATTCTGTTTACGTGTAAATAGCTCCGCTGAACAAAAAACGTCAGCCTATAAATTTTAACACAATCGGGAACAAGATGAAGAACGCATTTCAGACCCTATGTTAGAAGACTCGCACCTTACGAAGCATTCAGCATAATTATATGAGCCTTGACTTTTAATTCACGTTCATGAGGTTCCATTTTTTTCGCTTGTAGGAAATGATCGTTTGCTGCACTCAAACTCGTTTTTTTTCGACATCGCTTCCTCATTGGGAATAGGAGAAATTATCGAAGAAAGCTAGTAGCTGAATGGTATAAAAACCGGCAGAGTTGTGCGCTACCCGTTTCACTATTGATGCTTTTCGTACCTGACTTCGCTATCAATGAAAGATCGGGTTAATGACTTTTTTTCGACAGCTTTAGTGGTACTATATTTATGAGTAAGATCAACGATAAAGCTTCACGCACGCTTAAATCAGTTCTAGTTCTTACCTTGTCTCCCAAGGCACAGCCGAATGATTATGTATTAGGAGTAGCGGAAAGTTCTGTCCTCTTCTCTTCAATCAAATTTTAAAGCATATGAATAAGTTCAAACAGCTGTTTTCAACGTCAGATCAATTATTAAATTTTAAGTTAAACTTCCCATTTAATTGAATCTACTATGGTTGATATGCTACACACATTTATATGACTATATCAAATGAAAGAAAAAAGTTTCAAAGTGAATCATATGCATCATTGCATGTTGTATGAATTCCACAAAGGTAGCAATCCAACAACAGCAGCGAAAAACATAAACACTTTCCATCCAGAAGGTGTGAGTGTTAGAAACAGCTGTTTGGATTTATTCATATGTTTTCAAATTGGTTAAAGAAAGGAGAATAGAACTTTCAGGTACCCCTAATGTAGTAAATTAAGCATTAGTAAGAAATTCAAAAATATCAAGAAAGTCTTACCTTATCATAGGGCACGAGGTCGGAGTGGCTAGACGTAGGACTGTTCTTGGTCCAGTTCGTGTTGGGAACTTCGAGCAGAGACAAGGCCGGGTCCGGCGGCTCCTGGTAGCCACCTCTCAGCCCGGTCAGGTCGGTGTCCATGATGTAGCCCGTCTCAGGCGTCGCAGATCCTGAGGGTCCCTGAGACCTAGGAGGACTCGTGCCAAAGTCATCGCCGTCTTGGTTCACCAGAGGGTGGTGTTCGACGGTAGAACGGCTAGTCGACATACTGCTTCACGGACCTTATTTTGAATTCTACCGGTTAAATGAAATTCTGGGCTTGACTGAATTTGCGTACCTGATATGGAAAACCATACATAGCAGATAAGCAAGATGGACTTTAAGCAATTACTCGTACCAACATGTATCACTGTTCAATGCTAATCGGAATTAAAAATTTTCTTGCTAAAAATTGTGTTTTACAGCGACGTTACAAGAAATTCAAATTATACAGCAGTTATTAATAATTTACGCATTAAATTTAAGGCTGTGAACGAGCTGAAACTTGCCAGAAACTACTGAGATTAACGTTGCTCAACAACACGTTTGATATAATGAGCGCATAGTTTTGATGGGATTTTACGGCGGTAAAGAAGCGTTCTCAAATTCTTTCAGCGCAAAAGATTTGCAAATTTTAAACGCATTTGCACGTGCTGTGATGCCAAATGATATTTGCTTTTCGCTTACCACCTACCGTCAGGGTTAATAAATCCAATAATGTAATTTTAGTGCCTTTAGCCTTAGAAAGAAATATGATCGAAAGCAACGTTGGACTTGAGTTTGAAATGAATCGAAGTCAGGTTTGAAGTTTACGCATGGAAAATCTAACAGTTTTTAAAATGAAGAAAACATTACTTCATCACTGAAAACAACAAAAATACTAATTAAATTGATATAAAGTGTTATATTCTAAGCGCCGGAATTAGCTGGGGTACATGAAGTTCAATGAAGGCATAAAAACCATCCATATTTGAGTCATCAATTGCTCTTGCTAAGAAATTTAAGCAAGTAACGAAACATACATGACATGAAGAGTTATTTTATTTTCGTGCCCACTGTAACGAAAAACTATCGTCAGTTACACAGGAGCTAACTGTCAATTAGCTAAATTCTTGCGCCTCTCGAACGTGTTCAGTAATAATGGAGATTTGACAACAAGTCATCGACTCTTCGGCATACTAATGCTCAACATGAATTAGCACGTGTTTAAAATTTTAAATACCGAAAGGATCCTTTCTGATGTTCGTAACCCCTTCTCTAGTTATATTTTATGAAATATTTTCTATTTTGAAAGAATTTGAAAGTTGGAACAGTGAAGGGTAAAAATGATTCATGCCTAAAATGAGAAAAGAAGATAGACATCGAAACTGAGTAGTCAGTTGGTGTTTCTAACGCAAAATTTTAATAGGTAAAAATCAATTCAAAACAATTTAGCTATAAATAAGGCTACAAAGAATGAAACTTGATAAATAATCCGTTCTCGTGCCATTGATTTGAAAGGCTTGGACTCATCGAACGCTGTAGGTATTGCCTTTAACAGTCGCAATTTCTCAACCAAAATATATTGTACGACGAGAAAAATTCCTGGCATGATGAAATTTTGACAAATTACACAAAAAGACACAACATGGTTCACGTGCAGATTTCAAGCAGCGTTCAGTGTTGAAAAAACAGTATCAGCACTGAAACTAGTCCGTGAAGAACTATGGCAACTGACGTTGACCCTGAACAACGAAAAGGAAGCTGTTTCGAAGTCAGCTAAAACGTCACTTCAACGTTAACAAGAAGAAATCACGAGCACTGCAGCTTTGCACCGAGTAAGACAGGATCAGTCGCCGCTGTGAGGTCACCAATGAAGTACGAGGAGCTGTGCGGCTGTGATACGAAGCGAAAATGACTTACTAAAGTGCGATCTCAGCCGGCTGTGATGTGGCGGGAGGAGGAGCGAGTCAGAAGCGCTCACTGGCCCACCGCCAAGAGGTTGCCCGATGCATCCCGACCTTTTGCCTTACCTCGACTTTGTTCCATGTGCCAGTTTTATAGAAAGCATAAGCATTGCACTTCATATCAGGGTATTCTTGAGTTACGAATAAACAACAAATTATTCTATTTGAAAATAATTTATCATTCTGTCCCACTTGCAATTTGATTATTTGTGACTCTTTATAGAAAGCATAGGTGTTGCACTTCATATTAGGTTATTCTTAAGTTATGAACAAACAACAATTTCCATTGAAAATTTTTTATCATTCCGTCCCACTTGCAATTTGATCATTAGTTACTCATTTTGCATGGCAACACACGAACAAAAAACGTCGTTAAAAGTTTGATATCAGGAAACCTGTCGAACTGAGCTCCTGTTTAGCACATATTCGATATGGAATGTTAAAAGTTTTCTTAGGAATGATATAAATATTTTTGACATCCCCTTTTTAGGCAGGAACATGTGCAATTTTGATATAATTATTCACGCGCAACTTAGCTTGTACCCAAATCCGACATCATCCAACATTACATGATGTATACATAACTTGCTGAATCCTTATTAGAGCCAAACGAAGCAAGATATAATGACCTTTCTTTTCCCACTGAAAAAGTTAATTAATTCTATCTGTTTGACGAAAAGCCACACTACTTGGCCAAAAAATTGTTGCACCCTGGTGAAATGTAGGAGTAACTTGGAATTTTTTTTACAAGTGTCTTGGAAAATTTTTGAAAAAATTGCATGGATACAACAGTTACACCAAGTGTCACTGATAGTGAGTACAGTATCTGTTCTCTTCGCGAGAGCAAGCGTGAATTTTCCTGCTGGAAATCGCCAGTAAGTCAAACCTTTGTAACAAAGGACAAGTTGTAGATTTTCACCGAGCAGGAAAATCCGTCAGAAGAGTGTCTCAAATGAAGACCATAGGACTGTGCAGAGAACAATCGCTTACTGGAAAAAACATTTCGAAATGCAGTTATTCACTTGTAATAGGGGCAGAGCAAAAATTCTGAATACTAGCAACAGGTACACTGTGAAGCGATTGGTGAGACAAAATTCGGTAGAAAAGTCTCCAGCAGTTTAATAGCATGTTTAAAAAAGCTCTAGAGAAAATTTCTGCCCGCATCATGCGCCAAAAACTGAAGAAAATATTTTTCAATCGTGCCGCCCACAAGAAACCGGTTAAGCTAATCGAATGAAATGACTTTAACTTGCAAGCGACTTAAACTGGGCTGAAGAGCACTGAAGTCACTTTCTGTTGTCAGATAAATCGCGGTTCATCTTCTGCTAGATGGATGGTAGAAAAAAATGAGACGGGTTGCACATGAGGCTTTGAATCTTTTATGCATCTCTCCGACAGCACAAGCTTCCGAGGGCAGTGTAATGATGGTGGGGGGAAGGGTTGTTGTTCTATCACGTTCGGCAACTTGTGCCGCCACAGATGAAATCTCAGGTATGATTAAATTAGGTTAGAGCACTCTTGCCAGTTTTACAGGTGTTGATAATGGCTTGAGCTTGGAGCCGAAACATTCACTTATTAAAATGATTTTTAAATCAGCTATCTTTACAATTATTTTTATTTTAAATCTCAGGTATATTTAAATATCATAGGTGACACTGGATTCGCTAGTTCCTGATTTTCTTCTGATAATCCCGTTATTTTCACGACGGCAACGCTCGTCTTCACCGGTCTCATGTAGCGCCAAGATTGGCTCAGCGATCTAAGAAGGTTCCATTTATCTTATAGAATAGCCTGCACAGACTCCTGATTTAAGCCCTATTGAAAATTCATGGGACCAGCTGAAGAAGGAGCTGCGAACCCCACCGCCTCTTCCTTCTTCGTAGGAAGATCTTTCTCAATGTTTACTCCTATTGTGTACAGATATTCATTTAGATTGTTAGCAACATCTTGTAGAATCTATGCATATTAAAATGAAAGCAGCAATCAATGTAAATGGTGGTCTGATAAAATGTTTAGAATGACAGTTTTCATTATATCCACGTT
This sequence comes from Morinoia aosen, assembly GCA_030386875.1. NCBI lineage: Eukaryota > Metazoa > Arthropoda > Malacostraca > Amphipoda > Talitridae > Morinoia > Morinoia aosen. The sequence goes on along the minus strand of CM059573.1, from coordinate 19,349,442 downwards.
TCACCCAGGTACTACAAAATTTTTGGCCAGGTTGTGTACACGCTTAAAGAAATGCTAAAAGAAAATTTCCTAGTGAAATTTTTCTAAGACGCTATAGTGGTAAATACAAAATTAACTTGATAACTTAATGTTCGAGTTAAAAAGATAATTTTTGTTATTTTCGTGTTGATTTAAAATTATTCAATGCCTATTTTTCATTTCGCATTTAATTTTCGAGTGATATGCTGTGCAATGATCTATGTCAGTTGCTATTGAGAGAGATTTTGATACGAGAGTCGAGTTTTATCAAGAACTAGACCACTAGTGACCCTTTGGGTTGAGGCACTTCGCCAGGTATGGTGACATTTCTCAAGTGAATAGTAAGGTTTGAGTAAGTAACACCCGTCAGAACAATAACGACTAGTGAGAGGCGGCTTAGTATGATAGTCTGTTTGAGTTCGGGCTGTACATTGTACTGCAGCCAAACTGTATTGGTCAGCAGCAGAGTTTTCTCAGCCACGAAAACCTTGAGTTGGCATCCGCCAAGCACTGACAGATGCGTTGACGAAGCTGTTAGCGTGACTTCGGTGGGGGACTAGTGGTATTCAGAGAACTTGGAATGGTGACTACACCGGTTTCATTGCCGACTAAACACCTCGAAGGAGAACGTTAGGTGCAATGTGGATAGCGAGAGTGCTGAGGCACATGTCGAGTGATAGGAGTGTTGGATCGTGACGTAGTACAGAGAACTCCGGCCTGAATCGTCGACTCCAGTCACATGGGATGGTGCAAAGAGGGCGCTCGGCGAGGAAGCGCTGATGGAGGAGCACTTGTGAAGAAATATTCACGTTACCCCTTAGAATACGAGGAGACGTTGGTAGGAAGCAACGTGTTGTGTAGTCTCGCTAGGCCGTGTTTTAGATTTTTTGAGTTAGGGTCAGTATAGCGAGACCGAGAGCAGTGAGGGAGTTGCCTCAAGTCATAGTACGGGAGAGTGCTTTGGCATTGCAAAGGTACGGTGAGATAAAGTGCTACTCACTCTAACTCAGAATAAGTGGCTGTTGAATCAGGTATATGATCTAATCAATCAGTTATAATCATCGAATCAGGATTTTGAGTGAAAGTAGTTGGGAAAGAGGTCTCTAGACTGTGGATACATTGGAATGACAGCAGCGTGAAGAGTAACGAGTCAAGAATCTGGAGCGAAGAATGTAGCTGCTCAACGGAGGGAACTTTTAACATAAATCTCGTTCCGGAAGTGAAACTGCACTGTCTGTGCTCTGTAGAGAAAAAAAGATTGACCGGTTCGAAGTGTCTGCTCAGTGTACAGTATTTATACGAATGTCTTGTACTCAAGTTCTATCACGTGCTACAAACGAAGTACACGGTAGGTGTTCAGACGCTCGGGCAAAGGTTTGCGAGTAGAGGGTAAGTCGATATGCAATATTTGCTTGAGCTTAAATTGGTTATAAAACCGAGAGGCCGAGTCACTACTTAGAGTCAAGCAGGCATAAAGCTTCTTCATTGAAGTTTGTTCAAAAAACTAACAAATATACGGAAAAATTTCACATCACTGTAACGTCCACTGCATGAATAGCTTTTCAATAGACAGAATTGAGCGACAGGGATTATAAAACACATTCTTCTTCGTGCGAGAAGAACATTCCCGTAACGAAATTCCCAGAACAATTTTGATCTGCAGTGATAAAGCTCACTTCCATTTGTCGGGATTATTTAACGAGTAAAATTTTCAAAAATGATCCAGCAGTAACACTCACAAATTGCACCGACGACCACTGCAGTGGGTGACGGTTACTGTCTGGGGTATCATGGAAGACTTCAGCAATTAGATTCTATATTTTTTTTTTTAATAAATCGTTCCTGTGACTGGTCTCAATCTGCTATTTTGAAATGCTTGAGAGTTATTTTAGCTACAAGTTGTCGTATGACTCACCAATTAATCGTGATCTCAACGATCCATGATTCAAACATGATGACAAAACGTCGCACACCTTTCGACGTTCACACGAAAGCCATCACGACATGCTTCCAGGTCTAATGGCAGAATGCTTGACGAAATCAATGCTACACTGGACATGATTCCAATGGCCATGACGAACTTCCGCCACGAGGTTTCAGAACGACATCGATATTAGCCGTCGTAACCTAAATGATAAGGTTTGCTAACCATTGTAATTGAAATTTCACTCAATGGGCTTTGTAGTTAAGAATATTTATTGTGTTTCTGTATTAATTTCTCTTTTGTTCACCTTCTAAATAACTGCATCATCTTTCCGGGTTCATATACTGGGTGTCCCACAAAAGTGTCCCCGACTTTTTAATCGATTATATCTCTGCACTAATTAAATTAACAAATTTGAATTGTCTGTTTTTCAAAATTTAGAAAAAAAATTCTTTTTGAATGATTTAGGTTTTGAAAATAAATTGAATAGCCACTTTACAATGATCGATTTACTAAAAGAGGTAGAAGAACTAATTGTTCAAAATAAAAGTTTTAAAAACAACTCTGGTGTTTCTCTTCATTTCTCAATACCTACTGTTAAAAGTAATTTCACAATGATGTATCCTACATACCAGCAAGTATTTAAACCCTCTAAAAGGTTTCAAGTTTCAAGTGTTTTCAATGAGTGTTTCAAGAACTGAGAGAAAACGGTGAAATAATCCGAAAAATTCTTCGTTCAATGGTGGCTAGAAGTAATACTTGCCTTGAGAGAAATGGAAGGTTTAAATGTTCCTATGTTCCTATGTTCCTATCCTATTTAAATGTTGTTTAAGGTAATGATTTGTTACTCTTTCAAAGTTTAGTTTGTTCTTTTTTTTTGGAAAGTACAAAATAAGGAAGAATATCAATATTGTTTTAAAAACTTTTCGTAATAACAATTAGTTTTCTACCCCTTTCAGTAAATCGATCATTGTAAAGTGGTTATTCAACTAATTTTCAGAAACTTAAATTATTGAAAAAACAATTCAAATTTACTACATTGTGAAAAAAAGACAACTCAAATATGTTAATTTAAAGCAGAGATAGAATCAATTAAAAAGTCGGGGTCATTTTTTAGGACACCCTGTATAACTGATTTTTTAAAAGAAGATGAATATTAATTCCCTTGTTTCACATCGCACCATAGTACAGCTTGCAAGGAGATTAAATTTTTCTCTTCATTTGAGCCATAAGCGGAGTAAGGAATTTATTATATTTTCTAACTGAAAACTGGGTTTCAAGTTTTGATAATGTTATTATTGAGAGCGGAGAATGAACAGTGACGTACGAGTACAAACACGCAGGATAGCATACAAGCTTCAAAGCATACCTGCACACAAACAAACGTACAAGACTATCAAAGCTTTATGAGAAAATAGATTGGATCACAAGTTTTTATAACCTCCGGTAAAAGTGTAGGTAATTATAAAAAATTTAACTATCACACGACCACTTGCGTTACGCTTTGGTCAGGTGATTAAGTCAAAAGCAGGATTCGAACCTGAAACTATTAAATGGTAATATATCACGGCAAAAACATTTCTGAGATCGAAATTTGGGGTCAACTGAGAGAAATTCAGTAATATGCGAAATAATTATTATCGTATTAGTTTCGCTTTAAAACCTACGGGGATTGAAACTAACATTTAACTAACTTGACTGAACCGCAAGAAATTGCGACTTCAGCGATTTAACTCGCGGCCACAGAGCATGGAGATACGAACCGCAACACAAAAAAAACTCTTCATATCGTCACTTGGCTGCAAAGCAAATAAGTTGATAAGGAGCGAATGAAACGAACTTTATTACTTTTTAACAATCTTAGATTTCCACTACCAACTTATCGTTCACATTTCTAGCACTCACCCCCGTAGGGAACACGAAAAAGTATGTTTTGAAATGATATTTTTTATACAGTGTACCAATGTATATTAATGTATTAAAATCTACACTAATAAGCAATATTAATGTTGACTGCGTGTAGTGGCGGTATGAGTTCATGTTGATGTCGATCTATATTCGTTAGCAAAACTTAATTTTTATTAAATTAAAAATTTATTAATATACAGTATATTACTTTCAGTATTGATGCAAAATTAATATATGTAAGGATTAATATAAATCGATTCAGAATCAATGTAAGTCGATTCAGTCGGGTCAGTTAAATGTTATTTGCAAAGCCCGTAGATTTTATTGTGAACCTATGATACTCGTACAGACTAATGAAGGCCTTCAATAACATTTGATACAGCAAGTAAATCACTTGATTAGGTGTTAGTGATCATAGGTACCAAGACTAATACCCAGTATATCGTAAGTTCCGTTGTGGTCGTATCCAAGTTTTTGGAACGCGTAGCTTCACAAGTAAGTTCAAAGTGACGTCTGTTTGTCTGGAAGTGGAAAACAGATATAAATATAATATCGTATCCATGCTACGGGGATGAAATGAGAAAAGAAATGCACACATAGTGACCGAGTAAGCATTGGTTGATGTGTAGGTTACTCCTAGGATATGAAAATACAAGAGAGGAAGAAAAATGAGAACTAGTAGAAGAAACAAGGAGCCATGGCAAAATCCCGCAACATGAGGTGATGGATCTGCAGCGAACGTAAAGGACATCTTAGCTTGCTATCTAGCGCATTTTTAAATACCTCACTTATCTATGTACGCTGCTTGTCCGAGTGTGTACGGGTGGGCTCAAGCAACCGAATTCATTATTTTATCTTCGGGTTTTCACGCACGTTTTATTCTGCTTTAAGAGAACAGCAGCTTTGAACCCTTATGAAAGCAAATTAGTGAAACCTATTTATAACTGAATTGTTAGATGACCCTCCACATGCTGATAAATTTAGCATAAATCTGGCCAAGCATTGACACAATCACTACATCGCAAAATATGATATGTGAATACTTCGACAGAGCTTCTGTGAATCACAACTGACATGTGATCATACATAGGTATAGTTCCTCATGCATCTTTGGATCTTAGGTTTGAATCAGCTGAGAGATACGGGATGAACGTATCTGTGATACTCACTACCTCACGGGTAGAAATATTAAATTTGGATTCCCGTTTTCATCAAGATCGATTCATTTGTTTGGATTAATTATTAGTTAAATCAGTAGTTACTGAATGTTGCTTTTACCAATAACAACGTCATTAAAGTATTTTTGAGCTCCATCAAACGCTAGCAAACCCTATCATTTTTACCAGGTCTTGCACTCTAGTACAGTAATGAATCTTATTTTAGGCACGAGCTCAGAGCAGTAACTTCCTGCTTCATTCATTCGGTAACATTTTTATTCACTAGCAATCGTTCACTGAAATTCTACGACTATTATAACCGTGATTTAAAAAATGAGAAAAATGTCAGAGGGAATATAAGAATTGGGATTGCTAACAATTACCAGAACATATCAGGACTCTTTAAAAGTTATATATCTAGATTATATGGCTTGTCAAAAATGGCAGGATGCAATATTTTCCTTAAATAAATTTCCCAGATGTGGATAACAAACAAACATATCCCTCTTAACAGTACCCGTGATAAAAATATTCTTGTAATGAAAGAAGCGGACTCCAAACAAATAAACCAAGGGTATTATTGGGTAGTAGCAGGACCTGAGGAAATTCCACGGACAATGTCATCGTTAAGCTAGGTGGACCCGTGAAAAATTCCTTCAACATTATTTAACCTATCCTAACCTAACATATACTAACCGAACCCATCCTAATAAAATGTCAAACCTATCAATGCATGTAAAGGCGATCTTTCAATGGTAAAACCGCAAACTCAGACGAAAGCGTAACGGATACCAAACAAATAAATATACATCCTATGTTTCTTAAGAAGCGGACACCAAACAAATATTTAAATCAAAACATAAATAAATATGTAAATAAATATGTAAATGAACACACAACGGGTATTTTTAGGCTAGACAGATTATTTTCCAAGAAGTTTTTCAAACAGTTTCCTCTGTCATTTTCTTCACGAAAATTTACATTTTTATTAACAATAGATTCATAAAACAGAAGTGAGCGGCTGCAAGTTTTTTTAAATTATTTCAATGATATCTATAATTATTTATTGAAATGAATTCGAACCATTGGAAATGTTGCAAACAGGAGATATATAAATATCTTCATATACATACATAACTAGGCAATTTATTGTAGTGGGGATGGCTCTGATGACATCGTTTACATATTTTTCGATTTACTTGAACGGCTTCATGATGGTCGCTCATAAGATACTGTTGAGCGGCTGGGAACAGCGATTGAACAAAAAAACTTCGCAAGCGGAAAGTCTACTTCATGAGTCGATCTACTTCAAAAATGGTGAATATAAACTCATTACCCCTCTTACTTTAATTTACGCCAGGTAAATAGAGATGGTAAAAGGTGGACCTGCGGCAATAACTACGAGAGTATTTTACAACTTGAAATGACCAGGTGTAATTTTATATTATCAAAGTAAATTATATTATTATCTGCAGTATATATGAGTTAATATGAAATGAATAGGGTGGTGTATGTAGGAACTGTAGCATTGCCAATTGATTTTTATGTTTAGGAACAGAAGAGACTTTAATTCAGTCCAATGCAGGCATTTGGTTTTGTGCTTATTATTTCGAGCACTCCTTGAAATTAGAGACTGAGATATGAATTTTATTTGAAAAATTGAAAGTTACCGCAATCATCTGAAAAGTGCACGAGTTACAGGTCTTGAGGTATGAGCTATAAACATTTAATAGTATTTTTTTTTCATTTTCTTCTATGAGTTGCGGAACTTTAGTTGTGAGGCGTGTTTATTTCCCTTCGCAAGCACCAAAGCTTAATTTTCACTATGAACCTAAGAATAAAACTTTCAAAAACACTGTAGGCCTTTGGCTGCGACATACAAGATGAATATACTTTTTACATTGTATTTATTTTGAAGACATAGCATGATCGACACAACACGAAACCAAATCTATGTAGTTTACCCTAAAAACTCGAATGCTTTCTGATTGAGCATAGAAAATTTCACCAAAGTTCTTGATGGAAGACATTTTAATTTTATTTACAAACTACATCTCTGCTCAAGTTTGTGGCTTGTAGCATTTAATGGTCTGCTTCACAGGAGCTGTCTGTAAGAAAAATGTTATAGAATATATTTAGTGCATAAAAAGCTTTCAGGTGGAATTGAAGCGGATTAAAAGATACCTTCAGCGCTGCAGGAATGAACTTCTGAGGACACTGTCTCATTTTTCAAACTTATTACCATGACATGTACGATGTCTCTGCGAGGAAGCATGTATAATCTATAGAATCACAGATGTATAATCTGCAAGGAAGCATGTATAACATCAATGATGCCGCTAAATTAGCAAGAAAATAGAACTCGAACGTTTCTGGTTACGTCATAACATGTCTATGTTATGTAATTTTAAGAGCGACACTAAGGTCTGCAATGAAACGACGTGCAATGACAAAATTATTCAACCTGTGTGCTAGGCCTAATTAAATACACACGTCAATGAAAAATAAGCTAAAATTTCAGTGTTTTTTGGAAATCCATGAAAATTGTGATCGATAAAGTAGAACGTTTTGTTTATCTCAAGAAGTCACAAGCAGTCCAATCGAGACGTTCTATTCAAATTATCTCCGTTTATACTGTAGCTATTATATTTATTATACTCTAGATAGTAAGTTTTACTCAAACCGTGTCCTTCGATTCCTTTTTATTATAAAAATTTATTAGGATGAAAATAAATAAAGAAACAATGTGTATTAATATTGTATACATTTTTAAACATGAAACGAAAGTTGAGGTTTATTGATGGAGAGAAATTTTAACGTGTGAAATATTGTCAGATTATGAGTGGTTCCCACGGTCGAATTGCATGCCAAGAAATATAGACATGCGGAATTTGGCCATAAAAATATCAAATTCAATAAATCTCTTTACATTTATTTTAATGAAAAGGTTTACAGTTAGAAATTTCACAACCCTCTTTATAAAATGGGCGTGAACGTTTTTTCTTGCTTCTGAAACGATATGAATGGCCCTCGATAGAAATAAAACAATAGTTTACCAAATAAAATGGAAAGCAATTATGTGAACATTTAACCTGAAAATAATGTAAGCAATAGCATAATACGAGTAGTTTCGACAATGACACCCTCAATTTTTCTATAATAAATAAAATAGCAAAACCGTAGAGAAGAATTTTGAATTAATCTCTAAATAATAGAGTAAAAATGTCTTCACAGTTCAATAGAACGAAAAACGCCAATTGTATCTTTAGTATGCATTTACTCTAGGATGGAGCATAGGTTTTATTTCACTAATCCCTCACATTTTTTAATGATTGATTCAGATGGATTTCATGGTCGCTCTTGTGTGATTAGCTTGGAAATTTACTGAAAAATGTATTACAAATAGGTACTTCAGACATTTTTTTCCATGTAGAGTCTCAACCCCCAAACGCACTCCACGGCTCTACTCTCATCCAATAAAATAAAGCAGAGTAAAGGAGTTGCCAGAGAGACATTTAATCTAAGCGATATACCTCGCTGAAATACTAAGCTTGAGAGGAGTGGATAGCGTCAAGAAAATTTCTCATTGTGACATTGCGCTTCAGAAGAGTGTTCGCCTGCTGCGTATTTTCATTGGAAGGTTCACTTAAAATCATTGATGTGAAATACATAATTCTAACAAATGGAATTCGATCTTTGGATCTACATGAATTAGTTTTCCAGGAGAAGATATGAAATCCCGGTATGAATGTTAGGTGGTATTCCGTTTCTTGAAGAAAAATGCTTTTTTTTCTTGTTACAGACCATCTTTTTCTCGGTTCGCTACAGTCATAATTTTCAGCACCCATCACTTTCTTCTTCAACTTTCATTTTGCTTCAAAAAATTTTCTCAGTCTTGTTTCTACGTGCAATGTGGGGACACACTTTGTGCCTTGATTCTTTGTCCCTTTAATTCTACCCTATGTGTTGCACGCCTCCTTCCTCTCTCGGGGAAGCCTAGTGTTGTTTAGGAGGCTATAACTATTTAATAATCTATTCTAATGCGTAGAAATTTAGAACACGCACGATCAAACTCAACCAACTTTAGCCTGAAAGCTTATAGAATGTTCGTTATAAATGTAAGCTGAAGACCTGTGCTTCAGTAACGTTTTGGGGATATTTTCTAATAAGCTTCACCACTAATGCAACACATAAGTTCACCCACTTTTAACTTTCGAAATAATGCACCTATCGACTTCAAATTACTCTCAAGCGAAAGAATGTTTTAACCTTTCGTTTCAGTTACAATATGAAGTCGATAGGTGCATTATTTCGAAAGTTACAAGAGGTGATCTTATGTGTTGCATCAGTGGCGGGGCTTATCTGGAAAAGAACCTGCTTTTGTGCTCTCCGAGTAGCATTTTAAAAATTATCCATGTCCTTTTCAGGAAGACGTTCCATTTCGTCCAACATTTGAATTGAGTAAAATAGATCAGCAGTGTAAGTTTTTAGGATTTTTATTTATCTTAAGAAAAGGAAAATTTTGATGTTATTTCTAACATAATAGCCAAAAAAGATTCTTGCCCCTTCTCAAAGAAAACGAAATTTTCCTTAATCACACTGTGGCTTTTTTATTTGTAAAAATAAACTTCTAATTGAAATAATTTTGGCTTTTATTCTTCGCTCGTTACGGTTTGTTCTCACGAAGAAATTGAGAATTTTAGAAAAACCGTTGCTCACAGTCTGTCGAGGTCCATTTACAAATAATTTACTTTTAACTTCCAATGTTTCAAGCGTTCATATTGTAGCAGTGACAACGCGTATCATTTGCTATCTGTGTGCATCTGCTCCTTTCTTAGGTTTTCTGATTCTAATGCAATACTGTACCTAGATCGCATTGCTCATCAGATTACACCGTTAATTATTGTCTTGAAAACTTCAAGTCAGTTGAAGTTCGAGCTTTCCTGTATGTACGAGGTTTAGTTTTTCAATTACAGGCCGCGTGTGTACTAACGAAAGTGTCAAGGACGCCAAGAGACAATGTCAGTAAAATAGTGTAAGAAATTAAAATTTCTTTCAGGTGACCTCGTGACAGAAGGCATAGGAAGCCGAATCAACAATTGAACGACATCCGGGTACGGTTCAGTACTCCTTAGAGGCTGAACGATTTATCCAAAAGAGGTCACCGTGAGTAAGTCAGTCATTCGCTGGTATGCACCTATGTAACAGCTACGAAGCCTCGTCAATGAGAAATTTAGGGAGCCTCATTTTTATAAATAACATAGTACTTAAAGCTTTTGTCTTCGCTGTTAAAATAACCAAGGGCTCTTCTCTTAAAAAAGCGATCACCGGTATAAACCATGCTAATTTAAATCTAATTTCCAATTCTTCCTCATTAGTATTTTTTTCCCCAACCCGCGGATCCTGGTTACAGGACACAATGCTCGAAAAACCGACCATCATCCGGTGTAAAGAAGTCTTTATGGGTTCGTTCGATATCTCTCATTGCACTTCAAAGTAACTTCTATGTTATTGTTGAGTGTTGCCATCATCATGAACATGAAAAGGTGAGCCGCGGCTGCCGCTATAAAAATGATAGGTTGCCGAGAGAGTGCGCTGTCGCTCTGCATGCAAATGAAGCAGGAATATAAGATAAGGACCGCACACTTCACGCCCTCGCTAGCACTTTTTTATGGCCGAACGCCGCAATTTGCGCTCGAAAACACTGTTGCAAAGGTCGCTAAAGCCGTGCAATGATTAACGTCTTTGTAATGAAGCCGCCTCGTGATGAATGTTAAGGGAGTTTACGAAAAGATGGAAATGAGCTTCTCGACAGTAATTCCCATTGCATACATTGATGACCACCGTTAGAGATTTATTGCGACTAATGAAATAATTGTGGTTCTCATTGATTTATGCGCCGAATAACGTAAAGCGGGCATGTCAGGTCTCACATGCGAGGATTTTAATTACCACCCAGGGAGTCAAGGTGCAAAAGGCCTACCTACTGCGGCGCTGGGAAACATGAATAACGGCTTCCAGTGAGCATTTTAATGCCCTCGTTCGGGACAACGATATTTTTGACGGCCCAGTTCGGGTTTGCCAGCTTTTGATCCGCTCTTCGTGCTAGAAAATAGGCGAATCTAGATCATAGTATGAAGGTCTACGGTAATTTATTTGGAAAGCGCTGTTAAAGTAGGCATGTATGGCATACAATAGCTCAATTTTTATTTTAGGCTCACCTTTTGAAGTGAATGAAATTTCCACAATATTATACACAAAATAAGAAAAAATGGAATATTAATTTTCTCAAATTTTAAAGGAAATTTGAATCATAAAGTAATTTTTTAGATGAAAGAAACTCTTTATACATGTTCAAGGTTGATTCCTTTATATCTTTTATTCTTTTAATTCTGCAAATTTAATTATAAAAATATGGAAGACTCCACGGCAACGTAAAAATTTGAGATATTTCTTCATTCCGTCTTAAGTAAATTTTCTGCCAAAATACAATGTTGGTTCCTTTATTTTGAACACTAATAAAGTGATTACACCTATAGAAATCTGTTAACACTTCACGGTATTCTTATAAGAGAAAGAAAGGAGAATCTGAGTCTGTACTGTGTACTGGCCCGCAGTCATACTTAAAAATTAGTGTGACGGTCCCGAGTGAATTAATAAACTGAATACATGTGCGTAAGCCGCGTAATTTATGCTAACTCAAAAAAAGAAGTAAACTCTAGAAACAAAGCTCGAAACATGAATAAAGCAAATGCAGTGAATCAATTATGGATAAATGACTATACCAACGAACTTTTTCAGTTTCTGGAGAAAATGTGCCTAGAAAAATGAAAATGTGCCTATTTGAATTGTTGAAATCAGTAATAGATTTTTTCTGAATGCATGCTAGACCGAGTGATTATAGTTTCTTATGTACATATGTTTTACATTGAAATATTATGAAATTTTTCATTTCATTTCGGACTTGGAAATCATATTTCAGGTTTTTTTTTACAACAACAATATTTTTCATGCAGTAAAATATTTTATATACTGGAGAATTCCATATATTAGAGTATTTTAAATTTTCAGAGACCAAATTCGGAGCATTGTAACTTAGGAACGTACAAATAATTACGAAATTTGTATCATGCGCAGCGAAGTCCAAATGTTCTCAGGAGAATTTTTTCAGAAGCCAAATCCTTAGTATGAAGCCATCAGTTCTTTTAAATTCGAATTTCTCTCCCTTCGTTCATTCACTCACTTTTCTCGGACATTTCTTAAGATTCTTAAATTAAATTCAGTACAGGACCAAAATTTGCGTTCGTTTACTTTCAATAAATTCGTCAATGCTCTCCAAACTATCACAACTCTGCTAGTCCTAGCTCTTTCGTATGCCTTATCTTTCGTCCTTGGCTTCTTTATCCACTACTTAGTTGTAGAGGAGGCCGACGCACCGTGCAACGAACCTCCTCCACGAGTATCTCCGTCCATTTCTCTTTATTCTCATTTCATCTTTCTTTCTCCCAAAGACGTTTATGTGCTGCTTTGCCGGCGTTGCGAGCTGTGCCACTCGGCGCAGCAAAGTTTTTTGCTATCGGAGTACGACTTGAACTTTTAATCTTCTGGAGTTTCAACATGAAAATCGCTTAACTGAGCAAAAACTTAGAATGAACACTGAATGAATTGTTGATGAAAAATCTCACCTGCTGTCCAACATTCTATCGTAAAATAAATATTGCTAAAATAAAGTTCGCTTGTGATGGAATTATTGACCGATTTTTAATTTTTTTTCCCTAAAACTGTACGCCCCCTGATACAAAATGTCCAAAGACTATTTGCTAGAGTGCAAGGTAATTATCGTTATTCTCATTCTTTGAGAAAAATCCTCGAGTAGAAGCTAATTCAAGATTGATTGCGCCGTGAAATGATGAATGAAATTTAGAAGATCACGGGATGGAATTCTACAACACGTGACCTAGCATGTCGAGTTATACAGTATTGTTTAGTACGGGAGGGTCGCCTTTCTGGAACTGAGAGCAGGATTAATTTTTTCACAACAGAAAATTCAGCAAATTCCTGATCTGTTGAGTAACACTCGTCACTGGCTACTTTCTAAGCGGGAAAGGGATTGTTGGTAAATACTAAGTTTCCACGTTACGTAAATCCTACTGAAAAGTTGTACTGAAAATTGAAATAAGCATTTTAGAAAAGAACACGAGAAATTTGACAAATTTGGAAGGGCTTCGTTAAGATGAATATAATAAAACACATACATCGGCTTACAAAAAGTTCTTGAATAATTATCAAATTAAGCCTAAGCTTAAAGTTTTGGAAAAGCGATTAAACAATGCAATAAAAGTTCAAATAAAAAATTTCAAATTATATAGTTTACACATCGTGATTGCATTCTGCTGCGAGCCGAAATGAGTGTAGGTGTGAAATATTTCGTAAAATTGAGAATAGTCGAAATCTATGTGCGTAAGTGCTTGAAATTATTGTCACAATGAAAAAATATGTGTTTTTATTCGTATGACAGTGATTCGCAAAACTTTAGGATCATGATCAAGTTTTGATGTTTCACCTCAGAAATAATTCTGTTACTACGGACCAATAGGTATTAAGTATGATGAAGAGGTATAGATGTGACTGAAAGGAGAGAACATCTGACCGCAACGGCAGACCACTCGCCAAATTGCAAGGGCCTTGGCAAATAGCGGTCATTTGCCAGCGTTCAGAGCAGAAACCACCTCATCATTGCGGGTAAAATGTCTTCCTTCGACCCGTTTTTAAAGCAGCTGTCAGTGTCTCCTTACAAAGTCGTTAAAGAAAATAGGCACAAGACCGTGGGGACCACATACTGTGCGTTATGGAACTGCGGTCCTCAGGGCTGTGAGATACTTCGTTTCGAGTTGTCTCCAGTATTACCCACGGACAGGTTACAAAAATAATGTAAATAATACGTTGCAACTGGCAGCTAAAATAAGCGACGCAGCCGAATTAATGCAACACTTGTGCGGATCATGCACTCTAAATAACGTATTGTTTGTTTTGTTTAATACTGAGCTCGCCTCAGCGAATAATATTTATCCTGAACAATGGAATACTATACAGTCCATACTAGCATGGTCCTAGGAAGATTAGTACGTGGGCTGAGTTTTAAAAATTTTTCCAACATGGTATAATATTGCATATTGCAACAGGTGTTTTTGACGTTGAAGACAGAATGTTAATTTATCTCTCGTCTGCGCGTCCAATCAAGATGAGTTGAGAATAAAATGAGAGCAGTGGACAGGATTGATCGTCGGGATTAACATCAAGAGTTCTTCTTGCTTTCTTTCAAAGAGAAAACTGTCCGACATTATGGCACATGAATTTTCAAAAATTTCCCGTTCAATACATTAATTGCGGTGGGTTAAATTGAAGTTCAATATTCAACTGATAGAGTTTATTTTAGAGGCCAATTTTGAAAATAATGAACGTTAAATATATGGTGCCTTCCTTCGTTTTACTTTTCATTAAATATTTATAAAAATTGAGTTAGTGACTTCAGGTAGGTCAGCAGCACCATGGATATTCCCTCAGTGATCACCGGTGGGTCCCTTCGCAGTTAAAGTGTTGAACAACGTGGAAAATTTAAGTACTTTTCTTCCATGAGCGATATATGAGCTACGCTGAAAAGTTACTCCTAGCATATTGCGTACTATCAGACTGAAAGAAAATGTTCAGTCGTAACATTCCTCCGCCTGGAAGAGAGTTTAAGTCAAGCTCTCTCGTCTGAAGTTTTTTTGAACTGCTTAATTAACGGAAAATATGTTAGGCAACATGCAAGCTAGGTCACAACTTGACATGAGTTTTGATCAACTATACGACGTGCATATAGGAGTGGCCCGCACCAATCACGGGTTTGTCACCTACCTCCATACCGCGCACTCCTTCGGTGTACTTTTTTAGGTTAGTCTAGTTTCCTAGTTACTAAATCTTATTTTGCACCGACGTTAATTTTCGTGCGCATGTTGTCCGATGCCAAAGCTTAACCTGCGTTTTCATCATCAGGAGCTCATACAGGTTCGATAGTTTCTGCATTAAACAAATTTTTTTGTATGACCTCTCTATTAAACATATTCTTTTTTCGCATGGCATCTGTATAAAACATATTCTTTTTTCCAACCATTTCTTCAAGTGTTTACCATCTATTTTTTCAAAAAAGATCATTTCTAAAACCTAATTTTCATTAAGTAACCTTCCCAGTATGATCTTCACGCATAGTTGCTCAAGTAATAGGTCTATCTTGCACGTTGAAATAAATGGACGAATTCTCATTTTTGTGCTGATAGATCTACCAATAGTTTGCGTATTATAAATGATTTTAATTACTCCTTTGGCCATCAAGTAGGCATACGACACGTGGCCCTACAAACTTTCCCGATTTCAAATAATTTGATCATTTTAAACAATTTATTTACAAGTGATACAGCCATAGATTGTACCTTGAATATTGTTATACATATCATGAAATAAGGTAGGAGATAATCTATTCATTTGTTTCAAACTAATAATAAACAATGTGTTCCCTCTAGATCCCATTATTTTCGGAAAACGATTTATTCCGAGATATTTTCAAACAACTGCGTTCAGAAACTGAAAACAATAATACTTTTGAAGCAACATTCTTAAACTCCCGGTGTATCTAAGTGAAAACTTTTTCAAGCGTAAGAAATTTTGAAAGTTATGCATTTGCTGTCGGTGACTCAAGTCTTGAAACGTATACCAGATATAGCGCCCAACTCTCATATTTAAATAATGCATGTAGGTTACGCAATTGTGGGATAAAGTCTTTAAAACCATGAGTGTGATGAAACTCAACTGGCTGTTGATAGAGCATTTTTCGGAATAAGAATTTGAGAAGAACCAAATGCTCATATGACATTGACAGAGCCAGCCTGGGGAAGAGTGGTTGGTTGCGCTGCGCGTCCTTGAAATTGAATGTTGCCTCTTCCTGACTCTTTGAAGGCTGAATGGGCAAGACCAATAACATTTATCTTACGCACATATATTCATTGAAAAGCGTAGCGTGCTCGTCATTTCTCTCTCAATTTCCTTTCAAGAACTGCAATACTCATAAAGGAGAGCAGGGCTACATCTCGCTCGAAATCAAGACAGTTCTAAGCATGAATGAATACAATGGAAGCTGACGGCTAAGCCTGAACAAAAACCTTGCTCTGTAAAGAGAGCAATCGAAGCGCATTTTAGATTTTCCCATCTCACTGACGTGAATGATCGAATTCGGAACACGATAATATTTAAACATGCACTTACTTGAACGCACAGACCATACATGCGTACTGAATTGACCATCAGCGATATACGCTTTCAACTTGAATATCCTGCTGGCAAAATTTCATCACCACTTACTGTATCCCGAAGCAAAACTTTTTAGCCGACACACTGATCACGAGGGATTTCTCCCTACCTATCCAACTCGCCGCAAACTTATTCAAGATGTATTAAACGTTTCAGGATTCATTTGGCCTCATACACGAATTTCTGTCTTTTATATTCCGATTCCGAACTGCACTCTTCTGCAAACATTCACAAACGGCACCCTCTCCAGAAAACTCACTTTCGCACTCACAAACCACTTACAAAATTTGCAAATTTGATAAATGCTTACTCTATTCTCTCAATAAGCCGTCGCCCCCACGGTGCTTTAAGCACAAGACTAAACACTACTTTCGATGGGACTTCGATCTCACCGTGAAGCCAGCGTGCGAAAGGCCTGCTCGATTAGTATGAGAAACTGATGCCTCCAGCGTGCGTGAGTAGAATGTATAATGCTGTTTTTTGTTAACCTCAGTCACTGTTTTTTGTACTGAATAGTGTTAACTGAGGTATTTAATCTCAATTATTTTCTGCACATTGCTAAAAAAATTTGCCTACATTTAATTTACAACCAGTTATTTTGTGTCTTTTACTGAATATTTGTTAACCCTACTAGACCACCGAACCGATACTTAAGATATTTTCGCCCCTACCGCAATACTGCTTCCTAATTTAGGTACTTGATCAAATGTGCTTTGTCAAAAAATGCATCACAAACTAAAAAAAAACAATCAATCATGGTCAAACTCCATAGTTAGCTTTGGAAACGTGTGCATCCCCTTATGTTTGAATTGACAGTGTGGTTTAACGTTGAACAGCTAAGCTCAGAGCCTAGGTCTGGGTAGGGCTAAGAGCTTGAAGGGAAGTGCGAAAGTCGAGAGTCTCGGTGGTTTACTTCTAAATATGCAAAAATCGCACCTGTAGTTTATCATGCTTTCAAGTCAAGTGTAATTTGTTTAGCACCGGAATATAATCCCTGGAAATTTTCAACTTTAACCTAATTCAATGTCCAACCTGAAGTATTCTCGGGACGTTTTTGAAGTGAAGTAACCTTTCTCTTTCAGATCATTGTTTAAGTCTCAACTCGATGCGAAATGTGAGCCAAGAAGTGCTATTTTCCCTGAATTGTGCTTTCAATGTTTGCACGTAGTTATATTCAGTTCCCAAACTAGAGAAATATAAACCCGCGGTTAATGATTTGAAATATTATACTGTAGTTTAAACACCAGCCAAGTGTTTTGAGTTCGACTTTCAAGTTTTTAAAAAACGTGATAGGAATAGATAAAGTGCATTACTTTGAAAGAAAAGCTTATTTCAGCTAAAATTGGGAATAAATAAGAAAAGATAGTTACTTCTCGAATCGTTTAGAAATTTTTTTGCGACTTACTGTAGAAGGCGTAACCCTGTAACGTTCTAGAGAACTATACAGTCCTTTATTAAAAATATTCTTGATATTACATCTATAGTCTAATCTATCTCTTCCATAACCTCTTCTCTGAAGATCACCGAGTCAGTTCCTTCCTCACTTGGATGTCGGGGATAACCTGATGCCAGTGCGTCTAGTGACGGTGGTCGTGATAGAGGTAATTTGAGTGCAAAAACGCTGACTTTTATAAGCTAAGTAACTAAAAGCTCATGCTTTATCTACTTATAGTGCTAAACAATAGCGTTGCCAGAGGATCTATAAATTTCTTTCATTACGATTGCACAGCGCCGTATACCTTCGATAGCTTGGCGAATGAGACACGTGGTAGTGGAATTTTGGCTAAGCGCCAGTGCTCCTAAAAATCGTGCAATAATTTTTTCATTCCGAGATTTTTACACCATTGCTGGAAAAGAATGAACGTCGTGCGTGTTTCTATATTATTTAGTTAGAACGGCGCAGCCCAGTATATCTGCAGTTACTCAAAGAAAACTAAAAAACTGGTTTCCTGCGAACTCATTGCGACAGTCATCCACCAGACATTTGTGACGACTGTCTTGGCTCCAATTACTTCAAACTTTAAAATTCCACATTCAGACAGCAGAAGAGAGTGTCACCACCAATCCTCAGCGATCTTCTGTGTGTTACGGTGTTTTCAATCACGCTCGAAGTTATTGGTACTCTAGAATTAATCTTGAACATAACAAAGTAAAACCTTCAATGGGCTGCTTTTTAATGCCAAGTCTGAGCTTCGAATTTTCAGAGTATGGAAGAACGAAACTCCAATTCAAAGCTTTCGATAAAATGTTTAAAAAATATAAATTAGGATAGCTCGTTCAACAGTTCGCATTCACTAGTACCCATCTCAGTAACTTAAAATAAAAAGCAATACCATCCTTCAATGGTTCATTTTATTTAACCTAGCCGCAGGTATCGCATAGACTACCGAGTCCCGCTGTATGAAATACTCATGCTGAGACCGCGGGACGGCCGGCACCTTTTCCAAGGTTTCTTCGTTGCGACGTAATTGTTCAAGTGCTGTTTAATTATTTCTTGTTCTTGGTAATTAAATTGGGATTTGCGTTTTTCTTTAGACCCGCATCATAATGCTCTAGAGGCCTACAACTATAGTCCACAATTGATAGGACCTATTTCTGGCAAGTCATATACTAATGAAGTTCAGCCTCGAGTCCCTCTTCCTCGACAATTAGCTTAGATATTCATTTAGCGACAAGTCATTTACCAAGTCGTTTGACATTGACGCGAAGAAGAATTTCCGGGCATAAACATCAATGTTGGACGACCGAGTAAATGACTAGTCGCTAAATGAATATCCAAGCTAAATGACTTGCATCGTTTCTGCAAAGTTATTTGTAGTACAGTTGAACTGTTCAGGGGGCTGTCGGCTATGTTAGTTTCGCCAGTTTATATCGCCCAACTCCGATATGACCTCTTTAAATTTTGACTGCGACGTGCGCCACCGGTGGTACTCGGAGGTAATTTTCATAATGCTACTAACCGACCAGTAAACGCAAAATCAATTTTCATAAATACTTAATCAAAGCTAAATGATGGCACGATCCTGTTCATGTTTGGCATTTTCAAAATAGTTTACTACAATTGACTATAAATTTGAGTTTGGCGTTGAACCTAATATTTAGTAGTCGCAGTCAAAGTGTTAATAGTTTTCGTCTTAAAAATGCAAGGCACTGCACGGCAATGTCACGGAGTTTTGCACGCATGCTGGACGTCATCTATTCCGGAGGCGCCTCACTTCATCTAATAATAATTTTCTCTGCAGCCCTTGTGTTAAAAAGGTAAGAAACCGTTCGTACGACCTAATGGTAATTATGGAGCGATCAATAGACTCTTCCTTAGACGCCTCATAAGCCGTTGCTTGTCGTCTAGGAATTTGTTTTCGAGTTTGTTCCTCTGCAGGATTCATTCACCTGCTCTTACCTGGTATGCCGTTACGACCCTTCGTTAATTTAGCTAAACTTTAATTTTCTGGCATTAGATTAAGGGGTCTCCAGTGTTCCATTGATTGAGTGGACGGATTGTAAGAAAATAAAACTGGATATTCCTAAACTAGACTATTAGGATAATTCTGGTGCTTTGCCTTGACAGGTCTGTTGATACCCATGCTAGTTTTTCAGTTTCTAAGCACACTTTCACAGTTAAGAGAAAACCGGATAGTACGACAGGTAAACTGAAATTAATCGTGTTGCAGGTCGACTGAACGATGAGATCGACTGGACTAGCATCGCTTATTCTGCCATTGATGTATGTTCACTCCAAACGAACTCTGGAAGTATCCGAAAGGTTTTAAAAAACAAACACCATGCGAGGAGTTTCAATATTTTAACGCAGACGTATCATCAAGTTATACCTAATGATGACAATAGTGCGGTATCGTACTTTAAAGCTTTAAACACATGACAAGATGGTTTTCACGTAAAAAAGAAAAGGGAACATTTAGGACGGTCTAAGGAAAATGTGGATTCTTTGCACAAACACAGGGTGTGCTCACACCCACGATACCTTGCGCATATAAACTACCAGTTAAAATGGAAGAAAAGAAAATACAAAAAGAGAGCAAAGAAGGGATGAAAACGAAAAGAAGCTAAGTTGGCACAAAAAGTAAAAGTCCCGAAAGTTCACCAATATCTGAGATAATAGTAAAATATCTGACAAGGAAACGTCTTCCATCAATTTAATGGCACGACCAAATTAAAAATGCTATCTACAAATCACCCATTGAACAAAGCACTGTCCGTGCCTGCAAACTGGAGCGGTAAAAAAACACGCCAATACGTCCCACAAAATTAAGGTGCATCTATAGCAACGCATACACCCTTCTGCAAACACGCATTACGTGCGGTAAGACTATAGGAGTCCGAGTTATTACACGTGTCGCAACCAAAGTTCCCAGAAACAACCCGATAAACTGATCGAGTAAAAGTGAGAAGCACGTTATGGTCCCAAGAAGAACAACTTCGCTGCCGACACGAAGTCTCTCGCGTCGCCCCCAGGGTTGTTGTTGAAGGCCTCGATGGCCAGCGGGAGAGCTATCAAGAAGGTCCCTCGCCAAGCGACCAGTGGTATGTTCAATACGAGGTCGGGGACCTGGTAGAAACTTATGTTTTCCACGTAATTTCTGGCTACGTCTCTTGCACCATCGAGTGTGAAGAGGTATGTTACAGCGTCAACAAAGGCTTCTGTGTTCAATTTTGTTCTCTGAAATTAAAACAAAACGCGGTAAGTAAAGTACCTCCAATGGTGGCTGGAAGATAACAAATGTACAACACGCATGCATGTTCGGTTAAATGTTTATTTGGACGCGGAAGAAAGAAAATTAAACCGATCTTTATGTTATTAACACGGAAATACCACGACATGCGTTTGGCTGATTTCTTTTGTTTGATCAATTTATTGTAACAAGTAATTAAGTTACAGTTAATACTCGCATTACACGAGGACTGTTCTAAGACCTTACACTCCCAATTCTGACACATTGGATGCGTAAGGCAACTCAAAGCCTACTAAACACAATAATTGATCTACAAAGGGTAGGCCATAAAAAATGTTTTTTTTCTAACTACTTCTATCAACAAATCTCAGTTATCTGTAGAACCGCAGTAACCATTTACCGTTTCTTTGTCAATTCCATTCACGAAAACTTTCTTAATTAAATTTCACTTTTCAGATATAGAAATAAAACTCTTACCATCGACTCTTAACTATGCCATTGACAAAAGAAGAGCGAGTATTCTTCTTGTGAAAATCTTCCGGGATTCCTTCGTTTCTGTTGAGCATTGTTCGATGCGAAGAAAATAGTAGGTTTGCTTACACTTCTACACTGAAAATGATTTCCCATTAGTTGAACAAATTCTGCTTCTTTTTTATATCGTTGAAAGTTGTGAACAAGAATATTCGTTCTTCTTTTGTCGATTTAATTGTTAAGGTTCGATAATAAAAAATTAAATTTCTGTGTTTGCAAAGTGAAATCGCATTAAGAAGTTTCATAAAAAGGAATGACGTAGCAATGAAACATTTTTACTGCGATTCTAAAAATAACTGCGATTTTCAGTTATAGGTGTTTGAACAAAATGAAACTTTTAGTGACCCACTAGGCTGGCCAGTACGCATAGGGTAGAGTTTTTTTCACAGACTTATCTTGACGGGACCTCCTAAAAAGGGGAGGTTGATAGAAAAAATGATACTAGTAAAGTTTCAGACCATTTGAACATCGTTAACCCGTGCCGCAACGGCCTCAAAGTTCTGAAAAATGGCATTTTTTTGCAAAAAAATCACGATTTTTCCGCTCTAGTGCAAACTGTGTAAACTATCAAGTGATAAATAGTACATTTATAGCTATCAAATTTAATTATCTTTAATTTATGTTCCCATACAAATCCTTATACAGCGAACGGCTTCCGCGTAATTTTAATTACCGCGCGTCAGGTCGAGCTTAGTACCCCTAATACGAGACCTTACTAAAAAATATTAAAACTCGTAAATATTTCATCTGAGATTGAAAAGGCTCGGCAAAATATGGTAGATTTGACATTACTGTGACCTTTACCTTTTCTTGTGTAATAAAATATTCTAAAAATACTCTTTTAACCTAGATGTTGCAATATTAGGTACCTACATAATAGAACTAAATAAGAAAACATACCTTGGTCCCTTTGTGCAGGTTCAAGCCAGGGTTGTTTTTTTCTCAAACCATCTTACCATAAACCAGTATTTTCGACAGAATGTGAAAAAATCTACCCTAAGTAAACATTTAGCGTCCACCTGATTCCAAATATTCACATTGTTCTGTAATAATATTATCTTTGTGTAGTTATGAGAAATAAAACAATACCGATATAGTCCTACTTAACATCAATTGTTTTTATTATTACCTATATTCCTAAAATGGTAGGATTGGTAGGTACTCAAATTTTCCGTTAAAAATGTCTGATTCCCAAGAAAAATAACTATTTTTACTCTAATTAACGCACAATACCTAAAAAATAACAATTGAGTTACTCTTGTTCAAAATTCCAGGAGTTAAAATCAAACATTCGTATATTGTAATAAGGTCTCGTATTAGGGGTACTAAGCCCGACCTGACGCGCGGTAATTAAAATTACGCGAAAACCGTTCCCTGTATAAGGATACGTTTGAGAACATAAATTAAAGATAATTAAATTTGCAATCTATACATGTAATTTATTACTTTATAGTTTACAGAGTTTGCACTAGAGCGGAAAAAATCGCAGTTTTTTTGCAAAAAATGCCATTTTTCAGATCTTTGAGGCCGTTGGGGCACGGGTCAACGATGTTCAAATGGTCTGAAACTTTACTAGTATCGTTTTTCAATCAACCTCATCTTTTTAGGGGGTCCCGTCAATGAATTTCGAATATCGAAAAATACTGGCCACCTTAGTGACCCACCTTACATCTATCTTGTCAAATAATATCCATGGAGTGTTCATTCATTTATACGTGTGCTTGGTGTTTCGCTTCTTCCGACCTCTTTGTCATGCTCATATGAATGCTCATGTCAGTGATACGATATCGCCATGGCAGAGCCCGAGTATACCAGAACGTTTTCATCGTGGGTACACTATTAAAGGCAGAGGTGTATTTGGCATTCAAGTCTGAAAAATGTAGGAAAATCTTGAATCCCGTTCACTTTTGTCGGGCTGTATAGACTAGTATCTATTAAATCTATACAATTTTCTGCTTGTTTTTTCTTTTTCTTTCGTCCGTTACGCTTTCGTCCAAGTTTGCAGTATTACGGACACTGAATTCCTCAGTATAACATTGAAAGATGTCCTTTGCATGCACTGATATGTTTGATATTAAGTTAAGATAGGTTAGGTTTGTATAGGTTATGCAATGTTGGAATTTTTTCTCTGGTCCACCTAGCTTGACGATAATATTGTTCGTGGAATGTCCACAGGTCCTGCTAGTACTCGCTATGTCTATGATAGTCCTGCATCCCTGTACACTTTAATGCTTGGTTGTCATCGTCTACGCTCACTATATTGCAAGCGCAGCCAAGTTGGGCAAAACAACTTAAACATCGTTTCAGGAAAAAAATACGAGGGCATTTAATTCCTTTTTCAAGCAACTTACAATTACAAAATCTTCATTAATACAAAAAGAACAAACTAAGGTATTTAAATTCTTTTGGGTCCGATCTATTCTGTTAATTCTACACGCTGTTTTACGGATACCATCTCCTACAAGCATGGATTTTACGAAATTGACATCGACTCTTACATTTTTTATATACGCAATTTTAATTAATTTTCTAACTTTTCATTCGAGTAAAACGCGTGATCACCAAGCTTTTTCTACGTGTAAAAATAAGTTGTATCAATATCAGGCCCTAAAAAGTCGCGATCGAGTCTTCTGATGCACTTTTAAACTTTTTGGCCTACTTGCTCGCTTGTTAGTCACCGTCTTTGCTGCCCTCAGTAATATAAATTCGATTAGACGTTAGTTTAAGCCTCCCTAACCGTAACATAAGCGTTAAAAGAAGAAGGAAGGCACCATTTAATTCGGGATTGAGATTTCTATGCATAAGGTGCATAGACACAGGCAATTACGATAAAGTTAATGAAACAAGATCATGCTGAAGAAAATAGCAGGTGCTAAAAACAGGACAGTAGTGAACCGAAAAAATGGTTCGTAACGCAAACAAAAAACCTATTCTATTTCAACAAAGGAAGGCCCACTTAACCCGGAACCTCTCGTATCTCCCCCACCCCCCCAGGGAACGCAAATTTCGGTTAAGACAATTGTGGTTTTCTCTCGAGGGGTTTTAGTAATACGTTGGAAGTTGAAGCGAAATTCTAAACCTTGCAGTTGATAATTGAGAGGAACAATATTTAAAATTTCCTCTCGCTTTTCTCAGGAGACGTTTCACAAACGCCTAATTCGCGAAGAATGCATCCCCTGAATAAGTCATATTAGAAACCTGACGACCCAACGGGTACCGGGCTGTCAGTAAAGAAATCATCACGCATATCTAAAGCGCGTTAAAATTTACAGTACCTACTGCTAACCACAGATTTATGAAAATTGAATCAGATTGATCAAGAACAGTAACAAGTTTGTCAAAAAAAGACGTTTACAGGAATTTCATTATGAATTTATAAAAGTTACTGAAGCGGCTCGTTATATTATGTAAGCACCTGAACATAAGCAACATATGAATTGTCAAATACCTCCCACCAAACTTAGAATATTTTATCAATTGTCATTTTGAAGTCTCCGGGAAAAATGTTCATTAATCTGCATACCAAATCATTGCTTTCAAATATACAATTGTTAAAATTCAACCAAATTTAGTTATATACTTTAAGCAATTTACTCTTACAGATAAAAATTCACTGTCTGTATGATAGTCTCATGCAATCTATTACATTTACACAAACGCTCGCTCATTGATAAGCCATTCATCATTCCCCGAAGGTAGAGCACAGACCAACATACCTGGTAAAGGCTGAGCTTGCAAGAAAGAGCGGTGACCTGCTCATTTGTGAGGTTTCTCAACTCTTCAAGTGTTGTCGGCATTTCCAGGTTTGGATCGCAAAACACGAGCTTGACAATTTGATCTACAAATTCTACTACGAACTCAGAAGTCCAATCCAGAAAACTAGAATCACTCCTCTTCTGCCTGTGGTGACTTTCAACTCTAATTGCAGACGAGACATTACTCGAACTACTTTGAGCAAACTGCCTCACGCACTTTAAGACATATGCGGCTTCATTCCTGATTATCATTCTCAACGTCGAATTATTCATTAGGAGTGGAGAATCTTCCAGAGATGGTTCATGCTTAAGGAGATGCTGCACTTCCCGTGCAGGCACAGTGAGAACATGAGGGGAGGCATCCATGTTGGCCTCGGAACAATTGAAGCAAAACCTCACAGGAAAAACGGACGGTGGTCCACCGGTCGACATGTCGACACCGAGCCACACGACTGGTGGAGGCGCCGAAAGAGACACCTTGCACAACACCATGAAACTCAGCAGCATAAGTTCGATATTCATCGTGAAAAATACCATTCCTATCGGACTTTAAAGGAAACGCTTGATCATAAGTTAGCAGTTGTGAACAGGATTGTAATTATGATCTGGAAAGATGACAAGAATACAATAAACAAGATTCGATTGAATGTTAGTTTAATTGAGCTTTCCTATCGGCAACGAAGGTGATCCAAGGAGAGCAAGGAGGAAGGCATGATTAAGTATAGAAATAAGAGAACACGAATCTATGCACAAGATGCGTAGAAAAAATAAGATTGATTTATTAATTCTAAATTAGTTTTAGCCTTCCTTTACCACAACAAAGATGTTCAAAAGAAGAAGGATGAAAGCACCATTTATGATGGAGTTGAAACGTGGAATCTATGCACAAAGTATGTTCTCACGAGAGATCCCGTGAGCTTAGAAAATGTTAGACAAGAAGGAAGATTTTGAAACAAGATAAAAGTTCAAGAAGTCGGAGGAGCTGAAAAATAGGACACGAGTGAACCGAAAGAAGATGGTCCTCAACAAAACAAGAATTATTCAATTTCAACAAAAAGAAGGCCTATCTAACTCTCAGCTCGGGACCTCACACTTCCCCCTGAGAGCGAGAAACACTTAATTGAGAAAGAAATTTATGAAACAAGATAAAAATTGAAGAATATCACAGTAGTTGCTGAAAAAAACAGGACAGCAATGAACCGAAAAAGATGGTCCTTTAAATAGAAACATTTCAAAAAAAGAGAAGGCCTATTTAACCGTTAGCTCGGGACCTCACGTGTTCCCCCTGGGTGTGCAAATTCCCATAGATAGTAAAGTTGTACCCCCTAAGGGGTTTATAACAAACAAATCAATTCATACCGGATTCTAAGCGAGTTTTAGCCTATCTAACCACGACAACGGTGTTCGAAGGAGGAAGGAGGAAGTCACATTTTAGTTCGGAATTAAGGGGACTGGAAATACATGCACAAGGTGTCCTCCCACACAAGTTCCTCTGCTCATTATGATAAGTTAGGAAGGAGGTTCATGAAACAATATTAAGTTGGAGAAGAAAGCAGTAGGGGCTAAAAGCCTATACAGCAATGAACGAAAAAAGACGCTCTGTCACAAAAATCTATTCTGTTTCAGCAAAAGGAAAGCTTACCTAACTCTCACATCGGGACCTTACATTTTCCTACTGCGAGTACTTATTTTCATAGACAGATTGGCTGCTAGCTTAAGCATCCCATACAGCAACAAAGGCGTTCCAAGTAAAGGAAGGAGGAAGGTATCATACAGTTTTGAGTTAGGAGAACGCGGTATTTATGCCCAAGGTTCATAGTAACGAAGTTGAGGAAGAAGTTCAAGAAAGATAAAAGTTAAATAAGAATGTAGTAGGTGTTTAAAAAAAAGACAGTAGTGAATCGAAAAAATGATTGTTCGTAACAAAGCAAAAACCTCATTCTATTCCAACTAAAGGCCTACTCAAGCTTGTACGTTGGACCTTACATCCTCTTTCTGAGAGCGCCACTCTCCACAGAAACGGTATTCGAGAGGGCTTAATACACGACAAAACATTTTAGTTCGCATAGAAAAGGAATATATTGCGGTATGTCTATTAGTGTAGAGCTCTTTTAAGGGTTGCTATCGCCGATATTAATGGTTTTAGACAACATTGATAGCGTACTCTTAATGTTAGAGCATATCTTCTATGAAGCGTATTTTGAGTGTCGTAGTAAAAGTGCACTGCTACTCTAATAAACGCTGAATTGCTCATCATTCATGTACCAACTGTGGGGATTCTAATTGTATTCAAATTAGCTTCCACGACAAAATCGAGCACACCTAGCTACTTTCACACAGCTCAATTTCCATCGCCACCTATGTCATACATTCATTTTTATACCACGAGCTCAAGATTTGACTTGACGCTTGTTCCTTAGACCGACCAGTAAAGATGAGCTCTGACATTCAAGCGTCACAACTGCGCCGAAATTTTATTGTTTCGGATGTGCCAAAGGCATTAAGTTATTTGGCAATAGGAATTATGTTGCAACTGAACATGAATATGAAATGAAAATAAAGAGTAAAGACCAGCCCCCGTGGAGAATACAGGTAACCAAGTACGTCGGAATCCTCGAAGCAGAATAGAAGTAAGGAATGAAAGAAGAGGTCTTTATAACACAATCTGAACCCACAACTGACTTTCGCACCAAATTTTTATTATCTCTTATTTGGCCTCACTTGCAATCACTAACACCAATGAAGTGCCAAAATCTACATAATAACATAAAATCTTCCTCCAAAACGCTGCCGAAGTCATAAAGCTTTTTGAGAATAGTAGAAAAGAACCCGGTTTTGATTACCACCGGACTCTAATCGATTTTCCAATTTCAGTTGCTGTATAATGGTAAGGAGATCGAAATACACGACTTTTCTATGCACTTTCCGTCGTAAATCAGTATTTAACGAGTTATACCGGCATTTTAACTTTTGTTTTTCATATCTGGAATGAACGTTACGTTGGGTAGGTTAGGTTTGATTATCTGATTTAAACAATTGCACGAACCTAGAAATGTAATAGCTTTGTCATTCTTTTCTATAAATTTATCGATTGTTTTCAAATAATTCAATTACACAAATGATAGGAACACATCATGGCAGCCATGACGTCACTCGCGGCGCCGCAGCCATGACGTCAATTGGGGCATTTGAATTATTGCAGTCTTATATTGCTATAACTCGTTAAATACCGATTTACGACGGAAAATTGCATAGAAGAAAACTTGTTTATTTACACCTCATTACCATAATACAAGCAACAAATATCTGAAAATCGGGTAAATGTTGAGGATTAATCAGTAATCGATTTTTCATTTTTCGGTGCCTAAATATAGTTAATTGGATCGAAATAAACAAGCTTTCATCCATGCATTTTCCGTCGTAAATAAGTATTTTAAGAGTTATGGTGGTAAATTAGTTACCGCAACTCAAGGGTTAGAAGCGGGAAGTAATTCATCGAGTGCGTCATATGGCAACACTGCAATGGACGCTCGTTTCCAACGCGCTCAAATGATCGAGCCCGTTCCCGCCATCTAAGACGAAAGTTAACATACCGCTATAATTCGTTATTTTTGGGCGATAATTTCTATTGTGTTATTCACTAAAAGATCCTAGAAGTGGGTTCAGGCTCCGCAAGCTCCGCGGGGTGAGCTAATAATGAATTACGAAGTATTCAAACTTACTCCAACAGCTCAATCGCGCCAAAAATAAAACCTACCCGCTAACGCGTAAAAATACTCGTTTGACGAAAAAGTGTATAGAAGAAAACTTGTTTATTTCGATCTAATCTAACTATATTTAGGCACCGAAAAGGGGAAAATCGACGGTAAATGTTGAGGATTAACCGGGAATCGATTTTCCACTTTTCGAATCCTAAACACAGTCGATTAGATCAAAATGAATAAGTTTTCTACTATGCCCTTTCCGTCGTAAATGAGTATTTTACGAATTATAGCGGTAGGTTTATTTTCGTCGATGACGAATGCGCTCGAATAAAGAGCTACTCATTGATTATCGAATTTTTGTTGCTGGTATCATGGTAATAACATCGAAATAAGCTACTTCTCTTCTATACACTTTTTTCGTCAAACGAGTATTTAACGAGGTATAGCGGTAGGTTTGGTTTCGTCTTTGATGACGATCGCGCTGGAAGCGAGTGCGCATTGCAGTGTTGTTGTCCGACGTGCTCCTTGAATTGCTTGTCGCTTCAAACACTGGAGTTGAGGTAAGTCATTTACCGCTATAACTAATAAAATACTCATTTTAGACGGAAAGGGCATAGAAGAAAACTTGTTTATTTCGATCTAATTAACTACGCTTAGGCTTCGAAATTTACAAAATTGATAACTGACATATCCTTCAGATTTACCCTACGTAATTCCTTTTTCAACGAAAACATCGCTAGTTTTACACGTTCATAAGACTCCTCATGCTACTCTGCATTCCCTGAGTTGAGCATCAGTTTAATTTTAATATTCCCCGCATTTTACCTCAACGAACTCATAAAGGCTATTCTCTGTTTAGCCCTTACCAACACTTGATCACTTTCATGAATGTATCTGTAGTGTCCCATCACCCATGTCCAGGCAGTCTAATTTCCTCACCTTCCGCCAACATCCAAACTCCATTCAAGGCATCTCTCACCCTCTAAGAAAGCAAGCACATGCTCCGTTCTTTTTCTTCTCAGTCTGATACACTCACTTCTTCCAGCGAAGCATGCACTCCTACTCACATATTTCCTCATCTTATCTCCATATATTGAAATCTTAGTCTTTTTCTTCTTCACTCATTTTTTTCTATCTTGTCTGAGATTCATTACTCCTTTTTCATTTAACTACTTTTCTCCCACTTTGATCCATGATTTGACTTCTTTTCACCTGCTTTCTTCTATATTCAATGTATATTTTCATTTCCATCGTTATCAGTACCCATTCTCAATTTAAGCGCATATTTGGCCCCCTCTAGAGTCTGTAGTTTTGCAGCTTGAAAGAAATAAATTAAAATTAATTGATAATTTTAGCCAGAAGTCGACAGAAGAACTTCCGCAGCCTACTTTACAATTACGATAACGTAAAATGTTTGGAAATACGGTCCAAAAAATATCAGAGAAGCTGCAGTGCTGACGGTTCAGGTATTACCTCTGCTCCCTCAACACCTTTGTTCGACCGAAACATTTGAAGTCCTAACGAACATTCAAGACTTTAAGAGACGTGATTCCATGGATGGCTTCACAAAATTTTCTTGATCTTAAGAAAATGAAATTTATAAAAATTTAATTAAAACACTGTTAATGATTTCGATGTATTTTTATCTTGTTCGTTAAGAGTGGGTTAAAGAGGAATATTTGTTCAACAAGCCCGATATCCAGCTGTTTTGCCTGTAAAAGTACCTATAGAAATATTCTTATATACAGATGTTCTGGCTAATTCACATGTAGAAAAGAACTTGAAATTTGAACTTGAAGCCTTGGTTTCAACCTATTAAGTTTTAATAATTATTAAAAATAGTGTTTCAGGTGTGAAAAGCTGATATCTTGCTTGTTAAATTATAATTTAGCTTAGTTGGCAACCACGGATTCCGAGTTAGAGTTAAAAAAGTCTTTGGAAAATTCTCAAGGCTTTAGGAAGCACCCACACCGATACATGAAGGAGAAACCAAAAATGAACCATGCTGCTCATTTTATTCGCCGCAAGGTAGTTCTTAAGAGCCAGCTCTACTGAACTAATTATATTGCAGAAAACGTTTAATCCTGAAGTTGAAGCATCTTTTAACGGGAATTTGAAGTATTGAACACATCGTTATTACAATCGTAGTGACCTGAGCGACGAGAGTGAATGATTAAAGTGCAACAACCTCAATGAGTAGAAGTGTTCTGCCTCTAATATTTTCTATTCATATCCGTTCTCTAAAGGTCTTATCCCTAAATGAGGTGCAAATATTTGTAATGAAAACATCGCGGGGGAATTTGGTCATCGTGTGACGAAATGAACAAGAATGAAAAATTGAAAAATCTCTCACAGATCTCTTGATGATGATCTGCTTAAGATCCAGTCTTCAGCAGACGTGGTAATATCCGAGAGACGGCATGCAAGAAAGATCCCATGGAACGTCAGTACTCGCACCGGGATGCTTCCTGTCTGTGTAAAGATGGAGTTTTAGAAGACGCAGAAAAAGAAAGAAATCCTGTATATTTCCTATGACTAATACTAATACGATAGCACGGACGAACGAACGATTGATTGAAATAAGGAAAACATAAATTCGTTTTGTAATTTTGCTCGAAGTTAAAGAAATTCAGATACGAAAGTGAAAAAACAGAAAAGTTGAAACTTAAATGTTTCGTGCTTGAAATACTTAAGTAATGAAAACATCATTACTTGATAAACAAAACAACATCACATCTTGGACATCATTAGGTCCTTTTGGCTGTTACGCGATCGATATATTGCTAACACAAAGAAAAAGCAAAGTCGAACAAAAATTACATTTAAAAGGAGAAATGTCAAAACTTGAGTAAAATCGCTTACAACTCAGCAAGAAAAGTTAGATGAATTGTTTATCAAGTTTTATTCCCATTTTTCGGGAGAATGGTTCATTAGGTTCAGGCATATGAATACAGGGATATTTTTAAATTGACGTGTTTTCATTGAATAAAAAATATTGAATTAAAAAGAAAAGTTACAGTGCTCAGGTTCATTGCTGTAATATTTGAAAAAGATTTTCGGGGTAATAAAGCTTGTAAACTGTTCGTTAGCAACTGAGTGCAACTTTTATGTTATAGTATTGAAATTTATTTGCTGTTCTTGTGAAGGAATATAGAAACAAGTTCATATTTATTTAAAAAATTTGTAAAATCCTACTCCGTTGCCACTCGGACGTGTTTAACGATGCATAAATAAATCTATTCAATCATGAAAGTATACTTTAATAATATTCTAGCGAATTACTACTTTCTAAAAGAACAAACAGAAAAAATGACGGATAACTGTTGCGAATGTTTGTGTCTTGTCAACTGAACTGTACATGAGAAGAATAAATTGGTGTTACTCAAGTCAAACATCTGTTGTGATAAGGAAAAAAAACTGACATCGCAATCTTGTCTCATCTTCAGTTCTCAATGAATTACGGTTGGAAGACGCTAGAGAAATTAAGCTTATACTGCATTCTTTGCCTCTTTCCCATAACAAAGGTGACCTCTAGAGAGGAAAGAGGAAAAACCTATTGGATATGAAAATGAGGGAGCGGGTATCTATGCATTTAAATGTCATAATTATTTAAGTTACGTAGTAATAATTAAAGATAGAATTTTTATTTTTTCAGTAAAATAATTAGGATCGACTGTTATTTAAAATAGACTCAACCTACATTTTGGTTGAACAAATTAGGCAAGATATCAAATATACATGGTAACTTTTTTCTTCCACGTTTTTCGAAAAAAATTTCTTTGTAAACATTCCATGATTTTTTTCTCGTAAGATCTGCCTAACGTTTTTGAGAGATAGGTTTCTCTTTGATACGTTTTTATTCAATATCTGAACAGTTGCGCTTTTGTCATTGAAGAGCGAAACAAATTCCTGTATCTCTATTAATTTCAGAATCAATTTCTATATTACAATTTATGAGCATTAACTATGTTTTTTCGCACCTTTATCGCTCAAAGATAAGACACCAGTTGGTTCTCAGCAAGTCACGGTGCTGCGAACGAAATGAAGGTCAGAGCGCAGCTTTCAACTTGGCTTCGTACGGCCAAGCTTGATGATTTTCACCAAAAAAAAAAAAGTGTGGCCGAATCGTCCTGAAATTTGAGTAGAAGACCCTACGTTACCGGCTGTACAGGTACAGCAACGTAAATTGTTTGAAAATGCTGCCTTTGATGAGGCTAGACAGAAACTTTAATTACCCTCCTTGAGGTGTGTTCCCAGTTGATGCCTGAAGTGGGCAGATGTTTATATCTTCAAGATAATGATTATCAGCGCCTGCGTGCTGGTGCCTGCGTGAAGGCCACCGAGGAATTCTACTGTTTTCGGAAGATAATGAAAAAGCTGGGACTGAACTGATGAAAATGAAATTTCTCTCACTAGGAGAAATTAGTGTACTTACACGAACTTAGTTCAATTGAATTTAAGAAACATGTACCTTTTCTATTGAGTTTTGCAACGTACTTTGAAAAATGATTTTTTAGGCACCAATGACTCATTAACTTATTCAGGAGTAGTTTTTAGTTGAATGCTATTTTATGACATTGAATCGGTCTTAGTTCCCATTTTACTTACATGTACTGTCAGTTACGTAGCTTCACTTGAAAGATGATCTTTAGTTGAAGTTCACGATAAAAAAATTGAGCCACAATCATTTCTTCTCTTCACTCACAGTAAATCTAATAAGAGAACGATAGAATTCGAGAGTTTCGCTTTATGCTCTAATTAATTTATAATGCTAAAATCAAAAACTAATTATAATATCTATGCACATTGTATTCGACATACCACAATGTTTTACAATAAAAACTTATGAATCTTTTCACCACACTAGGCTTTATTTGTGCATGGGAACATAATCTCTATCTAAATCCCTCAATCGATGCTCTTACGTACTTGAATCGTTGAATTTCAGTAATAATGGGACCTGCAAGTTCTTGTATATTGACGGAGACGCTTTCAAATGCTGTAGCTATGCTATGTTGCGACGTGATTGACTTATCTTGATAACGCGTCTCATTTGAGCTTGATAGCGAGGCAGGATACGGGAAAGTTAAACGTAAACAGTACGTACTGAGTGATGCTCGGAGCAGTTACGGCAGTTGTTTCGAGCTTACATCCTCTGAGTTGAATCGGTGCAAGCATGTTTAATTGAGAACACGAATGCCATTTCAAAGTTGCTGGAGACTACTACTAACCATCGTATGTGAGAGACGTATCAACTCGCGTATGTGAGAATATTTTAGACATGAGAAAATATTTATATCGTTTTTGATACACAGGAAGGAACTTTCAACGAAAAGTATTTAACCCGTCCTCAATTTTTAGAGTAGTTATTGCAGGCGTCTAAATTCTCCAGCCAATGCCTTTTCTGCTGTATAATGGCAGGGCTATAAAAACTAGCTATGCATGCAAAAACAGTGTCAGGGTACTGTTGAATTAAATTCTTTTCAGCTCATCTTTTTTTAGAAGCAGTGGCCTATGGAAAGGAAGGGCTAGTAACCTGATGGCTTGAAATTATAACTGCAATGTGAATAGGCAGTATATGCCAGTTCCCTGCCCTCCTATCCAGCCTATATTCGGCCTCACAGAATCGTGAAAAAACCTCATCTCGATGTAATAACACTGGTTCTTTCGATTTCAACGTTTGTGGCATACATTCGAATTACGATAGAGAGTCCTCGATGATAGCTTGGCCCACTGACACTGATGCAAGCTTGCAGTACTGATCTTGCTGAACAACTGTTCCTTATTTACAAAACATGACTTTGTATCTGTGTATTGTTAGGGTTCTGTTATTTAGACTTGAAAACCAATGTGCGTTAGTTTGGCAGCATCCTACAGAATCGGAATCGCGTTTTTATTTTCGGAGAGTATCAACTTGAACGTAGATGCGTTGGGTGCCACAGAAGAAAAAAATACAGCCAATCGTTACAAATCGCTGGCTAGCTCCAGAGGGTGAGATACTCTCTTGATGATCATCTCCATGCAAGCGCTGCGTAGACGATGTCTGACTGCTTTATTGATAAGTGAGAAGTACTCCTCAGGAGAATACCGTGATATTGTATTATTGAGAATTAGCGCTCCCTGAGGAGAAATACTAGGTCTCCAGCTGCAGGTTACGCAGACCTTCCTCTTTTCGAAATAGAATGGGTTTTTGTTTTGTTACCACCGTTTTTTTTTTTGTTCCCTGCAGTCTGACTTCTCAGCACCTATTATTTTCACCTGCAACTTTTTTCTTGTTCCATTATATTCTATTTTAACTTACTGTTTCTATGAGTGAGGGTACTTGTGTAGGAACACACTTTGTGTACAGGTAGACACCAGTGGAGCAGCCAGTCGAAAATTTCGGGAAGGGGGATAGATATTAATTATCAGCAATTTTATCATTCTTTTTACTTAAAACGGCGACTGAAATTGGCCCCCAGTTCAACATTTCGGAGGCGACCATGGCCCCCGTGGCCCTCCCTCCCTGGCTGTACTACTGGTAGACACTGCGCACTTCTGAAACATGGATGTGCTCTTAACCATCAATTTTTTGTAGCAACTTTGTTTTGAAGGCGGAAGATAACTTGTTATCTACCAGTATATATCTTGTATCTTGATCTATTGTCCACATTATCAACGAAAAACAAATTGCGAATGGTATAGGTGTCACGAAATGAGGGCGAGGCTGGTGCCTCATCCACATTCGTAGTGAGGAATCGAAACCTCATAGTAAACGAGGAAAAGGAAAATACCGAGCGGAAAACACAGAAAGAGGAAATGGTAGAACAGCTGGAAAAATAGAGAAAGTAAATACTGATCTGCTCTCCCACACCAATACCCCAGTTCAACACGGGAAAATGAAACACTCAGTTAATGGTACATTATTGATTACTTCATTTCAAGTTAACTAATGAACACGTGATTAGCATGAGGCATTCTCGGCAAGCAAAGAAATTTGCGACACACAATATTAGCGAAGGTTACTGGCGCGCGCACCTTGTAACGCCAACACAACACCCTAGCAAGAAACATATCCTACACAATCCTGGGCGATCGCAGCGCGCGCGAAAAACAAGAGTCACCTATGGCCTATTTTCCCATGGTTCCTCTTAACCATGCAGTTCCAAGCATGACGATGGAATAACCCCGAGTTCTTCCTAAACTTCTTGTGGCCTGCCAACTTCCCTCACAGTGTGAAGAGTTGGCGGTTGGCCATGACGCCTCAGCTGGGTGACCGCCATTTTTGTAAGGCTGCTCTGCAGCCCGGAGATGCTTAGCCCACATCGTTGAGAATTCCAAGCCGCTGAATTCAAACAATCCCTCCTCCCCATTGAAGAACTCGTATCCCTACATCTTGTCTCGCACCAGGCCACAGCAAAATAGACCGGTTACCCTACTCCTTCCTTTATATATACCTTCCCTCGAACAAAGAATGCGCTCTTTGGGCTTTGCTATACCCGCGAAAACTGAAAGTGACGTAGCGTCTCGCGATTGGCTAACCCTCAAGCGTCACCTCCCTATACTGACGTGTCCCTTACCTCACAATATTGCTACGCATATATCTCTAAAATAAACCCAGAAACCCCTGATTTCTTACTCACATGAAATTCAGTTTTTAACCCACTGTTTTCGGTGCTACGTATTCAAGTTGCCCTCGTCTTATTCTGTATTCAATTTAGCGCACTAGCTTTTCAATCCAGCCTCTACCCCCTATACGTACTCCTCCTTGCTCCTGATGTACGTATGTACGTCACACCTTCCTATGGCTCTCGGTATGTTGCGCTGCGTCGACTCTGGAGCCGATTGCCTGCCTATCCTCTCCACGTATCTATGTCGCAACATAGTCAAATTCCAAAAAAAAACAACTATAACTTCATTTTTTACCGATTTATACTCTCTTTGTGGAGTAGTCTTTGTTATTTCAAGTGTTGATTATCTATTGAAGTTGAAGTTGGATTTTTCTTCAATAACACATGAACGTTTTTTCCAGATCGATGATACGCAGTACTTTAATTTAGTCATTCTGATAAAATAAATTCAAAAGAATGTGTGCTTTAAGTATCGTCCATTTTTTTAATGTTGAGCAAAATGCTGCCAGCAGGACGGTACTCATATGCGTTGTAGAAAGTAGAAACTTACTATGTAGTCGCCAGCATGCTTCATAGAGCAGGTACGAAATAAGCTGATCTTCTTTTTGATCAAATTTTCCTTGCTCTCCTCAGTCACCAATTGGGTTTCATGTAGGCATTTTCTTGAAACTATGTTTTGACCTATCAATATGTTCGTATAGTTTTCTGAGACGTGGTCATTTTACTCGTCTGTGTGCATTCTAATGGATAATATCAATTGTATGTACGTGATGAATGCGTTGAGGTAATCTTTACAGTTATCTGGAGTAAATTTAAGAGGGAACTTGAATTTTTTATGTGTGGTCGAAAAACGAAATAATACCGTGTGAAAAAACATCTATTGTCTATTCGAACACTCGCTTACCTCAAAGACGCTAACAGCCCAGCTACGCGAATGAGAATACGCCTCCTGCAGCCTAGTTATACCTTGTACTTCTGCACTCGCGGCCTCGCCGCTACTTGGTCTCCTCCAGCCCCTACAACCACCGCTGTCTTGCCTCACGCCAAACCCATAGTACACTTTCTGCACAAGGCTCCGACTGATCCCCAGTCACACAGACTAATGCTGCCGCAGCCACAACTGCGAAGTAACACTCGGAGGACAATGCGCGAAGCAAGCTTGCAACGACATCTCATGAGTATAGCCACTCGCCAACCAGGGTCGGCACTACCAAAATGAGAAAAACCCAGATTACCAGTTAAAAAAACAGGTTGTCTAAAATACAGACTTTAATAAACAACATCGAAAGGCCTTTTTGCAAACCTTAACAAGATGATATATGAGCGAAAAAAGTACATGATGCCTGCAAGGTACCCTGTTATTAATAATTCTGGCCTTTTCATATTTTCGATCAACGTAGTTTTTTGTTAACTAAAAAGTAACCCATTGTTCATGAGACGAATTATTCAGAAATTCATGGTCAAATTGTCATTAATTGATGGCTAAATTTTTTTCAGAAATTACTACAAGGTTGCCCTTTTTCTGTAACATTAATTAATATCCTCTTGTACAAATTTTTGTTGCATAATAAAACTTTCAACAATGTGTGACGGTGTGTGAAACGTTGAGTTGTGTTGTGTGTGATCAACAGTGTTTGCTGGAGGCGTGATTGTGTTGGGCTTTGTGTTCAAAATATCGTGTCTCACAAGAGGGTGTGAGTGTGTACGATAGGCTCAGAAACAGGTACCGAAGAGGGTGATGGATGGCAGACCTTCTTTGAGGGCAACGGCCAAGCCAGGCTCTAAAATGTGGCAGAGAAAATTTAAAATACATAAAGGGTTCTTGAGACGCTCGCTTTTGTTTTGCTTAGCGATAAGTGAACCTCGGACCTAGAAACATAAATCGCTCGGATGCAAATACACAAAAATATTGGACGTACGGTTAGCATAAAAGGGTCTCCAATCTGAGTTCTGAAAGGCGGAGAAAGCAGCCTCCCCAATAACCAATGGGGACAACCACAATCAGTCTGAGGCGGGATTGAACGAACACTTCCAAAATAATTGCAAAATGATTGGCTCTGCCATAGAGGGGACGAAAAGAACATACCCACAAGGAAAGTCTTGTGCGTGGGGGAAGCCAGTCCGGCTTACGAAACCGTCATGCGTGTTACGGTGAAGCGCAGAGAGAACTTTCAAATAACAAACCAAGAGCTCCACAGCCAAAAGAAGCTAATTGACATGTACAAAACAATCTTCGGGAGGGAGATGGTGGGAAATAAGAAGCCCAAAGAACAAGTCTACGTAGCAGAGTAACAGATAAATGCGTCCACCAACGCGCTAGTGATGGAATACCGACCCGCAACATTAACTGAAGTCTTGTTTACATGAACTGTACGAATGTCGTCAATGCGGAGTGCGCTCTCGGAGCACGGTTCCTAGAGATAGTAATCGAGTTTCTGGTTCACGTGTGCATTTGGTGCGTGATTATCCCATGTAGTAGGGGAGGTCATGATGTTGATACTCATTGTTGACGTCTGATTTTACAGTACAGGTATTGGCCAGCCGACCAATTTTAACTGCCGTTTTTAATATAATTTGAAGATCTCAAATTGCTCCCCCGGGGCTGTAGCCCTGTTATTTTTCTTTCAGAAAAATATTATTTCGATTCTCATTACCGAAAATCAAATTGTAGGAGGAGTAGAATTTTGCAAGAGGAATATTCTAGGTTTCCACAAATGCAGAAAAACAAAGTGACATTTTCAATATAAAACATTTTGTTTGCGTGAAAAAAGTTTGTTGTTGTTATTTTGTTTTTATGATTGAAAAGTTTCAAACGATTTTTTAGTGAAAAAAAGTTTTATCCGAGAAAACTGGTTTTACAACAAAAAGTTTCCCATCACCAGCAGTCCACTCCCCATAGTGAGCGTTCTATTGCGTGCACGCCTGTAAAATTTACGAGTATAGTGGATGTTCAGCGCATGTAACTGCCGTGACATTCTATGTTACGCAATGCCTTGGTTTCGTGCTACTATGGAATTTCTTTGCACTAGTAGTCAGAGTTCTGTTCCTGACAGTGTTAAATAAATTTAATGAAATGTTTATTTGTTTTTTCCGATGCCATATTCATTGTAGTGTTAGGAAAGAAAGGGTTAAGAATGTTATTTTCGTCGTCACAGAATTTTTTGAGAACAGCGCTTAGAAGCGGAGTCGAATGATAAAGCTTCGAGTAGTATAATTGCCGTTGTTCTAATCGAGTATCTGTTGCGATAATGAAAAGATGCTAACATCACAGACTTGTCTCATCTTCAATCCGTAATGCGTTCAATTATGATACACTAGATTAAATTTTAGTTAATTCAAGCATCTATCACCACAACAATAGGTTTTTCCCAGAAGAGAAAAATGAAGTAAGCAACGTTGAGCATGGAACTGCGAGAACGGGGAATCCACACAACTATAGTACACTATTATTTCAGCTAGGTAGTAATAATTCAAATTAAAAATTCTACTGTCAATTTGATAATCGGTAAAGTAAAAACAAACTTTACCTAATTTCGGTTGAAAAATTAAGCAAGATATCAAATACATATGTAACTGCGTATTTTCTAACACTTTTTAGCAAATTGCTTTTGCAAATATTCTATGACTTTCTCTCATGAAACCTTCCTAACATTTGTGACTAAAAGTTTTCTCTTTAATTTCTTTTCATTTAACATGTGAACGATTGTGGACGTATAACGCACAACGGAAAAGAAACAGACTCATGTATCGCCACATGTTTTTTTTTCTCAAAAACTAATATTGTATTCCTGCTAGACAGCTCCAAAACTTAACTCAAATAACTCAACACATAACACTCAAAGCTTAACTTGAAGCGGTGACTTAACTGAAGCTCAATATAACTCAAATGGAAAGTAAATTGCACAAAACAATTTTAAAAATATCAAACATTAAGAGAATCATGCCTTCATTTAGCTTCGATTACATTTTTGTAAAAAATTGAGTTTGTCTCTACTGGTTGGTCAGTCGCCTTATGAAAATTCCCTCCATGTTCATCGGTGGTTCACATCGAGACCAACGTTTAAATTATGCTTTTTTTGTACGTTTTTCGCCCGAAGCTATGATACCAGTTTATCCTCAGTGGGCTCTGGCACTGTGATGGGAGGGTATGTGAGGGTCCAAATCTGAGAGGTGAGAGCGGGGAGAAGAACTAATTTGTGTCTTTTCCAGCTGGATTTACAGACCCGTAGAACATGCGACCGGTAGATTGCGTAAGTGAAAACCCATGTGTAGGGACAGAATGCCTGTGGTTGGAGAGTAGTCTTTTTCGGGGAAAATGAAATGTATAGTTGTTACGTAAAACCTCTCTCCTTCAACAATTTTTAAGTTACAAAAGCGTTATTATGTTATGTAAATGACTTAATGTATTATCTAGATAAATACAGGAATGAATAATCGATAATTTTGATTTTTAAATTTTAGGATTTAAAAAAAATTAGATTCATTTTCTACTTTCCTTCTTAGGTCTGCTATAATTTTCAATCTACTGTAAATCAAATTTCAAAAATCGTATTTAGTATTTCTCTTCAAATTTTCAATCCCTATTTCTCTGGGTGAGTTTAATTTTTTTTTTAACCGAGGCATTTCGAAGATGACAATTACTATTTACCACTTACCGTAAAGTTTTACGTCGTCGTAATGGTACCGCTGACAGCGCAAGTTCTTTTCTTGGCTATTTTTCGAGGTGAGTTTTTCGTGAAACTTTTGTAATTCAGTATTTTACGACCATGTTTGATAATTTTCGTCAAAAAAGACGTTTAGCACGAATCGTAGACAAGTTTGAGTCAAGATCCTACAGGTGCAACGACGTACATTGTTAGGGAATGCAACTTTTGATGTAGCGAGACGGATGCTTCAGTTGCCCTCCTTGAGCTACCCAACATATGTCTGGAATTGGATGTTGGTATAAAGGTATTGAATATCAGTGGCTGTATGCTGGCTATCGTGGAGGCCTCTTGGTATCAGAGGTTAAAGAAGAAATCGCACTAGAACTCATGGAAATTCTCACATGTTGGTGCTTCCACCGACAATTAAATTTAAAAAAATAAATTTAAAGAACTTGGGAGCTCAACGACTGAATTTTGGAGCATACTTTGAAAAAAAGATTGCCATCTTTGTCTTCTCAGGTTGTTCAGAAAAAGCTTTCTATTAAATTTAATACGTTTATTTAGGAAAGAATCGTTTTTATTTTTTATTTTATTTAATCTTAGTTACGATGCATTTCGAAGAAGACGATCTTCCAATAAAGTTCAGGACGAATAATTTGAGTCTGCACTGCGTTGAATTATTTCTTCTATTCACCCACAGTAGGTCGATTACTGAACTATAGGATTGAGTGGCCTAACCATACGCTCCAATCAATCAACACAGCAAAAAATTTAATGATTAATTTAATGTCGACAAACAAATTAGCGCGTTATTTTACTAACTGACCCTAATGTTGTACCACGAAAACCAGCGATTGCTTCAATTATACAGTAGGTTTATTTGTGCATGAGAACATAGTCTCTAAATCAATCATTTAATTAAATGATACTCATACGTACATGAATCGCCGATTTTCAGTAGAAATGCGACACGCAAGGTCATGTAGATTGCCGGATGTGTATTTAGATTCTGAAACTTGTATATGTTCTGTGTTGGCAGTATTTAAATACCTTGTATTTAAATACATTTGTATATTTAGAATACAAATCAAAATATGTATTCAAATTCTTTATTTAAGAACAATTTAGTGTATTTTAAAACAATGCATTTAGATACATAGAGTTTTCGTCGACGTTCGACGCTTGAAACGGGTTTGATGCATCCTTGAGCGCTGCTTGAAACCAGTTTGCACGTTGTTGTAACTTGTACTACATCGGTCCTTTGCCGCGCTGCAAGCTGGACGGGCACAGTTGACGATGAACTTCCGAGCGTATGGGTTGCATTTGCGGTGATATTTTTATTGCACGTCTTATGCGACGCTGTTTCTAAGATGACTTCTGA
This sequence comes from Morinoia aosen, assembly GCA_030386875.1. Lineage (NCBI taxonomy): Eukaryota > Metazoa > Arthropoda > Malacostraca > Amphipoda > Talitridae > Morinoia > Morinoia aosen. The sequence goes on along the minus strand of CM059573.1, from coordinate 19,306,774 downwards.
ATGTTCTATCTTATGTTTTTCACCCTCTATAAGTAGCCAAAATAAAGAAAAGACATCCGTGCCCGTATATTTTAGTTTTAGATGTTGAATACTTCAAAACAAACGAACAAACTGGGGGTTTGTTATTTCGTTTGATGAGTGGCCCGTTTTGGAGTGGTTGGAATGTGAGAGCACTCTGTGTAGCGGAGGATCTCTGCTGCTATGAACAGCGCTACAAATTTGTAGACACACATTAAGGTAAGCAAGATCTTTTATGATAATATTCTAAGGTTTACAGTAATTGGTAATTAAGTGAGCGGTTCTGTATACATCAGAAATATAACATATGCATTCACTTTATAAAAGTGTTTTTCAATTTTAATGTGCTATCTTAATTAGCCTCACTAGCAGAAAAATTAACGATAAGTATTTAAATCTAAATACGATTGTCCATGCAGTGGAACAACAGTCGATACGCATTTTAAAAACAGCATCTTAGTACAGCAGTTTTAAAAAATTAGTTTCCACATTGAAGAGTAGAAGGATTGAAACTTGGCGGTTCTGGAGAACATTCAATAACTAACATTAAGTAAGGGAAAAAAGTTGGTTAAGCACGTCGAGATAAGGAACAATTACGCCGTAAAGGAATTTTTTTATTTATCCTGAGCTCTTATTTTTTATCTGTTTTATACGAAGATGCTAGAAAATCAAATGAGTGGCTCTTGAGTGTCAGTACTCGAGGGACAGTTCGTTTTTCCCCTTAACATTCATTGTCATGATGTTCCTTAATCTTAGCTTGCAGATTTCTACCTGTTTTTTTATAAAAAAGAGAAATCAAAAGCAATGTCAAATTATTCATTACTTATAGAAATATATGCATTCGCTTTAATTTTCCTACTTTGTATACCTACCACGATTTGTGACCCTATACATATAGTGGATGGATGTGGACATATAGTTGAATACAATTCCTAAATATGGAGCCTAGACTGCGTAGCTAATATATGGTGCGGCAAGTTAACTTCTTTTTTGAAGCGAGGGCTTTGTAGCTTACAAGATCCCCAGGTAGATCAAGGGAATCATTAAGTTGCATGACCTTGGGGTTCAGTCGCAATATGCGTTGGTGTAATTGTCAATATTGCGCCTTTGAAGCCTGTCCTGGAACAGAAATATATTCTTTCGTGAGTGGCGACGTTAAGGAAAACTGATTCTGGGCGGAAAAAAAGAAGTGGAAACTTCAAGGGCATAGAGCTAGCGAACTCGCTTCCCAAGGCGCGTTATCTTGTTGAGAGGCGATTTAGGAGTGGCTGGCGCGTCTTCCCGATATGGCCCCACGTGTGACTTCTTTTTGCGGGGTATTTAAAATTGCGTGCTTATACAGACCACCTCAAAATCTGGAAGATCTGAAAAATAGCATTCAGTGTGCTAGAGAGAGTGATGAGAAACAATAGAATTCGGTTCACCCAGAGTATCGATAATGGCAGACGTCACTCAACCGATTTGATTTTCAAAACTATGTAAGCCCTCAAGTCAAATGTACAATTTTCGTATAACAAATAAATATAAAGATTTATTTAGTTGTTTTTTTGCTTTATTACAGTACGAAATAAGGAAGTTAGCGTGCCGCACTCGTACAATTGAGTTTACAGAATGTTCGGTACTGGTATAGCTTGAGGTCTTACTCCCAATAGCATGAGATCTACCTCTAGCTAGTACTATAGCATGAGGTCTACCGCTGCTTTTTCCATCCCTACTGGATATCACTTATTTCCATTCATTTAAATTCAGCGATAAACACTAAATTTGTACATCTAAAACTGCCCCTGCGTAAGCGATATCTGGCGGTAGACCTCACGCTACAGTAGCACCGAATGTTTGGCTATTATAATTTTAATTAATATCATGGATTGCTTCATTACTTTCAATAGAGGCGAAGCAACAGGATGTAGAAAAGGCCATTACCAGTTTCATTGTAGATGTAATTCATCCACTGGCGACAGTTGAAGAGACTTCATTTCTTAATTAATTTAAATAGCAGCAATATTAATTAATGTCATTAATTTTAATTTGATTCTCCCGCGACTGTTAGTTGTTCAGAAAAAGCTAGTATTTTCGGGATCACATTCCTAGAACTTGAACGAAGAGATCATACGTCAATAACTACCCAGCAAACCAGAATAAATCACATGTATACCACATCGCCCATGTGGTATATTCAGGACAGATTTTCTCTGAGAGCTTGTAAAACATGTTGACTTGGAGTTTTCATGCAACGCAACCTAAACATACTAATATACTGAAATCACATACTAACTTCAAGAAATTCGCGTACTTCACTACATGCATTACCTAAAATATTGTTGGTATATGGTCTGGAAATGTCATTTCTACTTTAGAAAGCTTCCATATATATATATGCGTGCTTTTGAAATATCAATGATGTATCCTCATTACCAAACGGATCGAGGTGCCGCATTATGCACGTAATGACAAGCAGTAAGCGACATGTGGAAAGTTTTGGGAACTATTTTACCACCCAATTTACGTTGTACCACTTTGCTGATAGTTACTAAAATTTTGGTTTTACTTGGGTATGGGACGTATATATAACAAAATAATCAAAATTACTCATAATATTTCCGGTCTACATTCTTGTGTTCGATAACGCTTTCATCGCGAGGCCCAAATAAGCGACTCAGCGTAGATATTACTGTACATTACACCTACACGAGCACTTGGGTCTCGCTAGTCCAGTCCAAGTTGTCATTTTTCGCTGCGCTCACGCTTTTGCAGGTCCTCGATCATAATAATCTGTCCTTTCAGCCTGAGCGAAGCGTTTCTATCCATCAGCCATTTGACCACCTGTTTGGACTGTCTTTAACACACACCCTCTCAGTGCACAAGCACAACACCCTGCACACTGAGCACTCACACACCTCGAACAACCGCACTTCTTCGATACAAAAGCACATTTCTGACAAGCATACTATTCAGAGTTCTATTACACTACAAAAATTACACAAAAACAACACTATTGAAGGTTAAACAAAAATAAAAAGTCATTGAAAAAATTTTCTATGTTCATTTTACACATTATTCGTTACATCTCCATATAATTAATACATTTTGCATTAGTTTTCGGAATCACGCGCATTATTTTTCCTTTGTTTGCATCATGATTTTACAGCTTAGAGGACCACTCCTCCCCTTGAGCGTTAGATTCCTTCGTTTATGCTCATTAACGAAAGACGCTAACGTCTCGTGACACCACTAAAACGTAGTTTTTTTTGTCTCACCGAAATAATTTACTAAATAACAAGCAAAAAAATCCACTGCAAACGAAAGGCCAAATGAAATGTACAAATGCACTTCACTGGGAAGGGTGAGTTGAAGAAACTCATATTATTTGAAAATTGCTTAAAAGAATTTTTCTTTAATTAAAGGTTAATATAATCTTGAAACAACGTGACATAGGTGTCAATAAATATTTGCTGTGAAGTAAGAAGAGATCATCTTCTAATTGCAGACAGAGGAAAGAAAGAAGGAAAGGCTCACAGGCAAGTTATTAATCATCATCGTGATCAGTAGAGATGAACTGATGTCTACTGCAAGAACAGTATAAGTGTTGTGATTTGGAGTGCTGTTAACGATACACGGGGTCGAGAGAGTGAAGTGTAGAATGGTTTGCTTGCGTGTATAACGTTGAAGAAATGCAAATTGTAGCATGTGAAGTTAAAATGCAGATAAACTTCGTAGATGTTTATTCTTGACGGTTATGGAAATTGACCGCTCAATTGTATATATAAATTTTCTGTAGGTCAGTTCTTGGAAGAAATTGATAAGTTAATCATAGTAAACAATTATATTGCTTAAAAATTGTAAAATCATACGCATTGTACGTTAATGTCGTATTCTATTAGTATTAAGACATTAACGTATTAGAATTGCTTTCAAGTATTAGTATTGCTAGAATGTAATTTGTGACAATATTATTGAGGTTGTATTGTGTATCCGAATAATTGGACTAAGTCTCGTTCAGTATACTCGGTGAGAACTGTAATGATTGTATGCTTATTGTAATCTCTGGTACATTATTGTATAAAGTGTTTGTTCTTTCATTTTTATTGAATTACTCTTTCCGTGTGTGTGGAAGAATGCCAATCTTCACCCCGGGCTCTAGATTTTTTCGTTAAATTAAATTATTAAAGGAACGCTAACGTCTCGTGACACCACTGAAATTTGGTCAACTCGCCAGCGAATCTACCTTGGAGTGACCATTCATTGAGTAAAACTGCCAAGAAGTTCACCATTTTCTATCCTGCCACGTGTAGATCTGTTTAACCAAATCATTCGCTATTGATACTTAAAGAAAGCAAAGCCTCAATTGAAAATTTTTTTCACCCTACTTTTGAATCCGCTCTGCGCTAGAAAAATCTAATCTTGTTGTGAAAAAATAAGAAATTCATTATACGAATATGCAAAAAAATTCTCTGGCATGGAATCAAAGAACAATTTTTTACGAATTTGAGGGTGCTAAATTCAAATCTGATCACACATTTTTTCTATCACATCACGTTTTAAGATATACTTAGAAATCCTATTTTCTTGAATTTCAAGAAAAATTTATCCTTCTATTCAATAGTGCTGCAAAAGGGCCGGATTACATGGTTTATTTTGGTAAATTTACTTTTCATTAAAACGATGGAAGAACGATGTCAAGGTCGGTGAGGCACATATGATGGCGGATTATTACTGGAGCTGATGAGAGACAACCCAGAAGCTGTACAGCCAAGAAATGAAAGTTCAGATAACTGGTATATGTCATTGATCTGTATACAATATACATGTACGTACTTTTATATTTTTATTTAAATTCTGTCACTATATTTGATTCGCTGTCTGTGGACTTTGTAAAAAGTCGAAGAGTAATTTAAAAAAAATTAAAAATGGCGAATGTCGATATGAATGTGGTAGAAAAAACTTTCATATTCATGATCAGTAGCCCAAATTTATTTTAGATTTGTTAAAAACCTTTGTGCCAGAAAAATAATGTTAACCAGTGTTACCTACATTGTTCAGTTTTTTGATAATCTTATATTCATTAGAGAAATCGATCTAAGATTATTTGCCTTAGTAATTAATATTATAGATTCAATAAAACTTATTCTATCAAAAAGTGTAACCGCTCCACATTCTTAAAACATGTCACCAACACCTTCCATTCCACACGCCAGTTACATCCTGCATTACTACGTAAACATTTTTATTCACATTTTTAGTTCTCAAATTTTATTTTGTAATATATTTTAAGTCAATAACATTAATATAACAATAATATTATTACAATTAATTACAATAGTTAGAATAATATTATATTAATGCAATCAATAAAATTACAATTTCTTGTAATCAACTTTTCGGTTTTCAATCCTCCCCTCTTCTCGCTCATCCTTTTTCCTCAGTTCATTTCCTTTTTTAATTTCATATATTCTACACGCCTCGTGCAAATTTTTTCAACCTCTAATTCCTTCTTATACAATTTATTTCTTGTCAAGTTTCATTCTTTTTTACTCGACAACTAAGCTATCCAACCTTACCGTTTCTTACATTGTACTCTACATATCCGCTTCACTCATCTAGTATTTTTATTTATTTAAAACAATGTATAACCTACAAGCAGAAAAAATAACCTTTACATTCTTTCCTTCGCTAAAAACAAAAATATTAACATTCAGCACTATGTTCACATGTAAACCGTTTCCTAATTCGTAATTTACTAGCAGCAATTATTTTTTTTATCTTTTAGGCTAAAAAAGTCCAGTAAAATAAATGCAAATATTTTTTCAGCTTTCTAAAGGTCACTGGCTGATAGCATTTTTTAAGTATTTATATTAAATCTAGTTGTTAATGTGCAGATTGAAGAAGAATCTCTCAGCCGTATGAGCGGAGTATTAGCCTGCAGTCATTTTGAAGGTGAACACTCGAACATCAAAATCGCCAAGCAATTAAAAGATCTCCCCCGTTCTTTCACTTCACCCATGACCAAAGATGTTAGCACTGTAACAGATAATGGCTCAAGTTTTTTGAGGACTTTCAAAAAGTTTGGAGTCGGTTCTGTCAATCAATCAACTCAGTAACGATAATGCTACAGAAGAAGAAGACACCAAAATTTCTGACGCCGACAGCTCGGATTATGAAGTACTGTTTATGCAGTCTACGCATGTGCGTTTGAAGTCGTGTGGCCACCCACCAGCTATGTCAAAACTTCGCTCAAAAGTCATTCGTTTTCAACTATCAACCGTACTACAATCGTTAAATGTTCATCTGTCTGAAACAAGTGTGGCCGTCAAAAGTCTGCCGAGATACTGAAAGGAGTCAACTGTAGTCTGCGTCTCCCATGCACTACGAGACGAATTCACTCCATGATGCCCTAACTTTGCTACCAAAACACAAAGATAAGCTCAATGATCTCTGTACCGCATTATTGCTTCTATCTCTGAAAAGCTTAGATATAGAATTTATAGAAGAATACATTTTTGTTTTGACACCAATTTCTACTGCAATTGACCAGCTGCAAGGAAAAGGTATTTTTTACAAACATTTCACGCCTACCTTATTACTGTACGGAATAAACTAAATGAACTGAAATCGAAACAGCTAAAGCAATGTGATCCACTTTTACAAGCAGTTTTAGAGCTTTCAGAAAAAGTTTCAAAAATACTTTCAGTACTTTCAGTTAGCTGAGCCAGACGTTCACGACGCTATGCTGGCTACATCTACTCATCCTAACGTTAGGCTGCGTTGGGTGGACGTAAGCAAAGCGCAGGACTGCGTTTTGTACGGAATTAAATTCCCTGTGTAGAATAGTTAATGTTCATTTATGCATAATTCAGCAGCCAGCATCCTATAATGAAGTTGAAAACTTCTCAAATAACTCTTCAACGTTCCTTTTTCAGGGTGACGATACTCAATGCCTTAGTCGGAAAAAACCAACTCATCACAGTTAGTGTTAAGCATCGTGCTATTTTTAGAATGGTGAACAAAATGCTACAAGCAGGACGGTACTCATGGGCCTTGCAGAGACTTGCTGCTCGCCGTCATGCCTCCTTTGCCAAGTAAGAAATTCACTTATTTTATCAAAATGATTTTTATCAGGGAACAAATCGGTCTTATGTTGTTATCTTCTTGTTGAGACAAGAGAAATGTTCTTACCCTTAAATATTTTATGTATTTTTGTGAATCATGGTGCTCCTACTTGTATGTACATATGAACGTAATTGTATAATAATATTTAAGCGTCTTAACCAATGAATACGGCGAGGTAATGTTTAACGCAAGTTTAAATCAATTTCAGAGTGAGTTTACATTCTTATGGACAATATGGAGTCCATATTACACACTAACTACATTCTTAAAATGCATTTCAGGCAACCGACTTGAATGTATTATTTTCAGTCATACAGCACGTAACTTTTTCTTTCGCAAACAAAAGGAAATTACTTGAGGAAAGTTTAGTTTCTTCGGCGTAAATATTGATGGAACGCCTTAATGGATGGGAGTGCTACAATGCACTTCCATTTTCATTCATTAGTGGTGTTTTAGAGCAATATTGTATTCCGTAGTTTCCGGCGACACCACTCCACAATGGAGGACAAAATCGTCTGCAGTTCTGCATCTCTGGAGCGATTGTGGACCGGAAACTTCATGGAGTTTTGCCTGCAAGGAATAAATGAAAAACAGAACAAAGTCGCCTTGGTAAGTGGAAGATTGTGTGCGTGGGATGTCTGAGAAAACTCTCTTGAATGAATATCCTGAGCAGTTTTTTATTTCTAAATATTCATGATCGAGCTAATTTTTTGGTGGGGAAATACAGTTGTTTTTGTGAGGAAAATAGCGCCAAATGTCAAACATAATCTTATTTATTCAAATCGTACTCATTTCTTTCAAACCAAGAGGACTAGTCCAGCGCAGCTTTGCTTCCCGTTAAAATCTCAGGGTTGTCCTAGATGACAGAGTAAACTGATCTGCCTGGTCACTACATAAATAAATGGCGCGGTATTTCGTACACCGTGACAAACGTCCTGTTCCGTTGAGGGCCCAGTGGTGACCAGATATACCGATGTGCAGGTGTGCAGTGACACGGGCCGCACGATGACCTTCGGCCAGTACCGGGACAACATGGCCCGCTGGGGAGGCTTGTTGCGCCGGCAGGGACTGGGCCCAGGTGACGTGGTGGCCCTGTTCACCCCCAACACCATCGACACTAACTGTGTTATGTACGGCACTATTGCTGCTGGCTGCGTCTACACCGGCATTAACCCTCTCGCTACTCCATGTAATATTTAAAGCCAAGACCTACACGCTTTTGTTATGTTAGAATGAGCCGAGATTCTCTTTTGGCCTGTTGTTGACAATAATCTTCCGGACACTCTTTGTACAGTGTTTTCGGGGACAGTAACAGTTCTTCACACTCTTTTTTTGAACTGGAATGATTTAATCTTCTCTCTACTCTTAAAAAAGTTGTTTCAGTTATTCTATACTCCTAATATTATTCGATGTCAATCTTTAATACAGTTAAGTAGTCTTCTCCATACATCGTAAGTAATATGGACAAATATTGACTTCACTCATGATAAAATGTGATCGTTTATCTGCTCTACATTCCGGGTATATTTCGGGCATTAATCTTCTCCTCTCCCCTTAAATTATTGAAATTGCAATAAATCTTTTTACATTGATGATCCCTCTAAACTTCTAAAAAGACTTCATGCGTGTGCCGCCAAATATCTCCAACCCACTTGCATCACATACGCCTCCATACATCGACTTTTCTTCACTTCTAACGCACTAATGTTGATTTGTCTTTTGAATGCACCTCTTCATGCGTACTCCAGGTTCTACATTGATCTTGTACTGCATTTCACCTCGTAGAGAAATTACTTTTCTCATTCGTTTCTTTCCACCAAAGAGTTAACTTGGTGGTGTCTACTTTTGCCAAAAAGTTAACTTCCTCTTGCATCTTGCGCTCCGTCCGCCAATGTCGTCCCATGAATCTTGGAATAATAAAAGGACACAACATTTTAGAGTAAATTTATGTTTCTGGCAAATGAAATTCATAATTTTTTTTTAAATAATCAAAATAAATTGGCATTTGAAAAACTCTCCCAGTCATAATGCATTTTATGGCGAGGAGTCAAATTAAGGGGTCGAATATTTGCATTGCATAATATTTAAAAAAAAATTAAATTTGCGCTTAACGACTCTGAAATCGTCATTGAGTATAGCAGCCAGTTTGAAAGGAGAGTAAGATCTCATACTGAGCTTAAGTTCGAAATTTCTCAGATATGTAAGTTCCAAGCACAGAGTGGAGAAAGCAATTACCAAGACCGCCCAGAAAATTTTGATTTTGAGGTACGTACTCGTGCACAGACGGGGAACATCACAAGTTCGACTGTGAATTCCATCCAGTAATTTCAAAAGTACTGAAACTGGAAGAGTGCAAGCATTTGACTTTCTAAAATAACTCCTACCCACTGAATGTTGTTTTCAAGCTCTTTTTTGTTATAAGTTCCTTAATGCAATGAATCAACATTTCAACAAATTCATGCTCCTCAACATACTAAGTGAAAATTTTTTTATCCTTTGATTGTATTCGTGGAAGCATTACATTTTGATTTTAACCCCATATTCACGAGACATTTAACCCCGAACTTCTACCTAATAGGTCGGCCTATCGATATGGGCTCATGTTCGCTCGATAATAACTTTTATTTGAAAATACACTTTTAAATAGGATTAAAATTGTCATTGTTTTTGTTTTTTTCAGAAATTTGAACTAATTCAACCGTTATGCCTTTACTAAAATAAGTTTTCCTAGTTTTATTAAATTTCATAACAAGACTGAAAATTGATCAATGCACAAGTTTATTCTCCTGATTTCGTATATTTTTTTCTTTATCTTATCAAAGATTAACCAAAAAGTTAGCGGTTATTAAAAATGAAGTATTAAAAGTGATTGCTTGAGTAGTGAGTAAAATGTTTGTAAAATTTTAATGATGTCATTATTTTTCAGCAAAATAAATTTGAGACAAAACATACCTGCACTCGCGCCACACTCTACCTTTCTTGTTGGAGGGCGAATTAGAATTTTAAATCAGTCGAATGTTGCAGGAATGCATTCTCATTTAAAAGATTACTAATCTTTCTCTGATTTGAACATAAAATTTCTGCCAAATTTTTTTCCGAAACAATTATTAGTGACCGATTATTGTCTACATCACCTACAGAGTCACATACAGGCTCTCTCCTTACACCACAGAGTTTTTGAGACTGAACTCTCCTTCGGAAACGTAGATTTCAATTAGAGTTTTAATGTAAAATCCTCACCGGTCTGCGCCTTTCGAAAATCTACATTGCATTACACTTTTCTCCGCTCCGAAAATAAATTGAGAGATAAAAAATTTTTTCGCTACAAATTTAAAGATCAGATCGACCAGAAGATAGATTTTTTTAGAAGTTGCATTCTGTTCTACTACAATTGCCTCAATAAAATCTCTTGTAAAGCACCGTGACCAAAAATACCGTCATTTTACGATGAGACGAAAAATAAAATTTAGAAACTTAGCAACCATGTGTTTCAGCGGAATTGGCTCATTCGATTTCTAACACCGGAGCAAGAATGGTTGTATTTTCTGGTCCGTTGGAGCCGGTGGTCCGGGAGGCTCTGAAGGCTGCTCGGCCCAATCTCCCTCTCTTCTCCCTCGGCCCATCCAGCTCGGGCACCGTGCCTCAGGTGGAAGACATACTGGCCGATTCTTCTTTAGAGTTTGTTGACCCTTTACAGGTGAGCAATGACGATGAGTGGCTTTAAGGTAGAGCAGAGAAAACAGTTTTACCGAGTGGGAAAGCTTAAGGAATGAGGCAAAGTTCAAAATAAGACTAACTAGACCACCCCCCTTTATTTGAAATAAGAATGAAGGTGAAATGAAAGAAAGGCCGTAAAAATATAAAAATAAACCTCTCGAGAGTTCACGAGGCCGCGTGAACACGGCCTGTCAAAATATTAGGACTGGAGCTTGTCTCACAGATACGCTCATCACACACTGCAGGCTGGTTTCGGACAGACAGAAAGACAGACAGACGGACGCGGCTCTTATTATACTACTAGTGTGCACGGCCCGCCAAAAATGACGGGATTCAATACCTTTCTTGAACAAACTTTCCAGACGTGAATGACTAACAAATATATCTGTCCTAACAGTACACGTAATAAAAAATATTATTGTACTTGCGTACTGGTGAAACTCGTATCACAGATACGGTCATTATGGCAATCTTTATGAGCATGACATAGAAACAGAAGAAGCAGACTCAAAACAAATAAACCATGAGTATTGTTAGGTAGCGGCAGGACCCGGGGAAATTCCTCGGACTCTTGGAAATTCGTAGGTGGACCCGTGTAAAAATTCTGTCAATATTACCTAACCTATGCTAACCTATCCTATCCTAATCAAACCACACCTATCCTTAACGAGCACATCCTGATACAATTCAAACACATCAATGCACGTAAAGGCCATCTTTTGATGTTACACTGAGCAATTCTGTATCCATGATACCTGAAACTCAGACATCCTATATTTCTTAAGAAACGGACAGGAAACAAATGTATAAATAAACACACAACGGGTATTATTAGGTTAGATAGATTGGCTAGCAATTCAGCTCATAATTAATTTCAGTTCATAATTGACTAGCATTTCACTTTCTATTGTACTCTGCTTATACCTCGACTACGCTCTTGAAGGCCAATTGATCAAAAAATCGCTTCGTAAAATTAACTAGATGAGTCGTGCAATAATTATAATTGAACTGCGAGTTATGTTCTGAACATTTGAGTGCACAAATACTATTTTAACTACATTCAGTAAATAATACTTAAATCAGCTTGTGAAAATGTCCAGAAAATGCATGTCTCCTTTATTTTACAGGGTTGGTTTTCCCTTCAAAAAATAAATTGGCCGCAAGCGAGAAGATTTATTGCATGTTGTCGTACGAGGATCAAAGTGAGGTCACCTCTCTTTCCTTAACTTTTATAATCTCTTTCATATGTCTTGCCCTCGGCAAAAAACTAAGTAATATAGACAAAAGGTGCTAGCGATATTATTCCACTGACGAAATTGTTTCACAGACACCACATATTAAAAGTTTTTTGCATAAATTGTACGTTGCACTAAGTTCGATCTGTAGAATACGAGTGTCTCCTGATATCACCGACCATTATACCAGTGCTCAACCCTTTCTTGGCATGGAAAATTCTCACCTTTACTACGGCTGCACTCAGTAACTGTATTGTGCAGAATTACCAGTATAGTGTTCCATCAAAGCGGTTCACCAAGGCAATTGTTCAAATGAGAGAAGATAAAATGAAACGAACTGCAGAAATTTCCAATTTCGAATCATCAATTTTTTTCTTGAGTAGCGGTGTTCATTCAGATAGAAGTAATGTGAAGTAATCCACACAGATGACCGGGAATGAGACGATGGCCTTGATGCACTCCAGCGGCACCACAGGGCTGCCGAAAGCTGTGTCCATCAGCCACAATGCTGCTATCGCCAACTTACTGATGAGGACCCATCCAATGTTTAATGCAATAGCCCTCGTCAGAGGTACGTCTACCGAGTTTGAGGTCACTATAGGGAGCGGTAAAAGCATTGGAACATTTTTGGGATATTTTTACAAGTAGAGGAATGTCAGACGAGACACTCGTCACTCGATGGCGATGGAGGCAGAGGAAAGTATCCCCAGTATTTTCATCGGTGGTACTACAAATCGGGATCTTAGAAGGAGCTGATTTTCTTCCATCTACAGAATTAAATTTCGAAGTTCAGTGGGGGGCAAAATAATACAAGTTGATTAAATCGCCAGTTTCGCCTTTGGAAACAACGTACAATTACGAAAATTAGACAATATGTAAACGAAAGTTTAAATAGAATAATAATACATCTAAAACCCATAAATATTTAATAAAAAATATAATGGAGCATGCTTAATTAATTCGTGAACAAAAATTTACATCACCCGACTTTTTTCTCGATATCGTACATTATTATTATAGGATTACTCCAGAATGTTCTGATACATTCTACTATTTCGCAACCAAACTTTGGTCTGGGTTCATCTCCAATAGCGTGTCATTGGTGCAGCAGCTCTCGTTCTGGAAGGTCGTAAGCATGGGCAAGAATAAGGTCATCAGCATGACCTTCGCAAACGCATTGTGGAGCTCTATTATGAAGGTTAGGGATATCGAAAGATATGTACACAACTGTGTACATATGTACATATTGAACTGTGTACATATTGACCATGATACTTTGTGCCGACATGGTTACGTACTTGTTTCGTACCCATGTCAGTAAGTACGTAATGCCACTCCTTGGTGCGACTCGAGCACAGTGTGCGCCGCTGAGTCAGCGAATTATAGCTATAAATAGGGCGTGTTCAGCGCTGCAGAGCGCATTTGGTTGTATTACCTCTCTGCGACAAGTACAAGTAAAAAGTCTACCCGTCTACTCAATATCCACCCTGACGTAAGCCACAGATACGGCACACTGGTGGATCAGTTCGTACGTACCCACGACGTGAAATTAACTTGGTACTTGTGCCGTGATTTGGATGGTGCAAGTACGGTGATTGAAGATATCGGGAATTTCCATCTGTTTTGTCGACGACGATTTGGAGATCGCGTGTCTACAGAGGTTGGAGGAAGTTCTACGTTGGTGTTCTACGCTTCGCTTCGTGTAACGTGAAAATTTTTGGTGCAATCAACAACTGTGCTATGGAGAAGACTGCGGCAACGGGACGTGAACTTCAAGAAGCACCGAAAGTCTATAACAACGTGTTCAGATTTTTTGTGAAACGGGTTCCTGAAAAAGATATGCTGGATTCTTACAAGTTGGACCTGCACATTCCCGTAGGAGTGCCCTACAAAGCGCGTGTAGATCTGGAGCAGGACGGTGATCACTGTGTGATTAAATTGTGCGTAAATTTCCATCGGAAAGAATAACGTGGTAATTTATCAATTGAATGCATAAGTGATTGTGTTCATTAATTTCTACGAACATTTACTGTGATACTACGTCTTCGAGAACAATTGTGACACGTGTATGTGATAAATAGATTGCATAGCCAAGTGTGTTTACTTAAAGTTATAAAGAAACTGTGTTAAGATTATTAATACGTGTACATAAACAGTGGGCTGTGATATTACACGCAGTCTGGAACCGTGAATAAACGTAAACACACCAAGAACGTGCTCGTGCTTCCATCGCTACCCCGCTGTGTGTCGGCGCTTCGTGTACGAGTTTGGCATCTGGCACTCTCGACGTCTGGCCGTGCTGTGACTGCGCTACGCAGACGACCTTGAGCCAGGCTGCACGGCATCCGCTGTTACTGTTCCTGGGCTGTCTACCAGACCGACAGCTGTGGCTACTCCCTGACTGCAGGAGCTGCCTTGCCGACAGCTGCGTTGCTGATTCCCAGTTGAGTGTTCTGTAACTATATTGTTGTTGTTGGGATTGTTAGGTAATTTTCCGTGACTTCGTCAGTTTTTATTTTGTTAATTTTTATTGTTTCAGAAATTGTTGGGATCGATACCTTTGAATTCGTGTAACGAGTTCCTTGTTAGTAATTGATTTAGGTTCGGTTTGCAAGTCGCAAGAAAAAATTTTGGGATTTCAATTTTCAGTGATATGTAATTGGAGATTTAACCGTGTACTATCCCCACGATTGGTGTAACGTGTGTCTTTAGCGTTACGTTTTGTGATTAATTTTTTGCGAGGTAAAGTATTTTTTTTGAGGTTCTACAGCCTTATTTTTTTGTGGCGTAGGAATATTGCGTTGGACTGTGGCATTATTGATTTTTAGATTTGTGCGAAAGCATTGTTTTCTTGTTACGATAACTGATGGGAGACTCAGATTCAGATCCAGAATTTATCCGTTCGACGAGTATTATCACTGGTAGTGGAAGGGTTTCTGTTCCAGCATTTAGTGGTACGTTACCTGGTACGTGCGCACATACCTCATCAAATGTGATTATGTCTGGACCACAGACCACGACGGTCATTACGACCACTGTTAGCACACAAACTGTGTCGTTCAGTACGCCGAGTGTTAGTACAATGACGTCCTCTAGCGGACCGATGACAGGTGGTGGTGTAACAACCACGTTACAAAGAGGCAGTACTATTTTGTCCAGTGCAGAGCTTCCCTTGTTTAAAGGCCGTCAAAGGGTCAGAGATCCGATTTTCTCTGAAACGAAAAGTTTTCGAACGCATGTAGCAAATCTTAAATCCTATATGTGTTTATTGCCCGACGTCACTTCAGATAACGCCAAAAAAGAGTTACTTGTGCGCAGCGCTCACAAAAGCGTGGGTGACTTTAATGGCGTCGTCACAAAATTAGTAGACCCTGCTATTAATTATTCATTTGATCAGGTTATCGATATTCTCGACGACATCTATGTCTCGAAAGGTGAACGATCTGTACATGCTTTAGCTTGCGACCTTAACCAGCTACGGCTGTTACGAAACGAAGGGTTGTCTGCCCAATTGGTTATGGCAATGTCAAAAATTAGAAATTTGAGTGACCACATTCTTAATAGTAATGAGGTAGGAATACAAAGACATCCATTTGTTGCTGCTAGTACAAATCAAGCTGAATTGAAAAAGTTCTCTGGAGATCTAGTTGTTTTCAGCCTTGCTACAGCCATTCTTGCACCATTATTGGAAGAGAACTTTTGTAAAAAAATCTTCTCGAAACCGTTCAATACCTCTGAAGAATTGTTAGCTCGCCTCGTTTCCGCTGTGCGTAATAACCCTGAGGGAAGAGAAATACTTGCGCGCAAAAATAATACCCAGTACCCTTATCAAACTAGAGAGACTTATCTTGCGGTCGTGCCCGAAGAGGGAGAATGGGATGAGAAGGATTCGTCCCCCGAGGTCTTGTATGCATCACAAAATACCAGCCGACGATTTCAAGGTCGAAGACCATTTTTCAGAAACAATTGGAGAGCTGCTAGATTTCCAAGGGGGAGACAGCATGCTTACTTCGGAGATCTACCATTAGGTTCCTTGGAGTGCCATGAGGCTCAGGTGGTAAACCCACAACAGACTAATAATGATAAATCTAAGTCGTTTTGTTCACTGTGCAATTCCGCAGGTCATATTCAGAGTATGTGCACGAGTAAAAGAGGCCAAAGCAAATCAAATTTCCGAGGCCATGCTTGTTACGCTTGTGGGAAAACGGGTCATTTTGCACGTGAGTGTCTTTCGCGTGGTCGGAGTAGAGGACGAGGTGAAGCGTTCTACGCTGCATCTTGCGAGGGTGAAGATTTTTTAGAGTAGACAAAGAAAAATCGGAAAATTCAGAGTGTCTTGTAGTAGAGAAGGAGTTGCCAATGCCCGGGGTTGCAGCTACTATCCTCGTCAACAAAAATGTGGTGTTGAAACCAGATACTATTATACAGTCGACTTCTGTGGTGGATCCGCTTTTCCTGTGTAATAATAAATACGAATTACTAGGTGAACAAGAACTTGATGTAGGTGCGAATTCTGAACTACCTGTAGAAGTTTGTTTGTCAGCGACGATAATGAAAGAAGGTCGTCTAAGGAAAGAAAGTGATGGATTATTTTCAGTACGGCGTTCTAAGAGGCCTACAATTATATTACGTAATGATAACAAATTGATGAGCGCACTGATCGATAGCGGTAGCGACAGATGTTTAGTGAGTTACCGGAATTTAAAAGGTATAAACGAGCAAATTAAGCCCAGTGCTCTGAGTATCAGAGGTGTAAATTCCAAAAGCCAGGTATCAGGAGAACTAGATCTTTGTATTACGCTGCCTAATAGTAAGGAAATCAATACCAGCGCTTTGATTTTGAAAGATGCCGAATTCAAATATGATGTAATCCTTGGTAGGGATATTTTACAAGACGCTGTGATTAATTTCAAAGAAGGATTCATTGTTCTCGACGGCGTAAAAGTACCGTTTCATGATGTGCAGGAATTGCACGAGCAAAGTAGGAAGGAGATATTCTTGAACACTGTAAGTAATCCAGAATGTCTGATGGCGGACATGCTTACGAATAGGAGGAAAATAAGGAGATATCAGCTGAAACAAAGAGAATCAAAAATGGCGAGCCAGGAAAGTGGCGATAATAATGGTATAGAGATAAATACTGCAGAAGAGAAGGGTATCCCAGGCCCAAAGACAGGGCGAGAGAATAATGGGAAAGTAAAAAATAAACAGGATGCGAAGAAAATAAGAGAAACTAAGGAACATGCGAGAGGTTTAAAATATAGTAAAAAACGAGAAATAGTTGTTCATTGTGGAGCATTGGAAATGCCCAGAAACTGTTTACGTGTTATTAATGGGTATGTCAAAAAGGCAAAGCCCGGAAGGTATATTATGAATAAGACAATTCTCGCGAATGGTATTTATGTCGCCGAATCTGTTGTGGATATCAAGTCAAATGGGTTTGTCCCTGTAATGCTTTTGAACGTCTCGGAAGACGTGGTATATTTGAGTGACAATACGATGTTAAGTACGATTGAAGAAATTAACGACATGGAAATTGAACACGAGAGTTACATGTCTACCGTGCACGAGGCTGTGCGAGATGCAAATTTATGCGATGCCCGAGATAATGCGGATCTACCCAAAGTCGACAGTGTTAATGGTGGAAAGTTCAATGCCATCTCTGATAAAGACGTTGGTTTAGTATCTGCAAAAACGAGGCATTGTGGTAACGATAATCGTGTTGATGAAGTGGGAATTAATAGAGACAAAGATGTTGTCCCAGAAGGAGGCAGTAACGAGAGACGTCCTCTGACGTGTAACGATGTAAATTGTGAAAACGATGATGCTAAACAATTACTGATGAATTTATTAAACAATTTTAGGGACGTAATTACGCTCGAAGGCGAAAATATTGCAGTCACGAATGTAATGCGACATGATATTGTATTAAAACCTGATGCTCCAGTACTTAACATCCCTCCATATCGAATTCCACATAAGTATCAAAATGAATTATTGGAAGCCAATAAACAGATGTTGAATCAAGGAATAATTGAACCTTCAAGCTCCGAATACAATTTTCCTTTAATCGTGGTGAAAAAGAAGTCGGGCGAGATTCGACCCGTCATAGATTTTCGTGAACTCAATAAAATAATTATCAAGGAAAGTTACCCAATCCCACGAATTGACGAGGTTCTTTATTCTTTAGGTGGTAATTGTATTTTTTCAAGTCTTGATCTCCGCTCAGCCTTTCATCAGGTCGAGTTGGAAGAGAAATGCCGTAAATTCACCGCGTTCAGTATCGGTTATGAGAAATTTCAGTTCAAGAGGTTACCATTCGGGTTATCCTCGAGTCCATCAGTTTTCCAAAGAATCATTTCTTCTGTTCTTGCAAATATCATCGGTAAATTGTGTTTTGTATTCCTTGATGATATACTAGTATTTTCCAAATCCATGAATCAACATCTGAAAGATTTACAGAGTGTTTTTGAGAAGCTACGTAGTGGAAATCTGTCCCTTAAACTTGAAAAATGTCATTTTCTCAAAAGCTCCATTGAATATCTTGGACACATTGTGTCGGCAGACGGAATCCGTTGCAAGGAATCGGAAAAATTACAAAAATTCCCGATTCCAAAAAATGTGAAAGAACTACAAAGTTTTCTAGGTGTGGCGAACTATTTCCGCAATCACATTCCGATGTTTGGTTCCATTTCGTATCCTCTCTATCAATTGTTACGAAAAAACGTTGAATTTATCTGGACGCCTGAATGTCAGAAAGCTTTTGAAAAGATTAAATCTGTTTTAACATCAGATACCGTTTTAAAGCACCCTGATTTTTCCAAGCCTTTTCATGTATTCACAGATGCTTCAAACTATGGCATTGGGGCAGTACTTCTGCAACAAGATAATGATTCAAAAAAATCCATGAAGGCTATAGCTTATTACAGTAAAAGTTTGAATTCAACACAAAAGCGCTATTCAACGACTAAAAAAGAATTCTACGCCATTGTGAGCGCGCTTAAAGCATTTAAATATCTCATTCTTGGATACCCGATCCATATTTACACTGATCACAAACCCCTACAACCTTTATTTTTCAAAAAGCTTCCTGACGATTCGGCTATGTCTCGATGGTGTCTAACAGTGCAATGTTTCGAACCAATAGTAAAGTATTTCCCCGGAAAAAAGAATCTAGTTGCAGATTGCCTAAGTAGACTACCCGAGCAATTAACTATTTCTGATCTTGAAGAATGCTCAGAGTTCGACGAGGTTGATGTCTTGGCAGTGACTACACGCCGTGGTGCACTGACAGCCGACGTAGACGATACAGACGCGACGCCCTCAAATCAAGTGGCGCCAGAGCCGACTGAAAAACCCCGACTGATTGACTACGTACCTCAGTTAAAAGACGTATCATGGACTTTAGACGAATTCCGAAATGAACAACAACTAGACCCATTCTGTTCTGAAGTTAAAGACGCATTACTATCTAGTAGACAATCTACGATCCCTGACTTACAAAAATACTTAATTCTGAATGACATACTTTACCGACGACGACAAATAGACTCTAGAGAAAGTACCATTCTCACTTCGGTTATACCGACATCGCTCATGCACAAGGCGGTGCTGAGTATCCATTCCTTGTACCATACTGATGCCACGCATACGTTGTTTAAATTTAAGTTGCGTTATTTTCATTTATTGGAGAAGAATATCATTCGTAAATTTGTCAAAATGTGTGAGGTATGTAAGATTCTGAAGGCCAGCTGTACTGTACCTATTAAAATTTTAGACGCTCCCATCGCTAAAGAACCATTCGAGGTGGTATCCATGGACTTCCTGGGCCCTCTACCGGTCACAGATCAGCAGAATAAATATATTCTCATTTTGATTGATTTATTTTCGCGTTACTGTAAGCTTTACGCGACAGCAGATCGATTAGCAGATACAGTTGTCTCTTGTCTGGACAGCTGCTTCTCAACCTTTGGCTATCCTAAAACACTTTTAAGTGACCAAGCTCTTGAATTTAAGTCTGCGGCAGTTAAAAAATTCTCTCAAATTCATTGTATTGCGAAAAAAGAAGTACTACCTTGGAGCCCTCACAGTAACGCTATTGTCGAACGCAATAATCGCAAAATTACGAACCTTTTGAAACTATACATAAATTCCCTCGTACATACCGAGTGGGACGACTGTCTTAACGTAACAGAAAATGCAATTAACAATAGTTTAAATACCACATTGGGGGATACACCATCGTTTATTATGTTCAACCGCGACACGTGTCCGAGCTTTAGCGCCGTAACTTTCGAACCTAATTACAGTCACGACACGACTGTGGATATCATAAAATTTCGTGCTCAAGAAGCTGTCCGCATTTGTGAGAACGTTAGAGCTGTAATAATTAATAACACCAGCGAAAGAACTATGTATCACAACCTTCGACGTAAAAATAAAAATTTTGAACTTGGTGACCGCGTATTGTTGCGCAATAACATGCGAAAAAATAAGCTTGACATCGCCTGGAAAGGTCCTGGAATTATCACTAAAATTAATCGAAATTATGTAGAGTTGAAAATAGGAAACAAAACGTTTAAATCTAATAAAAATCATGTCTTACCCTTACGTAAAAAGTGTTGAATAACATAACTATACGACTGACGACTAACTATGTTAAAATGTTCACATAAAAATTATTGTGTGACTCTTGTTTCGATGTTAACTTTAAAATATCATATTAATCGGATTTATAGTTATATGATCATATGTAATTGTTTAAGTTCAATTTCTTGATGTACCATGTTTTTATACGTACGCATTCAATGTTCTGTCGCATTCAGAATTCTTTCAAATTCAAAATGTATCGCATTCAATAATCTATCGCATTCAGAATTCTTTCAAATTCAAAATGTATCGCATTTAATATTCTATCGCATTCAGAGTTTTTTCAAATTCAAAATGTATCGCATTCAATGTACTATCGCATTCAGAGTTCCTTCAAATTTAAGATGTATCGCATTCATCTGTATCGCATTTGATTTTACAGCTAAGGTTTGCACCTGCTCGAGAGCATTACACGGGTCATTACACTCCGTATGTTTAGAAACACGGGAGCTCAATGTTGTGGGACCGTGTTCTGGCACCACATGTTGTTGGGGAAGGCGTTCCGATTTGTTTTGAAACTATGCCCGGCAGCAGAGGAGCCGTGCGAGACTTGCAGAGTGCAGACATGTTTAGGGTCTGTAACATGCAGACATCTGTTGGTTTCTTTTCATGTTCACTATTCTTTCATTTCCTTGTTTTTTTACGATGATTAATTTACTTTGTTTAAATTAAAGGGCCATGCTAATTTGATCCGTCTTTGTTCTCAATTTCAGATTGCGCACGCATCGTTCCTGACCTTCACAATGGGGAATAGACTTACGCATGTCTCGGTGGAGGCTCTAACCAATGCGTTAGAGAACCACCAAGGACGTGTTTCCAAGGACTGGATTGCGGCAAACGCGATGGTAGACATCCTGCCTGACCGCGTTACAGATTTAGGTCTTCTCCTTCTTTTCCCAGCGACAATAGCAATAGGAGTCTGTCTCTTCTATTTCCGTCGTGAGCTAAATATGCTTGCAGAAAGGTTCCGGTCTGAAGACGCGTTGCTCCGTCGTCAGATGCTCAGGTCGAGCACTGCCGATCCACCGTTACGTCATCCAACGGCGACGAGCGAGATGTAGGCGTCGCGTGGACTGCTTGTGAGAGCGTGATGTAGTTACACGCGAATATCGTTTAGCGACAACGATGTTTCTTTTTCTGTAAACGGAATGTTTAGTGTTTAACTTCAATATATTCTCAGGAATTAACTTTTAGATTTTGCGTTCTTTTTCTACTTTTCTATTTGTATGCGTATTATAAACTTTACAGTATTGTCGATGATGTTCACGAAGAATACCATGTTTAAGTAAAACAGCATGTATTAATAGATCTCCGATTTAATTAAATGGTTCGACATGAATGAGTCATAATTACATTTAGGTAAGAATGCGTTTAAAATTTTCGTGATAGTTTCTTTTTTTTCTCGTTCACGAATGTATTGTTTATTAACTTTCACGGGAGGTATAAATATTACAGGCTTAATTACGTTTGAAATAAAATTTTTCTGGTTCATGTTTCGACGTTGCTACTTTCTATTTTTATTTTTCCTAAGTTAGCAATTGAAATGATTATCAAAAATCCTATAAAATATTTGCGATACTTGTGTATTAAGGGCAAATGTTATCGTACCTATACGAGGTACATTGATGCGTTGTTTCAAAATATTTTTTTTCTTGGTAATAAATTAATACTTCTTTTCAAAATTTTTTTTCTCAATAGTAATTAAAATTTAATTCATGAATTTCCTTGTTCCTTTAGCGTTGCATAAGATGACTGCGAGTATTAATAATGTATTTCTTTTCTTCCATGCTTGCGTTTTATTTGCGAACTGTTCTTTACGTAAAAACGATTGAAAAGATAGTTAAATATTTGTTCCTTTATCCGTGATTTTTTTTTTTCGTTCCTATTGCTACATGTTCTTGCTGCCTTTAAAAAGTTAATTACGGGTATTTCCAATATAATAGATAGTTAAATGCTGGTCGCTTGTACCGTAGAGTTTTTGGTACGATATTTCTGTATGTGTTCACTATTTCCGTGGTACTCTGATATAGTTTCTGTTGCGTTCTTGTCGAATTTACCTCGACGCGTTTTACTTTTATTTTACGGATGTTTTTCAATTTCGATGAATATATTATTATTGTTGTACTTGTACGCCTTTCAATACGGGGTATCGTTTAAAAAAGAAGATATGTTTTCACTATTGTTTACGGCACAAGTTCCTACCCTGCGGCATATCACCTTCTTCTTTTGTTGGTGGGGGTATATTGCGCATTTTTCACCTTGCATACCTAAATGCCAATTACATTGATGTGTTTACTTCACTGATTGTCACGAATTAGTAATTATCATTTTTAAACACTGATGCCTTGAGATACCCTTGTTGATTTTGAAGTTATGTCTTTTCAAATTGATTGTTTTATTCAAAAAGGGATTTTCACCAGGCATGGTGAGGGAGGTGTGTGCCGACATGGTTACGTACTTGTTTCGTACCCATGTCAGTAAGTACGTAATGCCACTCCTTGGTGCGACTCGAGCACAGTGTGCGCCGCTGAGTCAGCGAATTATAGCTATAAATAGGGCGTGTTCAGCGCTGCAGAGCGCATTTGGTTGTATTACCTCTCTGCGACAAGTACAAGTAAAAAGTCTACCCGTCTACTCAATATCCACCCTGACGTAAGCCACAGATACGGCACAACTTGACGGGATATGACTCTAAGCCAGCCTCGAACCGGCCGTCCACGGAAGATTAACGATCGTGCTGTTCGAAAATTAGTCTGAACAATAGAGTAAAGCCTTTAAACTACTCGTGAAGAATTGAAGGATTATCTTAAGGCACCTGGAATCAAAGCCAGCACGCACATGATCAGCAGGGCACTTTGCCGTAAAGGTCTTCGCTCCCGCACTCCTCGTAGAGCACCTCTTCTTCAAAAATGTCACACAAGGCCACGTGAAGCGTGCCAGCGACCATTACAAGCAGCCTTTACCAGCGACCATTACAAGCCGGCAGCCTTTTGAAACTCAGTTCTGTGGACAGATGAAACCAATATCGAAAAATTACGGAAAAACAGCGCAAACCATGTTTGGTGGCAACAAAACGAAGAGCATAAACCAAAGTTCACCATAGTTAACCCTTTAACGCCCAAGTGGACTGTACGATCCTCTTTCAAAAATAGCAATAATATATTGTATTTCTTATTCAATTTGTTCACTAATGTGTCCTTTGAACTTCACTGCCGAGTGGCAGTTCCTTCCCCATCTTGATAACAGTGACTACCTAATGCCAGTGTCGGTTTAGTGATAGTGGTTGTCATAACGGTAATGTGAGTATGAAAATGTGGGCGTTAAAGGGTTAAGTTTGTTAAGTGTCTCAAACACTGTTAAGTTTGGAGGTGGCTCAATCATGGTGTGGAGATGTTTCAGCTCATCAGGGGTAGGTAAACTTTTCACATTGAAGGAAACATGAATGGCAAGAAATATCGTGGAATATTGGAAGAGCAACTCCTACCTTCAGCTCGTTTGTTAAAACTGAAACGTGGACTTTCCAACAAGACAACGATCCAAAGCATACTGCAAATGAAACCAAGGAATGGTTGAGGACGAAGAAAATAAACATTTTAGAATGGCCAAGTTTATCCCCGGACATGAATCTGATCAAAAACTTGTGAAGGGAATTGAAATTGATGATTCAGAAGGGAGGTGCGATTAATATCACTGAACTCGAGGAACTTTGAATGGAGAATGGAATAAGATTACACCCGAAACTTAACTTGTAAAAGGTTGGTAGTGGACTACTCTAAACGTCTCGAAACCACAATCAAAGATAACATCTGTCCAACGAAGTTTTAATGTATGTATATCTTGAAATGTATTGTAAGTTTTTGTTTACGTATTTATTATACATGTTCATATACATTTTTTCTGTTGAATTTTGGGGTTTTAAATATCATTAACTTTTTTATATTGTTGTTGATACATCGTCCAATTTGTGTAACTGTACGTTGCTTAGAAATGTGGAACCTAGCGATTTAACCAATGTGTTGCATTATTTTACCCCTCAATTGTTCTTAGAATTGGATCCCATTGATAACTGTGAAAATAAAACTCCTAAAGACATGTTCTAACCGATCATTCATAAATGTAGTGGCACAGAATGTGCGTCTGAGTACATGAGCTCGACTACTCGAGCCCTCGGTATTCGTGTTGATGAGCATGCCGGCAAGAGTTTTAGTTCCTTTCCGCACCCTGACTATTCCTCAGTCCGCTCTCATGCAGAGAAGTGTGACCTTCCTGTTCGGATAGGTGATTTTAAATTAATTTCCTCAACATCTAGTCCCATAAGCCCCTGCATTTTAGAATCGTTGTACATTTTAAAAGATAAACCCGAATTAAGCTACATGCAATCAGGGTTCTCTTCGCAACTAACTAGTAAAGTTTTGATACTTTATTTGTTGTTTTTTCTTTTCTCATTTTGAAAAATTTCAATTTAGGTCTGACTGTTTTTAGTCTTACGCGCCTGGTCTTATCTTTTTTTAGTTTTGTTTCAGAGTTGATTATGACCTAAGTGGTTGAAACGTTAATTTTTACTCATTAACTTTCTTTGAAAAGATAATAATGACTTCGAACATGTGCTTTTTTAGCGTTCTATGTTATTATTACGATTCACAAAAAGCGAAACACTTCTGCTTAAATATTGAAATAAAGCAATGTATTTAGTTCTCGACTATGAAATTTTCAACAGCTAGGTTCTAAGGTCGAGTTCTCTGATTAAGTAACAAGGGGGGCTTATGAAGTAATATCTAACATCAATCAAGTTCAGTGTTTACGTTCTTTAAAATAGTTCATTTCTAAAACTAATGCATTTTTTGATTCCTTGATTAGTAGAAGTCACAGAGAAGTTCCCTGAGAGTTATTATCTTCGAATTTCGTGAATTCTCGTCACAT
The DNA here is from genome assembly GCA_030386875.1 of Morinoia aosen. Classification (NCBI taxonomy): domain Eukaryota; kingdom Metazoa; phylum Arthropoda; class Malacostraca; order Amphipoda; family Talitridae; genus Morinoia; species Morinoia aosen. The sequence goes on along the minus strand of CM059573.1, from coordinate 19,281,128 downwards.
TGTTAACGAATAATACCTTTGCGCTTGCTTTTTCTTTTGGTTTTGTTTTTCTGAGTATGCAGACCGTGCTTTTTCCGTCAGTGGACCTATTTTTGAACATATTTTCTCCTATACAGTGATCCTTTTTGAGCCAACAGACCCAACAAATGCTAGGGTAGCTATTCTTGAGTATCACAGGTGGATAACTTAGTGTTTTCTCTTTTTATGCTAATTTGTAGGACCTGACTTTGAAACGTGTTCTCGAAATTTTACCCACATATGTTATTTTTTTATGATTCTCCTCTGTCACTGTTGGAACAATCAATAATAAAGTTAATGCGCGTGATGCAATAACTCATGCAACTTCACTATTTCTAGTGTAAAGGATCAGGCTGTAAAGCTCTTGGCTGATTCTTCGGGCCAGCAAATGTAACATCTGCGTTATTGCCTCAGACACAGACCAACGTTGAGCTACTGTTGCCCTCCAGATCCGTCCGATGTGAGCATGACGCAGTTGTTTCCTCTCTTCCACATCTCCGGTCTGATCAGCGTCGGAGGAGTTGCTATGAGAGAGGGCTTTCGCCTCGTCAGCATCAACCGGTTCAACCCAAACACTTTTATTGATAAAATTTTCAAATTCAAGGTAGGGAATACATGGTTGGGAATGCATAATTATCATCGACCCCTTAGGAGAAAACCTGTATTGTTTAACTGCGAATGAGCGCTCCTTGAGGTAAATAAGAAATCCTGAGTTGAGAACTATGCAGGCCTTCATTTTGTTGAAATAAAACAGTTTTTTCTGTTGCGGTGGATTTTTTTTCAATTTACTGCTCTTGTTTTTCAGCACTTCTGAATTTCTTCAATTTTTCTTGTTTTCTTAACTTCCTTCCTAATTTACTGTTTGTATGGACAGGAGAATTAGTGTCGGAACACAGCTTGTACATAGATTTCCCGTTCTTTCAACTTTATGCTAAATGTAGCCTTCCATTTCCTCTTTTTGGAACACCTTCGTTGGGGTCAGGGAAGCTCAAACTAATTGACCTAGTCCAATTTTTATTTTAATATATAAATGTTTTCAAGACGAGCACGATTGTTTCCAAACATTTACTAATGTACGTATAAATGTTCGAACGCACTCGAGGCTGCAAACTTTAGTAGGGACAACTAGTGTTAATATTACTAAACTAGAAGCACTTTTTGACTAAAACGTTAATGACCTTTTTTAAATGTGCGCTGATGTAATTTAAATAAATTCAATACTGATGGCATTTTAAAAATGCGTTCAAGTTAGGCATAAGTAACTTCCTATCCGCAGAACATCAGGCATGTGGTTAAGTGTAATTGTAAAAATGAAGGAAACTATACTTGATTGAAATTTTTATTCGACTTCATGTTTCTATTGAAGAAATAACATCGAATAACAAATCATTGCAAATATGTTTCCTTTTGGAAAATGAACTTGCATTCCAGGTGAATTACATACATTTGTTACCGTCGTTGATAAACTACGCGTTGTCGCATAACGATTTCCACCGCGACAACTGCGCCCACATCGACGTCATAGTGACAGGAGCGGCACCCATACCTAGAGCGTCGGCGGAACAAATGATGCAGCGAGTGGGGCAGCAAGCTACCTTAATTCAAGGTAAGTGCGCGAGTGGTGCAAAGAGTGCGGCAGCCGTACATCAAATCACCCACCAGGACAATTCACGATATTCTTGGATGATTTTTGACCTGCAATTGGTGAAAAATGATTTGATTTCATCAACGAAATCCTCAGGGGGAAACAACTATTTTATCTTTGGGAATTAGCACTCCCAGGGAAAAAATGTTGGGGCATGAGCTGAGAGTCAGGTAGGCCATCTTTTTGTTGAAATAAAATATTTTTGTTATGTTAGGGACCATCTTTTTCCGCTCACTGCTGACCTGTTTTTCAGCATCTCCTACTTTCTTCTTCAAATTTGATGTTGTTTCATAATCTATTTTCTCAACTTACTGTTTCTATGCCCATTCAGCATAGATTCCGCGTTCCCATAACTCCATACTAAATATTGCCTTTCTCCTTCATTTCTTTGGATCGCGTTTATGGCAGATAGGAAGGCTGGAACTAACTAATAATCTAATAATCTTTCATTAATAAAAATGCAAAACATAGGGGTGGGGCAAGTAAATGTGAGTTACGAAGGATTCTTCATTCCGAGGTATATTTTTCCTGAATATGAATACTTGTAATTATCTTATTTAAAATTTTCGTAGAGCTTTAAGAGGTTAAACGTGATTTTATTATGAATTCAATAAGTTTTCAGGAATTATAATGCCAGTAGTTTTGGCTTGAAGTTTCCAGTTTAAAGGTATTTTATATATTTTTAAATATTTACTTTTTAAACGACGTAATTTTTCTGTTTGAATTCTTGATGGCGTGTACGGATTTATAATTTCACTTATATATTATCTTGCTTATACAAAGCTTGTGGAAAATTTAACTCTACCGATTATAGTTTTTACAGCATGAACACAAGAGTACGTTCGTTTTGGTAAATGCACTCGGGGTCAAAGCAAACATTATTGACGCTTATTACTCTCAATCTGGAGTTAAAACATTTTCTTACCACTTGTTAACATGAAAAAGTTTATCAAGAGGTTTTTGTTAGCTCCATTCAGAAGTTTTCCCAAATCTAAGATGTGTTTGTGCTAAACGTTCATATGAAGATTTAAAATTTTATCAGGCTAGCGCTATTTGGAAGCCCTTTCCACATCTCAGTTGTGTTTGGTCCAGGGTACGGCATGACGGAGATGCTGGTAGTAGCTCAAGATACAGTCCACGAGACTCGGTTGGGGTTCACAGGTCAGCTACTGCCGAACCAAAAAGCTAAAATTGTGGACGTGGAGACTGGACAGACTCTGGAGCCACACAAAACTGGAGAAATTTGTCTAAAGGGACCTACAGTGGGTAGCCAAACTATGAGTGGAATGTAATTGTGTCTTGGATAGCAACTAAACTGAGTCAGAGCTTCTGGCCTAGGAATAGGTCATCTAAATTTTGTCATACCACACTGATGACGTAATATACTGTATACTTAAAGCAAAGTAACTGAGATAAGGTTTATACTGATTGATTTCGGAAAGGTAAGGTTAGAAAATGATGCATTAGATTAGTCATGTTAGTTTTTGGTTTATTAAAATAAAAAACATTTTGATTTGTGTGATATTCAAGCTCTGTGGGTGCACTTAAAAAACTAATGCTGTAGCACTCATATATGTATAAAAATTAAAGCTTCCAGGTCACGTATTGTTATATTCTTCAGAATAGATCGATTCCCGAATTGATTTTACGAAGGTAGATAGGCTTTTGAACTGGCACCATGCATCGTTACTTTGGTGAGATTCAGAGCATCAGACATCAGTTCAGTTCAGAGCATCAGACATAGGAATAGGTCTTATGGTATAACCCAGTCAGGGCGTGATATACTGTATACTCTAAGCAATGGCTCCTAGTTTGGAAATAGATTTTCAATGAGATAGGGATTATACAGATAGGGGTAGTAAAGAATATGTTAAAATTTGATTGGTTAGATCAGGTATGTTAGGATTTTGTTCATTCAATTACTGTGAAAATAATAATTTTGATATAAATTACAGTCAAGTTCTACTGGTGCATTGAGAAAACTAACACTTTAGGACTCCTATATGTACAATTATTCACGCTTTCCTGTCCCCAATTGTTACAACCTTCAGAATAGATCACCTACCGAATTGATTTCATGAAGGTAGATCGACTTCTGAACTGGCACCAAGCATCGTTACTTTGGTGAGATTCGGTGCCTCTCCAGTGTTGAGAGTCAGCCTGAACCAAGTATTGCATTAATGCATTAAACGGAACCGCGCCGGCTGCTCGGTTGTCTCCGCAGGAAATTACCTAGTGATTTAACATCAATTTTCTTTTTGTACCTGCATTCTAGATGCACCATACGTTCATAATCACATTTTAATTACTACCTCTAGTCCTGCCCTAGTAATTAAAATATGATTTTGAACGGATTAAGCATCGAATAAAGTGTTCAATGAAGGTTTTTTTGTTTATTACTTTAACATGGATTAGCTGAGAGTATGAAAAGTTTCCATGTGACCAAAAGCTGTCTAAAAGAACATTAATTAATCGTACATACCATTTAATTGCCATCTAGGTAATTAGTTTCGTTTCCACAGCCCCATGCAGGAGGATACAACTGTTGTGTCTATGGGAATGGACGCTCCCGGAGGGAGTATGAAAGATCTCGAGCTCAAGGTTAGGTAGGCCTCCCTCTAGTGGAAATAGTATAGTTTTTGTTTTATTTTGTTACGGATCACCTTTTTTGGTTCACAGCTGTCCTGACTTGCAACACCTACTCCTTTCCTCAACTTTTATCTTATTGCATGAACTACTTTCTAAATTTACCGTATCTACGTATTTTGTGTAAAGATTCCACTTTCCCTTAATTCCATATAAATGGTGCCTTCCTCCTTCCACTCTTTGTAACATTGTGGCAGCTAGTGAGGCTTGAACTAAAATCTAATCTAATCTTCGTTTCCAAGGTTAGGTGCACTTTCGTGACCATCAGTTGGTGAGATAATTGTATTGGAACAAAGTAACTGTAATAGTGATACAGTGGGAACTAGACCTGAGGAATATTTGACACTATTACCAGAAGCCTACATATACAGGGTGTCTCAGAATTCCTTGAAAAATTTAACCAAAGATTCCTTACAATTAAATAAGCATTTTATCCTCTACAGAGACATGTCCGTAAGTCTCTAGTTTAAAAGTTATGTTAAGTTAAATTTTACGAAATGCGATTTACTTCACCGGCGGACTACTGCACTATACCACAAAGATGAAGATGAACTCTGGCAGTTTGTTTGCATTGAACAGTCGATATGAAGCATACCTACTAACATATGACAATGGATTGGATGATCAGTATTCAAACCGCTGGATTGGTCGTGGCGGACCAATCTCCTGCCTACCACGGTCTCCTGACATGGCGCCCCATGACTTCTACCTTTGGGGACACCTAAAGAGTTTATTGTACGAAACCCCAGTACCGTCTGAACAAGAACTGATCTGCAGGATTATTGACGGTTGTGCGAGGGTTAGTGAAACTCCTGGTATCTTCGAGCGGGTTCGGCTATCACTCCGCCGGCGCCTCCACGCACACATCGCAGCTGGAGGGTGGGCTTTTGAACATCTACTATAACTACGTGACCTAATTCAATCCACGTATTTGTGAAAATTAATATTTTGACATTGATTTTTTTCATTTACCCGACGACACTCGCAGTGGGCATCTTTATCTTGGTGGTAAAGTGCGCCGGTCGTAAAATTTAAATCAACCTAACTATCAAACTAGACTCTTTCGGACATGACACTATAGGGTATCAAGTGCTTGTTTAATTGTAAGGAACCATTAGTTAAATTTTGTTTAAGGAATTCTAGGACACCCTGCTAGCTAGAAACTGATAGCAGTCGTGGAATTGAAATGAAGGAAAAATATACTGTAATAACTACTTGACGTACCTAGTATAACCGTAAAAACGATAGTAAAGACAGCTGATTTAAAAATCATTGTAATAAGTGAACATTTCGGCTTCAAGCTCAGTCAAGCCATTATCAACACCTGTAAAAGCGAATTGAAATACAGTAAATACGACATGGCTAAAAGACAGAAATAATACAACTTGAAATAGTACACAAAAAATAATACAACCTACTCTGAGACAACTGTGAAGAAAAAGAAATTCTACTGTAACTTGCTCTTTTATGGTGCACAGTCCGAGAAGCCAGCCAGTGAAGTTTCAAAGCTGGTGGAGAAATTTTACAATACCTTAGATTTTATTCCAATATTGACAAACAAGCGTACTATAGGATCGTTTTTTAGATTAAAGACTGTCTGCATACTGAACTATGCTCTCGTATAACCTATAAGTATTGTTGCCCGCTGTGTGGGTCTATAGCTATGTGGGTTGCACTCAGCGTAGTTTTAGAACAAGATTTTTCGAGCTCGTTGGTAGAAGCTCCAGAACGGGTAGAGTTTTAGCTAAGCCATCTTTTTCAGCCATTAGGGATCACGCAGGCTTTGTAGAGTAATAGTAACCAAATCTGTTTTTTAAATTTTAAGTTTCTGTGCAAATAAAAACGACCTTCATATACTTGAGCATCTCTTTACATTAAACAATTGAAACCAGCTCTAAATTCAATGTTGTCATCATTCCAGTTAGAAATAGCCTGATTTTCATAAAGAATTGCAGTATAATTTCTTTATTCTTATTTTTTGTACTATTTTAAGTTGTATTATTTCTGTCTTTTAGCCATGTCGTATTTACTGTATTTCAATTCACTTTTACAGGTGTTGATAATGGCTTGAACGTGAAGCCGAAACGTTCACTTATTAAAATGATTTTTAAATCAGCTATCTTTACTATCATTTTTATTTGAAAACTGGCATAAGTGATCCAACCTAATTTAAGTATAACCGTATGTTTATTTTCTCCATAAATGAGCTCATTGCAGTCTCTCTGTAGATGATGAGTGGATACCACAACAATCCCAGCAGCACGAGGGCCGCCATCGATGAGGATGGGTGGTATCATTCGGGGGACGTCGGCAATTTTGACAAGGACGGCTATATAAAAGTTGTTGACCGTACCAAGGAGCTCATCAAAGTCAACGCTCTGCAGGTATGATCGTCATAAATTAGCGATGAGTGATATCACAGGTAGAATAAGAGATGAAAATTTAATGGAGACATTGGTGCCGATTGAAAGATTAAGAATATTTGGATGTGGAACTTTTAGTTGTCCGTGAACAGCAAATTTTATTTCTGAATATTTATGTGTTTCTATTTTTCACTGTTTGATACGTTGAGTTCTTCAGAATCGTACTTTTGTAAGCTTGAATCTCAATTTATCGTTGCTCGGATGTTTTCTCCCAATTGCAATTAGTTCAATATTTTGTATTCAAAATAGTTTTTTCATCGTGGCTAAGGACGAGGTTCTTCGATTTTTTATTTGCAGGTACATGCCATCTTTATTGTGATTTTGGTATTCGCAGAGCGAAAATAAGTACCTCTGTGATTTATACCGTAGAAAATGTTTTCCTTGAAAATCTATCATGAAAGTCCAAAGACATATTACAAAACTCGACTTAGGTGTAAACATGTTTTTCTTCGAAAATTTACTAAACTGCATTCGTTACAATATCCAAATGACCAGTCATAGAAATCTAATCGTAACCCTAAATGAACCCATGTTCTGCTAATCATTCCATTTATTCAATAAATTAGTCAAGAATTGTTTGCGGGCCTCCCCTTGCCAATTGTTGCGACCGTACAATTTTGCATCAAGTATTATTGTTACAATATAGTTCATTTCGTGAAAACCTCCAGCAGTGCTGCTATGTATGATATTTTTACTTAACATTTTAAATAGAAATTACTGCATTTATATTCCTCAGACTACACTAATCTGTGTTTCTCGATTGTCGATACTCTATCATTGACACTTCGCGTACGAGGATTCAACTAAAATCAATAATCTTATTTTATCTTGCCGTGCTCGAAAAATATTCAGGATATTTTTTCATAGCTTGAAAAAAAAAGGTTGTGCCCCATTGTGTGATTTTGTTCGCTCAGATAGTATTTTTTTCGCTCAAGGTATCTCCAAGTGAGCTGGAGGAAGTTATACTGAGGATCCCCGAGGTGGTGGAGGTGGGCGTCGTGGGAGTCCCACACGACAAAACCGGGGAGGCGCCGCGGGCTTATGTGAAAACTTCCGCCCCGCTGGAGGAGAAAAAGGTGCGAGTGTACCAAAAATTAACGAGTGGACAAAGCAATGATTTGAAATAAATACGCTCTCAAACAATGTCGCAAAGCTTTATGCACTAATAATTGTTTAAAATGTTTTGTGATCTAGCTTATTCATGACGAAACGAATCGTGTGTGTGCTGTGTTTAGTGCGATTGAATGGCAGCGAAGAATGTAGTTACTTCCTTTCCTAGTGGTATAGTGAGCGGCTAAACAGTCTTTCCTATAATGGGGAGGATTTTAATTCGATTTCTGGGGAGATTGAATGGTCAAATTTAGCAACGCAATAACAATCTTATGCTCATTAAAAACCCAATATCATCACATTATCGAGAAGCTTGGGCAAGTGGAGGCTTCGAGTAATGTTCGTTAATCAGTGAAAATAAAACTGAGCAACCTGTCAGGTGGGGCTCAAGATTTTGTCATACAACCGTTATCATTCCAATTTTTTCAGTTTGACATTTTATTCTCGTTTAGCTGAAGTCATATGGCCTAAAATTTTTAGTTTTGACCTGCTACCCCGTGCAAAATAAACGTTTCAATAAAGATGACTAATTTTCGAAGTAATTCTCCTCAATAGTTGGAAATTGTCTATTAACTCCTCGGATGTGGTCTAAGATTCTTATACAAAACTCAATAAGGTATCTACGGATACTATATAGTGGAATATGTCTGAGTTTTTTTATCATGTAGGAATATATTCCCATTGTTGACAAGTTGACAGCATCATGACCGACCAGTGGCCACAAACGACATTGCTATTTAGACGTAACGAAAATCAAATGACAGCATTTTTTCATTATTTTTTGTTAATATGATTGTGTAGTGTTGAAATTGAATTCCATTGTATCTGTACCTGGAGTTTCAGTTTAACCTGTTACAGTTACACTGTGGATAAGGGGTGGTAAGGTCTGATGTTTTCTATGGCGTGGTTCACCAAAAATAAAACAAGTATTTTCCTTGTGGCGCATGTATGAGGAAGTGAAATGATTTCCTCACGTTATGCATCAGAAAATGAACGAATTTCAGGAGCTAAATTTCACCTTGGTGTTGTTTGGGTCATGTAAAAAACTAAAGTAGGCGGTATAAAATGGACTAATTTCCTGATTAATTTGACGGTCCTGTCACCAAGCCTGCTCAAATTCCTTCAACTAATATTGCAAATTTCTGTTGGGCATTGTACATCCATTAAATTACTGACCTAAACTGATCTCGAAAAATCTTCAGGAGGCATGTAGGATATAGAGATAACGCATTATGAAAAAGAGCTCAATAACAGCCGTACCAACTGCAAAATTTTCAACTCTACTTGCAGTATCTGTAATATGAACCTAAACCCACTGTAGCGGGCTTAGGTCACAAGTATGTGAACTGCGAAGTCATCCATAAGTGCGAATTTCTGTGAAGAGGCTTCTTAGGTCGCCGATTCTTCACGTAGTTGAACTGCTTTCCGTTAAATTTTAGACATTGTTCATGCATATTAGGTGATTTAATAATTGAATGCACCACCTTGATTCCAGATCCACGACCACATAGCCAAGTACTGCGCCCGTTACAAGCATCTCACGGGAGGCATCCGATTCATGGACGCCCTCCCACGCACTGCTGCTGGCAAAATCCGTAAAAAAGAACTTTTGAAACTCGATCAGGTGAGTAACTTGCGATATTTTACACCGTCAGACGAGGAAAAATAGGTGACCTTGAAACTATATGAATAGAAACAACAGAGGTATCATATAAATATATTTGTATAATATAAATGTACTCTAGGTACGATTTAGGTCTTATATCTATTTCATTGAGAATCAATTTTAAAGAGGTTGACTCGCTTTCGGACGAACTTTTCCCTATTGAGCAAATAAATATGAAAATTGCACCACATATATCAATTAGGATTTTGAAACGTTTTTGCTCGTACAAATTTTTCAAATTTTACACAGAAAACGACTTATTCGAAAAAAAAATTTTAGGGGGTAGGCCCTACTTTTCAAGGCAAAAAAACAGCCAAACTAATTTATTTTAAAAGTTGCTGTTAGTGTCGTCGCACTCAGAAAACATTCTACGATTGCTATTGAGTAAAATTCAAATTTGTTGTTTGTGATATTTTAGAAATTTAAAAAAAAAAATAATTTTTTTTCCATATGAAAAATTAGGAAAAATTAAGAACCTTAATTTAAAATGTAATCAGTAGCAATTGTAGTAATCTAATTGAAAATAAAATGTGTAGTAAATCAAGTCGCTACGTCAGTAAACATGAGAGGTATAATTCCTAGAAATGTAAAAACTTGTATTTGACAGGTTAGTCAATTTATTAAAAACATCCACCTATAGCAAATATTTACATTTTTCAAAGACATTAATAGGAAATATTGATGCAAAATTTGATGGACCAGTCAATTACCAATAGAGCGCACTTTGAACCAAATCGGTACGTCAATAAACATCGAAGATATGCTAAATTGAACTTAATAATTTATTACTTACGTCAAAGATCTCATGCTCGAACACACTACTATGCAACTTCGCAAGCTGTTAGGTCTAGAGGAATTAAATTTAAAATGATGCACAGCAAAGCCATTGCACACGTATTTGAACAAAAAAGCAATTTTTTCGTCCCGAAAGGGAAACAATCCCCTTAAGGAGGAGTAGAGGTAATTATTAGAGAAGCAATAGTGTATTATTTTGGATTATGAATTATTTCAAGCCTCTCTAATCATAACAAAGGCGTTCCAAAAAAATAATGATCAAAGCATCATTTAGTGTGGAGTTGAAAAAACACAGAATCTCCGCACAAGGTGTGTTCCAACACAAGATTCCTTTCGCACAGAACCAATAAGTTAGGAAGGAAGTTTATGAAAAAAAAAAATAAAAGTTAAAGAAGAAAGTAATAGGTGGGGAAAAACAGGACAGCAGTGAACCGAAAATTGATGGTCTTTAAAAAACCTGTCCCCCACTATATTTAAACAAGCTATCAGCTTGAAACCTCACATTTCCCCCTGGAAGCAATATACTCTCGCTTCATCTAAAGTTTTCCATATGATTAAAATTATTCTGAACAGTTTAATGCGCTTAAACATGCCTTGACACCAGGGAAAATGTTAACACAGTTAGGACTTTGTTTTTAGTTTTGGGTGGTTCACAATGCGTTACTGTGAAGTAAGACCATCTAAAACGGCACCTCGTCTTCCGTCGATTGAAAACGTGGGTCCCCAACACCAATTTCAGTGATTGTTTGAAAAGCACAGATTAATGAGATTTATGTCTCCAGACTATCATGTGATTTGATCGCATTCATCTATTCAGCTGTTTTCTCCAGGTGGAATCACCTTAGTGAAAACACGCGAAATCATAACAAAATTCTGGGTCCGACTTCAGATATGGTGATCACAATCAGCTCCGAACCAGCCGCATCACCAAGAACGTTCCGTGCACACTTCACTGCCCACTACAAAGACCGCTTCTCGCGACTTGTCCTTGTGTAATCGAATTGGTATTTTCCTCTCCTTAGTATATATTTCAACGCCTATTTTCCTTTTCCTCTTCCAAAAAATCCTCCCCTTTCGCATCATGACCATTAAATGAAACTCCTCGTGGTGTTCATTCCGTAGTAGATGCACTAATGACTATTTTTAAATATTTTAATTGTCCCCTAGCATATTTTTCGCAAGAGAACCTGTATATAAAAAAATGAGAAATAAAACTATTTGATTTACTCGAAGATGTTCATCTAAGTTGAAGAACTTCTGCAGATGATGCTGACAGCCGATAGGAATTTTTTGAGATTCTTGGCTTTATCAACGCCTGCAGATGAGCAGCATGAGGCAAGGATGCAGTTCTGTGGAATGCGAAGAAGACAAGTAAATGCTACTCGCGTTCTTCAGAATGAGATATGAAGTACAAGAAGATGGCGCAGTTTTGATTTAGCTGATTTTTCAAAAACTGTGATGGAAAAATCAAAACCATCTGGTAAACAAGGTATTCTGCATGATAAACTCCATCTTGAATAGAATTTTGACTGTAAGCAAGCTTCAACTGTATTAAATGTGTACAAAAATATTATCGTTGATTGGATTAACTTCACGCGGGAAATTGTTTCTGATTGTATTGCAACGAATACTGAAAGAAAATGCAGCGCGATCCGCATTACAGAAGCCGATGAAACCAAATTTGCAAGATGGAACCGCACGGAAAATAAATATAAAAAAAGAAAGCATCGCAAAAAAGGATAAAAGTTACCGGTATCTAAACTGTCGTCTTCTTCACCTAGTTTTTTAATTCAATGATAGTGTCTGGGTAGATCAAACAGTTTCCTTATATAGCCATTTATTGGTGAAATATGGGAACTCTTTCAACAAATATTCTAGGAAACAATTATTCTTCTTAAATACAGTTAAGTAGACAAGTTACAATCATTCGATTATTATTTAAGCTTTTACTTTTTAATTTGCGGGAGAGGAAATAATTATTTGTAAGCATCCTATTTCACCTTCACATGAGCGTGGTACAGGTTTTTATCAAATGATCCCATTTTAATTCTTTTGTCTTGTTCATTTTAATCAGCCAATTGGACAAAACCGCAAAGCTATACATTCCGAATGAATGTTATACATTTATGCAGGAAGCCATCCATGAGATTACAGTTTTAAGTATAATTCAATTCAATTTTTTGCACACTTCATATAATTCTTCCCGAATTATTGTTTTCGTGCAGTCTTCGTTTGATGATACGAATGTCGCTTCTCATTTCACGTGTTGGTTGAATTTTGCTCATGGGCTTCAATTTTTTTTTACAAAAATCGAGGCTGATTTTGTGGTGAGTTAGCTTGCGAGCGTCTGTTTGCACGCAACATTTATTCCAGACAGATTTTTTAATGTGGGGACTGTGACTGAACTTCAGTAAATGATTAAGTCTATCTTCAGTTTCACTCTCACAAGATCTGTTGGCACAGTCGCTCTGCATCCAGTATACATGTTGCATTGAATTGCTGGTGTATCTTCTATACCTGAGCTTCTCAACCTTTCTATTGTCGTGTACCCCTCAACTTAATGGTGCATCTTCATGTACCCCCAGCACAGTTAAAGGCTTAGGAAACTATAAAAATACACTTAATGATAAATAATTATATATATACTTATACGGTTGTATGTAAATATATATTGTATATTTTAACATATGAAGCATAATTATCATTATCCCGTCATAAACCTGCATTTATCAATAACAGAAAAGCCTGGTCCGTTGAAATCTCTTACTAGCATAAATATTGAGCAAAATTATACTATTTTAGGTAAATGTTGCTTTAGCATTTTATAGATTCTAAGGCCTTTCAAATGAGTAGTGTAAATTATTTAAGACCATGGTCAGTGTAGGGTTTAAGATGTTTAATCTCAGTAGTAAATTAACTGCCTCAGTACTTCCTTTCAGACTTTTACATCTCACCTGTTGTCTTTTAATTTTATAATCCCATACATAGCTGTAAGTCAGGACCTCAAAACTAGGAGTGGGAATGCTTACAAAATTCACACACGAAGTAGGGCATGACTTATGGTTGTGCCTTGAGATCTTTAGGTTCCTAAATGTAAATTATTTTGCTTTGACATTTTACACTGGCATTTTAAAAGCTAGAAAATAACCTAAACTTAAAAGGTTAAGGAGATAAGTAAGCTTTTACATTGTTTCCTGTTTGCTTCATAATTTTAGTTCTTAATTTAGCCCTCAGCTTATAACTGCATGTATTATCAAAAACACAATGGTCCTACATCACTGCTCAAATTACTTCGTAGTAATTGTTGTCTTTTATTATCATCTGCTCGCAAGCAGCCATCAATTAATATTTCAGTATGAATTTTGCAATCAAACACACTTTAATAGTTAATTTGAGGACAATAAATTCGTAAATTTATAGCGATCGCGAGTTTCACGCCTTGCAAAATGTCGAGCTCTACGAGAAGTTTTTTATATCTCTAAAATGATAGCTAATCTAGTTTTCTTTCAGGTGTCGGGGCAAAAACAAATTTTATAGTCCACCTAAGACTTAACTTTCAGCTCATTAGGAAGCGCTCTGAGGTACAGAATGCCACGCTCCAGACTGTGACAGGCGGTATCGTGTTAACAAGAAGTTTCGACGATACAAGTCAACTCGATGTGGTGACCAGCAAAGAGACAGCTTCTTCGCGTGACGGCCTGATATTTTTTCACTTTGATGTAGCGAGCAGAGTCGTCATTGCCTAATTTCATGTGAGTTCAAGTTCTTAGTTTGGTGACTCGTTTTACATTTTACTCGAGGAAATTTAACGAATGAGCTGAAATGTAAATAATTTGATGAAATTTTGGATGTTTTTTAAAGGTAAAAATTGTCAAATAACACCATATGATGTAACGAAGTCATATCTTTTAGACTGCGTTCTGTGTTACGAACATCACTCTTATTGCATAGTTTGACACCATGAAAAGCCCCAACAAAAAACATCACGTCTTATTGTAAAGTTTGACACCAAGAAAAACCCTACAAAAAATATAACATTTAACCATAATTTTTGGTAATTCAACCTAGCTTGTAAGCTGAACAAAATAATTTTCTCACCATAAATAAAATATAAATCCATTATTATATTTCACTCCATCAAACGCTCTCTGTTGCCAAGATGCTGTGCACAAGTGGATATTTATGTGATACGTTTATTGCAGAGTTGTAGGGTATTAGACATTCATCTTAGACGTTATTGGGGTATTGGAGCTCTATTTCGACGAAGAACTATGGCAACTCCCAAAATTATAATAAAAAATCCAATATTTATTGTAATCATCAGACGTCACCGTTTTAGCGTACCTGTTGAAATTGACAAAATTAACTATAGAGAAGCCTCGAAATGGAAGAAAATTAATCTTCTGCTTATGATGGCAATATATCCGAGAATGACAATTCGAGAACTAGGCTGGGCCCTGTTAACAAATTGTTTCATACGCTTCGTAGAGCTGGCGACTGTTTCTGGTATTATAGGAATCAATGATAGCCTTGGGTTAATTCTGAAGTCCCTTGATTTTTTATTTTAAAGTCCACCTAATCTCCAATAAACCATTGAGCGCCATTAAAAAAAAGTAATGCTTATTTTTTTGTAATTCACTTATTTTTATTAGAGGAATATAATTTCATTTTTAGTAAATATGAAACCAATTAAATTAACTTATTATTTGGGTAGGTGCAAGTACGTGATGAGATTTTCAGAACTCACTTTATACGTAAAGCATAGTAAGCATTATACTTTTTCTATCTATGGAAACTCATGTCATCGACTGAGGAATAATTTACAGTTGTGTTGTTACTTCTTGAATTGGTCTTATAGTCTCCAGGCCCATTCTGTTAACTGGCTACCTGAACAGTACTTGATTACTACAAAGCTAAATTTTATCCTCACTTTTACTTATCATTGTTTAAAGAAATTCAATCCAATATTTTCCAAAAAATTGGAAGTATTGAAAGGGGAAATAACATTTATTTAACACGTTAACTATCATGAGGTAAATTAAAATTCAATATTCATCTCAAATTTGAAGTCAATTGTAGTAAGCAATTTTAAAAAAAAGCCAACATCAACTAGATCGTGCCTTCATTTAGCATTGATTAACTATTTATGAAAATTGAATTCGTGACCATTGGTCTGTCAGCAGCAGCATCATAAAAATTCCTTCCATGTACCACCGGTGGCTCACGAGTTGAAAAATTACCCGAGGTAAACAATTTACTAGACAATTATTCAAACACGAACTATATGGCTCTGCAAAAAAAAGCCACCATTTTTATCGTCGCGAGTACGCTAGTTTCTTCACACAAATTGCAGACGTAGCTAAGGTACAGATCGAGAATATAGTTAAGGTATCTAGAATCATTAAGGTATAAAGTATGATATCAAAAAAGAGAAAGATCATCCCTGAAGGTAAGCGATTCCCTGTCAGTGGGAGACGCGATCATCAAGTATCATTAAGGTACAGATCGAGAATATAGTTATGGTATCAAGTATCATCAAGTATCAAGTATCATTATACCTTAATGATACTTGATATCATGACTATATTCTCGATCTGTACTTTAGCTACAGATGGAGAATACAGTTATGGTATCAAGTATCATACCTTAAGTATGATACTTGTCAGTCTTACAGTCTTAAGTATCATTATACCTTAACGATACTTGATACCATCACTATATTCCCGATCTGTAGCTAAGGTACAGATCGAGAATATAGTTAAGGTATCAAGTATCATTAAAGTATGATATCAAAACAGGGAAAGATTATCCCCGAAGGTAAGCGATTCCTTGTCAGTGGGAGACGCGAGCGGCAGCCATGCGCCTGAGGTGAGCTCTCCTCAGCTGAGATAGCTTAACGATAACTAATTCGGGAGTCGACTACTGGCTCGTTTCTTCTGATTACTTCTTATCTTATATTGCGATGCTGGAAAACTGTGGGAATGTTCTCAGTCTTTAGTGCCGTAATTGAAATGTCTGGAACACAAAGCATCTTCAATGGCTTTGTCGTAAGTCGCTCAGTTCATTGTGAGTATCATGTTTCATATCTAACAACTCAATACTTTAAATTAATTAATGCAACTTTAACAGTGATTAAAAACCTCATTTTACAATTTAAATTCACAGAGTTGGTCATACATTAATCCTCTTTTGTAAAACAGGTAAATTCTTTGTGGATTCATTGTTATTTATATGTAATAATCATGTAAATTTTCAGTGTTGCATTATATTCGCTTTTACAGGATATGTTTTTTACTCAAACATGCTAAGAACATCAAGCTTCGTTTCAAGTTCATGCAAGAAAAACAACCGATTCTCATTGAAATATAATGACTTCAATTTCAATTTCAGCTCATGCGTCTTCTACTAAATATTAGCTTAAAAGAAAAATTATTAACTAAAGCTGTAAATGAATTATTATGGCTTCTATAACTGAAGTCAGAAACAATACCTAATTTGAAGTTCCATCTGTGTATTGATGCTGAAAGATCGAAACACAATGATATTCCAATTTAATGAAAGCATTAAATTTAAGTTTCTTAAAAAAATTCCATAAAGGAATGGAATGAATTTTCGTGATGTTAAGTAAATTCAAAATTTCAAGAACATTTATCTTTAATTGGAAGCGTACAGTCGTGATTGATCGAATGTTTTCCATCTGCTCTGCACCGGAAGCGAAGCGTATCAGGAATAGAGTCTCCGGTTCGATCTCAAGTCTGCGCTGTGCATTTCCAGAACAAGCGGCTCCTCTGGTAAAATAGAAAATGGAGAAAACGGCAAAGATAGGTTAGAAGGGAATCACGCCTATTCTAAGGCCGTGTACTTCCCTCGCTGTTCGTTAATTTAAGAGCTGGACGACCATTGTAATCGCAAACTAAACACAATTTTTAAAAGGAGCGATCAATAAATATTTTCAGTTGTAATAACAGATTAATTTAATAATACACGTACGATATCTTATGTTTGTAAGAACTCCGTGGTAGGCCTTCCTTTGCTGGATCTGCCAAAAAATTAAGTCTAAAAGCTTTTTGTTCTTATTTTTCCTAAATGTGAGCTAATGCTTGCTAAATAAGTAATTAAAATGATGCAATGTTTTGGATAAAATATGTGAGTAGTTTTATTCGGTAGATAATTTTATTAACTTATACGATCTCTATCTATTATCAATTGCAGACATTCTGCACCATATTACAAAGATAATGTGTTTTTATTCTAATTTGAAATTGTAAAGCATCCATGTAAAAAAAAATTAAAAATAAATTCGTTGTGTGATCATCCATTTATACTGCAGTAATATGCTGATTCTGCTTATAGTTATATGCTTATAATAATGTGATACCTATGTTTGTTCATGAATTGCCGACAATTTGCGCCATATTTCAAAGATAATGTGATTTGTTTTCTAATATGAAACCTTTATAGGACATTAATGTTTTCTTTCTTATCCACGTCCCACAATCGATTTCATGTTTCTGACTTAAGTAGACTGTCTTGTGCCACTATTTTTAGTACTAAATTTTATAAAATTCATGCTATAATAAAAGATATTTTTTCTGTTCCCCTCGATTGGAATTCTGGTTTATAATGGCTAGTTTATGCTGATATTTGCGCACATGCTTACTTGTATATATGTGTACGTGTGCACGCTATGCGTATGACACTCTGTAGAATGCGTATGTATTGCCTCGATGCATAGAAATGCATTTGTGTATGCTTACGAGTTTGGTGTAAGTATGTGCGTGGGTATGTCTGTGCATGCGTATGTATATATATCTACATGTATACGTGCACATATGTGTGTACTAAACTGACAACTAGCATTTTACTAGAGAAAATGGTCTTTTTTCTGTGCACTCTCAACTTGTAACATTACCTAACTCGTCATCTCTTTATTACTGTAAAGCATTCATGTACAAACTATACATTTGTTCTGCGATCATCCATTATATTTAAATAAAATGCTTATTAACTAATGACCGGTATGTTAAAATTGTTGAATCAGAAATACAAAACTTATAATCTTCTTGGTCCTCATGCTTATGTGTACATATATGTGTATATATTCACATGTATGTGTGCACATATGTGTGTACTAGACTGACAACTAGCATTTTACTAGAGATAATGGTCATTTTCTGTTCACTCTCAACTTGTAACATTACCTAACTCGTCATCTCTTTATTATCGTAAAGCATTCATGTACAAACTATACATTTGTTCTGCGATCATCCATTATATTTAAATAAAATGCTTATTAACTAATGACCGGTATGTTAAAATTGTTGAATCAGAAATACAAAACTTATAATCTTCTTGGTCCTCATGCTTATGTGTACATATATGTGTTTATATTCACATGTATGTGTGCACATATGTGTGTACTAGACTGACAACTAGCATTTTACTAGAGATAATGGTCATTTTCTGTTCACTCTCAACTTGTAACATTACCTAACTCGTCATCTCTTTATTATTGTAAAGCATTCCTGTACAACTTATACATTTGTTGTGCGATCATCCATTTATATTTGAATAAAATACTTATTAACTAACGACCGTTATGTTAAAATTGTTGAATTAGAAATTCAAAACTTATAATCTTCTTGGTCCTCATGCTTATGCGTACATATATATATATATATATATCTGTATGTGTGTGTGTATGTAAGTATATATATATATATATATATGTGCGTATATATATATGTATATGGATTTGTATTTATATATTTTTTTCATGCTTCCTTAAAATGACACTTTTGAACATTTGCCGAAACAAGCGATTCATATATTATTTCCTGGCATCAATAATTGCGAAGTTTTATGTCATGTACATGTAAACTGTCAAAAGTGTTTTCACCCCACAATGAAAATGCATCGTCCATGAATTTGCGTTATCTCTTATAATTATCATTACATGTATTGTCAAATGTAGATTAAGCAAGATTAGGAGTACATTGCCCTCAATCATATCTTTTCGACTAGTGACACGAGTTTTTTCAATACTCGTGTGTGTGTATCATCTAAGTGTATTAATTTTAAGATATTTAAAAACCAATGATTGTAATATTGTACAATCTCTATTGGAAATAAAGTTTTTTCTTTCTTTCTTCCTTCTTTCTTTCTACAAACGTGCTTTTGAAAAAAATGGCTGTAAACTGAAGCAACAATAACCATCAATGTTTTTAATAATATTGTCGCGATACGTGAAAAGGGTTCCTAATCACGCACGCAGGGGGAGTCTCAACCCCCGGACACATTTTATAATATTGTCCTTCATGCTTGCGTACACCTGCATACCAGACATGGAGAATAAAAGGATTGAAGATTTACATGAATTTATTTGGAAACACGTGGATTTGAATATGACACACATAGTATTTCAATGCAATGATTAAGCTCAGGGAAATGTTATAGCAACATGCGCATGGATTTAACGACATGGCAATCCCACACGACACAATGAGAAAACCGCACCTTGGCTGTCTAGGCCGATGACTGCCATAAATCGTGCTTTGCGCACGCTCCGTGGCGGCATGACTGGGCCAACATGAGCACAAGATGAACGCGTTAACATGAGCAACGTAATGAGCCACACAAAGAACGAGAAATCTACTCTCCTTGTTACAATGAACGCTAGCACAACAATTAAAGGATTACGGCAAAATAACCTTCCGCACTGTGCATAAAACCAGGAACATAGTCGATGAATGGGCTAGCCTGAATACGAACATTTGGAAATAATGCAATATAAAAATCAAAGAGCTTTGCTTACCACAAGGTGTTCAAATATAATATACCTCGCATCTTGCACAACACAGAACTCGAACATGAGCCAATTTTCCGCATGACACAAATCACATTGGATTACTCTCCGCTCGGAGCGCACTATTACAGGTGCTGGCTGTGCTAGAACTCTCACACCTAAAAATCACCTTCCTGAGCTTTCAAACATTAACTTGATATTAACACTTTCTTGCAATTGTAGTTCGCGATGATTCAATACACATCCAATGCTGCTTGAAGAATTTAAATAGTGCAAATTAGCCGATGAATTAACGCACTCCCGATGCTGCTTGAGAATTCACGTAGTGCACAGCAGACCGTCCCACGGTCTCGAAGTCGTTCCCGCTCCTCCGTCCCGAAGTTGCTTCTTGCTCGCTGCTCGACCGTAGTGCGGAAGCGCTGTGCTCGGTCTCCATTTCAGGCTCTGAATTATGAGTCTGCCTGACATTGCAGGCAGGGCTTCCACGGGTGTGACAGTTCCTACCCTAAAACTTTGATAAAGATTACCCTAAAAACGCATAAATTACCCTAAAATATCAAATAGGCCCATTGCTCGTATTAGGTGAAAATATTCAATGTTTCCATGTTTATAAGTGTAAACATGATACAATATCAGGGTCAGGATCATATTAGAAAATATAATTCTCTGACTTTATGGAGTCACATATGTCACGATACGCGCAGCATTTTATATTGCTTTCGCTATAGTTTTTCCTCTTTGTTTGATTACCTGGTTACAAGCTCTGTTCAATAAGCGTAAAATATGAGGCCAGGTGATCTACTCCTGACTAGCAGAGAGAAGCAAAGATATAGTAAGAACAAATTAACGGCAAAGTAACATTCGAAACATTCATTTATGGAACACAACGCAAAAACAGGTTCGCAATTTTTGCGCAAACAAATCGAAAAAATTTCGATGAGAAATAAGTTCACATACACCCTAATTTTCGGTGCAATTGCAAAGAACGGGGCAAATGATGTAATACACTAAATGGAGAAATATAACTTTCCCAAAATTTTCGCTATCAGTATGCTCAATAATTTTATTTATTGGCGCTCTATACTCATATAATTATTGGCGCGAATTTAAATGAGTATAGAGATAACTTAGGTAAATTAAGTCGAAGCAAATGTTACTCAAAGCGTAAAATTAGCCCCATTGAGTTACAAATAAGAGCCTCGTTACAATTGGAAAATTTCGGCCTGTGGCCGGATTATTTTTCGACAGAAGCCTACATGTCAAAAAAGCCAAAAGCCTACAGTCAAATACTTGTAGCTCCTCCAAAAATAGGAGTCCTACGTTAGTAAGTCCCACATAGTGCCAAGAATAATGGAAGAAGAACCTCGATTTCTATTTTACACGCTTTTTATTCACTCCCAATACCTGCATTTCTACCAAGCCAACATTTTTTCTAAGAAGTCGAAAATTCCTTTTTTTAACAAAGAAGCCACACAGTGTTTGGTTTTCAATTGCTGTCAAAAATCCATTGGCTGTGCTATCCTGTTTTTCAACGACATCAACAGAGGAGCTCTTAATTGCACTCTCACTCCAGTACTGGACGATGACTCTGAGCTGTTTAGCTTCAGAGCGATCAGTTGTTTCAATCATTACAGAATATAAACGTTCATTGACAACGACAAGATCACTTAGTAGATGTTTACCGAAACATTGTCTAATAATGTTTTAAGCTCTTTGTTTCCCTAAGCTTACTTTATTTAAGAAACATTTGTTTCAGTAGTTTTAGCAATGAATCGCTTAACGAAATAGGAAAATCATGCTCAGAAAGATATGCACATATCCGTAATTCAATTTTTATAGGTGACTTGTCAATTGGATCGTGTGATAAAATGAACAACGTTATAGTTTGCGTTTTCCTTCTCTGCACCGAGAGATTTTTATGGCGTTGACTCTTAGCATGAAGAATAATCTTTATATTTACCAGACGTAATGGTAGTTTAGCATATAGTACAGCATGCAATATCCTTAGTTGCGGTAGAAGAGTGAGACTTTTCTAACTAGCCTCGGAACAGTTGTTCGCTTCTCCATCCTTCCTTCCATTTTATGAAAAGGCTTAACCAAAATTTGGTCACAAGGCAACTCTGGACGTGACAGTACCTCTCACAGTTGCACTCGAATGGAACAAAACTACCTACCCTCGGCTGGGTCAGTATCGTTTTGTACATGTTATGTAGCTGTACAATTCCAGTAAACGACGATGACAGATGTTTTGGTGTAAATCTTGATACATTTACGAGTTAGTTTAGTAAGGCTAGAAAATATAAAATTCAAAACATTATATCAAGTTGCCAATCACTTTACTTGTTGTCATTATTATTAATTCACCTAGGTATTATTCATGCAGCAAATCTGGCAACATTATACTGAAGAGAGATCTGAGAGAGATGCAGCGATGAGCACATCAATTTGCGCCTTATCGTCGTTAAATTAATAGTGAGACCGGGCAAGATTTGCGCTTGTTCCAAACATCTCTCATATTGAACATTTTCATAAAAGCCATGTTCTGGAATGTACCTTACGCAAGGTATGTTGTAGTACTTGAAAGCAAACTTGATATTGGTATGAAAACAAGCAATTACCCTACAATTTTGCTGCGCTACCCCGACATAAGTCAAATTACCCTAAAAACCATAGAAATTTTATTTACCCTAAGCCCTACCCTAGACATCCACTGATTACCCTAAAATGGGGTATTTTACCCTAAAGTGGAAGCACTGATTGCAGGACTCATAGTGGCGGCATTATTGCAGACTCTGAAGGCGGCGCAGTTATTATTTGCTTGTAAGAATCACTTGCGAGCTTGGTGTTGAAGTTCAAACATTTGGACTGCTTCCAGAGGCGTGGTTACGGGCTGTTCTTGGCGCCCTTTGCCGCTCCATTGACAGGCTTCAAGCAGATTGCTCTTACACATCAGTATTTTGACGGTTGCAGGTGTTGATGATTATTTTCTTGGAGCCTCGATGTTCACTTTGCTCAAATATTTAAAATTTTGCCGCTCACGTTGGATGCATTCCGGCAGCAGCCGAAATGCTTCGTTGGGTGTG
This sequence comes from Morinoia aosen, assembly GCA_030386875.1. Lineage (NCBI taxonomy): Eukaryota > Metazoa > Arthropoda > Malacostraca > Amphipoda > Talitridae > Morinoia > Morinoia aosen. The sequence goes on along the minus strand of CM059573.1, from coordinate 19,257,937 downwards.
CCCTCAGATGATTCAGATCACTTGCCTCTTTCTTGTATAACTCAAGAAAAACCTCTCTAGGCTTCATCTACCCTCCTTATATACGTTTCGCTTCCTTGTTTCGAGATCAATCTCGAAATATCCATTCTACAGAGGCAGCATCTGCAACCTCATTGGCGGAATCCTTGCTTATTCTGACGTCTGGGACTCTCATTGGTGCGTGTTGAGACACACCTTCTTGCGTCATAGCTTTGGCGAGCGGTGATTGGCTCCGGTTGTGCGGGCCTGTGTTCAGACGTCACGTCCGCCTCCTTGCCCTACAAAGCCTCGGCTTGGGTACGCTTGTATCGTGCGTGTGTTCGTGTGTGCGTCGTTCTCTATGCCTGCGCTCGCCGCACTTGAGGCCGCGAAATATGACACGCCTACCTCTACCCCAAACAATCGCCGCTTGTTTTTCCGACCGAACAGTGACGAATTGTCCTTACACACACGGATAAACTTTGGTCGACATTCTCACGCTCAAGAATAACAGTGATAACGGTTTTTTAGACATTTCCTAAAGCGAAGTATTTTCCAAAAATTGCACGAGTGAAGTATTTCCCCCCAATACCCGCATCGCCCCAGAAAAATTTGTGCCAACTTGCAAAGTTGGTGCAAATTTTCATCCGTTAATTTAAATTATAACCGTGACGTACCCTTTACGTTAAAAATTTAGAAAATATTCGCCCCCATTTTTCAATCCCTTCGCTTTTCCCGACATGAAAATATCCTTACAAATCACCTCATCATTTACCTTCTTGTAACACGCCAATGTTGACACATTTATGAAAAATTCATTAATACCTGACACACTAAATAATTGAAACGCATCTCTTACACACATTATTGTAGTACGCAAATAGCAAAGAACACAGTAAAGATACCGCACATATCCGACAACTTACACGCATCAAATAAAACACACACGACATATTATTCTCGAATTGCTCTCGGCAAATTCATCGACATAGATAAACACATAAATTAGAGATCGAGAAATCGGCGAATTTCTTACAAGCAGAGACATCCTTTCAGCTTTCTCGGTTGCAATCCACCCAAAAACACAATCTCAAATGGAGGTGATTTTCCAACCTCAAGTTTCCTTCCTCATGATTATCATTTCATCCTGTGATTCAACGTAGACGTTTTCCTTGCAACAAACTTGCTGTTGCTCCTCCTGCGCGCCTAGCTTCAGCTTGCTGTTGTTCCTGTGACTTGCTGCTCCTCGGCTTGCTACTGATCCTCGGCTTGCTACTGATCCTGGCTTGCTACTGATCCTGGGGAGGGCCCCCTGCTGAGAATCGAAGTTACTGAAGCTTTTCCATAAAAATTCATCCTTGGCGGCACGTGAACTCGTGGAAAATTCCGTAGATCCTCGTTGCGTAAAATCGCGGACAAATTCTGTAGATTACTGCGTCAATACGCGTAGGACTCCCACGTTGGAGCTCATAAGCTCTTTCATTATAATTGTAGAAAATGAAGCACATTTATTTGCGAAGACCTTCAGGTTTTGTTCTCAGTCAGCTCGGCGACTAGCATGACATCAACCCCTTAGGTTCGCGTTATAGTGCTAAGATCAACTTCCGTAAATACGCGTTTAATTGTCTAACATGGTTACTTGGTAATCGAGAGACAGCGCATTACATGGTCGCTCAACGTAAGAATGGTTCCTCGGTTTCCTTCAAATCTGCCTTGAGTGAGGCGGACGTGAGCTACGCGAAGAATTCCTACATACACACATAAAATATTTAATTTCCGGTATCCTCAACCAACTCTAGACAAAGCCGAAATTCGTTCGACGGTGTTACTAAGCGGTCAAATCACCTCACAAGACTATATGAACATTATTACACATGATGTACGAACTCGCAGGAGATTTACCTTGTAGGCCGAAATCCTGAATACGCACCAATAAAAAAAACACATATACATTGGGTATTGTCAAGGCGTCTAACTTTACATTATACTCTGCCGCGAAGGCTTTTCCAACGATCAGACATTATGACAACACCGACACACCAGGAAAAATTTACACAAACATTGGGTACTATCAGGTCATCGGACTTTACGTTATACTCGGCCGCGAAGGCTTTTCTAGCGATCCGACATTCTAACAATACCGACATACCAAAAAAAAATTACACATACATTGGGTACTATCAGGTCATCGGACTTTACGTTATACTCGGCCGCGAAGGCTTTTCTAGCGATCCGACATTCTAGCAATACCGACATACAAAGAAATGCAGAAATAAAATAGACATAACACAAAATTTATCCGATTCTCAGCCCCAGATTCAGAGCAGCACATTTAAATGATTCCACGTTGCTCGACGACATCGTTCGTACATACGATTTGTATATATTCTTTCTGTTTCAAAGTTTCACTAACGTCGTTAAACAACGCATTAAGGGAATTATCACCCTAATAATTATCATGCCTACATGACAATGAACAAAAAATGAAATTAATGACGTATACCCATGATGTTTGAGAATGACCAGCGTCAGCGTCAACAACATTATGGGGAAAGAGTGATCAAGAAATTCCCACACAACGGCGCTGACACCTTCACCAGTTTGACTCAAATAACTCGTCATTTTTGATACGACACATTTATAAATCAATGTTACTGATCATACTCTCTCAGACATTTCTTACTTTCATATCCTACATTATAACCTCACGTAATACCACACTTAACTTGAAGCACAAGAGAATTATTTTACTGCCTCGGCTTGGTACAGCAATAAAAATACATAGCTTCGCTGCACCGCAGACTGTCACGCTGATCCGAATCGTTAAGATAAATTCCATGTATTCACTGCAATGCCTTTCATTTCTATTCTCACGCTGTATTAAATTCATTCGTGTTAATAAAAATATTGAATGGAAATAGCTAATTTCAAAACGAAGTTTATACATCGAGTATTGCAGTTGACTTCATGAAATTCTCAATTTGACATAGAAAAATTCTTCCTCTAACCATCCGTAACACCTTAGGAATAACTCCACCTGGGTTGCATATTCCAGCGTTAACAAAATTACTAAAAGTTTCAATTTATCACGGTGAGTATTAACTTGAAATTCCAATTTGGGCAATCAACGATAAAAAAAAATGCAAGCTCAAAATTCAATACGCGCTCAAACTGATAGAGAAAAATTATTTTATCGGCGACATGTAACCGGTTAGACTACAAAAAAAAAGTTACATTTAATATCCACGCGTTTCCTTAAAATCTACAGACACCTAATATAATAAAAATTCATTCCTACCTGAAGGCAGCTTGGATTGAATAATCTTAAATTACCACGCTCTACCGTCGAATTCACATCAAAGGAAATCTTTAAACATCATGAATTTATAAAAGTTAAGGAAGCAAAATTTTTATGCTCAGTGAATTTGATATAAAGGTATAGATTGACTCATGTCAGGGTCGAACTGGATTGTATACTTGGCACATGGGAAAATTTACCCAAAATATTTAGTGATTTTAGTGTATTATTATTGAAGCAATTATTTAAATTCTCACTCTGATGCACTGGAGCTTAGCATCATGATCTTGTGAATAAAAGGAGAATCAATTTACTTTACTTAGCACACGAGCAGAGGCGTCATTTATTTCTAAATGCCTAAAATTAGACCACGAACTGAATGTGCAGCATCGTTGAACTTACAACTTACTCTCAGAACCACATTTAAATCTTTGTTTTTAAGTGGGCCGTCATTCGATTCCCTCAACAATTTGCAACACAAATTTACCGCCCCTCCGGTAGCAGGGAAATTGCTTCAAAAAAAATTCCCATTACTGCTTCTCAGCAGATATCAATTTAAATAATGGAAGCACTCAAATATCAACGAAGGAAAATATGAATTATGTTGCTAAAGCTGATTGGAGAAGCTTGACGCACACGAGGCCAAAAAATTCTGTGAGTTATTTTAAGCGAGGCGTCACAAAAATGAAAATTTCAACCGAGTTAATTACTCAATGCCTCAACCTTGGTAAACTTTAACTTGCTTCAAAGATTCACTCGAGACAAGGCAGTATTTGCTAAAATTACGGCGTTAGTTTCCAGAGCCATCGAGCTAAGCATAAAACCAATGAACATTAAAAGGTGATAAATCCTAGAACCGTTCAATTAAAAAAAAACAGCACACTGAAATTTTTGTGAACTATATATTCCAGATAAAGCTCAACACGAGCACCAGCTCAGCAAAAGGCATCGGATTTCCTGCGCTCAATGCATGCTGACCAAATTCTCATCACAATGGCATTCAACTGTTATTTTCCAACTGCAGCATAAAAGAACAAGAGAGAATCAATTGCGATTGTAGCACCTCAGAACATGACAATTTATGTGGGCTTACCATGTTTGTAATTTGAATATGTTCCAGCTCAAGTTTTTTTTTTTTTAACCAAATTTTAGGGAGAAAAATTCATCAAGATTTTTATGACTCTGAAAGCCGGCCCGAAAAGCCGCACCGGCGATACTGGCGCATCTAGGCTAGAAATTTACTTCATAAATGGAACCACACTCAAAAGGACCAGGGAAAATAGCTCACGTAAAGACACATACATTTAACATGGAGCACTTGATAAACCGAATTTTATATTCAAGAGAGCGTTGCACACACAAAATTTATGGACAATGAAATGACTATTTAAGAGAATTTCCATGCTGCTTACATAGATATCAGGCTCACACTGTGCCAGCCACAATTTTATCCCGTTGCATGATCGAAAAATGTAAAAAAAATTTTAGAGGTAGTTCTATCTCAGCAAAATGCTGCATATTTTATTTATTCACGCACACCGGTCACTTCTACTCATAACACATTGAACTGTGATTTTTTCCCTGAAGAATGAAAATTTTAGTTATTATGACTCACTTCAGCATTTGACAAGACTGTGATGGTTTTGCAAGTCCGAGAAATAAAATCATTCAATAAAGAGACATTTAACTGATACACTCACTGTCATGACAAATTTGAGCCAAGAATTCAACATTGATACTTGAATCTTTCATCATGTTAAGAAAGTTTCAATGGCCCAGCACTACTCCAATTCACATGCCTCAGTAAGCGCACTTCTGGTGCCTAATTTGGAGCCAAGCGATCTGCGGTACTGTAGCTGAGCCCTACATTCCGATGCATTTACGACTCCAGCTCAATAGTAGGCAATTACACTGCGGAACGGCAGTTCCTCAAGGAAAGACTCACAGCCACAACTCTCGGCTGTGCTCCACTGCTTGTTATTTAAAGGAATGAAACTACAAAGAGCAAGCGAAACACAATGCCGGACAAATCCTTGCAAAACGACTGGACTGTTATTTGAATTCTTTCTTGAGGGAACGTTACAAAATTTATATAAAAAATTCTTTAGGCAACTGAAAATGATTAAATAAAATTCTCCAAGCCAATATACAGACAGTACGTTTGCATAGGACAGTTGATATTTTCCCTGTCGCGATACGTGAAAAGGGTTCCTAATCACGCACGCAGGGGGAGTCTCAACCCCCGGACACATTTTATAATATTGTCCTTCATGCTTGCGTACACCTGCATACCAGACATGGAGAATAAAAGGATTGAAGATTTACATGAATTTATTTGGAAACACGTGGATTTGAATATGACACACATAGTATTTCAATGCAATGATTAAGCTCAGGGAAATGTTATAGCAACATGCGCATGGATTTAACGACATGGCAATCCCACACGACACAATGAGAAAACCGCACCTTGGCTGTCTAGGCCGATGACTGCCATAAATCGTGCTTTGCGCACGCTCCGTGGCGGCATGACTGGGCCAACATGAGCACAAGATGAACGCGTTAACATGAGCAACGTAATGAGCCACACAAAGAACGAGAAATCTACTCTCCTTGTTACAATGAACGCTAGCACAACAATTAAAGGATTACGGCAAAATAACCTTCCGCACTGTGCATAAAATCAGGAACATAGTCGATGAATGGGCTAGCCTGAATACGAACATTTGGAAATAATGCAATATAAAAATCAAAGAGCTTTGCTTACCACAAGGTGTTCAAATACAATATACCTCGCATCTTGCACAACACAGAACTCGAACATGAGCCAATTTTCCGCATGACACAAATCACATTGGATTACTCTCCGCTCGGAGCGCACTATTACAGGTGCTGGCTGTGCTAGAACTCTCACACCTAAAAATCACCTTCCTGAGCTTTCAAACATTAACTTGATATTAACACTTTCTTGCAATTGTAGTTCGCGATGATTCAATACACATCCAATGCTGCTTGAAGAATTTAAATAGTGCAAATTAGCCGATGAATTAACGCACTCCCGATGCTGCTTGAGAATTCACGTAGTGCACAGCAGACCGTCCCACGGTCTCGAAGTCGTTCCCGCTCCTCCGTCCCGAAGTTGCTTCTTGCTCGCTGCTCGACCGTAGTGCGGAAGCGCTGTGCTCGGTCTCCATTTCAGGCTCTGAATTATGAGTCTGCCTGACATTGCAGGACTCATAGTGGCGGCATTATTGCAGAGTCTGAAGGCGGCGCAGTTATTATTTGCTTGTAAGAATCACTTGCGAGCTTGGTGTTGAAGTTCAAACATTTGGACTGCTTCCAGAGGCGTGGTTACGGGCTGTTCTTGGCGCCCTTTGCCGCTCCATTGACAGGCTTCAAGCAGATTGCTCTTACACATCAGTATTTTGACGGTTGCAGGTGTTGATGATTATTTTCTTGGAGCCTCGATGTTCACTTTGCTCAAATATTTAAAATTTTGCCGCTCACGTTGGATGCATTCCGGCAGCAGCCGAAATGCTTCGTTGGGTGTGCCCTCAGATGATTCAGATCACTTGCCTCTTTCTTGTATAACTCAAGAAAAACCTCTCTAGGCTTCATCTACCCTCCTTATATACGTTTCGCTTCCTTGTTTCGAGATCAATCTCGAAATATCCATTCTACAGAGGCAGCATCTGCAACCTCATTGGCGGAATCCTTGCTTATTCTGACGTCTGGAACTCTCATTGGTGCGTGTTGAGACACACCTTCTTGCGTCATAGCTTTGGCGAGCGGTGATTGGCTCCGGTTGTGTGGGCCTGTGTTCAGACGTCACGTCCGCCTCCTTGCCCTACAAAGCCTCGGCTTGGGTACGCTTGTATCGTGCGTGTGTTCGTGTGTGCGTCGTTCTCTATGCCTGCGCTCGCCGCACTTGAGGCCGCGAAATATGACACGCCTACCTCTACCCCAAACAATCGCCGCTTGTTTTTCCGACCGAACAGTGACGAATTGTCCTTACACACACGGATAAACTTTGGTCGACATTCTCACGCTCAAGAATAACAGTGATAACGGTTTTTTAGACATTTCCTAAAGCGAAGTATTTTCCAAAAATTGCACGAGTGAAGTATTTCCCCACAATATACATATTTATGCATACATGTGATACATGTTTTATTGCTAATATTCACGAGGATGTAAATATTTTCGATTTGTAGAGCGAGAAATACTTACTCGTAAGTTTATTTAATATCAATAATATTATTTAAATCGATCCGAAAACACGTTTGAATTGTTCACGCCTTCTCCAGGCAACAACGCTTACGTCGATTGTCATATAACTAAAAAATTGTACTTTTAAAACGTAGCCTTATTATCTAAGAAAAGGAAAATGCAGTGTATAGTGTGACTATAAAATTTACGACTAATTCAAACGAGTGAAGAACTGAGACAGTTCATCTTATATGTTCCAAATCTTACTCTTAAAAATAATCTCAAAGCCGATATTTTCGATGCCGTAAATAATAACATGAACATAACACAATTATCGATATCGACTTGTAAGTTGAAGAGATTTGTTCGAAAAACTTTGAAAGTGTTTTACATTGCGTAAGAAAGTAAGTTTATTTTCCTTTCATGAAATATAAGCTACAGTAAAACTATCTCAAAGCGTAAAGTTGGGAGCCCAATTTCATACCGGCTCTCCGAAGATTATTCATTAAGAAACATAAAACTTGAGAAGAACAGGATGAAGAAAAGCTTACTTGATATCAAGTGCAATGTGGCAATGTAACGTAATTTAATGTTCACTGAAGACAGTTAACCTAGTTAACGTATTTTTCAGGTATTATTCAAGGCAAATAATAGTAATATATCTGATAGACGTAAAAATTTGTTGTGACTCGCTTATGAATTGATTACTGTAAAAGTCTGAATGTTTGGTATAATTCATACCGGCAACTAATAAAAATCTATCTTATCGAGGAAAAACTTGATTGTTATTCGCTCTAGGTTACTGCACTGCCCCGAATATTTGGTCTCATTTACAGAGAAGTTGTGAGAACTAACGGTCCCGTAACTCGATTTTAGAGTTACGGGACATCATCTAATGCAAACCCTAAAACTCGCAACGGTACAAAATAAGCTCAGTTCTTCACATAACAATATGATTGATTCACGAATTGAACCACTAGGAATAACTGGGATGAATTTTTTGTGTCTATATTGAATAAAATGTTGACGCATAACTCTAGGGTCGACTGCACACTGCTATCCATGGATAAAATTCTATCTACATCATCAACTGCTACAGGAGTTTGAAAAATAACTAAAAAAATAAGACTTTCTTCGTAGTTCACGTTTTGAACTTTTCCGACAGTTTTGTTCCTTAAATATCAAGCAAAATGTTCTATTTTTTAGCGATTTGCTGTCTCAGTATTTTAAAAATAAATCCGCTGATGAAAGGAAGTTATGTCTGACATAGAAGATTCTCTTTTTCATATTTTTAAGAGAAATTAACGCCTTACCAAATGATGTTAATTTTTCATAAAGGGCCATTTTCAGGGCCGTTTTTCATATGTGTAGCTATACTTGCCAGTTATGATGTACAATAGGTCCATGTTGCAGTGCTGTGTAATACTTCAACTAGCAATGTAATTAGAATACGCATGCTTCAAGTCACAACGAAATACTGAACTTTCCTTATTAGCGACAACTGTGAGGGGCATGAAAAATTTGCTAGTGTTACACTTTTTATGCTGCAATTCATAGCGTGCCTGAAGAACATTAAGCTGCCACTCAAGTACCATTTGCAGCAGAATGCTCTCATGGTGTTGTTCCGGGTTGCAATTGATTGAAATAAGTTAGTCGAGTGCTATTGTCAGGGTTCAAATTGCTCAAAATACTGGGCTTGTTCGAACAGGTGCCGCAATTGAGAAACTCTTTAGGTGTGCTTAAAATTTTTTAGGCTTCTCTGACGGCGCAATTTTTTCCCGGTTGACCATAAACTACGAATGTTCACGAGCAAGCTTTTGATGACATCCTACGACATGTCGTAGCCATCATCAAAACGACCTGAGACCTGTCAATGAGGCGGCAAGCGATGTCACCCCTTGTTAACAAGCGCTCTCGACACAAATGAGAGACTCTCACACCAGTTTACGAGGCCAGATGCCCTCGCTCGGCCTGACCACACACTTGGAGCGCCTCTAAAGCCTCATTTTTTAGGGCTTGCAATGTCAGCACGTCTTCACTTGTAGCTCAGACTCATAATGTCATGCAAGGGTCGGTTGGATGGACAGAAATAACAGTATACGTTTAATTGAGACGTTGCGTCTGCGGTTTTTACGTTTTTCAAACATGGAAGAAAGGAATTCGCGAGTTGGAGGTGCTTTTTACATATTCGGAAATTTTGAATATCATTTCACTACCGGGCAGTTTAGAGAGAAAGTTTAGGGTGCATCTCAAGAACATGAAAATGAACTACTTTTCAGAAATTAACTATTAAGCACGACATGGAATTAAAAAGAAAAGTCTGACAATACCCAAAAATGTGAGTCAATGATCGCGTCGATCTGTGGTATTGAAAGCTTGATGTGGAATTTTTTAACGTAACAGTTGTTTGTCAGCGTGTGAATCGAGTCTCCTTTAATCCATCGATATCGAACTGCTCTCACTAAAAAACTCCTGCAAAAATACGTGTAACGGACACTCTGACAGCATTCGCATGTGAGAGACAGGAGTGCTCTTAGCATTCTTGGTCACTAATTGGCGTGCCCAGCATTTTCATGGTCAAGATTTGGATTAAGATCTCGGAATTTTGTGCTTGATGATGGCATCCCCGATTCGATAAAAAACCGCTTGGTTGTTCTTCAAAAGTGTTTCAGATGAACTACATCAAAACTTCAGAATTCAGATTCATTTTACTAATATCGTAAAATTTAATTTCATTAAGCCTTAGCTTATTATTGCGTTTTAAATTTAAGGCTTTTTTAATTTACCCTAAATTCTGCCGACGTAGTGTCTCCGTCTCCGATTTAATGTCGTCTCCGACGTACAATAAATCAGCCAAGACATGTTCAAAAACTTGGTCTTTGGATTGCTGTTATTCTTTAAAACAATTATTATTGAGGTTATCAACATAATTATTAATATTTACCATGACATTTTAGATGTATAACAAGATACAATGCGAGAGTCGTAAAAAAGTACAAAGTGAACCGAATTATACTCCAGAAAAGCATTTAGAAACTCAGCGTGACTGGAGAAGCGACCAGCGAACAAGAGTTCACCATACTATCGAAAGAAGTCTGCTTTCTTCCGTGGAGTCGAGTTTAAAACTTAATGAGGGAAATAAAGACTTTAACGACCATGAGGAAACTAGTGCCTTTGTTCAAAAATAGCCCCAACGTATTTTATTGCTAGTCGAATTTGTACCCATTTTAAATTTTTGCAGTTTACTGCCGAGTGGCATTTCCATTCTGATGTTGGTGACGACCTGATACTAGGGCCAGTATAATGTGGGAAACTGTAATAAATCTAATTTGAGTAAATAAAATTGATCGTTAAAGGGTTAACTTGAGTAAATTTTGATAATATAATAGTTTCCGGAGTCTGGGCACCTGCTCGTTCCAATGCTAACCAAACCCAATCACTTCTGCAAGAGTTCGCTGACCATCTTACGTCGTCAAGAAAGTGTTAGCTGATATTCTGCACCGCGCTTAAAATTTATAAATAAAAGCATTTTTCATCATATCAACCCTATGTATTGATAAATAAATACATTTTTCATCATATCAACCTTATGTATTGTTAAATAAATACATTTTTCATCATATCAACCTTATGTATTGATAAATAAATACATTTTTCATCATATCGACCTTATGTATTGATAAATAAATACATTTTCCATCATATCAACCTTATGTATTGATAAATAAATACATTTTTCATCATAACAACCTTTTGGAGTTTCGCGTCTAGAATGGGATATTAGAAAAGAAGAGAAAATCATGGGTTAAAATGACAAAAAATCCGCATGAAACTAGCAACACGCTATAACCTTTTTTCTGTAGGTTCAAATGATTCACAAACCAAATCTTCTTGTACCTGATCTGTTTAGGAGGAGATCTTGAGTTCTGCAACTAGTATCGGATTCAGAAGTCTCTGAAGCCGGAACCTACGAAAAAATTCCGGGTGTACAATCAATGTCTACGCATCTTCAGTATAGCTTATCAGCTATTCAGTAGGCTTTATTGAGCAATACGGAGGTTCATTTGATCAGTGAGCTTAGGTTTCTAGAACTTTACGGATCAAGTTTTTAAAATTTGATTATGGAAAAATGTTGTGACAAATTACCGCAAGTTTTATTTCATTTAATAAATCAGTTTCAGATTATATTTATTCTATTCATTTCTACTTCGACAAAAAGGGCTGCAAAAAATTATGCTATGATGTTATAGAAAACTGTGTGAATTGCTAGTCACTGTTTCTGAATTCTATTTCCTAACTGTTCTTCTGTTAAGATAGCAGGGATCATGACCCAAGAGTAGAAGAAAACAATAAAATATGCATATACCGGGTGTTTTTAATTACGGGACCTGGAATTTTTTTTATAACTTTTGATAAAATGAACGGATTTTTGAAAACAAAACGGCAGTAGAATCCTGAGATTTATATCTTTTGTCTGGACTAATTTTTGAAGATGACATTCTTCATGTGGCGACCACTCGACTGCAAGCAATATTGGGCGCGTGTTCGCATGCTTCTCATTGCAGCAGTGGTGAGGGTGGGACCGATCAATCTTATTTCTGAGATGATGGCATCCTTGAGTTGAGTCAAATCCATCGGTTTGTCCCGATAAACCCTTGCCTTTAGATACTCCCACAAGAAAAAATTCGATGGTGATAGATCAGGAAACTTTGCAGGCCACTCGACGTCGCCGAATCTTGAAATCAGCTTTATAGTGTTCTATGATTTTATTGTGTCTTCTGATTCTTATATTGACGGTTGTATCATCAATACGTAGGTACCAAATAAAAGATATAAATCTCAGGATTCTACTGCCGTTTTGCTTTCAAAAATCCGTTCATTGTATCAAAAATTATGAAAAAAATTTCGGGTCACATATTTAAAAAACATCCTGTATTAACATTTTCCTCTTCTTTTGTATTGCGAATCCTGATTTCTTATATGTGGAATAAAAATATACGTACATTTATGTATATCTGTGTATATCGCATCTTCCAGAAGTCGCTCACCATTCAGGTTTGTATAAAAATACAAATGTGTATCAATTTTATCGATCTACTGAGCAGAATGTTGCCCCATCTCTTCCAAACATAAAACCAATTTAACTCCTCACACTGTTAGTTTCTCACCCATGTCAGACCTAAGCTGATACATAAAAAAGATATACGAATTATTGTTTGGTGTGCCACTTCTAGGGCGCCCTGTATATACATGCACAATATCTAGGGCACGTGTACAACACATGTATACATATCTGTACGTGAATATTTGTGCACATGTATGTGTATACTTAATGTATATCTACATATATACGCATATATGAGTATATTTATGTACAGGATAGCGCAAAAAGAACGCATGGATATGACAATTATTTTTGCACCACCCTATACAATCACTCATGCGGTTAACCAGATTCGTCGTTGCCAAAGTTTTTTAGTGCAATGCTTGAGTTCAGGTAAGCAACAGAATAGCATACAGCGCAGAGTTTTGAAAGCGTAAAAATTGCATAAGAAGTTAGTTTTAGCCTTCCTAACTAAATCGAGTAAGGTTGTGCAAAAAAAACGGTCAAATACATGCTTTTTTTTGCACTGCACTGTATGTATATATGTATAGATATATGCATGTGTATACAAATAAATATATATATATACTGTATATATATTATGAAATGTTTTTTATTTTTCCCCGCGGACTACTGGACAAACAACCTACGTTCCTATGCATAGAAAAGCCATTAATATTTACCTAAGCTAATATTGCTGGGACATAGCATGTATAAACATGGGTGTTAAATATCAAGACTAGAATATTTAAAGGTATTTTCATACAGTTGAACGAATTTTCGAGTGTCATCTGATAATGCAATTTTTTAGCTTTATCGTTTGTGTAACTCTTGCAGAGTAACGAAAATCCCACAAACGTGAATTTGTGCGACTAGCTAAAGATATAGAAACCACTTACCACTATCCCTATCCACTATCCACTAACCGCTATAAATTGCAAACTGTAGATATCTGAGCGGCGGAACACTGCACGTTATCAACGCCAAAGTCCTGTAACCTCTTTCCAATTGGGTGTTAAAAAATTCATTTACCTTAACCATGCAATAACGTAATTTCCTCGCTTCGCGTATGGCTCAGCATCAGACCTTGAGAGGATGTCAGTTATAGTGAACTGTACCACTGTAGGTTGTGCGTAGCGACGTGGACTTCGGACGGTCTTGTACGAATAAATTTGAGTATATTTGCTCGGGTCGGCTATTTTTATTGAATTCCCTTGTTAGTCTGGAGCGAAGCTGCAGACCAAAAGACCAAACGCCATGTCTTTTGCAGGTTATTAAGGTTCCCGAGTTAATGGACACCCGGCTACGCAGTAATGCGTTCTGAGAAAGATATTTCTGTCTTACGATCGCAGAAATGACAGATAATGGACAGTACTGGACGTTTGCGGTCTTGTTAATACCAATAAAATTGCTCTATTTTTGCTCCAGCACAAACAGGCTGTCATCCTCTCTCACGTAAATTGCTGCATTTGGTGCTGGTTCTCAGCCCCAACTGACCACCGAAATAAACTTTAATCTATTATTCTATCATTTTGTATTGCGCGTTAGCGTTAACAAATATAATCAACTAAAATTTTATGCTGACATTAATGTATTCGCAAGAAAAATTATTTCGAAAGTATTCAAGCTTTGCATTTAGCGATTATCTTCTTATTTGCGAACTTGAGACATGAACTCGTTAAGTGCTGCTAATTATTGGAATTGCAATCAAGGCTCAATGAGGGATTTATTCTTGCGCAACTTAATTCTTGATTTAATAAGGTAATAGATGTACCGGTAGATATCAAAAAACAGGTTTAGAGTATCTCCAAATAAATCCGTTTTACGTTTCCACAGTATGTAAGCTGAGGAAGTTTTTCACAATTAACCTGTATATCCGTGTCATTGAGAGTTGAATTTACTCATTTGACCCAAGCTCAGTTTTTGATAATATGTGTGTCATTATTATGATTAGAATAAGGAAAGAACTGCCACTCGGCAGAGTACCTCAAATAAAAACACGGGTACAAATTCGACGATAATTAAAACATATTAAAGTTGTTGATGGAAGTGAATTTCGGAATCCTCCCGGACGGTAACGGGTTCATCCGTCGATGCGCAAGATCCTTCTAAATCCCGCGTACTGGGAAAGAAGCGTACGCTCACGAAATCGATGCAAAATTACGGGCATAGCAAGACGCCTTTTAAGGCAGAATTAGTTTCCTCTGCCGGGCTGATCTGCCCAAGATCGTCCGGGAGATACAAGCCGCAGTTTGTTTTTAATTGCGGCAACTTTGAAGCCAAAAGCTACTCCAGCGGCACCTCATCTCATTAATCTGATATTAGACGTCCTCTAATCGACGATGTAATGGCCCTGCTCTTGTTTATCTGATTGTCATAAACTTCTGATGGTGAATAAACAGAATAGTAGCATTTCGGAATGATCTGTTCAGGTATTTGAAGCCGGTAAAAATATGTGTAATGGGGGCTCGTTATCGTTAACATTTAGTCTGTATATCACGTCCAATGATTGTTGAATGTCTAAAAGAGAAAATAATTACACATGCGAAAGTCTAGGCGAAATAAACGTCACGTCAAAACGTCTGAAAAAATTACGTTTGAGGATAATGAAAGCGCACTGTGAATTTGGTCTCACGCTTATCATCGGTTATCCCGAATTTTTTAAAGCAAAGAAGTCAACAAGTACAAGTACAAAGTTTATCTCAGTTCCTGATAGGTTAGATCACACGCAAAAGCCTCGATGTATTCATAATATCATTCGCCACGCCAATTTTCATAATGGTCTATAAAGTTGTCAGAGCAGCGCAACACAATGTGTTATTATTCATAAAATTCATTCGACATTAGGAAACGCCATTTTTATGGCTTTTCGTTGACTAACAGCCGCCCGGGTGGGTAGTATAGCGTAGGCCTAGGAGCACAGCGAGCCTAATTGCGTCCGGGCGCTGGGAGAGGGAAAGTATACAGGCGGCTTAGAGGCGCCTGCCTTATCTGCTGCGAAGCTGCCTAGCTCGTCTCCGCGGTATTTAGCAGCTCACGCTTCAAATTAGCCAGGAAAGGAGCAGCAATGAGCATCAGGCTGATAAGCTCATCCATTATTCGAGCTGGAAGGAATGCTACAAATGAAAATGAAAGAGACCCGCGTTCAGACTGTAGTTTTGCTCACGAATGGGTCTGTCCTCATGGGAATTGCGGTAATTTTTCATTATTTTGAATTTGATGAATTTAAATTTTGCGTCGGGATATTTTTGGAGCTGGGTAACACGTTCATAAACATGGAGTGAATTCCTTTTTTACTTCTGAAATGAGCGAAACTTCGTCGTATCGATTGGTATTTAGAGTTTCTCCTTTTATCATGAAATTTTTAAAATACGAAAGAATTGTTCCTACAAATCTCTTTGAACATGATCCAATAGGGAAATCTTTTATACCAGCGTGAATATCCCCATCTAGACCCTAGAAATAAGCCTCGGTTGTTTTTCTTAAACTTGATTAACCAAACCTAGTCTTTCCTAACTTGAGCTATTCTGTCCTAACTTAACTTAACTTAACATAACATAATCGAACCTCAGCGTCAATTTTTTATCCTCACCTATAGTTGATCAGACAGAACTTGCTAGTTGAAGCGTTTCTTGTCTGGTGATTGGCAAAACAATGAGGAAGATACGCTACAGTATATTGTGGTCTTTTTTGAAGGTTGTGAACGCCATCAAATGAAGCTCTCAGAGTCATGGAAACATATCTTTCAGTTATGCTTATGCTACCTTGTACTTTCTGCTATCATCAGTTTTTTTTCAAGGCGGTTGTACGTTTATTAGCATGAGTGTTAGCGTCTGTATATCTGTCGCGTGATGAGAAAGAAAATTGAGAATGGGATAGAATGAGATAGAATATTCTTAACATCTTGAGATGTGGGATTTACCACAGTACTTCCAGTTCTAAAAACGTTCCGATATTGGTGAAATAAGTAGTACTTATTTGAATAAAATATTTTACCCCAAAATGAAACGACTGTTCAAGACATTTCACCAATTCCTTTCAAACTTTCTTTCTGTATCCTAGATGTAGGGATTGACACTTTGACTGCGACGTGAGCCATATTTGGTCACTGAGGGAGTTTAAATTACGCTTCCGACCAACCAGTAGCCACCAACTCAATTTAAAAAACTACTTTATCACAACTAAATGAAAACATGATCCAGTTAATCTTCGGTATATTCAATAGTGCTTACTACAATTGACATTAAATTTGACTTGAATATTAAACTTAAGTTTTACCTGCCGTAGTCGAAGTGTTGAAGCGAAACTACACACTGTACGTCTGAAAACCTTACGATAATTGTTTCTTCAGGTCAGTAACAGACCTAATATGATTCCTAGGTTTATCGGACGATAAAGGAGGTACAGAAAGTAATTTTTGGCTGGCCACGTGTCCAAGTGAAAATATGTCTCTATTTAATATGCTTGTTATTCTGAATTTATGATGCAAGGGTAACACACCTTAACTGTTAGGTCCGAGTAGGTACGAGCGTAAAATAATAATAATGCAAAGATTTGTCGCTCGCTTGCTTAGTTGGTTTGTTCGTCTCAACTCCCACCCTACACATGCGTGCACTGGATACCAGAACACTGCATAATGCCGCAAATGTATGTCGCCTGAACCTTAATTTATTCACAGTGATTGTAATTCATTACGGATAGTATGGATAATATAACATCGCAATGAATGGTTGAAATAAGATTGCCCGTTTCAGTAGGTTATTCAGAACAGTTTCCACGAACGAATTATACCTCCAGCTTAAAAAAACCGATCATATCGTGACTACAGGGAGTCCGAGATAATTCTGTATATAATACCATAGAAGGTAGCAACCTGTGTAATAATTCTACAAGCTCGGGTAAAACGGCTATCGTGCTTCAGGTCAAAGTACTAATTGCTACTGAAAAGTAATTATCTTAACAAGCCCTAATGCCGTTCACTTTAGATACATAGAAAATGTTGTAATTGTGAAATTGCCTATGAGCAAAATTATAGTAACTAGGAATTCAGTTTTAGTTTCGTATACAAATACGATATAATAAATGATGTTGTTGAAATAACCGGTCATTATTTATAAGTGTCGAAATGATTCCGTAGTATAAAATTTTAAAGATCATTCATGATGAGCGATTCACCAAGTAATTCTAGTACGTCTGCTGAGGAATCTATTATGTTAAAATATCATAGTTTTTTCGTATGATTCGTTTTCACTAATTGCACGAAAGAAGAATAGGAGAAATTTGAGCTTGAAGCTGTATAATTGTGACGGTTGACTGTCATTAAAGGTAGCTACCGTTACTCGGTCAACTGTTGTTAGGCAAGTAAATAATTTATGGCTAGGTTTGGGGACTTATTGATAAGATAGCTTAGGTTTGGTAATATTGAACAGATTAGGTTCGGTTAACAATGAACATGTCAAATTAAAATCACTAAGGATATTCACTTTTAAAAAGAAGTTGTTATTGATCACAGGTCCATCAAGTTAACTTTTGTTCTCCGTGCATCGATAAAGTCCGGGTTGTGGGTGGATTAGTTCAGATTATTCACTTTTAAAGAATAGTTGTGATTGTTTATAGGTCCATCTAGTTTATATTTATTCTCCTAGAATCGATGAAGTCCGGGTGGGTTGATTAGCTCATAACGCAACTCAGGCCCTCATAGGCTTGGGTTTGGACGCTCTTCCGGGGCTTAGCCTCAGACGATGGGGTCAGCAGTGGTCGGTATACAGTAGCAAGAAGCACCTACCAGAAGCAGCAATAAAGATCGTTAACAGGATAAAGGATAAAAGGATGTTTTATTTCAATCAAGCCTGATACATATCATCTTGTACATTGGTTTTTCAAATGCCTGGTACCCATTTCCGACACCTGGGTAGAGTGGGAAATAGCGGCTGAGTTCTCTCTTTTCCCAACGGGGAGAATCACCGTGAAGCACTGCGGGGATTCAAACTGCCGACACCTTCCCATGAAGGGCGCGCGTTCTTAACCACTCGGCCACGGTGGTCATATTGAAAACCGCGGCATGGCGTAGGGAGAAATTAAATTGACACAATATTGAATTTGCAAAAAAGGCTATTAGAGCTACAACGGTCATACAGTAGAGCGGCCATGCAAACGATTCATTGAAAATCATAAAAATGAAGAAGCTGCCTGATTATTACCGACTTTCTCTTGGAAGTTTCGCGTACCAAATTCTGAATTCGAATGAAAACTCTAACTTTCGACTCCAAATTTACGCTCAAACTGACTGCCAAGGATACCTGTCATGAATAAGAAATAAAACTAAACTCAGTCATTTTTCAAAACCCAGATCTCAAAATAGCTTTCTTTTCGCTGGCATGAAATTCTTAGAATTCTTACTCTCTGAAATATGTGATACCCCTACCAACTCGCCATTCAAAAGTAAGCTTGGTATTTTCATGCTTGTAAAATACTACACAAACAAAAAATACTTTAAGGGAAAGTAAAGAATTGAATCAAATAAAAATCTCGAACAATCTCACGTTTTTATGCGTTTTTCTCTCATTGGAAAATGCGAAGAATAAGCTCTTACTACAAAGTTGCAATTGAAAACAACGAAGTATCTGATGAAAAGAAACCTTAACAAGAACATTAAGCTTTACTTTCCTCTCAGCTTGATATTAACGCATTTGTCTTGTGTGCTTTACTAACTCTAAGAACAACTACGTTTTTTACCATGTTTCATTGCAGAATTTGTTCACCTCTTGTTAGTTTAGTACATAAGCTTACTGTGTAGCTCATTTGAACCACAATGTTAACACTATTTACTGTTATATATAGAGTATATATTGTGATATCCTACTCCTAAAATGTACACGCTTGTGGGAAATAAATTTTTCTGATGTTTCAGAGTATGTGCTAGTACTCGTATCAAACATCAGAAACTATTTTAGTATCTAGTACTATAATTGTTGAGACTCACAAATATAGGGGTTATAATTACCAGTAAAAAAATCGTCCCACGGCGTCGCATTCTTTAGTGTTTTGCTTTGAATATGAACTATATCGCGGATATTTGAGTAGCCTTAGAAAACCTGAGCCGGATGAGCACGCAGATGTAGCTAAATTATATATTTTCTTCTCCAATCTGGTGCTCGTGCACTATGCTGAGTGAATATAAGTGAAACTTAATTTTGGTAGAAAAATCCAGGTATAAAAATGTGGAGTTGCGTTCTAAGTGTTCAAAATTTCCAGAAAATACAACATGGTAAATCTGGCTACAACATGGTAAATACAACATAGCTTTTTCGATGCTTTTTCTGGATAGAGTATAATAAACATGCATTCTTCGTTCATGAACTAAGCTGAAAATAGATGTTTGGTATTTTTTTCACTGGAATAAGGTCAATTTTATACTAACTGATGAGATAGCTCGTCGCTCGTGCAGAATAACATTGATCCTCCATTTAAATTGAAGTGTTCAGAACAGGAACACATCCTGAAAATTCAGCAAAGGATATTTTTTTATTCCACAAACTTCAAATGTATGAAGGTAAACCTTGAAACACTGGCACATATACCAGCGAATACCATTTTTTAATGTTAATCTCTTCACCCCAGAATTAAACGGAAAATTTACAAATCGAAAGTTTTTGTTCGACTCGCAATGCGTTTTAAAACTGCTCTCTGATCGCAGGACTTCCGCATTTTTGCCTCTCGGCGCGCACCGGCGAGCGCTTCTTGGCGAGGGCGGCCGAGCGGGGCACCGCACGAGGAAGTGGCCGCAGCCGCTGCAGGCCGCCGGGCTTGATTGCTCGTCATTAGGAAATCGAAAAAAATGTCTCCTAAACAATTACTGTCACTGATAGACGAAGAAAATAGCCCCGGAGAATGGACTCTGCTACAATAATTGCAGCCTTGCTCGCATTACCAACAAAGACCTGGTCAGCTAACGGGCGAGTACCTGCGTCTTGTGACCACCTCAACTTGGTGTTAGGCCAAGAACTGTATCTCTAACGCCCTAGGTACGCCAATATTTCTAAAGTCGAGTAACAGAGAGAAGGTCACCTTTTAGAGATGTGAGAAAATGGAACGATCCAATCATTAAGTTCTCCCCTGTAACCCTTTGATCTACCGGGTACGTTTAATTTCGATTCTACCTGAGTAGATCGTCGGTCAGCGTAGACGTGGGCGAAGTTTTTACGCCAGTACGGAAATTTGCTGATGCATTGCTCTGCTTTGGAGTTCCGCCCTTCTCGGTGATTGAATTTCTCAAAGCTGATAATGACACTCTGGAGAAAGTATTACACTCTGGAGAAAACTTATTACACAAATCTCTAATGTGTGACACATATCCTGACACGAAGCTACCATTTCTTTTTTACAGCAAGATTCGTACAAAATGGAACGTCTGAAATTTCTCCAGACACAGATCTTCAGCGTAATTCTCCAAATTAAAAAAACTCTTGGCCATTCGGAAAGAACACTTGCAGACAAATGCACCCGCCACGTCCCAGCTTCTCTTTTATTTCGTTCGAATTGATGCGACTCGATCAGCGTTGCGTGTTGCAAGAAGCGAATCGTCAGTACATTGTTCGTATAGTTTTAGTCAATGCAAGTAACACGCACCACCTTGAAGATTTAGTAACCATCTTTCTCAAATTAAAGTTCTCACTAAAAAATCGACAGGTACTAGATTTTGGCCTTGTGATATGAATGATTTTTTTAATGTTCTACTATAATTTCATATCTTTTCACCTCTGTACTGGTGTAATATCTTCAAGAATGTTTACCTCCTAGTTTAATCTGTTTTAAAATATGTAGTGTTTCTAGTATCGTTATAGCTATTGTTCTGTCTCAAATCTCTGTAAGCCTTGCTACGATATTAGAAGTTCAGAGAATGATGAAATTGAATATAAGTGATATATGTATATAAACGCTATAAATATGTTCCAGATATTTCTTTCGAATGTTAAGTCTGTACTTGAGCAAGTTTTCAGATCACTAGGTGTCTTACGCTTATAAAGGTACTTGCTTTAGATTGTGATTGAAAACAATTACGATCGAACACAGCAAAAACAATTCTGCCTTCAATTCCTCAAGAGTTGTAAAGGAAAGATTTCTTACTGGATGTAACTGACCGTAAAAACAACTTGCAGGGAGCTGAATATCTTCCTTATGAACCAATTACATAACAGAGACCAATGATAAATATTTAACAAGCCGTAAAAACGTTCATAAATCGGACTAACTAGAAGGGCGGAAAAATTCATTCAATGATTTTTTCAGTATACTAACATGACAACGTAGATATTTACATTCTCGCTACATTTTTCAATTTGTTTGAGCGCTTGTTGTTTTAGATTTACAAATTATTTCGACCTCGTCATTTGTTCGCTATGAAAGAAAGGAAATATCATGTATGCAAATGACTTATCGATGAATTCTGATGCACACATTTTTACTTCGCAGTACATGGTCCCATGAAAGTTATCAAACGCATGAGGTATCAATACGTTTTCGGTAATCAGTTTCGTCATTAACAAACATCTGTTGTACTCAAATTGTTATTTTACTACTCGCGGAGACAGAGCTCTCAAAACAGGAAGTCATTCATGTAAAAGCTACAACCCGCGTCCTAGCTCACCTTCTCAAGCGGATGTGCAATGTTTGCGCATGATTTTTTATTTTCTTCAACTATTTCAGATGACATCGTATTTTATCCTATACGTGAGACCATTAATAAGGTGAATCATAATCCTTCTCAATGATCAGCAGTCATGTTCACTCGACATAGGTAGATTGGCAGAGCTCCATTCAATGTAGATGTTATCTAAAATGCTTCTTTCACCGACAAAGTTGATTTTTTTCGCATTTTTGCGCTACGAAATTGTTCTTGATGCCACCGCATCATCTAGGTAGAACAAGCATAAAAAAATACTGTTTCTGTAGACTAGATACCTCGTTAGTTTCTTGGAGGGGCTTTCCCTTTCAACAAAACGATCTGGATGTTCAAAAAATTGGCAACCAGATGACGAGCAAAAGACCAGCAATAAAGCAGTTAAATTGCCATTGCGCTGCTAATGATTTCAGAGACGAGAACAATTAGATCGAAATGTGGCTGCTCGGACGATAAAAGTTTATCGCGTCTCATATTTTTCTAGCCGCATCTTCGAGTTTCACAATCATGACGAAAATAAAAGTTTTGAGGGCAGAGTTTTCTGTCAAGCGCAATCGATAATGGCTTGAATAGAAACTTTTACTTGTGAATGCCAGAAGAGTAGAAAGTGAAAGAAGAAAGTTATGACCGATTCGTTGTCTAAGATCGAATTGGCTGAAGTGTGAGGTGGTGGTCTTCAGTGGGTCATTTGGGAAGTTTTACTGCGATAATTCTGTGCCGGCTCTTCATCTGTCACCATAAAATATTTCTTAAAGTCAGTATTCAGAGCATTAAAATTATGTTTCCTCCGCATATTTCATAAGATGAACATTTCTTCTATTAACGTGAAGTTTTTTTCATCGCTGAAAACGCCGCGAAAGGTAAATTATGCTAAAAAACCTCTTGTAGTTCATATGATAGTCGAAAAGAACCGTTCTTATTCGAAAAATTTTCAGAAAACGTTAAGCAAAAATGATAAACTTGACAATTATATTGATAATAATTCCTTGATAAATGGTCAAAATTCGAGAATGTTTTCTGGTGCTAAAACATTTGTTTCCATCATGGTAATTTTGTGAGTCTCAAAGTACATTATGATGGATCATTTGCCACGCAGCGTTAAACTTTCTCAAGGAAGAAACAAAGAAACTTCAACGCCGCTCATCAAATGATCCATCACAATATACAGTGAGACGTTTTGATAGATCATTATATAGCTAAGCAGCGTTTAAGTCTCTTCCAAAACTGATTTCTTCTAAAAACTTTTACTGTCGAGGATCATAATGGAAATGAGAAAAAGGCCTCTAGTATTGAAACTATATTATCAATTAACGAATTTTCAACCGATTTATGTCGCTCTAGCAGCACAGTTTCACTCTGTGTTCACCAAAGTCAACTCGGATAAGCTCCGTGCTGTACCACGTAGCGTAGGTAAATCAACTTAGGACTTACGTTGCTACCTCCACTGTTACAACAACGTAACTTGTCTGAAAATTGAACCCCAGGTGTACATCTCTATGCGTGCTACGCACCGCAACATTCACAGCAGCTAGGCACTATAAATATTTAAGAGGCTCGTCCCGCAGTCGGTTCGCGTGTCAGACGTTGCCTCTTCAGAGGAAATGCCGCCCACCGTCATTTAAGGAAACGATCCCAGGCCTCAATCAATAAACTCGAGAGTAATAAATTCTTGGGAACAATTGCAATGGAAGAATTTGGGCGCTAAAACCTCCACCTGAAGAGGCAATGATGGCACCCATTGGGAACTCACTAACGAGCCCATTACGGGCTCCGCGGGTATAGAAAATTGCTATTTTTGCCTTAAAATGAAACAGCAGGACCACCGAACCTAACCTGAAGAATTGATTTCGGGAAAAAAAAGCTTTGGACGAATGGTCAGGGCAAGAATCTGTACGAACTGTTGCTGTGAATCCGTCGTAGGTACGTTCTGGTTTTCTTAAAAGAGAGAATCTTTGAAAATTAAGTTGAGTTGGAACATTATTTGAAAAAAACAGAGTTTGAGCTTATTTGCTTTATTTCGCGGTACAAAGTTTTAGAGCAGTTTAACGTTTCATACTTTAGTAGTTGTGGCGCGTTAGGTAGTTTTCTTCACGCTAAAATTACCGAGCTGCTAACTTAAATTAGCAAAATTTTCGCAACAAAAAACATTATGGACACGCATGCCGGCAAATTTCCGAGTTAATTTCTACTTGACTGCACTTGAAGTGATTTAAGCGACCCCTGTAGTGGATTTTGTTAGTAAACTCTCATTGTTATCGACCGTAAGTAAGTTTATGGTAATAATGAGAGGATTACCAGAAGCCACTGGTGATTATTGACGCGCTCGGGTCTCGTTTCTGCGCGAGAATCGTGAGCGCGCCTCGGCCCTCAGCCGAGCCTTCACCACCCACCGCGACCCGTCATGTCTCGAGACTCGCAGGAGCCAAACAAGCATGCCATATGGCAGAGAAAACTTCATTCAACTCTGAAACTTACAACAGGATTTGGTACCTGCTTATAGTTTTCAATCGATAATTGAAATATTCACTGTACTTTTTGATTTACTAAGTAATTTTGACATGTCAAGAAACAAAACGTTCCAGCATTTTTATCTAAGGCCTGCATATCGTTTTAGCATTTGATGTACTCTGATGGTAAGTTTTCCGATCCTGAATCATGATGCTGATTTTTTTAAATCAGTTTCCGATAACGAACTCATACTTTTATTTTCTACAATGTGATGCTTTTGAAAATCAGTCTCGGATAACGATTACACACTTCTACAGTCTACAACGTAACGTTTTTACAAATCACTCTTCGAAAATGAGCGCACACTTCTCCCTAGTGATAACAGCGCGGGGTGTGATAATAATCCGAATCCAATTCCCCCGACATACAAGCTCTAATAAAATCCGATAAGCTTGCGCAGTCCTGAAGTGGTGTGCAATCTGCGCGACGTGATCGGGAAAATTCGGGTCTAAAAAGCAAGCTTCTTTAAACTAGAAGTTAAGTATAAATATTCTTTATGGCTCTACAGAGAGCTCAGAAAATGAAATAGTTGGCACTAGAGCTGATAAGGAAAGAATTTTCTGGCTAGAGGGCTTCATAAAAGTTTCAGATTGCACGAGATGGTAATAGAGAAGATAAGACCAGAGTTTTAGATCTGAAGGGCTTCCTAATAAAATTCGAATTGCACGAACGGATATTTAAGAGAAACATTAAGCCTTCGAATGTTTTAGTAATTTTACAGTGAATGATGTTTGAGCATTGTAAGTAAGAGGAAAATTAAGGGCTGGGAGTGGAAGAGTGGGCTTGGCAGAGCTGAGTAAAAAGAATTCGTTTGACGGCTTCAAATAAGGATGCTGAGACTGTACATAGGCAGTGTTGAGGTGCAAGGTTATTGAGCTGACTTCCGTGCATCAAGACGCCGATTTAACACGTTGGCTGCGTATTGGAACATATGTGTATCATTAGGTGAATTGCTCATCCACGTACCGCTCTAAATGACCACCATTTCATCTGTTTTGTAAGCTTATCAGGAAATTGAGGTGATCATACGAGGTAAAATCTTCTCATGCAATGACATTTTTCATATTTTTTAGAAAGTTTGGAACTAGCAAAGACGCTTCCCCAATTCTGCTACTTACAACGTAATCAAACCAACCGTAACAACCGCGAAAATGTAGTCAACGTGATAAGAGCGATGCAATGAAAACAGCAAGGCAGATGGGGTAGAGTAAATAGGTGACTGAACGAATTTTAAATCTTTGGATGAATATTATAAACTTTGGAAGCTAAGTTCAACTCTAGAGAAAGGGAAATGCACTGTAAGACTACCTGTAGGGCACAACAAATGCAAATGGTGGCACTTATTGAGTGGAGTGAAATGAGGAGATTATAGCGGAGGTGGTAACTATGTGATGGAAGTGGTGGTAACAACGAGGAGATAATAGCGGAGGTGGTAACAATGTGATAAAAGTAGAGGTGGTAACAATGAGGAGATGATAACGGAGATGGTAACAATGGGATGATAGTGGAGGTGTCAACATGAATAAATAGCAAAAATAAGACTGTGTTGGTGTAGGTGTGCAAGAATGAGGTGATCGTCAAGAGGTTCTGGAAAGTTCTTGGTGAAATGTGCTGTAAAATGGAACCGAGCTTTAACACTACGACTGCGGCAGATAAAACTGAATTTTATTGTTCAACTCAAATTTAAAGTCAATTGTAGGGAGTAGGGTTGAAAATATCAAACAATACCTGGATCGTGCCTTCATTTAGTTTTGATTTAGTATTTATGAATAATGAGTTTGTGACTACCATGTTCGGTCAGCAGCAGTACGAAAACTCCCACTGTGACCACCGGTGGCTCACGTCGCAGTCAACGTGCTGAAGGCAACTTCACAAATACTTATGCTATATAGTCAATGGGTGACACTTCAAAATCTAGACGGTGAAACCGATAAATTATTTCTCAGACGGTAATTCTTTCAATATATATAAACTATTTGTGATATGCATGGATGGAAATTTTGGCGTCAGGATCACCCGATTAAATCTTAGCTTTGTGCAGCAAATAAAATGCGTGTACATTTCAATAACCCACGATATATTCTGTCCGAATGAACATTCACAGTTTGGAAAGGTTCAAGGCACAGTGCCGAAATCTGAAGAGCTCGTTCTTAGGATCGCGTCAGAAAAAATAAGTTTTATAAGCTAACATCTTTATGTTAGAGTAGTTATTTCTGATAATTTATGAAACTGGCTGTGGTAAAAAAAATTTCAGATATCGTAGTTCGATCAATTTGACGCGCTTTTCCGATCAGAAAACGCAGCTTCTTCAAATACTCACCACTCATTAACTCAGCAATACGCAACATATTTCGGTTATGACAAAACTCTTCAGGTAACTATGGGCAAAATAACTACGCACATTATTTCGTGAAACTTCATCTTGTACGTTAAACGGTACACTAAAGGTAATAATTAAGTTAGGTAATTGCAAAACATGGAGATTTACTTATAGGTCATGAGCAAAATTAGTACTCCAGTTAGTAACCCCTTCCGGTCTGACGGAGCTATGTTATTAATTGGCGTACTAATTAACTGGCGTACTAAAATTAACACACGGCAATTTACTTTCAATAAATACGTGAATAATCTCTTTTTAATAATTTCGTATAATAATATTAAATCTTAATTACACTTTAACTCAAGTCTTTCGCATTGCCTCCAGAGCTACTTTGTATATCATCGTTGTTTCACATATATATGAGTTAGAAACAGAAACAAAAAGCGTTCGAGTTATTTTTTGTAAAGGCATCAATTTTAAGCGGTCTGAAAGGTAGGAAAAAGTCCCAACTGTTGATTTTAAAAAGAGCGGATTGGACACAGTACCTTTTGCTGTTATAAGTTGTACCAGTGTACAATTAGACCCAACAAAAATGAGTGCAATTGATAAATTTCGTTGAGGTAGGTAAATCAAGTTATTAGCCTTGTAGTTGAAAGAGGAAGCAATCCTCTCTGATCGCTTCAATATTCGAATGTGTGCGATGAGCGCTACTGCGCAATATGCTTCACGTTCTAATTCCTCAAATATATAATAATGGCTCCCAAATTGTTGTAATATTTATAATACATATAAACGACTACTCAAAAAAAATATATACACCCACATCCTTGATTCAAATGTAACGCAAAGGGTCCACAACGCACATGAACGAATGTATTAAATAGCAATAACGCAGTAATTAAATAAATTATTCTCGTGCCGCTTCAATTATTGGAAGGAGTGTAACAGTTTTAATGCACTAAAATAATAATTTCAGGAATTTTGTTCCTGCAGCTTTTCCGTCCAGTTATGCTAGTGTACAGAGTCGTTAAAATGACGAGATTTTATATTTTCCTCATATGAATTTTTCAGATGTGGATGACACACAAATTTATCCATCTTAATAGTACTCACGATTAATATATTCTTGTACTTGTGCACTGGTATAAAATTCGTATCACAGATACAGTTATTAAGCATATCCTTTTAAGAGCGTTACAGGGACACGGACCACCCAACTTACCAAGCATTAAAAGTGTATTGTTAAATACTGTAGTTGACGTTATACCCTTGTGAGGAAGAGAAGCGTATAACCAAGATGCACTCAGTGCACGCTTCCTTCATTTGCTTTTGAAAAAATTCATCAATTATAGAAAAATTATTCGATTGCGATAAAATTATCGAGTGTGATTAGATTTACATGAGTAACATATAAATAAAAATTAATTTCAAAAACATGCATATATTTTGTTTGCTTCAAATAATAAAGTAGATTTTGCGGATTTTTAAGGATTTATAGTTGGTTCCAAGCTACTGAACTAAAAATTTGCAACTTAATAGATTATCTGGAATTTCCTCATCTTCCCTGGAAGGATGCCCAAAATGTCGTAAGCACTGTATGCCAAACTCCAGCAATGTTTGATTATCTTCAGCTTCTTAAGGCCAAATTTGAAACAATTATACAGCAAATTGTTGCCCCGATCTATTAGCCCACAAAAATGCGACTCCGGAGAGTATGATCCTGTATTATTAGACTCTCCTTGCTGGAACAGTAAATAAAAAACTGCAATTGCAAGTGCCACAACAATCATCTGATGAGGCACATGAGCAACTCAATTGTGCCAACTTCATCCATTTGTTAAAGATTTTGCGCATTGAATTCGTTGGCAGTTATCGCAAACATTCTGTAGATAACCTACAATTCCATTAAACTGTGGATCTAAAATCCGTAGATTATTTTAGTTGCGTAAATCTCTACGTTTGAGACGGATTAGAAACCCTATTTATGTATCCGGTGAATGAGCAAATCGAAGTATCAAATCGAGATGGATTTTCTTCACGATAGAAGTGATGAAGGAGTAACAAGCTTTGAAATTATTTCGTGCGTAAAACAGCGAGCAACTCTCCTTATTTTATCAGTTTTAAAAGTTTAACGCGGGAGTTTTTCCATCATGCAAATAAGATATTTCACAATAACACGTCCCATTCGTAGTATAGGAAGAGCACTGATGAATTCCCTGAAGCAGCATGCCGAATCATATTGGTCGATGGTCGACTTGATGTTTCCAAGTTTCATTTCACGCCATATTTTGCACTCTCTATAACCAAATAACCATACAATTTCCTTTCAGAAGTAATTTCACACAAAAAGAATCTCAAATACTACGGGTTGATTGCCAGCTCTATTATTTGCACATTCTACATCATTTAAGAGACAAGCTGCGGAATATATTCCTCGTGAAAATCCAGGCCAACAAAGGTTCAATGATTCTGACATCTACGATCACAAATTTTCTTACGAGATCGCGTGCAGGGATTCTTTAGGGCAAAGATCTATCATTTATTTGTTCGTATTTGCCTGTATTTCGTAACCAAAATGTACGGAAAAAGCTGTTAATCGGGAAAATTCTAATTATCTAAGCACAAGGGCCCTTGAGTTCACACGCATACATTTTGCACGTAAAATTCAAAATAGGCCGAGATATGAAAATTATGAATGAGCAAATATGAATGAGCTCGCATAAAAATTCAACTCTTAAATGTCACAAATAGTGTATATTTGTATGCATCTAAATGTTTAAAAATACAACATATTTGAAATGAAGTATTTATGAAAACATAAAATCCAGTACTCACGACGTAAATAAGTTCACAACCGTCATTCAATACACTACTAGCATACTTTGTCCACTCAGGACTGTTTTTGCCAATGGAAGATAATTATTGTGCGTTAATTTGGGATTTACATACTTCTCCTTCATTTGCTCGTACTGAAATTTTGGAATACATAACAAAAATTAATGAGTCATATTCTATAATGAAAATATAAATAATTATATCCATAAACACTGCTATGCCACCATAACATTACATGACCTATCATTCTTGTACAATTGTATATTTCACTTAATTTCATAACGTTGAATTTCATTTGCAAAGAAAAACCAAGATTATAAGCCTGACGTTGCTGACGGCATAGATCAGGCTGTACAAACAACAATTAGCACAGCGATGACCCGGTCGAATCCGTTTGAAAAAATCCGAGGAATAATATAATTGTGGTGAATTAGGAGATTTGATATTGCGGGGTACTGGTATGTGCAGGGTGCCTGCGATTGTGAGGTGCTCACGATTGCCATGTCGCCACGATTGCAAGGTGCCCACGATTGCCGTGTGCCCACGATTGCCGTGTGCCCACGATTGCCGTGTGCCCACGATTGCAAGGTGCCCACGATTGCAAGGTGCCCACGATTGCAAGGTGCCCACGATTGCTGTGTGCCCACGATTGCAAGGTGCCCACGATTGCTGTGTGCCCACGATTGCAAGGTGCCCACGATTGCCGTGTGCCCACGATTGCAAGGTGCCCACGATTGCAAGGTGCCCACGATTGCCATGTCGCCACGATTGCAAGGTGCCCACAATTGCAAGGTGCTGCCCAATGTACAGTAACGTGTTCCGAGGGTATGCGTAGCTACAATGGCGTCAAAAGAAACATACTGTTCATTGAAAGAATGATTTCTCCATGCTTTCGAATGTGTTGCCTGCAGAGCAGCGAGAGTTGGTGAATCTCTTGTACAATTTGCTTGGAGTGATTTATTCATCTAAATGGAGCGCCTTGGGATGGATTTTTATTTTGTCCTTGGAATGAAGTTCATATATAAATTGATGCAATCTAAGTACTTTCTTCACACTGAAAAGAAGTAAACTACCGTAGCTAGTGCGCTTTAAGCGTTTAACTTTTAGTTCACCGGCAGTTCATTCTCTTTTTCATTAATATTCACATCAAGATACCAACACAATTTCATTTTTCGTAGTATTTATAAATAATAGTTTAGTGTTGGCGTTCATTCAAAATTTCTTTGAGTAAACATAGCCACCAAAATGGAACTGCTCAAGAAGTTTAATTTAAATTGCATACAGATTTTGATTTTTATCGAGATCACAGACTCAGTAGACAAATGGATGACCTCTGAATGTTGCCAACCATGGTTCATTAAACGAGCTTTCGCTACACGGTCATCGACTTCCAACTGTAATTTTCACCAATTAAAAAGTGATACCAATAGGTAGAATGACACCAAAATAGCATTGCTGACAGTTGGAAAGAGGCATCGTTTCCATAAAAGCGACCTTGGACCACACACACATCTCTTCATCGATCATGAAGAAAGAAACCGCTTCTTTCGAAATTACGGTTATCTTCTGATCCTGGAAGTATCTCTTGGACACCGTATTCCGAGCGACGTTGCTCTTCAGTGCGACAAGTGAGTCTCGTCTCGGCATTATTTAATGACACTTTAGCTCTCAAGGAATAGTGGGCTGGACTAAAGCAGCACAAGAGCGATGCTGAACAGCTAAGGTCTTTGGTGACCACAGTTTGTGACGCAATTGTTGGTATTTAAGGGCATCATACAGCCCTTTAGGAACCATCGCAGGCCCTAAAACCAGAAATTAGTTGTAAAAGACGACAATTTAGGGATGTCGGGCAATGACAGTCAGCCCAGGGGACAACAGCAATGAGAAATTTCTGAGCTATTGTCCTTTTCTGGGCGAACGGGTAACTCTTAAGGCAGCACGCGTCCTACTCAGATTAGACGGGGCAGCGTCGCTGTGTGTACACCATCCGTTACGGAAATGAAAGCCTACAGCTCTGGCATCGTGAAAGAATTCAGCAGGTATAGCAGTGCCGAGCGACGTACACTTGGGAATAACCAGGATATTCTTGTTGATAAACTAAGTCTTTCTCATTTTCGCGTTATATGTAACTCTACCCATAGATTCTCTACTGTTAATGTTTGACTTCCTTTCTTTGGCTGTAAATTACTGTAGTAATCCTCAACAAACTGGACACTGGACAGTGCGAAAATCAAGTTAAGAACTACACACATAGTAATGGTGTGGAAAACTCTCTCGAACACCATGTTACGATACAGAACTAACTGCAATTTTATGAAACACCATTAGAGGCTGAAACTAAACCTTGAATGGTTCAAGAGGAATATAACGATAGATGTCAAAAATTGTGTCCAGAGTCTTTTTCGTATTATAGTAGTAGTGTTTCAAAATTTATGAGAAAAGAAGATACTCGTAAAACAGGAGAACTTCTTTGCAGTACCTGAGACATGTTGTGGGCGCTTTTGACCGAAGCGATCATACATAGCTTCGTAACTTCCAATTATTATTATAATAACTTACATCTATCCTCAAAACGTGTATACACAAATAATTCATCCAAAATTGACCTGTTATTTTTCAAATAAACATTACGTTAACTGTTCTTCGAGACTTTGAAAACGTGAATCAAATTTCCATCCTTCCTCATTCCAATCGCTTTCGTTAAGATGTTATTCGTGCAGATGCGCATGTCAACGAACATTAATGATATCTCTGCCAGTTCTGACATGGGAATAGCATGCAGAGAGCCTGTCCTGAGTTTTTGTGTGTGGTATGGAGCGGACTACCTGCCGGCGCGGAGGGAAACGAGGCATGGCGCCCCAGGCAGACTCGTGCGCGCGCATTGGCTACAGAACGTCACGCGGTTCTCCACAGACCTCCTTACAGCTGCTACCGTAATCGCCGCTACTCAGCTTCCAACCTTGCAATTTTTTGAATTGCTTCCATAAGATTCAAATACAATAATTTGGTGTGCTGAGAGCCAGTTTGGCAAAACCTGAAAATCTTTTTCGGGCAAACGTATTATTTCGGGAATTATTTCGTGGGTTGTACAATTGAAGTTGAGGAAGAATTGGAGACCTCAAGACGAGGGAGTGTACTGGACATTGGCTCGTAGGAAACAATGCTTTCCAAAATCTGACGACAGCAATTCTAATAAGAGTTTTTAATATTTTGATGAAAATACGAGTTTATATATCTTTCTATGTAGTTGTTTAAGCATCAAAATATTTGAACCGAAGATGACACTTAAATTAGCTGATTTGCTCCAATTTATTTTGAGTTATTTTTTCTACAACAGTTTGCATTACACAGCTAAAACAGAATTCGCCTAGTCTTTTGAATACAAAGTCCGATGCGCAACTGCACTTGAAAGCAAATAATGGAAAATTGGATGAGGCATTTTCTCACATACTTCGGCTCGGTAATTCGCATTTTTTTCATACTTGGCCCCATTTTAAATTCTTGAAAGGCATCACATTGTTTGAATGAACTACGCACTTTTTACACAATTATCACCATCAACGGTTTTCAATATGTCAAGAATTTAAGCCTGGGCGTCTGAAACAGTATTTTCAATTCTCTAGAATATGTTCCCATTAATATAACAGAAGATATTTGCATTAATTCATTAAGGACTCACTAATTTCAAAAACATCCAAGGAAATTACATTATCGACTTCATAAACTCGAAGTTTTTCAGATAACTTCACGACAAATGACTTAAAGAACTACGCATTGATATATAACGTTTTCGTTATTCATTGCTCCTCTTCGTTTGGAAAAAAGTTATCGCAAAATTTTTTCCAAGAAAATGTGAACAAAATTATTATCGTTATTAATAGTACACGAAAGCACTGGATGCAATAATATTTTCCTACATCACACTCTGCATTTGAGCAAGAGGAGAACAATTTTCTAAACATGACTCAAAAAGTTCACCAACCACTGGTAGAACCGAACTGGATTAATAACTTAAATCGAGCGTCCTTCAAATTATGCAAAATGAACTCGTACTAACTTTAGTTCAAGTTCATAACCAGTTTGTTCATTAAAATTCTAACGTTTTTATTACCTTTTTTTAAACGTAAAAAATTTTTAAAATTCCATTCACAATCAAGGTGAACGTCTAGCAACAAATCTGTTCACTAATATTAACTAATAACACACGTCTAAGGTAATCTTCAGCATCGGTAACATGAGGCAGGCGATCAGTCATTCTAAATTTAATTAACTGACAGCAGAGCTTGAGCGCTCACTTGTTTTTGTGCTTAGAGTCATAATCCGAGTAGCTTAGACGCACCCATACTCCTCATTCTCAGAACAGGCTCCAGCTCTCTGTGTGACTATCCACCAAACGCAGCTGCGTTAACCCTTTGCGACTTTAAAGAAAAATTAACAGCATTTACTTGAATATTAAGCTAGGGTACTTGAATGAATAGTAGATGTAGGGTAAAGCGTTAACCTTTTCGCTCCTGAGTGTATCTACAAGTAACATATTAGTCGATGTTGCAACTCTAAAGAAAAAATTAACAATACTTCTTGAATATTGAGCTAAGAGACTTGGTTGAATAGTAGATACAGCATAGGGTAAAAAGTAGACGGTGTGAAACTAGACGGATGAAAATTTTAAACGGTCTGAAGATATAGTAATATCCCTCTTTTTTACCCCTTGAAAATAGATACCCCTTGTTTTATGGTCTCGTACGACGTTGAAAATCTTTTTACTGATGTGCCTCTACATGAGACAGTACAAATTTGCTTAAAGCACCTGTATCAGTTTAGTCAAGTAGTGTTAGGTTTGACTGCGATTTATTTTAAAACCTTGCTCGAAATGTTGTGCTGAATTCATTTTTCATATTTCAAGGTAGATTTTATCGGCAAGCAGAAGGTTTAGGAATGGGTCTGCCATTAGGACTGACTTTCGCAAATATCTTTATGTGTCATCATGAAGTAACTGGTTGTCTGAGTGTCCGCTAGACTTTAAAGCTAATTTTGTACTGGAGGTATTTCAACGAAACTTCTGTTATATTCCGTGAGGAGTGTCATGCAAGGAAATTCTTGGATTACATCAATTCCAAGCACGTTAATTTGAAATTTACTATGGTGAGTGAAACTAATCATAAGCTGGCCTTTCTTGACTGTTCCGTAGAAAAACAGAACCAAGGATTCGTAACTTCTGTTTATAGGAAAAATACCTTTACGGGCTTAGGCACTAGTTTTTTTAGTTTTTGTTCATTTAGATTTAAACTCAATAGCGTTAAACCCTTCTTGCATCGCGCATTTCAAATAAGTTCAACCTACCGTAGTATGTATGATGAATTTAATTTTCTACAAACTTTTTTCAGCAACAATGGTTTCCCAAATAACCTAATCTCTAAAATTGTAAAGGTATTTTTAGACAAAAAATATATACCGACCTACTCTGAGACAACTGTGAAGAAAAAGAAATTCTATTGTAACTTGCTCTTTTATGGTGCACAGTCCGAGAAACTAGCCAGTGAAGTTTCAAAGCTGGTGGAGAAATTTTACAATTGCTTAGATTTTATTTCAATATTGACAAACGAGTGTACTATTGGATCGTTTTTTTAGATTTAAAGATCGTCTGCCTACTGAACTGGGCTCTTGCATAATCTATAAGTATTGTTGTCCGCTGTGCGGGTCTAGCTATGTTGGTTGCACCCAGCGTAGTTTTAGAACAAGATTTTTCGAGCAAGTTGGTAGGAGCTCCAGAACGAATAGAGTCTTAGATAAGCCATCTTTTCAACCATTAGGGATCACGCACAGCAGTATAGTTTAATAGTAACCAAATCTGATTTTTCAATTTTAAGTTTCTGTACAAATAAAAATGACCTGCATATACTAGAATCTTATCACATTAAACAATTGAAACCAGCTCTAAATTCAATGTTGTCATCATTCTAGTTAGAAATAGACTGATTTTCAAAAATGAATTGCAGTATAATCTCTTCATTCCTCCTTTTTTGTACTATATTAAGTTATATTATTTTGTTTTCTAGCCATGTCGTATTTTCTGTATTTCAATTCGCTTTTACAGGTGTTGATAATGGCTTGAGCTTGAAGCCGAAACGTTCACTTATTAAAATGATTTTTAAATCAGCTATCTTTACTATCATTTTTATTTTAATAGGAATATTCTTCAATTCCCTCTAACTTTAAGACACATAGTTTATAGCCAGTATTTTTTATTTAACTTTTAGAATTAAGACACATAGTTTATAGCCAGTATTTTTTATTTAATTTTTAGAAACACTACTGATGCTCTAGCTATTTATCGCGTTTATTAACTCAATGGTCAAGGTTAAAACTTGACTCGTACGATATAATTCCCGAACAGGTTTCCTTCGTATCAGAATATATTTTTTGCTCACTAAACCTAGAAGAACAGTGACATATGTGTTTCTTATTTGGAAAATAGAAAATGATCTGTACCCTCAGAGAGTGATCTACGTTTAAGCAATTCCATATTCAGTGTCCCAGTAGATTGATAAATCCATGCCTTAAAATATATTCCTCATGTATAAAGATGTAGTAAAGAGTTTAATAATTTAATAATATGTTGCTAGCGCCGTTAAAACCCTGCGATCTCGAAATCCCGAAAGAATGTTTTATCTTTTTCAATTCTTTTTTCACCCTGCTCGCCGATACTTTTGAAAGTTCTCCATATGGTCGCGTGAACTTTCCTTCTTAATTTTTGTTGTAGGAAGATAAACTATGAAAGTGAAAATGAAGTGCTCGGTAACCTGTTTCTTTCTTTTTACATGTTTTATTTTCATTCACTCTGTTTATTTGTTTTAGATGCTCCTTCTATCAAAGCTTACTTCATCACTCTAATGCTAAATTACTACTCGCATTTTCCTCATTTATTCTAAAGTCTTCGGTATACTCCAGTTTTTCTTGTACGACCACTCCCTCCCTCACGACACACGTATATGTCCTCTGCATCAGCTCCCAATTTTTCGCTGGATCAAACCGTGTCATACCGTGTCACGCTGATCATCTCGAACAAGTTTAATGTTCTGTGAACTTCCGCTCTGCATCATATCCTCAGGCCTTCGCCCCGTGTATAACAGCCTTCAAATTGAATGAAAATGTCTCATCATTTCGTTTCGAGCACAACAAAAAGCTATGCAGTGTTCACGAAAAATTATTTGACGTAAGCTCAAACTACAATTCGTGAATTAGATCGATCAAAACACTGCAACAGTTGCTTGCAAACTCCTCAAAAAATGTCCCGAGTTGTAATCAACAGACTGTTTTGGAAATGTATTTTTAGAAAATGTTCAAAATTTTAAACCTTGTTTGAATAACTCTTTTCCAACGGAAATAATTCTGACACTTTTTTTGTTAATCAAATTTTAAACGTGCTTTATATATTAGCAGCAACCATTCATCAGTGGAAGAAAAAAATTGCATTTTATATTCCAGTAATTTCAGTGTATATATAGTCTATCCTACAGCCAAGTCAAGTCACTCCGACTTACCTGTCCATTACAAACACTCATCATGTATTCTCACGGACTAGCTCTACGTGCCGAGAACGTAACCACGTGTTCAGTGCTATAAGCCGGAAATCTAATCATGTCCCAACTACGCATTTTCGACCATCGTTCCCAACAACAGCATGAAAACTCCCTCCACTTCGCAGAGCAGGTAAGGAGATCGACAGGTTTGACGGCAGGTTTTCGCAACATCTCACTAGCACACACAGTCCTGAGATGCCTCGGGCTGTGTCGCACGACATGCTTTGCAAGAAAAAACTGTTGTCGCTCCGTGTTTTTACTCTAATCACAAGATGTTGCTGTCACCGAATTTGTTTAGCCAAAGAAGAGGTGAGGTATTTTCCTATCTCCTAACAGACTCCGAATGTTGTGTTCAACCGCAAGTTTAAATGTAATCTGCGTGGGATTTTCAGCGGCATTGTTCGCGAACAAAAATTCTTCCGTAGGTGTTGATCTGCGAAAATAAACCCAATTCTGATAATAAAGAATTAAATATATTTAGACTAATCTTTTTGCAAATGTTTAACCATTTTAGAATAATTTACATTTTTTGAAAATCAGTTAACTAATCTTCACCATTCATTAGACTATGAGTTGTTCGAATGAAGAAGTGAAATGTTTCATTATTGGCAATGCTAGTAAAAAAGTATCAAATGGGTTACACTACAATGACCGGTAGCTAAATTAGACAATAACTGCGTCTCGTTCACTTAAAAGCTCAGATTCGAACTTCTTTCGCTCTCACCACAATTTGGTGGCTTCAGACCTGCTGAAGGGCTATATCCCTTTGATACTCATTAGCAATATGCGTTCAATATGTAATGCTAATTATAAAACATCCATGTTATGAAGTTATTTCACATCTGGGAGGCATAAACGCCCCTATAAAAACTCTCTTAGCTCCATTTGTATTCTAAATGTCGGATGTGCGCCAACAATGAATGGCGCCTACATGGTCAATGAAATTTTCCTACAAATTCTGAAAATTTTACCTCGGCATGGAGAGGTAAATCGAATTATTCCCTTCCCAAACATCTCTTCATTCTTTTCTGATCGCAATCTTTGAATTTTGTTCTTTTCTTTTTAGCATTTCGAGTCTCTACCGCGGGGACTATAACACACTTGCAAGAGTTTTTAAGTGCACTTGTCCACACATTCTTACGCATATTCTTGACATCTCTGAAAGCGCTCTTTAAACGCAAGCAGTGTGAAATTGAATGCCATAAAATATGGATCTGAATTTAAATTCATTCCATGCAGTCTTTCTTCAGCAAGTTGTGAGTAAACCGAGCCGCTGACAAACGTAGTTCTCCCTAATTTTACAAATATTATAGCTGTAGTGCACCTCCTCTGTCAGAAATAACGACATTGTTCTCATTTTCGAGTTGAAACTCGTTTCTAAAGTATTCGCGCAGTATCTCCGTATAATTGCTATTCCTGTAAAAATAGAATGGAGTATTAACGATGCTGTTTAATAGTTGTAAGGAACTAATGTGGACGGGATCCAAGCTATGAAAACATCTACAGTTGGCAGATTAATTAGAGTAACATAACTGATTACGAAAAAATATATTTAGTCAAATAAATACACGGGGTGAGGTATACGTATGCAAGCACAGCTTCAAATTTTAGTTCGATTTGTGATGATGAACCATTAAATAATTATTCTTTGTTATCTACAGATTGGTTGTAATGACTAGCCAGCAATACAGAATTTTCGATTTGCCAAAGTTTGATCAAAGTGAAGTAATAACCGAAAAGTGAAACGATGATTGAAATGCGCCGAGCAGGTCTTTAACTCCGAGTTTACAGAGCCTTGAGGTTGCTAATTTAATCATTTAAAGCACTCTGAAGCGGGATACAGAGCGAGAAGACTTCGAAGATCTGCAACGAAGTGGAACACCTCGGTCGCAACGAACCAAATCACTTGTTAAGACCACTCGAGAGCGTATCATGCGAAAGCCGGAAAAGTACGTAGAAAGATGGCAAAAGAGTGTGGAGCTAGCGCAGAATATAGAAAGATTAATCACAATTATTTGGGAACAGAAGAAAACAGAAATGATTCCATAGAAAAAGTTATTACTCAACGAGTTGCAAAGTACGGCTTGTGAGATTGTCTGGTCTGACGAGAAATTGCTCACAATCGCAATGGCTCGTCATTGGGAATAATGCTTTTACAATTGTTCCTGAATTAAAGAGCGTTTGTCACGCTATGAAATCAGCTTTCGCTATAGCTTGGCTAGCCATTTCCTCATCATGGAAATCCTCACCATGGAAATTATTTTTGTGATGCCAAATTACAAAATCAACGCCAAAATATCCTGGGCATTCTGAAGTCTATGTTTGATTTTTTAGCTTCAGCAGGACTGCTCTCACTGTGAATACCACCCAAGCCTGGTGATGAGACAATTTTCCACAGGTTTGGCAAAATGAAATGAAGCCTCTTTGTCCGTCAGAACTCAATCCCATGGTCTTTTCAGTATGGTCGGTACTTGAATCTATAGCATGTTCAAAAGTTCACTATCCTGTTGAGAATGTGCAATCGTCAGTTCTTCATGAGTGGGACGATACTTTCTAAGAATTTTTACGCTCCGCAGACGAGCTGTATGCGAAGCTGATTTGAAAGTTAAGGCTTCAAAAACGTGATTATGTTGAAGAAGTAAAGTCAAAAAATCAATTTTAATTCGTGCACGTGTCATTACGTATGTGTAAGCTAAAAAAGGCTTCTCAAGATCTAACGACTGTTTCGTTATTTCGAAATTTATGCCACACTCAGTACTTCTTCAGTATATTGTATTTTTTAACATGAGGAGCCCATCTCACTCTAACAGTATGAACTAAGTGCCTTACCATGCTCGCTTCAACCTCAGTTTCACAAATACAACATCTAGAAATCTCTTCTCAGCGCTCTTTGACAGCAACGTATAAACACTGTCAAACACGATTCTATGTAGAAATCTCATTTTTTCTGTCACAACACATATTCGATTTCCATGTTTTCGGCGTCGCTTGCTTAGCTTCACTTTCCGTCGTAGTATTCGCTGCTTCAATCAGTTGACAAAAACTTTTAATGTGATGATTTGAAAAGCCTGAAAATCGAAGCTTCTGCAGTTACAATGCCAGTTAGCCCAACATTTCTACTGAGGAAATTATCATCGAACGTCAGGAGCAAAGGGATCCCAGTAGAAACATTCTCTCTCAGCCTCAAATTTATACATCAAGTCTTGACACATGTACACTTACAACGACCATCATTCTCTACACATTTATCCTGCCGTGCACTCTTTTCAGGAGCGCAATGAACTCTTGAAGCTCAGCGAAACTCTTTTGACATCTTAATAGTGAGGAATTTTTTCAGTATA
This sequence comes from Morinoia aosen, assembly GCA_030386875.1. Classification (NCBI taxonomy): domain Eukaryota; kingdom Metazoa; phylum Arthropoda; class Malacostraca; order Amphipoda; family Talitridae; genus Morinoia; species Morinoia aosen. Next base: position 19,217,066 of record CM059573.1, on the reverse strand, counting down.
TATATATAGTCAATTGAACATCAGCAAGAAATTAATTTTTTATCAAAATGGCGCTGCCTTATATTGCGAAACCTACCGTGCGGTTACATACGTTTAAATTGTTTCATACTCAAAGTAGAGTGGTCGTAAAAGAAAGACCTCAACACCGTGGGAAATAATCAAAAACAGGATATAAAGGATGAATTTTAGACAGAACATAAAAATTTTTAGACTGACCGTGAAGTAGAAACTTTCCCAAAATATAAAGTAGAAACAGCTTTATCAAATTTTGTACCTACCACAGCGACGTAATTCAGGAGTCAATTGAGAGTAGTAATTTTATTCATGAGATTTTGGGAAGATGATTTGTCTCTCAGTTGTTCAAATTTTCTCTCAATGGGAATTGCATCTGATCCTGGCAGTGATAATTCTTTGGGTAAAATCACTGAGCTAAAGGGTTTTATTTTTATTTTTACACTGAAAATTTCTTGCCCTACATGTTGCTTCTCAACAGCATCAGATCTTCTTGGTATTAGCTGAAGTATCATCGTTTGAAAAATGCTATGCAAAAACTAAATTATCAGAAGCCTTAGAATATTTAATGTTTGGCGTCTGTTCGCGAATCATTGATGTTTCAATACTAAAGATTTTAAAAAAGCTTCTCAAATTATAGTCCGTATCTTCCAAGTACACAAGAGTTGATCGAATTCCCAATAAAGATTACATTTTAAATTAGTTTCCAAATCATGGTAAGAAACTCGTGCCCATTACAGCCACATAACTTAGAGCGGCCAGCTAGCGTTGCTATGTTTGTTCAATGTTTGTCGTACACCTTGTGCGAGTCTGGGCCCTATGTGTTGGTAAATTTTTTAATTTTTCTGTAAACGATATCCTCTAGAGCATAGAATTTATGACTCATTCATCTTACTTATTGTCATCTGCAGAGTTATGCACTAGCCAGGAAATTTATTTTACATTAATGCTCATATTTTCATCGTAAACCTCCCCGTTCTGCTGCATTTTTTAAAAGCGACAGCCAACAATCCTGTGAGTAGGCGTTATGTAGCCACCCAGTTTTGTTGTTTCTCTTGTACGAATTATTCATGTTCTCTTGAACCAGTGTGGGTAGATCAAGTGAGTCTGGGAAGTCTTTCACTGTATGGTTAATGAAATCAGTAACTTTAGAATAATTGCAAAAATGACTGCATAACTTTCACATTTTGTTGAACAATAATTTTCAAAGTTTCTGTTCTTTTCCTACAGATACCACAGTGATCACTCCATCCGCCAGCTATGCGAAGAATAGCAGAAATGGTGTCTTTGTGTGAGAAAGCCAAGAGTGTGTTACGGTACCACGAAACAAAATCGCGTATTGCAGTTCAACCCAAGTTCAGAAATAAGAATCCATGAGATCCACCAGATGTTAAAAGCATCAAAGACTAGTTTCACAAGTTCGCAGAGACTGAAAGTGTTACAGACTGAAGGAGAAATAGGGCCGGCGTTGTGGTTTAGTAGTTCCTAGCATGAATGTAACCTTCCCAAACCGCTGGAATAGAAGAAACGACCCAACACGATATTTCCAGATATTCCCCTCTCTTAATTTTTTCGCATGGGGTTGTGCACTGATACATTGTACAGTATATCATTATATAGTATTGAGACCTTAAATACAGGCATGACAGCAGCTATACCAGCAGTAACCCCAAAGATGTTGGAGAACGCCTGGCATGGAATCGAATTTCGCATAGATGTATTGCATGCGGTAATAAAAGGTTTCTTGAAATTCTTACGTAATGTTAACAACTTCAGTCATTGATATCAAAATTGAAGAAAACTGTGTATTTCTTTCTTTCTTGGTTTGTTTGTAATAAAGTTCTGAAATATAGGAAAGATTTTATGGACACCCAGTACATATAATCAATCGTACACTAGATTGCACGGGAAGTGAAGTGTGTATTACTGAGCAGTCGACCGTCTAGTTTCCCACGCACAATTATCATTTATATCGATCGGTTAACATTCATGAGCTACAGCTACAGGAGCTTAATCGTAATGCTCAAATGTAAATATCCGAGAACATTTTTCCCTTACAGGCGTGTTTTTTCAGAACGAAAACATTTGTTCCTAGTGCTGCTAAGTTTTTTTTATATATAAAACAGAGAATCGGGAAGAATAACAGCTGTAAAGTTTTTTCTGGCGGATAGAGCCATGATGTATAATATTGTGGGAATATATTTTATTTTCTCCGAGTTACTTATTAGGAATGCTCACTGAGACATAGGAGTGAAAAGATAATTCTGAATATAGATCTCATAGTCCTAGACGTAGAATAATTGAAATTCTCCCATTTTACTTTCAACAATAATCCCTGATATCACAAGTTTCCAAGCTCGTATTTTAATGTAAGTGCGCACTTAAAAAAGTGTTTTCAACAATGCGTCACTGGTATTATGTTTTTTTATTACTTGTATTTACATGTATTGTGAAACTTAGATTTACGAGACAAAGGGAACGAATTTTTTTTATGTATCAACTAAGTTTCGTCATGTTAAGACATTTTAAAATCCAATGATGGTTTGTGTATCATCTTCATTTGAAAAAAAAAACTGTTTTTCTCTTTATATTTCTTTTTTATAGTAGTGTATTTATAAGTATTAGCTTCCAAAGTAGAACTTTTTCTAAGTTTAATTTGTCATGAGATACTTTATGCAAGAACTTTAATGGAAATATTATTTTTTTTTATTTTTCACTCACGCACTATAAAGGTTTTACCTCCTAGAAAACTTTTTTAGCCGAGATTACTATGACTTTCTCGTTTTGGAGAGTTCAAATGTATAAGATTCGCCTTGTTCGCAATGTTGCAAGAACATAGTAAAAAAATGGAAAAAGGCCTAATTTTCAGACTATTCTCTTCTCTGTATGAACATTCAGCACATTTTAAATGATTTAAATTATAATGAGACGAGACACGTTTACGAAAGTCGTTTGCGTCCGACAATATTCTTTACAATGGTTGTAGAGTGAAACACGTAAAACAGTGTTTTTACCAACCATTCATAAAATATAAAAATACGCTTTACTTACCATGTCTCCCAAAATTGTTAGCTGAAATAATTTTTACACACACACCTGTTTGACAAACAAAACACGGGCGTTAATGTCACGAAGAGGGCGGGGTAAAGTCGATGCTTGCAAGATAGAGCTCTTAGGTCGGCATGTGCGCCTTCTCATCGAAGTTATCATGTTACGGCTAAGTGTTGGGCCGTCATAGACGCACCTTTGGCGCTGTCGAGCATCGCTGTAAAGCGGCTGGCGTGTTATTGCAGCCGACACGAGGGAATGAGGCGCGTCACTGAAACGAACATGAGCTACTTACACGCGTCTGGGCGTTGTGAGGCTTCAAAGAAGCCGACGCTTCTCAGGAGGTTCGGGCGTAGGTCCTTTGTGCTTTTTGACGTGAATCTTCTTCGCATTTCTTGAAAATGAAAGTTGGGAGGTTATCAAGGGATGGTTTAGGTTTCTACGTTGCAATTTCGGGCGTGATGTCCTGAAGCCGTTCAAGTACGCTGAGAAACGTGCATGTTTAATAACAGTGAAAAATGTCACTATTTCAAACGAGAGGCATGACTATTTTCAACCACGAAACGAAACTACATCATTTAATTTTTGCATCGGCGCTAATTAGGAGTGCTACGAAAAAAAATGTACAAATAAGCAGCCAAATACCTGTAATTTGATTTCAAAAATAAAATAGAAAATAATCGTTTGGTTCACTTTACTACGAGTGTCTAGTATTTGCTCAGAGTTCATCCAAGATTCCGTTTTCTACATTATATTTCTCGCATTAGAAATTTCTGTTTCGAATTTTGAGTTCTAGTATTATCAAGGAATTGGTGAGAATAGATACTTGACGACACAACTTCTGATATCCTTATTGAGCAGCACTGTCTGCATGCTAATGTTCGAAATGAAATTGAAAACTGTGGGTTAATGCCTTGCGTTAGAATTAGTTTTGGAAATTTTGACCAAATGCATTATATTATAAATAATAATGGAAACGGTGAGTAAATACCTTACGTTATAATTCGGTATTAAGTGTAACTGCATGAGCACTGAAAATAAAGTTAAATCATTAAATGATTGGGTGGGCGAGAGCACAATGGTTAATTATTGTTTTTTATCATCCTTTCAATTTATTGCTCATTTCTGATCAGATCTGTGCCTATAATGACGTTAGAGTTCATTGACATAGCCGGGTGGACTTTTCTAAACTCGTCAAAGTCATTTTTGATATTTTGAACTTGAAACTGCACAAGATTTGCTAGACGTACTTTCCGTCCCCCTTCGATCAACGCTTCACCTTCACGTCAGTTGATGGGAAATTGCTGGGTGTCGGGGAAATTATTGGCCATCTGTGCACCCACTAATTACAATGGCGAGATCAAGCAGATCTTTGGTCGCTGCTTATTCAGCGATGGGATGAAGCGTATCACTTTCATACGGAGTCAACGACAGCTTCGTATAGCGAACTCGCGTATCTTTTTCAGCATGTCGAAGAATTCTTTTGCAACTCAAAGAGACCTCACATTTCCGTGCTTACTACTTTCTCTAAATGCGTAAATAAAGAGCAATGAAAGTTGATGCACATCAGTATCAAAAATTGTTAGCCTAACACTCAAAAATTGGAAAAAACTTTCTCCTTGTAAGAATTTTTAAAGTCTTAAAAATGGAACTTTCTCCTTTTAAGAATTTTTGAAGTCTTAAGTATGGAACTGAGACAAATGTCTGATTTTCGTAATTATTGAATTTGATTTTTATCACACTGAATTTATTATCTTATTTACATCAAGATTTTCTTTGATAGAAAGACAGCATCTCAATCTTTGATAGAAAGACAGCATCTCAACGAACACCTCCCACTCCTCCCCTCAGGTTCACTGAATGAGATAAACATTTATTCCTGAAGTACTGACAGCTCCTGAATTGAGCCTCAATGAGGTATTTGTTCAGAGCTAGCCATGATTCAAAAATGGAGCCTTGTGTCACTGAGACAAAATTAGAGTCAATTGTATAGAAATAGAACGTGTCATGGAAGTCTCTGGAACCACCGTTACGACGGAGACCATCCGATGACTCTCACTTGCTTGAGTGTCGTGGAGTGGATGGCGCGCGTCTCGTGTAATGGAACTTCTAGTCGAAAATTTTAGTGATCTTGGACAGAGAATTTCCCGTCTCATTTTCATACAAGGAGGAAACTTCTATGATAGGGAGAAATATTTTCAAGAATAATTGACGAATAAATGAAGGCTTTGGAAGCCACAGTTCTTAAAAAAAATGTAATGTTCTTTATCAAATTGTTTTTAATTATAAATTACAACGCTTAAACGCATAATAATGCTACTGAAAATGCTCTCTAACTCTAAGCAAAACCTCAGCAGAGAAATTTCCTAGAGAAGAGCTCATGTCCTAATACTATCATGATTGCTTTTAATAAGCAGAAAATGGCCGCAATCACGCGATGAGTTATTCGCTTTTGATCAGACAACTTAGTCTTCTTTACAGAAAGATCGGAGGACCAAATGCTCACGACTACAAGCTATGAGAGTACTTGCTCGAGCCTAACTAGAAGAATATTTTGTGATTAAGTAATCAAATTTTGGATCTCGGTCATTAATTGAGGCAAACCAGTGTAGGCGATGGTGTTGCATTTGAGGCAAAACGCACATATAAGTATATTTGTATCTTTACCCGACCCCCACAAATATTTACTCTATGTTGGTTAGGTGTAAGACGCACTGCATCGTGACATTTTGCAACTCAATAAATGTCAAAAAATCAACTTAAAGTAGCTGTTCTCAGTACGAAAATAGCAGGCCGAGAAAATGTGGAAATCTTTCCGGCTTGCGCTACAGCATCTTTGCTTGCGTGGACACAGGAAAAAAGTCGATAGTGTTTTGGACGAAGACACAAGCAGTATGAGCGACTCCGAACGAAGCAGTTGATGGAGGTTATCTGAGCCTGAGTTCGAGTGAAGACCAAATCACAACAATTAAAGGCAGACGCTGCAATAGTAAGGCATGTTAAAGGCCCCAAAATAATGTGCTTGAGCAAAATAATGTGCTTGATCATTGAAGAGAAGGAAATGTTAAGAAAAAGGTTCACGATTTTTTTGGGAGAATTGTTGCCACGTTGACGGACAATTTAACCATTGCGAGTTGGTTAATTTTTAATTCATCGATTTTTTTACTTATGACAGGCTGCTGGCATCCGTGCAAAAGTTTTTGATTTACAAAAATAATTGCCCTTGGTGTGTATCATAATATACTAAGTATATTTTTATGCTCAATTACGAAATCATGATGAATGAGCGTTTCATAAGAGCTTTTCGTTAGGTTAGAATAGTTTCACTACTTCTCAGAAATTCCTGGTCACAATAACATCACTATTCCTCACAAATCACTGGTCACAATGACATCACTATTTCTCATTGTGCTGATGGCAATAGCTGACTCTTTTCTCAAAGCAGAAAGTAGAAGTTTAAATATTAAACAACTTAGAATGAATTTCAATATTTTGCAATCCAGAACATAAATAAATTCTTTTCTTTTATGCAGAACAAATAGCGTTTTAAAAATAAAAAACTGAAATAAGTTAAAAATAAAAGTTGTGCATTTCAAAACATGTGTACAAACCCCAAAGTAAAGTATGTATATACATGAAAATTTAGCATTCATGGCCAAAAAATAGAGGTTGACAAAAAGTTTTATTGTGTTTTCTATTTTTCTAAGTCTAAGTGATATCGCTTTAAATATCACGAATAAATTGTGGGAATTGAATGAATTTAAGCTTCACCATGAGATCGAAGCAAAATCTGTCTTAAATAATCTTGTCTGAATAAATCTTTCCAAGATTTTTCCTATGAAATATTTTTCCAAGAAGAAAATTCAAAAGAAAAATAGGCAGCCTTCCTAAATTAAGGAGATACTTTTAGCACTTCAAGAATTCCACACATTATGCATCTCCCACTTATCACTATCTGCTAAGTTGAAAACGCACTGATGGGTGATTCAATTTCAACTATGATGGAATCGAACAAGGTTGTCCTACATAGCTTACATAGGTTGTTCTACATTTTGTTCTACATAGTTTATCCGTCAGATGAAACGATTGGCAGTCAGGGAGACTTAAAACTACTCTCTGCATTATTGAACTCTGTATTCAAAATTATGTGAAGTTGAACGTTCTATATTTGAGTTAGTATGCGATTTATATGTGAGCGTTCTCTTTATTTACATTGGTAAATTCTGCAGTTCTGAATAGAGATTTAAGAATACTTACAACGTTGGCTGTGTATAAGCATTTATGTAGTACAGTTTATGCACTGAATTTATTTAGTTCAGTTCAAGGTCAAACCTAACATATTCCAGATTTTTACTGCAAAGTTCATTTAGGTTTTTGTATTTGGCAAAATTTTTCAAAATTTTGACAATGCTCAACAAGAAAATATGCAAAATGTCAATGTGCTAACAAAAAAACAGCACCGCTGCTGCAGAAAAATTTCCGTCTATTATGATCAGCAAATTTTTTTGATCATAATAAACCATGTACCTCATACTGCAAATTTCCCTTCCTTCATCCATACATATGTAACACATAGAAAAATATAAATTTTTCTCGTCTTCAGGAAATTATTTACTCTTTTCAAAACTGATTTGTGCTATTGAACATGTGGCATTTGCCCATTGAGCCAATAAAATTTAATTTAAAGGTTTTAAACCAGATACACCACCCAAAGCATTCCAGTACTAAAATTTTTAAATATCATCGCACATGCATACACTATAGCATCTCACTATATATACCTGAAAATACGTATAAGCATGAAATTTGATAGCTAAACTACTAAGACAATTATGTTTATGTTCATTTGTGATCTAAATGTAGAATTTTTGAACTTTCATAAGTTATTGTTACTTCATCAATCTGTTACAGAATTTTCATTATACATTTGTTAGTATGTGCATATTACTGAGAATAACGAGTGAAGGAGAAACCAAAGCGTTTTGTGGGGCTTACCTTCAACATGTTTTTTCCTATGTTTATGTCAGGAAATTAGAAACTAGCTAATTTTTGCGTTTTCATTTTAAGGCATTAATTTTGTATTTTTCAAGTACTCAAGTAAAACAGTTATCAGATTTATGAAACAGAATGAAGATTTTCGTTTCATTTAAAAATAACGGAAAATTATGACGTTTAACCTCATTAAACTTTGTGCGACCATCATGTAATGAATTATAATTTAGAAATAACTTAAGCATTCAGCATACAGTACATAGTTAGCACATGGTCTCACTCTTCCAAAAAGAAACATCGTTAGCCCTTCAGCGCATCATCTGTTGCTGTCTTCTAAAATATAAATAAACTAATAAATAAAAGATGAACGTAATCTAGACCGGGCTTCGGCTTTATTAGTCATTCACCTCATCTATTCTCAAACATTATATTATCTGCCAGCGTTGATTTATTATTTTGGCTTGTATGATTATTTTTTTTAGACGCAAGTGTTGTACGGTGCCTTTGTAAATTTTTTAGCTAACCCTTTTCAGTACTTGAATATTTTTCATGTCATTTGTGTGTGACCCTTTTTATTCATGAGGTAAGCATGCGCGCCATGTTTCCAGGGTTGGATGATATCAGTAAACCTTTTGTTGTACGAGTATTATTACTTATATCCACTCTTTGTGCAATCATAACAATCACTGGGCATTGTGCAATCACGCAGGCTTGTGTATTAATGTGAAGACTATGTTTGTCTTTCAAGGCGTTTCAGTTTTTAAGTCGCGGCGTTTTCATTTTCGGCTGCGAGTGTAGAGTTTAAATTTATTTTGCGTACTTGCTTAATTTGTAGAAACGAGAATATTATACAGTCTTAATAACTCTAACAATACTACTACTTAAGTCATACGAGTATACTAATTTTGGTAATTCCACAGATTAATAACATAATGTGGCACAGCGCTCTGTGGCTCTCCGTGGCACAGCGGTTAAGGGATCGGACTTGTATGCTGGAACTCGCGGGTTTGTATCCCAGCGCTGGCACGGAGATTTTCCCCGTTGGGTATAAGGGGAAAGCTCAAGCACAATACCCCACTCAACCCAGGTGTCGGAAATGGGTACCGGCTTTACGGGGGAACCGTCATGGTGTCCTATATATAGGGTTAGTTATAAGACATTTGAAAAACCAATGCTAAGATCATATGTATCAGGCTTGATTGGAAATAAAGCATCCCAAAGATGCCGATGTTAACCTTTTATTTTTTTTTAAATTCACGCAGTAACTTTTTATGTACATACTGTCTTCGTTTTTTATCATGTGCAAGGTTTTCTGGTTTTCAATCATGTATTGTCAATATAGTCTCAAATTGTCGAGCAGTCGACTTTTTTGCTTAACGATTAAGATCGTTTGTTACCCCTCCTTATATTCTCAACAACATCAGTTACTCTCGATGAATCGCTAAGCTTCAGTGCCAATGAGAATGCAAACCATGTCCTCCGAAGTGTTCTTTGTCAAAGTTTCGTCGTCTTCGTTTGAGATCATTATTTATTAGTCTTTGAAAACCTTCAAGTGACATATCTAAGATACTTATTTTTTTATTTTTCAACAGCTGACATGACTATTGTCTACTTATTATGGTTGGCTTCCAAGTGACGTTAGGAAATATTCAAAACCCGATTGGTTGAAGAGCTTTTTATCTATCAATGCTTTTAGGAAATAAACTGTCTTTCATTCTGTCTCTCATTTTTTCTTTTTCACGTGAATTAAGCGGTTGAAGTCAGCATTTTGGTACCGGGCACCTATTACTCAGTACCAGTACCTCTATAGTCACAACCACTGATTTTTGACGGGCACGGTATCAGGTTGTCACCGAAAAGAGAGAGCAACTGCCTCTAGGGAGCTAACGTGAAAGAAAGCATTAGGGAACAAACTTAGCAAGAAATGCAGTGCAACAAGGCTATTTTCGAAAGAGAACCATATAGTTCCCTCGGGTGCCGAGGGGTTAGTTCCCGTTACATTCACTTTACACAACTGTCAACAACTGTCACGAATATGCTGTTAGTGGAGCGTCTAATCGGTTGCTCAAATAATTTGTACTGGACATTTTGTTTCAAAAACCCACTAGCCACTTAATCGTACACGAAACGAATGCTTTTGATTGAAATTTTATTTAAACTGGTAAACGAAACAAAAAAAAACAGATCTCGTACACAAATGTATCGATTATCTGAGTAGGGTAATTAATCTTAGGTGAATACATAATGCAAAAACGATAAATTTATTTTGGAAGTAATTTCTAGCGCTAAAAAGGAATAAAAATTCACGAGTAATTTAGGGAGAGTCTTACACAAACTCGCCAATTAGGAGTCAACGCAGCACCTTAGAAATCTTATGCTCCCAAAAAAATTATGCAGACAAAGAATTCCACGCATTTAGGTGACACACTTCGGGGCTACCTGTACTATGTCTTATATACTCTAGAGATATAGATCTTCATCTAAATTTAAGGCAATTATATCAAAACATGAATAAAATAAGGCGATTATGTCAAAACACAATTTAAGGCAATTATTTCAAAACACAATTTAAGGTAATTATGTCAAAAACACAATTTAAGGCAATTATGTCAAAACACAATTTAAGGCAATTATGTCAAAACACAATTTAAGGCAATTATGTCAAAACACAATTTAAGGCAATTATTTCAAAACACAATTTAAGGCAATTATGCCAAAACACAATTTAGGGCAATTATGTCAAAACACAATTTAAGGCAATTATGCCAAAACACAATTTAAGGCAATTATTTCAAAACACAATTTAAGGCAAATATGCCAAAACACAATTTAGGGCAATTATGTCAAAACACAATTTAAGGCAATTATGCCAAAACACAATTTAAGGCAATTATGTCAAAACACAATTTAGGGCAATTATGTTAAAAACACAAAGAAACTACCCGCCTGACTATTGCAATAAATATAAATTACATTGTAGACTGGTAATTTTATTAAGTGCAATATAAAATACAGTAGGCGGAGAATGATCGTGTATAGCGTAATTAAAGATTTCTTATAAAAGTGTTTATGAAGTACTGCGTAGAACAAAATCCCTCATAGCGTAATTATAGGTAATATATTCGCTTAAGGTGCAACTCATAATTACCGATGATTCAGCTATGGCGCTGTGCACGCAGAACTGCATTATCTACATCAGAAGTCTACAAAATTAAGTACTGAAATTTCCAACAATAAATTCAATGCGGCACTGTGGGCATCAGTGGTCCTGATATGATGCATTTGCTCCTGAGGATAATCCAGCTACATGTTTCGGAATACAGTACGCTTCTAACATTCCTTTGATACTAAATCTCTGATGATGGATCCAAACTTTTAAAATGAGTGAAATTATTGCTGGTGCAACAGTTCCTTGAATGTGTAGCAGAAGTTAATGACGACTGGTACTGATGAAAACACAGCTATAAGGTTATATCTTCTTTTAGTTATATTGCTCAAAGAATTCTCTTAAAAATCCTTCCTGTAATAAACAACTCTTAAACGGTCTTTGCCTATTTCTTCCGCAATTTGTTGCTATGGTTCCCTAAAAAAATTAATTGTCAGGTAGACTTGAATAGGCAATTATGCCTCCTGTGGCTATAGGAAACGGGTTGATACTGAGGCAGTTTGGGGTCTGCAGAAAACTTCATTAGCAAATAATTCTCCAGTTTTATTGCGGAGAACTCGCGGCTTGTGAGGCGTCACTTTTTACCTGCATAACATTCTTATGAAATTACTTGAAGAAATTTCTACTGATTAAAACTTCCCGTGCGTCTCAAAGTGTGCTACATAAAATGCGTACCACTACTTCGTCAGTATTCATCGATCTATTCAACATTTCATTAACAGCTCTAGTACTTGGCGTAGATCCCCAATCGATACCTTCAGGTGAACCATTAAGTGTAACATATGTGAACAATATTACAGTTAATTTTTATGATCAGAGAAAGTTTCATTTAGTGCAAATAAATTATTTTCAATCATCAGGGATTCTTTGTGAATGTTTAATATGTTTAAATTTGTAGAGGACGGTCTGTAGTCAACACACCAGGCCTATCTTCAGGCGTGTCATGACGAATAATTATCGCACTGAATTTGGCGTCGTACTTATTCCTACGAATTTCATGGTTGAAAACCACACACAGGTTGGATTGAATACGATGTAGGGCTAATTATAGATACAATTTTGCCTTGATATGTATATTAATTCGTGAGTATCTATGGAATTTTTAGCGTTTCATAGACTACTGACATGTAACTGGATTTCGTTTAACCAAAGAGTAGTTCATTTTATAGGGAGCGATGGCAATTGAATAAAAATGTACAAACATTCCAAGTAGACTAGAAGGCCTGCTGCAGTAACTGAACAGTTATGAACGTGAATTATAAATTTACGGAAGGATCAAGTAATGATAATATTTGTTGAATGACAAGGTAACTCACCTACTGATCTGCTCATATATTCTTAACGTAAATCAAACGAAACCGACCATTGTCTCTGTTTGACAGAATAATACCTCAAAAGGAAGACCTATGACAAACTGGTGATTCTACTGACTTGCAAACACCAAAGTCAGTTCAAACATTTTTTTATCGTTGTGTATAAGCCACATGACCTTCGCCTAGCTGCGATGTTTCCTGTCCGAAAAGTCGGCTGTCTTCGGAAAACACACATTTTAATTTTCTCTCACAGTAAATTGATCGTCATCCGAGGAAAAAGTTTATTGTAATTGTTTGCTGAGAAATCAATTGCGTGAAAGTTAAACAGCCATTCATGTTGTACGGGAAACTTCGAGATTCTGAAACACCCGAATATATTCCAGCGCGTGCATTTTAAAATAAAACTCTGATACTTGAAATGTTTTAACTGTCGTTGGTCGAGGGGATCTGGGACAAAATAGTTCAGTATTTACTGCGTAAATCAAGACAGTAGCCTCCGTGGTTAAGATGTCGATATTTTACGAGAAGTGAAGTACTTCTACTTAATTCCATAAGGCTGGTTGACTAGTTTTTTAGTTGTAATCTTACAGCAATCCATACCCTCAGTTTACTGATACGCTTACGGAACTTAATTTCTGAAACTTGTCTGGAAATTTCTTTCTTGACTCACGATATCTAGCAGCTTATCAGGAAGGACTGCTTAGCTCGAAGACATTCTAAGATCTTCGTTACTCCAAAAGGATCAACTCATTTCCGAGCTTCTTCGAATCCCCGTTCGATCGACAGAATAAGCGCTAATATTCCACTTAAGAGTAGGAATTAAACTAACAATAACTAACCTCCAGTCAAAAGTTTTTAAACTTTCATTCAAAATAATGTACATGTATGGTGCATTTCAATCTATAACATTTTTTAATTAGTTTTTCCAACTATTGCCAGTGAATTTTTCAATTCATTTGTGGCAACTAGCTTCCGTTACACGATGTTGCGCATTTTCAAGCCCTAATTCTGACTCAGAAGACGCAATGCTCTACAAAATACCAACACACGTTGGTAAAGTGGGAAACAAGTCGCATCTTTAGATCACCAAAGAATGAAAGGTAAACAACCTGGGCTCTTGTACGCAAGGAACGAAGAGAAACTCAGCGAAGCGCCAAGTCTCGAGTTCTAGTAGCTTGTCGATTTTGGCTAAGAAAATAGGACGAGCCTGGTAAGTTTGGAACAACTTTTGGCAACCTGTGAGGGTTACGAGCCAAAATAGCTACAGTCACATAAATACGGGCTAATTCCGAGCTTAAAATTCAAGCTCTCATTTGAGAGCGTGTTTTGAGCATCCGAAATGAAATATTTTTTTTTAACTTACGGTTTAAGCCAGTAAAACACTGTTACGGATTCCTCTTCATCAAAATAATAAAACTCAATTCAAAAAATGGCTGCCTTATGAATGTTCAAAACAGAACAAAATTTTTAACGCAGTTCAAGGAAAACATCTGAGATCGTACGAAAAATTCCCCAAGTGCATTCTGTGTTGCTTGTGGCACCTCCGGGGATTTCAAGGAACGACTTCTAGTTTTGTATTCAGTGTACGAGTGCCATAGTATCAGTTGTTGTTTCATTTCGAACTGAGAGTCTTGATTTTCATTATACAACTTCTATATTCACTTAAATAAAACATATTTACCCGTAGTTAGTGTAGAAAGGACTTGTATTTTATGACGAAAAATGTGTTACTTAACATTTCATGTTTGTTTAGCGAGTAATTGCATTACACTCTCACATACAAAAATACAAAGAGAAGATGCTCGACAAACAGCTGACTAATCATCAAATTACTCGTCTCGAATCATTTATTAGACTAACTAGGTGAGTTAACGCTAACTTGCAACAATTTAGAGGCAAGGACACTTACGGAAGACGACACTGCGGCGGATATTTTTATACAGCAGAGAACTTTTTTATGGTTTTATTTTGCCGTACACGCGTCACTAAAATTTTGGCAGCGATGCCACGCCGCTTCCTCGAGCCCTGAGGAGATCATTTAGCGCTGGGCAGCGGAGCATGTAATGTACCTTGCCTGCAACATCAATTCTTAAATATGAAAGACGGCTCCAAAAATTGGGATTTGGTAGCTGGAAATCAATTGTATCTGAATACAAAAGAGGTACTAATTTTGGTCTGAAGAAACATTATTACAGTGAACAGCGTCAGCGGTTGGCTCCCAATTAAAGGGTTGCTCTACGGTCTCACATAACTAGAAACACTCCTCAACTCCTATAAACGACAGCTCCAAATTATCACTCATCCTTGCTTTATACCTAAAGACAACGATCTAAACACCGTGCAGAATTCTAATTTAAAGTTTAAAATTAAGGTTAATGCTCGTCTCTTTAGTTTCTACGGTCTCTAAATGCTTTTATGATTTATAGGGTATAAATCTGATACAAGCCTAGACTGTGTGTGGGCTCTAAATAGAAGTGATTATTTGTAGCGAAACAAGAAGAGTGGTCTTCATGGACTTCCTCTGAAGCCGTTCCGCCAGCCTGCAAAGTTTTGAAGGAGAGAACTGCTGCCTGCAACGGGCTTTGTTGCGCTTTGTTAATGATCTCGAAGGGGTGCAGTCGCTTATTATCTTGTAAGGGACTGTTTAATTCCGGTTAACTTTCCTGTCGTCTAAGTTCTTGAGAACCTTTTAAGCTTTATCAACGTTCTGAATTAAAGTTTGGCTGGCATTTAGATTTTAGAAACGGGCTTCGTTTTCACCAACGTAAGCCGAAGAGGTAAGCTAGAGGTCTGTCAAATTTGAGCATCTTGAGTCAGAAGACTGTGTAGAAGCCATGCCGGTTAACGGCACTCATGAGTGACAAACTGAGCACTCTAATCTGTTACGCCGAATGAGCTCGTCGATTCGGATTACAAGTTTTCAATAGCAAGTGATACTTCTGCTAATAGAATTTCACTTTCGGAATTTTGATGAACCTTAGAAAAAAAGCTTTTAATACTTGACCCATTATTGAATCTGAATTTTAAATAGTGGCAATGAAATTATTTAATTCGCTTAGAAAAAATCGCTCTTCGCGTTAGATGTCATGTAAAACTCTTTTCTTGAACGTGCACTAAACTGACCGGTTGCACTATGTCCTAAGCTATTATGCGAATGACGTTGTCTGGGGTGATGTGGAAAAAATTAGTCGCAGGTCGCAGACATTTCAGGACAGCTAGTCAAAATGGGTACAAATTATTGTCTCGAAATGACAGGAGTACCGATTTTATACTAGTTGTTAATAACGAACAACTGAATTTTAGGTATCCACCGCTATTTTGTTTTACACTTTTTCGGCAAAAGACAATAAAGATCCAATTCCATAGATAGGATGTTGAAACAGAAAATTAAGAGAGTGAACAGCCTGCATTTGGTTATTTATACTTCATTTACTTGTCGATGTGATCGCCCTTTTTCTCAAGATGATTCAGTGATCCATGAAAAGGGTGAAGCTTGAAATAACATATTGCCCTAAGTTGTTCTAAGGGAACTTAAAAGCTTCTCAAAGACTGTCTTCAAACAAAACAAACAAACATCGGCATCTAAGGATGCCTTATTTCCAATTCAAACCTAATACATATCACCTTGTACATTGGTTTTTCAAATGCCTTATAACTAACACCAGGACACAATGAAGCTTTTCCCGGTCAAGACCGTCACCCATTTCAGACACCTGGGTAGAGTGGAGTATTCTGCTTCGAATTTTTCTGCTATGCCCAACGGAGAAAATCGCTACCCAGCACCGGGACTCGAACCCTCGATGCCTTCACGGAAGAGCAGGTCCTTAAACCACACGGCTATGACGAGCACAGACATATGTAGCTTTCCACCTTAACAGCCAAGATCATATTCCACAAACTTTCAGCACCGGTGAGGTCGTAGAATGAAGTAGCCCACCAAAATACTGTAGACGAACCCCTTCATCATTGTGGGAGGCCAAAAATTCTTTGTCCGCCTTAGTGAGCAGGTGCATTATCATACATAAAAAGACATTTGACTTGAATGATTTTCCGCATCTAGTATCGCGGACAAGCATCTTCCGAAAAATCCTTCCCAGAACATAATTTTTTCTCTCCTGTGATGTCACTTGATGCCACTGGAAAAGAACCTGAGCGTCACGATGAGCCTCAAGGTCATCGTGAGCCTCACTGGAAAGGAGCCTGAGCCTCACGATGAGCCTCACGGTCATCATGAAGAATCCAACCTTTCGACGTCCTGTCAGGTCCGTCCAGGTAATCTTCATTCGTCTGTCTGTGAAATTATCACGCAGAACTCAACCTTCAACTACTTTCTGGCCCATAAAATTCTTTTTGCCTTATTACAGTGCATTATATTTACTGGTGGACCAACCTTCGGTTTGACGAATTATCCCAGCTTCTTTGCGGAGGTACAATGTGTCTGAGGAAAAACTTCACCAACGCTAGCTGCGTCATGAATATGTAGTTTTACTGCTGTAGAACTGCATTTTATTCGTTGTAATTTTTCTCAATTTGATGGGAGATATTTTACCCATACCGTGGTCGTTTTTTCCTTTGTTGGCAAAATTTAATTTTCAATGGCTTTTTTGACTGTTCGGGGGTCCTGGCTCCATTTCCTTAATAAAAACCTCTTGAGACACCCCATCAGAACCTGCATTGGTGATCGTGGCTTTTCCATTAATACCAAGTGACCTATTTTCCCCTCCTAAGATGGTTGAATTTAAGGATCTGGAACATAGTAAAACATTATATAATTATAACAAAGTAAAACATTAAAATAACAATATATAAGTTATTCGCTTATGAGTTATTCGTTAAACAGCTCTGAAGGCCGTGCAGTTCTCGTGCAGTTCTCTAGCGTTTTGATGTTAAAAGAAAACTATATTACTTTGTAAATATCTTAATGATTCCAGAAAAACTTGCACGTTTTAGAATGAACCTGGGATTTGCTCCATTTTGGAACAATTTACCAACCATTCAGAACCATTTATCAGGGAAGATACAGCTATTTGTTAACAGCTGGCTTTATCTAAAATTAGATAAGGAATATGTCCCATGCCATACTTATAATAGATGGCAAATATTGCACCTAGCACCCTGGAATGTGCTGCTGCACATTCCAAGTAAAAATTCCATTCATTGTAAACGGAAAAATGTGTACATGCGCTTTCTTCACTCATTTTTCTTGTGCAACATTTATCCAATTTTCTCGAGTTGTTACAGGGCATAAAAAATGACAAACTTTCGGTTCTACTCACATGCTTGGTCTGAAGCTCTTCTGAATAACATTGAAATTCCACATTTTTTGATTGATAATTCTTTCTTTTTATGTTCCTGGAGACATTGAGCGTAGACGTACAGGTGCACATATCAGACTGACTCCTGATCTTGGCAGTTATTACAACATAAATTACTAAGAATAAATTAAGATTTCTAAAGCCCAAAATTAATTTAAGATTAAAACACTCAAAATATGTAATCAGTTGCTGCAAAATATCATCTCTGCTGGTACAGGGAACCACTTAAAAATCGTTGGGCCTACAGCTGAGAGGAAATCCTCTGTATTACATAAGTTTTGTATTCAGGTCTTACTAGAATTCTAAAGAAACAATTCAAGAAAAATGTGTACATGCGTTGCTTGTCTACCAAAGTCAAAATCAATGTTTGCAAACATTTTTGTGTTCCCTTTAACAGCGTTACATTCGAGAGTATCTGCAACACATCATGGTAGAAAACCACACTTAAATGTTTAAGTAATAATGGCCATGCAAAACAAACTGTCTAATTTTGGAACTACGCAACAATGAAGTGGCTTTTCTTATCTTAAAACAGAGTATTTGGTACTTATGCGGTATGTGTGATTGATAATTGGGATAAGGACATTAGGACTATTTTTCACCAAGTACGCATAACACCAGAGCTTGATTGGTATCTATATAGCAGCAAAAACCCTCAAAAACCCTGTACCCAAGAATATGCAGCTCCGTACATTCATATTAACTAATTCATTTCCTAATTTATTTCTCTTTTAATTCTCTGTCTTTTCGTATTCCTATTAGTATTTTTATCCTACCCCATTCCGTCCTGTTAATCAATTCCATCCCGTTCCGCTCCGTTCGGCTCTCTTTCATTCTGGTATATTCTAATTTCGTTCTTGGCTAGTTTACTTCCATTTTTGTTTCAATTCTTATTGATTTCATTCTATTTTATTCCACTGAATTTTATTTCATTCTATTCCGCTTTTTATTATTCCTTTTTCTTGTTTTACTCTATTCTGCTATATTATATTTTATTCTATTTTATTCTAATATATTTCATTCCAATCATTTTTGCTACTTTATTCACTCCATTTGATTTCATTCATTTTTATTATATTGTATTTTATTGGAACGCATTTCAATTTGTTTTATCTTATTTTATTCTTTCGCATTCAATGGTCGCAACTGTAGGACCGCAAAGTTAGCTTGCCAATTATTCAACAAGGATCTGCCATTTACCAGGGAAAAAGGTTTGCTATGTGATCGTGTTCACATTTTAAATTTTTCCCTCAAGCCTCAGTGCATGCATAAATTTTTTTCTGCTTCATCCTGACCATGGCTGCATTGAAACATCGCTGCAGAGATTATGTCCTCGAAGATGTTGCTCAGTATGTCTCACTCAATATTATTCAAGAATATACTATTAGGCCCAAAGAATTAAGGGGTTACAGAAAATTTAATAGAAGTTCAACAAATTTAACGCAAGTAACTACATGGAGCCCAACAGATTTTATTTACAGTTTGAGCCTAGTGCATTTGTTTCTTGGCAAAAGAATACATTTCTTGGTAATTGTCACTACAACTCCTGTATCTAATATCTATCACCTTGAAGTTCAGGTGCAATTTTGAAAATAAGAGAAGTTATTTAAACCATATGATTAATTTTGTTCTGAAACTCAGAGCATTTATAACTCAGCATCAACAGCGCGGGGCGGCAGCAGGTGAGCACTTACAAAAATATAATATTCACTTTCACTGTTTTTTTTGCATCGCGGTAGGGCGCACCTGTGTAGTAATTCCACCAGTGATCTCGACTGAGCAGCACCAAATAGCGGTGGGTAGTTAATGGCTACCATTCCAAACTAGTACCGCAGTAGAAAGCATTCAATTTTTGGCCCACTGAATTGCTAATAAAAGAGTTATTTCTTCAAAATGTTTGTACATCCCATGATATGGCTATTGTGTTACCTATATATGTTAACCAATCAAAAATATTTATGATAAAACACTTTGAAAACATATTTAATGCATTTGTTACATCAACTTAATTCAAATTAAACTTATTTCTTTTTAGTTTTCTTACCAGTGGCCGCGATCGTTTCGCTGCAGTTGTAACTATTGGAACAATGTACGTACACTCCACACCTTTGAAGGCGACTTACCATAACGAACTCCCACGAACCATTGAAATCAATGCCCCACATTCTAAAGAGTAAACGTATCCAGCCCGGTCCTTTTTATTTTTAAAATGATTAGGAGTGCCACATATAATGAATAAAAAGTGAACACAACCTTTGACAAACAATAATGAGCTGCTAGCAAAGTACCTGATTAATTTTTTTCAAGGCAAACGATTCCCAGTATATTTTTCTGTCCTGGTAAAGTATTTAGTAACGAGAACGCAAATTCTATGTAATTTTTAATCTAAACATGAACTCCAAGTTTGTAGCCGCACCAGCTTCCGGTAAATTCATATATTCAAATTACACTTGCATTCACAAAAATTCATGAAGGTTAATTTTACGTCCTACACCTTTCCCACACATCACGCCAGGAAAATGCTCTCAAATTATAAGTGGCAGGGGAGCGTTCCCGGGAACGAGAGCTTCGGAAAATATGTAAAGACAATTCGGGAGCAGTTTTACTTTGGTTCTTTTCGGCAGGCGTCTTAACAAACTCTAATTAACTAATCCTGAAATGACTCAATAAAGAAGACGTTAGAGGCAATCGTCAGGGTAGAGGGCGTGTCTGTGGCCATACATAACCGCTACCTCGGTCCCTTCCTGGCCTCTGCCATCCTTGGGTCACCCTCATCGGACCAGTAAAGTCACGTAAGCCAGCTCACTTAGCTGGCTTCACCTTCTGAGTTATGCAGGGTCGTCGTTTTGAGTATAGGCTTAGGAAGAGGAGGCCACCAAAAGTTCCGCGTAATCGAAGTGAGTTTTGAGGGCTTCCCTGCAATGTCCATGTGGCCAGAAACAATAAGCTTATGAGCCCCAGTTCTCGATTTATAGAGAACAGGGGCCATTCTGGCGCGGCTACGGGCCGCCTATAAACATAGTTTCTTGGCTGACATGAAACCGCATGGAAATTAACCTGAACGAGGAATTATGAGGCAATTTCCAGGAGGTATGCGGATGATTTGTTTCGCGGTGTCGATAATTGAGACTTCAGTGAGCATAGAATAGATCGCGGCACTTTGTGAAAACTTCAACATCGGCACTAATTTGTTTCGCTCCGCTGTTTTCAATGGGATTTTTTCAAAATTAGGAGCCAAACTTATATTAAAATTGTGTTTGTGCTAGAAATATAAATGTTCTATACAGGAGTGGATTACATATATTCTTGACATTTTTCTCAACTTATTGCTAGTATGGGAGGAAATTTGTCGTAGTAAAAATGCAGCTTCGTCAACCCTCTCAATTTGTGAGCAATGTTTCTTTGACAGGCAATTTTTTAGTTGCTTTCCTCACAAGTGAATGCTTATTCGAAAGTATTCAACTGTCATCTTTAATAGCATATTATTTAATATTAGTCAAACACGTTAAACAACAAAAATATTGGCAATATGTGTACTTAATTTGAAAAAAAATATTGAAATGAACAACGCAGTACATTTCAGTTCCCTTGAATATTTTATTAGTTAATATTTTATTAGTTGCCGTTGAAAAATTTTTAACAAATGTTTTTAACGTATTTTGAAGACGCACTGAGCTCAAATTTTTTCGATATGTTAAAAATTAGAAAAATAAATTTCACTGCATCCTTTACAAATGAATGCAACTATCCCTTTATTGTATCATTCGACATTAATATATGTTCACAAGAAAGACTTTAATTTGGAAAAAACATACGAAATAGTCAAAGTAGTTGTCCACTTCTCACTATGTATGAGTGATTATGCAACCTTTGTTTCCGTTATGGACAAAATTGTCTGTGCCGAAATTTTAGTGCATGCATGGAGAAATGTTTTGAGGTAATTCAAAATAGAGAAAAATATCTTCGTATGTCCAACCTGCTATCACCGCATTTGGTATACAATTGCTAGAATTGGGACACTCTATAATATGTTTTGAAAATTGAGAAAACTATATTTTTCCGAGGAAAAATTTCATTCCACTCACACAATTGGTTAACAAATGAAATGAATGTACGAGTACATTATACAATAGGTGCTCACTTCGGGTAGTAGTAACAATGCAATTCCTGTCTCTAGATCTCTCTTGAACATTCATCATTGTACCTTTTTGGCTCAATCGTATGGCTTAATTATTGTGAAACCAATTGCAAGAGTTTTCGACACGGACAGAAATTTCCCTGAACTTGTAACTCGATCCGAAAGTGATCTGAGAGTTTTTCTGCGCAGACCTTAATGCTCTTCGGTCAAAGGTACGATTCTATAACTCATTTCGATGATATATACTACACCAGCTGATTTTTATATCCACATGGATTATGGAAAATATCCACATGGATATTTTGAGTTGATATTTCAAAAAGGCTGTAGTGATTTCAGATGAATACGAAAGCGAATTTATACTTAAGAATTTTTGTCCAAGTATTGGCACTAGAAATAGTAGGTGACAATGATTTGGAGACCAATATGAAGCAAATTTTTAAAGCATGATAACAGCAGAAGAGTTTTCCGGCTTCCAGTAAAATAAATCCCACGTAAATCTATGCTTTGAATTGACGGTACAAATACGAATAAAAGTAATTTAACAAACTATCCATCGACTCCAAAGCAATATTACAGCACAACACCACGAACAAATACGCCTGATGCAACCCGATGTTGATTCACTTACTCGCTTATCTTATACGTAATTTATGTTGGATGGAACTGTTAAGCTCGTTCCCATCCCTCCTTCTCCATGCAGCAGCGGACGCTGGGCGGGGCCGGAAAACAAGACTGCAGCTCGAGTTGGCATGCCGACCACGGCGGCCCTATAGCTCCTCTCAACTTGTTCCCTGCAGATCTTGAGAGCAGTCGAGCGAATCTTGCCCCTGCAGCTCTTAATGACTAATTTCCGCTCTAACTCAAGGAAACTATAATTAACAAGAGAATTCTTAAAATGCTTTCAAGTTCTCCATGCACTTGGATGATACACAGCAGACTCAAGAGTCTAAAACTCTTGGAGTTATTTGAGAAGTTTTAGAAGCAATGCTGACACATAACCACTAAATGCACACCAATTCTTGTAAGATTTATAAAAAAGATTCACTCCAATGTGTTGTTCTACCATGTGTCAGACAGGGCATTTGACTTGTTGTAAGCACGCTATTTAGTTATTTCTTTTGGCGTTGATGCTTCTATGCTTCTATGTTGATGTACGGTAAGTGTAAAATATTACGGTGTTTGCGATGTTCCCGGAATGCCACCGAGCAATACGGAAGCCAAGAAGAATGCTCACATTGTACCTTGAAAACATCGAATCTTCTCTCATACTGCTATAATTGTACAGTCACTTTGCACATAAGAAATGTGTAGCAAAAGTGTTAAAAGCTTACGATAAAACTGTAAGCTTTTATGTTGTAAGCTTTTACAAAACTGTAAGCTTTTTACAAATAAATATGAAATTCATGATTTATAAATTAATTAATTTAAAGACGTTTCATTATCGAAGTTTGGGCGAAAGACCGCTTTCATATACATCAATGCCCCCCCCCCCCCCAAAAAAAAAAAAATAAAATAAAAAATAAGTAAGCTAAACCTTGCATAAATTCTTGCATTACATCATCTGGATATACACAGAGTATAGTCATTCGAAACTCACACTCCACATGGATATTTTATTGCATGCTTCACTAAACGAAGTTAGCTTTGGAGTTGTACTTGTTTTTTTAGAATTTGCCTTAAACAATTTGGCATAATTTAACACATACACGAACAGGTATCCCAGCAGTCAAACGCATCTCCACGTTTTCGATCCTAACACAATAAAATCATTGCTCAAGAGGACAGATCTAGTTATATAATTATAATTAAATACAATACTTTAGGGTAATATCCCCGCATACGGAAGGGAATGCAACAGTATATTTAAATCACCTTTGAACGTGTTTATTCCAGTAGTTCAACAAGGTTGAATTGAGTTGCGTTGAGTTTGATTGAGAAATTTAAATAAAAGTTGAGTTGTCCGCAACATTCGCTAAAGTTCTGGTGAGAACGGCAATTGTTCACCCTCTATTAACTCTGCGTTGGCCTCCTGGAGTTGCCGAAAGGAGTTAATCCTGGCAGGTTTACTTACTGCATTAGAAAAATTCTCAATCTATTAGAAATTAAAGAGTAGTCAGCTTCTGGCTTAGGAAATTCTGAAAATCGCAAATGAGAAATTTCAAAGGCTTGTAATTGATTAAAATGAGTACAAAATAATAAAGAAAAGCGATAAATCGGTGCTGTAAAATAATTTAAAATACTACCAACATCCTTTCTCGCACAATCAAATTGAATGTCTGCAAAAGGTGGAAAATTGTCACCCACTTTGAGCTGCTCCCATGAAAGAACTGCAAACCCTTCGATGTTCACCATAAAAAAATTGACAGAATGATTTGATAAATTTGATCGTACTCAACTCCTTATGATGAGCCTCCTCGAATTGTTCTTAGATCATCTGTCAGATGTGCAAGTAGTTAATTGTAGGTTAAACGCTCTGCCCTGCCTGCGGTGCTCATTAGATTTTGTGCCCACGAATAGTCAAAAACGCTATACATTAGTCCATTTACGAAGCACAGTGGAAAAATTCGAAAGAAAGTGGATCTTTGCGACGAAGATGACAAATTTTGTAATGTTGAAAGCATGTCTTCCAGCTGAACGCTAGTAGACCGTGATCGTGAACGACTGATTATTTTGGCTTATCAGAAGTAGATGATGAAAGTTAAAATTAAAGCAATAAAATGGAAATCAAAACTTTTGGCCAAACTAACACACCAGTTTTATCCCTAATCCAATTCATTTCAACGAATTAATGTAAGTATTTTGGTTGTAAAAAAGTAAAAATGTATTTATATTTGTATGTATTATTTAGACGGTAATATTTTCTTAGTTCTTCAGATCATTCTCAGTCCTTTAGATCGGCGTTTATTTCAGAATTATAATCGGTAGGAGAAATTCTGGAATTCAAAATCTGAAGATAAATCATTATTTAAAAATCATCAGAGATTGTCTAAGTATGTACGACGTACACAATCGAACCCTTAACTGAGACTACTATAAATTTTATTTTTCAACCAGCAGCAAAGTTGCACTATTCAAAGCACCAAGCTCACAGAACCGGGTTCTCTTGGGCTGCTCTCACTCTCCAAACCCCAATAGCATCTCAAGATACAAGTAATGCACTCGGTTGTATCAGATTTTACAAAACACGTATTGACGAGCTCTCCGACGCCAATGCTCGCACCACGAAAAAATTGACGGCACATGAAACTTCGTTTGGTCGGTTCGTTCTAGGCTACCGAGTTGCAATGGGATTAAAAAGCAGCCGAACTTGAAACAGCTCAAGAATCTGGGTGGTGGGGGAAAACCTAGTCATAAAGCATCTCAGTACAACTCTAAATTGAGTCCATCAAGAGCCTTTCAGCAAGCAACAACGAGCCTTTTCCTATTAGCTTTGAGAACAAAAGCATGAAGATGCTCTTTAATGTTTGGTCTTACGGCAAATTTGAGAACTATAATGGAAGACAACCAAGGGATTATTTTCTAGAAACAACTGAACTAATAAAGGGCGTGTTGGATGCCGTTAAAGCACCCTTAACCGCTTCTACGCACGATTCCTTGGTTGAGAATCTCCCGAGCCTCTCTTGAGAACCCACGTTTGTGGATCCATCGACCAGCCGTGCAATTGAGAGATCGAGATAATGCTGTGAATTTGTGGGATGAACATCGCTGAAGTATTCCTAGACGAATTACATGCAGAACCTCTCTATGCTGTGGAGAAAAATAACCAATGTTGAGAGTATTTACTTGAGTACTGATTCGAAGAACAATGAAAACCCACTCAAGGAATAAGCTGTCTTGTGCTGGTCAATGTTTGGAATAAGTCAATACCACTCTTTTATATATCTGAGTGGTATTGGAAAAATTCGCAAAGGATAGAAACAAATAATAAATGTAGGTATATAATAAATATTCATATACACGTAATAAAAATGTTTACATATACATATTTATTGTTTATCACTAATCTATGTGAGTTTTGGCAGTATCACGCAGATTTATAAATGAGTGGTAAATGACGACAGTCGAATAAAAACACAAATAAAATGAATTCTCGGGCTCTACAATTTCGCTAATTGTTAAACCCTAGTGTGTAGGATTAACGTGATCCACCTCGGTGCATCTGCGCTTCTTCGACAGTGTAAATGCACTGGGCATGATTTTTGTAATCTCTGTACATGGTTTCATTAAATTTGGAAATTAATTTGCTAATTTTTCACTCTCATATTAAAATCTAAATGCAACAATAACTCAACTCTTTCATGATTGTTTTGTGTCATTGATGGCTATAAACAGTCATCGAATATTGATATCACCAAATGTCATTTGATTTGTTTACTTAATGACCCTAACAGCTAGATCAATGCATGCACCGCACATACTAAAAAGCCGTTCCAACATCAACAGAAGAGTTGGCGAAGAAATTTATAACTACAATTCCTCTCTCACACACGAGAACAATTAATAAATGAACAAAGATGTTGTAATGATGTTCCCTTACTACAACTACAGTTTAAGGATCGCAGGCAAAGAAATGGACGGCGCACTCGTTAGTTTAACTTTTATGTAAATGAAGCACACGGTTATGGAAATAGTAGTCAAAAGATTGCACAGCCTAGAATTTCATGCAGAGATGCTACATCACATTTGCATGCATGGCATAAAATGTATAAGCATTAAATAATAATTTTAAGACCGTGCTGCTTGAAAGTTTGTGTGGAGCAATGCCCACAACATTTACAAGCAGTATGAAAGTGTTCGTACGTTAATTTAACTCCAAGTGGACTTAAGAGATACACCGACTTCGTAACTAGCTGATGATTGAACCTTTCTCATTGAAGAAATCAGTAGAAAACAAGAAGCAGTGAGTTAGCCGAGTGTCAAAGAACGTTTTGGTTTGAGTAGGTATTTGCGATAAATCCTAGGCGAAAAAAGTTGTATCGAGTGGGTTTTCAAACACGCTTGTTTTCTCTTTTGATACACTGAATAGGAAATTAAAACCAAAGAATAATATTATGGATATGATGAAAAGAAATCAAAGCTGGCGCTGAATAATTTCCTAGGAAATGCACGTTCAATCCACACATATCCGATCTAATTTTTGAAATAAATGAAGTTTGTCCGATCTTAAATATGAGTTGAATACAGTAGTTTGATCTAAAGCCCTAGGCAATCTGTCTTCGATTAAACAGTACGACTCATACTACACACGGTTATGGAAGGAAAGCTTAATGTAAACAATGCATAGTATATAACAGAATAAATGCACTGCGATTTTTTATTGGCTGCAAGAACAATTTTATACATGTGAAAAACTTTACCTGTAATCCAGGGCTAAGACTACTACGTTCTTTACGGTAGCGGAGCACCATTGGATGTGGGGCATTTTATGGTTGTGGTATCAGACTGTTGTTTGCGTAGACCTCACTCTTGTTTACTTTCTTAATGAGATACATCAACCGGAGATTATCTACGAATTTAAAACACAAGCAAAGGAAGCTTGAATGCCTACAGGGTTGCTTGTGTCCTCCTATAACTGCTCACGTAATTGGGTGTACACTCTCTCTACCTGATCTCCAGCGGGCCACTTCGATTCGGCATTTGTGTTCCATTTGGAGGTTCGAAAAGTGACACCTACGAGTGATTTAGTGTCTGGTGCTGGGCATCTGACAGCTACATCCAGTACATAAAAATTAACTTAAATCAGCTATGAATTTTGAAAAGGTCATTACTGATGATTCATACTTAACGAGATAAATTTCTTACCGATAATTATACGGTACCTAATGATACGGTCATTACAAGTGCAGCGGCTTACTGGACTTTGAATAATTGGATATGGTTTGAGGATTGCTGAAGGGCTTACTCAGAAGTAGCGTATAGTTCTGTCTTCGACAAGATAAAGACCTCTCGTAGAACAACTTGGATCTGATAAATAAATAAATTAAGGCAGATGCATGATTCAAAAAGGATGCTGTAGCGCTTATTATTTACGATGCATTATTGTCGTATAAGCTTTTTAAACCTGTATAAAAAAATTGAATATCCATTTCTGAACTCAAATGTGATTGGAGCCTCTCTGTGCCTTGAGATTTTATAGAGTGATCGCTGCAGAAATCGCTTATCAGTGCAAGAAAAAGTAATAACTTTTTTTTTGTACCTAATTACATTCATTTGCTCACCCATTGGACAGGTTTTCTAAACATATTGAGAAGTAAAATACAAGAGATGAAGTTAATTTCAGGGACAAATTAGCAGGCTTTACCTGTCAAGGTAGTTAATAATAATAATAATAAGATTTTGACCGGCAATATATATTAATATTTCTGACCAAAACAGGCGGCCCTCCTAAAGTGTGAGGACGCGTTTAACACTTTACGAATTCACCACATTACAAACCTCCTATTGCTTACTATTATGAAACATTGAATGGTAACTTAAAACTAGTATTTAAATGTTAACCTCCTATTGCTTATTATTATGAAACACTGAATAGGAATTTATAACCAATATTTAAAGGTTAATCTCTTATTGCTTACTATTATGAAACATTGAATAGTAATTTATACCCAATTTTTAAATGTTATGAGGCTTTAGTTGAATATTATGAAATATTGAATAGTAATTTATCACCAATCTTTAAATTTTATCAGAATTTAGTTGAATTTTGGCTTCAAATAGCTAAAAGTTTGGCTATTTTCTTTTCGGAATCCTTTGGGATATTTGTTTAAATGTTCACTAGATATCATAGTTACTGTAAACACTTGCGAATATTTTGATGCTTTTTTCGTGATTCAGCCCTGAAATCTGCCGTCTCCAACAGAATACAAAAATGGCTGCTCGATAATGCATCTCCTTGTGAATGGATTCTCCAATTTGATAGACTGTGACACAAATAGAAACTTTGACGAAGAAATCTCAATTTTATTCACCGTGGGTCACTTAAAAAGAAAGAAAATGTTAATACATATATTGATAAGATTCGAATTTGAACTGCAATATATAGGCTTTTTAAAATATAAAAATGTGAGCTTAACGCTGTAACAAAGTGACGTGTTTTATTTAAACTTGGACTCGAATTTTTTCTTAAAATATGTAAAGGGGTTTTAGCCATAGATGAATGAACGAAGTAGTACGAAGAGAATATTCTAAAATAATACCATTAGAATTTGTTGAGTAGAAAGGCTAAATTAAGGGGTTACTGATGTCTGTACTCGTTTCGTCTGTAATCATTCGTCATCATATCAGTTTGCGGATCCTAAAACAAAAATTATTTCTGCATACCCTAAATTAATTTCAAGAGTTCGCATGCACCAGTTTGGACCATGTTACGAATATCAACTACGAATTATTAACCTGAAATCAACTGGTGACGAAAAATTATTTGTCTGTAGATGACCAGTCTTGAGAAACAGTTTGCAAGCTATTTATCTCAGTGATAAGGATGTTCAAAGGGCGCGCCCGGCGACAGCTTGCGATAACTTTTAATGAACACTTCCAGCTTCACGGCGCGATATGGACGGCTGGATGATAGCAGAACTTAACGGCCTCCATATTTAAGTGTCTGCATGGATGCTGCTAGATTGATGTCTCTACCACCAACGCAGTAAAGCCCGACTCTACGCGATCATATCGGGAGTTGTATCGCCTTGTCGCCGAGGTAAAAGACGCTTGAAGTTATTGTTATGGCTCTTAAAGAAGTTGCGTTATCGCTGCTATTTATGTTTATTTGCACTCAATGCCTGAAGTCTTACGCCGATAACATGGGACTTGCTGCACTGAAAAAAACTGTTATAAAGTCCTCATTGAATTTGATGGCATGAATGCTCGAGAAGAGCGAGACGCTTGTCTCCACTACTTCCAAAAAAATGAAGTTTTAAAGCCACGCCTGAATATGAGAACTCTCGTTCAATGTCACAATTAGCACTGAGATATCATGCCGCGTATTGTTAGCATCACCTCCAGTACCCATTATTCGTATGAAAACTAATGGACTTTTTTTTTATTCCTGCAAAATCATGACTCAAGATTTAGTGTTGTAGAAAGATATACAGTTCTCTGACTTATATTGGCATCTTTAAAATTTGGCTTGTGCTTTCAAATCTTTTCACCGGGTTTTCGTTTGGTAGAGCTGATCGAGTAGAGCAGAGCCGAGCAGAGCCTAGAGGAGCTGAGTGAAGCGAAATGGAGTGGAAAAAAGCAGAGCAGAACGAGGAACAGCACAGGACAGCACTGGACGGTATAGCACAGCACAGAACAGATCAGAACAGAACAGCACAGCACAGCTCAACACAGCACTGCACAATGCAATCCTGAAACTGTGGGCCTATACATATGTTTCCAGACATATTCAATTGCAAACCACAAGAAGTGACTGATTACGAATTACAATTTTGAATAATGTTCTAAGCTAGAGAGTTGCAAACGTTGTTCCTAATTATGATTTTATAAAAGTCTACTGCGTACTGTTCTGAAATATGTCAATTAACAAAAAAAATGTTGGTGTTAATTAGCTTATAAAACTCTCTCTTTACAACGGTATTCCTGCCACAAGCAATCATTCATCAGCTCTAGGATTTTGGTGGTATTGTGAAACAGAAGCTACATTTCTATTACATAGATATTTTAGTCTATCTCCCAAACATCTTTAAAATTATGCATTGCATAAATTTCAATTAAAAATTTTGCTGACGGAACCATTTCAAGCATCGCCCTCAAAAATAGAGTTTCGGAGGGGGGGGGGGGGGGAGGGGGGATGGTTACGGTGTCTATTCTTCTATGGCTGTGAATGCTCTATATTGTAAAAAATACTTAGAAAAATTAGCAAACAACGTTTGAACTTTTTCGTTTTGAGTTCCATAAGGCTTTCTTAACACATTTTGTATATAGCATTCCTGTGAATTCTATTTTGAAGCACCTTTGCTGTTTTACTTTGTAAGGAAACGTTTATTCAAATTTAACATAAAAAGATGATAATTCTTCAAGTAATGAACGGCAGCAGCATCTTCAGATCTGAGACGGTCTGGTGAGGAGCAGAAGACTATCGCGAGGCTGGATCGCCTCATCCTACAATTCGTCGCTCATTTTAGGCTCACAGAGGCTAAGTCTGCGGTGGGTGAGCTGTAAGGACTGAAAATGTCCACCTCAGCCTTTATCGCCTCAGAATGCCCTTAAAAAATTCGTTCTCATTTCATGCCTTCTTGCCGGTGTTTAGTATTAGTATCTGTGTTTTCTCTTAATTATTCCTTTTCTGATTGTTATATGCTTGGTGTCTTTTAGGTAACATGTTAGCAGCATCACGCCTAGCAAACGTGTTCAGAGATTATGGCTTCATTTTTTGTGAAATTTGTCCCTTTGTTATTTAAAAACTGTAGAAGTGGTTGAGAATAACTGAACGAACAATCAGCGTGCATGGGAAGTAAGCATTCGTCTTTGTTTTAACATCTATGATCATTTACTGTAAGCCTTCCTTGACTTTTCCACAAATATTATTCGGACCGTCTGCTGGAGAAGTTATCTTGGTTGACCTACATCGGTAAGAGGATGATGACTGTCAACAACTTAAGATGAAAATTGCTGATGATTTCTTGAACTGACAGCAAGTTTATCGCTCACGATCTCTCAAGGCCTCTTTTCCTCATTCAATATCCATGACTTGAGGAACATCTGAAAAATATGAACGTTCACATTCATATTGCCTTCGTAATAAGCTAATGTGGTAGATTAATTGGATTGAATTAGTACAGTCATGTGAGGCGACATTCAACAAGAGTCGTGCTATTGTAGATTAGAATATATGGGTATATAATTTTCCATACTGCTTAGTACTGAACGCATGTTTTAATAAAAAAATTCATTCGAAGTACATTCACGGTAAATGATTTTCCCAGAAAATTTTGCTACAGAAAAGTGATAAAAGGACACTATATAGGACACGTGATTCATGTATAATTATATACACAGTTATGTACTGATTTATAAATATCCTTCCTCACGATATGACGGACTCTCAGTTCTTGTAGGGCACGACTTGAAACCTTTGGAGTTTTGTCCATCTTTTTGATGTCCTTCAAAAATTTTGACTAATAATTATTAATGAAAAAATAACCATTCGATTTAATTCAATTTTAGGTATGGTGGTCTTGAAAACAGTATTGAAACCTAGTTCCAAAAAACAAGAAAATCAATCAATAGAAAAAATGTACCATCAATGAAAAAAATTATAAACAGAAGGTGGCACATTATGATGAACGACTCTTCAGGTGAAGATAATTTTAAGTTAAATTTAAGCTAAAAATCTAAGTTAATTAAGATTAGGTAGCGTCAATACGCGAACAATTACGATAAAAAGGAGACCGCTATTTTCCTATTAAAAGACTTCTAAAAATTACGTGAAATCGTGGAGGAAATCATACCTTGGTGTCATCTTTCTTAAAGTCTTTCAACTCACGCTCTTCATAAACCTTATATGCACATATGTATATAACTGTTTGCGAAATGATGTGTAAAATGATATAGATAATTAAAAAATGAAACAAAATTCTTGAACAACGTCACACACTTTTATTCGTTCATGTCCTGTGTCGCATTATCTTGAGGTATGAAGCCATTAAAGGAACAGAAGCGATATCAACTGTGTGGTATTCACACTTTAACATGCGAGCATCTGACCCGCAGCTTTTTTAGACCGCTCCCGTGCCCATGTCGCGGGTCTAGCTTTAGTAATGAAAGGTTTCAGTCAAACCTGATGCACCGATTGTGCCCAGAGCGCGGTGCTTCCGATATGCCTCATTGAGCGATGGGAGCCTCTTTTATGTTGATGTAGGGCTCACGACTACCGACCTACACCCGTATCAGGATACGCTAGGCACGCTCATAGCACACATTTTAGCCTTAATTTAAATGGTTCTCTGTAATTTGAGGATGACCGGCAATATTTGCACCGTTATTAGCGGTGCACTCGAGATCACCTGGTTTGATAAAAGGCGATCTAACTTATTAAACATCATAATGTAATGTATTGCTCAGAATGAATTATAAGATTAACTATATTTGTTACCTATCTGGCATGGCAGGGCCATATTTTATTAATAATCTTCCTTGGACGGGGAAAAAAACAGGACGCTGAATTTCCCTAAGTGTTGTAAGGACGGAGGCATCTATGACGGAACTCGCTCCTTACTTCTGACCGAGCGATTGAGACCTATTTTTTAAGTATAGCATTTGCTCTTGGTAACCCATCTTTCTGAACTGTTTAACGTCCACTGCTGAAAGAGAAAAAGGAAAATAGTTTTTCGTAAATCCAACTACATAGTAGCCACTTCAAGTGGCCGCGCGAACAGAGAACCCTGTGGTGACTCTTCATCATGGCAGATAGCCAATGTTTTCATCCTCTCACAAGACCAATTGAGAAAAAACTTTTAATAATCTTTTCGGAGGCTTTGAGCAGAATTTTCAGCATAGTTGATTCGCGCTAATGCCCACGAAGGGTGAACGTGTTTTTGCAGTCGAAAGAATGTTCTCAGTGTCAGTAATTCTTGCAGGGAGCAATAAAAGGAGGTTCGGCAGGCGCCAGCGCCGCACTCTGCCACTGATGCTTTCATTACCAGTGATCGTATCTGTTTTATTCTCTCGCACCAAGGGCAAGCAATTATGATAAATGGAAGTTTTAGATGGCAATGCTACGAAGTGTTCATTCTCTTGAAATGTACTCTACTGATTTTGCTGCGAAATTATAGGAAGCACGAGCATTAGAGGCGATCTCAAATACCAAAATCGACGCGTCCGAATCCGAAGACTATTATAGAGATGCCATCTATCTTAAGTGTCAGGTAGAGGGCTTAGTGAAGTGATCGACTATTGGGGCGTGCGAACAATTTCTTCGAAGATCAAATCTAGTAATGCACTTCATCGGACACGGCGATAATAAAGCAGCCTCCCAGGGTTGGTAAGAAGACTATGCATGCACTTTTACCCGTTGTGTATAACACACGTATAAAACTACACACAAATGACCGAGTTTTCGACTATCAAAGTATAGTAGTCGGGCAAGAAGAGGTTTGTTGAAATTAATATTCTTCTCATAATCGGGTCGAATTTTCTTGTAGGGTAGTTTATAACTGCTGTGTTTGGGTCGGAAATAAAGTTTGAAATATTTTCTTCGCATTGAATTGCGCGTAGCTGTATCAGTGGAATTATGCAATCAAAACATTGTAGTTTATTAGCTGTGCTGTGCTGCAGTGTACAATAGATATTTTGATGGATCGTGAGTTGACTCGTTGATGTTTTAATGGTTCATCCGTATAGTTGTTGGCTATCACAAGTTGGTTACTGGAAATATCCTGAGCGCGTGATTGGTTGATGTCACATAACTTTCGCGTACGTTTTCTAAATTAACTATTAGAAATGTGCAGTTGGAAATATCCTAAGAATAAAGTTTTGTGACGGAATGGAGTGGGTCTCAAGCACGTTGCATTTATTCAAGCTCGCTAAATTTACTCAGGCAAGTCAAATCTACTGAACCTTTTCAAATTTACTCAGGCAAGTCAGATTAACTGAACCCTTTCAAATTTACTCAGGCAATTCAGATTAACTGAATCCTTTCAAATTTACTCAGGCAAGTCAAACTGAACCCTTTCAAATTTACTCAGGCAAGTCAAATTTACTGAACCCTTTCAAATTTACTCAGGCAAGTCAGATTAACTGAACCCTTTCAAATTTACTCAGGCAAGTCAGATTACCTGAACCCTTTCAAATTTACTCAGGCAAGTCAAATTTACTGAACCTTTTCAAATTTACTCAGGCAAGTCAGATTAACTGAACCCTTTCAAATTTACTCAGGCAAGTCAAATTTACTGAACCCTTTCAAATTTACTCAGGCAAGGCAGATTAACTGAACCTTTTCAAATTTATTCAGGCAAGTCAGATTAACTGAACCCTTTCAAATTTACTCAGGCAAGTCAAATTTACTGAACCCTTTCAAATTTACTCAGGCAAGTCAGATTAACTGAACCTTTTCAAATTTACTCAGGCAAGTCAGATTAACTGAACCCTTTCAAATTTACTCAGGTGAGTCAAATTTACTGAACCTTTTCAAATTTATTCAGGCAAGTCAGATTAACTGAACCCTTTCAAATTTACTCAGGCAAGTCAGATTAACTGAACCTTTTCAAATTTACTCAGGTGAGTCAAATTTACTGAACCTTTTCAAATTTATTCAGGCAAGTCAGATTAACTGAACCCTTTCAAATTTACTCAGGCAAGTCAAATTTACTGAACCCTTTCAAATTTACTCAGGCAAGTCAGATTAACTGAACCTTTTCAAATTTACTCAGGCAAGTCAGATTAACTGAACCCTTTCAAATTTACTCAGGTGAGTCAAATTTACTGAACCTTTTCAAATTTATTCAGGCAAGTCAGATTAACTGAACCCTTTCAAATTTACTCAGGCAAGTCAGATTAACTGAACCTTTTCAAATTTACTCAGGTGAGTCAAATTTACTGAACCTTTTCAAATTTATTCAGGCAAGTCAGATTAACTGAACCCTTTCAAATTTACTCAGGTGAGTCAAATTTACTGAACCTTTTCAAATTTACTCAGGCAAGTCAGATTTACTGAACCTTTTCAAATTTACTCAGGTGAGTCAAATTTACTGAACCTTTTCAAATTTACTTAGGCAAGTCAGATTTACTGAACCTTTTCAAATTTACTCAGGTGAGTCAGATTTACTGAACCTTTTCAAATTTAGTCAGGCAAGTCAGATTTACTGAACCTTTTCAAATTTACTCAGGTGAGTCAAATTTACTGAACCTTTTCAAATTTACTTAGGCAAGTCAGATTTACTGAACCTTTTCAAATTTACTCAGGTGAGTCAAATTTACTGAACCTTTTCAAATTTACTTAGGAGAGTCAAATTTACTGAAGCTTGCCAAATTTTCTAAAACATGTCACATTTACTCAGGCATGTCAAATTTACGCAGGCTTTTAAAATTGGCCAATGCACGTCTCAGACACGTCTGAGTTACGCGCATTAGCGTGTGAGTGCCGTGCCTCCAATTCCTCCATGTGGAGAGGCGGGGGACACATGGTTAGGGCAAAAGATTGTTCATTCCAATAAAGTTTACTTTTTCCGATGCTCTACAACTGATGCCGGGACTCAATGATGGTTACCATTTCATTTACCTGGATTGAGTTAGGTGTTTTTGGCGAGCTTATTCCTTTCGCTAACGGGAAGAAACACCGGGCTCGCTCAGCGGTTGGCGTGGAAGAATCTTCAGGAATGACCAGTCGAAAGTGTGCTGTAAAATATAAAATTCATTCACTTAAGTTGTTGTATGTAACGATTCATATTTATTATCATTAAGATAACTATTGTAACGAACGTATATGAGAAAATTAATTTTACAACCTTGCTCTGTTTAATTTCAATAGCTTCGATACTCAAATACTATATTGTTTCTATAAGTGTATACTTAACACATGTTCTTGTCTATGAACAAGAAGAAAATTAGAAGCACAGTTCAGCAACAGGTCAATTGAAATTCGTATTTATGCACAAACATTAACGACGAGCCCCATAAAATGATTCGCTATCGTAATATGATTAAAACACCATGAGTATTTTGTGATAGACAAACGTCTTAATCTTACCTCTGTGATTTTATAATCATAACCATTGGTCTATACAGCATGTATGTAGGTTTTGGTGTTTGTGTTTTGTTTTTTATGCTGAATGTTAAATGATGTAATATGATGATGAGTTGTCGTGAAATTATGAAAGCTTCATGGAGAGGTTACTCTGGCTTCCCTTCAGAACGCATAAACTTTCATGGAGAGGTTCAACAGGAAAAGTTAAGGCCCTTGTTTCCAGAGTTCGCTTTAGTCTTGGAATGAGAACAGTTCAGCGCAACTTAGCATTATTTTATGTTTATTTTTCACACTTAAACTAGCGTAATATTTTCTGCACGTAGAATAGGCCAGCTTTGTTGACGTATGCACGCAAACAAAATCAAAACCATTTGCCCATCATTTTTTGAACGGGAGAGCTGTTGTGTGGTGGAATAAACTGAACTAATTATTGAGCTGGGATAATAAGCAGCTGTGTGATTGCAATAAACTCAAATTGTGAGAATATTTTCACTTCGGTAATTGATATTCCAACTACAAGTCCATCGCAGATGAAAGTCAAATGTCGTAAAGGAACACATCTATACATCCGTGCTCTATAGACCTCGTAGTAATTTTTGAGTCGTACTGTATTGAGTAACAATTCCCATTCGTTTACTGTTCACCTCACTTCTTTCTTCAAATAAAAAAAACAATTTGTGAGAGCTGTTGACAGTAGCGTCAATTTCTCACCTGTTGCAAATTTTATTGGAGGGTTAATAAATTCCAAAGTAAACTAAATAAATTTGGTAGCCTGTCTTCAAAATTTCTTACTCAAATTATCAATATTCAACCCTAATATATTTAATTGAGTTGAAAATATATTCTAACATCACAAATAATCCCAGTTAAAAAAATAAGACGTTTTCAAGTCGATTATGTGCCGCGGCTGGCAAGACTTCTAGCCGTGTTTTATTCGGAAAAGCAGCCGATTTTTGGTCGCCATGTCCCCTTTTTATGGCAGGAAAAAACGGCTACAAAACCATTGAATTCCCTTTGCAGCTGTTCGGAAATTCCCACCTTTATCGACTACATATCGACTTTCCGCGGCCCGAATTCGACCTTCCGCGGTTTCTCCATTCTATGTATCGGCTCTCTGCCGACCTTCCGCGACTTTGTACCGGCCTCCCGCGGCAGCAGATCGACCTTGCCCGAACTTAGTTACACTGGCTATTCATATACACCCCCCCCCCCTGCCCCCCCACACACACATCCCTCCCCCGCACCCACCCACCCACCCATAACCCCACCTCACACACACACTCACACACACACACCCGCCCTCCCGCACACACAAATATGTATCTGAACACATCGTTGATCACCTTCAAGGACGTCCTTCAATTCAGAGGTTGCTGAAGACTGACGATGGAAAATTCAGGCTTGGTTTCCACATTTTGTTGTGTTTACGTTGCTCACATTGCCTTCTCTACCAGCCCCACCACAAAGATAAATCGTGATAAATACCAATTGACCGATGTGGTGAAGCTAGTAGTTGGGCCCTTTCTCTTGAAATAGTGCCTCTGCAGACCAGCATTCTACATCTCTTGCATCTCTTGTTTCTTTTGAAGAATCGCCATCTTCACCAGAAGTTACGGGTACAAACTCAACTACATGCGAAATAGAAGAAAACGACTCATTGTGAGTTTCAGCGTCATTTTTTTATGAAGCTTCAGCCAGAGTAGCCAATGCAGCCAACAGTCTTTTTTTTTTGGCCGTTGCACAAAAATGTAAATGGTTTTCTTCTTTTATTTGAAAGTCAGCTCGAAACGTTAAAATGTTAATAAAATCCTGTCATAAAATTATTGATGTACCGATGTATCGGTATCGGTCATTTTACTGGCATCGGTAAAATCCGGCCGATACTTTCCAATAATACGTATTTTATCATATAAATGAAAGTCATAAATCATGAGAGTAAAAGCATGATCAAATAAAGAGGCTATTCATACCTAGCAAATTAGTTAGATAACTGTTGAATTACAGAATTTAATCAGGCCCGCTAACTGAATTTAATACTTTGACTTCCCGATGAGGCACTTACGTTCAGTAAGTGAAAGCATGTAGCATGAATAATTGAAAACAGAAGCGACCTAAAATTATTATACTTTTACAACTAAACAGGCTAACAAAAATCCAACCAATTATGTAAATAAAGTTGACGGTGTATTATGAAGTTTTGAAATTTATTATAGAAAAAGCTGGAAATTCGATTTTAATTTATCTCGTAAATCTTCAATAAAAATTTGAAGACGAAGAATACAGCAAGGATAGGTATCATATTTAACACAATTTAACGAAGCTATATTTAAAATATGAGAAGTAGTCAATTTCAAACGTTTCGGAGACCAGCTCCATCTTCAGTAGGTCTGAAAACATAAAAACCAATATTGGTTAGTTCATGACAACAATGAGAAAAGTGACAAAGCGATCGGTAAGAAAAAATAATCTATAGAAAAATTTCTAACGGAAATGAACTATTAGCATCATTTAAAGGTGGCTTCTCTTTGGCAATGTGAAGGGATTCTAAAATGCGCAAATCTATCTCGTTAGGTGCAGAGCATAAAATAGAAAAATTGTCCTCCGAAATACGGCTGCTACACTGTTCGGTATGAACTCGGATTGATGAATGAGGGGGTTGACCTAAAGGTCGCCCGGTTCGAACGAAAGCTTACTTCGCGGTGCCATGGGCGATCCTGACGTAAAAAGGCAGCGTCGGTCGTCATGCCGACGTAGCCAGACGCACACTGTACGCAAGTTACGCAACTAAATTTATATAGCAGTGATGCCCGCATCCGCTTAGGAATCCTATCTTTGTACCGAAAGAAAGAACCAACTCGCAGCAGATTCACAGTAATTACATTCAATTTTACCGCAGGAAAGTGGTGTTTAAAAAGGTTTTCAATATCCCGGGGCATCTTGCTCGTAAAATCACCAAAATATGAAAATACACAGTATAGAGCTGTTGCACCGAATCGGCGACATCGTTAATACCTTAATATTCATTGGCTAGAAATTTTTTAATATGAGCATGAACAATTGAGGAAGGAAATCCGTTTTTACAAAAAAAATGAGACTAAAAAATTAAATTCAGCGTGCAGATCCACAAAACTAGAACAAATGTTGTAAGCACGATTCAATATGGTTTTAATCGCATTAATTTTAAATCTATAGCTACAGGTACTGTAGAAACTGATGCCCAATCCAGTAAAAGAAGCCTTACGAAAAACTGAAGAAGTGAAAGCTTTACCTACTCGAGTAATTTTTGAGTCCAAAAAAGATAACGAGCCATTATTCTCAATTTCGATTGTAAATTTTATAGATGAATGTTTCTCATTTAAATAGTCCCTGAATATTTGAGC
This sequence comes from Morinoia aosen, assembly GCA_030386875.1. NCBI lineage: Eukaryota > Metazoa > Arthropoda > Malacostraca > Amphipoda > Talitridae > Morinoia > Morinoia aosen. The sequence continues at coordinate 19,177,016 of CM059573.1, read as the reverse complement.
ATGACTTGGATCACGAAACAACAAAAACGTGTCATCAATGTTACGGCGATAAAATTCTGGTTTAAATTCCACAGCACAATCGGCCAGCCATTTTTGTTCCAGTGACACGTGAAAATTTTTGCAAATGTGGGTCATAACGGAAGACCCATGCCTTCGAAGACCCCAGGCCTTCGATTTGTTTATACAAATTGCCAGCAAGCACAAATATAGAGTTCATAACAGACAGTTCGAGAAGCGTCTTAAAATAAGATTTGCCTAGGCCTAAAACTGTATCAGTAGGCAAAGCAAACAAGGAATTTATGATTATTTCGATGGTTTCTGCAAGTGGAATATTTGTGAATAAACTTTCAATATCAAATGAAGCCATAGTAACTTTATCAGCATTTTGACACGATGTGATCTCGTTAACAAATTGAGTTGAATTACCAAGAGTATATTCATTTACAGTCAAAAGATTTAACACAGGAACTAGAAATCGTGCTAAGTTAAAATTAGGCGTATTCACTGCGGCAAAAATAAGACGAAATTGAAATTTAGACGGAAAGTCTAACTAATGGATTTTCGGCAAACCATACAGGACACCCGGACGTGAACCAGACAGATACAACTTCGAGTACAGTTCAGGAGAGAAAACCTTCAGATTATGTAAATGTTCTGTGGCTCAACCTCCTCATTCATCAATCCGCCTTCATACCGAACAGTGTAGCAGCCGTATTTCCGAGGACAATTTTTCTATTTTATGCTCTGCACCTAACGAGTTAGATTTGCGCATTTTAGAATCCATTCACATTGCCAAATAGAAGCCACCTTCAAATAATGCTAATAGTTCATATCCGTTAGAAATTTTTGAATTGATTTTTTTTCTTACCGATCACTTTGTCACTTTTCCCATTGTTGTCATGAACTAACCAATTTTGGTTGTCATGTTTTCAGACTTACTGAAGATGGAGCTGGTCTCCGAAACGTATAAAACTGACTAATTCACATTTTAAATTTAGCTTCGTTAAATTGTTTTAAATAGGATCCCTATCCGAGCTATATTCTTCGTCTTTAAAGTTTTAATGAGATAGTCCGACTAAGGAGTGTTATTTTACGTAAATCTTCTAATACTACAAAGCTAATAATTTTATTTTAATTTAGCATGTGAATCACCGTACACAGGAATATTGCATCATTCTTCTATTTTAAGATGTTTGAAAAATTCACGAACAATCCTATAAGATTGTTCATGAACCAAAACAATAATTTCTCCACAAAATGGTTATCATTTTCATGTTTTTCACACCTAAATACATACTTTGAAGAAAAGAAAACTTTAAAATTCGATAGGATCCGAAACCGGAAAGATGCGCAAACACGCAACCAATTATAAGATTGTTCTAACATATTAAAATGAAGAACAATGCTAGATTCGTAATGAACGGCGATTTACATGCTAAATTAAAATTAAATAATTAACTTTGTAATATTTTACGATCTACAAGCTTAATGAAAATAAAATTTTCAGTTATTTCTATGTCAAATTTATAAAAACTTTAAAAAATGCACCTTCAACTATATTTAATTGGTTTGATTTTTGTTAGCCTGTCACATACTTTAAGAAATGGAAATTGGGTCAAACTATATAGGTTTCAGTTGCAAAAGTATAATAATTTTACGTCCCCACTGTGTTTGTTTAACTATTTATGCGACAAAGCTGTCACTTACAGACCGTCCGTGACATCGGGAAATCAACGTCGCAGATTCACTTAGCGGGCCACGTTAAACGCTGTAATTCAACAGTTAGCTAACTAATTTACTATGAATGAATAGGCTCTTTATTTAATTTTACTTTCATGATTTATGATCTTCATTTTCGCTATAAAATACGTATTATTGGCAAGTATCGATGAAATATCGGCCAGATTTTGCCGCTACCGCTGTATCTGTACATCACTAGCCTTCGATCAAGCAACGTGTGCTGGTAGGACGCTCCTCAATTTAAAGTATAATTCAACCCTAACTCATCGATAATGCTGATGTTAATCAGGTGATTAAGGATTTTTCTTCGGTCAGTATTTACTGTAACGTGTTCACGGAAATCACGACCTCTGTTTTGAAGAATCACTAAAAGAGCACGAATGACATTTTGCTAGCGGATACGTAATTTTCGAGCTATAACATGAATTACGTTCAGGTAAAAATAACGTTATATAATCGTCTACATCGTACCTGCATTCTTGAAACACGCCTAGCATTTTGGCGGTAACCATCAGTGTCAGTACGGCTAAGTTAAGTTATTTTAGGTTAGTTTATTCCGCTAATCTAACGTTACCTAACCTAATTTAACCTAGCATCACGTTATGCCGTATTACATCATATTTACGCGTCCGTTTCTCCATTTTTATATACTAAGTTCCTATAACTTCACAGGTTAATAACTCAAAAATTACGCATCAGCGAGCAAAATGTCATTCAATTGAAACGTTCCTAAATGTGTTCCTTTAGAGATTTTTTGAAACAGAATTCTTAATTTCCGTGAACGAATTTAAGTAAATTTTGACCTATTCTTTTTTCATCATTGTTATTCCTTAATTTTAAAATGCAGCTCGTCAGATATTTCTGAAGTTTACTTTTCTTACTAAAAAATTGAAAACTAGTGATGTACTGATAATAGAAAAAGGCCGATACCGATACTATCCGTACATCTAAATCGAAAACATCGCACATTGTTGCTTGTCAAAGGTATCTCAAGTGGAATTATACTGCAACTAGAAGTTTGAAGCTAAATTGTGTTAACACATTACTGTAAAATAAGAATGGAATTTATAGTGAATGAACATACACTATTATATTTTACTTTTATTGCTTCTTTAAACTACAGTTTAAATTTTGAAGTATATACAATTGTGCACTACCAAATATGAAATCAACATTGGCCGCACAGTAGTGCAATCCTGATTCCTGATTGACCTTAAATGCGTAATTGTTCCTTCTCATTAATATAAGTATATTACTATTCATTCACACTAAAAAATTATTGAGACGACAAGGTCAATCCCTCATCAGGCACTTGACAACATGCCATACCGGCTTAATTAACGTCTTCAATGGCATGAGAAAAAAACGTGAGAGCGAACACCTCATACCTTTTTAGAGCAGAAATTAGGGACACTTCAACGTACTACACACTCGCACTGAATGATATTGCGTGAAAAACCTTATTGAATAAATGAGAAAACAGCACTGCACCTGTGACGCGCAACACCATTCAAGTACTGCCGCGAAAAAGCTTGAGTGATCAGACTTGTCCAAATGTGTGAGCAGTGTTGCCATGTCTAACTCGAATGGAAATAAAAATTTGGCTCAGATGAACAACAGGATAGTATTATTTAGTGTATACTATACGAAATGATTAAATTGACATTTAAATACCTTATAACATTATAACTATCCGCAAGGTAAAGTTTTAGGTAAATGGACCATTTTTTAGTTGACAGCTTTGACTAGCAAGTTTTCCGCGGCAGCTACCGACTGTAATTTTAATGGCAAATGAATTTTGCTGTCTGAGAGTGGTCAAGAATGTTTGGATGTAAGATTTTCCCTTAAGAATGTTTTTATCTCTCATTTGAGAATAATTTGAACTCGACAGGTGAATTATTTCAAAAGTTATGAGCGGTAGACTAAACTCTAAAGTTGTACTTCAGATATTCTAAAGAAATTTCTGTAGTTTCCAGAAAACCGTTGCTCGACTGTTAATCAAATAGGTCGAACGCAAGCCGACATTCTCCTCTTGAATCCGCCTTTGGGCAAGGGCTCGATTTTTCCGGCTTGTTTCCGTCTAAATGAGACTAGCGGATAGCCGTCGAACGGCAAATTTTGGTCGAGAGCGGCCGACAGAGGAACGTTCTGACCTTCAGCGGCCATCTTTCACTGTGTTCTGCTACCTATCGACCTAAAAACGGCATGAATTTTTAACTGGGAATACTGCGTTCATGCTTACGCCTTACTAAAGTCGCATTGTATTCATTCAAGGGAAAATTTTGATCGACCTTTATAAGACGAATGTGCGTATTTTATCAGACGCAGGCGGGTCCGTGAGTTCTTTGGGGTTTGACGTTCCAGTCTACATTGTTGCGGCAAGCGAGATTCATCATCTTGTACATGTGAATGACAGCACGTTCGTTTCTACGTACGTTTCTACTTACATAATCAAGTAACTTCAATAATTCCGCAATATATCGTCTCATAACACAAATTGAGTTACCACATGCTCATTTCTATGTAAATTTCTACTTACATAATCAAGGAACTTCAACAATAATGCAATCGGCCGTCTCATTACACAAATTGGGTAACCACATGCTCGTTTCTACGTAAATATCTACTCACATAATCAAATAACTTCAACAATTTTGCAATCGGCCCTCTCAAAAACAAAATGAGGCGCCTCTCGTACGTCAGGTCACAATGTCCAGGTCCAGGTAAGAAAATCAAAATTCTAAATTTAATTTAAATGCTGTTTGCTGAGGTTCAAATGAATGAAAAATCATTAGCAAAAAAAATATTTGTTTGAAAAAAGCTCGTATACTCCTAAATCATTTGTTGATTAATTGCTAAAATTTCCTAATATAAATGGTACATAGATTAGGATTCATGTGAAGTGCAGTCAAATTCAGGTGGAGTGTTAGAGCTACTTTCTTTTATCTCTCTCCGTTTTAACTGTTCAATTATTCTCTTCGTTTTTTGTAACTTTTTTTGTTGACGGGAATAACTCAATTTATTTTGGCCCTGATTGCTGTTTAAATGATGGGTAATCTCCCACCCAATGAGTCTTACTTCCTATCAAGTTCCATTTTATTTCACCTTGATTGGGTAATTGATAGGCTTCAACTCGTTTGAGATTTGTCCCTCTTTGTTCTCCTGATCTATTGCAAGCAGTGAGCAGCAAAGTTTGTCATCATAGTTCAAGCTCGTTTTCTACAAAAACAATGTGAGATAGAATATCTTCGCCCTATGTTGCGTTGAGGTATCTTAAATTTGTGTAACACCTAAACAACTAAAGTAAAATTAATTCTCTAGCTCTCCAACAGAAAATACTTTTTTTCTGATATGCACAGAGAAATCCCACTGTGATGATATTTCACTCACTCAGATTTTATTGAAATCCCTTTACACATTCCGATAGAGATAATTTCCCTATTATGTTTTCACTTAGATACGAAAGCTGCCCAAATTTTCTACTCTTCTGATTACTTACTCCCAGCATCACGTGTATTGCATACAGTCCTACTCCAGTAGACGTTTGCAACCTCGAGCTGAACGACACTTTTATGAGCCATTTAGCAGGCACTTCTTGCTACTGACCGCGTGGCTCGGAGACCTGACGACAGGATTGCTTTGTTAAGGGCCCCTACAGCGACGTCGTGGAGATTGATAACCAGTGCAACCTTTAGAATTTGCTGTTGAAATTAAGTGAGATACGACGTTGTTTGCAATGTCTATAGTGATTTACGGGACACTCACTGTTGCTAAATGGACGTCTTATTGTCTTTTGATTGGCTTTTTTCGTACACTTCTTAAGAATTTTGTTTTTCTATACCCAGGAGCAGATATTGATGAAGACACGGGGTGAAGTTGAATTTCATGCTTCAAATGTGAAGTACTTATTTCATTCTGTGGGTATGAAATAATTCAAAAATTCCCAATAAACTGAAAAAGTTTATAGTACTTTATCAATTTTCAAATGTCCATACATCAGTATTTTTTAGCATTCGTTCTGATGAACCCAAAATCAAAATGAAACCGGTGCTATCATCACGATTTTGGTAAGTTCAATCAAACTAAAGTTTTTCAAGCCTATACAACCTTTTTCGCTTCAATTCTACAACGCTACAGGAGTTTACTCGCAGTATTTCAAATGGTTCACATTCCACTTAAGTACTTTCCCCAATTGTTTACCTAAAGCCGAAAATAAATAAAAACGCCTTCAACCTGTCCGAATTTCCTGAACTCACAAAAATTTGTAATTATTTCAAACATGAGAGGGCGAAAAAAACGCCTTTAACCTGTCCAACACAAAAATTGAAAATTATATTAAATTTTATACCAGGTAGAGATTTTTTATCAGAGGCTGATAAGGCTACCGTTCAGAGCTGCCCTCTGGAGTCGAGATGAAGTGGTCACGCGGAGGCAGTCAGGCTGGACGAGTGATCGTCGTACTATGATGGAGCCAACACTTCAGGACCTTATCTTGAGAACATCACCTCTACTAAATTGCTGACCAATCGCTTAGAATCCTTTAAGACGCTCAGGAATGTTTGTTTCAATGATTAGAGGGCAAGATGAAAGCGGCTAATTTTACTTTGTACCACGATCAAGCTTTTATTTCGAGTACAGTCTAGTTATACAATGATTGAACGCGTGATATTTTCTTCGCAAATGCTCGAGTGCGAGCCGTTCTTAAATCTTGAACGCAAAGTCAAATTTATTAAAGCGTTTATAAAAAACACTCGAGAAAACGGACCCTGCAATCTGGCCGTCCAGCGTTGCACCAACATCTTCATTATCCGCACTTCAACAAGGTAGAATCTAAAAATGAGAGGTGATATTATCTCGCATTTATGTGCTACTTTCATGAAAAAGACGCACTGTACAAACAAGTCAAATAAAATTCGGGTGCGTACACTACCACTTGAAAAATTTTTTGTAAGGCAATGCTAAAATATGATAAATACATGCACCTGTATTATTGAACAAAATTTAGAAAATGAATTTTGTCCTTATAGGGTCCACATTTAAAACACAGATTACGTCTCTGTTACAGTAATATTTGTGTGGAAATCGAACAGTCCTTGTTTGACCTAAAATACAGCACTTTTAGAGCTTCAAGCTTACTTGGCTGAGAGTTCATGCCAACTAACTTTTAAAAAATCTATACTATAATAAGAGCCGCGTCCGTCTGTCTCTCTGTCTGTCCGATGCCAGCCGAAAGTGTGTGATGAGCGTATCTGTGATACAAGCTTCATCAACTCTCGAGAGATTTAATTTTTTTATTTTTTATGGCCATTCTTTCATTTCGCCTTCTTTTTTATTTCAAATTAAGGGGGGTGAACTAGTGTAAATAAACCGTTTATAACATATTTTGTTCATGGATAGGATGTTCAAAATTAAATGTGAACATCCCGATATTATGGATTCATAGGGCGTATATATGAAATATCTTGTTCAGGAAATTCATATTACAAAGCCAGTTGCAGCAAACTATTCGCAGATTCAGTACTCACTCCAGTAAAAACTCATTGAGTTATAAAGCACTTCAAAAACTATTCATGTTAGAGGTATCCATTGGAGAAATAACTTTTTAGACACATGAATTCTATTTCATGAAGTTTTATTTCCCTATCCTAAAGACAATCGTTTTTTAAACAAGAAAGACTTAGAAATGGATATTACGTACAGTCATTCATCTTTTATGAAAATTTGTTAGTTAAATAGATCTCATTGAACAATGGTCGACCCAAACGAACGAGTGATAATCCTAATTTTTTGGATCGATTATCGAGACTTCATTATAGTCTTGACCTGTGTATAATGTGAAGAAAATAGCTCAATTTAACAATGTTATCATAAGAGCAACCGAACGAAATACACTTTAAATAATCTGGTTAAAATTTGCAAAACGAAACTTTTTAATTTCAAATCCCTAAAAACGCATTTAGCGATCGCGATATCCCAACTTTCCTCACAATTTCTAGAGTTATTTTTACTTACAATTTTAGTTTAGAGCGATTCTTAAAACTACTAAAAAAATTCACCTTTAGAGATCCCGATATCCCAACTTAACTTACAATTCGTAAAGTGATTTTAAAGCCCTCAAAATTCAGCGCGACGTTGCACACACTCTAAAACTTTTGAGTTAGCAAACATACAGCCACAGCCTCGATAGAGGTAAACGCAACTCTGATGGGCACAACTAAACACAACTGGTCCATTTATTCTCAGACATACTCACACGTCCTCCACTGACAGGTTATCAGGGATGGTTGGCCTTTCAACGCGTTTCCTGATCATCTATCAGTTTACTGCAAATATGAGCACGAGAGTTAAGGTTCGATAGGAGCTACATTAGCATTAACAGGTGTACCAGCTGGTTGGTTTATTTGCACTCGTCAATCATACCTTCAAGTTATTTCCAATTTAGTTCATCTTTTAAACCTTGAAGATATTTCACATCTTCAAGTTATTTGCAATTTAGTTCATCTTTTAAACCGTTGAAATAGGAGTCTTGATGCTTATAATGTAGCGTTCAGTTTTTGAGATAGAAGCCTCGGTGCTTTTTTATATGGCTTTCAATAGTATTATTGTTGATTGTTAGTAAGCAAGCATGTTTCTACGTCTAATTCGTTACAATGTACACGCTTGTGATCTTTCACATTTTTCAAATCTTTCACATCATTGCTTGTAATCTTCACGAGCAACTACAACTGTCAAAGCTAATGTTCCATTTCCACTGACTCGGTTCACCATCTTAAAACATTTCCGTTATTAAAATTTGAAACCAGAGATTTCTATCATTGCAATGCTACCACATGTATGACGGTAAAAATAATAAATCCAAGAATTTTCCAAGCGAATTTGGGTGTTGCATGATCACTGCACAAAAGAGTGACAATGAAAATCAGATGTTTAGATTAATACTTTTAAGTCTCTGTGGTTAAGCATGCTGTTGAAGTTTAACCATACATGAAAATAAAATATGGAAAACTTCGAAATGGGCAGTACTGAGCATTTATTTGCCTTCAATTTTGGATTATTTCCAGTTGTCTTTCCATCGTGAACTAGCCGCTATAGTGAATAAAAGCTTAGCAACACCATGCTGAATGAATTGAGCAACCATGAATATGGGTATTAATATTACTATGGGGATGAATTCAACCCCTGTGATTAAAACTATCCATATTATCATGGATAATCAATACGATACCAATGAATTACAGCGTTTAATTTTGTCATAAATTCAAAAGTACAAGCAAGTAGAACAATGCGCTAAAATAGAATGAAACAATATTACAAAATCAACATAATCACAATTCAGAGTTGACATGAAAAAACCAGCAGGCTTAAAACTCGTGAGTATTATATAAAATTATGGATTCATGTCGAAATCTTGTGTTTGCGAGATTCTCTCCACACGCTTGGCATCCAATTCGGTTTAAGACTCGACACTATTTTAATCGAAATTTTCCATTCTTCGTTCAGCATCTGTTTGTTTGTGTGAACTTTTACTTGTGCTAAGACTATGAGTACGTAGTACCGAGTGTCGATTGATAATTTATGACTCGTAACAACTTTTTCTAGTTTAAAAATGATTCAAACTGCCTCGTGTGCTATTCATTGAAGATCCCATTAACGTTTGGGGAAAATTCTAAAAAAGTCTCCCTCAAAAGCTATGTCGCTAAGTTGGAAACAACAACATTTGAAACCTGAATTCGTCGCTTATCCTCACGCTGTGTTGCTTCAAAGAAATACGCAAGTGAGAAATATGAGACGTAGATATGCTCCTGACAACGGATGGCGGCAACCATTCAGGTCTTCAGAACAACAGGTGACGTCCAAGGAGAGCTGACTTTGACTTTTATTGGCAATTACTCCAGAAGTATTAACGCGATGGACTCGGCAGATGCGTGCGAGCTATCATTACGCGCTGGTAATGCTACTTTCGCAACAACATTCGTTCGAGCCCTAAACGTGGGCCTATTTAGCGGTAAAAATCCAGCAATCCGTCATTGTTTACCTTGTAATTTCTCCCGAGCGCGAAACTTGAGCAATATATGAGTGTGTTTATCTGATTCGTGCGGAGAAGTGCGCTCGGAGCCAGTGTCATGAATGTGGAAATAAATCTTCAATTACGGCAGTTTTATTGTTTGAGCGGCCAAGGGAGCTGATGAGAGAAAGATGAGCTCGTGATTCCTGATGGATTGGTGCTCATAGGCCTGGGAAAACGCACGTAATGACAGGGTTCTTTTTTGCAGCGCTTAGACAACTAAGAAGTCGTGCATTAAAAAACCCGTTGCTGGAAAGATGACTATACGGATCGGAAATTTTAAAACTGATTTTTAAAACTGATTCAGTACGTTTAAAAGTAACTCAATATTGAAATTTTTTCAGGGACAATTTCATTCTATCGTAGGAGTGCATGGAGATTAGTCCACCACCCTTACGGATAAATGTGTAGCTTAGCTCAATCAAACGCTGGAGAGAGTCAGATGTTCACTTTACTCAGGAACAATTAATGATCTGCCAGCATAAGTGATGTAAGCTTAGATAAGCATCACGAACCCACTGTACTTCGTGCTCGTGATCCCAGCGATAACAAACAACTGCGAATTTCGAGCGATGTCTGCTGACCAAAATCTCTATCTGCTTACTGTGAGCGGATATAAATCAGGAGCTACAGGATATAAGGTAATAATTAACGAGATAAAGGTAACTTGCGCGTGTTTTAAATTCCCTGAATTTAGGAATGTCGGCTAAATTGATCACATCCGAGTAACTGATCCCAGAAAGCTAGTTGCGTTTGACCACTGCATCAAAATCAAATTCAAAGCATTTACGAATAGGGAAGCATGAAATTAAATATTTTTTATTAACATGTCAATAATCAACGCAAAACGCGTTCAAGTTTGATTCTGCATTCCAGTTTGAAGAGTTTTAAAACGAAGGCCTTACAAGAAGTAGCACAATGTACACCTCGGCAACTCTTGCTTGGTAGACGTCTCGCACTGTCCTCCCTCACACCAGTTCGAGTCGTTGCTACTTCATTTTAAGTTAAATAACCCGATATGTAACTCCATTTGCAGGAACCTACCTCGAAGTCCAAAAAATTGAAAATGTTTGAAGTGAACACATCTAATTTAATAATTGCTACCTGCATATTTTGAAAATTCTACAGTAATTTTGCTGGGGCCATTTCATTTTTAAGCAACTAATATTAACATTACTTATCATTTTAAGCAACTTGAAAGGTACCAAGGCACAAGATACATACAAACTCATAAATACGAGAACAGAAGGTCTGAAAAGTATGTCTAGAGTATTATCATGTGCTTATCTATTAGTATATCAACCTAAAAATAATTTTCGATCTTATTAATAACAATATTCCCGTAAGAAATACTAAAATAAATGCTCACATACTAAATTGAAATCCATTACTCTGCCATTTTATTTCAGACCAGCTTATAATCATTACATCTCTTATAATGAATGTACTCAATCATAACATTAGACATAGCTGTCAGAAACGTATCAAGAAGACAAGATGCTTAAAAGAAAAGTCCAGGAGAAGCCTGGAAGTATGCAGAAGCCCTCATGTAAGAGCGAATGAGATCTTGGTCTTATATCAATTGTGTCACAAGGAGAAGGCCCGCACTTAACTACCTCTAAAAAACCTTTGATCTGAATATTCAATTTGCATGAAATTCACTAGCTGTGTAGATGCATATCTAGCAGGGACCAATAACGATCCAACTTCCCCGATAATGGAAGACGTCACCTTCAAGGCTACCGGCAAGTTTTGTGAGCGACTTGCCGGTAGCGGAGAGCAATTATTCAGGCGGAGCAGAGCGGGCACTTCAACACCTCCATCGAGGTGCGCGAAGCTGACAAGACTTCACTCTGCATGGTATCCTGTCATGGCGAAAGAGATGCGACGCAGTTTAGAGAGACTCGGAGCACGCTTTATGTCTCTCACGCGCAAAAATTAGCTGTAGGGAACGTGTAGTTCTCAGAGTAAGAACCCTGAATATTCATGAGCTAGCACATTTTGGTCTTCACTGCGACTGGGAGGCTTTTCCAATTAAAATTCACTGACTCAGTGCAGATAAGGGCTTGTTATTTCGTGTTCGTGTAACAACCTAAGTTCTAAATGTGGTTTACGAGTGATTAATAAAAATACGCCCTGCGGTAGATGAAGGTAACTAAATATAGAAGCCATCATGTTTAGCAGCTCTTTTATTCTGTGATGGAAATGCAAATACAGGCTTATGATCAACTGCACTTGAAGGAAATCCGTGACGTTGAAAACGAAGATTTCCAGCAAAAAAAAATTATAACGTATAGCTAAAATCTGCGTCAATTTTGCAATTCAACCATTCCCATAGCCAGTAACTTGCTCTAAGGAGAAGTGGATTCTAACCAGCAAGAAGGCACCCAAAAACTAGCTATGTGAAATATCCAAGGAATTTTATTTGAGATCAGCGCTACATAACGACACCAAACTTCTGATACTAGTCATTTTTTTTTTAATTTAGGTCTGCTAACACATGCAAATACTTAGTTTTGCAATTCAATGAAAATTTCCCCTAAATCAAAATTCCCTTGTTCTTTGAATCCACACCTCCGTTCATGAAACCAAGGACCATGACAACACCTCCCATAGCATGACGGGGTTTATTCCTCGCCTGAACAGCCCTCACCGCTTTGAATTGCATGCACCCAGCTTGCATGCGCGCAGGCAGGAGGACAATGGAGCGCTTGGAATATTTTGTGCAGCTAAACCTGGCCTGTGCTCAATGAGGCGAGATGGCCTCCGCCATTTGATCCTGTTGGTGGCTGAGCGCTGTCATTATGACACTTCTTTGCATGCTTAAACGGCCAATCTAGATAAGCTTGTAAGCGACTATTCCATTATGCTCAGCTCCTTAACACTTATGTTTCATAGCTCGCTTTATTTAGACTCATTCTCCACAAAGTCTCAGCTCTGGGAGCCGCATATGGCGGTGAGAATTTTTAGCCCATTCGTAATCACAGACCAGGAGCCTCTAATGGTGATGTAAGGGCGACGAAAGGCTCGTATTCCTGCTTCTATTGACTCGTAAAAGTACTGCCAAAGAACTCAACGATAAGTTTCAAAGTTTCATTAATTCGTAACTTGCAGTAAAAGTTTACGTTGCCTCACTTCAATATAGCCCACGCATACAGACCTAGTTTACGGCAGGTGTGCGCATTAGAACATGTATTGCAAGTCATTAAGAAAGTAATTTTGTGGCATTTTTATAACCCTTTTACTAATTCTCCATTGGTTTTATATACTGCAATTTATTATGGCATGGCGAAAAGGGGAAGATATTTTTTGCTTTCATATTTTTCATCTTATGAAACAACACAGGATTGTAGTGAGACCGAATACATGAGCGCTAATGCAACTCTATATTTTTGTGATTATGGAATTATTCATACTTCCTCCGATATTTTCAACTGTATGAAACAAGTTGGCGGCTTGTTAAAAGGAATGCCAATTTACAATAAATATTGAAATCGTCAGGTACAATGAGAGATTTCCCACTCGACTAAAAAAGGCAACTCTTTCAAACAAGCACGATTATTCACTATATAATAATACGTAGTGGTTGATTGTTCAGTTGGTTGGTCCGTCTCTGTCACCTTCTTGATGGGACCGTGCACCTTTTAAAACTTTTCTTTTATTTGTGAACCGATGCCTATGAACTTTAGTAGACTGGTGAAAAGCAGGAAAAAAATAGGGGTCATCTTAGGAAAAATGTTTGATGTGCCTCGTATAAATAGATTTACGGCAGAAAATGTAATTTAGAGGGGTGCACGGCAAACCTTACTCCTATTACAAATTTTGACCTTTCGACGTGAAACATAGGTTGAAAGACAAACACTTGGGCAACACCGCTGAGGTAGGAATGTTCGATACTTGTCTTAGTTTCGGAGATATTTTGAATTAAAAACAAATATTGAAAAATTGCCAAAAAAACTCTTATTAACTTTGAAGGCTTGCTGCTTTTTACCTAATTCGAAAATCTCAAACTGCTACTTCGGGCTGTATCCCTATTATTATTCTTTCAGAAAAAAATATTAGCTCGACTCTCTACATTAAAAATTGCAGGAGTAGCATTTCGAATTAGGAAATTTTAGGTTTCCACGAAAGCAAAAAACATAAATGTTATTTTTACAAACCAACGTTTTGTTTGTTAGTTAATAATTAAATTTTTGCGTTTTTTGTTTTTAGTTGAAAAATTTCAAATAGTTTGGTCTTTCATAGAGGAAAAAATGTTTTGTTCAAAAAATAACTTTTTCTACAAAAAACATCTCCTCCTCACCACCACTCAACTCACTACAGTGAGCGTTCTATTGCGTGCACGCCTGTAAAATTTATTGTGGATGTTTAGCACATGTATAGCTTAAACTTAAAGCGAAAAAATATCTTTTGATCAAAAATATATTTGCCTTAAAAAAGGTGTGCGGTATTCTCAGATTCTTAATGATCGGATCTTTGATACGAGTTTCACCATTTTAATCCCGGGTACTATTATTGTGGATTTATTTGTTTGTAATTCACGTTTGGATGATTTATTTAAGGAAAACATCAAATCGCGTCCTTTTTATAGGTTGTGTGCAATAGTTATTATTTTGTTAGTTAGTTTAACTAACAAGATCGCTACATCGCATTCAATGGATGAAACGACTTAATTTCATGAACTTGTTCATACTTTTCTAAAAACGAGACATTGCGTTCTCAAAGTCCAACAATTGCTAAGAAACAAATGTGATGGCGCAATAAGTGATGACTAAAAATTCAAAAGCGCAAAAAATGCTGATAAAATTATTTATTATATTCAAAAAATCGAAAACGCTTCGGGGACCAGCTTCATCAGCAGTTCTGTAAAATACGAAGAATGATCAATTCAACGCAAGCGTAAAAGCACGATCGATAATAAATTCCAGACTATGCAAAAAATTAGAGACAAACTATGCATTAACTAACTGAAGGAGATACGAGCTAACCACGTTGTTTAACATTTGTTTTTCCTTAAATATATGCAAAGATTTTAAAATCCTGTGTTCAAAATCATAGAATGAAGAAAACATTGTTGTCTCTTTTTGGTACAGTCCGGAATTTATTATTGATCGTGCTTTTATGGTTGCGTCGAATTGATCATACCTTGTATTTTGCAGAACTGATGATGGAGCTGGTCCTTGAAATGTTTTCGATCTTTTGTTTTTTGAATAAAATGACTAGTTATATTAGCTTTTCTCGCTTTTAAATTTTTAATGAATCTGCGATTTAGGCAAAGCGAACATCTGTTTTGAATGCGAGATGAGATTTTACGTTAGGATGACACCTTCAAAAAACGAAACGAATATTGATGATTAACTTGGTTTCAGGAACAGGTGTGAGGTGAAAATGAACGTCAGCTCAGCAAACCTTTCAGGTGCCATGCTTGGTTAGCATTGCTTAATTACTATGGTTCATAGATCCACTGTTGTTTAACTTTTCTTGGTTGAGGTGATGATGTACTTATAAATAATTGAAATATTACGGTAGGCTTTATCAAGACGTCGTTTTTGAAACGTATGTTTCTTTTCCTTGACCAAAAATGATTGCACGGAGTCTCAAAAAAAAGTGGTGACGCTATATTATATTTCACTAATCAATTTATGGTCAAATATCATATTTCGCGACTCAAAATACCATATTTTAGTACTCATGAGAACAGAGGCTCTATATATATATATATATAGTAATGTAAAGATTTGTATATTTTGAGGGTCACCCTTCCATGTTTCGAATCACCCTTTCAAGTCTAGTTTCACCCTCTCCACCTTTCTCTTTTAAATTTTTCATCCCAGCTTCCAAGAACTTCACAGTGTCAACTTAATTTTCGTAATTTAAATTGAGTTAAGTTGTCGATGTTACTTTTAATACTCCTTGAAAGCCTTTGCTAGTCTTAATCTTATTTTGCCGCTCTGGAACTAGATGCGGCAAAACTAGATGCGGTGATCGAATAAGAGGGTAACAATTTCAGCTAGTATTTTTTTTTTAAGTGTGCTTCAAACAACATTTACCTCAACATGAAATATTATACGTATATTTCCATATTGTTCCATATCTTTTCTCTTCGTAGTGTTTTGAAACTCCAGCATGCTAGCTGGGCTTGAGTCAGAGTTAAATCGTGATCTGTGCATGCCAACTCCTATGTCCTTGCTCGACAGCTCCCTCTGTTGCAAAACAGCGTACATCACTGGAAATATACTCTAATTGAATAACCCACTCTAACTTTTTCGCCACCTGTATGTAAGTTTTTTTGCCGCCTAAGCGATTTAATTGGTTAAATCGCTAAGGCAGCGAAAAACATTCATGCAGGCGGTGAAAAAGTTAGAATGGGAAGTAGACCTAGAGCAAATTAGTGGTGAGGAGAGTTCAAATTCCCATACCTTCTGTCGATGTCGATGTTCATTTCGGTGTCACCTGTTATGCAACTCTAAGAAAATGTTGAAAATTCTCCTCATGACATCATTGAGAATCGTTCGTAGAAACGAAAAAAAAACATCCGTAAATTTGACCAGCAATTTCAAATAGATTCACAGATATCACTCAGTTATAGAACTTGTTTTCTTAAAATTAAAACTTGTAGAACTTGTTTTCTTAAAATGTTGATCACCTGCTTACAGTACGCACCGTAGTCGTTCAAAATCGTCTCGTGTAATGACTGAAAATAAAAGAAAGGAATAACAACGAAGGTGCGTTGTGTGCGTGGTCTGCAACTAGTAAATAACAGATCAGCACGAATGTTCGTTCGGTCCTCAAACCCAAAAGGAGTAAACGGTAGCGTTATCTCATATCTGATTTTGTCTAGTTTCAATTTTTCTGAAATTCAATTTCTTAAAGGTTCATTTTGTAATGTCAGCGATTTGTAGAAATAAATTATTCATATCTCTATGAAAACGCAAACATTTCATTCAATTCTTGATTTGCATAGTTTTCATCGTATATATTTTATCGCTTTTCTACATAATGCAATGATTATATCACCACATTCAATAATTTTTAATTTTGACTGTGGCATGAATGTTACAAAATTTAAATATTTCACGCAGTAAAATACAATACTAGTGTAATCATTAGTGATTCTATAATCCTAAAGAGTTTCGTATACTTTGCCTTGAATTCCAATCTTTACATACTACCATAAATTAAGTGCAACACTTCTTGCTTCAGTCCATAAATTAAGAACAAATTTAACAACGCCGTCTTCATAAAATTGCTTTCATTCAGCAGGGTGGACTGTTTCTTGAGCTAAAATCTAAGAGACTGTAAAACAATATTCTTACATAATCATCGCACTCGCCAGTCAAACGCTAAGGTCAAATAAACTTTAAATTAGACATTCAGGAATAAATTTGGCAACAATACAGTTAATAAAGGCAGTTTCTCATCATTAGTAGCGGTGCAAACTAAAAAATTCAAAAGAATAATTCAAAAATAAAAACTTGAATATAAGATGTTTTTTCGATGTACGTCAAGCGCGTATCTTAAATATCAAATTCTATGTATGGTCTACAATGCAAGAATGTTGTTCATTATATAAAAATTAACATGCTTATTGATAAATTACTGGACGAACGCAGACTTCGAAACTGGATCTGGAACTGGACTCAAAACTGGATCTTCGAAAACGTTGTTTGCCGTATACGTCTCAGAGTCTCCTTTTTGTCAAAAATAATTATACTCAAACCCTGAGTCTTAGAGCTCATGAGTGTTGGAAGAGAGAAAAAGAATGGAATGATTGAAGGTATCATAATGTGAGTTAGGACAGAGGGGACGTGTGTGATTGTTAACTACATCACACCATGAGTGTTGGGGCAGAGAGATAGAATGAAATGATCGACCACATTATAATGTGAGTTGGGACGGAAGGGAAGAGTGTGATAGTCGAGTCACACAGTGAGTGTGGGGGCGGAGGGAGTAGGCATGAGTAGTCACCGGCTGATAACACTATACAGCACAGACGAGTTCCGCATGGAAGTAAATGGCTCTTCGAAGTCCGGTAATCTAAAATTGCCCATCAAATTGAGCCTTCTGGAAGAGCAAGTGAAACTCTGTTCAAGTATTCTAATTTAAAATATAAACTCAAGGCTCCCCTAAATTTGTCGCTTCTGGAATTTTTACGTCAATGCTTTTCCTGACATCTTTTGTGGAATCCCAACATGCATAAATTTTTTGCTGCAGCAGATGGTGTGGCCATGCGAGGCTTAGTGGAAGTTTGATGTTGGAGCGAACGTCCTGATGCCTATTCAGTTTTGTTCTTCATTGGAATTTTTTTATGAAAACGCTAAAAATGAATCTTATTAGAACGTTCCTCATGAATTATGATATTGTGCGAGCTCGAGACGATACTGAGCTCATGGAGCGTTGTTGTCCTCGAATATATCACGCGCATTTAGTCGTACCTTAAATTCCTATGAAGGACTCAATGTTCACGCATGCGTCGTCCAGTGGACCAGCGAATGATTGGAATGATCAAATCTAAATTACATGAAAATGCCATCCTTATCATTTTCATTTGTGTTTTTTTTTGTACTTTTAATGAAAAGATTATAACATATCCATTTTTGAAGACTAAAGCGCATGTACAATTTTAAAAACCTGGATTACTTTTCTTTATATGACGTGATTTTCAACAAAATTTAATTGAATTTTTTCAATTTTATTTATTATCCGGAATAGTTTTTACTTCAAAACCAACTCTTGAATATATTCTTGCTGTTTTTCGACCTTGGAAGCTAAAATAATTATTGCTTCTGCTTCTTAGAACTTTCCAGTCAGCCTTAAAATTCAATATCTTTTCCCTTATATATTGTTTTGAATTTATCTAAAAACGTTGCAATTTTTTAAACATTTTTGTAACATTTTGATCTTATTCGCTTCTAACTATCCCGAGAAATGTGATTTTTGGGGCAAATTATCTTTTTTGGGCACACGGGCACAAGTTCACAGCAAGAAAAAACCATTCACGAATGTTTTGGCCGCCACCCAGAGAATCGTGCTAAAAACTGCCCTTTTATTTCCTCCTCTGCGCAGTGATTGTGATCTACTGATATTGACGCCTCGCAGCAGCCTCATCATGAATTGATCAATCGGACGTCATGACCAGGATCTTGAGAGCCTAATGCTCTCCTCACGACGCGGTTTGCCTGCTTCATTGTCCGTTTCCTCGCGCCCTGCCTGCCGGAGACCTGCTGATTTCGTCCATTGTTTCCGAGCGTATCCCTCCCAAGCCGCTCGCGGAAGCAAACAATTCAAGCAATCACTTTGTTGTGAGTAATTTCTTGCGGCGCAGGGGTGGCTTTCTTCTTTTTGAGGCATTGTACCTCGCTACGTAACTCGGTAGACCGTGAGTTGCCATATCGCTGAAAACAAACGTGTGTGAGGATCGTTATGCCCACCGTGCAACTCCAGACGTTAGTACATCGTCACACTCACGGATGCCATCATTAATCATAGTCATCATCATCGCCAAAAATGCCAAGAAGTTTTGAATAAATACTACCAAGTATTGTTGTTCAGTGAAAACACGTCGAAGACCTTTTCAAGAATAGTGATGAATTGAACCAGGCTTCCTTGAATTAATATTCCAAGCCTTCTCAACGTTTGACTTTGTAATTTTTGCTTGCTACGATGAGTTAGCTTATACGTTTAAAAAATGTATGGAAAGTGGAAGCGCCTTTGTATCGCATGTTGTATGTCACTCACAATTTGACTCCTGCAAAGGTTCACGTCAGACAATTTTCGCGTTTTAGTTTTGAGAATATCAGCCACATCTCAACCCCAAGTGTCGTCTTAGATAAAATTGGTCAGTAAATACAAATTTTTTTCCTAAGGTAAAATACAAGCGATAACACAAAACTCTGACAAACTAGCACATGATAATCTCTTTAAGGTAATTTTTCAGCATTGGAATCTAACAGCACGGAATGCTGAATGCGATGGCGTAGCTATCTCCATCTCTCTTTTCATGTTAACAGCCCTTTCACGAAATTTCAAGATTATTTTTGTTTTCAAAAGCTAGCGCATGGATGAATTTGAGGTGCAGAACATCTTTCATCTTCAAAATCTGCTGCATGGATAAATCTGGCGCAACAAATATTTCATTTAGAGTTTGAGACAGAGCTCATAAGTTGTATAAACCGTGCTTTACCCCCCACTGTCGTAGCGTGCGCAATTATTTTCCTCAGTTTGAATTTAAAAATGCGTCGCAGAAAATTAACACCATATTTGGAGAATTTAAGACTCCTTATTTCAAACATTCACGAAAGGACGCATTATTGTGAGACTACGTATATGAAGAAACAACTAATATATATTTTTTAATTTTTTTTATTTTATCACCGTGATTTTATTCCAGCCATTGGCTGCTCGTGATAATGGCAATTGAGAATGAAAGATAATTGCAAAGTATTGTAAATATCTCACTGAAGAATAAAATAACCATTTGAACTTGGCCAGGCATAGTAATAAACTGTAATTTCTCACACTAATTTTAGTTAGATAACATGTAAGAATTCTCAGTGGGGACATAAATTTAACAACACGTATTAATTTCCCTTCAATCTAACCTCCGTGCATTAGCCAATACATCACATTCTGAAATTGAGCCAGATTGAGTGTTTAAGCTAAGGTAACTAATAAGCTCATCTCCCAAGAAGCCCACGAGAATGAACGACTCTCTCTGCTTCTGTTTTTGAGTCCTTTAATCAAGTTGCATCGCTCAGAGAATGCTGCTCCGCTGTGAAATATTGCTGGAGCTGTGCTATCATCGCAACAGAGTTATCACTCTGCAATGAAGGCATATTATGTTCCCTAGCTATAATTTAGCAGAGTAATGCTCCATGTCGCTCTGTAGAAATGAACAAGTGATTTTCCATGTCCTAAAATACGTTTTTTTATAATCTCAATAGATTAACCATTATACCACTAAGATCCGTAGAAAGATTATTTTGAAAATCACGCGAGAGACACATCCAGTAAAAATGGGCAAATTGTAACAAAAGCTGATGCCTGTAAAATTCTAAATATACTTTAAATTTGAAACAGTGACAAATATTCATTTGATTTGAAATGCAGCCTGCAAAAGATATGTGAGAGAAGGACCATGTCCGCATGTTATGAATACGAAAAAAGGTCGCTATGCTGCGGTTAGAAGGTCAAGAAAGTAAACAACCAGCCTGTCACAAAGTGAATGCAAGTTAATGATGTCGAATAATCATGGTCATGATTATATTACTCGCTGTTGAAGCATTGGCTGATCCCCCTGACAGAAAATTGTATTTTTGAATTGCAAATCCACTGTAAAACCATCCTCACTAGAATTCCAAGCTTTATTCAATGCATACACTTAATATTCAGAAGGAATCGAAAACCTAGCCTTAACAAATGCAAAAGAAGAAGTGATAAATGAGTCCTCTGACTCAGAAGGAAACAACATGTACGTATAGTGCTGTGTCCCAAAAAAAGGCAGTGCAGTACTTCATCAAAATTAATTTACTGAGTGAAAAATTCTAAATTTATGAGAAGGAATTACACCTAAGTGAAGTCTGAAGGAGGGGAATCAACAACAATATCGAAATACGAGGAATGAGAACCGTTATCCTATACTGAGAAGGTCCTCTCTAATTCAGAAAAGAACATTTTTTATTGTAATATTAATGCTCAATCGGAGCCAAAAATTTAAATCTACTTTTTTTCACCTCAGGCATGAGAAATGTAATGTTCGTATTCAATTTTGTGAGATCTCGCAATTTGTAAGGAATATTTAACACTGAGAATTAGGTTCCTCAGTTTTCTTTCTTCCGATAGTTTGCTGTTTTAAGCTGAGTCTGTTTGCTATTTATGAAATTATTCATCACAAATTCAAATGTGTTCGCGATTTTTTTTCGCATGAGCTACAAGGAGTAAGTGCTTTCAAGTCACTGAGCAAAATTTAGCAAAGGAATTTATTGGATACTGGGATTTTTTGTGTTCGCGTGAAACGTTCGGAGCCAAAAAATGAGAGTTATCTTGCGGAAAATCAGCAATGAGACATAGTCGATGTCAAAGTCCAGGCACGACTCGGAGGAGTGTAAGAGAGCTTCCAACAAGTCTTACATCACTGATAAAGCCACAACTGAGTGTTTAATTGGTCATACGCCTGGCTATATGGATTATGTAGCCTATTATATCGCCCACCATCACAATCTCGAACACTACAAGTGAAAGAAAACGAGATAATAACCAATTTCGGCCGTCACCCATGAAAAATTTGACTCATCAGTTCTGCTAACACCACACACAGGCCTGGCGTCGAGTGTGTGTAGCCTGGAGACATCGAAATAATATTGGCCTAATGCTGCAATTCAAATAGAGCTTGGCAACTATTGGAAGCACTCATTTAATTCTCCTGGTGAAAAAAATTACAGTAATGCCAATTGTGAGAGCAAAACAAACCTTATTACTAAATCTCACATGGTGGTATTGATCACATGATTATTATTATTATTAAATCTCACAGGATTATTTGTTTTTAAGTAAGTGAAATAATAAGCTTTCAGCCTGACCTATCTGATTTACCGTTACTGCGATTGGTGGGTTAATTTAAGACAATGACTGGATGCCGCTTGGTCATGATAGAGAGTGACGAATCTTAGTGCTCTGGTGTCGGGATCTGATGAGTTAGGGTCGAAAGGCGGCGCAGCTTGTGCGTCGACGGTGGCCTGAGTAGTAGTTAAGACACACCAATGAAGATAAAAGTAAATGACCCCAGAAAAACTGAACTCCTGAATGTGAGCCCATGATCATCGAAAGACCAGGCTGAGAAATACAAGTCAATAATGTTCCGGAAAGACTGGGCAAGACTATACGAGTCAATGATCCCGGAAAGACTGAACTCCCGAATGCGAGCTGATGGCCTGCGAAAGACCAGGCTGAGGAATACGAGTCAATGGTTCCGGAAAAACAGGGTTACAAATACATGCCAATGATCCAGGAGAAAATTGGTAAGTTCTCAAACGAGGGACAATTTCGCAAGAGACAACGTAACGATTACTACTGTACAAAGTTAATTTCTTGCTTCCTATCAACTCTTTTGCGTAGTACACGGTGATGAAAGCCCCATTTTTTATCCCGTGTTTTGGAATGCTTAACAAATGTGTTTTTTCTCAGCCTTGAAAGCAGACATGCCGCTATGGCTACGTGATCTATCTCATTCCTTTCAGTAAGAGCATGTATCAATACCTATTTTCAAATATTTTTCAAGTGACGATGGATTACAAGTTGGAACATTTTTTTTGGCCAAGCACGAACTCATGAGAACTTTTGCTAGGATTGGATTCCAGAAAATCTCCCGAAATATTTTCATCAAAAACTTATGATCGTCTCGCTGATGATCTCCAGAGTGAAGCTGTAAAAATCAATTTCTGACTTGGCGATTACCAATGACGTTCTATCATAAACACTGTTAAGTTTTCTTTCTATTTATAGTGTGTTATTGCTATTCTTAAGCTTTAATAACAACATATGTCACATCTTCGCTGTCACATTCATTCAGTAATTCGGTGAATAAAGCTGAGTTATAATTCATGAGGCCTTTCTGATGTAATCCTATGTACAACACTAACAGGGAACTCCTGTTTCTCAGTGAATAGTTTCGACAAATATGAAGTTTGCACTCCGTTTCTACGTTTTGTTTTCAAAATAGGAAGTTACAAATGACTTGACTTGATACTTGGGCAGCAAAGAGTGTCCTCTGTCGACGAAAGCAAATTTTACACCCGTTGAAGATGAGCGACATTGATCTTTCAAAGTTTTCCGTGAGCTCCATGCAGAAGTCAGCAAACTTTTCAACAAGGCTCTTTTTACAGAATAGTTAAAGTAACAGCGAATCAGAGCCTCTTTGAGCAAATGGCGGACTACGTAGTGTAAAATAATCTAAGGCACGGATGAATGTTTATCAATTCCCCAATACTATTTGGGTACCTCAGAAATCTTGAACTGTGATTTCCATCATTTTTGAATGCATGGCGTCAGGAGAATAGATCAAGAATGAACGTAAAATTTCGTTTATGGCCATAAACATTAAAGCATAAAACTAATTTACGTACGGTTGAGACGATGCAACATCTGACGATAACTTTTATCTTCGAATTTCGAAGCATAACAATTGCTGAATTCTGATTGTTACATTCTTGAGGCAGCAGAAGGTCTCCAGATACGCCCATATATTACACAAATTAGCAAGAAAAAAGAAATTCAATCAAGGTTATGCAGACGAGTTGTTCAGATACTTATGTGCTGGCCTCGTTCAGTTTAAATTAGCACTGAGTCATAAAGTTACGCTTAGAAAACCAGCCATGCTTCGTCTGATGCTTATCGACTCAGCGACCGATCAGACCAGCGCTGTGTAGCTTAGAGCTTCTTGTCCTCATTCTTCTCACCTTTGAGTACATTCTCTGTGTTGCTTTGAATGCGGTGCCGATATCTGCTTTGCAAATCAACCAACTTCAAGAATGAAACACGCGCTCGGCCTTCCTAGAAGACATGAATCACGGACGTACGAGAGCTTCAGGAAATCAGTTCATGTCCAACACGAAAATGCTAAATTCCTCAGTATGTGTACTCCCAACGACAATTAGCATACTGGATTTTAAACTAGAGAGTAACTAATTTTTGCCAACATGTTAAATTTAGTCTTGTGTTTTACCACCTGGAATAATCTGAGAGAAAATTCAGAAGCTTTTCTGTCGTAATTCGTAGGTCTGAGCAAACATAGAACAAATAAGCGAGAACGCTCGCAAAATACAACATTCGTAACGTCTCTTTATTGAAGTGCTCGTACCCGGAGCGAGAGGCTGCATATTTGTCATGTATTATCTCTATTACAGCTGTTTGCTTTAGCAATGTTATGCTGATTCGTTGATTCTTATTCTGAGTAATGAGTGTACATAAGCTCTTCAAGTTCATCTTCATAAGGAGTTATAATAAGGACAACAAACGGTGGCTTTATTCAGGAGTTAGAGCAGGGGTACTGGGTGACAAGAAATCTTACAAGAAGCAGTATTTGGTATGAGAACGAAAACAGCTTTACATAGTGCACAGTGTGATAGTAAGAAGAGCATCTAGTAATATTTGAGGCGATATTGGACGCAACATTTAGCACACAAGGCATGTGGTGTTCGAGTGGAAGAAGAATTTGGACCTAGTAAGAGACTGCGTTTACTGAACACATTCGAGGTATTGTAATAGCGTGGACAGTTCAAATTGGCATCTAAAATTAGAATTAAACTAAGAGAATTGAAAGAATAGAGTGATAATGTTTTACTTCAGGGCCATGCGAAAAAGAAGTTAATTATTATAAGGACTATTTTTCCATGCTCATTACCAAATATTTCCGTCGATAACCGCGTAATGGGAGAACATTTAAAGAAATGGCGTGAAAAAAAAGCAAATTTAGTCTGGGTTACTTATTCAAAATTGAATCATTAAAAATTTAAAATGGGTCGTTAGGAAATTGATTTGATTAAGTGGAAAACTAGGCTGTTTCACAAGTACTAAATAGAATGGCTAGATATACTGATAAACCAAAACTTTTATAAAATTATGAAGAAATTGTAATACATTTCTCATACGCATGCGTCATTTCAGTGCATGAGTTAGGTATCTACATCGAATAAAATGCATATATATTGAGCTATCTTGATGATTTCAAATGTATCTGAATATTCTCGTGCAGTGGAAATGATACGTAGGTCATTTTCCGGTCAATAGTGCAACATTCATAGCATCGATGTGCAATAATACTAACTACTGGGCGATTCCCTCCAATACAATATGAATAATTCCCTGGCATCTTTGCCAATCCCAGCACACAACAACAAAAAACATCCCGTTGATTATATTAGCAGAAAATTATATTAGAAGAAAATTATATTAGAAAATTATATTATATTAGAAAATTATAAATTATTATATTGATTATACTAACAGAAAAATATGAGAAAATTTGAAGCAGCCTGAATAGAATAAAATGAAGAACCAGTGTACAAACGTACATTACACTTATTGCAAACGTTTCGGAATTAAAATTTCATCATCAGCGCTGAAAGTCGAGAAAAATGATAAACTTCAAAATCTCAATGAAAAACATATATTTATATTCCACAGAATTCTCTGAATTTCTAAGAACCCAAATTTGTATTCATTAATGCATAAACAGTTGCATACTCCTAATTCACACAAGCACACATGCACGCGCTAATCCAGAAACAGCAGCGAACACACACCATGCATACATACACACACACACTGAATTACGTCAATAGGCAGAGGAATTGATAACTTTACGGTACTAATGTCTTTGTTGAGGTTGTTGAAAATTAGTTGTTTTGAATGAATAATTTGAATTCTCACAGTGATATTTAACTGCTGATTTGGGCCGAATGGTTAGTACACGACCTGTTCTATTATATGAGATATTCCTGCGCGCTGGCAATGTCGGATGAATTGTTGGAGTTCGGTACCACCAACGTAAGACTGCATGCGACAGTCACACTTATATAAATTGACACAGGCACTCATACAATCGTTCCTTCCTGCTAAAAAAGGATGCAATCTTAAAACTATTTCTACAAAACGCTCTGACGTCGACCGTTGTAAAAAACCTACTAACCAAAGACACTACCTCCTCCTTCAGCTCTGCGTTCAAATAATCCATGAATGGTAGTAACTCGACGTACAAAATCTGCTATGGTACGCTCAAGGTAGCAGGAGAGGGGCAAATTTTACGATCTAAAAACTTTTGTACTCAAATCTGAATGAGTAATTTCAGATATTTGTTGTTTACCAATAATTTTACAATGTATTCAATTTCAAGATGGAATAATTCATATGTACCGGATATGCGGTATGCACGATGAAGTAAACTGTAAATATATAATTTTATATACCTTTTATATTCAGAGCTGAAATATTTCATATCAAGACAAGTGAACGTTTGCTTCCAGTAGACAGAAATAATGAGTTTTCAATTTATCTTTTTTATGAGGACATCAACGAAAGGTATCTGATCATTTTGCTTTACTTCCATTGTAAGTTTAATATTAGGATGAGATGCGTTTATATACTGAACGAAACTATTAAATTCCATTTCAAAGCGAAATAAAACAAATGTATTGTCTACATACCTTCGGCAAAATACTTGTTCAAACTCCGTTGGACATTGGCTCAGAAAGTGTATTTGCTAGGGGCTAGAAAGAGTTCGCTATTAAAGGAGAGAGGTTAGAGCCCATTGCAAGTCCGTCAATTTGCTTGTGCGTTTTACCATTAAATAAAATTACAAATATTCTACGGCTAACTCAAGTAAACGTTTGAATTGAGGTATATCGTAACTCAATATGGTTTGGTTATCTTGAAAAATGTGGTCCAGCAAAACGTTAAAAGCCTCATCTAGTGGAACGGTAGTGTACATAGACTCTACATCATAACTATACACATGAAGATATTAGCTATGTTGCCAAAGGTCAACAAATCGCGAACAAATTCAGACGAGTTTTCCACGGTATATTCATTACTACAAAATGGGAATAGAATAGGAACTAAATTCGCTCAGAGTTTAGAGTTGTGGGTATTGCATGCAGATAAAATAGGTCTCAGCTGTACATCAGGCTTATGAATTTTGGACAAACATTTTAACACTCCGAGATGAGATCCTACAGAGAGGCAAGTTTTATAAAAATCATCAGTTAGAATTCCTAAATCTCCATCTTTTTTAAGCTTGCAGTTGATCTTATTTTCCAGTTTTAACAATGAAGATTTTTTGCCGGTAAGATCTTCACAAAATTTTGTTCTGTCTGATAGAAATGATTCCAATTTAGAAATTTTGTTCCTTCGGTTAAGAACTTTGTTAAGAATTTTGTTAAGAACTTTGTTACGAATTTTGTTCAGAATTTTGTTAAAAATTTTATCGAGGTAATAAAATGCTATAGAATGGTTGACGCAGGGTTAAATAATTCAAGAAGCAATAAGCCCAAAACTAAGCAAAAAACAGAAACACAGACACAGGAACACAAAATAAAATATTGTAGAAACTCAGAAGCAGCAATAAATATAGAAAACTGGTTTAGTGGCATTAAATCCAATGGTTGACACGGGAAGGACACAACCTTCAAGCAGACAAGGAACAGCTCTCACCTCATATCCTGCCTCAAAACTATGAAACACCACCGAAACTATCCTCCAATGACCACAATCCACTAAAATAAAATAATGGAAGCAACAACTCGACCACGGTCCAAACTCCACACCACGGTCCAAACAGAAATGGGAACCTCACAAGCATGTGGGAGATTTTCCCACACTTGCGGTCGAGCAGGTTCCCAATTCATGTATCTGGATCTAGGGTGAGATAATAGCAATTTTTTCCCGACGGGAAGAAGCACTAGGCTCTGACACTGTGATGTAGCGAACTCTCGGCCAACGCGCGTTAAATGAGAAAAAGGAGAATACACCACAACCACGCGATGTACTATAATTAATCGATCAAGTAACTATCGAACATGTAACAGGTAATTATCATTCAAATATCTGTTATTGTTCATTCCGCTGAAATCAAACTACGTTCTTCCTGTTCATGAGAAAATCCGCCGGAATAAAGGATTAATTTTTCAAATTTAATTCTTTAAAAAACGTTTAAACATTTTAAATTCACTGGAAATTAGTTCTTCATTAAATAATTTGAGACTCTATCATTAGTTCAGCCATAGAAGATTTGAGAAAATAAGAGAGAAACAGCATCACGCATCAACTACGTCATTACGAGCTGTCGGCGTATCTGACGTTAGTTCCTAGAAAATTTTCCCCTATTTTTCATTTAAAAGTTCTGGGAAATTTCATCATGATTCGATAACCTTGTGAGTGGTTTTTTGAGCGATATTGCTTGAATTATAATATCGTGTGCTTGATATGCATTCATTTAGTAAAAAATAATATATCATATATTTGACTCTATCTATTTATTCAATATATGACGCCTATACTTATGAGCCTAGAAACTTCGTAAGGTAAAGAGTCTTCTCAACATACGGTAGCTTAGGTTAATGAATTTAAAGGAGCTCACGATCATCATCAAAATTCGAGTTGTAATACGTAAAAAAATAACATTTACACGCTTGAAATTATCAGATATGAAATCAAATTAATGGAAATATTATCTACTCGTTTTTATCATTAAGGCTAATAAAATGAAATATTTCTGATGTCTGAAAATGTGCCCCATTTGTTGAATCATTTTAGTTATGTAATATAAAAAAAAGTCCATAAAAAGAGCATGCAACTAAATGTTTCAATAAATTTTGCTCAAAGCATGACATAAGTTATGACGAAATAATCCTAAAAGCTGTTTTTTCCGTTTTATTGCATTTCATACGAGCATGAAAAATTGATACAATCTCAGAAAACTGATGCTTTCCATGGCGTGGTCTAACGTGAGAATTTTAGGATTGGACTTAATCTATGAATTTGTAATTCTGGGAGCTTTAAGCAGACTCTGAATAAATCTGTTTTCTAACACGTAGTGTAGCAACCTTTCACAGTTTGCTCTGCTAATATAAATGTGAAGTTTAGGCGATATTTTTGTAGGCGCTGACTATATGCATCATGGAGCATAGACAATCGGAATCGAAGTCACACGCAAATATTTTTAAAGGAGGTGACATTGCATGGAAATTTAGAAACCGCTGTTCGATTCAACAGGGCTAAAGTTACTCGTAAGAAAATGAAATGTAATATATTCGGTACGACTCATTGCTCACGGTAAGCCCATGCTAGCTCATTAATTCAAAAACATGTCCTAGTTTTGTCTGTATGAATTATTCATGCATTTCGCTCACGAACACAGCCAACTGTGGCCAAGTCTGAGCATCGAGCTACCGGCACCGAACAAAGCTACTCGTGCTGACAAATGGCAAATTATATCACTGCTAGATGCACATGATGTCGCTGCGATAAGACCAGGGCATAATGGCCGCGGACAAGAATGAGACGAGTCGTGTGTAATTTTGCGTATTTCAGAGGTAATCCATCTACAGAGATGTTAATCACGATAAGGCAGATGGTTGCAGCGATACAGAGATGACCGCTTTGCAGCCACAACCTCAGCCACTGCACTGTTGTTTCGGTCGTGCAAGTAGCACGTCGAGCTGATGCACATATTCTCTTCTTAAGAACACTGTCTGGCCGCTTTCAATGGAGACAAATAACCGTAGTCCATCATTTTCTAGCATAAAATAGCATCTTTGTCCCCGACAGTAGACAAAAAACGTAATAATTTAAGCTGCAAGGAAGCTTCGGTGTTTGCCGAGAACTCGAGGCGGGCATGCTCTAACTGCTACCATTCGCAATTACCCATTACTAATTTTGCTTGGAGTTTATACGGCAGAATTACAGTAGTACGCTGGGCGGCAGCTCATACCCAGGTTGAGGCAGACGAGACCTCACGATTGCCCCCAGGGGCCTGCGGACCGGAGCTGGCTGCACGTGATGCTGTTCCGCCGCCCGGCCTGCGACGTGCGCCAGGCAACTTGCGTCGGCTTCTAGCGCTCGCACACGGAATCTTTAAGGAATATACGGGAATAGTTTTATTTGTGTATCCCAACACCGTACCGCCGTATTGGTTTGTTCATGTACGGTGCTCGAACTATTTGAATTTAGGCTCGTAGCTCTTGAAGTTATAGTGCGAGGATGGTGGTCACTTACGTTATGCTTGGTGGATGGAGATGGAAGAAACGAAGATAAAAAAGCAAAGTAATTTATATTTATTGAAGTTCATGCATGAAATGCATATCATTGTTTTTTAAAAAGTTTCAACACAAGGATCCTCAATTGGTCAACATACTTCGGTATTAAAATAGCCATTTAATTCAATCGTTGCATCAATGTTTGAGAGAAAAGTCGCTCCTATACGTGCCCACTTACATTGATAAGGAGGAATAATTAGCTTATTATTTTACAATATTAGGGAATAAATTTGGAAATAAAAATCAGGGGATCTAATTAATTATATGCAAAGTGCCAAGAAGTCGACACGGGAGAAATTCGGAGCTATCTATGCGTGCTTACATATCAACTAGTATACCATGTAACTAGTTAGGAGAAAATGTTTCATTATGCAGGCATTTGTGACATTTCCTTGATAAATAACGCTGGCGGGGTCAGAGAAAAGAAAAGGATTGTTGCATAGTATTAAACAAAACATTTTACATCGCTAATGGATCAATTCGTGAAATTGACTTCCTAAATAATGCTGTCACAACGTCCTCCCAAGCGTCAGAAGCGAGACTGGCACACGCGGCTAACAAATCATTATACGACACGAATAAAAATATTTCGAAAAATTTTTGAACTGTTGAGTCTGTATCTCGATGCTGAATTGGTAGACTGATGGGATGGACTAGTATTCTGATACTAATTGTACAAAAATGTTTTTTTTTTTCAATCATAGTTGAAACAAAATCAGAATTGGGTTTTAAAATATGTAAAATATAAAGATCCTATATAGTCGGTAGGCGTACATGGGTTTCATAACAGGTCATGGCAGTGTTTATTCGAAAGGTTGAGAAAAACGTATTATATTCTATGGTCACATTATTCTGGATTCGATAACGTTTACAAATACATATAATAGTAAAAATATAAAAACTGTGACAAACTGCTGTAAAACACTTTTGACAGTCTTCACTTCTATCGGCATATGCGCTTTGGCTTTTGTAATATCCGAGAATAATGTTGAAATAAAA
The DNA here is from genome assembly GCA_030386875.1 of Morinoia aosen. Lineage (NCBI taxonomy): Eukaryota > Metazoa > Arthropoda > Malacostraca > Amphipoda > Talitridae > Morinoia > Morinoia aosen. The sequence continues at coordinate 19,145,405 of CM059573.1, read as the reverse complement.
TGACGGAAGTAAACAATTCAATTTTTAAAATTAAATTGTCGACACGTCAGAAATACTAAACGAATTTTTCGTTCATACATGCCGAAATAATACCAGGTAACTACCGCAATGAATATCCATCAAACACAGAACAACTAAATGATTTTCCTACATAAATGATGCTGACTAAAAACGTAAGGCAAGAGTACAGTTTATTTCTATCATAACTAAATCACCAAATTTATCACAAGAATGGTTATTGAATTCTCAACTTAAAAGTCTTTAATTTGAGCTAAAACCATCAGTGGTTTTTAAAATAAATACAATGGTCAAGTAAAATATCAAAGCAAAAACATAAAAAAGTTCCTTTCGTTGATTTACACTTTGTTTAAAAGCTTGTAAATACCGCTCACAAAGGTAAAAATAATAAACATTGGTATGGGCACCTCCTGGAGAAAAGGAAAGTCTTCATTTTTATTGGCATTGGCACAAATCCTTAACGGTTTGGCGTTGTTAACAACTGTTGTTGAAATATAGCTAACGGAAATAATATGGTCTCAGCGCATTCCTCGTAAAAAGTAAATGATTGACTTTTCATTGCTGACATTTTTGCATACACTCACGCATGTGCTTTCTTGACGATAATAATATAAGAAGTGAAATGTAATTGACACATGTATCGTATCGTTTTGCTTATTCATATTTTTCATGCAAAGTGAAATAAAAATATACAAGATGAAAACTCTTATGAATGCTTTTTGCTTTCAATTGCACATGCTTGATATTTCATATTTTCCTGTGATCAACGTTACAAAACGTAAAAATGAGTTGGTTTTTAACATTCTGAGAGAATTATCGGAAATGTCAGGTAATCGTCTTGAGAAACAAAAAGATTTTGAATTTTTTATTCTCGCAGTGCTCCCAGTAATCACGAACGAACGCTGGTACATGAGATAAAATAAAAACACGGTGATAGAATGGTATTGCTTAAAAGTAACAAATAGCAACGAACATCCTACACGTAGATTACAAACGAACCTAACAATGGTTACCTGATCGGCTGCGCTCCACAGGCCAAGGGTATAATAAGGTCTTCGTTGTACGGCTAGTAAGAAACGCGATGAAGAGATACGGAAAACTCCAATGCTACCGAGGGAAACGCCATCATATAAGTGAGTAAAAAATTAGCTAACTTAAGTATAGATATTCCAACATCATAGAGTTTGAAATACTGAACTCAAAGAAGCAATGAGCAGTCCTAAATGCAAACGAGATCGTTTAGTTTGAGTTATGCAATATATGTGGAGCAACGAGATGTTGCGGTTTGTTATTTTCTAAGATATAGATGCGAAATGGTGAGTCACGCTGTTCTTGAATTGTTTTGTATTTTGAAAAATTTTTATAGGCTAGAATAGCTTGTTCCACGATAGAGCTCCAGAAACTCCAAGAACTTTTTATCCCACGTCAGATGAACGGTACCAAACGAAGACATCATTTCTCTAATTTGATTTTTTGTTCGTAAAATTGGGTGGAAGAAGTTTTACAACATAAGCATTACTCTGAGGGAGGTAAAGAGACGAAAATTAACACGAGGCCTGCTTTCTGATTGTGGAATCTTTTTGATAATGGGATCCAGGCGTGTTTTTCTAAGAGAGAGGCAGCATGATTGCGTTTCCTGAAATAACCCTTACTCATCACTTTGGCTATGAAGTTCACACATTTTTTTATGATATTGAGGTGTGTCACCCCAAACTAGACTACAATAATCCAAACATGAATCACCAATAATCTAGCTTTTCGTAGTGTGTTTTTAATACGATAAAAAATATTAAGGGTCCACTGTTTTATTGCACATTGCTTCCATGTGTGGTTTAAAAGCCATGTTTTTGCCAAACCAAACGCAATGATTTCTATTTTATCAACTGTTCGATTATATCGTCTCCAAATAGCGTAAGCTTTGAGTTTGAGTCTCCGAATAGCGTAAGCTTTGAGTTGATCGTATTATTTGATAGAAATATAATGCAATCCTTTTCACTTACATATAAGTTTTAATCTATTTTGGTCATACCACGATTTCAGGTTCTTGAAAGGCTTTCAGTGTTGACTTGTGTTTCTTTTAACTCAGCTGTAGAACTTGTCGCGGCAATTTGGATGTCATCAGGATACACTGAGATTTTTGTGTTTGCTATTATGGTGCGGAAATCATTAAAGAAAATAGGAAACAGGAGAGGACCAAGAACTGAACCTTGAGGAACGTCATAGTTATTTAGTATGGATGGTGATCTTTTGTTATTTGAGCATACTGCATGAGAGCTGTTCGAAAATTAGTTCTCAAACCACTGTGTGTGTATTCTGAGATTCGATTTTTTTTGCAGGGGTCTTTTTTGCTTTAACGCTGTCGAACGGCTTAGAGAAATCGCAGTATTTAGGGAGTTAATTCTTTTGGTCTGTATCATTGTATATTTTTTCTGTTATAACATATAAAGCATCTTGAGCCCTGGTGTTCCTCCTGTAAGCACACTGATTGCAGTGAAGAAAGTGTGTTTCGTCTACATGTATATGAGACTGTTTGGTCTGTATTGAGACCAGTAATATTATTGAATAGAAAATCCAATCAAATTGAGGCTATAGTAACGTAGGAGGCTTCAAGAAGCGCGAATATAATTTCATTTATTCATGCGCAATTTGGAATTTAAAATTCGACGCACCCGCAGAGATTTAAAAGTATCCCTGATTTTGCGGAATCTGACTCATTAGGTACTGATGCTTGACTTGTAGCTAAGTATTCTGATAGATGACTTTGAAGTGTATAAATCATTATTCACGCTATTTTTCTATTACACATCAAAGTTTTTTCAATTCTGAGATTTTACTCATAATGACGAAAGACTCAAGAAAAGAGTCTAATTTACACAGATATCTTCTAAAATAATGCTTATCAACTAAATATTTAACCAAGAAGCAAAGAAGTTGGTTGACTAATCTAACCTCATTTTAAAGAAAGATTTTATGATGACAAAACAAATGACGACCAACATAATTCTTCGCAAACGCTTGATGCCAGTATGCAGCTACGGCGGACACTAACTACGAAGCAGAAGCTGATACCGTGATCAACGGTCAGCGTTGCGACACTACAGTGCTAGTGAGGTGCCACTGGCGACTGCCAGCTCCTGAAGATTTTCGTCCTCTCCACCGACTGGGGATGGTGGAATGGATAGAAAAGGATGGGATAGAATAGGACAGGGAGGGACAGAACGGGATAGGATGGAACAGGATAGAACAGGACGGAATAGGACGGAACGGAAAGGAAAAGAATAGAATAAATCTAATAGAGTAAAATGAAATATAATAGGATAAAATGAAATAGAATACAATGTGATAAAAGGAAATAGAATAGAATTAAATAAAATATATTAGGATAAAATCAAATGGAATAGAATAAAAGGAAAACAAATAGAATGAAATAAAATATATTTTGATAAAATTGAATGGAATAGAATAGAAGAAAAGGAATAACCACCGGTGGGTTACCGGCACTACAGAAATTCCCTCAGTGACTACCGGTGGGCCACATAAAACTTCCTTGTTAATGGCCAAACGAGTTGCCACTTTAGTCGGGTGTGATGAGTAGAAAATGCGGGTTTGGAATTAATTCAACGTTATTAAATTCTTGAAGTTTATAAGCGAATATTCTAAGAGAAAGAACTATTATACGCGCGCTAAGGTAATAACGAAAGAGAAATAAGATTCGAAATATTAAAATGTTCAAGTTTTCCCTTGCCTCAGCCATGCTTGTGACCAGTCACAAGCTCTATTTCGCTTGTATTCCTAGAGTCAGCTGGACTTTGTTCATAGGATATGAAACATTAATTTCATAATATATCATTCTATTGGAAAATATATTTGAACGTTATGGGGTTGAATTGGAGGTCAAACGTGATACGTCAGCGTAAAGAAAGATTAAAATTGATCGGAAACTACGAAGAGCTCGTATTGATATATTCGCAATAGGTAGGAAGGGTTTTCTCGTGGTTCTTAAGAAATTCAAACAATTTAGAAATTTATTTTCTAGGAGCTGTACATCAGGAAAATCATCACCTATTACATTAAAATTTCAAGTTGAAATCTAACTAATTTTGGGACATAATACGTTCAATGACTTCTGGAATATAAACTCGATTTTCAAAAACAAGACGCCCATACGAGTCGTCTTGATATTTCGGAACAGCTAGATGTTATTTCTTTTTAGTTTTATTGCTTCAAAAATCCAACATAAACTAATACCATCTCGTTCTAAAATATCAAATCCTCAAATTCCGCGATTTACGATTGAACATCGCTTCCGGTGATATTACTAAGACCTAAACATTACAACTTGAATATCGAGTTTGGCTATTAAAATTTTCGTAACGCGAACATACGTGTGCCCTGCCGCTGAGTATATTTGCAGCCCTAATTTTCATTACAAATTCATCTAAAAAATTGTTTCTGCGACATAATATGTTAAAATCAGGGCACGAAACTCATACAGTACATCAAGAGAAAAGGTATGCATTGCGAAGAAAAGTATTTGTATTTTGTCTATGTTTTATTGTGCGAGACAATAGAACAAGCATTTGTATTTCAACAATGTTTTTCGTATATATTGAGAGGAAGGGTTCGCATTTCTGCTATGTTTTTTGCGACAAGTTACCGTTATTTTTTACTTACAATGCTAAAACTCTATATGTTCGAATTCTCATTAGCTGAAATTGAATTGTAGTCATTTTAATGTGAAGTGCAGTACTAAAAATGTCGGTATCTAATGAAGTTTCATTTTAACGCCATTCTAAAATGAGATATCTTCTGCACAAAAAAGTGATCTAAAACGCAAGTTTAAATTAGATGGTGAAATGTACTGTTGTCAAGAAATTTTTTTCATTCAGTGAAGGATCGACACTTTTTTGTTTGAACTCGTGCATGGGGGATTGATTGATGATTCTCCTAAAATATATCACGTTATTTTTCCAGATTTTCAGATTTTCTTCATTAGAAAAGGCTTAATTACATGCACGTTTGATGAGGTGTACCGTATATTTTTTTAATCTTGAGTTGGCACACCAATTACAGAAATAAAAAGAAGTTTGCCCATCGATTTATGACGAGCTCGATCTCGTTCTTGCACCAAATTATCTAAATTAGAGCAATAAAAGCCTTCCTAATTAGAGACTTTACCCTTCAAGTTATACCATGCGTGTATAAATACATAAGAAGAAAGATAAACTGAATTAATTACGCTTCAGCTCCAGAACCTGACAATGTACATTTTTTTATAAATACCTGAAATATTTTTATAAAACCATGATAAATGCTTTTTAAACACTTTTCTTTGCGTTTAATTCATGATATTTTCACTACTGCTATTATTGAAGAAGAAATAGCAGCTTTGTTCACAGTCGCAGCTGCGAGCTTGAAAGTTTGGTCTCCAAACGATCTGGTCAAATGGTCAATTTTCAAAAATTGAGTGTCTAATATTCCAGCAAAAATTAAATTGATGACGTCCGTCCAATTTACAGTCGTGCGTTGTGGTGCCAAAAGTGAAGACCGAAGTGAAGTACATTCATGTATTGTTACGCCAGAAGTACGTGATGACCGAGGTGGAGGCAGGACTGAGATTAAATTAAAATGTGATTAAATTTACTCAGAACGTACTTTTTCTCATGAGCTGGAGGGAAATTAACAGCGTACTAAATTTTTACGTCATTAGCAAAACAAGGATAAAACTTTTTAGCACACCGTGATAAAGGACGAAAATTACGTGCGATAATGTTCGTACACTATAGTTGACCGTTAGATGTGCAGGCTTAGTATAATTATCAAAGAGATTGTTAGCATAAGATAGTTACAATGATCATTAAATTCAGAGTAGACTGCAGTCCAGTGCGGATGCTAAAATAAAGATTTATGTGATTGCACCCTATCTTGTTACTGAAAGCAGTGTGGGCCAAGGCAAGAAGGCGACCAACCAACCGCCTTGCTACAATGTTCCTGAAAACAGGGTGTGGAATTTTGCTCTGCGTTATTACTGAGAGCTGAAGTGGACGGTTCCCTTCCATATTCTGTTGGGTCAGCAGGTTATCACATGACTGATTATAAGGATTTTTTTCATGAGATCGATATTTGTAATAGATTGGACACTCAACACTGAGTGGAAAAAGTTTCACAAGACGCGTTTCTAAAATGCAGGTTGTTTAAATTTGCCCAGTTTTATACCTGGACGCTGACCGAAGACGACAATAAGACAGCCAAGCAACCAAGCAGCCTAGCAAACAATCAAACAAGCATATAAGGGAAAAGAATTATCAGAAAGTCAAACGTATACTTTATAGAGACCACCCGTGACCTGTTGGGTCAGGATAGCCGTACATGATAATTCATGAGGTAGAAAATTGTTGACAATCATGCTTCTCATGGTAATAATATAACCCAATAACTGCGAAAATAAAATTCAAAAACACGTGCTGAAAAGTCATTGGGAAATACGAGTCTCTTTCATTAAATAAATATTTCCAACAGACTCTATCCACAACTTTTAAATAGTGTGATAAGTTGGGCTAAGAAGAACGTAAATTTATTTATACGCATTAGTAAAAGACGTGAACTCTGTGCAATATGCAAAAGGCTCTCGAATTTTTCCAATGTTATTATTAAAAGCAGGCTCTTCAATTTTGTTTTACCTCCTACAGAAATCAGAGTGTTGAATTTTGTTCCGTGTTATTCATGAGAGCTGAGCACAAATGCGCGGTGAAAACCAATGAAGAAAATAACTTTGACATGGTTTTACTAGTGTACTAGACAAGCCGTGATTGACTGAGCGCGGTTACTCACTTACTTTTACACGAAGAAAAAGAGTTAAAGACCACGCTTTTATAAAAGAGTCTATATCATTTGTATTAAGCTGGAGCAGGAGAATTCTAATCACGATCTATTTGTTCACACACACTTGGTTCAAGAGCCTTTTATGATAGTCGCTTCTCAATACAACTACAGTTCTCGTCTAACAGCTGTTACTTGTGTATGAAATCCCAATTTAAAATTTAGCTTCTTCTTGAAATGCGATAATTTTTATTTTCACCAACGAAATTCTATTCTGCTTCTCACAGAACTTATCTGAAGCTCCAGCGCTGCCGAAATTTTCTACACCCGTTTTATTTCACGCTCACAGTCACCCACACCAGCCACCGTGCATGTGCTCATTGTATCGAGTGCACAACAAGAAATTTCCCGTAGTACAGGCGCTATCAATTTAACTCTTGCGTAGCCGTTAATTTCGTCCCAAAGACTCTACTCAGCTCCCACAAACTTAAACGTATGAGTCTGAAATTCTCAAGAAATATAACAATGATAGCAGAGTGTTTAAGTGATGTACGTACTCTGTAATTTCGCTGGTTGATCAAGTCCTTCTGTGCACCAAATTGCCTGGTCAGATGCAACACCCAAGTTTGGACCAAAAAAGTTACGCTGACCTTCTACTCATTTCGTGGGAGTGTGTGTTATTCTATCTATGGATATACGATGCACAAGGTATACAAATGGAAAATTTTTAAAGACCACGTGGTAGAAATAGCATTTTGCTGAAAGTATGCGTGTCTAACAATTAGGTCTTTTTATCGACGTAATCTATAAAAAAAAACGATTTTTCGGGAACAATGTAATTTGGGCATGATGCATCATGGGAAAAGTATCTTAACACTGAATTAAGATCTAACAATGGTTGCTGTAATAAAAATTCGTATTATAACACGTCCAATAAATTCATTGAGTTCCCAAACCAGGATAAGCGATCAACCTCATGGTACTTCATATATATATATATGTATTTTCACATTAATTAATCAGTTTTAAACGCATTTCTTTGCCGAAAAACAGTGGAGTTCATGAGCATTTTGTATTGGAAGTGATTTATGAATATTTTCTTTCTATACCCTGAACAACGTTAGGCTAATTCCGCAATTTCAATAACAGCTAAGTATTTACATAATTCCATTCCCCATTCATTTATTTACTTTTTGTGAGTATCAATTTAAAGGAAATTCGAAAACACTTTGCACCTATAGAAGCTACTTTCATGCAATCCGTTATTCTTACAATGATACTCAGATCTTCTTCAAATCAACTCGCATGCTGTCGGCAAATTAAAAGCCTAAACTTGAAATACACGTACCAAAAAAGTTTAAAATTCTGTCTTGTAGAGGAAGGCCAACACACTGAAAAGTGTATGGACTGATAATACAATGTGTATGAAGGTATGAACAATGTGAATCGGTTATTTTTAATTGATACTGATGAACCTATGCTTAGAAAGCTAAAATTGCAGTGTGTTCTAACAAATACTTAAACTTAATTGCCGTAAAAATAGCAGACATGTATGCATAAATAAAGTTTTTTCGATCGTATTGAAAAATATACTTAAATTAGCTGTCTGAAGCTATTAAGCGAATACTGATTTTATGCCTGTTTGATGTGTTGAGTAGATAACAGCACATTGATACTATAAATATAGGGTGACCCAAGCGTATAGAGGTAGAAATTCAAAGTAGTGATATCAAATCCAGCACATGCTGCTCTGGTTCCTCGTCAAATGAAAATGATTCCACCAAATTTTCATGAACATTGGGCAATATTTAATGGTCGCGCAAAACGAACGTTTTTATAACTCATGTGAGATTCGACCTGAATTTCCATCAAATAATAAAATTCTGGCTTTTTTTCTATTGCAAGTAGACCGACAACTAATGGCTGCAGAAATTTTATATTTATTGAAACTTTTATAAAATAACATTGAAAGGAAATAAATACAAGCTCCGTCAAATTTCCCTTTTCAATATATTGATTAAATAATTATCATAAGGCAAAATATTTTACCTTATCAACAATTACGTATCAGGAGAATTAAATTTTTATCAGCAACGTAACTGATGCATCAACTTCTGGTTTCCTGCAGAAAACAAAGTATTTTTGCTGTAGTATTTGTTGTAGAGGAGTAAGGGGTATTTGGGGTGAGTGGTGCCTCACTGTAGAGGGGTGAGTGGTGCCTTGCTGTAGAGGGGTGAGTGGTGCCTTGCTATAGAGGGGTGAGTGGTGCCTTACTGTAGAGGGGTGAGTGGTGCCTTGCTGTAGAGGAGTGAGTGGTGCCTTGCTGTAGAGGGGTGAGTGGTGCCTTGCTGTAGATGGGTGAGTGGTGCCTTGCTGTAGAGGGGTGAGTGGTGCCTTGCTGTAGAGGAGTGAGTGGTGCCTTGCTGTAGAGGGGTGAGTGGTGCCTTGCTATAGAGGGGTGAGTGGTGCCTGCTGTAGAGGGGTGAGTGGTGCCTTGCTGTAGAGGGGTGAGTGGTACCCTGCTGTAAAGGGGTGAGTGGTGCCTTGCTGTAGAGGGGTGAGTGGTGCCTTGCTGTAGAGGGGTGAGTGGTGCCTTGCTGTAGAGGGGTGAGTGGTGCCTTGCTGTAGAGGGGTGAGTGGTGCCTTGCTGTAGAGGAGTGAGTGGTGCCTTGCTGTAGAGGGGTGAGTGGTGCCTTGCTATAGAGGGGTGAGTGATGCCTTGCTGTAGAGGGGTGAGTGGTGCCTTGCTGTAGAGGGGTGAGTGGTGCCTTGCTGTAGAGGAGTGAGTGGTGCCTTGCTGTAGAGGGGTGAGTGGTGCCTTGCTGTAGGGGGGTGAGTGGTGCCATGCTGTAGAGGGGTGAGTGGTGCCTTGCTGTAGAGGGGTGAGTGGTGCCTTGCTGTAGAGGGGTGTGTGGTGCCTTGCTGTAGAGGGGTGAGTGGTGCCTTGCTGTAGAGGGGTGAGTGGTGCCTTGCTGTAGAGGAGTGAGTGGTGCCTTGCTGTAGAGGGGTGAGTGGTGCCTTGCTGTAGAGGAGTGAGTGGTGCCTTGCTGTAGAGGGGTGAGTGGTGCCTTGCTGTAGAGGAGTGAGTGGTGCCTTGCTGTAGAGGGGTGAGTGGTGCCTTGCTGTAGAGGAGTGAGTGGTGCCTTGCTGTAGAGGGGTGAGTGGTGCCTTGCTGTAGAGGGGTGAGTGGTGCCTTGCTGTAGAGGAGTGAGTGGTGCCTTGCTGTAGAGGAGTGAGTGGTGCCTTGCTGTAGAGGAGTGAGTGGTGCCTTGCTGTAGAGGGGTGAGTGGTGCCTTGCTGTAGAGGAGTGAGTGGTGCCTTGCTGTAGAGGGGTGAGTGGTGCCTTGCTATAGAGGGGTGAGTGGTGCCTTGCTGTAGAGGGGTGAGTGGTGCCTTGCTGGAGAGGGGTGAGTGGTGCCTTGCTGTAGAGGGGTGAGTGTTGCCCTGCTGTAGAGGAATTAGTGGGGCCTTGCTGTAGAGAGGTGAGTGGTGCCTTGCTGCAGAGGGATGAGGGGTGTCTTGCTGTAGAGGGGTGTGTGTGGTTGAGTTTGGTCCTAGCTCGGGCCAAGTTCCGATTGCTGAGTCCGGCGAAACGCCGGCGATGGGTGAAAGCTAAATTTCCGCAATATGTCCGGCGAAAAAGCAACGTGTAAACATGCTAACGAAAATTTGAAAATCGTGACAGAAGTCTGATTCGCAAGTATCTACGATACGCGAGCTCAGTTTATCCTAGGGAATCATTATTATTATTATTATATAAGAAAGTTTTAGCATCCCTTTACCACGACAAAGATGTTCAAAGAGAGGAAGGATGAAGTCACCATTTAGTAGGGAGTTGCGGGAACGTGGAATCTATGCACATTGCACACGGTGCATAGAAACAGTAAGATAAGAAATAAGTTGATGCAACAAGAAAAATATTCGTTATCGTAAAATAGAGCTCACCTAATGCCCTTACAACATTGACCGCTGCACGCTATGCCAGTGATCGCTGCGCAATCTGACGCCCAGCAGAAAATTGAATGAAATGCGCAACCAGTAAAAGACGAGATAGGAAGCTGAAAATATTCCTGTTTAAATTTGTCACGACAGGAAACAAGGGCAACAAGCGTTGGAGTGTGTCCGATTCACTTCGGTTTCTTGAGACACCCTAATTGATACGTATCATCAATTTTGTAATTTTTGCTGTTGATTATTGTTGGTGTAATTATTGATAATAGTTTCGTACGTGGCTCACATATTCAAGAATGTTAATTAATGAAATTAGTTTGCAGTTTACGTTACTGGTCAGTTGTTTATTGAATTTGTTAGTTTTCCTATTCGATCTTACAAAACTATATACATTCGTAATTATTTTTATAGCATATATTGTAGTTTTAGTTTATCATTTTACAGTTTTCTACTTTAATCACATTTTTTTATAGACAAGAGGTTCTCTATGGCATTCTAGTTTCAGCTTGAAGGCGGCCGTTGCCTTAATTATCATTTATAAAATTGTTTGGCCTTGATGAACTCACGAACTCGATGAGCGTTGTCATGAATGTGTAAACACGCACATTCTCCCGAAACAAAGATGCTTTCGCTGTTGCACTCTTCTAGAAAACTTTACTCAAACCTTCATAATAATGAACTCAATTGAGTTTTTCACCGCCAATTTTAACCCTTCACTGCATGGTGTGTCGAATATGACACATACCTGATTTTTTGGTGTATAGAAATAATTAGCAGAGAAATGAGCATTTCTACGGCTTGTATCGCAAACGAGACACACTGTCCACGAAATGAACGCGTATGATGCGTGCTAGATGCAACCGGCCTCTAGCAGTAATGCTCAGTTTGGACGCCAATACAGCCGACTGTGCATGTCGCTGCAGCAGTACCACTTTGTTCATAATAGAGCCATATCATGCAATTTATTGGCGAGTAAAAATTTGGGTTTGTGTATAAGTTATATTACTTTGATTCTATGAGGAGAAACATTGAGAATATGTAAAATAATTATATTTTATGCAAAGTTTTTAGTTTGTTTCATATATGGTACAACACGATTTTGCTGTATATTCCAACTCGGGCCAAACTTGTGTCGTAAATGAAACAAACCCATGTATTCTTTCATTATCACGAATAATTTTAGCTTTATTATATTATTTCTATGTTGTTAAATATTAAAATACATATTCAAAATACATTGAAACTATATTCTGAAAAATTTATTATTATTTTTTATAGTAAAGAATGCACGATAGATGCGCAACATTAGCGCATTCGTCTATCCTAAAAATTTTGTTAAAAACTGTCTCGCGGTTGCATAAAATGTATCACACAGTAATATTGTATAGAAGCTTAGTAAAAAAAAATTCATTCAGTTTCATTTTCAGAATATTCGAGTTTGAAGCGAATTTTTCACGAGAAACGATCGGGGCCCTCATCTTGGAGGTGGGGGAAGAAACTGACGGACTAGATTTGGATGAAGATTTGAAATTGGAATTGGAATCTATGAGGAAGAAGTTGAAGATCGTTTGGGAGTTGAGCAATCACAGGAACAGATTGAAAAATCAATAACAGCAACGGAACACAACGATTTCACTCTGATCTCAAATGAAACTCGCATTACCATATATGAAGTAAATCCAACTGCTGTGAAAATTGTAAGCAGTGATTCTAAAAGAAAGAGCTCTCCTGGAAATGTTATTTGGAAGTAAAAATCTCAAGATACCGGAAGAGCACGTAAAATTCAGGGACGTAATGAGCTAACCATAAAAATGAAAAAAATAGGGACTCCTAATGATTGCCACAAGATTTTATTCAGTGAATATTTGATTTCAATAATACTTAAAGAAACACATTCTTTCACTGGTCTGAAGGATCTCATTCATGTGCTGGATATTGATAAGTTTGATGTTCAAGAATGTCTAGGGATCTGTGTCATCATACCCTACGTACATGTTCCGTGCGCCTGGCATTATTTGAGCAGCATCATGGGCAACTTATCCAAGAAATAATGTCCCTCAACAGCTTCAGACTGTTTAGGAGCTTTTTATACTTTTCTGATAACTCTAAAACTATTACAAGAGATGATACTTGCACCGAAAAGAAAACGAGGACCCTTTGTTCATGTCCCTGTGAAAAAAGTTCACCCTGAATGATTTCCTCAATAACCTTAGCCAAAAAATGAATGCCACCGCTCTAAAATGCCTGATTCCAAGTTCCAGTAATACATCAGGGTTCCAAATGTCTTGTATATCTTTATCAAATTAAGAAAATTATGTCTTGAAAAATTTCTGTAATATGAAAAATTTGTGTTAGACCTAAAAAGACTTACTGACATGTCACATGAAGAATTATTGAATTGTGTTCTTCTACATTTTGACCTAATTGTGTACTCTAATAGGTCTATAAGCGATGAAAAATTTTAAATCAGTCAAGTAACTGATAAATGGAGTTCGTTGTATTTGTTTCATAAACGACTCATGTTTCATAAACGACTCGTACATCATGCTTCAAGGCTTCATATTCGTGTTGTGTCGTTTATGACACACAATGAAAAATATATAACAGAATGAAAAAATAATTGCCGTATGATTTCATATGCTAAAAAGATGTCTATTAAAGAGTTTATGAGCATGTAACAATTTTTTCTATTTCCAAAAATAATTCATGCAGTGAAGGGTTAAGTGACCCAATCAAATTTCTGCAAACTTTATCAGCCCACATCATTTGACCACCACCTCATTGTTACTCTTTCTTGCCATATGAGCTTCTCGGTCTGACAAATCCATTTCTTGGCCAAAAATTTGGCTATCGTCTAATGTGACGAGCGACTCGTGAGTGAGTGTGAATTTCTTGAGACCAATTTTATACTAGTCATTTATTTATGTGTTCGGTATATAGCAGGCTGACCGAAGGATTTTTCACAACAGCAATAAAACAAAACACTCAACACCTTTCGTCTCTCTTTTAACTTCTTCCATCACAGCCATTTAAAATATCTCACGACTATTGCGTAACTTGAAAGTGTTTAGAAACAATGACCTCTACTTGATGACTATCTTTTCTCGAAAAATTGTAGAACTAGCTCCACGAACTTGATTTCATTTGTTTCTGATATATTTTCATTTGCTTTATTCATTACAAGATAACCTAAGTGATGCTGCTTCGAAATAGCTGAAAAATGAATAGCATAATTTAAAAGCCATCTCTATTTCGAGTCTCAGATACGGTAATATTTTATTTTCGCCCTTTTTTGGGTTCCAACCTACAAAAAAAAGCACATATTTTAATTCTGTAATAAATTTTCAAATTCAACATGTTTACAATGCCAATAAGTCAGTGAGCTTATTTTTACTGTCAGGGCACATATCTTACCCTTAGTACAGCAATGCCTTATGATATGAGGGAAGGACGCTTGTGAAACCCTTTCTTTGATGGTTTTTAATTTTTTGTTAACGGCATGCATAATTAGGAATAAACATCAACGAAGGGGTGCAAAATTTAATTGATATATAGATAAAGATATATATTTCAATGTAACTAAAAAACATTTCTGTATATTTTCAACCTGAGGATGATGTTCGTACATCGAAACGTTGTTTTTTTATATAGACTTCAGAGTTATTGAATTCCTTAACGATTGACAGAGTTCTAATAAAAAATCTTGCGTGAATTTCTCTTTACTTTAACACGAGTCGAACTTAAACTACTTCGCAAAAATAAAAAGTTCGAAAATAAATTAAGAAACATAAAATTCTTCGTAATCAGAAGATATTAATGCTTGTAAACCGTGCGCTGAGCTAGCTAACTACGGGTTTGGTGCACGTGAAACCGCGCGCTGAGCTAGCCAACTACGGGTTTGGTGCACGTGAAACCAAGCGCATGCGCAGTACCTCCATGGAGCGAATTGATCACCCACGAAACCAACACAGTAAGAAAAGTCCGTTATGAAAGGGCCTGGGTCTATTTCCGAACACTTGCAGATTTTTGAAAAACTACCCACACGTGCCCAGAAATTAAAGTATTCAAGAAAAAATAATTTGCACAACACACTAAAATTCAAGCTTCCTTTTTTAAAGTACGTTGGTGTAATTGAATACTAACTTGTTTTATAATATCTTCGGGCGCAGTGAATGTCATTAGTTCCGAGTTACATTGTTTCCTCGTTTACTCATAATAATGAATCAAGGTGTGTGTGGGAGGTTTTCGACCTCCTCACATTATTTTTCGAAGCGTCATTTGAGTTTAGAGTTTCATGTACGTCGATCAATTTCTGTGTTGAATTATTACAATCAATCCTGGATATTACACGCAATTCTGGACTAAAGAGTCAGGTTTTGCCCTGTTTGATATTCGAATATTAATGTATAGATATGTGTGCATGTTCGCATGCCTAATGTGCGGACAAACTCGTTATCTTTTACTGCTTCAAAATTATTATTATTCGACGCATGGTAGACTGCGCAAAAACAGGCATGAGCATTTGCTCTTACTTGATTGCCTGAATACTTCTATGATTTATAGTTAGCAAGCGAACATAAAAACTGATTCGATGATAGTTTTCGATAAAAACGCGTTCGATATTTTCAAGGAATGGATTGAATTCCCTTCTTCCTCTTGGCATTCGTGAATATAGTGTTCAACTTATCAATACATAATGAGGTTAGAAGTTTCTTAAAGAGGTCTTCAACACGTTTTTTACGTCTCAGCTCAACAGTAATACAGTTGAGCAAAGTCCAGATTAATTTCAGAGAAAATATTTATAATTTCGATACAATTTTACCCTTTTAGAATTTTGAATCTTTTAAAAGTATTTAATTGAAAAAATATATTAATTTTTTGAACCAACGGTCAATATTATTAGAAAACAATATTTTAGCATACACAATACACTAACCATGTATTCTGAAAATCAAGTTATGTTTTAGAATATTTTTTAGAAAATCAAGTTAGATGTATACTAAAATGTTGTAGTTTAATAAAATTGTAGATTGTTTTAAAATATTATATTTTAAATTTCAATGTTTTAAACGATACGAAACTTCGAAAACGTCAAAATTGTACTGAAATTATGGATATATTCTCTGAATTTAACGTACAATTCGCCCAGTTGTATTACTGCTGCGTTAAGACGTGAAAACGGTGTTAAATGAGACCTGTTAAAGAACTTCTCTTACTTCATTATGTGTTGATAAAGTGAACGCTATATTTATGAACGCTGAGAGTATGAGGGGAATTCAATCTATTCTCTGAAAATATCAAACATGTTTATATCAAAAAACATCATGGAATCAGTCTTAATCTTTGGCGGCTAACTAGAAATCATAAAAGTATTCTGGCATCCAAATAAGAGCAAATGCTCATGCCTGTTTTTGCGCAGTCTCCCACGTGTCCAGGCAATAACAATTTTCAAGCAGTAAAAGATAACGAGTTTCCCCGGACATTCGGCATGCGAATATTCACAAAACGTTTAAAGCAGACGAATGAGCCTCTCTTCTACCTCCAAAGTGAAATTATTAGACGCAAAGCCAAGGCAAACAAGTGCCTTGACTACCATTTGTTCGTATGTCACTGAACATTAAACGGATCTTCAGTCGAAACCATTCCTATTCTGCAAATGGTATTTATTAGAAAGCTTGTTCATTAGAGTTGCTAATTGCGCAATAGATGCCACAGCAGCGAGGGCGATTGTTCTCAGCAAAATATGTGTGCGGGATGCGGGGCAAATTAGCGGGTCAGGGCATGGCGCCGCCCGCTTATAATTGGTCTCGCTCCGTGAGTTTCCACAAGTGATGTAACCGCAGCAGTAGCTTTAAAGACCTCGTCATTGACTGCCGCCCCTCATTACCGAGCTTTTATTAAACCTTTATTGGCCTTAATGGAAAACTCGTGAGTCAAACGACCGCTACTGATCTTCTTGAGATCTTGCCGACCCGGACACCTTCGCTGCACGGCTCACAATAACTCCGGAATATTATGCGCCCAGCTAAGGTCCTGTCTCAGGACGCTCTGCCAAACAAAACCCCTACTGAGATTTTACATTGAAATATAATGGGGCTGAGCTTACCTGCGTCAGAAATGTGAGCTAATTTTTGGTCGCTTCAGGAGATGTGGAAGGTGACATTCAAGCAAAGGATGTTGAAGTATTTTTTACTAACAGCATACAGACGTAAATATGGATGCAAATTGCCGACGTTGTTTTGTGTATTGCGTTAAAACCAGATAAGGTACCTGAAATGGAATGAGGAATGAAATCTTGGCCTATTGAAGACAAAGAAGCATTATAAATATCTATATTAAAGGTAAAATTTGAAGAGTGTTCGTGTTTTTCTAAGTATTAATACAACTTTATTTCGACGTGGCATGGCTTATTTTGTTTTGAAATCAATTATTAAGTTATGCTTGGGCTTTGACGAAGAGGCACATTTTAAACAGAATCTTCACGATTTCTATAAATCATCATGTGTGGAATCACAAACAAGCGACCAGAAACTAGATTTCCAGATAATTCTCATTTTCGTTGCGGTAAAGTTGACAGCGTAAGTTTCTCAGTCGATGTGGCTATCCTTAATCGATTTTCCCCCAAAACCGTCGAGCTTGAGTTTTTACAATAAAATTTGAGCACAGTGCATCTGACAATCCTCCTACCATTTACGAAGAGTTCATTTAGAAACTAAGTAAGACAAAAACATATCTATCATAAAAGAGTGCGTTCTTCGTATCCCGGTATAATAGAGCAATTTGCTACAAATTTTCATCACTCGGGAGATTTATAAATACCCTACTTTTAATTTACTGTTATTTCAGACATTCACTCTAGTATTTACTGTGCACGAGCAAATGATTGAGTGGTAAATACGTTCTTATCTGGGGAAAAAGAGGCAAATAAAGCGCATTCGATGGGATAGCGCTATAGTTCGTGCAATTCTGCCATCCTGCTATGGCGCTACAGAGTGAATTAATTTTTGCTCATTATACTTACAATTCAAAGTGCATACGATCCATTTCTTGGAAAAATCCCAAGACAATCGGTTATGCTTGAGAAGTGTATTATTTCCAATAATTCAATTTCACGAATGATTGACAACGTGAGATGGTTCTTAAACTCAGTGCTCCATATTGTCAACTAATTATTAGCTTCCTCCTTTAAGTTTCTCGTTGATAACATACTCCTCACTTCCCCTGACATACCATGCAATCGCTTCGCAATGTACGTAGACTATATCTTAAGAGCAAGTGATAGTCTAAGCGTTGCTTCACATAAAAAGCAGATCAGTGCTCAATGCATGCAACCGGGTAACGACAGCGCCATGACTGAGCAGCCTTCAAAGTTTGCTCCCGTCAAAGCGTCAGGAAGTTATCCTTCTCTCGGTATATACGGGCGCGTCTCCGGTAGTGATAAGATAGCTTAGCAAAAACTCGTCTCCTTCCTTGCCTATCCTGACACTTCGAGATCCGTCACTGCATGTTCTGCGCGTACTGATCCTTTGTTGTGGTTTTTGTGAGCGCTTTGCCGAGCCTAGAATTGTGTTCAATGCTAATCAATACGGTAGCGTTTCCAGGAACTGCTGAAAGCGCTGATATATGCTTAGTTCAATTACCAGTCAAAGAATCTGAGTGAAGACAGCCACTACTCAATAATAAGAGTTGTGGAATATGAGACTGAAATTGATTTTATTTTAGAAGATCAATGCTTGAAGTACTGTGATTCTTGAAAGCGCTACAGTTTGTTTAATACGCCCGCTTCAAAAATGGAAGATATTTCTATGGGGGTGAAGAGGTTGCGTGTGACCATGTTTTGTATGTACTATATTCTTGCATCGTGTAAGGATCAGAAATACAATTGTGTGTTGTGCGCGAAGGCAAATACACGAACAGTAAAGAAGAGAACAAAATATGTAGAGAAAAGTGATTACTACTTCATATTTTATTCAAGATTTCAAGAACAACTTAACGTCTCTCTTTACTAATTTTGGTGCAAACTTTTAAGCATCGTGGTACATCATATTTTATTTGATAAAATGTAGGTATCCTTGTCAACAAAACTACGTACAGAATCTTTACAATTCATAAAACTATGTTTAAAAAATTTCAACTTCAAAAGCCGTCCTGCAGTTTTTGTTAAAGGGATGCCTTACGTCAGTACAAATTTATGCCTCCCTCCAGTTCTACACTGATAATATCTTTTCATTTAGCATTACAATACACTAAAACTTATTTTTCTACTCTGTTTTACGTACTAACCGATTATCAAGGTTGTTGAATGAAGTAAAGCCTCTTCAATATAATAACCTTCTCCGCCATTGAAATCAGTCTGAATGAGTAGCAAGTGCACGTGAGTACTTTTTTGCTGCAAGTTACAATTGAAAATGAATGTTTAACGATGGATATCATTTTCTTGTACATTAGAAGCAATATATTTAGCCCGTGCAATGACAGCAATGCGACGAACATTCCGCCGCGGCAGCAATTTACGTGTTTGGCATATTTGGATCCTAGCTCACTAAGCCGTCGCCACGTCAATGGTCCAGACCGAATCAAACCCTATCATGCTCCTTATTGATGAAGCCAAGTAATGTTCGAGATCCAGTGGCGATTTTACCGCACTTAGTCCGCCTGTAGAGCCGGCAAGCCGCAAAAAGGCGTCTCGGTGTCAATTAAGGTCACCATTAGAGCAAGAAATGCTCGATTGCGGCACCGCACTGAAGCCGGTGTTAGAGGGACCGGCGTCTCAGGCTTGCGATCAGACTGCTCAAGAAAAGCACGTCAAACTCGGTGCTTTACAAGCCTGTGAATGAACTTGATAGTTTAAAAGCAAATTATTTATGTGCACAGGGTGGCACAAAAGTCAGTTCACCATTTTGAACAATTATTACACCAGAACACTATAGAAATGGGTTACGTTTGGAATGAAAAAGAAAATCTTCAAGTTTTATTTTTTAAATATGATATCAAAAAACGCTAAGTGGTTGACAAACCCAAACTGAAAACGCTATTTGATTGACAAATCCTTTCCTTTCCTATTCCTTTCATTCGTCTGTAGTTGTCTCCCTTCACTGTCATGGTTGCTCCACCAGCACCCTCGAAGAAATATGGACCAATGATTTCTGCGCTCATTATGCCACACAAGACGGTAACCTACTCTGCACGAAGGGGCTGCTCTTTGATTATCCTAGGGTCTTCATTACACACGAAATGCCAGTTTTATTTATATACATGCCCGCTGATATGGAAATGGGTCACATCATATGTAATTCGGTGTGAGGTAAAAGACTAATCATTCGTGATGCACAAAAATGCACGTGTGAAATCTTTTCTTTGATGATAGTCTGCTTACTATAACAATTGTGTCACCTGAATTTTATACGAAAACAGTTTAAAATCTTTTGTTAAGATGGGTTATAATCATCGTCGTAGAATTCCTAGCTATATTTGACTGGAACGTTGTCTAGTCTACGTTTTTTAAATCTACTGCAGCACCGGATGAAACACGTTGAATTAAACCTGCATTTCGGGCCAACCTCGGTTTGCCAGAGCGTTCTTTGTCTGCTGTTGAGCCAAAATCTCTGAATCTTGAAATCATTGCAATACTGCAATGTTTCGAACGCCCATGTAGATTAAATCTTCTAACCTTCTGTACTGGAACTAACGATCCATTTTGAGAGAGAAATAACTTTCCTCTATCTGTGCTCGGTGGTTCTGGCTGTATTTTGGTATTTATGGAAAATGATAATTGCATAAATTTTAATTACAAAATGTGCATCAAATCCGTATCATCGATGCAGGATAAAACTTGAAGACTTTCTCATTCATTTCGCATGCAACTCATTTTCATAGCAGCATTATGTGGTGTAATTTATGTTCAAACTGGTGAAGTAAATTTTTGCCGCCCTGTGCAAGCAAATTAACGCATAGGTTTGTGATTATTTATGAAAAGTCTCCACAAGGGACTCGTCTGCTTCCATGTCACAAAGTAAACCGTCTATAGTGTCAAGGAGTAATAATAATAATAATAATAATGAAGGCATCTACGGATGCTTTATTTCCAATTTCAAGCTGATACATATCACCTTCTACATTGGATTTTCAAATGCCTTATAACTAACACCAGGACGCCATGACCTGGGTAGAGTGGGGTATTGTGGTTGGAATTTTCTCCTATACCCAACAGAGAAAGCCAGCATAAGTGGATGAAACTTTTATTCTCTGATAAGAAAAATTTAGCCTAGACGATCCGAATGGCTTCCAGCTTTCCTGGCATGACAAAAAGTTGTCTCCTGAAATGTATTCTACGTGGAACAGTGGTGGAGGTTCCGTCATGGTGTGGGGTGCCTTTGCTCTAGCAGTGCAATGACGCTTCAGATTGTGCAGGGACGTCAAACAGCGGCTTATTGAGTTGACATGTTGTAGAGAGCATCCATTACGATGGAGGGCCCTCATTTGAGAGATGATGGATGGTTCTTCCCAAAGGATTATGCAGTGAGCCACAACATTCGACTGACCAAGACATTATTTCAAGAGGACGATGTCTCTCTTTTCTATCTTTTAACCTATTCTCCAGGTTTGAATCCGACCGAAAACGCTCTGGGGAAGGAAGTAAAAATGGCTGCAGAAATGAACAGCAATTTAAGGCAATTGATGTCTTTCTTCCGCCATCTTCATCGTCTGGAATAATCTTCCCCTTACCTCATTGGAAGTTTTCATTCTAAGCTTTCCGGGAAGATTTTTGAGGCTACTAACAAGTATATAAGGTCATGACTCATTGATAACTTTTTTTGTTAACTTGAACATCGTTGTGAGGAGTTTTTATACCTTTTTGATTTATTGGTTTTACATTATAGGTCAGCCTGCTAACACCTCAGTTACATAAAATACGATTTTCTAATTAAATTGAATAGATGGAAGCTGAAATAGAATAAACAGGAACTCAATCCTTTTTCTTTACCTATGAGGGAACTCTAGATAGGAAAGTCTCAAGGTTTACTCCTGCGAAATAGTATTTTTCAATTTTCCAACTGGTCGTAAGCCTATGATAAGGAGTCTACGTCGATGGTACTCGTTAAAATAGAAAGAGTTGCATTCCGTAATTGTAGTTTGATACTTGCTCTCGCTCACTACATTCCCTGGATTCGTTGACCAAAGATATCCGAGCTCTCTGCTTTCTATGTACAAACCTAAAGAAATTGTAATTTTGAGAAGCTTCTGGCGAGAACAGTTCAAAGTTACTTGTGATCATTCTCTATAAAATACTTATGAACA
Source organism: Morinoia aosen (assembly GCA_030386875.1). Classification (NCBI taxonomy): domain Eukaryota; kingdom Metazoa; phylum Arthropoda; class Malacostraca; order Amphipoda; family Talitridae; genus Morinoia; species Morinoia aosen. Next base: position 19,123,319 of record CM059573.1, on the reverse strand, counting down.
ATTTGATAAATTTAACAGAATGTAAAATTGTTCGGTACAATTATATTAATTTTGCATTGTGAAACAAAAACTAGAAAAAAATTGATAAGATATTTTAACATTTTCATTTTGTTATTACCACAAAGTACGTTTATTTTGTTTAGAAATTACTGGGATGAGTTGCTTTATTCTCTGCCCTTTCCCTCATAAAGTTCTCACGTCAAGCAATTTATGGCATAATCAGAAAGCCTGAGATTTGGGACCTTTGTTTCGCCCTCCTTCATTGGTTTCACGTACTTCAGTAACGTCGTTCACTTCTCGACCCAATCAAAGCCAGCAACATGACCAACCCAAGCGCAGATAGTGAACATTTCATTTCTAGGGCCTGTTTAATGCGAGATGAGACTACTAAGCGTATCCGCGAAGACAAAAATGTCGAGCATTTTGATTTTCATCTTAAACTGTCGCGGCGAACATTCTGCGCATATCTAAACTCTTTGTCGCACGAATAAAAGGAGCCAAAAATGGTAAAGTATTATCTGAAGGAGCGTATAGAGCATCCATATAACGCGTGAAATGTTTTTAATTTTTCGAGGCGTTTAGTAACAGTCGAGTTTTAGAATGTAAATACAGAAATTCTGCGGTTTCATCTTAGAGCGTTGCGAAGGAAAAAAGAAATATATGTTATTGATAATAAAAACCTTTGTACGCTAAATAAGTTACTAGAGATGCCCTAACGATCAGAGATGCACGAATTAAAATCTTGGTTACAACCGTGGTGAATGTTTTGGTTGCAACCACGACAAAAATTTCACATGCACCCATTTTCAAGGCCAAAGTTACTCTACACGAAGATCAGGGCGCTCGTCGGTATTGGACTCTGCATGGGGAACGTTGAAGACACCGCATGATGAACGAGATATCACCCTTACTTAATTACTCCGACACATACTCAAATTTGTATGCCATGCGATCAATGCAACACAACAAAAAACTTATTTTTAGCCAGTGTGCACGGTCCGTTATAAATGACAGGATTCGATATTTTTCATAAATATTTAAATACTTCTAAAGTGGACGACAAGCAACCTCCATCCTGCTATCCAGTCTGATTGCACCCGCGGTTAAAGTATTCATGTACTTGTGCACTGGTGAAACTTGGATCACTGATGCGGTCATTAAGCATCTTTCAAATCCAAGAAGCTGTTTCTTGAGAAGCGGACACCAAATAAATAAATAAACACACGAAGGGTATTATTAGGTATAATATATTGCTTCTGAAAAAAAAGTGATCTCTTTTACACGTCTCTACGGAGAGTTAACTGTTGGTTCGAAAACTGTTCTTACAAACTTTGATAGTCGATACAGAAAGTAAAAAAATTCTTTCATGAATGAGTAAAACTCCACGTATTCATTGTTTTCAAGAAATCGAACCTCACATTTTAATTGTACATGTCTAAATATGGTGAGGCCAGCCCCCATGCAGCCCCCATGTTGAGGCCAGCCCCCATGCAGCCCCCATGGTGAGGCCTGCCCCCATGCAGCCCCCATTGTGAGGCCAGCCCCCATGCAGGGTCTAATGTGACACGAGCCCATTTGATTACATAAACATTTTTTGGAATTGGAATTGCAGTAAGAGTCCTGCAGCGCCAACTTCATGCCAGATCCATTATTGTATTCTCATAATTTGTTAGGTAATTCATATTCTCGGAGCCATTTTACAAAGTTCACTGATGGCAAGCGACTGTTGAAAAACACTCGATGACCAGCCCTCGAAGAAAGATCGATGCACAGGAGAAGATTAAAAAAATTCTTTCGTATAAGATCAATTTCTGCCTTTCAGAATTTTTTAAGCGAATCTTATATTCGAAGCTATTTTGCTATGTTCACTGACATCAAACAGCCATTAAAGGAAGCAACCGTTGCCATAATTTGAGGATCTACGACAACGCAGGTGTCAAGAAATTTTCCCAGACGAAAATTTTTCATGGAGAGGTATTTTCCTAAGGCAAGATTTTCCTTTACGATTAGGTACCAGGAAAGCGATGAAGGTTTGGGGTTTACTTATTAAAAAATATTAAATTTCTATTAAATAAATTTGGGGTACTGTGGGTTATCTGTGATCACTTCGTTAGAGGAAAAGTGTTTTTAGGGGAAAAATGAAAAGTGTACTTGTTTTATGAACATTAAATTGATGTTCTGGACAGTATGAATGGATTTTTTATGAGAAGGTCTCCTTGTTGACTTATAATTATTTTGGTACTTATGGGTTATCTGTCACTACTTTTTGGGTTTACTAAAAGGGTAAAGAAATACAGCTTTTCTTCCTAAATGCTCTGTCCCAGAGATGCAACAAAACAAAAATAGAAATAATAAAAATTAAAAATAATTTAATTGAGCTGACCTAACTTAACATAACCTTAGCATCAAAAGGAAACCATAATTTAAAAGTGGGGACAAATAACCAACAAATACCAAATTTGGAACCAATAGTATTCGAACAACCTGTATAAACAATTTTAATGACAAAAGACGAATCAGACAAATGGAAAGTTTTTCAAAAATTGGGAAGAATAAATCTCAAACTAAAAGGGAGGCTAAAATATTGGTGAAAATTATCTTACACAAAAATTTTGACATCACAGTGTGTGAAGCTCCTAAATACCGAACACAATCTTGATGGAGAAAACCATCAGAATTAAAATTGACTGAACTGCCAGGTCGTGAGTAGGACCAATCAAAGTTTCATTAAAACATTTGCCGTCAACTAAAAAAGTTTGAGGATCGAAGCATGCCTTTTTAGCTTTTTAAGGGGATAAGCAAGTTCCCACCCCACATTGATAATTAGCTCCCACTAAATACTGTAGAATGCCAGTTCCTTCCAGTTCCCCAGTCAATAAACTCAAGTTGTATTTTCATCGGATATTTCTTTACTATTCGTCAAAACTTTTTAGCTCATTCTCTAAGATTTTATATTTAATTGACTGTCAATACAGTTGGTTAGGTTTATTTAAAAAAAGTTGAGGTAGAGTTAGATAAATGGTTCACTTCAACGTCAATGTTGACTGTCAACTATTTTATGTATTTGTTGTCTGCCAGCTTTTTGTAAATTAATTTGCTGAGTATATAAATATATAGTTGATTTTCTAAATTAACGTGTGAGTTGATCGATTATCTAACATGATTTGGCCAAACCAATTATTTGGACAATCATCCAACGGTGAAAACTTACAAATCACATTACAAAGAGCTCTCAAATAGCAAACAAACAAGTGCAGTTCATTGCTTACGTTGCTGAAATACTCTGTACGACTGGAGGAGATGAGCACGAGACTTCAGATGAAGTGGAAAAACCTTTCCATCTAAAAATTTGGGCGCAAAAATTTTTGAGCAACTTCGGAATCATTTCTAATTGAAACCTAAAATAATGTTTTAACGGGCTAAGGAATAATGGAATTCCAATCTCAAGCTTCTATATCTGTAAATAAACTGCTTTCTATCAAGCCTTGCGAATCTAAACAGGTGTGGAAAATGAGATTTCAAAATACTGGAAATTTTAATACTTTAGAGAACAGCTCATTACACTATCATAAACAATTGGCCTTGTAAGAGATGTTCGTTGTTTTAAATAAATTGTAAACTTTATTTTTACTTTGTACGAAGAAACTCGTGAAATATTTGGTGAGGTTTGCGCTCTTGGTTTATTTTCCCACAAGCCAAACTATTCGCTCTGTCACAGCTATATCTCTAATAAATAATCCTCGTGCAGAAAATGAAAAACTTTACACATTCACACTTTGAACGCTGATCTCTGCAGACGCAATCCTGAGGTGACAACATAGGGTAGCGTTGTTCAATATTTTCTGTGAGCTCTGAAATACTGTAATCTCAGATTGATCGTAAAATGGGAAGGGTACGTAAATTGAGAGTAAGGTCTGCAGTACTCCAAGCCAAGGTTGATCATAAAAAATTATGATAAAAAAGATATGGTAAGCACTGCCTTGCTCTAAGCCCGGATTGAAAACAAAAAATCAGGGTATATAAATTTGGTGCTAGCCCTGCATTGCTCCCAGCCCAGATCGTTGATAAAATTTGTGCATGAGAATTTAGAAAAAGCCCTGTAATTCTTTTGCCTCAGAAGGAATATAAAAAACTAAAGTATGTAAATTTAGTGTCTGCAATGTTAATAGTGCATGTTAACTTGAAAATTTAAGGCACACAAATAAAGGTAAAGCCGTTTAATTTTGCGGTCCTAGATTGATAATAAAAATAAAGGTATATACCTATATTTAGGGCATGCCCTGCAATGCTTCAAACCTACATTGATTATAAAATCCTAGGATTTATTAATTTTGGTTAAGTCACATAATATACAAGCCCGGATTGATTATATGAATAAATAGGAGTAATAAAAATGCCACTGATTCCTTTGATACGGCGGACAAACGAGGTCAAATCTACTGAACATTCAAATCCCTTGTCAAAAAGCATCAAAATTTTTTCATAGTTGAAATATTAGTTTTTGAATTCGAATGAAATCAGGCAACAAAGATTGTGCGTAGTTTTGAACGGCCCTGGTATGTTAGTGCACATTTTTGTGTGCGAGTTTTAAGAACTGCGCTTCAAATTTCTAGAGTAGCAATGGTACTAGGCAGAAGCAACAAAACAGGCTGCTTGACGAACTAATGAAGAAGCTTCACGTAGTTATTCATTAATGTAGAGAAAATTATGATAAACGAGCGAGGCTTTTGTTAATGGCTGAAAATTTATGCCCTCATTCATCTTGCAGCATAATCGTGCTTGCTTGCAGCAGAGCGGAGATTGCGTGCTCAGATATGGAGGGGGTTTCCCAATGCGGTCTTTAAATGCGTACACATAATGTAACACATCTTAAATAAATACAAATTTTCAAATAATATGTTTAGAAACTTCTATATGGTCGTCAAAAATCTAAAAATATATCATTTGCTACCTAACTACCTTGTTTAATGTCAATTATGGGTCTACTTCACTTACATGCAGCCGATAGGGGAAGGGTACAGTAAAATCGATTCATTGTTTTAAAAAAAGTTGAGTTCTCTTGCTTTGAATAATTCAGTGTCCAGTATGGGCTACTGCAAAGAACCAAGATGGAGTATTTTTCACGCCTAAGTAATTTATTCATAGCAATAAACCAGTATTTTTCCCAATTATAAGCCTGGGAGTTTCGCCAAGCTTTTAAAAGTAGAAGTTAGAGTTGCCAGATTGGTCTTTTTTCGGCTAAAACACAACGTTTTACATCGAACAAAATTCATGCAAATACTTTTTTTTGCCATAAAAGCCACTATGGCCAAGTTTTATACGGACAAAGGCCAAGTTGAAAAATTTTAGGTTAGTAAATAGAAGTAATTTATATTATTGTCAATAATGACCCAAGTTCTATCAATCACCCGCAGAAATATAACCGGTTATTTGAGAGCACTTTTCGGAGGGAGAAGGAAGTTCTAAGCCAATAAGTCATGTTCAGTCTCTCGCAAAGCGTACTAAAAATGTAAGATTATTCTTCCTTCCATCAACCATTGGGAAAGAGCTTAAACGAAGACTGTTAGTGATGCTGTTAACGGCTCGAATGTATCAGACGACTAGAATAAAACAGCTATTTTGCTACAAATTCGTTGAGGGAAAGGTTCGGGTTAGCTCCATATGGGTCTTGGATTCAGATGGTATATTTTGTGAGGTTATTTCTGTTCCGTGAAGTTTTATAAACTTACCAACACGTTTTCATTTGCTCTACTGCATACTCTTCATCTTTTTACGAGCTATGAATACTTTACCCAAGCTTGGTTCAGTTGTGTCTTGATCTATTTGCACAATGCTGAGTTAGTAGTAAAATTATCTTATAATCTTTTGGGCATTCATCCCTCAACCGTGAATAACTTCATGAGTATTTCGTCATGGATGATTTCAAGGGATTTTAAATCATGAGTGTGTTCCGACCCTTTCAGTATTAGGTCGTAACCAAACGCGAATGAGGTTCGGGAGTGAATCAGATGCAGTAGCGTGGTATCCTTTATTTACTTCAGAGTTGACACAGGCTTCGTAATAGGTAGAGAATCTTTAGATCGGACGGTAATCCCGTTACTTCTATAGCGCATCGGTGATCTCTACAGATGCTTTCTCGACAGCCGAGCTTCCGTTACTGACAGCGACGCTTCTGTTTGTAATGCGACCTCTACGGCTGACCACCTCTAATGAACGACGATATCTCTCGCCGACTCTATTTATATAGTCGGCGGGCGCACATAATGCTCCCCCCACAATTTTAAAAATTCTTTATTACAATAAAAATTTTTAAAACGGTATTCAATTAACTTTGATTTTCCTTTGACTATCAATTAATCTTACAATCCGTCTAATTAATTCGAACAGATCAGAACGTATAACAAAATTGCTTCCGAATTATGAACGGAGGTAGGCAGGTATGGCCTTTGCTGTCATCATAAACAAATTTCAACGGTAATCCTACATCTTGGTAAACATTATTATTAGTGTCAATATTAATTTTAGTGTTAATTCAATACTAGATTTATTACCCAAAATCAACCAAATAATCACTCTACGCACTTAGCTCAAACAATTTGTTCATTCATTATCAAGTTATTTATCAATTGATTCTTAGAATTCTTGGATACTCCAGATATTTCGGATACAAAGGATACACCACACAATTTTATTAACATATCAAAATATCAAAATCAAACATCAAAACGCGTACTTAATAAATTTTTTCCATAAGGTACACTTACTTGAACAAACTGGACACCTACCGTCAGATCGAGAAACACAATTTTTATGCAAATGAAAAATTTAGAAGGAAAAATCCATCATAAATCTATATTATATGAAGATTTAGAGTATAAAATTACATACGCAAGACAATACATTGCATTACTATAAATGGCAAGGTAAAAGCTGATTGCTTCTCCTCAGGATTCAAATCATTCTACAATTCAAATTAACTTATTTCAATCCAGCTAAATTAAATATTGAAAGTAAATTAAATAGAATAATCAATAAATTAACTAATTTAATTCAACCAATCTACAAGCGTACAATTTGGTTTATATTCGCAATACTAACAATTCGTCTCAATATTTCACGTGAATACATGAACAAAATAATCTATAAAATAGAATACATGATCCGTATATAATAGAGATTTTTTCCGTATAAAATAGAATTAATCTAAGACAATATATTCTAAAAGAAATACTCCGAAAATATTCAGATCCATCGTGCACGTGGACTCTGTGCGTGAGCGTGTTCCCATTTTTCGAAGTTTTGAGGGACACCCTTGGAGATGAAAACTCAGCGTTGAGGTACATGTGTTTTGTTATGTTAATGTGAATGTAGAAATTAGCGTTGTAGTGTTAAGCGCTAACTTGAGGTGGGAGTGCAACTAATTGCCTAGGACTATTATTGATTTCTTTCCAAACTGATAGACGCAAAGCTACGTCCTCTCCGCTTAGTCGTCCCACTACTTTGTTGAGATCCCGTTTAATGTAAATTACCATTACAGTAAGTATAATTGTGATTAGTGTGTAAAGGAGCAACATTATGTCACTCAATCGATCAGGGATGAGGTCGATTGTCGTCTCCTCAGTGTGGCGGATTAGTTCATCCGATATTTGACCGTTATTTGCCTTAATGGCAGTGAGAATGGCGTCCACATTAACGTTGGAAATTTTGTTGCCCATCTTAGCAGGCCACAAAGCGATTAATAGCGCGGGGATTAAAATTGTGATAAATAAGTTATAAATTTACAAATCAACAGTATTGTTGGTTAATGTGTACGGTTGAGCACGCCCCCCTATCCCTGCGCACCACGTTGATGTAGAAAAGTAATTCTTCACCGGATGTTCGCTGGGAATGCAGCGATTCTGATTATGAACACGAGTTCGACGTGTTCTCCGGAGTCATACACTTGAATTCGAGTACGCAACGGGGAATCGAGGTTCAGGAACAATCTAAATTTGCAATAAGCTTCTTGTAATACTTCTTTCGGTACACGGATTCCGAAAACGATCGTTGTTTCCTGCGGTCGCCAGAGTTGACCGTGTCCCCCGCTACACATCGGGGTTTATGAGTGAATTATTAGTGGAGTTAAACGAGTGTATCTTGTGAGTCGGAATGTGCAATGTTCTGGAATCGTTCCGGAGTCGTCCAAGGAATCTGAAAGGATACGACACAAGAAATTAGCATGGCCACAAGTTTAAGTAAGCAATTGTCGTTTCATAATAAGGCAACGCTTCATTCTCATTAAGACACATTCATTTCAACTACACTGCCTAGCATTGTTGCCAAACAATTTGCGGCAGCAGCGCAGATCTCGCGGCTTCGCGCTCGCACTCTCGTGTTGACATTTCCAGGATTGCATCTCAGTTTATCAACTCTAGCTGAGGACTTGACGAACACAGCTTTTGATGTCGCAACAACAGTATGGCAACATCCTAAGCTCAACATCTCGTCACAAGGTGTTTGCAATATTTCCTAACGCAAGACATACATAAAGTCTTAAGAAAGAAACTCATAGAATGCTCTTACAAGCTAAAAACTCAGAGAACTCACTTACAAGCTAAATACCATTAAAATACATATATGGAATGGCAATTTCAGAATATTAGTATGAACAGTTCCAAACTTGGTTGACAATTTTACCTTCTTAACTTATCTAAAGGCAGTACATGGTTTAAGTTCGTTCGGATAATCTTGTTACCGATCTTAATATCTGCGTAATTTTTACCTAGCTTTTCAATGATACCTGGTCCTAAGAAATTTAGCTGTAACTTGTGTTTTTTGGCATGATTTTTTACTAGTACACGGTCCGTCACTTTTAAATTTTTATCGCGACGTTTCATATTTCTATAGGCAGTTCTTTCGATTGTGGCGTTAATGATCGCATTTCTAATATTGTTCACTACAATAGATGACTCGGTAAAATTTTGTTTGTGAACATCTTCATATGTAGTCGCAACATTGAAGTCTTCTAAATTAGTAGAACTGATATACACACACGTATCTCTACCGAAAACCGTGTATGCGGGTGTATCGCCTATAGTTTCATTAAAACTATTGTTAATCGAATTCTCCACAATATCCAGTAATCTATCCCACTCATTATGAGTAAGAAAATTTAGATATAACATGAGCAGGTGTCGAATTTTTCCATTACATCGCTCGACAATACCATTAGAAAAAGGTGAATAAGCCAGAACTTCCCTTTTTAAGATAGAAAGTCCTTTTGTGAAATTTCTCACATTAGATGATTTAAATTCTAGAGCGTTGTCGGACAACAATACGTCCGGGGTACCGAACAAACAGCAAAAATTCCATAGACAATCTGTAACAGTCTCTGTACATCGGTCACTAGTCGAATATAATTTAACAAAACGTGAAAAGAGGTCGATAATTACAAGAATATATTTGTTACCATTGTCCGTCATTGGTAATGGACCGTAGAAGTCCATGCTGACCGTTTGAAAACATCGTGTTCCAATTGGAGCATTTAGAATTTTAATCGGCGTCGGTATTCGTGATTTTAGAATCTTACAGATGTCACAAGATTCAACAATTTTGCGTGTAATTGTCCGTTCGTACGGATGAAAATATTTTAATTTAAACTTAAACAAGGTATGATTCAAATCTGTATGGGACAAATTATGGATGAATAGAATTGTCTTGTGCAGCAGAGTATATGGCACCACAATAGTCAGAATGGTGCTGGGTCTGTTGTCAATTTTTCGTCTTTTATACAAAATTTCGTTCATAATCAGAAATTCATTCATGTCAGTATTATTAACTCTTGTTGCATTTTCTAGGGCATCCTTTATTTCAGAACAAAAGGGATCACTATCTTGTTCACGTTTAAATTCGTCTAACGACCAGTTGTCATTAATACTTGAATGGTCTGTAGTCGTATTAACTTTATCCAGTCTGCATAAGCTCGTTTTCTGTCTGCTATTAAAGTCACTGGGTTCACGTCTGGGGTCTGTCTGTTGTTCAGCAGTACTGTTGTTGTTTCTACCGTCATCACTTCCTGGCATTGTCTCCTCGAACTCTTCCTCAGTCACGGGCTTGTTACATTTGTTACCCGCAGCAGCGGCTTGCAGTCTGGTTACAACGGGAAAAGTCTCTACATCAGGGGTTAATTCAGAACACTCTAATAGTTCTCTTTCTGTTAAAGGATTTTTGTCATGATTTAATCTACTTAATGCATCGGCGGCACTATTCGCCTTCCCAGAAAAATACTTTAATTTGGCATCAAAAGCTTGGACATAAATACTCCATCTCGCAAGCGTGTTGTCTTCAGGCAATTTCTTTGAAAATAAGGGAACTAAAGGCTTATGATCGGTGTAAATGACCAGATCATAGCCTAAAACAAGATATTTGAAGTACTTCAACGCTTCAACTATAGCAAACATCTCTTTTTTAGTTGTTGAGTATCTTCGTTGGGTGGAATTCAACGTTTTAGAGAAAAATGCGACAGGTCTCATGTTTCGAACTTTATCAGTAGATGATTGGAGTAAAACAGCTCCTATGCCGACATTCGATGCATCACAAAACAGATGAAAATTTTGATCGAAGTTTGGGTGACTTAAGGTTGTATGTTCACATAACTCATCCTTTAGTTTTTCAAAGGCGTTTTGACAATCCTTTGACCAAATGAATTCGACATTTTTCTTCAGAAGATTATAGAGCGGGCTTGCGATACTCGCAAAATTTTTTATGTACCTACGAAAGAAATTTACTAGACCTAGGAATGACTGTAACTGCTTTACATTCTTAGGAATTTCTAAATTCTTCACTTTGTCAGTACCAGTGCTTCTGGTTCCCATTCCACTAATGGAATGTCCTAGATATTCTATCTTGTCACGGAAAAATTCGCATTTTTCCGTTTTTATTGACAATCTAGCGTTTCTTAATAGTTCAAGTACAACTTTTATATCGGCAAGATGCTGATTTTTTTCTTTTGAATAGATGAGTACGTCATCCATAAAGACGAAAGATAGTTTGCCTAGAACAGGAGATAGCGTTTGCGTCATTACTGACTGGAAATATGCAGGTGAGGTTTTTAAACCGAATGGTAAGCGGTTGAACTCGTATTTTCTACTACCAACTGTAAATGCGGTTATTTCTTTACTCTCGTCGGTCAGTGTAATATTATGATATCCTGATCTAAGATCTAGTTTCGAAAAATATTTTTGACCATTTAAACTATAGAGAAGCTCGTCCACTCTCGGCAGAGGGAATGATTCTTCGTGAATTACCTCATTTACTTTGCGAAAGTCAACTACCGGACGTATGGTTCCATCTTTCTTATGAACTACAATTATCGGTGAATTGTAAGCTGAAATCGAAGGTCTAATAATTCCGTCGTCTAACATTTTTTCGTTAACGACTTTCAAGTCTTCCATGTAACGGTGGGCAATACGATAGGGAGGGACATTTACAACATCCACGTTAGGTTTCAAGCGTATTTTGTATGGTTTAATCGCAGCAGCTGAGATCGATTCATTGTCTATAGTAATAACGTCTCTGAATTCATTCAACAAACTCAGCAATTCAGGCTTCATTTCGTCATCGTTACACTTGATATCATCATTATTTAATTTCCGCCGACCACGGGCTATTTCTTTGGAATCAGAAACGTACCCTTCGTCGACAACTCCTGTGATCCCGACAGATTTACTATTAGTGTCCTTCTTCTCGACATCTAAATGACTGTCCTGAACAACACTCGTTGCCTGCACAAAAGTACTCAATCCTCTTTTTAATTCTCCTTGTACATCTGACAAGTAAACTTCGGATTCAACATGATCCTTTTCCACTTTTTCTAAGGTACTTATAATTGCATTCTCTGGTAAAACAATCGCTCTGTCGGAGCTATTAATTAACAACAACGGAATCTTTCTCCTATTGTTAACTCTCACAATTGCTTCTGCGACACAAATGCCTTCTTTTAAAGTGGCTTTCTTTATTATGTATTCTCCATTTTTACACTTTCCAACATGTCCAACATGTTTCAAAATTACATTGGGAGCAATCTCCACTTGTCGAGTATGCACTCTTAACGGCCTTGGCCTTGTGTGGGAATTGGTAACTGCAACTACGCCTCGAACAGGCTGATTTTCTCTCTTACCATCCCTTTTTACTTCCTCGCCTGCTCTCTCAGCAATGCACGTCCTCTTCTCTCTTAGCTTATTTAAGACTTTTTTCTTAGCTCTGGACGTAATCGTGTCCGCCATGAGACACTCAGTATTCTCTATTAAATACTCGAGACACTCTGTCTTTCTCTTTTTTCGTCGTTTTACCTCTGCAAAGGGGATTTTCTCGTCTTTGATAATTAAACATCTTTGTTTTAAGTCTACAACGGCGTTCTTGTCCAACAAATCACGCCCAATAATGACGTCATAATTGTAAATACCATCTTTAATTATTAAAGCATTTGTCTTTAAACTTATACCGTTTTTTAACCTTAGGACAAGCTCCACCTCGCCCTCAAAATTACTCTTAGCGTTAACGCCTTTTATAGTCAGAGAACTTGGCTTCACGTCATTACTTATCTCACTTATCCTGTGGTAGCTGATTAGGCACTTCTCTGATCCTGAATCAATCAATGCATTCCACAGGTCTGCATCTTTTCTAAGCACAATCATGGGCTTATGACTTTTTCGTATTACAAATAATTCATTTTGTCCTGTAATTTCAACTTCTTCATCTTCTTCGTATTTACAAACGTTCGTCGTCACATGGCTTTCTATTATTTTGTGGCTTTCTATTTCAGTGCCATGAGCGTTCAGATCATCACTTAATTCCGCCTCTCCCAGCGATTCATATCTATTTTGACACTCAATGAGTGGATCTATCATCTCAACATTTTTAACGAGGGAATCTTCAGACATGTTTAACACATCAACTCTCTCGACATTTTTAACGAGGGAATCTTCAGCACCAGAATTCTCCTCGGGTTCACAGGGATTTGTCGCCGTAGAGTCATACTTAGTTATTGTAGTTTCATTTTTACCATTGACGTTATTTCTATCGGAAATGAAATCGTCTCTGCTGTTTACGCTAAAAAATCATTGCCACTGTTAGTTTGGTAAGTTTCTACCTGGCCTTTTTCTGACATACGAGTTTTATACTGTCCTCGCGCACGGACACGATTCGGTCTGCCTGGTCTGTTTAAATAGTCTCTTCTGGACCTACAATCTCTTGCGTAGTGTCCTAACTTATTACAACGAAAACAAGCTACATCACGCAGTGAATGCTCGGTGGCTGTCTGAGATGAACCTGGTTTGTACCAATCAGTCGGTTTCCTAGCCACGGTGGTTGCCGACTCACTTTGTCCTTGACAGACACACGCATGATTGTAACACTTCGAGCAACGCTTTGTTTCAGCTGTCTCCAATGCCTGGACTTCTAGAGTTCCTAGTTCACGATCTCCAAAAAAAGATTTTACGTGAGGTCTAGCACGGAAAGTTGGTCTCGGGAAATTTGGTCTCCAGTAGGGCCTACGCGTCCTACCTCTACCTTGGAATTCGCCTCTTGTCATTGTATGCACTTCGGCCTCATCACAGGCAGCTTCGAAGTTTGATTCGGACGAATGATCATCCTCAGCACAATAGATTTCCATAGATCTCTCAGATCGAGTCGCTAATATTTGCTTATCCTCGGGAAAATTCCTAATTACAGTCACGAGTCTCTGAAGGAGCTCTTCCGACGATTTGAAGGGTTTATTGAATAGTTTCTTGGAGAAATCTTCCGTCACTAGAGGGTTGATGATGGCCATAGCTAACGCAACAACTAAAGTATTCTCGACATACTTATCGAGGGCAACAGGATCGGGACAATTTACTACATAGGGGTGGGCTCTGTTCGAACACTCCGGGCTGGTCATTATTCTGTGGGTAAATTTACGGATTTTGGACAGGATAGCCACGAACTGGCTAGCTAATGCATCGTTTCTTTTCAGGCGTACGTTATTTAGATCACAGGCGACCGCGTGCAAAGATCTTTCACCTTTTGATACGTAGATATTTTCTAACAGGTGCACGACTTCTTCGAAACTTAATTCGTAACCTTCACTAATTATGGAGGCTACAACCGTATTGAAATCGCCTACCCGCTTGTCTGCAGTTCGCAACAGTAAGTTTAGTTTAGCTTCCTCAGAGTTATCTGACAGCATATTGAAATATGCTCGCACATTCTTTATATGCGTTTTTAGTGACTTATTTTCTATGAAGTCCGGGTCGTTTCTACGTTTTCTACCTCTGTACTGCGGTAGATCCTGCCCAGCAATTACAACACTAGGTATCGGACCTACAATAGAAGTTGTCACCGTGGTAACGGTACTAGTTACAGGGCTAACTGTGGTAATGGCTGCGCTCGTAACAGGGGTAACAATGGTGGTGGTCGCCATGGTGATAGGTATTTGAGGAATAGGTAATCTGAAAACAGGGACTGACAACCTACCAAAGCTATTCAGGTACGGAACGGTTCTTATATACTCGTATTCGTCAGAGTCACTGCCCGACATAAGCACAAAGTAATCCTATATTCATAAACCTCCAATTTCCATTAAAAGAAAAATGTTCTACACACAATAAAATTTTCTACATGCAAATGATAATATTCTACACACAATAAAATTTTCTACGTGCAAATGATAATATTCTACATACAATAAAATTTTAACTCACATTTTCAGTGGACTTAAACCAGGCTATTTGCTAATTGCTCTTGAAGGCTGGCACCACTCTGAACAGAGGCAAGCTGCTCCAGCTCACTCTTATATGCTAGAGAACAATGGGCGCTAGAGAACAATGGGCGCTAGAGAACAATGGGTGCAACTTCCTTCAATTGTTCTGGAGAAACAATGGACTACCTCTCCACACAACTTTTCCGCGTAGACGCTCGCTCTCTCACTCCCGAGAATCAGCTTGCTTACTGCGCTTTCGCAATGCCCACGCTGCTCCGCCGCTCAATTTCCAACTTCCCGGAATCAGCGCTTGCAATGCTTACCGCTTACTGCTTACTGCTTAACTTCCTACTCATTAATTTTATAATGATGATGTATGATCATTAATTTGAGCGCATGCTTATTTAATTTGCAAGCAACATTATCGGCGTACACTTAACTTAATATTTTGGCGATGCGTAGATCTCGTAGTTCTTCTCGTTGCAGATGACGGTGCGTAGATGCGTAGATCTCGTCGACAAACCAGGTTGTTGGTCTGGACCCCTCACTTCATCTTCTCCTTTGAGTAGCGTGTAAATTTTTCTCCCTCGAAGTGTTTCTTTCTCGAAGAGTTTCTTTCTCGAAGAGTTTCTTGGAAAGCACTTCGATTTTTTGCGCTGACGTCTTTCTTCCTTTTCTCGATGCTCTGAAGTAATGTGATAACTGTGCGACGTTACTCCAAACAGGGTGACACTCCTCACATTTAAAATCACGGGTCAGCAGAACTGAAGATCAATTCTTGATGTCTTTCTTCTTCAATGGGGCAATGTGGCAATGTGGCAATGTGGATATCTTTAATGTGGCATCCCCATACTGGCCACCAAATATGTTCCGACCCTTTCAGTATTAGGTCGTAACCAAACGCGAATGAGGTTCGGGAGTGAATCAGATGCAGTAGCGTGGTATCCTTTATTTACTTCAGAGTTGACACAGGCTTCGTAATAGGTAGAGAATCTTTAGATCGGACGGTAATCCCGTTACTTCTATAGCGCATCGGTGATCTCTACAGATGCTTTCTCGACAGCCGAGCTTCCGTTACTGACAGCGACGCTTCTGTTTGTAATGCGACCTCTACGGCTGACCACCTCTAATGAACGACGATATCTCTCGCCGACTCTATTTATATAGTCGGCGGGCGCACAAGTGTACATCGTAGCTGAAAATGTTATTTTTTATTTGTTGGCAGAAAACCCGACTGTTTTTTACCATGATGGCAAAAACTGAAGCAGGATTTGCTACGCAAATTCCAGTTACGTTCCTGCAAGATGCATTATTGTATCTAAAATAACGCCTATACCACTGAACGGAAAAAGATCTATCCTCGGTGAAAAACCGTATTAACTCGTGTAATGATTAACGTTTCTATTTATCCTCTGAAAAATGATTTCTGACTGCTATATAACAAGCCTATTTATAACAGTATGTTTCCTTCAGAGATTTAAAAGATGTGATATGATTTTTAAACTCATTCATAAAGATTTAAAAAATTTTTTCTTCTCCCAAGGAATGCTTGATTGAGAAATATGCACGCCGTCAGAAAACGCACGAGCTCGATTTGCACAGCGCAGTTCTATGAGGCTGATAATTATCAACCACTAATTTTTCTACGCTGACATGCACAGGACCTAGTCTTGCATTTTGCCTTCTAGCTTCAAAAGATATAGATGAGGGGAAGGGAACCAAGCCATGAAATAAGAAGTAACATGAGTTAGTTGGGTAAATCTGAAGGATATGACAGTAATCGATTTTCCACTTTTCGGGGCCTAAACCCATTGAATTGAATCAAAATAAACAAGTTTTCTTTTATGCACTATCCGTCTGAAATGATTATATTACGAGTTATAGCGGTAGGCTTAGTTTCGTCTGTCATGACGAATGCGCTCAAATAAACAGCTACTCATCGATTTTCAAATTTGTGTTGCTTGAATCATGGTAATAACATCGAAATAAACAACTTTTCTTCTATACACTTTTTTCTTCAAATAAGTAGTTAACGAGGTATAGCGGTAGGTTTGGTTTCGTCTTTGATGACGATCGCGCTGGAAGCGAGAGTGCATTGCAGTGTTGCTGTCCGACGCGCTCCTTGAATTACTTGCCGCTTCAAACACTGGAGTTGCGGTAAGTCATTTACCGCTATAACTAATAAAATACTAATTTCAGACGGAAAGTGCATGGAAGAAAACGTTTATTTCGATCTAATTAACTATGTTTAAGCATCGAAATTTACAAAATCGATTACTGTCATATCCTTCAGATTTACCGTTAGTTTTTTTTTCTAGAAAAATCATCACGTATTCGGGTCTCTAAAATAATGCCAAAAAGTTTGATTGCGGTCCGTACTTCTCCGGACCCGCACATGCCCTGATTTGTATCAGCTCACCTCCGCCATCCAGCTTGGGTGGACACCGAAAAGATGAAAAAATTAAAATTGCAATTCTTTTTGGAACCCAATTGATGGCCTATTCTAACTCTCGACCACGGCATTAACAACCCACTTCCAATTCCTAATATGTCATGATGTTATCCCCGTGTTATGGTCCTTGGAATTCAATCATTCGAAGCTAACGCTCATACAAAGTATATTTTTTGCCGTTAGTCCACCGATTGCAAAGTGTTCATTGCAAATTGGTAATTATTTTTGCCTTAACCGTACCTATCCTTTAATATGGAACCACGTTTCCTCATGAGTGAAACTAGGGAGATCTTATATTTTGTGGCTGCATATCTTTTCCTAACCCTAGTTGTTTTTAAACACACTGAAGCATTATTAAGACACTTCAAGCTTTCTCACAGTGTAGTCTTTAGCTCAAAAACTCCTATTATTTATATATATTAAAATTAAGAATATATGTTATTTATCTTATAATATATTTATATTAATTTAATATTTCTTTTCTTTTCTTTTTAGAAAAAAATTTTTCAGAAAAAAGAAAAGTTATATTAGTATTAATATAAATATATTTATATATATATTAAAATTAGGAATATATGTTATTTATCTTATAATATATTTATATTAATATTAATACTACTTTTCTTTTCTTTTTAGAAATTTCACTTGTCTAGTTCGCAGTTCTAAAGCGACTAATTTGAAATAGCAAATGCTCAACCTGTCCGAGCTGAATACTTTAATTGTGGACATTTTTCACTTTTAAACTCAAGAAAATATTAATGTCGAGCCAAATGCATTCAAATACTTGGAGATAAAACATATTTTAAGCACTTCAGTCGATTGCACTCCAATTAAATCTTCATACACTATGCACTCTCACGTAGGGAATAAAACAGTTATCCCTGCAGTTGTTCAGCATTTTGTTTCAGGGGAAAATAATCGAGCACTTTCCCACGAGTACATACATCGTTCCGGCTTCTGTCCGCATGCATCTGAACTTTAATACCTCCATCTAATACGCGTATAGCTAGCCGCCCAATATTGATTATAATAACACAGGATTAATAGAAAAAGATAAAGTCAGATAATTATCCGACATAATCTTATTTTAATCCGGACTTGTTCTCCATTCCCTTTTACTGTGTATGAACAATCATCCACTTACACGACATACTATGTAAGAACAAACACTCTATGTTTTTCACACAATTCTGAAATGAAGCTCATTTAGTATTGCTTGCTTCCTGCTAACATTTGTACACGTTTATATTGATGTACTTAGATGGCTTAAATCATTTTCATATTCAGGATTCTCCACTATTACTCATGTCAAAATATGAGCAAAATGTCGGGAATCACATTAACCATCGTCAGAAAATGCTCTTTTCTACATTGTCGCAGTAAGGTTATAGATATTCAAGGCAATCTATGATTGGAATAAGTAATTTCATTATCGGAATTGTCAGGTCAATTTTATATAAATTTTAATTCATCACAGTTCTATCAATGACTATAACATTTAAACGTGTGTTGCTATTCCTACTTCTCTACGATATAAAAGTATGGTCTCGGACAAATTTAAACATCAAGAAAATCACACAAAAATGCTTGAAAAAAATGTAAAAAAGAAAGTGAAAAAGCGTTTAAAAAATTGGAGAGGTCTTGATTCGAAGATTGCCAAAGTTAGCCTTTTGCTCTCCGTGGAAACATCACGTAATAACTTTTCACTGTCACTTGATGAACTCTGGGTAGAAAGTTCTTATAATTTCTCCGAACATCTTTTTCGAACACATACATTTTCTATAAATTCTATACAAATTATTACCTATTTCCAATTAAATATTTACGCATATTAAGAATTTTCAAACCAAGCATACGAACATGAACTTCTGATGGATACTTCATAGAACATATTTTATAGCTTAAATGTGGATCGTGGAACTATCAGGGGAAAAAAAGAGAGCCGGAAATATAGAAAAATATAAACCTTTCCAGATAAGCCCCTCCACTAATGCAACACATAAGTTCACCCACTTGTAACTTTCAAAATAATGCACCTATACGACTTCCAATTACTCTCAAAAGTAAGATTAAAACATTCTTTCGCTAGAGAGTAATTTGAAGTCGATAGATGCATTATTTCGAAAGTTACTAGTAGGTGAACTTATGTGTTGTATTAGTGGAAGGGCTTATCTGGAAAAGATCAGAAAAATACTTGGGTTGCATCAAGATGTAGGTTTACCCCAAATCCTACGAATATCCGAAGATAATATCATGAAACTTTGACGTCATTTGTAGAAGTTCTGCAAGCCAATGTTCAGGCTCATGGCATTAAAGTTGTACGTCATGACATACAGTGCATGGGAAAGCTTACGCTTTTCCAAAAAAAAATAGGCAGCGACACCAGCAACTAAAGAACTTCGAGACTCTGAATTACCACAAAACTAGAACGTGGGCAGTGATGGCGTTGGCACCGCGAGGGAAGCGTTCCCTTGATGGACATCTTTGTGATGCAAAACTAGAGAGAAGTTAAAAATACTCATAAAATTTAAGGTCATCCGAAAGAGAATGTACACAGCGCCTAAGACAAAAAACAAATGATGTTTTCTAGATTACCTTAACAATAGTCAGAAGATAAGCATCGAGCTCATAATTACATAAAGTTCTAGTTTAAAAATGAATGTTGATTCCAAAAATCACACTTTAGCGAATTTCCGAATAAAGGATGAAACACAAGACACATCGCGATTGTGATTTTTTTGAAGATATTTGTATTTTCGTTTAGGATATAATGATTTTACAATCAAAATCGGGTGCCGATAAACTATTTATCTCCAGAGTAACCACGTCACGCGAGTATTACATTTTTTCATTTTGCGTCCCACTTTCTAAGACAAACGAGGCCAAAATATCCCTGGCCAAGAGGCTGCAACAGATGACAAGTTTGCATCAAAACCTCGCCCTGCACTTGTCCTCATCAAGGGCTTCATAAAGTTCTCCAGCGTCAAGGAATTAATCGGTTCTCTAAGAATTCTGCGACTGACATTTTGCATTTGCTATTTTGTGATTGAGTTGCAGTCGTCACCCGCCTGCTATCGAAGCAAAGCCTATTACGGCTCTAAGCTCTACAGGAAGAGACGTAAGTCTTCGACATCGGCAAAATATTTGGAATAGATAAACATTCTTCCTCTTCCTCAAGTAAAAATTTCAATTTATATTCTTAATTGGTAGCATACACACGCACGTTTACGTTCTTATCAAGACTGGTTGGATGAGCAAAAACTATCTTTATTCACTCATCAAAGACAAAGACGAACCGGTAAGTAGAAATTCTTGTTCGATATAGTTTTGTGTGCGGAGCTGCTACATTCCTGCTTCGATGGCCAAGTCACTCCGCTCCTCTGGCCTCAGCGCAGTCGTCACACAAGCCGCACACTCAATTTGAAGACGAACGCTCTCTCGCACACGTGGTCGTCATTAATATTAGTGGTCTTCATCTTCGTGACTTATATGGTAGCACAGTGTTGCCGTCAAAAACGAAGCCATCATTTACGGTGTCGTTAACAAGCTATAACTAATGTTATTCTTTCTAGCTAATACAGTTTTCCAATGAAAACGGCGACACCATTTACATACATACTATACGGACATCATCTACTTGCTAAAAATACTTTGACAGCGTTATTTACGAACAAAATATTAGGGCAAAATTTGACGGCATCAAGTCTTAAATTATTGCGGCCGTGTTGAAAATCCTTCCACCTCCAGAAATCTTTTAGACGCAAATGGGATTTTTTGATAGTGGACAAGTTGTCTTAAAACTAATTCTCAAAAATTGTGATAATTATAAAGTGGCGTTACAATCTGATGGGAGAGTGATTGATGCACATTCATGAAATTCTCGTTACAAGCAAAAAATTATTTTCTCAATAGATCGTTTTGCAAATGAGCTTATGATAAAACCATTATCACGATCAGGTGTTTCAAATTCCTTAGCCATTCCGTAGAAAAATAGAGCGAAAGATGTACTCTTTGATAAATGCGGTCCCTTTACCCCTTTTTTTATCAACACAAAGATGATTAACTGGTTATGTAAAGCCTGCAATTGATTGATTATAAGTTAGTTTTAGCCTCCCACACCACAAAAGAGATTTTCAAAGAGGAAGGATGAAGGCACCATTTAGTATGGAGATAAGGGAATGTGGAATCTCTGCACAAGGTGTGTTCTCGCGCAGGATCCCGTGCGCAAAAATACTTAAAGTTAAGAATGAAAGAGTTATAAAACAATATAAAAGTTGAAAAAGAAAGTCAGAAGCGCTAAAAAACCAAACAACAATGAACTGAAAAAAGATTGTCTTTGATAAAACAAAAAAATATATATTTAATTTCAACAAAAAGAGCTTACTAACTCTTAGCTCAGGAACACACATTTTCCCCCGGGTGCGCCAATTTCCATTGGTTGAATAGTTGTTTAGTCTTTAGGGGTTTTAATTCTGCAAACAGTTCAACAAATTTATTGGGAAAAAATTAATAAAAGGGTGAATCTGTTAAAAATACAAAATGAGAAGCCGATAAGGAAATTTTTCAAATAAAATCATATTGTATTCAATTACTATTAGTTACCCACTGAAATGGTTCTTGATTTTTGAGGCATTCACTGCAGTACAGCATCATCATCAATTGGTTGCAGAGATATCAGCTATCGTTTACCTCAGATCGTCGGTTTCTGTTAGTAATTCAAAGGTTTGACTTGTCGCACTTTTGCAGCGCTCTGGTAGTTGAAAAAGGACTTAACCGGAAGTACTATGAGTAGCTTTCGAACTCTTTGGCATAGTTTGAATTAGATGGATTTTAATGATTGGTAAATTCCTGTTCACCAGATGAACACCAGAATGTTTAGAGCAGTTGTTACCAAAGTGGTTTGAATGCACCCGAGGTTTTTATGTAATTCCTTCGCTCTGTTGACTCCTCAGTATACGTAAATTAGACTGTAGACGCTCGCCCTCTCTATGCGTTAGAAACGACATCAACGTTAAGTGTATTACGCTAATCAAAATAGAAAAGTATTTTTACGCGCTCACCATTATTAAACATAGAATAGGTTGAGGTGCGGCGAGTTCAGTTTCTGTCGTAAATAACAGATATAAACAAACTGTCGATGAATTGCTGCCAACAGATCAATTAGAAAACTTCATGCATGAGTCGGCATGTGTGTAACAGGTAAAGCTGCCAAAGAAATAGCCCTACATTGCAAGATTTTAATCCTCTCAAATATTCAACGTTTTCTTACTCTAATATTTTTTTATTACTACGTCAAGATTTCCCGTCCTTTTGCCTGAAGAGGATCACTGTAAGGGACCGCAATGCAGAATGTTATAAAATAGACAATTAATTGGGGCTTTCATTCACAAAAATATGACAAATCGTGCTTGAGTTTTAATCCCTTTTTTGAACTATGTGATGTTGCAACCAAATAACCAGCATCGACGATGTTCGGAAGTCTTTCGATTGGTGACGACAACCATTTCCATTTCAGGAATGAAATTAGCGTGCGGTGAATGACTCCTAGAAAATGCATTCGGAAATGTTTTCAAAGAAGTCAAGAATTCAATTGCGATTCATAAAAGGGCTTTTGTACCATTTAAAGCAAGAATACCGCAACTTGAAAAATACAAATCGACCGAGCGTAGCCAGCGAAGGCCATGGACCAGCGACGATGGTCGTCATCGAGAAAAATTCAAGAGATCCTCGAGATGTAGGGCAGTCAGTCAGAATAATTTTTACAGCAACACCTTCATTCCGGGCGGTGGTCATTTTTTGTTGAGGCGTAAAAGTTAAGGCCCTTCTCGCACCTCAGGAAGCAACAAGTCAGCGCTGGCACACGGCGTAGCTCTGGTTTTAGAATTACAAATGATGCACTTGGGCTGCGAGGAGTTCGTATCTAAGACAACGAAGGGGCGAATCACACCCGCGTTACACGAGTTTGGTCCTCCTCGCTCCGGACTTCTGGAGGACCGTCGAACTCAAGTCACTTCTACCGAGTCACTCTCGCCCGCCCTCGATCGTGAGTCAAAACTTGAACTCCTCGAGAATTCGAGGCACGTCAATGCGATACATGTATTAGGTCAAAAAAAAGCATGGTACTTATAAGTGTGTGTACAAGTGAAGGCGGCTCGAAATTCTGCCTTCATTATTGGTAGCCAACGGGTTCCTATGTTTCTAAGGCGCGTAACTGTTTTATCGTCAATCCATGGTAAGTAATAGCTCCTGAAATTGACTTAATTGCTACATTTAATTTTTTTTTTTTGTGACTATTCAAGCTCTCCATTCCCAATTCATTTATATTATGAAATGGTAAATGATTATTTTGAACAAAATACTGATATTCGACTCATAGATTCACCAACCAGTTGCATGCATATAGTTTGCAGGATTAAATTAAATTTTAGTTTAACACGTTCCCTCCGTATTGGGCCACATGTGTACCAACAGGTAAATTGCTCATTCACGTACCGGTGTAAAAGAATGACATTTCATGTTTCGCGACCTTTTTAATAAAATAAATTTCATCATCGAGGTGACGTTACCATGCAATTTATTTTGCTTATTTCTTGGAAAAATAAAAATGTTTACGAGCAGTAAAGTCGATTTCCCAACTTTGCTACATACAACCTACCCAAACAATCGTCCACAACCGAGGAAACGCAGCGAACGTTTTATGTCTCCCTAATTGCAACAAAGGTGCTCCAAAGAAAGGAATAACAAAAGCACCATTTAAGGGGGCGTTAAAGGAATGCGGAATTTAAGCACAAGGCGTTCTCGCAAAAGATTCATGGCTTTTTAGAAACAGTAAGCTAAGAAGCTATGAAACAAGAAAAATCTGAGAAATAAAATTAGAGGTATTGAATCTCAGGAAGCAGTGAACCGAAAAAAGACGGTCTTCAACAACAAAAAAACACTAATTCAACAAAAAGAAGGCCTACCTCACTCTCAGCTCGGAACCTCACACTTCCCCCCTGGAAGGGCCAATTCCCACTGATACAATAGCCGTTTCTCCCTGCGGTGCCATGGCTCAAAAGTCACGCAAGTAGTTCACGGATTTAAAATAGATTAGTATGATGCTGTTCGGGTTCGCTTCCGATGTGCCGAAGACAAAAATTTCGGAACACAAGCAGCGATTTGGTCAACGGTTAAAAAAAATCATTTGAATATTTTTGGCTTGTTAAACCAATCATTTCTCTTACTAATGGGATAATGCAATCAGGCACTTCTGTATCAAAAATAAAATCTCACTATGTTGGTTCGTTAACGAAATTTCTTTCGTTTTTGCCACATTAAGAAAACCATTTTAGAGAGACGATGGCAATAAGAAACGAAGCATTATTTATTACCACTATACTGTTAGATCCTGTGAAAACATAATTAGTAGCTAAAAGATGAAAATTTTCTAGAATCACGGGGTAACATCAGGCTACGTGAGCAGGTAATCACGGGGTAACATCAGGCTACGTGAGCAGGTAATCACGGGGTAACATCAGGCTACGTGAGCAGGTAATCACGGGGTAACATCAGGCTACGTGAGCAGGTAATCACGGGGTAACATCAGACTACGTAAGCAGGTAATCACGGGGTAACATCAGGCTACGTGAGCAGGTAACCACGGGGTAACATCAGGCTACGTGAGCAGGTAATCACGGGGTAACATCAGGCTACGTGAGCAGGTAATCACGGGGTAACATCAGGCTACGTGAGCAGGTAATCACGGGGTAACATCAGACTACGTAAGCAGGTAATCACGGGGTAACATCAGGCTACGTGAGCAGGTAACCACGGGGTAACATCAGGCTACGTGAGCAGGTAATCACGGGGTAACATCAGGCTACGTGAGCAGGTAATCACGGGGTAACATCAGGCTACGTGAGCAGGTAACCACGGGGTAACATCAGACTACGTAAGCAGGTAATCACGGGGTAACATCAGACTACGTAAGCAGGTAATCACGGGGTAACATCAGGCTACGTGAGCAGGTAACCACGGGGTAACATCAGGCTACGTGAGCAGGTAATCACGGGGTAACATCAGGCTACGTGAGCAGGTAATCACGGGGTAACATCAGGCTACGTGAGCAGGTAATCACGGGGTAACATCAGACTACGTGAGCAGGTAATCACGGGGTAACATCAGGCTACGTGAGCAGGTAATCACGGGGTAACATCAGACTACGTGAGCAG
Organism: Morinoia aosen; assembly: GCA_030386875.1. Taxonomy (NCBI): domain Eukaryota; kingdom Metazoa; phylum Arthropoda; class Malacostraca; order Amphipoda; family Talitridae; genus Morinoia; species Morinoia aosen. The sequence continues at coordinate 19,097,941 of CM059573.1, read as the reverse complement.
GTAATCACGGGGTAACATCAGGCTACGTGAGCAGGTAATCACGGGGTAACATCAGGCTACGTGAGCAGGTAATCACGGGGTAACATCAGGCTACGTGAGCAGGTAATCACGGGGTAACATCAGGCTACGTGAGCAGGTAATCACGGGGTAACATCAGGCTACGTGAGCAGGTAATCACGGGGTAACATCAGGCTACGTGAGCAGGTAATCACGGGATAACATCAGGCTACGTGAGCAGGTAATCACGGGGTAACATCAGGCTACGTGAGCAGGTAATCACGGGGTAACATCAGGCTACGTGAGCAGGTAATCACGGGGTAACATCAGGCTACGTGAGCAGGTAATCACGGGGTAACATCAGGCTACGTGAGCAGGTAATCACGGGGTAACATCAGGCTACGTGAGCAGGTAATCACGGAGTAACATCTGGCTACGTGAGCAGGTAACCACGGGGGATTATTATTATTATTATTATATAAGAAAGTTTTAGCCTCCCTTAACCACGACAAAGATGTTCCAAGAGAAGAAAGAGGAAGGCACCATTTAGTATGGAGTTGAGGGAACGCGGAATCTATGCACGAAGTGCACAGAAACAGTAAGCTAGGAAAGAAGTTCATGAAACAAGAAAAAGTTGAAGAAGACAGTCGTAGGTGCTGAAAAACAGGACAGCAGTGAACCGAAAAAAGATAGTCCGTAACAAAACAAAAACCTATTTTATTACAACAAAAACGAAGCCTACCTAACCTTTAGCTCGGGCCCTCACATGGTTCCCCTGGGAGCGCTAATTCCCATAGATACAATAGTTGTATCCCCCTGAGGGGAACCACGGGCACGGGGTAACATCAGGCTACGTGAGCAGGTAACCACGGGCTAACATCAGGCTACGTGAGCAGGTATCCACGGGCTAACATCAGGCTACGTGAGCAGGTATCCACGGGCTAACATCAGGCTACGTGAGCAGGTAACCACGGGGTAATGTAGCAGGCTACGTGAGCAGATTACCGCGTGGTAATGTAGCAGGCTACGTGAGCAGATTACCACGAGGTAATGTAGCAGGCTACGTGAGCAGATTACCACGAGGTAATGTAGCAGGCTACGTGAGCAGATTACCACGTGGTAATGTAGCAGGCTACGTGAGCAGATTACCACGAGGTAATGTAGCAGGCTACGTGAGCAGATTACCACGTGGTAATGTAGCAGGCTACGTGAGCAGATAACCGAGTGTTAAATTCAATTATTGCCAAATAAGTCCTCCTTGACATAACACCATCTTCGAATTTGCAAGTCATTCTGTGTCTGAATGTATACGATTACTTTCAACTCGTACCGAGTGAGGTACTAAAAGAGGGTGAGTACTGCTCTGTGTGCGAAAGCACGGGTACCTAGCGTGGTATCATTGATCTATCGTACTCGGTGCACTACGTGGGCAGTCAAAACAGTTCATCTCGATTGTCAAAATTTGGTATCGAATCCAGACATAAAATTGTGAAAATCTTAGCATTTGCCAATTACGTCGCACGATGCAGATGTTAAGTTTGCTAGGCTTCGATCCTGAAATAATTATTTTATTTACCACCAAAACTTTACGTTTCATAGATTAACTTTGAAAAAAAATTCGTCTGGACAGTTATTTGTTCTAGTAAGACAACAATGTAGCTGGTATTTCAACTTTTATTCAACATAAGCATTGCTTTAAAACCGGGGAAAAATTTAGGTTAAGGCACAGTGGATAGTGAATAAACTATTTAACTAATAAATAACTCATCCATGCTTGAGCGTAAGCGCTAGTATTTATCGGATTTTGAAGAAACTGAAAATCAGATTAGATGTTAGTTTAGCCTCCCTAATCGCTAAAAAAAAATCGTCCTGAAGTGAGAAGGAAAAGAATATTTAGTATGGAGATAATGGAATGCGGAATCTAGGCAGAATGGGGACAGAAAAAGTAAGTAGATTAAGATTATAAGTTTGTTTAAGCCTCCCTAACCCCTACAAAAAAACAGCGTTTCGAAGAGAGGAAGGAGGAAGGTACCATTTAGTGTCGAGACGAGAGAATGGGGGTCCTATGCAGAAGGGGCATAGAAACAGTAAGATGAGAAAGAAGTTCATGAAACAAGGTCAAATTGAAGAAGAAAGTAGTAGGTGCTGAAAAAAACAGGACAGCAGTGAACCGAAAAAAGATGGTTCATAACAAAAGAAAAACCAATTCTATTTTAACAAAAAGAAAGCCTATCTAACCTTTAGCTCGGGCCCTCACATTGTTCCCCTGGGAGCGCTAATTTCCACAGATACAATAGTTGTATCCCCCTGAGGGGTAAACAGTAAGTAGAGAAATGAGTTCATGAAACAAGATGAGAGTTTAAGTAGAATATGGTGGGTGCTGATTAACAGGACAGCACACAAAAGCTGGAACACAAAATCTCGTTCATCTGAACTAGTTCACAAAAGATGTTTCATCTAAATTTTTACACAAAAGATGTTTCATCTAAATTTTTACACAAAAGATGTTTCATCTAAACTTGTACACAAAAGATGTTTCATCTAAACTTGTACACAAAAGATGTTTCATCTAAACTTGTACACAAAAGATGTTTCATCTAAACTTGTACACAAAAGATGTTTCATCTAAACTTGTACACAAAAGATGTTTCATCTAAACTTGTACACAAAAGATGTTTCATCTGAACTAGTTCACAAAAGATGTTTCATCTAAACTTGTACACAAAAGATGTTTCATCTAAACTTGTACACAAAAGATGTTTCATCTAAACTTGTACACAAAAGATGTTTCATCTAAACTTGTACACAAAAGATGTTTCAACTAAACTTGTACACAAATCTAGACCATCTAAACTTGTACACAAATCTAGACCATCTAAACTTGTACACAAATTTAGACCATCTAAACTTGTACACAAATTTAGACCATCTAAACTTGTACACAAATTTAGACCATCTAAACTTGTACACAAATTTAGACCATCTAAACTTGTACACAAATTTAGACCATCTAAACTTGTACACAAATTTAGACCATCTAAACTTGTACACAAATTTAGACCATCTAAACTTGTACACAAATTTAGACCATCTAAACTTGTACACAAATTTAGACCATCTGAACTTGTACACAATTCTAGATCATCTGAACTTGTACACAAATCTAGATCATCTGAACTTGTACACAAATCTAGATCATCTGAACTTGTACACAAATCTAGATCATCTAAACTTGTACACAAATCTCGATCATCTAAACTTGTACACAGATCTCGATCATCTAAACTTGTACACAGATCTCGATCATCTAAACTTGTACACAGATCTCGATCATCTAAACTTGCACACAAATCTAGATCATCTAAACTTGTACACAAATCTAGATCATCTAAACGTGTACACAAATCTAGATCATCTAAACTTGTACACAAACTTAGATCATCTAAATTTGTTCAAAAATCTAGATCATCTGAACTTGTACACAAACTGTAGTACACAAAATCAGGGTCATCTAACCTAGTACACAAAGCCAGTTCTCTGGTCCATCAAGGCCTGTTCAGGTGCATCATAGCCGCCCACATGCGCGCCCGGGCGGCGTTGAGAGGATCGTCCGGGTTGCCGAGCACGCTGCGGCGTGTCTGCATCTTGCTGATCAGGAACGGCAGCCGCCGCAGCACGGGGTCTGCGGGCCCCAGGGTGTAGCACTCGAGGTCCTTAGCGCGCTGCAGCAGCTCTCTGATCACCACCTCCATTTCCGATGCCAAACTGCAATAAATAAACCGACCGTTTTAATTCCGATTCCAAACTGCATTATATAAGCAGACCGTTTTAATTCCGATGCCAAACTGCAATAAATAAAGCGACCGTTTTAATTCCGATGCCAAACTGCAATAAACAAGTTGACCGTTTTAATTCCGATGCCAAGCTGCAACAAACAAGTAGACCGTTTTAATATCGATGCTAAAGTGCGATAAAAAAACGACCGTTTTACTTCCGATGCCACACTACAACAAATAAGTTGACCGTTTTAATTTCGATGCCGAACTGCAATAAATAAACCGACCGTTTTACTTCCGATGTCAAACTGCAACAAGCAAGTCGACCCCTTTAATTCACTTGCCAAACCGTAACAAATAAGCCGACGGTTTTAATTAGCATGTCTATGATAACCTGTAGAACTTCTAAATTTCTCTCTGTACAGGTGGATTGTTTGTGTCCTGATTTCTTTAATTAATGACATCCGCCACTTTGCTGGCTTCTGGCAATCCTAGCAGCGACTAGCCACGACCTTATGGGAAGTGGTTTCGACGCAGCTTGAATTTTATTTCATTGAAGTCGATACATAAAATCTCGAGCATTGGTTTTTCAGACGACTCATAACTACGCCAAGACCCCAAGACGGTTACTCTTGGTCGGGTAGGTAGGTACCCACTGCAAAACCCTTTAGCCGAGTGAGCGATTTTTGCCATACGTTCTTCCTTCAGGACTTCATGTGAAAGATGGGCGCTCTCACCCACATTAGGCCACGATGATTATCTAGAAATTTTTTATTATAAATTTGTTTTAGCCTCTCTTTATCGTAAAAAAAATGTTCAAAGACAGGAAGGATGAAGGCGCCGTTCAGCATGGAGTTAAGGAAACGTGGAATCTATGCCCCAAGGGTATTCCCCCAAAGGATCCCGTGCGCATAGAAACAGTGAGGTAAAAAGATAAAAGTTGAAACAAGATAAAAGTTGAAGATAAACAAGATAAAAGTTGAAAAGTCAAATGTGCTGAAAAACAGGACAGCAGTGAACCGAAAGCAAAACAAAACAAATTATTTCCGGAAAAAGCTCATATTTTCCCCTGAGAGCGCTAATTTCAATAGGTACGATAGTTGTCTCCGCCCTTGAAAGGTGATTATTAAGAAATAAACCGGTCGTATTTATTCAACAAGCCCTCAAACGCACAAACTACCTGTATATCTTCTGTATAGTGCTCTCCGTGGCACAGTGGTTAAGGGACCAGCCTTGTATGTTGGAGACGAGGGTTCGTATCCCGGCGCTGGCGCGGAGATTTTCCCCGTTGGGTATAAGGGAAAGCTCAAGCACATTAGCACAATACCCCACTCAACCCAGGTGTCGGAAATGGGTACCGGCTTTACGGGGGAACCGTCATGGTGTCCTATATATAGGGTTAGTTATAAGACATTTTAAAAACCAATGCTTAAGATCATATGTATCAGGCTTGATTGGAAATAAAGCATCCCAAAGATGCCGATGTTTGTTTTTGTTTGTTTGTTTATATCTTAGATCATGATGGAGAGTACCGTGGCAGAACCTTTGAAAAGAACCACGCCTTTCTCATCTCACATTTTGTAAGGTCTCATAAGATTAGAGCGAGCTCACCTGCTCTGGAAATCCTGCACACCGACGATTAGGTCCAAGCATTTCGTGTGCAGCACTGCCAGGGAGTCGTTGGCCCGCTGAAGCGTTGTGTCGTTCAAATTTAGGGCAACATTCTCATTATCACTCTGAAGTAACGTCAACCAGGCAACATGCATTGATTTTCGCAACGAGAGCAACATCTTTCGTAGGTCCCACTCTTTCACCATAAACGGTAGTTCCTTCAATCGCCCAACGGAAGAGTAGGCATTGACAAAAATACTCCAATCAGGGAGGATAGTGCTTTGCAAGCGAGATAAGCCAATGTCACCGTCGAGTGTGGTAAAATTCATTATCGAGGCCTCTGAGTCAATAGGGAGGCCCATTACTTCAGTGGCGAAAAAGCAAATAAAATCAGCCGATTGGTGGAGCAGTTCAGAATTTACAGTTGGGAAGAACGATCTCGCATCAAAGTTCACTGCGTATTTGTCGAGAAATTTGCTTACTAATAGAATAATACTTTGTAGCGCTTCACTAATCTTCTTAAAAACAAATTCATCCCAGGGGACTTCCCCACAAATCTGCGCAAGCACTTTACCAGAAACGACAGTTTCTTTAATCCAAGTTTTGTTTGCGGGTAAATTTGCACTCCACAGTCCGACAATATCCTTTATAAAGTTTGCTTCGTTTATTATGTAATTTAACGCATTGTTCAGGGTTAGATTACGAGGAACACTTTCTTCCAGATCCTCAATATACGAATCTACATCATTCAGAAACTCAATGGTTTCTACTAGAGACTCAACCTGCACTTCGGGTCCCTGTGTCCTAAGAAAGGCTTTCCAAGTTGTGGACAGATTCAAAACAAAAATGTCAGCATAATTTTTGAAATTGGCTTCAACAGATTCCAGCAATTGTAAGATGTCTGCCGCCAAGGAAGCGTCCACTAAGTTTGGCTGTAAAGCAATAACGAAGAAATTACGCGATAACCTTTGAACAACTCTTGCTAATTCCAAAACGTTCACAAAAATGTAGCCAATAAGGCTTTGGAGGACAGTCATCTTCGCTGCGTAGGTTTTTGCCCCGGACACTACTGAATCTTCACCAGCGAAATTACCGTTAAACAAATTCCTTTTGTGATTATGAAAAGGGTTACTTTTATTTGAATAAGCTAAAAAAATAGAGTTTAAAGGGTCTTCTGAAGAAAATTCATGCGATGAATTCTTCTCACCATGTAAATACCGTCCAGATTTCCACTGATAATAATCCATTCTTCGAGTGTCTTCTTCTCGTCCGAGCTCACGATCCTTAGACGGCGTTTCACTAACAACGAGTTCCCGAAAATCGACATCGCGTACGCCTGAACCGGACGACCCAACTTCCGCTCTGAAGTTATGTCTAATGGATGAAACTCTTTTTCTCTCGCCGGTTATTGTTTCAATAGTCCCAGCCCTGCTCTCGCTCAAATTTTCATGGGTTAAGTTAAAAATAATGTCTTTTGAGGCAGTAAGACCGGAATTTTGAGTCCGATTCAAACTTGCTGGACCGGTTGTGCACTGCACTTTGAAATTTATGGCACCATGTCTCAAACACAGGAAAACTGAAAGCAATAAAGTAATATGGCTGGAACCTGCCATCTGAAAGCACAGATTAAAAGAAATGATCGGCGATTGAGCGCAATCACGTATAAAAACTTGCAGTCGTGTCCGATTAGAGCAAAGACTCATATTAGTTGGCTATTTCACCTGAACATCAGGGAGTTACATCCTAGTTTTGGTTGTAGCACGATTATCAAAGTATGATCCTGAAAGATTGGAAACGAGAAAACTTTGCTATTTCTAAATCGGTAAAGCATTCATAAATCTACAATGATGGAGTCAACTCGTGGGTACTTTGGGAAGTATTAATAACTTTGCGTTAAGTACGTACAATTAACCATCGATGGGGCTTGCCGTAACCGTTGCACAACTACCATATTTGATTGCTCTATGATTAATCTCTAATTATAAGCTTAGAATCAGTCTTGACTGGACTGATTCTAAGTGAATTTTATTGATATGAATGAAATATCCCTGGCAGTCAATTTAAACAAAATTTTAGAGCTTCACGTCAAGTGCCGCATAAAAAAATACACATCAAAACAGATTAGATGATGTAATACGTAGAAAATGCCAGTAAATGAGTAGCAAAAACATTACTTTTAGAGTATCAATTCCTGTCTCAACACCTGGCTACAAGGAACGCTGTGATGAATGTTCTTCTGAAGGATGATGGAAATCTTGCATTTCTTCTCATGCTTCCTAATTTCATGAATTCATCATATTGTGAAAGAGTTTAGAGTACCCAAGGAATCCGTACACTTACGGCTGCAATTTTCATTACAAATGCTGCCTTTTAGCGGTTTTAAAAACCAATGTATCGACATTTCATGTTTGTACTATATTGTAAATAAAATGATTTTCTTTTTTCGTTTCTTTCTTAAAATTTTGTTTACATGAAACATTATCAAAGGACGATTGGATGGTGGGCATGCATTGTATGTATATAGGGTGTTGTAAAAAAAGTGTACTCATTCTTCGATTGGGGATTCATGTATTTATTTTGTTGCTTTATTTCACGTGCAACAAAGTTTTTATGACACTTAATTTTCGTGAATTTGATGTTTTTTCTTTGATTTTACTCATTAGACTTCTATTTAGGTATAGCAAGAAACACTTAAATCTAAACAAAAACATAAGTACTGGGCAATTGAAGAGCGAGTACATCATTTGAGAACCCCTAAAAATTCCATTGTATTCATTTATCAGACAAACATTTAGTCTTATTTTATTGGATTCGGGTAAAAATATTGAGCTGACTGAAGTGCCCCCTACTAATACCCTTCACTCTGACCATAACTGGATTTTAATGTAAAGAATAAGAGATCCCTGGTAGTCAAGTTCTAACGGGGTTTTGGCGTTCCATTTCAAACGCCGCCGCTTAGAAACATGAACTTCAAAACAATTACCGTAAATAAAATTATGGCCTCAAGATGTTCCAGCTTAGACTAACACAAATTAAAATACCCTGCCCCAATTATCCCTGCCTTGTAGAGACCATTTTACAATGACGTTCAACGTATAAATGCACAAATTAGCTTGTTTTCGTAATACTCGTTGAGCGCATCACGACAATTAAGGGCTATTTACATTTTAAAACATTTCCCCAGCTGATACATAACTTGCAAAAATATATCCCGGAGAGGTACAAATGACGTATTTGCATGGACAAATTTTCCAAGCTCCGTCTCTAGAAAAATCACCCAAACGTCTCCAGGAATGAGTAAAAATCTTTTCGGTCAAATTTTACTTTAATGCTCTCAAAACTTTTTATAATTTCATTCCCAAGAGTCGATAAAAGGACACATTTGAAGACGTTTTACATGAATGACATTTTGTTGGCTTATGCCTAATTTTCGAGATGTATCATAAATAACGTTCAGGTAGGAATAACATTATATAGTCGGTTGCGTCATCGCCGCATTGTTGGAACATATGCAGATTCTTGGCGGGAGAACATCAGCCTCGGGATGGCTTAGTTAAGTTATTTCAGGTTTATTTATAGGTAAGTTTATTTAATTAACCTAACTGTACCTAACCTAACCTCACCTATCGTTAAGTCAATACCGTATTATAGCATATATTTACGTGTCCTTTTCTTCAATTCCATACACGACGTTCTTATAACTTCTAAGTTGAATCACTCGAATCAGCGAGCAAAATGTCATTCATGCAAAACGTTCTTAAATGTGTTCCTTTAGTGATTACAGGGAACTAAATTTCTAAATTGCGTGAGCGCATTAGAGTAAAATTTAACCATCTTTTCAGCTGTTCTTAACCCTTTAACGTCCGAATTTTTGTACTCATATTACCGTTAACACAACCACCGTCACTAAACTGGCGCTGGCATCAGGCAGTCACCGATATCAGGATGGGATAAGAACTGCCACTCGGCAGAGAACTTCAAAGAACACATTAGGGAACTAATTGAATAAGAAATAAAATATATTGAAGGGGAATTTTGAAAGAGGACACTGGTGTCCTCTGGGGCGTTAAAGGGTTAAGGAGTCAGATTTTACTGAGAGATTTGAAACGATAGGTATTGAGGCAGCCAGGCATTGAGAGAGAGAGAGAGAGAGAAAGAGAGAAAGGCATTGAGAAAGAGAGAGAGGGGAGCATTGAGAGAGAGACGGGAGGGTCAATATTGAATATAATGTTGTCAACGAATTTCATAATTTCGTAGGTATAGATCGGTAAAATGGTCGATTATAGGACGTTTTACACGAATGACATTCTGCCCGGCGATGCGTTATTTTCGAATTATTCAACTTTGAAGCTGGCTTGTGCGCGCCATGGAAGCACGCGGGGCTAGCGTAATTTAATTAATAACGGAAGCGGTAAATGTAAAGGACTTGACCATAATTGATATTCGAATTTTCGATGCCTTAATAATGTTAATCACATGAAAATAAACAAGTTTTCTTCAATGCACTTTCCGGCGGAAACGAGTATTTTAAAAGTTATGGCATTAAATGAGTTACCGTAACTCCAGTGTTCGAGGCGGGGAAAAATATACCGCGCGGTCCGACGAGAAAGTAAACAGGCGTTCCCGCGCGCCAACCAAGCCGACGAAGAGCAAACCCCCTATTACAAACGTAAAGAGGTTGGGTCGTGAGGGGTAGCAACAGTTCTTTTAGTGAAAATTATAAAACTAAAAGAACTGTGGCTACCCCTCACGACCCAACCTCTTTACGTTTGTAATAGGGTGATGCACAATGGAGTTCCGGTAACTCATTTAACGCCATAACTTTTAAAATACTCATTTCCGCCGGAAAGTGCATTGATGAAAACTTGTTTATTTTCATGTGATTAACATTATTAAGGCATCGAAAATTCGAATATCAATTATGGTCAAGTCCTTTACATTTACCACGGAAGCTAACCCCCTATTACAAACGTAAAGAGGTTGGGTCGTGAGGGGTAGGCACAGTTCTTTTAGTGAAAATTATAAATAAAGGTTTCGAGTGACGTTTGTTTGCATCAACGCCAAGGTGGCTGCCGCCATGGAGCCAACCGGCTGAAGATGGCGGCAGCCATCTTCGAGTCGATGTAAACAAACGTCACTAGAAAGCTTTATTTATAATTTTCACTAAAAGAACTGTTGCTACCCCTCACGACCCAACCTCTTTACGTTTGTAATAGGGGTTAGCTTCCATTTTCATTGCTAAAACAATGACTGTTTTTGCGTTAAAAGGGCCATTCAGGAGCGCCGTTCGTATAACTTCAAACTCAAATAACTCGAAAACTAAGCATTTCCGGGCACATTGTCATTCGTGTAAAACGTCTTAAAATCGACTATATTACCCATCTATACCTACGAAATTATGAAATTCGTTGACAACATTATATTCAATATTGACCGACGGGAGCATTGAGAGAGAGAGGCAGCTAGGCATTGAGAGAACGAGGCAGCTAGGCATTGAGAGAACGAGGCAGCTAGGCATTGAGAGAACGAGGCAGCTAGGCATTGAGAGAACGAGGCAGCTAGGCATTGAGAGAACGAGGCAGCTAGGCATTGAGAGAACGAGGCAGCTAGGCATTGAGAGAACGAGGCAGCTAGGCATTGAGAGAACGAGGCAGCTAGGCATTGAGAGAACGAGGCAGCTAGGCATTGAGAGAACGAGGCAGCTAGGCATTGAGAGAACGAGGCAGCTAGGCATTGAGAGAACGAGGCAGCTAGGCATTGAGAGAACGAGGCAGCTAGGCATTGAGAGAACGAGGCAGCTAGGCATTGAGAGAACGAGGCAGCTAGGCATTGAGAGAACGAGGCAGCTAGGCATTGAGAGAACGAGGCAGCTAGGCATTGAGAGAACGAGGCAGCTAGGCATTGAGAGAACGAGGCAGCTAGGCATTGAGAGAACGAGGCAGCTAGCCATTGAGAGAACGAGGCAGCTAGGCATTGAGAGAACGAGGCAGCTAGGCATTGAGAGAACGAGGCAGCTAGGCATTGAGAGAACGAGGCAGCTAGGCATTGAGAGAACGAGGCAGCTAGGCATTGAGAGAACGAGGCAGCTAGGCATTGAGAGAACGAGGCAGCTAGGCATCGAGAGAACGAGGCAGCTAGGCATCGAGAGAACGAGGCAGCTAGGCATTGAGAGAACGAGGCAGCTAAGCATTCAGGGAACTAGGCATTCAGGGAACTAGGCATTCAGGGAACTAGGCATTCAGGGAACTAGGCATTCAGGGAACTAGGCATTCAGGGAACTAGGCATTCAGGGAACTAGGCATTCAGGGAACTAGGCATTCAGGGAACTACGCATTCAGGGAACTAGGCATTCAGGGAACTAGGCATTCAGGGAACTAGGCATTCAGGGAACTAAGCCTTCAGAAAAGCAAACATCAAGGAGTTAGGTATTCACAGAGCTAGGTATTGATGCAGCCACGGAATGTGGGAGCTAGGTAGTTAGGTGACTAAGTATCCCCATGAACTGGAGTGAAATGTAACTTTTAAAAGTAAAACTACTCACAATAAAGTATCCTGTCCATTACATGTTTAAAATTTGCGTACCAATGCCATCAAGAATAATGGCTATATCATCTAGAGCAAAAATTGATCAGCTAAAACCTTTTTCACATAAACAGTTCCAATAACTACTTTTTCCCTGGATTCCTCTATTTTAGTATCAGGATAGTATAGGAGTGAATTTTACTCAACATAAGGGGGACGGTTCCGATTAATTGAGAAACACAAAACTTACAAAAAATTCCATCAGCCGGAGTCAATGGTAACCCAACCCAACTGAAGCGTGACCAACCCAACCGAAGGGTGACCAACCCAACCGAAGGGTGACCAACCCAACCCAATGAATTATTCGACGTTACAATGTATCCAGTCGACAAAATTTTTTTTCTTAATTCGTTTCATTTAGATTTACAGGGTTATTTGGATCAGACACCTATCTTATATCATTTACAATTTTATCAAATCTATCTAAATTCCGAATTCTTCAATCTCCTACTTACCAGTCGGCGGTCCTATTTGACCATTCCGCGCTTTAACCTATAGCGCCATCTATTGAATTGCACGTGAAACAAAATGAAGCGGGCCTAAATCGGAACTGAAGCCAACACAAGGCGTACCGTTTTCTAACGCAGATGAAAACACACTACTATGAAATATTTTTATAAATAACGTTAAACTTTTTTGCGAACTGTGCTTGAGAAATTTCTTGCTCGTTAACGGCAGCTTTTCTGATAGATTTCCTGAAATTTTATAAATAAATCTTTCCGTATTTTAGCATTCACGCCACTCGAAATTTAGTTACGGATGTCAAATGTTACCACAACTTACTGGAAACTAGGCATTCAGGGAACTAGGCATTCAGGGAACTAGGCATTCAGGGAACTAGGCATTCAGGGAACTAGGCATTCAGGGAACTAGGCATTCAGGGAACTAGGCATTCAGGGAACTAGGCATTCAGGGAACTAGGCATTCAGGGAACTAGGCATTCAGGGAACTAGGCATCCAGGGAACTAGGCATTCAGTTTCTTTGCAAGACAGTGTGATGAAACACCTCGTGCGTAGAATCCCTGTTCCTTTCAACTTCATTCGAAATTGTGGCATCTTATTTCCTGTTTTAACTTACTGGAAACCTGAAATGATTTCATCACTGTAAAACAGATTCAAAAACACCAAAATATAATTTGATTTGATAGTTTATTTATATTCCATTTAAATTATTCAAATTATTTCTAACTGCATGCACTTGAGTTTTAAATCTTTATATTCAATCAACTGACAACCCTTCATGGGGTACCCCTGTAATATCTTTGGGAATTATCGCTCTTAGGGACTAAGATGAAAGGTTCTTAGCTGAAGGTCAAGTTACTTAACTAGACTTCTCTTCTCTTGAAATGAAATAGCTTTTTGTTTTATTCAGTTTTTAAAACAAAGCTTTTGTTCAGCTTATATTTTATTGAATAGCTTTTTGTTTAGCGTTTATTTTATTTTTTGTTTGTTTTGTTATTTAATAGTTGTTCTTTTTCTCAGCACCTAATTGACACTTCTTTATGTTTTGTCTTGTTTCCTGGACTTCATTTAATCTCGCAGTTTCTTTGCATGACAGTGTGATGGAACACGTCGTGCGTAGAATCCCTGTTCCCTTAACTTCATTCGAAATTGTACCTTCTTATTTCCTCTTTCGAGAAAATTTTTGTTGTAGTGAGGGACATGAGATCAAACTATTTAGCGAGTTCAACAACTGATGATTTGTGGTGCATACTGATTTTGACATGACGCTCATCTTTGTTAGGTGCAATTCTGTGATGTAATTTACTCGGAACATACGAGTGAGATAAGTCGATACATTTGATGATCGAATATTCATTCGATCCGAACGCTATTCGACTGCATCTACTGCAAATTTAAACCAGTACGGATGTAGTTAACCCAATTTATTTAACCGATACGATGTTTGGCTTAAGTCATGGTCTCTGAAATTACCTGGGACTAAATTTTATGCGTATATCAGTTGAGGTTTGCATGCGATGATATAACTCGAGGGTCCCTCATCATTTGGCGGTAAAATACGTGCCACGCGTCGTTAACTCAAGTATTACTCCCTCCAACAAAAACTTCATGCATTTATGAATAATTGTGTCTGCATCAAGAGCATTTACATTCCCAATCAAAGCGGGCAGTGCTTGCTTAATCGAACAAGTCTATTATGCGATTTGATCTCTTTGATCTGCTCGAAACCTTATCGCTTCATGAATCAAACTAAAAGGTCTCGCACAAACATTTATCAACGCTTCTAAGCTTTACTGTAGTTCGACCGTCAGCCATGTCTGCATACTGCAATGTCCAGTTCTGGCGTTGTGCAAAATAATTGTATCTCACAAATAACTATATACCTGACTTAGGAGGTTACCATTATCCTATAAAATAAAAACTATATGTCATAATTTAGTAAATTTACACTATTGCTATCAATACAGCAAATATAATACACTTTTAATTAGCGCATCTGAGTAGAACAAAAACACAAAAACAATGATCGTTAAGTTTTCTCGTTTAATACAGTTATGAAATGCATTTCTTATTGCTCCCCTAAGTGTACACTCTCGTGATTCATGACACATTTTCAATCGAAATTATTCAATTTTCATACCACTTTTTCGAGAGAGGAAATGCGGAGTTGCGACTGGAATTTTAAAATGATGGACGAAGTCAAAGTGCAATGTATGAAATTGTGAAATGAAATAGTGAATTTGATCTGTTTATCTTAGGATTCACATTTCTTGATTCATACCAATCATGCTTGCCGTTCAGTATTCCAAAACATTTTTTACGTAGCATGGTACTTTTTCATATTAGATTTAAATTTTTTATTTATATATTTAGGACACATTTCTGGTACACAAGCCTGAAATTTTATGTGGTTGTCGAATTTATCGTAGAAAACTGATGATTCTTAGGGTTTATCACGAATTCATATTCAGTGAAATACCGTGAACATTATATGTGCTCGACACTTTCATCAAGCAAACGACGTAATGAAAGAAAGAAGGAGGTACAAGAAAGTATGTTATTGTGTATTAGCGATATAACCATTTTGGGACGATATCTAAAATGCTGAAATTCATTCGTTTGGGCGTTCAAACTATATAACAAGCGTGAAATTATCTCGAGGTAAAAAATTTAATCAGGAATTGAAAGCTCGACGTACTTCTGGTGAGAAAATGAACAATTTGGAGCTGTTGAGCATGAGAAACGTTGCAACAGAGATGTCTTACAGATACATAAGAGTGCGATGGACTAAAGTCTCGAACTCGAGTTTTTTTGTACTCGAATTCGGAGTTTGGGTGTGATGGATGAAGGCCCTAGGTGTTCTGAGATGGCGAGGATAAAAGTGAGATGAGTAGAACATGACAGAAACTAGCTGGCGTGTGTTGCGAGAGTCATGCAGGAAGTCTGAAAAAAAGTAAGAAGCCAGCGGTATAAAAAACATTAAAATCAGGCACTTAATTACGAGCGTCCACGCTATTTTCAGAAAGCGCTAACCCAAATTGTTTACGACGTATGTATGCCGAACAAGTGTTCAAGCTTAATGTTCCACGAAATGCTTTCTGAACAAACTTTGCCTAAACTACCCCCATGCAACACGGCGGGATGAACATATCGACGTTTACATTACAGATGTTCCCAAGCGGGGGCAAGTACTCTGTGAAACCGAGGGGGTATTTGCATTCTCCCAACTGCAAATAATGAAGAAAGTATTGCTTTCACCTTTCTCATTTTGAATTATAGCCTAAAAAAGAGTCCATCATTGCTCAAACAAAATAGTAACCAATATTCATAAACGCTTCGTCATGCTCAACAAACCCGCTACACTGGCGTTAAATTTTTCAGTTTCAATTTAACCATCGTTAACTCATGGAATTTATTCAATTTTCAGTACGATTATTACCCAGTCATGCGACGCATGTAAATTGGCTGAGCACTGAAATGGTACAACGTTTTCTAACTGACGCATTATGGAGATTTTAGAGCCCGGAATACATTCTGCCGACACCATATTAGTGACTTAAAACTCTGGGGAATGCATGCAGGCATATTCATCATTTTTCGGGGGCCTGGATTTCGAGAATGCAGCTGGACGCTGCAATAAATTGGCCTTCATGATGCAGTTCAGCGAAGCGAGGAATAGTGTACATAAGCCCGCCCAGAAAAATGGTAAGCGTATCATGAATACACGTTATTATTTATTAATGTTCAATGCATTCCGATGTTGAACGAGCTATAATTTTGCTTTTTTGATTTCATTTCTTCAGCGTGATTGCAATTCTTCAAATTGAGCTGAGGAGGTGCGCAGAAGGAGGAATTTTGATGCTACGTCTGCGATGCTAGAAACGACCTTCCTGCTACGAGAGCTGTCATAATAAGCTTTAATTCTGCTCATCTGCCATCATCCTTGCCGAATGTCGGGGCAATGGCCATTGTGATCAAATTCTTCCTGTCTGACAGCTTGTATTTTAATAAGGAAAAATGTTCGCACCAGGGGAAAAAGGCGGCCCTCCTCGCTCTTGATGCTAATTTGAATGTCAATTCCTCAGATTATGGAAATGCCACGAAGAACCGAAACACTGCATGAGGTCCAGAATGCTTCCACTTCATGTCATTCACGTCTTCTGAATACATTAAATGAAAGGGAAATCATGCAAAGTAGACTCCCGTCAGCAGCTTCAACTTTCAAGACTTGCCCTTATAAATGAATAAATTCATCACTTCATCATTTATTAGAAATATTTAATTCAGTCTATAGTGAAAATAAGATTACTCCACTTCACGGGTAACTGAATTTTTTATGCTGCTACTATAACTGTTGTAGCTGTTCATGCGGAAGAGGAGCGCCTTCGGTGCACTTTATTGCTCCTTAACACAGGGACGAGGCTCTAAATGAACATCAGCGAAGTAACAAAGTAATATCATGCCTATACTACAGCGATATTGCAGAGCTACACCTCTGTACTATCAAAATCTTTTCCAAGAGACCTTAATAATTGCACAGCAACAAAATTTTATGGTGGTCAGACCTTCCATTGAGGAGTTGTGATGGGCTGAGTACAGGCAGGGGACCAGCAAGTCTAGTCAGGGCAGGCGAGTTATTATGGTAGGTTAGGTGTGCTTATCAGGGCTGCTTATTATGGGACACCAGGACCTCAATTTGGGCCACCCACTGTGACATCTCTTCGGCCTGCCAGGAGGTTATTTCGTCTCTATTTCTTGAGCCACAGTGACAGGAGCTCGCTCCGTTGCGTCCCATGGACCAACCTCTTCAACGGACTAATCAAGTCCACCTGCTGCCCTTGCGACACTCTCATTTTCCGCTCTATTTCGTCACCTAATTGCCTGAGTAAAAGTTTAAAGTTTCTCACGGATGAAGGGAGGAATAGTTTACACAGATTCTTGTACGTGCCTTCTTGTTATTTTACTTACAACCGTATGCTAATGAGTCAGTGAAAATGAAACTTTTCCGAATGTTTTCCATGCGTCGCACAGTTCTGAGGGCTCATTTATCTTGTATTCTTCATTTTAAAAGATCGAAAGAGGATCTTCTCTTAGTTACTGGAATCTAACTGTTGGTCTGACAGTGGGTGTTTGAGTAGAACTTCTATAACTGACAGTCGTTACAGGACTCGAGCCTGTCTCTTTCTTTCACTCCCGTAATTGTGAAAAGCTACAGTTCTGTCTGAAACAGTAATTATCGTTTTACTTCCAGCCATAATAAGACTCAGTTTTTCTGGCTTCCGGGAGTCATGGATTGATGTGGCATTTTAATGACAGTCGGTCTCAGATTAGAAATCCAGATTTTATCACTTTTCTGTGTCCTACTAACTGAGCTTCAAGAAACGTTTCGCAAAAAGCCTTCCGCTATTGAAAACAAAGTTTACCCTAGATAAGAACTGATGATCTAAACTAATAAGATGGTATCTGCGATGTAAGAAGCTACCGCCACCAGTAGCATTGGTTGTGCACTTTTAACCACAGTTGATTACTACCAGGTGCCAATTTTGACTAAAGAATGATTCAAGGGTAGTTGGGCGTCGGGCTCGATGCAGATGGCCATAAAACATACCCGATTGAATTGAGAAAAAATCTTAGTTGCCTGCGGGTGGCTCGTGCTGTTTGTCGCGACAGATGGAGCCACTAAATGCATTGCGCTCGCCATCTGTGATGGAGAGAGAGAGAGCAGATATGCCGCCGCTCCCGCATGCCTGATTGAGCGTGCTTTAATGTCTTTACATTTCAGCCGAACCCAAGCGAACATGAAAGACCTGATTGTACGTGCTTTGATGTCTCTACATTTCAACCGGACCCAAGCGAACATCAAACATAGGGTCCAAAGCAAGAGTGTTCCTTGTTCTGGCATGCACAAGTACTCTGGTTTGTGATATCTTGAGGAATATCATTTTCAGAACGGAGGGAATTTTGAGCGCTTTTTGGACTCGATCAAAGCTTGAAAATGTAGACGAAAATACTTAACAAAGACGAGATGCTGTTGTGGGATTTAAAATCATTCTTAATTTTAAACGTGCACCTTTAGTTTAGACGTTTCTTTAACCACCAGCAGGAAGAGTAACTTCAGAGGATGACAAATTGATGCTGTAATACATTGAGTGCTCCGAAGTTGATGTATCAATGCAGCAAATTACTTCGAACAGAAACAATTACCAATTCACCGACAATAAACATGGTTTTATTTACATGCTTCGCAATTGTCATGCTTGAGTTAACTCCTATCATGATGTGAATTTTGAAGTTTGATTTAAGAAAGCCACCAATCACGTTGAATTTTAAATGCTGAGTGTAACTACAGGATATCGATCATATCTCCAATTACTGGACTCAGCGAAGGTTGGCTGAGTGATGGGGACACCCATTAGGCCGTTGCAGTGTGCCGGTCTCAGAATTGTGATACAGGCATGGATTTGGCTACGGTTGTTGCTCAAATTCTCATCATAGGAGCTCGGTTTAGTTATAGGGGGGCAAATTGCTAGGCTTATTGCTGGTGAATGGTTCAGCGATTGTGTTCTATTTAGTGAGATTTGAATGCACTGTGATTTTGAATTTAATTTTGAAATTGTTCTCGTAAATTTAATGAAAATGTAAAATTGAATTTAATGATAGATATATTACCTAATATTTAACAGGTGAATATTCCATATATGAATTAATTTTACAGTATATTATTTTACCTTGGATGCAAAATAAACTGCAATGAATGAGTTTGAAGAACCTACAAATTGAGTAAGCTCCATGAGTTAATGAGTTTATAGAACCTCCAAAATTGAGTATGCTCCATTCAACCAGTTCTGGATTACAAGTAAGCTTGTCTACAGCGAGTCCTATATCCTCCACACGGAATGCAGTCTTAATACAATTTTTTTTACAGGATGGAGTATAAGTACAATTCCCTTTATGCAGACTTCACTAGAAATACAATTGCCTTTATGCTTGATGCAGAAGGAATACAATTACTGCTTTGCACAGTGCAGTAGGATTACAATTCCATTTGCGCAGAATGCATTTGGAATACAATTGCCTTCATAAAGAACGGAATTACAACCCAAACGCTCCCATCGCCCAAGTATTGAGAAGAGTAAGCTAAAGTGGTCAATTATTCTCAGAACCCAAGGTGGGCTTAGCGATTTGCTGTCCAACTTTAACGAGATGGGAAGTGAAACTGAGAGACAGAAGCATAATAGAGAGATTTATTCTTAAATAACAAATGAAGCGTGTCAGCACCCTTTCTTAAGTGCGTCAAGGATGTCGCAGTGATGGATAGCCAAATAATGTTGTAATAACCTCAGGACGAGGACCAAATTTAATTTTTATAAGACGCGAACTAAATGTAATTTTTGTAGGACGCGGACCTAATATATTATAATTTTTGTAGGAAGCAGGCTGATTGGAATATTCATCATTGGGTTTTAGCAAAAGATCTGAAAAAAGTGAACTGGAGCATAGAAATACAATGATATCTAAAACTTGTACCTAGTTTGAGTTCCAGTAGCGTTCCAAGAATTTCTCATCTGTACCCAACATACATCAGTTACTCATGTCTTCGTCGCCAGTTGAAAATTCTGACACTGGGGAAGTAGGGAAATTAAATTTTTTTCATGAAAATATTTAAAAAATGTTCAAGTAAATAGAATAGTAAACGGGTTCATTAGAGTTAGAAGGTCAGTGTTAGTATATGGCACAATTCCAGTGCAGGTCAGTGTTAGTAAATGGCACAATTCCAGTCCAGGTCAGTGTTAGTAAATGGCACAATTCCAGTGCAGGTCAGTGTTAGTAAATGGCACAATTCCAGTGCAGGTCAGTGTTAGTAAATGGCGAATTCCAGTACAGGTCAGTGTTAGTAAATGGCACAATTCCAGTGCAGGTCAGTGTTAGTAAATGGCACAATTCCAGTGCAGGTCAGTGTTAGTAAATGACACAATTCTAGTGCAAGTCAGTGTTAGTAAATGGCACAATTCCAGTGCAGGTCAGTGTTAGTAAATGGCACAATTCCAGTGCAGGTCAGTGTTAGTAAATGACAGAATTCCAGTGCAGGTCAGTGTTAGTAAATGGCACAATTCCAGTGCAGGTCAGTGTTAGTAAATGACAGAATTCCAGTGCAGGTCAGTGTTAGTAAATGGCACAATTCCAGCGCAGGTCAGTGTTAGTAAATGGCACAATTCCAGTGCAGGTCAGTGTTAGTAAATGACACAATTCCAGTGCAGGTCAGTGTTAGTAAATGGCACAATTCCAGCGCAGGTCAGTGTTAGTAAATGGCACAATTCCAGTGCAGGTCAGTGTTAGTAAATGACACGATTCCAGTGCAGGTCAGTGTTAGTAAATGACACAATTCCAGTACAGGTCAGTGTTAGTAAATGGCCCAATTCCAGTGCAGGTCAGTGTTAGTAAATGACACAATTCCAGTGCAGGTCAGTGTTAGTAAATGGCGCAATTCCAGTGCAGGTCAGTGTTAGTAAATGGCACAATACCAGTGCAGGTCAGTGTTAGTAAATGGCGCAATTCCAGTGCAGGTTCGTGTTGGTGAATGGCACGATTACCTGTTAAATTGGCCTCCCTGTTTGAATGCTCCGTTACTCATCAGTAACCGTGTCGTCGCTCACTGGCCCGATTGGTTGGCTCACCAACATATCAAATTAGCTCCTTATGCTAGTAAAAATTGTTGAATTTTGCTTTCTTGAAAATAAAGTAGGATAATTTTGTTCTAAAAAGACAATAAAGCAGCCGTTTGAGTCAAAGTAGTTCACAGACCGTTTTGTTGTCTGAGTTATATTGTAAAGAGCGTTAGTTATTCATGTGTGAAAAACAGATGAGCAAACTGCCTTGTTATGTACTTGAGAAGTGTAATCTATTAAAAAAAATGCGTGAAACTCCTAATCATGAACATAAAATTGTCAAAATCTGTCGTATAGAATAATGGCAGTGAAAAGATTTTTTAGGTATATATTTGCGTTCTTTATAATTATAATTAGTGACACACTCCTGGTAACTATAATTGCCTATAATAGCAGACTGAAGAGATTGTAGCACTAAACAGAAAATTCACCATTTGCACTTCAGGGATTTGTACGTGGTAAGAGTCGGAACCGAAGGGACATTTTCCAAATTTATTCGTTATTGCAAATCCGACAGGGCTTTCGTTTTGTTCATTAGGAACAGATGTGCCTCATTGGATAATAGGGTCTTACGATCGAAAAGAAGATGAGATAATAAATACGTCGATCTGGCAACGAATTACTTGGTGCGATGGCTGTGGCCTTCACGCAGGGAGCGAGCGACCTTCGAGAGGGAATAGCCAGTTGTGACTTTTAATGTCCCCTCCGGGCACTGATTGCGACGCTCACGGAACTTCCTTTGCAGCGGCGGGGGAAGCGCTCCAACTCACTGAATTGGTTCTCGTAATTCGTTATAGTTCGTACGCTTTCGTGCCGCTCTGGTGCAGCTCTATCAGAAAACTTTATTTGCAGAGCTATAGATAAATTTGACCTCAGAATTTTGCAATCCTTGTTGATTTTTACCCTTAAGGAGGCCGTCTGGGTAAAAAAAGTCCGTTATTTATGGATGGATTTCTCTGAAAGTTTCACAGTAGGTGTGATATGATGCATAAATCATTTGTTATTTCGAAGAAATTTTTGTAGCTGCACTTTTTTTCGAAAAATATGATAGAATAGGGGTTTTTTAAAAATCTATCTCCTTCTACAATTTTGAAGTTACAGAACCAGTACTTCATTTTTAGATTGCTTATATGTCTATATAACCATAAGCAATAGGGAATTTCGAAAACTTCTTTTTGTGGATTTTGGGAATTAAAAAAATAAAAAAATTACCTTTTTTTCATTTTTTTTCATGTGGTGTAATTTTCAAAATAATAAATGTATTCAAAAAATTCTATTGCTCATGGATACACCTTGCTAAGCCCTATCGAATGGTATATAAACCATTCTCATAGCTCTAAAATTGTGGAAGGAGTTACATTTGAGAAACCAATTATCAGTTTCCAGAAAAACGTGTTTTTTCACAGAAAAAAAATATTTTTCTTTCTATCTTCTGAACAACAGAGTTTTCTATAATGAACTCTGGAGCGTTTGTTGCTCTTTTCAAGCCCTTTCGATTGATATAATTTACATTGCTGTAGCTCTGTAACTCTGGGAAAAAATATACAACAAAAGAGAATAGGTGTAATTCTTGAAAACAACCATTTTTTTAATTTTTCATCTTTTTCGACCAAAATACGTTTTTTTGTCAAGTTAACTCCTTTGTTTTATAGCTCTTTTCAAGCCCTTTGGATTGGTGTACTTGCCATTGCTGTAGCTATGATACTGCAGCTGTCATCGAGCTATGAATGAAAGCAGCGGTATCATAGATACGGCAGAACAGCTAAATTCTGAAATTGTCAAAAATTATAAAAAAATATTTACTCAGCGTTAGAATGTTTCGTTTGAATAATGGAAGCACTTTGAGTAGCCCATTAACGAATTATAATGCCATTCCCGCAGAGAAACACTCTCAATTGGCCCCCAATAATGAGGGGGGGGAGGGTTCAAGGTCACTCCACCCCCATCGCTTTCCCCCCCTCTGGTGGGTGCACTATTCGGAGTAGACGTAAACGGAAAGTACCAATGGAAGCGCAAGAAAATCCTCTATAAGATGCATATAAAAACAGAAAATCAACACATATCCTGATTTCTACCCAGACGGCCTCCTTAAACATCGGTTAAATTATGATCAAATGCAATGAAATTAAATATTTCCCCAACTGTGCAAATTGAAGGGTGTTCGAATGTGAAGCGTGGAGTTCTTTTTCTTCACGTGGATGTTATTTTGTTTGGTTTCCAGGATTCAGGCACATGTGTACGTATGGCCTCGAATGCTTAAAAATTCAGTTTTTAATGGTTCGGCACAATTATTTTAGATGCTTGTATTGTGACAATAGTTTCTTATAGTTTTGTAATATCTTGATGATCGTTTTTTGTTCTTTGTTTTACAGCAATGAGAATGGAATCGGAGATTCCGAACGTTCGCAGTTAAAAGGCTGTTCCCTTTTACATTGGTTCTTCTTTTCATTTTACGCACAACATGAACAAAATACCGCCCCTAATTCTATTAAACTTAATAAGCTCACAGCAATTAATCAACATAAAATTAATAAAAAAAATTGCAGATAATTACCCTATCACCATCATCTCAAGGTTCAGAAAGAAATGTTCATCAAAAAGGGCTCGTTTCTATGAAGATCCCATTTTTTTAGCTTGATAAGCAAGAATAACGTCTTGTGAAATCATGAGTTTAGTCAATTTACAGTTATGTATTCATTACTTTGAAATACATGGATTTTAATTTTTTTATATACTAAACATATCACTATTTTAAAGCCACAAATTATGACTTCTGAAACAATATAATCCAAATTTTGGAGGAGAAGCACCCTTCTCAGAAATTTAGGAAAAAACAAGAATACCTGAACCATGAAAATACAAAATAAGAACCTAACGGAAACTCATTTTGGTGTTCTACAAGTGTTCACTGAAGGTATGTTGTTTAGAGGTAAGAAACACCGCAGGCGTTAATGAAAAGCAAATCTGGGCAACAAGCTTAAATCAAATACTATACAGATTGGTTCGTAAATTTAAATTCTTCAAAAACGTAAAACTGGTTTATTCATGACAGAAATAGATTTTGGGTCTTTTGTACTATGATATGTAAAACTGTCTTGTACTTCATAATAGTGATAGAAAAAGTATAATTTTAAGGACTACTATTGCTTATGATTATGAATGAGAATAAAATAGATGCTACTCTACACAGCAGAGGTTCTAGTTGAGCTATTTCTGCCATCTTCCTTAAAATCCTTGTCACAGTCTTCATAGATGGGTTTTATTGTTCGTTAGCTTACTTCAATGTTAATATTAACTCATATATTTGTGGTGTAGATGAGTAACTTTTAATTTTAACTAGAAGGTCTCAAGATGTCAGGCTCGGTGATCTAACGTTACTGAGCGTCCGTAATTGTTCTCAAACGGATGACGTTAAACTTAATTCAAAAATTGAACTTCAATTAAACATGCAGAATAACTATAAGTGTTCTCAAAAATCATTATTTGTTTTGTTAGTAAATTTTGATGAACTTGCTTATAAACAAAAAACGATGGATTATACAGATATCAGCTTCATTTAAAGGTGAGTTGACAATTTTTCGTTGATTTTGAACCATTCGTACCATGCCAAAGGAATGTTCTCGAGGTATCTCAGTGTTTTGACAATGACAATTTCCACCATCAAGCTATAGACAAATTAAAATTGTAAATAAGGAGCAGATTCACATGCATTGAAGAAAAGACATTTATGGTAAACTTCCTGCATAAATAAATTGTGTAAAATTTGACTTGTTTAAATGTGTAGGGTAAACACATCAATGCGCATCTTAACAACATTCCTTCAAAGTCACTTGCCAAGACAGTCTGAAGTTCTTGAAGCCCAATGATGGTATAAAGTTTTAAAAACGCTATAAATCAAGTTCAACTCACAGTGCCCTAACTCATCCCTTCTCAATCAATTTGCATTTAATAATACACAGTTGGTTCCTCACTTGCAAGCTTGCTTATTTGTTTAGTTGGCTTCTTGCTCGCTTACTTGCTTGGTTAGTGGGTTCATTACATGCTTGCTTGCTTGCATGCTTGCTTGATTGATTGATTGTATGCTAGTTTGTTCGCTGCTTGCTTGATTACTTGCTTGCTTAGTTGCGATTGCTTCGTTGCATTGACCGTCCCAACTCCCACCTGTAAAAAAACTGATACCTGAGCATAAAATAATGACTGTACATTCCTAGTTTCTCTAATTTGAACTGATTAGCATTGGGTGATAATGCTACAGAGGTTATCCTGTTACAAAAAAATGAAGAAATTGAAAGGAAAAAAATTGTTAAAAGTATGCGTTATAAACAGTTTTTGTAGACGAGTCACAGTTCCGACTTAAAAACACTGTCATTTATGTGACAACGGGGGGAATAAACTAATGTCTTGGAGATGAAAATGGCATACGCATCCCGTGAAAAATTACGGCATTAAATAATGACAAATAAGCCTCACAAATCGTTTAATTAGTTTGGTAATACATAATAGCTTTGCTCCCTCTTTGCTCCTCCCAAAACGAGTGATTATGGGTATCTCATGATACAGCCTTCGTTGCTTCTTAAATTTTCAATGTATTTTCATTCACAAATGAACATCGAGCAAATTTGTCTATCCTAACAAAACTCGGCAGTCGTAACATAACAAAATATCAATCAGGCCATGAAGGCGTTGGAAACTGTTAAAGTTATCGACGCCGTGCCCAGCTTTTGAAAGCGTGTTGACGCCATCATCATGGCTGACGGCGGTCAAATCGAATAAAACTTTTGTTCTCCTCGTTTGCTCAATAAATCATCAAAATTTTGAAGAGTAATAGTACTTTTTTGTTGGGTTATTGGGATTTGATCTTAGAAGTGGTAATTTTACGGGTTCATTAGACTGACCCTGTACACTATACGTGTTTCGTCTGCCGAGAAGATATTCGTGGAGGAATTGTTGTCATGAAAAGCATGTGCTAAATGAATAAACAACCGAACAAAAGCGTCAATAATTTGGTCATCTCATTTATTTAACATTACGAATGTCCTCAGAGCTAAATAATTAAATCAGTCCTGTGAACATTTCCAATTTTTTCATCGGGGATACTAATTTTGTAGACCCAAGCGCAGAAAATAAAGAATTTTTTCTTAAATCGGTGTTATAAGCTCAAAGAAGAACTTGGACATTCAATCCATTCATTTGGGTTGTCTATGAACTTGTCATCTTCCCAAATTAGTTATCCCGTCAGTATCAACAGGTGAGCTAGACACACATATGGTCTTCCAAAATTAGTTCTCGTCTCACCAATATCTTCGGGTCTAGTAGACATATTGTCTTCCCCAGTTAGTTGCCTCGTCAGTATCAACAGGTGAGCTAGACACACATATGGTCTTCCCAAGTTAGCTTTCTCGTCTCACCAATATCTTCAGGTCAAGTAGACATATTGTCTTCCCAAGTTGTCGTCTCACCAACATCTTCAGGTCAACTAGACATATTGTCTTCCCAAGTTAGTTTCCTCGTCTCACCAATACCTTCAGGTCAAGTACACATATTGTCTTCCCAAGTTAGTTTCCTCGTCTCACCAATACCTTCAGGTCAAGTACACATATTGTCTTCCCAAGTTAGTTACCTCGTCTCACCAATATATTCAGGTCAAGTAGACATATTGTCTTCCCAAGTTAGCTTTCTCGTCTCACCAATATCTTCAGGTCAAGTACACATATTGTCTTCCCAAGTTAGCTTCCTCGTCTCACCAATATCTTCAGGTCAAGTACACATATTGTCTTCCCAAGTTAGCTTCCTCGTCTCACCAATATCTTCAGGTCAAGTAGACATATTGTCTTCCCCAGTTAGTTACCTCGTCAGTATCAACAGGTGAGCTAGACACACATATTGACTTCCCAAGTTAGCTTTCTCGTCTCACCAATATCTTCAGGTCAAGTAGACATATTGTCTTCCCAAGTTAGCTTTCTCGTCTCACCAATATCTTCAGGTCAAGTAGACATATTGTCTTCCCCAGTTAGTTACCTCGTCAGTATCAACAGGTGAGCTAGACACACATATTGACTTCCCAAGTTAGCTTTCTCGTCTCACCAATATCTTCAGGTCAAGAACACATATTGTCTTCCCAAGTTAGCTTTCTCGTCTCACCAATATCTTCAGGTCAAGTACGCATATTGTCTTCCCAAGTTAGCTTTCTCGTCTCACCAATATCTTCAGGTCAAGTAGACATATTGTCTTCCCCAGTTAGTTACCTCGTCAGTATCAACAGGTGAGCTAGACACACATATTGACTTCCCAAGTTAGCTTTCTCGTCTCACCAATATCTTCAGGTCAAGTAGACATATTGTCTTCCCAAGTTAGTTACCTCGTCTCACCAATATCTTCAGGTCAAGTAGACATATTGTCTTCCCAAGTCCCATGTTAGCTTTCTCGTCTCACCAATATCTTCAGATCAAGTAGACATATCGTCTTCCCAAGTTAGCTTTCTCGTCTCACCAATATCTTCAGGTCAAGTAGACATATTGTCTTCCCCAGTTAGTTACCTCGTCAGTATCAACAGGTGAGCTAGACACACATATTGTCTTCCCAAGTTAGCTTTCTCGTCTCACCAATATCTTCAGGTCAAGTAGACATATTGTCTTCCCCAGTTAGTTACCTCGTCAGTATCAACAGGTGAGCTAGACACACATATTTTCTTCCCAAGTTAGCTTTCACGTCTCACCAATATCTTCAGGTCAAGTAGACATATTGTCTTCCCCAGTTAGTTACCTCGTCAGTATCAACAGGTGAGCTAGACACACATATTGTCTTCCCAAGTTAGCTTTCTCGTCTCACCAATATCTTCAGGTCAAGTAGACATATTGTCTTCCCCAGTTAGTTACCTCGTCAGTATCAACAGGTGAGCTAGACACACATATTGTCTTCCCAAGTTAGCTTCCTCGTCTCACCAATATCTTCAGGTCAAGTAGACATATTGTCTTCCCCAGTTAGTTACCTCGTCAGTATCAACAGGTGAGCTAGACACACATATTGTCTTCCCAAGTTAGTTACCTCGTCTCACCAATATCTTCAGGTCAAGTAGACATATTGTCTTCCCAAGTTAGTTACCTCGTCTCACCAATATCTTCAGGTCAAGTAGACATATTGTCTTCCCAAGTTAGTTACCTCGTCTCACCAATATCTTCAGATCAAGTAGACATATTGTCATCCCAAGTTAGTTACCTCGTCAGTATATATCATCAAGCCGAGCGGTATTCGCGGTACATTCCGAACATGTCAACTTCATTTTGTCTGTTACAGGAAGTGAACTTCCAGTTTCTCGCTGGGCTTAAGGAGTAATTTTTCAACTGGCTGAAAAGAGTAAATTAAATTTTGAATATGAATCTTTGAAACGTCATTTCATATTCATATGGTGAGATATATTGACGGTATGTATATCAACATAACTATTTTTACGGAAACTTTATGCTAAAAACAATGTCAAAATTTTCATACCCTTTGCAAACGATACAGAATTCTTTCCATCTACGTTTTCATGCAGACATTACAAATAAAATCTATCAAATATATTATATACATACTCTGTTAAAAGTCATTCGTAAAAAACTATTTTCAAATGAACTGTTTACACGCGTTTCCTATTTCTTGTTGTTTCCTCTATTTTGGAGATAGGATGACCGTACTTCTTTCAGAATTGGTAAATAAATTCCTCTCAAAAGCAGAATATTGTATTCATTTCGTAGTGTCCAGGTATCCACTTTACAGAGTGTGATAAAGAAAGGAGAAAACAACCCCTGGACCTATATGCGAACTGTACATCTCGTTAAACAATGTCACCAAGGCTGTTGATGCAGTCAAACTAACACCTGAAGATGAAGTAAACTCCACGCGATTGAGTATGAATTTAAATCATATGCCCATTAAGCTATTATGGGAATATGATTTAAATTCATACTCAATCGCGTGGAGTTTACTGAGGAAACGTGCAGGAATTTAAATTGTAATTTGAGGAAAGGTGCAGTGCTTACAATTTATATCGACTCGAATTATTTTTTTCATGGGCATGAATTTTGTTAAGTAACGTGCGTGAACATTTTCATCATCATTGTATTGTTATTTTAATCCATCTATATTTCCGTATGATACACAGGGACTGCGATGCACCAGGTGTGAACTGGCCCTCATTTTTTCTGAAATTTTTAAAAAAAATTGAAATTTGAAAATGGATCAAGCAGACGACGAACTAAAATTCTTGAGTTTCCTGAGTTACAAATTCACTGATAGTATTTGGGCCTAAAAAAAGTTGAGATACAACATCTCACCTAATTACACACAACTTAGTCACATTACCTATTCTTTTGAATGACGGTCAAATCTTGAATATTTCATTTGAGTAGTAGAATTACTTTTTCAGCAGTTCATCTCTGCGAAATTGTTCGAATTCTTCACGTGTTACAATACGAAAGAAATTACTTTTCATTTTTGCTGAAACACTCAATTATTCAAATATTATATCTGTCCATTAATAAAATTCTATATCTGTCTATAACAGATGTAGAATTATTGAAGTCCTACATCAGTTCCTATATAAAAGGCATAAGGCAATCTTTCGATATTTCAAACTATATCCTGAGACTGAAAATATATAGAGAAAACCTTTTCAGTCGCATTCATACAAATTATAAATCCAAAACTCAATCTACGTTATGCAGAATAAAAATACAGAAAATCAAAGTGCTACATGGGTGGTGAGAAATAATTTTTTACAACAATAAAATAAAATTACCAGATGATTAGTTAATCTTACATTCAACATAAATTCCACACTCCACGTATGTATGTTCCACTTCACATATATACAGTATGTTCCACTCCAAGTATGTATGCTCACTGCCCCAGAGATAGAAACAAAATGGACGAGCTAGCGTCTATTATTTGAAAATGTACCTTATGACAACATTGCATAAAATATTTGTATTTAAAAATAAGTTTTCATTCGAGGTATTGCAACTATGATCGATATGGAAATGATTAAAATTAGAACCATGATATTTGTGTAGAGTTAGTCTCTTTTTCAGGGTCGTCCTCGTCATGACAATTTAACATATTTTAATAGACATTTTTTTCTGTCGCACTTGAACTGTTCATCTCACTGACTCTGTTTAGATCTCTGACTCTGGATTTAAAAGTAACTTTTATTTTGTACTAAGAGATTACTGAATTTACAACTTTTGTAATACACTCAAATTCAATTGCCGTACCCGGTCCTAAAGATTTTACACAAGTTTTGACAATGCTCATAAAGATTCGGTCATCAATTTTGTAAATCTTATCCGTTTGATTTGCATGAAATATAATTATAGGAAGTATATTAAATTCAAGAATGTAGTCACCTTTCAAAATTCAGTTTATAATATTACCTGTAGTTTTTTAAATCAGAGTATTGGGGAGATTTTTATTAACTAGCGGCCGTTTAACTCTTGGCATCATCAAAACATTCCTTTTTGCACTCTGGCAGATATAGAATTTGAATCTTTGAGTATTGAGTAGTGAAAGTTGATTCGTTCATATCTCAGCATGTTTGTGAGAATTATAATACCGCCTAAAACGGTGCTAACCAAGTGAGTAAAATAAGTAACTTGCCCACCTGAGCGACGCTTGCAATTTTATTGTTCCCGCATAAGAAATTTGTTATAAATCTAGAGTTCCTCTTCTTTATAAGAGAAGTTTTCCAGGGCACGACCTTCGAAGTTATCTCCTTGAGAGTTAACCCGTGTTTTTCATGTGGAGTCATTTTATTCAAAAGTCACGTCATTTTATTCAAAATTCATGTCATTTTATTCAAAGGTCATGTCATTTTATTCAAAAGTCACTTCATTTTATTCAAAAGTCACGTCATTTTATTCAAAAGTCACGTCATTTTATTCAAAAGTCACGTCATTTTATTCAAAAGTCACTTCATTTTATTCAAAAGTCACGTCATTTTATTCATAAGTCATGTCATTTTATTCGAAGGTCATGTCATTTTATTCAAAAGTCACGTCATTTTATTCAAAAGTCACGTCATTTTATTCAAAAGTCACGTCATTTTATTCAAAAGTCACGTCATTTTATTCAAAAGTCACGTCATTTTATTCAAAAGTCACGTCATTTTATTCAAAAGTCAGGTCATTTTGTTCAAATTTTCTATCGTTTTCCTGTTTGCATTCACATTACCTGGTAAAACGGAACGCGCAAGTCTGCTCCGTACTCCTCTTATGCAATGACACAAATGCCTGAAGGAGGATGCATCTGAGAGGATACGCTTTGCTTTGCTATAAGTAAGTCGGCGCCGTCAGTTAATGCTTACTAGTTGTAGAAGGCATTAGTGCCGCTCCATAAGAAAAGTACGGAACAAAATTTCTTAGACGGGTACAATGAAATTGCAAGCATCTCACAGGTGGGCAGGTTACTTGTTTTACTCATATGGTTAGCGTAGTTTTAGGCGGTACTACAACATAAATCCTGATGATAAAACCGATGATTTAAATGAGGAATGATACATCATCGATCCGTTTCTTCAATGTAAAATTTTGCCTCTGTCGAATAGATAATCATTTTACATCTGGTGAGAGGAAAGACATGTTAGAAAATTTCTCTGGGTCACTAAATTGCGAAGGCAACCGAGCTAAAGCTTTCCTGTTTAAGAGCCAAAATTTGAATTTAATAAGGACAAAATGTCTCCTAATATTTTGTTGAAATTTCTGAAATTCGAATTTAAGTAACGGAATGATAGTTAGAGATACACAACGAAATTCAATGATGGCTATCAACATGGCTTCTCGGATCCGCAGGAACAAAGTTATCAAAGCGTTAATGAATTTGTTGGAATATCTAAAGCATATATTGACGTAACTTCTTTATCAGATGTTTATTGCGAAGCCGGAAAACAGGACAACAATATATATTTGAGCTTCATTTTAAAGTCTACTTCTCACAAAATCGGATAATCAAAAATTTATTTTTCCACATCTCTCGTTCATAAAAAGACTGGTTCATTTGATATTTATG
This sequence comes from Morinoia aosen, assembly GCA_030386875.1. Taxonomy (NCBI): domain Eukaryota; kingdom Metazoa; phylum Arthropoda; class Malacostraca; order Amphipoda; family Talitridae; genus Morinoia; species Morinoia aosen. Next base: position 19,065,804 of record CM059573.1, on the reverse strand, counting down.
TCATTAGACAAAACTTTTCACTGAGTGTTTTTGTTTTTGATTCAGGTATTAGTCGTAGGACAGTATCCTCAATTTTTTTTTTCTCGAAAACTTTTACTTTATCATTTGATGCGAATTTTGATTCGAAAATAGACCTTTGTAAGGTTTCGTATATGTTAGTAATTGTATTTATTGCTGTGAGTTCCCTCCAAATTTTTGCTAAGATGTCGCTGTAAGCACTAGCAGTGACTTTAAGTATGAGAGTATGATTTTCGTAGGATTTTGCAACAGTAAACAAAGTGGAAGTTATTTCTCGCGAAGCGTTGAATTTGAATTGAGACGAATAAACGTAAAGTCAGGGTAAATCATTATCGCATGATTTTCAATCAATAATTATTTTTGTGGGTGCCTAACAAAGACACAAAAACTTGTGAAATATTCGCCTATACCCGCAGCGCCTCTGCCAGTGTTGCTCTGACTAAAGCTGTGAGGTTGTCGACAGAAGGAAAGAAAACAAATGCAGACAGCTTTAAAATGTATTATTATAAAGAATAATGCCACGCATTGACTAGATTATCAAGGTTCCTTTGTACAACAAAATGTCATTTTACAATCTCTCAAAATTACAATAGTACACACAGTCTCCGAGCATTGTACCTTTAAGCTTAGGTTATTGTACATTAAAAACTTTATTTAGTTTATAACAGCTTTGTAATCCATAATAATGCCTCTTTTGCTTTTAATGAGTATTTACGATCAACTACATACAACGAAGTGAAGCGAGGTATTATGTATTAAGTGTCACCACTGTTGCCAGATTAGTCTTTTTCTAGCCATTCAAACTACAAGAAATTCAGCCATAAGAATCACTCAGTATGAGGCAATCCCGTAATGTTGCCTAAATGTAGGCCATTTTTATGAAACATTTGTAATCATTTTTTGCAATAAAATCACCTAGCATCAGGTACACCAACGTTGCCAGATCATGAGTGATTTCAAAATTTCGATGAAAATTTTATTTCAAAAATGTCAATTCGATGACTAACATTCACTTTATAGCATACCGAGCTCACATACTCTAACACTGTACACACTTCATTCTCATTGTACTGCCTACTAATCGATTTAACCTGGAAAATGATTGCTTGACACTGCCTATTCACTATGAGATCGCGCATTTAACATAATTTACAGGACTGCTGGTCATTCAGTAGCATTATGAAAATTGCCTCCGTGTACCACAGGAGGCTCGCATGGCGGCTAACGTGTTAGATTATATCGTTGCAACTCGGAGGGACGCGGGGCATTCGTGCCCAGCACATGGGCTCGCTAGATCGAGCCCTGTGGGTCTGCATCCACATTGCACATACGCTTCGCAGAACAAGTATTGCACACATACGGCAGTGTAAATTTATTTATTTGATACGGAATGAGAATTTTGCATGTGCATTTTAAATTAAAAACATGGTTTGTCATTGTTAAAGTTTAGAAATAGAATAACGAATGTCTTTCGTGTTGCATAAAAGTCACATCTATACCAAACTTCACGGTATTATCCAATCTACATCACTCAAATTTTATTCATTAAAACTTAAAAAAGGAATATCGTCAACTTTTTTATTTTCAGATGGTCCTAGAGATTTTTCTAGAGCTGTATGTATGCCACTTCATAAATTATTTCAGTCGCTTTTTAAATAAAAATAGCAAAAAAATATCTTCAGGGCTCAGAATTGCTGAAAAAAATAGCAATGATAAAACGGACGTTTCTTCAAACTCAAATTAAATAAATATAGAAACATAAAAATGTATTGCATTGCGAGCTACTGCATGCAAATTGTATAAAATAAAATACTTATACAATTTTTGCACAACCACCGCAATGACGCTATAATTGAAGAGGCCGTATAGAGTATGATGTTACGAAACATTAATCGACAACATAAAATAAAGCGAGTTCCTGATGGGCTAGTGTTTTCCAAAATGCTCCGAGATGTTATAGTATTGGTTAAAAAGCTCATTACACGGTCTAAAAATGCATCAAATGAAGAATACGTAAGATGGAAGACTGCATTGAAAGATGCCCTGCTGATTGAGAGTCAGTTTTAAAAAAAGGATGACCCGCCAGTTCTAAAAGTAATACATATGGTGTACAAGCTAAATGGAATAACATGAAATGAAGACCGGAGTATTTGCCGCGGCCCGGAGGTCCTTAAAACCTAATTTAAACAAGCATTTCACAAAGCGTGGAGATGTATGTCTGAGCCATCTGAAGGGAGTCATACTTTGATAGTTTTTCTTGATTGTTCAGCTGCGGAAGAACAGATCGAAGTCTATCAAATGCTAAATTGAGACTGTCCATGCGACGGCGTTCCCTGGCATTGGCTGCAAGCCGACGTTTCCGACGCACTGCCTCAGATACCTCACATCGTCGTCGTTGTCGTCTGCTACACGAAAAAACGTTTGACCGAGAACTCACTAACCCAATCTTTTGTGAGCCGTGTTCGTAAGAAGAGGCTTTACCGCTTTCTGAGCTCATTCTATTAACGTCCTTTTGTTGGGGCTGGGAGTACGAGCTCTGTCTCACTTCGGCCAAAGTCACCGAGCAGGTCTGTGGAAGGTTCTCGCGGTCTGGAGAAATTGGAGTCAGAGGAAAATTTCCAGCGGAATCAAATGAGTTCAACGAATGTTGAGGAGATTGCGGTGAGGTGCCAAAATTGGTATCGACCGAGAAATTTGAAGACGATCGCTCGGCGGTCAATTCAGGTGAACTGAAGAAACGTTGCTCATCACCAGAGCTTACTGACCCAGATGGACTCAATATAGAAGTTTCCGGCAAATCGAAGGCTGTGATGTATTCACGAATGTCGATGCGCTTGTTTTCATGATACGGTAAACAATAATCAGTGTTTGTTGACTGTAGCTCGACAAAAGAAACTTCCGGTGGACTGTTTTCTGAGTCGTCTGTGTTGCACGTGCCACGATGGGCGGCTGCCGCAGCGTGGAAGGAGTCCACGAGCTGCCGAAATATGAGCTCAGATCCCATTTTCAGATTCTACTACTTCTTCTTGATTGGGTTTCACAGCTAACACAGAATTAGTGAAATTTCTTCACGATTAATGTCAATTGCAACAACTCAGTAAACTCACGAATGTTGAGCATTTGGAGATTTCTCACAATAAGTTTGTCGTTATTGTACGGGTTAGCAAAAGAACCTGTCACACAAGCTGCGCCTTTGAGTTCGCGCTTGACACAAAGTTTGTCCCAGTATCAGGTGTCAACAGAGCTCTCACGAGTGCGAGAAAACAAAGTCAGGAAGCGCTGTAACCCAGTTATTGCTCTGAAGGACAGAAGTTCACTGGCAACCGCACGCTGGTGGCGCTTCTTATACGCTGGAAGGCCAGGGTGGGAGGAGCCTGGTCGGAACCAAGAGGGCTGGACATCTCCATATCACGCTGGACGCGAGTATGTGCTACATATTCAGAATTACTGACCATTGACTACGAACGCAGCCATCGATATATTCGTAATTATTGTTTCGAGATGCAGGTCAGCTTCATGCTATTATTTAGATCATTTTTTCCGGCTGCATATTTAACCTGATATAATATGTACCTCTCTCTACGAATATTTTGTCTCAGTTTATTTCAATCTCTCACAAACTTTACGAAATATATTGAAAATGTTCGTCTGAAGAGAGTGTTGTCTGGTATTCGAGCTAATTTTCTTTTCTATGTTAAATTTTCTTTAAGTTTGATATAATCATAAGATTATCCATCGCCCAACAATCATCTTGGAATTATGCTCTTCAAGTTTTCCTCAAATTATAAGGAATTTTAGCAAAAAAACAGTCGCTCAGTGAGCAATCATACGTTAAACAATCTGAAAATGGATTGATACTGACGACCATATTTTCTTAATACTGGTTTTGCGTAGCATAATCCAGAAAAAGTTATACTGAATCATGATCAAGTGAGAAAACAAGATTACTTACTTTTCCCCTTTTTCGCCTGAACTCAAATTGAGAAATAACCAACAAACTCACACGTGCTCCGAAAAGTTCCTTCAAGAACACCGGCAATTATAGCAGCCAGGGTCTGAAAAGGAGAGGTCTCCACGAATCATATTCCATTATCATGCCATGCATTATTTAAAAGTAATTCCTGCAGAACCCGGTAGCCCGATTCTTGCTCGTAGCAGCATCCTTCGACCGCAACATCCTCTGCCTCGAGGGAAACTAGCACAGAGGAAAAAACTCCGACGGGTATCCGAGCTTCAAACTTGATCGGGAAAAATACAGGATGCAGTGTGGTCCGCCTCAAAACTATAGTGGCGTAACTAAAGAGAAGAGCCTTAGGAGATACCTTGTTTGAATGTGCCATGCACGTTTTAAGACGATGGAAGCACTACGCAGAGAGCGTGTCATTAGATGCGTTCTAGAGTTCATCAAGCACTGGGCAAACTTTTGAAGGCTTGAATCAAGCTGCCTCAGTCTTAAAATCTGTCAATTTAACGCTTCTCTAATGATAGTAACTGTAATATTTGGCCGACGCTACCCATGAAGTCACATTTTTTACACTGACTTAAAACCAGAGTCAACTTAGAGAGTTCAATTAAAAAGAAGTTAGAGTAATCACACGTAAACTCAATTCATCGAAAAATGAGCACACAATCATAGTGGATGACTATGAGGAAGAATGCACTAAATGCTAATCAATTATCTGATTCGAAGGCTAGTAATGAACTGCGTGATAAGATAGCTCGTGTGCGGACATTTGATGAGGGCAATGGAAATGAAAAAGAACCAGTCGAAAAAAATTATCCCGCATTAAGTTACTAACTTGATCGAGCACTACCAAGTTACTTATAGCGATGTCATTGAGTGATTGTTAAAAAGTAGAATTTTAATGTGAATGTATTTCCATGCGTTGTAAGTTAAAAAGGGTGCCTCTCTGCCACAACAATTGATTTTATCTCATCGACTTGTTACCCTTAAGCTATGCAGTGCGAAAAGTGCATTTGCTCGATACCGCAGCTGGGCTCGCTTCACAGTCGACTGGCTAAAAAGAATGATTTTGTTCATAAATGAATGAGAAATGTCGTGAAAAATGGTCAGAATATTATACGACTGACATTTCCATAAAACAGAAAAATACTAGTTGAATGAGAAATGTCATGAAAAATCGTCAGAATATTTTAAAACTGACATTATAAGAAAACAGATAGAGTCAATAGGTTATAAAAAAATGGAACAATTTAAAGGCCTAACGATCAAAGAACCTAATTTTTTAATTAATGCTAAAATCAAGCGCCCTACTATGGGCTCTTAAGTTCTCTTTTTAGCTTTTAAATCATCCATGAAGGTATTTTATAAAGTAATTTCTAATGCAGTAAAAAATGACAAATTTAATATTGCCCTTTGCTATTGTTTTGCTCCCTATTGTCCAAGGATGTTTGAAATAGTGTACTATTTTTTAATCTATTTGTTCACATAGATCATCTTTGAATTCTTTAAAACGTTGTAGAGATTTAATTTTATTGAATATGTAAGGAACTCTATTTGAGCGTTTGAATTATTCTGGGTCAGCTATGTTAATAATAATGATAAATATGCTTAACTTCAGCACTAGAGCGAAAATAGCGACTTTGGTTATGGGATTTTTGCTTCATCCGTGAAATTATTGACTGAAAGTTGTCACCATATCATTTTCCAATATTTTCAGTAAAGCTTAAAGTAAGCCACAAGTTTAAGTGAGTGCACCAACTTGCAAGAACTGACACAAACGGTTGTACAGATACAAGGAGATGCACATCATCTTTAGCAGCATGCTCGTTACAGGAAAAGGCACCTGTACCATTGTTGCTTACTCTAGCGTTACTTAAAGGAGGCCGTCCGGCTTTTTGAACTTTTTTCGTCCGATTCGTTTGAAAGTTGGCCAGTATATGTATTTTGTAAAAGTAAACCTTTTTTACTCTTGTCATTTTTTAGATTTAGGCCTTAGTTTTTTTTTTGACGAAAAATGTGTTTTTGGTATATTTTTATTGATATTTCAGATTGGAACTCCTCCTTCAGTTTTGATGCTAGAACAAAAACAAAGACAGTTTTAGAACCCATGGAACATTTCTAACAAACTCAAATTCGGCTTTTTTTGAAATTCAAATTTTTTCTATTTTTTCAAAATTTTTTGATATTTCAAAAATCAGCAACATTTTTTTGGGTTTAGAGCTATATATTTTTTCAAAGAATTCGAATTTGAAAAAAAGGCGAATTTTAGTTTGTTAGAAATGTTTCAAGGATTCTAAAACTGTCTTTGGATTGGTTCTAGCATCAAAACTCGAGAACTAGTCCCAGGATGAATGTTGAAAGTTAGAATTGTTGGGTATAGCAAAAAATAAAATTTTTTGTTGAAGTGTAATATAATGAACATTTGATGTAATTGAATGCAGTTTTAATTTTTATTTCGATACTTCCCATACATAACTTCATATTAAAAGTGTGAATTGTGATTTCAAAAAAAAAAAAAAAATTATCATTTTTTTTCAACAAAATGAATTTTTTTATTTTCAATCTGATTCTTATAAAATTTGACTATGATATGTAACCTTTGAAAATAAACACAATTGATTCTATTCATTTTTTTGATTCAGGCCTTAGATTTTGCAAAAATTTGACATATTGGTTTTCAGATATTGATATTTCACTAATATTGATATTTCATAATGGAACTCCTCCTTCAGTTTTGATGCTAGAGCAAAAGCAAAGACCGTTTTAGAATCCTTGGAACATTTTTAACAAACTCAAATTGAGCTTTTTTTCCATTTTCTATTTGTTCTCTTTTTATGTGGGGTCAAAATCGGGAAAAAATGGAATATTTTGGATGCTTTTCATTCATATTGATATTTCAAAATGGAACTCCTCCTTCAGTTTTGATGCTAGAAAAAAAGCAAAGACCGTTTTTGAATCCTTGGAACATTTCTAACAAACTCAAATTGAGCTTTTTTTCCATTTCCTATTTGTTCTCTTTTTATGTGGGGTCAAAATCGGAAAAATTGAAAAAATTTGGTCGCCTTACCCCCCCCGGGGGGGGGGGGAAATTATTGTCCGTAGCGCCATAAAATTTTAGGAACGAATAGTCTACCACCTAAGGGTCCTTTTACAACAAAAGCATGCAAAATGACCATGGAATCGACAGCATCTGTCAAGGGCCTGGGACGGTCTCCTTAAACTGATTTGAATTTAGAATAAGAGTAATAGAATCGGAGAAGAACGCGTATGATTGTCAATGTTCTGGTCAAGTATTGGGTTTGCCAAAATTTCGTTCGTGCTTTTAAATCAAAATGAAAACCGGACAAGAAATTTTGAATAATGTATATAAGCGATGCAAAGGGGACAATTTGCTACTATTATCATTCGCTCTATCTATTAGGTAAATTCTTAATAAAAACTTGGGTTCTTTATTCGTGAAAAATATTTCCAAGAAAATTTTCACTTCTTCTTCAAAACCAAACCTTTTCTTATTCAATGAATCTTGCTGTGGCTAAAACAGATGGAAATCAGAGGGTGCCAAATCTGGGGGGCATGGAGAGTGAAGCACAACCTCTCATCCAAGCTGCAGCAACTTCCCCCTTAAAACAAAGCTGTGTGTGTGTGTTGTCATGGCGAAAAACAACGCCATTATGATTTGCCAATTCGAACCGTTCGTGATGAAGAGCCGCACTTAACCGTTTCGGTTGCTCAGAGTAAACCTCTGAATTGATGGTTCTGTTTGAAGGGAAAATTTGAAAAAAACATAACACCTTCAAGAGCTCGGAAGCATTCAAGTAAAAATCTTAGAACTTTTTAACTTGGAAGCCTATTACACTCTGACGTAAACATGCTCACTGTACTGAATACAAGATTTATAGAATAAGAACATAAAAACGATCTGTAAAACGTCGGAAAGATGACATTCAAAAAACGAACGAACTTTTTGACCAACGCAGTTCAAAGAATTTCATGAACTGCTTCACTTCGGAAGTATATACAAAGGAAAATTTCTGAGACATCAAAGATTACTTTCTCCTACTTTACTGTAAAGCATAACGTATCACAAGGACTTATGAATAAATACGTACACTTTATTGATGCAAGATTTTGAAACATTTCAGGCAAGTGCAACGCAATATTAGCCTGCAAATGCTCTCATCTTATTCAATAATAATTATTTTCTGATTTTCCGCAATAATTGTTTGTCTCACTGCCTTGCTCAAGCAGATAGCTCATAATTAGAGCAGAATTACCTTACGAAAAGATCGTAACATTTGCAAGACGGTTCTTTATGTCATGGAAGATATTGAATAAACTTTTAAAAATTGATAGCAGCAATAAAATTAACATTTTAATGGTGATTACTGTACGGTTCAATATTTATTTTACCTTTTAATAGCCTAGATAAATATCAATTACCTCATTCAGTGCCAGAATGCAGCGTGGAATATTTAATATAGCAATTAAATCGCCTTCATAGTCTATTAAGGATAACACGTCCATTGTACGCCAAAATAATATGAACCGTTTCATTGCACAACTTTTTCTCGACCTTCACAACTTAAACACCTCGAACCTCCAGGTAGCATTGTGCCACAGCACGCCGACAGTTATCGTGCAGTAATTAGATATCGAACCCAAGAGGTATTTTGATAGAGTTATTTTAATTAAAATTTGCTTGCAAAGCTACTTAGGGCTTTTATCAGCCGCCGGCGGTAGGTTGCTTTGTTGGCAACTGGGATTATGGGCAAGTCGTGTTGTCCGGGCCCGCTGTTGGATCGTTATAAGCATCGCCTCGGCTCATGCTCGCTGCAGACCCACTCCCATAACCACAGAAGCGACCTAGCAACTCATCCTAATTACAGTTTAACTTCGCTGCGCTTTAACTTCTCAAATACAAGTGCCGTCATCGTGATTATCCGGCTCTGCTGACCGAAATTTTCATTTATAATTTCCAGCTCGGCTACCGTAGGTTTTCATTTTTTATTTCTTTTGGAATGCTGTGCTTCAAGAAAATGGAGTACGAAGCGTTGTTTTTTATATTCCCCTGCTTTTTTCCTTTGTTTTCACTATGAATTCTTGAAAGTTCCAAATGTCGGGTATTAGTTTATTTTCAATTGCAATCACCATTTCACGCTTTCTACACTTCATTCTGGGAGTGCACTTTTTCCTGCAAGTTATTCGGTTTAGCTAGGGGGAAGTGTGAAGTTTCCTTAGTTTATCTGGTTCATTTTTATGAAAATATTTGTATTTTGTATATAACCTTTGAAAAACTGTGAAATGAGATGAATACATGTATCATCAATTAGTGTAACCTCTTACTAATCAACAAATGAAAACTTTTTGATTATGTTTCACATGTTTTAACAAAAAAGTAGATTTTCGTAGCGAAAGGACATTCCATGATAGCTCTCTTCTAGGTCCGCTAAGTTCATTCGTATAAGATTCTATGAGAGTTGAGCCTTTCATTGTCACTACTAAATATTTGCCCAAAGTATACCACGCAAAATTTAAACACCTCTCAAATCGTTCATTTTTTTACTGTGGAGCTAATTTTCCTCGCATTAACAGTAATTTCGCAAAAAAATACATTTTAGAAGTAGTAACTTTAGTGTTTACCTACGACTTTGCTCTGACATAGAACACAAGATTTGTAAAACAATTTGTAAAACAATGAAGCCATGCTATGTGATAAAAGTGCATACGAGAACGAGGAACCTTTCCAAATGGTCTCTTAATTATGGCTTCCTATGAGGTGAGAAAGAGTCAGCCTCTTCGCCTACGGTCACAAACTTTAAAGATCCTCAACTAAAACATGCGAGAGACGTTGAAGATTTCTATAGAATTGCTACAAAATCGGAGTCTGAATCCAGCTGCAGAATGATTAGAGGCTTTAATAAAAACAAAAAATTTTTGAGGCTTCAGAGCATTCAACTTTTTTAACCCTCGAATGGAACGTAAGAGTGCTCAGAATAGCAGCAACAGTGCTGAATTTTTCGTGTAGAGACACGCAGCCCCAGGTTGTAAAGACGAATGAGGAATTGAGTTCCGGCGTTGCTTCGGAAAGTTCAGAATTACATTATTTACTAAAAGAACAACACAAATTTTAGATGTGAAGACCCACTTGCGATGACTATCGAGATTGGAGTTGTCTATCTAACTATGAACAGAAGGGATCTCTGTTATTCACAAAAGAATGAGTTCAGAATATCGAAGAGGTTTTCTTGTGCCCACTGAGGGCAAAGGTTTAATTCCATTTGAAACTGACCTCTAAATGTATGGAATCATCTCCTAAAAATAGTTCTACCTACACTCCTAAACGCACGCACACACTCACACACACACACACACACACACACACACATGATACCTAACGTGCTTCGACAAAATTCTGAGGTGTCCAACACACAAGAGGCCTCAATTAACCTTATCCATTTGAATAACAATTTTGTTCCATATTTCCAGAACTGGGCCTTGTCTCGATCTAATTAAAATTTAATTTATTCTTTTTTCATGATTATGTTACATCGCAAAAAAAATATACCACGTTTAGTTACATTACGCTTTATTCCAACAAAATGTTTTTCGTCAATAAAATCCTCACAGTTTTAATGACGCAGGATTTTTCCTTCCCTGTATAATTTTTCCTTTAATATTTTCCGGTGAGCTTGTGCGCAGACGGAAGTATTTTTGTCTGCAGCTTTCTGCATCTGAATGTTATTCCGCTCTCTGCCTCAGCAGCAATTCATCAATACAAAACCGCAGGAAAGACATTCAAACAAGAATTTAAATGACGTGAACTCGTACTTTCTTTTTTATCCCTATTACTTAAGTGAAAACCCATTTTTAATTAGGTTCAAATCATACTTTCACTTAGGAGCTAGGTTTGTTAGTTTTAGTTTTAAATTTAAAAATTATGTCACCATTTTTCCAGCGGTACTGGCCCCTCACATTGCACCGCCGGCGATTCTCGTCGGAGTAGCCTATGAAGAAAAAATAGCCCCTTAATTACTGTAACAAGACGACCTCGTTATAATGTGTCATAGCTCGAAAGCAAGTGATGACGGTAAAATAAAAATAAATTTCTCCTTCATTTCATTATTTACAGGGTGATACATGTTTACTCCGTATTTTCAAACAATTTTGTTTGAATCCTTTTCTAGTTCGCAACAAAGTTCTACACAATGACTTGAAGCTACAGTAAACTAATATCCCATAATACACTTGAATCTACTATTCCCCCTCACATTTTTGAGCGTTGATTATGTCATCCGCGTAGAGGTGCTCTCAACGAAGAAAGTTTCACAGTTTGTGTCGGTGAGCTGCAGGAGCAACAAGGCAGCGGGCCCGAAAAATACGGCACAACTTAGGCAAGGGTAATAAGGAGGTGAGTGTCACTCATTACCCACGAGCCGCCATGTCATTACGGACGATCCTTCAACACCTTCGCCAGAACCCGGCGGACCGGCGATGGCCGCGCAAGTTGGCCATGGGCTAGTCAAGCCACTCTAACGTATGCATCTCAGGTCTGCGTAGTCAAGCCCTCCATGATTTATGCGTTCTATCTGATATTTGTAACTCAGCCATCGACGTAGTTAAAAGAGTCATCGCCCCAGAACATTAAACGAATGATTCATGAAGATGCACTGGCTGATATGAATGCGATAACCGAATTGCCTATTGATGAAGAGATGCACAATACCGGCGCATGTGAATTAAATCTCATAAATTATCGCCAAGAACTAGGTCACTTTTGCGCCGGGATCAACTCACTGTGATAAGCAGAAGTACAGCTTCTATAGGTGATTTGCAATAAATGATTCACTGGTGTATAGCTGCTCAAACTGTAATGGTATCAAAAAACGCAGTAGTAGAGTGAGGATATTGTTACAATCGTGCTTGAACATCGGTCGTATTTTCAACCGCTTTTGGAAATATGACTTATAAGTATAAGTAATACGTGGATTTTATTTAAAAATACGAATACAACAATAAAACAATTTAGTACGTATTTAACCCAGAAGTAGTGTGTATAAAAAATTGGTTGTTTCCAGCTCGATGTGCGCGTTTAGCCTTACACCTACTTAAAGTAATGACCATCAACCATAGTATAAACCTGAGTCATACAGGTCTTCTACCATCTCTAATAATTATTATACTTTTGGAAATGGGCGTTGTTCCCATCTAATAAATTCAAAATAGAGATTTGATAATCTAGTTGACGACGTAAAGGAGGCTTTAGAACCTCTGCATATACAAATGCTAAAATCATAAGGAAAGAAAGAAACAAAATGAGACATAATATTTGGTCCGTCCGTCCGGATCATTCTCAGTAGCTGGGTACGCGTCACGAGTAAGACACTGTGCTGTGAAATGTATTTGAACATTGTAGCCTATCACGGCGGATTCAATTCTCAAGGCGATATATGCAAATTATACCTTTAATAGGTCTAGATCTAACTTCGGTTGCAGCTCCGTAAGTTACCGGAAGATCGATTCCATGAAGTCAACATAGTCGAAACTAAAAGGTCTCATCATCATCCGTTTAAGATTACCGAATCTAACTTCATACATTTTCTAAAACTGCTCAATGTACCTTACAATCTCACACAATCTTTCCTCTCCTAAACGTATTCAAAATTTCTCCATAATATTACTCTTGACGTTAATTCTGATTTCTCTACGTTAACCTCATCATAACCAAAATTTTGTTTCATTCAAATGAATTAAAACTAATCTAAGCTAGCCTTTCACAACTTAATCCAACCTATCTCAACATCAATTTATCCGCTCAGTTACAACAGTAAAAAATATGAATAAAAATATTGCACGAGACCCTGATGGCTCAGCACGCGAAAATTTCGGCATGGATTTCTGGTTATCCTCCTCGCCGCCTTCGAAGAGGGAGTTTCGGAAGATGGGCAAAGCAATATATCTTAAAGCGAGGAAATTTAGGCAAGGGGATATAGTAAGTAGAATATGAGGAAAATAAACTTCTCTTCCTCCCTTTCTTCACATTAGAAGCTTTTAGCGTCTGTCTTTTCATTTAGTGATGAAGACATAATTTCCGATGGTACTGATACGTAATGTATTGACATACCGCGATACTGGTTGTGGACTCAATCCTCCCTATGTATATCGTTCACTAGGATCAGTCATTTGTTTCCTTGAAATACTTTTTCAAGCCATGACATTTTGATTGACAGGAAATCTGTGGTTGAGGTAAGATGATTCAGGATCTAAAGTATATATTTACCTCAGCATTTCTGATTTTACGGCGTTGTTCCTTCGCGTATTACGCATTCTCTAATTATTGAAAAGAAAAATTGACAAGTAATTTGAGCTGCGAGCGGTATCATGGTTACGATGAGCTGTCATTAGGCAAAGTAAAATTATTCATGGTCAAGATGGGCCGTAGTGAAATAAATACGCGTGATTTTAAAAGCCACATTTCAGAAGAAAGGAGTATAACATTTATTTTAAAAGAAAGAAACGACTAGAAGAGTTCCTATTGTCCAAAAGAGTGCCTGTTTGGGGCTGTTTCTATAAGTTTCCTATAGCTGCATACAGCCTTATAACCGGTAACACAAGCCTTCTCCTTCAGCGATTAAAAATCATTTTTGGGATTTCACCCGTCCATTTAAAAACACTAATCCCTTGGCCCTTTTGCAGCAAATAATGAACAACATCTTCGAACTTTGGAATCCTTATTCATTTCCACGCATTAGGATATTCATAATAGGATTTGATTGCGGCCAAACTTTATCTTGCTTCAACCTACCGATATAATTCTGCGTGAATATATACGTGCGTGGGTGTACTTGATGAGGTTTCTATGGGGAAATGTGTGGTTGTATGTGCCTGCGTGCGATCGTGTATGCAAGCGAGTAATGTTACATGCCTGTTTAACTTGTGAATGTACGAGGAGTTTGGTAGTGTGATTTTACAGACTCGATCGTGTATCTTTATTTGCTTCACTTCCCTGAATGTTTTGAGTCAAACTTTTTTTCTTGTGTTTCAACAATGAAGGTGAAATTTTTCAATATTGCCAAAAGTATGCAATAAATGATGCGCATTTTAATACTGGTTCTATACTTTTCATTTTGCGCCTGCAACTCAACAATAATCAACCTAGTGGTTGTTTAATATTTTATTTCTAATCGAAGTTGTTGGCACATCATTAGACTGGCTAATAAGACTGACGCTGTGATCAGGTCGTTGCCGATATCAAAATGACAATGGAACTGCCTATCGCCAGTAAACTTCATAAACTTCATAATTCTAATTATGAAGTTTGCTGGCGATAGGCAGTTCCATTCTCATTTTGATATCGGTAACGACCTGATCCCAGTGCCAGTCTTATGACGGAGGTTGTATTAACGGAGGTTGTATTAACGTATATATGAGTGAAAAATTCGAACGTTAAAGGGATAATAGTAACTAGCAAGACCCGTAGACATGAGCCATTATGACGTGAAAAGTTTTTTCTAATGGTCTAAATCCTACTACATAAGTTGTAAACAAACGTATTTATTACCTATTCAAATTCTGTGCAGCACAAAATATCTCATGCCGTTCCACAAGGATCAGTTCTTGGACCCCTTCTATTTCTTATTTCATGAACAATATTATAAGTTAACACCATTCTTCAAATTTATACTTTTTGCGGATGATACAATATTATTTACGAACTTTTCTCAAAATATATCCAATCAAATAACTGAGGAACCAAAAATGTTTCTCTTTGGCTCGAAGGAATAAAATTTACCAAAATCTCACAAAGAATAACTCTATTTTTCTATTCTCCTCTTGCTAAGAAATAATTACTTCCAAGCATTACGATTATAGAGAAAAAAATCAAGAATCTGACAGTAAGATATTGTAGGAAATAATACTAAGAAAATTGGTTTTTGTAGACCTTATCAACCATAAACGCATGAAACTATCAAAATCCAACAGAATTTTACTCTAGGTCAAGCACATCCTACCGAAGGTTACAGTAAAATCTTTCACGGCACATTGATTCATCAGTTTATCTAACATGGCACCGAAGCCCTGCATGGTAAGGCTAAAAAGTAAAACTAATTGAGTATTCATGCTTCAAAAAGAAACATCAAAGTTATCTCCAACTGAAAACGCAACGCCTGCACCACCGATTTTTTTCAAAAGCTAAATGCTTCGAAACTGTCATTACACTAACGAGTTTCTCTTAGGCATTTTATTTACAAAACACTTTCAACCAAAGAAAATTCTGAACTTCGATATGAACTTAATGCTCAAACCGACCACCATGACTTCTTGACGAGAAATCGATGTAAACTTATCGTCCAATATTGCTAAAAAGCATAATCTAAAAATAGTGTTCTTTTTCCTGGAATCAAATTCTGCAATTCCATTCTTAACTATGGTTGCCATGCTCCCTTCTATTCAGTATTCGAAAGTAGGCTTGAATCTTATGTGATCTAAAATCAATAGTCAAATGAATGATAAATAGAGATTATAGGAGAGACGATACCAATTACGAAGAACCTAATAAAATAAGCTTACAGAGCAAAAAATTAGTACCTGCTGCTAATATGCAGTAGGACTCCCACGAGCACAACTATTGGCAGCACTTTTACGAGTGTCTTAATGTACAGGGTCCATAAAGTCTTTTTACCATTTCGAAAATTAATTGCAATTGTAATTGATAAGATATTTAGTTTCATAGAACTGAGCGTTTATTACAGTGTATTTTTCCTCATTTAATTGACTTCTGCACCATTATGTGCACAAAGCAAATCAAGACGGTACTCGATATCTCGCCATGTTCGCTTAGCATAGCCTCATCAATTGGTCCATTTTCTTCATCGAAACATCAATTACTGTAAATGTTTACCTTGACCTTCTAACTGAATATGTGACACCACAACTGAATGACCTTCAACCAACCATCATTTTTCAGCAAGCTGGTGCACCATCAAATTGGGGACTGCATGTTCGTGGGTTCCTCAATCAAAGATTTCCAGGCTGGGGGATTGGAAAGGATGGACCAATTCCTTGGCCACTACGTTCACCAAATCCCCTGGACTTCTCTTCAAGGGGCAATTTTAAAGATAGCGTTTATCGAACAAAGATTCGGGATATTACTGACATAAGGCAAAGAATAACTGATGTCATTGCCCCCCTTGATGAGGCTATGCTGCAGCGATCAAGGCAAGAAATCGAGTACTGTTTTGATGTGGTTCGTGCAACTAATGGTACCCATGTTGCAGTCTATTAAATAAGGTAAAAAACGCTTTAATAAACCATGAATACAGCAAAAACAATCTAAGTAAAATATCTCGTCAATTGCATTTGTAATAGATTTTTGGAATGGTAAAAAAAAGAAATTTTATGGACACCCTGTGTATCTAGGCGGTTTTTAACTACTTTTGCGTCAACTAGTCTCGTATTGCGGCCTTCTCGACGTTTAACTTGTAGTTCTAGGTAGATCCACTAATTTTCTATCGATTTCATGTCTGGGAACTTAGATGGTGAATCTAAATGCCTGACATATCCTGCATTACTGTCATGTCAATTGATGACTGTTCTAGCCCGACGTACCCGTCAATTGTCTTCTTGAAAGTTAGGCAAAGAACATGGTTTTCATCGTCCAGAAACTGTCCAAACGGCAAAACTTGGTCATCTAGCAGCTCAATGTAGCCAAGTTAGTCCAGTATGATAGTTACTTCAACTATATTCCATAAAGAAGAAAAATAAAAGAAAAGAAAAACATTTTATTTCCAATAAAGTACAAACATGAAATGTCGATACATTGGTTTTTAAAACACCTTAACATTAACATCCTTAAATGATTATAACACATTGGTATCGTAATACCCGTGTAAAATGTTGAAACGAAATGATTGATAGAAAAGTACAACAAAATTGAGTTCCTTTCCTTGCCTAATCTGATTTTGAAACTAGGAGAGCACAATCCTCGCGACGTTCATTTGAAAAACACTCTCATTAGTACGCATAAGTATTGAAAAATGAAAGCGAAAAATGCATTCAAATACCTTAGCATAGAAACCCTTAATTGCTATTCATACATGGTTATCGTAATATCCATGTTAAGTGTTGGAACATATGATTTAAATCCTTAATTGCTATTCATACATGGTTATCGTAATACACATGATGGTTATCGACACAGGATTTAGGGAGAAGCACAAGTTAATAAAAAATAAACAATAATATATATAAGAGGATCGTTTACATTTGGAGGGCGGCACTGAGTTTCAGTTTCTGTGTTTCAATTTCTAAGTTTCAATTTCTGAAATTTTTGCTAGGGATTGAAAATTTATCTTATTTTACGTTCGTTAAGTCATTTAAATATTGATCTTGCTTACTCCGGTCGAATAAAATGAGCATCACAACTGTTTGTTCCACGCAGCGGAATGAGGTTGCTTTCCACAATTACTAGTACTTCATCTGTGGTGCCCGGAAATGGAAATGGAGCGTATTATTTTTCTAATAAATTATCAACTCCAAAATCCGGGAATTCCTTTCGCCCATCCGACAACACTTCACTCCCTTTTCCGGTGATGCCCCGCATCCTGTCATGCCTCTACATTTGGTTACGCTTACATTTGTTTATATCTTACATCCGGTGAAAGCCCACATCCGATCTTTCATCCCTATGCAAGGTGTCCCAACGATTATATTTGCTATAACAGAACACAAAATGGTTATGATATTTCTTACTTGCGCAAATAGTACTTTCGCAAAGAGTACATCGGGGTTAAAGACATGAAAAGTATTGTTTTACATCGCTAGATGTAATATTTTCAACATAGGTGGAACCGTGCAAAAGTTAACAAATTAGTGTTGTCGTAGGGTATTCACGAGAATAAAAAGGTAAGAAGAGTTTACCACACAAAGCTTACGACAGCAATTCGAGACCAGAATAAGAAGATTAAAATGATGATTTTCAAAGTTATGACATTCGTCAGATCCGAGGCCTTTTTAAATGTTTCAACGAGATCGAAGTAGAGAAATTATGTACTAAAATACCCTCACATTTGACATCCGCTCTCTCTCTTTGCGGTAATTAATTTGGGTTTGGAAATGCAAGATGAAAGTGAGTCACTAAGAACACAAAATCCCTGTGACACATAGCTGAAAATACTCTTGTTAGGGTGCGTGTTATTGGATCACGAGCCCGTAATATTTGCTACACAGCTGGAACACCAATATACACAAAAAAAATGCTAATGAACTCCGTCGCATGTTCAAAAAGCTTCAATATGAGCGAAAAGTACTTACGAGTATCTTAAAGTTAAGACCATGACTTGAGATCGAATACATGAGGATCGTAATATTTATATTGATTGATTTTGAAACAAATGGTTGGGAGAAAAGTACAAAGAAAATAATGCATTCCTTCCATTGTGTTGATATCAAATACATGAGGATCGTAATATTTCTATCGGTTAAGTTTTGGAACAAATAATTAGGAGAAAAGTACGTAGATAAATGCATTCTCTCCGTTGTGTTGGTCTGAGTTTAACACTGGATTTTATTTCAAGGGGTCAGGAAAACATTGCACATGTGATGCGTTGTTAAGAACACTCCAGTTGGTGCATTTCCATATTGAAATTTGAGCTTGCGAACGTTGGAACTAGTGAAATGAGGGATTAAAGGTTGAAGGTACAACGGGTAGATCCAGAATTAATTTGCATCTTTGACTGCTAGGTTGATGTTATAGGCAGTTTTATATTGTTTTGTATCAACTGGTAAGCTAAAATACCTGGTATGGCTGAAATGAACGATTTTACATTAACGAAAAAATTTAAATTTCGTATACTACAAGCTTTGGCACAGAAAAATTTACCGGATTCAAAATAGATGAGAGGGACCGATGTACAATGCCAACCGTAACATTATCAAGATTGCTGGGGCAAAACGAGAAAGTCAAAACAACCTCAAATGGTGTGGCCGAAAGCACACTGGAAGAGTGTAAAGGACGACACTGCGTCACAACAGGATTAACATGAGCATTTTAAAAGGGAATACGTTCTAAACATACAGACACGCACATACGTACACCGATATCCATATGCATATACGCACACACGTACTGCATGTACGCACTCCTCCAGCACATGCTGCAGTTCACACTTATTGTGTTGACGCAAGATAGAGAGCCATTTTAGTTTTGAATTCTCTCAGTGTTTGAGGGGTTTTGAAGCTCTGGGGGAGTCTGTTCCATAGTAAGGCGCCTGATACTGACAGAGCCTTCTGCCCGATGTTAGATGAACGGTATTTGATTGAGACATCACGTCTCCTGTTCGGCTTTTGGTTCGTGACGGTAGGGGAGTGGAATTCCACTATTTCAGCACTGCTATGAGGAAGATATAAAGAGGAGAAAACGTTTGGGCTTTGTGCGCCTGGAACCTTTCCCGAATCGGAGCCCAGCCAAGTTTATGCAGGAGAGGTGTTACGTGGTCATGCTTTTTGAATTTACCGTTGCATACAACCTTTGCTGCAAAATTCATGCATTTTTGTAGGTCTTTCTGAAGATCTTTCGATATACCTCCCCAGACCAGGCTACAGTAGTCAATACGTGATAAGACCAAAGAATGAACGGCCAACAATCTAGATTCTTCGTCAAGCATATTTTTTATACGATTGAAAAACAGTAAGGTCCCGTGAATTGCGTTGCAGGTTTTATCAACGTGGGACTTGAAGGACATGTTCCCATCGAACCAAATACCTAAATTTTTTACTTTTTCTGATGGGTGAATTGTATCATTCCCAACTGTAAGAGTTAGATCTAGATTTCGAATGTTGTTTATTGAATGCTTTGACCCAAAAATAATGAATTGTGTTTTGTTCGCGTTTAGCTTGAGACCACTTTGGTCATACCATGACTTGAGGCTGATCAATAGAGCTTCAGCTCCTTTTTTCGTCTGTGGTATTTCTGCTACAGAGCTTGTCATTGCAATTTGGACGTAATCTGCATACATGGAGATTCGTGTGTTAGAAGGCATTGGAGGGAAATCGTTTATGAAAATTGGAAACAGTAGCGGGCCCAGAATTGATCCTTGAGGGGCATCAAAGCTGTTTTGAAGGAATGGGGACAACTTGTTATCTAAGAGGACTGCATGAGACCGATTTGAAAGGTAACTTTTAATCCACTGTGTATCCACTCCTAAGTTCAGTATTTTTCGTAGGAGTTGATTATGTTCGACGCTGTCGAATGCTTTAGAGAGATCAAGTAGCAGCAGAAGTGTTACATTTTTTTTATCGATGTCGTTGTATATTTTTTCAGTGATGTTAAGCAGGGCGTCTTGAGTGCTAGTGTTCTTCCTATAGGCATATTGATTTCGATGAAGTAAATTTGACTCGTCCAGGTGAGATGACAGTTGATTCGTTACTACTTTTTCTAATATTTTGGACAGGACAGGTAGAAGGCTAATGGGCCTGTAATTTTATACTGGATTTATGTCACCAGTTTTATGCAACGGTCTAATTATAGAGTGTTTCCATTGTTTTTGAAACTTGTTAATAGCTATTGATGTGTTGATAATCAAACGAATAAATGGTGCTGTGACTGGAAAGACCTACTTCTATGTACAAAGCTGAAACAGCCCAAGAAAATGACAAACCCTACTCTTCATATCGCCTCTTGTACACAGGCTTCGATGACGGCTTCATTAGGTCTTCGATGAACACGACCGAGGGTAGCATTGTTACAGACGCAGAATTGTGACGCATCTGATCCCACGACACTTCTCCACTCCACGACTGTCCAATGTGCGCGTGCTTTGGCCCAGTTTAAATGAGCATCCGTGTTGGCAGGAGTTCACATCGGCCGTTTACGAGTCACTCTGCTCCATGTATTTATTGCATGGAGTTTTCAACGAGAAATTCGTTTAAAAAGGGTTATCATTGACGTTTTTCAGTATTTCCCTTTATTATGCACAGCTATTCCGGACAACAATTCGGGACAGACGGCGGCAGTACCGATCGGTTAAAATTATCTTCTAGAATTACTTGAATTGTATGTACTAGAGTTCCCACTGATAGTAGCCCCGCTTAATAGTGTGCAATGAAACGCCAGTGAATTCCGCTACTTCCTTCGCTAGGTCTCTCTTTGCCCGGCCAAATGCAATAGCCCTTTTTTTGTCATTCGGAGACGTCTTTCTTTCGCCCCATCATTGTGGAGCAACTAAGATACAAGTCTATATCTTACCAGCTCTGAATGAAGACTGATGCCTGTTCAGTACTTGTAAATGATCTTGGCTTCGGTCACAGCTTAAATTTTTGTCGTGGGAGCTCATCTCCCAAACTCTAATCATAAAAGCGTACATAAATATATGTATGTACGTGTACTCTATATTAGTTTCACAACGATTTTTACGAAATTTTACCCTCATATGATAGGCGCTTAAAACCTAAATTTGAATTCTTGTTGGCTACTCTATACAACACAAAAAAAAACAATAAAATATTCACTCACGTGTTCCATGTAAAGCTCCTGAAAATACGAGTACATACCGCCCGCTCGTAATTGTCAGTCGTTCCTAGATGATGAAATGCAAAAACGTGAAAGAAACTGAGACCACTAAGGCTATTATCTTGACTAAACTGCATTTCATGAATATTCAGTTGTTAATTCTTACTTAAAACAGTTAAATTATGGGGAAAATATTTCTGAAAGTATGAAATAAAACCTCACGCCAAAAAGCAGTCACATTTAAACACAACCATCTATTTATACGCAATATAAATGTTTTCCCTCCGTTTTTGCGATATAAGTGTTTTCCAGCTGGTTTAGTATGATCGAAATTATTCGATGCAATAGAGATTAGAAAATGTTTAGAAAACCTCTTTACAAATTCAGATTGATGCAACAATAACCCTAGTTGGAGGTTTCCAAAAAACATCGCAGAAACACTATTTTTTTTAAAAAATTTAAAACAATTTCAAACGCATTTCACTTCACGACTGCAAGAAAATCCAGGAAAATAATTGGCATGAATAACGAAGTCAAGTTTTAGACTTGATGACAGCCCCAAGACATTCGTAGGAAGATGTGCGTACAAATACTACAGTTGATGTTTCAATGTTAACCGCGGTCCAGTGTGAGGTCTGTTGTTCAGTTGCGGTTTAGACACCAAATGTCCTTGAAGAGCCGCTCCTCACTGTCTCTCTCCGGTAATTTTGCCATAAATTTTAATTGCACTCGTTGAAGCAATCACATCGCTCGTATCGGAACAGGAAATAAAGAATAATTTATCGACAGCCATCTCAACGAAACGGACCGCTACCAAAGCAGCCAATTACCTCTTGTAATGAATTCATCAAGAAGGGTTCAGCTATGTTGCGCTCAATAATATGAGCTAATATACGGACGAACTTGGCTTAACCTGAAAACATTTTTGTTTATTTGAATGTCAGATACATGCCTCGGTTAGGTCTTCTTTGCATGCCTCATTGAACCTCTGCCTAATTGCTTCATGCAGCGCATGCCATCGAAATGAAAGCAATAATCGACCATGAAAAACATGAATTATAAAGTTGTGATTATCAATTCAGTGAAATTCATTATTAATTTCAAGTAATTATCTTACATGTCGTTGAAATGTTTGAGCGAGTAATTAATCAATAAGAAATTGATTGCGAATTCATACGAAACATTTCCTAAAGAGCAACGTGGACTATTAAACTGCAACTGAAATTGGACCTCGACGAGTATTTCTATTCGATGATGTGAAATTGTGATTGGCGAGCTCAAATTATGAACTTCATCTCTACGAAAAAATTGATCCATTAATATCTGTTAACTTTTAATTATTATTTTGAAAGTTCTTGAACCAATAGTTAAAGCACTCTCTATGGCGCAGTAACTTTCCAAAGAGAAAAGGTTTAATTTTATTTGATGAAAGCATTCCTTAAGGTCTCCTGAACGTATTCCATGATGCAGGATTTATATAGGCTAATGTATCCATGCATTTTGCATGGATAAATAAATATAAATGAATCAGAATTATAAATTGTCATAAATTATAAGTGTATCAATACATTGCGTGCAGGTAAGAATCTATATATTCCATTCCATTTATGCGTTATTACATCTCGGTTCTTAGGTTCAGTCAGTATGATGAATAAAGAATTTTTAAATAATCGCAACCTCGTCTGGAATCGTGCTAGTAGAAATATCACATACGTAGGCTCGCTAATATAATGGCTGACTTGAGCACTCATTCCACTATACGTGTAACACTGCAAATTTTCCCAACCTCTCGCACAAATCACTGCTGTGGAAGTCTGGGCAGGATTGCCTGTAAAGAGGCAAGATCGTCACTTTAAATTTCGTTGTAAAATATTAGAAAAGAGGCAAAGGCAAGACTGTCACTCGGGAAATCGTAGTGAAATAGTAAAGAGGCCAGGGCAATACAGTCACTCTCGAAGTCTAGTAGAGTCACTTAAAAGACAGGGGCTGATCTGTTACAATAAAAGCCTTGTAAAATTCATGCAGACAGCTCACTGGAGTACCCAAGAGTGTTTTGGAACAGGGTTGACATGCTCAACATAGATGACTTGCTCATTTTTAATCAGCTGCTCCAGTTTGGCGTTAGCGTGTCAGGTTGCTACGGGTTATTACTTAATCTTATTTTCAAACCCTGGGTTCTTTAGGCGATTACCCGACAAGGTATACAAACGATTTTAGTGCTCCTATTCGGAAAGAGAAATTCTTGGCTTGTTCCACAACACAACACTCGAAGCGCAGTTGGAAATTGACCAGGGAATTCTCTTTTTTACAGCACAGGCTAAGTTTGTCAACAAAAATCTCACATGGAATTAGCGTTCAACCACACGGTGTCCTGCCTCAGCTAACGTGGACTTGGAGACCACAACGCCTTGTGTCTGGACACGGGATTGCATAGCGCGGAATGGTTTATATGAAACAGAGCCCATGGAACTGAGGAGCATAATTTAGTTTTAAGAGGTAATCCTTAGCAACAAGGTAAATAGGTGGCGCATTCTTATCCGCGTTTATTACAGCTCTAGACTGAATACATCTGCAAAATTTTGATTTCATTCAACATTTCATTTAAGGATAAGATAAGACAACTCTTCGATAAATGTCTCATGCAGCTATGAAGAATATCAAGGGCTCTGCCATCAGTGGTAAAATTTAGTTAGGAATATTTTATTCGTAAAACATGAACTCCCCTGAAGAATACCGAATATTTCAACCACAGTAAATCGACAGCGAATAAAATCGAAGAAATTCTGTCAAGCTAATAAATGTATCCCTTCGAAATTCCTGACTTTTGATGAGGTTCACGCTAGCTAATGGTTTGGAGAAGCCGATCAACTTTAGTTCGTCAACGGTTACCAAGTACTGAAATCATCTAAGAGCAAAATCCCCTTATCTCATTTGCCACGAAATACTGTCGCAAGCGCCTACTGTAAAAGATACCAACCCTTGTGTTTAGTTAAAAGAGGCGCTTCAATTATTAAACCCATCCAGCCTCCGGCGCTGTCTCAAATCAAACTAAGAAGCCCTTCAATTTATTATCTCATTCACCTGATCTTCGTGAAATCATCCCAACTGCCAGATTTTTCTGCCAAACCATCGTATAATAAAGCCACTTGTGATGATATACAATTCATTGAAAATTTTGCCTCAAAATCAGCATGCGATAGACGTTAAGTAATTCACTGACTGGTATCCTCAACACGAGCACCGAAAAATTTGATCAGCATGCGATACATGTTAAGTAATTCACTGACTGGTATCCTCAACACGAGCACCGAAAAATTTGATCAGCATGCGATACATGTTAAGTAATTCACTGAGTGGTATCCTCAACACGAGCACCGAAAAATTTGATCAGCATGCGATACATGTTAAGTAATTCACTGACTGGTATCCTCAACACGAGCACCGAAAAATTTGATCAGCATGCGATACATGTTAAGTAATTCACTGACTGGTATCCTCAACACGAGCACCGAAAAATTTGATCAGCATGCGATACATGTTAAGTAATTCACTGAGTGGTATCCTCAACACGAGCACCGAAAAATTTGATCAGCATGCGATACATGTTAAGTAATTCACTGACGGTATCCTCAACACGAGCACCGAAAAATTTGATCAGCATGCGATACATGTTAAGTAATTCACTGACTGGTATCCTCAACACGAGCACCGAAAAATTTGATCAGCATGCGATACATGTTAAGTAATTCACTGACTGGTATCCTCAACACGAGCACCGAAAAATTTGATCAGCATGCGATACATGTTAAGTAATTCACTGACTGGTATCCTCAACACGAGCACCGAAAAATTTGATCAGCATGCGATACATGTTAAGTAATTCACTGACGGTATCCTCAACACGAGCACCGAAAAATTTGTGAGCTGGCCGTAACTTATGGAAAGGAGCGGAGCTCTCGCTCAAGCATTGCGTCAATTTATTTTCCATTAGTTAAATAATCTCTCTGTTCCTCTTATGTTCTGTTCAATAGTTCAATAATTGCCGTGTTGATGGTATTTTTTATTCGATAACTTTTTTGTTGTTGTTGTTACTGTTACTGTTGTTTAGTTTTGTTTTATTTAGTTCAATGAGCGCTCGCATCTTCTCAGGAGGATACAGTCATTGTGCCTATGGGAATTAGCGCTCCCAGGGGGAATATGTAAGGTCCCTTGCTAAAGGTTAGATAGGCGTTCCTTTTGTTGGAGTAGAATAGGTTTTTGCTTTGTAACGGACCATCTTTTTCTCGGCTCACTACTGTCTTGTTTTTCAGCACATACTACTTTCTTCTTCAACTTTTATCTTGTTTCGTGAACTTCTCTCAACTTACTATTTCTATGTACCTTGTGCATAGATTCCGCGTTCTCTTGGCTCCATACTAATTAGTGTCTTCTTCGATCCTCTCTTGGATCGCCTTTGTTACGGTTAGGGAGGCTTAAATTAACATCTAATCTAATCTGGGCGCTATTCACTCCTTTTATGACTTGAGAACCCCGTTATTTTGAAACAAATTACAGAGTGACAAATTAATCCTGGAGTAAATATTCAAAGACTGTCGTGGAAAAACCACAGGCTTCTTTGAGCTGAAGTCGAAGTTTAATTTGATTATAAAGTAAAACTAAACTCTCATATTATAATGCGTGCTCATTTTGAACTTTTTCTGTTCAGTTCTGTATCAGTTTTTCTGCTTCAGGTCTTCAGGTTCAGAAGTATCAGACCATTTTTACTGTACCCATTCTCTCGACATTCGTCACAACTCTGCTCCACACTCCAAACAATATTTCAAAGCTTACTTTCAGAATTTTTGCAGTTTCTCCTTTCGCTACCGCACTAGGTTTTTTATGGTAAATAACCCTTTCGTGAAAAAGAATTCGCAACAACTGTCCCTAACATCGAATGTGTTACAGGCCACAAGCAGGAGGGAAATTTTCTTTTCAATTTCCTCGATTGGTGCCACACAAGCCCACTCACCTTCACCGTTATACAGCATTTTGTATTTTATGGTGTTAGTGAGATGTACTTGACGACAAAAGTATGGCAATTGTTGTATGCTTGTTATCTCGTTCATCAGATTCGAGCATGATTCATTGTTGTCTCGTGATAATATTAAAAAAGTACTTGACAAACTATGGAACTGAGCAAACGTACCTGAAAAAATCATACCACAGAGAAAGTCTAAGGTAAAAAAGTGATATAAGGGACGATTAGAATGTAAATAAATCTATGTAGTGTCTGAACCGAAAAATCCAATTTTATCTTTTTGGACTGAGGAACATTCATTGATGCGTTGTAACATTGGGACATTACCTCACTAAATTTTTACAATTAAATACCTACCTATTTTCAAAAGAATTTTGACATTCTAGTGGAAGCGGTGCTGGCTCACCGAGTCATTGAACAGGTATGATCTAGCAATAGATGCGAATTACTACAACAGTAAAGAGCGATATGAAAAGGAATCGTTAAGATAACAAGTCTCCAGTTTTGAGATAGAAATGTTGCAATAAAAATTTTCAGCTTGTCTATTTTTATCTGGAAGTTTTGAATTCAGCGACTTTTTGGGTACCATGAAAAACATGACAATAAAGGAAGTGCTCGCAAACGATCAAAGAAAATTTTGGATCTTGCTTGTAGCATTTTTACCCCGTGCTAAATAGTGTGTCACAAGCTGAACTTTGACTCTGTAAATGAAATTAGCATGGTAGGAAAATTCAAAAGGAAAATTTAGCGTTACTAAGTG
The DNA here is from genome assembly GCA_030386875.1 of Morinoia aosen. NCBI lineage: Eukaryota > Metazoa > Arthropoda > Malacostraca > Amphipoda > Talitridae > Morinoia > Morinoia aosen. The sequence goes on along the minus strand of CM059573.1, from coordinate 19,038,539 downwards.
TAGGTGGGAGCTGAGTTGCTAGATGTGGATCGGAGTTTTTTAAATTTCAAATGTGATGACAATCAGCGTACTATGGAGCTATTTTCAGGGTTAGGTTTTATTCGCATTCGAATAAAATACTCGTACATCGACCTCAGACAAAAAGAGACAAGTTCATGAACCGCTTGTAACCTAAAAAGGTTTCTATTTTACCTTTTCCAGCACATCTGTAATAGGAAAAACGCATATATTAATTAATGCAGGTGGAATTATACGATTGCCAATCCTTTTTCCTGGAATAATTATGAAAAACAACATGTCCAAATTTTTCATCACTACCAAATACACGCGTATAGTGCTAAAAAAAAGTGTGTTATAATAGTAAAGTTTTGCTCCTGTCTTTTTAGAAATCTTTTAAAAAATCCTTCTACTTATACTGCTCATTAGTCTGCCACACTTCAGCACATTTTTAGACTTACTGCAAGAATGGAACATAGCATGAAAGTTGTCATGTATTTCATGTGGCATGTCCGCTGCGCAGGGCGTGACATGTTATTGCAAGAGGGTTATAAAAATATCTCCATAAATATTTGCTACTTAAAGTTTTTGAATAGGTAAAAAGACGCTAGAAACTTTATGTTATTGACTCAACATCTTCGTTTTGAGTACATTTCCTTCCTCTACCTATTTTAACGAGCGAATCCGTAACCCAAAATTATACAGTTATTGTACCTATGGGAATTAGCGCTCCCAGGGGGAATATGTGAGGTCCCTTGCTAAAGGTTAGATAGGCCTTCCTTTTGTTGGAGTAGAATAGGTTTTTGCTTTGCAATGACAGTAATTGTCAATGGAATGACAACACTCGGGGTAAAAAGTGGAAAAGAGATAATAACCTGAATGAGAAAATGGAATTCGATGAGTGTTTGTTTTAAACTTGTCGATTGTGTAACGACACGCAGTGTTTCACCCATAAAAAGAATTAATAACATGGAAAAAACACGATGAGTGTTTATTTTAGACTTATCGATAGAATAACAACATGCAGCGTATCACTAATAAAAATACATATTTACCTGAATGGGATAATGGCATTCGATGAGTGTTTGTTTTAGACTTGATAGCCCAGCCATGAGCACATGTAGGGCGAAATGACGGCCAAAAAAAACGGAGTCCAGAGCCGCTGTGGCGCGCGCTGACCAACGGTGACCCAAGCCCGAGTTGCGGAGACGTGAGCCTCGTTCCTTCTGTGCCTCCTTCTTGATCAGCCCTGACAAACGGTCGAAATTAACGGTAACAATTAGAAGAGCTCCAAACTTCACTCACAAAAGAAACTATTAAGCACACAAAAGAGTGGGACAAATGACAATTACCGGGAAAAACAAAGCGAGTTAAGAAGGTGCCGCGTCACCCTCAACGCGTGCGGTACGCGACCAGCACAGGGAAGGAGCCCTAGTGGCCACTTGAAGTAAGAAATTCTTATAAGAGCATCAATAATTTCCACGTACGAGTTTTTGAGTTTCGAGAATGTTGGGATGATAAGGACGTAAAGATATACTGACGCATTCTTTCAGTTCTTAAAAAATGATAATTTTTTCAGAAGTTATGTTTTGATTGTGGGAAATTTGGAGCATTTCTTCCGCTGAAACTCACGTAATTCTTCTTAAACAAATCGATAAAATTTAATGAAGCATCAAAAGCAACACGAGTTAAGCGCTCAACCATGTTAAAATAGTTTTTACTTTCCTCTGGAAGGATCGGCGGAACTAAACGTTTTCCACAACATTATTTTCACTAAAATTTTCTCAATGACACCACTTTTTCACTCCATTGCCATTAAACAGTCTATGCAACACATTTGATAGCGATGAACGACTGCGTGCAGTATTTCAGACAACGCTGACATTTTACTGTCTCTAAATCTTTTAGACAACAATTTAAGTACCTGTAGCGCGTGAGATCTTCTCAGCAAGAATAAGTTTACTATAAATGATGACCCTTTAGATGTCAAACTTTCTTTCACAAATGACAGGCTTGGTAGTTCATCGTCCAACATCCCAGTCACTTCGGCCAGAGTCGTTAGATTGGCCTTTTTATAGCCAATGTTCTCACACTCCTTCTCTTCTTATCTGAAATTAAAGCATCAACTACATTCAGCCTCTCGTAACCCTTTGTTGCTGACAAATGTAAAGTGTTGTGAATGTCTAAATTTTAGTCAAAAAGCAATCAAATTCGAGAATTTGCCAACAAAATGCCAACCTGACACCCGTACGTACTCTAAGCCCAACTCATCGTTTGTTTGTTCAAGTTCCACTCTTTGGAACACCTTTGTTGTGGTTAGGGAGGCTTAAACTAACTTATAATCTGTTTGTTCAAGTCAGAGACGGACGAGCGTCACGGCTTGAAATGCAGTCATTTGTCCGACGTCACAGATTAACGGTCCAGTTACCAGCCCCATTTGTCCCGGTCTCGGCTTGAACTAATGAATTGCTCTCTAATAACCCTTCTGAGAGCCCTCGCTAGTTCTTATCAAAGAGAATTACTGTTGCTGGACCTCGGATCTCCACGTGATGTTTTGCAACGGCGACAGTTATTGACTGGAGTTTTGGTTGGAGCTTCAATGATGTGAGACTCAAATGTATTTCTATGTGCATGTATAGTGGTGTATGGTAAATAGGTATTGAAGTAGAATATACTGGTGATTTTTTGTTCTTTTCTTAACATGGTTTAACAAAAATGAAAGGAAATCGCTGTGGTAAAATTATTGAAACGATATTCAATTACTGCCATATTAAAGATCGCCTTTGCAAAAAACTTTATAGTTAACTTATTCTCTCATGGCGATAGTGGTTAGGAATTCTGTGAATTGCAGTTTATCTCCTGTATAAAGCATCCCTCGATGTAGAAAATAATAAAAATTTATTAAATAGTTTAACTTTATCATATTTTATTGGACGCTAGGTAGAGCTTCCGTTCACTGCTTCACCTTCCGTACCGTGTCAAAATTTAAAAGAAATAAAACCACAAACGATGAAATAAAATTCATATTGATGGGCATTCAGACTAGCGCGCATAGTTTCGAATATTACAATTCATTTTCAATGAATGCCTGAAACAAAATAAGAAAATACATTAAAAAGACTTACAATTTTGCATATTACTTATGAAATGGAAAACTATACATTATGACTTCAGAGAATGTTCAATGGATATGCAGATTGGTCAGAGTTCAGATTAGGTCGCAGTTTTCTTAAATAAATGGATTCTAAAATTCTGATATCTATTTCATTGCAAGTATCTATAATTTTGAAATCAGCATCGAAGAAACTATGATTGGTCTGATCACAATGGTTCCTGGGAGCAGACTGAGGTGGAGTTTGAAGTGGATTATTTGTTCTGAAAGAACGACCTAAATGTTGCCAGAAACGAATTTTCGACTGCTTACGCGTACTCCCAATGTAGGAACTCTTGCAAGTTCCGCACGTATATTGATAAATGACATTCGAGAGAACAGCCGCAGGCAGTCGATCTTTATATTGAAAAAAATTTTGAATTTTGAATGAATTTTTGAAGCTGAAGCGAAAGTCTAGTTGAGGATAAAATTTTATAAAGTCAAGACTATATATTTCTGCATATCGTGTGAACACTCGCCAATGAAAGGCAAAGACACATAAAGTTTTTTCCTCGCCACAGTAGGTAGATCGGGATTATCAGACGTAAATTTAGTGCACAGAAACTTCTTCACGATATTCTCGAATAAATGGATGGGATAACAGTTGTCTGAAAAGTATTTACGGAGAAAGTCAAATTCTATGGCCATTAAATTATAATTAGGTGATAAATGATAACCTCTGTAAATAAGAGTACGAATTGCATTCAGTTTGTAAATAAAACTTTCTCCGTAAAGTTTATTTATTTTTATAAAGTTTATTTTTCAAATTTGACTTTCTCCGTAAATTCTTTTCAGACATTTGTTATCCCATCCATTTATTCGAGAATATCGTGAAGAAGTTTCTGTGCACTAAATTTACGTCTAATAATCCCGATCTACCTACTGTTGCGAGGAAAAAACGTTATGTGTCTTTAGCTTTCATTGGCGAGTGTTCACACGATATGCAGAAATATTTAGTCTCGACTTTATCAAAATTTTATCCTCAACTAGACTTTCGCTTCAGCTTCAAAAATTCATTCAAAATTCAAATTTTTTTTCAATATAAAGATCGACTGCCTGCGGCTGTTCTCTCGAATGTCATTTATCAATATACGTGCGGAACTTGCAAGAGTTCCTACATTGGGAGTACGCGTAAGCAGTCGAAAATTCGTTTCTGGCAACATTTAGGCCGTTCTTTCAGAACAAATAATCCACTTCAAACTCCACCTCAGTCTGCTCCCAGGAACCATTGTGATCAGACCAATCATAGTTTCTCCGATGCTGATTTCAAAATTATAGATACTTGCAATGAAATAGATATCAGAATTTTAGAATCCATTTATATAAGAAAACTGCAACCTAATCTGAACTCTGACCAATCTGCATATCCATTGAACATTCTCTGAAGTCATAATGTATAGTTTTCCATTTCATAAGTAATATGCAAAATTGTAAGTCTTTTTAATGTGTTTTCTTATTTTGTTTCAGGCATTCATTGAAAATGAATTGTAATATTCGAAACTATGCGCGCTAGCCTGAATACCCATCAATATGAATTTTATTTCATCGTTTGTGGTTATATTTCTTTTAAAGATTCGATTTCCAAAGAGTGTACCCATTTGTGTCAAAATTATCTAACAGTTCAATTTTAGGTTAGCTCTGAAAAAATAGATGAGTTGTCAAAAGATAGAGGACTAGAAAAAGTTTCACAGATCTCCTCAACTGTTAACCTCCTATTTCCTTATTTACATGAACGGTTTCAGTTCGCTATAATTTTCAATTTTAAAACAATTTTCGTATTAATGAAGCAAAGCGATGACTTTTTTACCTCATGCTAGTCATAACGACGTATACTTCAATGAATATGGCGAATTATGTTTTCATTCTATCGTTTTATGATCACAAAACGTTTTGTAGCGCTTCGGTAGAGCCTTGCAGGCGTTTTTTTCGTGTAGGCTCGGTGCTTCAATAATACGTATGATCAATCTTTGCTGCGCAGAGGTTCAATTACAGTTTATTCAGCAAAAACAACGAAAGCATTAGCGATACTATAGCACTCTTTCGTAATTATATTTTTACAAAGAAACGAGCCGTAGGCCTATAAGTTTCTGACAAACATTCGAGGCAGCATGTGTCGTGGTTGTCAAGCTAGGGTTGCGCAGGAGCGTCTACGCACGTTGGAGGGAAGACGTCAAATTGTAATCATACTGATGGCCTGGAGGCAGCACGACAATTTTCACCTTACAAATATTTCTACCCACCAAATGCGATAGTAAAAACGTTGTTCGATGGAGCAAGATAATGAAAAAACATCGCTCGATGGAACAAGATAATGGAAAAACTTCGCTCGATGGAACAAGATAATGAGGTAATTGGAAAACCATGAGCAGAAGCTGGTAAGTGAAGATCCGTTAGCCACCAGCGTTAATGGAACAGTTCATGCGGGTTCAGAGCGAGGGCTGTGATCCATCACTCGACTACACGAATGGCTACGGGCGGTATTAATGGAGTAGCTTTGATTGCTCTGACCAAACAAAGTCAGGAGCAAACCTAGCTGAAGCTGGAGATTTTAGCGATGCTCGACGGAAATTGAGAGATGGGAATATTGATAGCGAGCAACATCTGTGCACTCCTGCCAGCTTTGGGATGGCATTGTTTCCCACGAATTGCATCGGTACAAATTAGTGATGGAAGTCCAAAGTTTTAATCATTTGTGTAATCAACGAATAAATAAATGCTGGTGAGAAGGGTGAGGTGAACGAAAAAATGATCAAATATAAAAAATTAACTACCAAGAACTATTTGCGTAATTATTGATTATTCTCTAATACTGCACTAAAAAATGTAGAGGCTAAAACGTTCCAGAAATTTAATGATGTCTTTGAAAAAGAAACTATTAAGAAATGCATATAATGCTAAAGATTGAATAACAGCAATAATTTTGTTTCTTAATAGTGCCCTATCCCAACCCAACCTGTACTGCAATTTGTCTAACTTTTCATATCACTCTGACGCTACAGCCTCTGACAAATTCCACATGTATGCACATATTCAATAATGATTTGTACACCATTCAGCAAAAGGGTTTTCACATTCTGGTAAAATGGAAATATTTTTACTCAAAAGTAGGGTAGCACTAAAACAATATTCTACGAGAGAACAAGACTATAAACGAGGCTCAATTGTAAATTTACTCCAGACAGAGTAAAAAAATTTTCATTTACGTGCTTTGAGTTCCCATGAACTCGATTACACGTTCATTTTTTAAGCCAGTTTTTAAAGTCCTCACTGAACCTGCAATTATTTTCCTCGTTCAATGCTCAGCGCTCAGTTACTGTGAGCTATGAATATGCCTCATCCTTGAGAAGCCAAATCTAAGCCAAGGGGCGTTCCTTTACAAATCATAGTTCCCGCCTGACAATCCAGCACTCCCTGAATGGAAGTGAAGTGACGTACGTCTCACTCTTGAATGCATGGAAGTATCGTGTTTTACAGGATCATCTTGAAAGCTCTATCGTAAAGATCGCATTAAAAATGCATGCATTTGATGGTAAAAAATTCGAGACCTGCGGGCTCCGGCTCGCTTTAGCATAACATGATTGTCTCTGAATATGCTTAAGTTTAGGATAATATGGCGATTTTGATACGATTATTCATACGACGACGTAAAACGAGATTAGATTAAACGTTAGCGGTCGAATCGAACACGCTAAATGATTCATGAGAATTTTCTTAAACTTTTTATAAGGCGAGTCTGTTTTGCTACGCCGGCTCACCTCACAGCTAAATAGATCGCAAAATTACCCTGTGCTCAGAACAAGAAGCCTAATGGAGAGCAACGAAGTGTGACTACAAAGCCTTCCGCCTTAATTAACTCATTATCGTATGACCCAAGAATAAAGCTGCCAAAGAATGTTCAATTATATTCATCAAACGGCTTGAAAATTCCATGCATCTCGCATACAAGTAATGGGGACATGCGTTAGGCTGACGTCACTTCATCGCACAAATTACCGGTTGCTCAAGTATAATTACGACCGTCATGATCTTTCCAATCATCAAGCACTTCGTAATCAAAGTCCTATATAGGCTCTCTGAACTGTTAATAGGAAACGAGATTCATTTTTGACTCGTAAAATATAAGTTTGAACCTCGTATTGAACCTGTTTGCTAACGTATATTAAGTTGGGAAATTTTTTACACTTGGTTAAAATTTCATCTATCGAAGATTTGCGCTTCAATTAGTCAAATTTTCAATGCGCCATGCCTAAAGCCGGCTATGTAAATTCATGAGCGAAGGAATAAATTCTAATTTTTCTAGAAGAGTTCAATAGAGGTAAACTCGTGCACATCATTAATGCTACGGATGTCATAAATGTCTGCCAGCAATCGAGTTTCATTTGGAGTTCGTGCAAACGATGAAATAAAGGCGGCCGCTACAGAAGTTCCCAGACAATAACTTCAGCCTGCTGGATATCCGACACTAACGTGTGAACTGATGCTGCCTGCTGAACAAAAACTAAGCCCTTCGCTTACGTAAAATATAAAACGAAAATTGTAGTTGTAGCCTACCCTCAATGTGCAAACTTTACGGAGGGACATTGGCCTGAATGCCTTAATTAGGGCGAAATTATTTCCGGGAAGTTCATGTGTACAAAGGGTTTTTAAACAGCGTATGTAGATTACAAACATGAAAATTATTATAATTTGACTGATATTACCGCAAGTAAGTCAGAAGATTCCTTCATTAACGCACCAATCCTTTTAAATTTTACGAGCATTAGAGGATGTTGAAGATGAACTCTGCATCAGCGTTGAAAAATATAGTACCTCGTTTATTCGAGTGAGTAAATATGTTAGCGAAATTAGCTTATATCAGATCAATCATATCTTTCAAGCAACGACTTCTGTTCGGACGTACCTATGAAATATGAGTCGATACATAAACTTTTCTAATTATTAGGAAAATATTGACTGACAAATGTGAGCTAAAAGACCATTCAGAAAACTAAAGAAATCAATCTAAGCAAGCCATCAATGACCAATTCACCATTATTCCTATGATTCAGTTTACGATATTATTTCGAAAACAAATGTATCGTTTTTTGTGCCACCTTTTTTCAAAACGAATAACTTTTTGAAACGTGACGTTCGCCCAAACACTTACCTCCATTTGCAGCATCAGCCACCGCAATTACGTATGAACCGAATGAGCAAATATGCGATGCAGGCCATACCAAAGTTCCCCAAATCGCTCGCGTGATCTGGAGCAGTCAGTTGTATTATTTCTTTGAAAATCGTCTGTTTCAGCCGATACAATCGCAAAGAGTTTGATAAGGTAGGCCCTTATCTGAAGGATCGCTTTGATAGATTGTGTCATTTCTATAATCTTACTTCCTCGGGGTTGTTTTTTGACACCTTCCATCACCTCATCGCGTTCGATAAGATCTCGATTTCCATCAATCTCAACTTTGCTCAGCGGCTTGACTTCTCCGTGATGCTGTCTCGTGAGAAAATAATCGTCATCAAGTGGCAGGAAGATTTGCCAATGAATGAAACGTCAATTTCCTTCCCTGTACCTTCCGTCAGGCATGAAATTGTTCACGTGTTTAAATAGCCTAATGTTGACGTGTTTCAAAGTTTCAAAAGGTAAGATTATTTACAAAAAGCTTCACTGTAAGCAACTGCTGTCAGAATAAGGAGTAAAATTCAAAGTAAAACATCCAGTTCTGGAAAGTGACTCAGGAAACCTTTCCTCATGGGCTCGTGAATATGGATGGAGTTTGAAAGTAATAGCGGAAGAATTGTTGACCAAAAATATGTTGTTTGCTAGACAGATTTACATTCTTTCCTGCTAGTGAAATGACTTTAGGGTGAAAAACGTTTTCCATATTCTTTTAGACCCTCTTCTATTCTTCTAATTGGTTTTCTTGATTGAGATGCAGGGAGAAAGTTTCCACTGCGTGACTGCCCTGTTATTATCTTATAAACAAATAGGCCAATAAAGCTCTATAACCACCGCGGTAACATTCATGGATGCGGTCACTCAAAGAGACCGTGTGCCAAACAACAGCCGAACTTGACCAACGCTGCTGGTCGTATCCACCCACTGTATTTTTTGCGACTCTCATCATGGAGATGAAACAGGAGCCGTGAACGTAACTGTAGCGTGGAAGAGCGGTGTCGGGATCACGCGCTGTTGAGGAGTGAAGCTTGGCGGTCAGGTGGTGGTTACGGACTACTTTTCGTGATGTCTTCCATTACTCCTACACTAGTTGTAGTTGTGAGCACAGTAACTCAGGCTGTATTTTATATCTTACGATAATTTGAGTTCTGTGAACAACAGAACTCTCTGCTCGCAAGTAAAATTTGAATGTAATTGTGTTAGAATTCATCTGCATTAGTTGAGTAACAATTACAATCGCCATATTTTAAAACAGAATGTTTTCATTTATTGCTGAATGAAAACAAATGTAATAGTATTAGTGGTGGGTGCTGGAGATATACTTGATAAAAAATTCGTAATTATTTTTAGTTTCTAAATCGTTCGCATAGATCCTCTGTTTATCGCTGAAACCTTCCCCAGGGATCATACTATCTTGACATTTACAGATCTAAAGGAAGGGCAGAAAGGGATAGACTCATGCTCGTTGATGTATAAAATTTGTATTGAATTTTAATAGTAAGGCTGCTGAATTTTGAAATCCGTGTTGAAATTTTGCGAAAACTTCATTATCGGATGTAATTGATAGACTTCCACCCTCCAGACAGTCTTTCCTCCTCTTCTTGTTTAAAAAACGTTCAAGTAAAAATATCCGACAAGTAGGTCTCAATAAATATATTCAATTGAACTAGTGTCGTTTATTTTCCCGACTTGATGATTCGGTCGTTCAACAATGAGTTAGTACCCAACACATGCATACTAAACTTGCTTCATATTTTGAAGTTATACCGATATTTCAAAGTAACATGCTGGGAAGATTCTGAGGGGCTCTCGACAGCCTGGCATTTTGACATGCATCTCGATTCAGGTCTCTGTAGGAGAGGGAAGGATTTCTTGGCAACCTCAGCGTCATATAACACTACAGAAGATTTCTCTCCGCATAAAACATTGAACTTGGAAAGTAGAAAGTAAAGGACGAAACACATTTTACATGTATTGAAGCTTTTTCTCTATAATTTACTGTTTAGTTGGAACTATCGACTTGAGAGACATAAACAATGAAAATGCTGAATGAAGCAATAATCAAATGACCATTATTCAAGTTATATATAGCGTTGAATGGAATATTTTGTGCCATAGTTTTCCTTAATTCATTTTTGATAACTTTCGAGTTGCAAAATGGGTGAAGTATATAGAAGGAATACATTTTTATACACTTTAAGCATAAAATATCTTTTAATTACTCAACAAGCAATTTTTCCTGCGTCAAAAGTTTTTATTTCAACCTAAATTTAGCTAATGTATGTGACCTGATTTTTTTTAAAATAAGTAACCGCAGTAGATCAGCTAAGCTTTCATTGAACTCTTAGAAAATCAAGAGCCAGCACACCTCGACCAAGGCAGAACTTGCAATGTGAAAATAACCAACATGCACCAAAAATGGATACGCTAGGGATTTCAAGTTTAGTCAAAATTTCAATCAGTGCAGAACAAATGTAGTCGACTCATAAGATTACTGCACTGTAATTTCCTAACAGAAAACATCAGCTCTGTAATGCCTACTTTTGGCAAAAACTATTCGCTCATGACTATGATAATATCAAATTTCGTTCAAGAGTTACCATAAATCCATTCCCATTTCATCTGTAGCAAATATTCGTAGAAATTAAAGCAATGCTGAGCCCACTGAAATTCAATCGAAGTGATTAATATGCTAAGCCGCTCTGTGATTTTCAGTTATGTTCCCAGTACAAGTTGTATCTGCGATAAACAGCAGAAAATAGAAACCTTTAATTGGGAGTACGCTGGTCCTTCGAAGAAGCGTTTTTCCTTTTTATTATCGTACACGTAGCGATAATCTTTAGTTCCTATTCTGTAATCTTAACTGTGCTTGAGAAAAGCCATAGAACCAATTTTAACAAACGCTTACAAGTCATGTAGCAACCTTTTCATGACACAATGCACCATTGCACAGACCTAATACGGGGTAAAATTGGTATTACAAACATGAAAATGTATTTAGGCATACCTGCTCTCCTCACGATTAAAATCTTAACAATGATGAACAATCTGTTTTAAGTGCTGGAAAAAAATAGGACGTTCCTATGTAGCTCTGATTTAGTTTGTGTAAAATTGACGATATTAAAACTGAAAAAATTAGATTTTTGAAGATTCTATTGCTTACCATGCATGATGTTATCAGTGATCATTCAGAAACTGCCTCAGGTTGTTGAAACTATAGGTAAGAGGTCCATTTCCAAATTAACGTTCCATTTATTTCACTCAACATAAACAAACGTATCACTAAAGTGGGCATGTACGCGAATTTATTTTTCAATACATGCTTCTTTCTCTGATCGAAGGGCTACTTTTAAAACTAAAGAACATCATCGAAAATCGAAATAAATTATATTGTTGAGAACGTTAAACTTTTTGCATTTGCCAAACACGCAAGGCGTTATTTGTATAGTCGAGTAATTTTCCAGGGTTTGACTTCAAGGCGTATCACACACAACCTGTCATTTTAGAATGTCATGCTGCGAGAATGTGACTTAACGCAGATGAATGCAAAAGAATTTCGTGTGCACTGGAACCAAAAGAGGTAAATCTCAAATCCCTTCTCTGCTTAACACTTTTAGTGCGTTTTCCTGTCTCTATGCACTATGTACTAAATTTTTTTGCGATACCTACTCTTCCTTAATGTGAAAGAAGCAAATAAATTCTTTGCATGTAAACATCACTTGAGTTTAAATTAACCACAATTTCATTTAATTCAGCTTTCAAAATTTCATTGTTATATTTGACTTCATTTTGGGTACTAGGATCGATAAATTTTATCCATGTTTCGTGTTAACGTACTAATTTCAATTAATGTAGGATAAAGTACTCAAGATTAGTATTATTTTCATAACTACATATTGGATCATTTCATTTCCCCGAGTGTCTATCCTCAAGAAAAGGCTTACATAGGCTAATTAAGTAGTTCGGTATGAGGTAAAATATGTTTTCACATACGACGTCAGAGAACTTCAACAAGAAAATTATTTTGTGAAAAATCGTAATTCCTCGCTGTTGAAACTTCCGGTAATTTTAAGTCAGCAAGAAATGATTAGACAGAGGGAACAAAATTCGCTCAATGGGCGCGAAAAGTAGGTCACTATTTCGTGATAAAAACATTCACTGATTACAATTTTCGCGGCCACAAGTGTGCAAGGCGAGCGGGACGCGCGACATAGGCGCTCCGACGCCCGGGCCACAGAAGCCCCGTTATGGAAGGGCGGATGCAAAGCCGTTTGTCTCTCTAATTAAGGCATCCAAGCGCGTTAATTGTGTGCGGACCCTCGCAGCCGAGAGCGAAATTTAGGCTATTGTCTTCGTGATGAACTGACTTGACCGATATTTTGGCGGTCCAGCTGTTTTCAAAAGACCTGCGAATGCTCGGGCCAAATAACAAAGCTTTACGAAGAAAAAGAATTACTTCGAGACCGCCACCACGAGGCCAGTCTTAATGACAACCAGAGGTCGTGGATTGCTGGTGTTTGTGCGCGACCTAATAAAGCAAAATTCGGTAGCTGTGTTCGATGATGTCGCGTGGGTTCATGAATAACCTTCATAAATTCAATCAGTAGTGGATGTGTTATTTGCTTGCGAAATAAGTTTCTTCTTGCGTCTCCATTCAAATAAAAACCAAAGAGTCGAGTATCTGATATCAACATTCAAGGATCAAAAGTACCTTTGTTGTGCAAATCAGCTGACTTCTCACCCATTTCACAATGGATATACACGTAACTGTTGTGAGTAACATCATTGCCATAAATCTGAAAGAACTGTTTTCAAGGTTAATTAGCTTCGACAACAGACTTAAAAAGCGATAAATTAGAGTCAATTTTTTCAGTGTTGTGATGGCCACTCATCACGAAAAATATTTCTGTACACGGATCAAATTCCTTCAGCCTCCCAGCTCGTCAATCAAGAAGCCCTGTCCTGCCAGAAATCATGTTCTTAGGGTGCTTAATTATCATATTTAACATTCTACCCGCACCACATCTGATAAAAAACCAGCCTTGATTTATTCTTTAACACCGTCTGCCTGAACGTGGACTCCCTTTAGACGTGGAGTGTTCGTTGCGCGTTGATTGTACTTGTTTCCATTAATCCTAGTTTCCATTAGATCTTTCAATTGTATCCATTCGGCCAAAACTTTTTTTTTATGCTTTTCCATAATTTCTGGGATCATCAAACCATCCTACAAACAGTGATAAGAAAATAATCTGAGCCGTTAACGCAGTTAGATCATTTCTGACGAGTTTACTGAAAACCTGAGACGTTAGTAATGGACAGAGCACCTGAGCCGAATGAAAATGGTTGTTTTTTAAATACTTAAAGTTGGATTTCTGGCATGGACACACAGATAACCAGTCATTTACGGCTCCGCTGTTTCCATGGCATGGAAATCACTCGGTATTTATGACTTCGCAGTATCCCGGCATGGAAATTCCTGTTATTTATCTTTGTTCATTTTCCTGACTCAGATTTTACCCGTTATTTTCGTCTTTATGGGATTCCTAACATGGACATTAAACGTTATTTCTGTCTGTACAGTATTTCCAGAATAGGTATTACTAGTTATTTGTATCTGCACAGTATCACTACCAAGGAAATAACCCGTCATTTGCGTCTTTATAATATTCCAAACATGGAAATTACTCGTTAAACACGTCAGCAGAGCAAAGCTGACATAGACAAAACTAGACCTTCACAGTGCACTGTGAATGACGTTCATTGCTCAGTGTTGACCTTTAAAGGTTTTGACCCCAGCAAAGTGAAGTGTTCTCACCAAACATACTTCATTACTTTAAAATATTTAAATACGAATAGTAAGAACTTGTATCAGCCTATAGCGAAAACAGAATTCAATTGATATAAAATATTAATAGGACTACTACAATAAAGTAATCACATAGACGAAAAAATCAACGAAAATTAATTAAAGCACAGTTGGTTCACTCAGCACACAAAATTAATTAACGATAAACTTATATTTAGTTTCATATTGAGTTCACAAAGCTTTTTAACTTGGCATATAAGAATCCAACACATTGCAATGGTGCGACGAATGTGCACTTCCTATGGTGATCCCCATGCTAAGGAGAAACATTCAAGAGATAAGGAGCACCATTTCTTAAGGTAAAAGTCCCCTTAGCCTGTACCCAATATTGACATTCGAAAAGCTCGTAAATTCTCAACAGAGAAATTTGGACATTGACAGTTACAGAAAACTATGAGAACTGCAGCTTATTTTCTATCCTCCTATTCATAATTCTATCTGACAAATTTGAATTACCATTTTATATAATACCTTTAAGAAAATAGCGTATATAAATAGTTTGTTTGAAATAATTGAATCTCAAAATGGAAACGACGCTCACCAAATATCAAACGCTCGCTAACGTCAGTCAAATTTGAATTCTCATGCAATAAATTTTCTCCAAACAAACGTTAGCTTAAAGATTCAAGCTTTGTGATTAAATTTGTCGTACCATTATCACTTAGCCTCTCATATTACAAAACTTCCCTCATTAAGGAATGCATGGATGCAATACCCTCAACTGTACGTGTGTAATGGAGCGTATGAGGTGTGAGAACTTATAAATAGGAGAGGCGAGCAGCAAGTGGTGAACTGAAACTGAAGCAATAAAAAACAGTTCAATAAGTACATGTAGAAATCATGTTAATTGATATTTTGGTCTAAGCATTGCCAAGCATGTATAGAATGTTCAACAATCTTACCATATAAATTACGAGTTATGTCAATTTATAAAAGTAGAATTGATGATATTCAACATAGAAAATAACAATTTTTCATAAATAATTTCGAAAAGAGTAAAACAGGTAAACCTTTCAGTGGGGACTTAACTTTTAGAAATTTTAAAGTCATGTCTAAATGAGATTAGATAAATATGCCAATATAATGCCTATTTTGCTTGTGTGGTGAACGTGTATTTGGTTTTTGGTGAGGGGTGAAACGGGAAAAATTTTGAAAATGAACCCGAAGAAAAACAGTTCAGGTAAATAAAATTAATTGGCTAATTGCGTTGCATACATTTTTAAAATGTCTTGACATACAGATTCATATAGTCGGCAATACAAAGGTATACAAAGGTTATTTAGATATGACTTGAAAATTTCGAAAAGTTAAATCACTGCAGATGCTTCTACCTGTTTTAATCAAGTTGAAATTCTTGTCTAGCTACTGTATGGATCTCAGTGATAAAACAGCTTGAAAACACATCTAATGTATTTCACGAATTAATTATTTTAACAGAACTACTTTTCTCTCTGCTCACATACCTAATAGTTTATACATGTCAGGGTTACGTTATGTTAAAATTCTCAAGAGTCAAGATCGACTTAGGTTTTTCCGTCTGTTCATTGGCAGATAATAATAGAACAGATTTCTCCACATTAATTTAATTTCCGGTAATGCATTCGTAAGAATGTTGTTTATACTGTACATCAACGTCAAGAGAGTCCCCTAAGAGGAAAAAATACGCTCAAAAACAAATAAAGTGAGCCTGCAGCATCAAACATCCTAATGACAACATAAGGTGAACTTTTCTGCCTATTTTCAGTTATAGACGTTTTATTCAATGCGTTCAGATTACCTTGGAGTAGGTCAAAACCAAACGGTTTAGAAAAAATGCTGCTGCTATTTTGTATCCAAAGCCGTTAGACGGCCCCAAGTCTCAAACCATATCACGTACTACTAAAAGACTATCATCTCTGGATTCCTATCTTTTATGCATGCAATAATAAAAAAGATGAGAAGCTAGAGAACAATAGGGAGTGATACTGAATTCTAGGGAGTGCTAAGAAATAATACTGAATGCTGAGGAACGCAGAAGCTGTCATGAAAGGTAAGGGAATGCTGGCCATTTTTAGGGAATGCCGGAAAATACTATTGAACGCTATGTCACAACTGCATAGCTGACTGTCACTGAGAGTGCAACTGTTGGCACTGCTGCTCTCGTCTCATGGAGTACCTTCGTGCGTCTGAGATGTCCAGTAGAGATGCCATTGGAGATGTCCAATACAGTTGTTTGTGAAGATGTCCAATAGAGATGTGAAAATGTACAATAGAGATGCCACTGAAGATGTCCAAGAGAGATGTTAATGGAGATGGCCAATAAAAATGGCAATGGTGATGTCCAGTAGAGATGCCAATGGAGATGTCCAACAGAGATGTTTGTGAAAATGTCCAATAGAAATGTTTGTGAAGTTATCCAATAGAGATGCCAATGGTGATGTCCAGTAGAGATGTTTGTGAAGATGTCCAATAGAGAGATGTCAGTGGAGATGTCCAATGGAAGTTTTCGTGAAGATGTTCAAAAGAGACTTCAATGTAGGTGTTCTGTAGAGATGCCAATGAAGATGTCCAATAGAGATGTCAATGGAGATGTCCTGTAAAGATGCCAATGGAGATGCCCAATGGAGATGTTAATGGAGATATGAGATAAAGATGTTGAATAGAGACGTAGCTTCTGTCTATAAAAGAAAAAGAAAGTCACATTTTATGGGTGTTTATCCAGAGCTTTAAATTCAAAAATACTTAATTAGCTTCGTTTATAGAATCCTCTCAAGTGTTGATGAATGGCAAGTTCATACAAAAGTCGATCTGCTATTGTATAATGAATGGCTTGAGTGACTTTTCTGAAAGACTTGTCAAAACTGAATTATCTATTCTCTAGATGCATTGTTTGCGCACAACTGAAATTGATCTTTTTGCTACACCGTTGACCTAGCGCAGCAAATGAATTAATTATTTGCTACTTTGCGATATATTTTGATGTTATTTTAGTTAGGGCTTCTAGCCTTGAAATATAAAAGCCTGAACATCAACACTTTCTACAAATATCATCCTATGAAGTATATGTATAAACACATAAATATAAAAATACCTTTATTCAAGGATGATCTTTTGTTTGTGCTCTCTGCGGCTGGCAGCGAAAGCTTGATCGCATTCCACTCATCGCTGAAGAATTATCTGTCATTTCTTTCAAGTGAAATGACCGTATGACATCAAATACGGATTAAAGGCCCCCACAAAATGTACAAGTTCGCTTTCGACGCAAATTGTTACCGATCAGTGAATCGTTGCTAACGAACTTACAATCTCGACGATGCCTACTCTCTTTCCTGTCACTGGAACATTCGGCGTCGTCAGAAGTTTGAATTCCTGCCTGATAAACGTTCTAACATCATCATTACGTGATTCGTCTTGCCAGGCCTTTCCATTGTACTTAGGAGGAGGCATGCGGACTTAATCGGCGAATTAGCCAAACGAAAAATTTAGACTATTTCGGCAGAACTTGTAATCCTTTTGCAAAAGCGGCAATGCGAATGTACGCTGTTGAATTACCGGTGTTCAAACAAATATGTAAAATACCCTCAAATTGGTCTGTTTCGCAATTAAAAGAGTTTGTTTGGAAGATTAACATTCCTCGGACGGCGCGATCGTCACGTCCGAATTCCATTAAGATTTCCAGCGTTAATATTCAGACCACTTAGTACTGGCTCCATCACACGAGCTGTAGCTCTACACGCGGAAATCGCCCTCGTCTTGAAACCATTCCGGGCATCTCTAACAAGATGAAATTAAGAGTCTTTCTACGTATCAGTCTAGGTATTACAATTAAATATACGTCTGTAATTCTCATAATAATTGTAATCATTTTATTCCTTAGATTCTAATTACTACGATTATTTGTAACGGTTCTTATTCGTTCCGTTGTTATTGTTTCTCTGATGATACCGATGATATGCGACTAAAAAGAAGAGGCTGAATTGCAAAGAGCCTCCACCGGCTTCGCCTCACGAACAGAAGACCTTCTACTATATAACGCTCCTTATGCTCTAACATAACAAGGTTTAGGTTAGATTTTACTTCCCCAAAATCAAAACGAAGCCACAACAATATCAGCACATAGCTAGTAAGGAGATGCTACATCTGCTCAATATGTCTCTCGAACTCCTGAAAAAAAGCGAAACCTTGCGTTTCTACAAATCATCACACTGTGAAGTCTCATCACGATGTATTTTCACTCTACAATTATGCTACCACAATTTTAGTGACTGACTTTGAAGCACATGAATTTGTTTGAACATCGAGTGCACTGAAGGCCTAAAGTTTCTTAGGTATGCATACACTCAGGGTACTAGTCTAACTACACATGATAATATATCTACCAAGCATTTCCAGGCATTCACTGCCGCATACATATTTTCTGGGTATAATGCACACCACTGCATAATTTTCCACTGAATTCCTGCCGGTTGCCGAACCACTTTGGCTGATTTATAACACAGGATTTCGCATTGTTCATTCAAGTGTGTGAGTTCTACCCATCGTTCACTTTACGCTAGTGTTGCCGAGCTTGCCTGCCGCAGTTACCGAACGAATATTTTAGTTGGTTCCCCGCCTATTTCTCATGTTATACACGTAACTCACGCTAAAACGCATCATTTTTACTGATAAATTTTTTATTTTAAATACGTTCACGAATTTGCCGTTTTTACTCATGAATCGCTAACATATTTATACTCGTAATTAAGATGGAACGTAACACTTCATGATTTACAGAACAGATTACCTTGTTTTTCATTTCTTCTCTCTCAGTGAGCTTATAGTGATCAGTTGAGATTAACTGGTTCGGTGTCATTTATTCTTTTCTGCGCGCATTGCGGAAAATTAACTTAGGTTCGAAACATTGTATGTATTGACATTTATCAATTCGCTTCGAAAATTTGTTTTCTATTAATAACTTGCCTAACAGAAGATATATCGTTTCATTCATCTTAAATTAAATTTCCTTAGTTTCAAGAAAACTGGAATAAAAACACGAATTAATTTGTAAAATAGTCCTGTATTACAGTAGTCGCTACAATTCAAAAATATTTCCGTCGCACAAAAATAGTTGCACTCGTACACCTATTATAAGCTGCTGTGGACAAAGTTCAGTCGATCATCGATTTATACGACGTTCTCGTTCGTAAAACCTTGACTAACACCCATAAACCGTGAGTAAAGTTTTACACCGATAAAATGAAAATTTAACTAATAAGAAATTTGATTCAAGTAGTGAATAATTAGAAAAAAATTAAGGCTACGTTCCATCAGAATAACAAAATGTTCACGTAAGATGATACATAAGTCGCAAGTCGACTACGTGTATTACATAACTGTCTCTAGTTACTAGAGGCAGAGGTACTAGACTGCCTCTACTACCACCTGCCCTCGAGATGAAGTTATCTGGCGTCCTGCGTCGCAGCGCCCGGCAATTCCGGCAAATTGAAGAGGTTCAGTTCACGGGCCTATTAGTCGATGATCGAAGACTAAATAACGAGGAGCAAGAGAGGTAGCCGGCAACAGGGGAGACGTGAGTCTCCTTTCGTTTGTACGCCCTGAGGGTGTCTGGCTCGTGTGCTGGATAGGTGGACGGTGCGGGCAAATTCAGTCCTGCGATGTTATCGGTATCCATACTGCTGGTTTCGGCTATTTCTCGTACAATGAATATGTGAAAAATGACCACAAAGGTAGAAGTTTTGTAGCCGTCACCTGATGTGCTCGATTGTCTGGAGGTAAACATGGTTGTATTTACAAAGATGTATTTATTTAATAATAACTTTAATGAATATTTGCTATGTAATTTGTAATGCTATTCGTTACTAGTGTACACGACCCGTCGAAAATGATTGGATTAGATATTTTCTTGGAAATAATCTTTCAGATATGGATGGCAAACAAATATATCCATTCCAATACTACCCGCGATTAATATATTCTTCTTTCTATTTGGGCACAGGAAAAACTCGAATCACAGATACGGTCTTTAGCATCCCTAAGAGCGTCATAGAGAGACGCACCAACCAAGCAAGCAAAAACTGCGTATCATTATTTAATACTCGTATTATAGAACTGTCTCAATCGAATGTTAACTGCATTGAAGGAAGAACTTATTTATGATGAATCATGGTACCAAATTACAGAGGAACTTTAATTTAATGTTACATGATACTTTCATCGGTTTTTGATCTAGGTCTCACATGCAGTACTGGCTGTCTGATGAACCCTTCATCATTTCAGTAATGAAACATATGAATGGAACCTGCGTATCCCATATGCGTACGTCGTATATTTGGATACGTTATTCGTGATGTTGTTTGTTACTTAGAAACGATAAGACGGTTGAGCAAAACGCTAAGATATATTTCCAATACAATAGCAACGCACGAAAAAAAACATTTAAAAATTTATTCACTTATTAATTTATTTCCATTTTTAAGAAGACACCTAGCGTTATATTAAACCGGGCATCCCACAAATTCTACTTTCTACTCTGCAGGAGATATTTTGGAGATATCAACAATTCAATTTTATCAAAATAGAAATGAACATGAAATATAGAATCTCAAAATATCTCAAGGTGAACTGGAGGTATAATTCATACAAATATACGGGACATTTTGTGGGACACTGTGTATATTAATAAATTAACATTTATATATATATATATTATTAAATCAATTCTTCAAATCATAGGATATTACAGCACGAAATACATGTAGATTATAACAGTAAATTCATCAGCCATCAATATCGAGAGGTTTTAAGAGTGCAAAAATTTTGGAAGAGGGAAGTCATTGCACCATCTCTCCCCCGCACAGCCCCAAGTGTCCCTCTTTTTTCTCAATATCATTAATTAATTGACTTGGATTAGTTTAGGAAGCGTATTAGAATTGCAGTGACATTACTATAATAGCGAAGGTATTGAAAATAAGTATCAGTTGAATGTTCAGCCGAAAACATTCAGAGCCACAGAACTCTTATAGACAAATTCACTAAATTCAACGCTAAACTTTCAGTATTTTCAAATTACCTTAACCATAACTTTATCTTCTAGTCTACGTTCTCCAAATTTACCCTCACAGTAGGTGATCAAATTTCCATTTTCATTTCATGCTGAAAAGTATAATTACTTACTAAATTTTGCTCAAAGTTCAAATTCATTGAGATAAGAAGTTAATAAAATAACTTCATATTTAATATCTCGTTCAGGTGGGAATGAATAAATGCCTTGTGATGAGCACAACACCCGCGCTAGGTAGCATGCACCTCTCAGAGCACCACACATTTTTGTCTACAGTGCGCTCGATGTCAACTCAACCTTCCGTTCATCATCTACGAATGATTGTAATATCATCTACGAATGATTGTAATATCATCTACGAATGATTGCAATATCTCAGGGTAAATGCACATTATGCGCCAAACATTATGGTTTTCGTAGATTGATTGTGTTCCAGTCGATCACCTTAAATTCCTCTGGAAGTTTCGTACAGTTGCAAACATTTACGTTAATGCGATAGTGAATTTCGATCACCAGTGTAAGGGGTTTTACGTGAAGGGTTTCACAGCCATCGACGGCTGAATTAAGTAAATAAAAAATCTAATAGGGTAGCAAACAGTTATGTCTTTCTCATGCGTTGGATGTATTAGATAGCTTCAAGCTACCATAAAAAGTCATGGCTCTATTTGCAGCACCAGTGTACTTTTGTTGTCATGTTCCGCTCAAATTCATTCTCATGAATATATTTTCCACGCAAGACTTTTGCCTAGCAATGCAACTAATGAACTTCACCTGAAATTATTTCTCCATTTTCTACGTACACCCATTGGCGAACATGAAATCAGTTGTTTTATTATTTGATATTGGGTTAGCTTTGAATTGAAAATTTGCCCACTTTGCGATATCTAATCCAGAATCTTCACAAAAGCTTAATCTCTGACTAATTCCCAATCGTCCTAGGCTTATTATGGTATGGAAATAATCAAAAACATTCAATTTGCTTACAATGGGGTCAGAAGAAAAATTTTACATAAGTACGTTGATCTCGATAAAAGTCTCACAGCATCCCATAATCCAGCAATGACAGAAAAAGGATCTGATGAGTGTTTTAAAGTGACTTTTTCCCTGACAAGCTTTCCCTCTGAACGAAAAAATTTCATTATTGGAGTGGGACTTTTCTAACTCGCAAACGTGCTATCTTCCCTCATTTGTTTCTCCATGCATACAGCAATAGCATCTGCTCGAATTACGCCTCTAACTCAAGGCTGGCCACAAAGACACAAACTCTGATATTGAATGTACATCAATGTATCACTGATACTCTCCTCATTCCGTTAATGAAAGCCATTCTAAATTTTTTTGGTAAGTTACTAAGTTTTGGTCATTTAGAATCAGAGCGCAGATTTCACAGTCCACTCCGCACAGACAGCGATGTACACAAGATGCGTTGGCGTGACCCACCGGGAGCTGAACATGACGGATGTTGAGCGAGCTGGCAGCGTGTTGTCATTAAAATGATTTTAATTAATGTCGAAGGGACTCTTATTTTGTTTTCAACTATATAACAAGCAGAAATTTGAACTCCATATCATCAGAATGCTTCATCTCTGAAAAGAGTGAAGTTTCATTTTCTTGACTTCAATTTGTTCTATTTAAATGTTTTAATACAGTTCACATACTGAGATATTTTATCATTCTTAACAAAATTAATGTTAATACTTGAATAATCGGAGGGACATTACATTGACTGATCTTTTTATTCCTCTCTCCTTTTACTTTTAGAAGGAACCATAGTTTGGATAATATAAACAAGGTGATTTGAAAAGAAATATTAATTTCACACTGGTAGAATGAAAACATCAAGCTATACATCCCTGTATAAGATTTCAAGCTGATGCAGTCTTGCTATATTGCTTGGCAGTTTATATGTACCTTTCCACCAGTGTGGTCATGAATGTTGAACCGAGCGACTCTAGTTTGGAACTACTCTTGATAGTGTTGACTTGATCATCAGCTTTCGTACGCTTATTTTGGCGATATCGTCTCCTGAAAATGGTAGATATTAACCATATGTTTGCAACAGAAGCAAGGTAATCTGATAATCCATTTGCATAATCGATTTCCCCGATCTGTTATTCACCATAGAATTTTAACGAATATCATCTTACCTGAAACTCTTGCATCTCGTTGAGTTGAATTGCAGATACCGTGATTACAAAACCAGAGCAAACAATAGCACAGCTAGTATGCGCTGCAATATTATGGCTCTGTTAATTTTATTGTACAAACTCAAAACATTTCAGTCTTGCTCATTGAAATTGACAATTTTTTAAACCAATCGCCAATTTTTAAATTCAAGGCGATGATAATGAGCAATACGGATGACACTAAAGCTCAAGTTTCGGTGAGACGCTGTATTTTGAATGACTAAATGCTATTCAGATTTTTCCAAGCTCCTGCAAAGTTTGATTTTCTGCTCTATTGTGACTGCAGATCAATAGCCTGCGTTTTCAAGCTCATTCATGCAACTTTCTTCACAATGTTGATTGAAAGAGTTTCTATTACGATTTTTCATAGAGATCGACCAGAAAATATTAATAATCCTTTAATACATAGAGGAGTTTTCCACTTGTCTTTACAATATATGAACAAGTCTAAAATTACATTTAAAACTCCCCATAATCAAAAAGAAATATCCCATTTACCCGACGCTTTCCACACAGAAGTTCAACAAGTGCTGGCTGTGCAAGGAATTGCAGATACAAATTTAAAAATCATCTAGATATTAAAGAAGTCCAAATTGTACCAGCAACGTGAAACCTAGATGTCTGGTATTCTTTATATATTTTGTAATTACAATGTCACATAACTGCACGGTTTTTGAGTGTTCAGAATAATAATCAATTTATTCAGAGTGCAGAGACATATGTGGTATTAAATACGTACTAAATAGTATGAAATCAAACTAAATCATTTCATGGTGTACAGAAAACTAATGAACTCTTCAAAAAGTGTTGCAAGATATGAATGCCAGATAACCTGGGGTGGATGAACGAGTGCATCATCGTGCACCCCAACCCTTTCTTAGCTCTCCCATTCAAAATTTCACTTTAAATACATCGTACAAGAATGGATAAAGTGTATTGTTATATCGCAGCGTCAAAGATATTTTATTTAACCATAGAATAAACCGGAACATTGCATGATGAATTCAACCGCTAACATACGATGGAAAAAAGTAAACTTATGGCCTACCTAGAAACAAAAATGTTTGATATTCATACGTTTGATATTATTGGAAGTAACTGGTGAATCCAACACAGCAAATATTACTACAACTTTTTTTGCTAGTTTGAAAGGGAGCAGTATGATAATATGAAGAAACCTATCAGATGAAATTAGTCAATTGGACATAACTTAACAAAGAAATTTCCCTAAAAAAGAACATTTTAGGTGTGAATTTAATATCATCCATTCCCCCACTGCTGATTCGGTGACGTTTTATCGTTAGAATTATCTATAAAATTATATAAGTATCTCAATACTTTTTACTGATGAATGTGTATTTCCATAGCAAATAACTATTTAGTTCGAATAGAGCCAAAATATCCTACAACCCGTGTTTTTTCCTCTCCGGTACGTGCTCCCGAAGGTTCAAATATACTCCATAGAGCAGAATCAACATTCCTGGAAAATTCTTTCCTCGTGCTGCATTTCCCATTTTTTCGCAGAAGCACGAAGGTTGCAGAATAGCCTTCTTTTCTCAATGACCATCATCATTGCGAACAAGATTGCTACAGAGTGCGAGCAAAGTAAGGTAACGTGTCTGAATATGTGAGTACCGCGTTTTGGTTGTGGTCTCCGTGGCGAGGCCTTTGGACCCGAGGGCGGTCGTGACTACAGAGCGGAGATAATGGTCCAGGGAGCGGTAGCCAAACCGCGGCCACCAGCACTGGCCTTTTGTTTTTACAAATCTGGAAATAAGTCTGGGAGAGAAGGCTCCAGCGGTGTCTTTGGGTGTGAATTTAGTTCCCTAATGAACATTGGTCATCCTCCCCTAATGAACACTGGCAATCCATGAACACTTTGATTTTAAGGAGTGTATCAGTGATACATTCATGTATCATTCAATATCCGAAATTTTGTTTTTGAAGCCATCCTATCGGTATTTAAACATAATGCACTCTGAGTTTAGATGTTTCGGCAATCGGAAAATAATGTGGAACAGTTCTTATATTATAAGAGAGTAAAACTCTGCAAAATTCGGCAAAGCTAAATGTGTTGATATTGTCTTCGGTAACCTGGTAATTGGGCTTTGAAGCATTTCAAAGTTACAGAACTATGCTAGAGAATTTAGTTGAGTGTCGCTCACTTTGAGTATTTGATCTGGCGTGCTGTGCCCCTCAGGGGGATACAATTATTGTATCTATGGGAACTAGCGCTCCCAGGGGGACAATGTGAGGGCCCGAGCTAAAGGTTAGGTAGGCTTTCTTTTGTTGAAATAGAATAGGTTTTGTTGTGTTACGGACCATCTTTTTTTCGGTTCACTGCTGTCCTGTTTTTCACCGCCTACCACTTTCTTCTTCAACTTTTTCTTGTTTCATGAACTTCTTTCTTAGCTTTCTGTTTCTGTGCCCTTTCTGCATAGATTCCACGTTCCCTTAACTCCATACTAAATGGTGCCTTCTTCCTTCCTCTCTTTACATCTCATTGTTGAGGATAGGGAGGCTTAAACTAACTAATATACTAATAAACTCTGGCGTGCTGTTACTCAACACTTCGAGACAGAGACTTGCACTCGAACTAACCATAAAGAAAAACAGAAAAATCCTCATAGATTCAGCATCTACATTAAGAACTGGACCTAATTACACAATAGAAACCGCACAATTATTTCTTGAACGTGATGCAGTGACTATAAGAAGTCGTCGACATCTCATAAATTGGCATCATCATCTATCTCACAATATGGTCAGAAATCTGTTTGGTGTCGATCTTGCTCCACCACATTTTTCATGGTGCTACTCAGAATACTTATGTTTCCTCTCTCTCGAGTCTCAAAATTCAATATTTTTAACAGTAAGGGATCTTGCTCAGCGATCACAAAAAAGTTTCTGCGCTACAGAGTGTGCCAAAATGATGCGAATTCCTCGAACATGAAAATGTCCAAAACAGACCCAGAGTGTGTCCACAACACCTGCTACTGGATGTTATTATGTTGAAGCGAACGCAGATTCGGAACACTATAATGCGAAACACGCGTCTCGATATTAGCTTTCACGGAGAGCTGACCTTCGAACAATAATAAACGTTTTCAATGCATCAAAAAAAAAGAGTTTAAAAATTTTTGAGGAACTATACCTTTTCAAGTGAAAACTTACCCACTAATCACGCTCGAAATAGTTTTCATACGATTACAAAATAGAAATTTCAGCCAACCTCCTTTGCACTTACAAGCCATGGGTTCAGGTGACACTGTGATCTTAAAATGCTTTTCACGTAGAGAGACCTTCACACATCTCTTGCTTTGGATCCCCGATTCCTTGAAAGTTACATTAACTGGAAAAATAAAGTGCCTGCGATGACTGATACTGTGAAGAAAGGAAAGTTTCAAGTTTGAGAGGACAGCTGAAAATGTCCTCTAATTTTGCTTGGAAAGACTTTCATATGGCTCTTGCTCCGAATACCCCATCATTTAAAAGTTGAGTGAACTCGAAAAATGAAGTGCTTGCGATGACTGATGCTTTGGAGAAAGGAAAGTTACAGGTTTGTGGGCACGGTTGAAATTGCTGCCAGATGCGAGTGACATGAGTGTCCAGAGTGGTGTCGAGTCAGAAGATTGCAGCGTCTGCGGAGCTACTCTGATGTATGATAATCTGTGATGACCTCGCTGTGATGCAACACCTGAAGGTTCGGATCTGCTGCAGGCCGGTCACTATCGTGTTCCAACGGAGCAACAACAGTTGTGCTTGGCCAGATGGTACGGATGCAACTTTTGCACGTACATTACTTGGGAAGGTTGATGGATCGTCAAATTCTCGGAAATTGAGTCCGTCAAACTTTCTAGAGTTTTTTGTGTTTTTGGTAAATAAATAGCACAGTGTACCGTACGCGACAAGTTTTGACAATGATTATAGGGAAGGGAATTATACTAGAGTTCAATTTTTGCTTCGTGACAGGCATTAGTTGATGGCTTTGTCTGCGATGCACAACTTGTGTACAACTCTGATGTTAGGGGGAATGATTTTGGGTGACTTATTGAAAAAATATTTTACTTCCAACTAGTATGGATGAATTACTTCACGAGTGTCATGGATTACGCATTATTGTACCGATGCACGTGTTGTGTAAATACATATATTAATTGGTAAGTTGCACACTTTGGTGAAGAGTGCTATCGTAAGGCGATGTAAAAAAAATGATTTTTTAAATATAATTATTTGCGAATTTATATTATTTGAAAAATTGGGACTGTTGTGCACAATGTTATAAATATGGGATATTAAGAAAATTGGCTCATTATTAGTTCATGGATGTTATTTGATGAAGTGTACAATATCGAAAAATTGTTCTCGTAATGCGATATTAAGGTAATATTTCATATATTACTGGGGAATTGGTGTTATTCGGTTAATTGTGTGCTGTTGTGCTCATCGTTTTCGTTATTAGATATTAAATCAATATACTGCACAATATTGGTAAGTTGATATTATCTGGTAAATTGTGCTCTATCGTGCTCAGCGGTCGTTGTGTGAAGTTAAAAAATCCTAACGCGTGCGAGAGCGCAGACCGTGAGATAATTGCAGCCATATTCTCGTGGTTTATTGACGAATCGAGAAGATTCTCTAAAAGAGCTCTTTGAAATGCAGTGCAAATTGCAACATCGGGTTTCATTATTCTTCCCGATAGGTCGTCTCTCAATACATCAATACATCAATACATTGAGATAGAATTTCCTGTTACCAAGCCAGGATTCAAAAAAGTGTTGGAGTTAATTTCTGGGCCTCGGTGTGGATGTTATTGTAATCCGTATAATTTTTAGACGCTTCATTGAAGAAATGTTATATTTCGTTACGGTACAAAGGAAAATCTATTTTGCGAAGCAAATTCACAATGAAAGAAATACAGAAGAAGTACTTTAAAAACATTTACTCTGAACGTTTCGAGCCTAAGCTCATTCTCAACAAAAAGTCTGCAAATAAAATAATAAACAAGTCAATGCATGCAAAATTACAGAAGCTCAGAATATAAGCACGAAAAAAAGACAAAATAACAATAATAATAATAATTTATCGGTTGACTATTTTCAGAGGGTATGCACTCTGCATTTCGTTGAGAGTGGGTTTGAGTTTATGAATGAATAATGACTCTAAAATACGAAGGTCTAAGTTGGCGGTACAAGTATCTAATTTTTTAAATTTGCTAATGTCAATAATCTGTTCACAAGAATCATTACTACAATGTTGTCTGATACTAGAATGAGTAGGAGAGGTAAGCAAGCAACCTGTACGATGAATTCGACCAGCATGTTCAGCAACCCTACATGCGATCTTCCCTCGTCTATAATTTCAGTTGTGCGCATTGCGCATCTCAGTATGTGGGTTCCACCAACTGAGCACTTTACGTCAGGGTTGCTGAACATGCTGATCGAAGTCATCGTACAGGTCGCTTGCTTACCTCACTCACTCATTCTAGCGTCAGATAACATTTTAGTAATGATTCATGTGAACAGATTATTGACATTAGCAAATTTAAAATATTAGATACTTGTACCGCCAACTTAGACCTACGTATTTTAGAGTCATTATTCATTCATAAACTCAAACCTTCTCTCAACGATATGCAGAGTTCATACCCTCTGAAAATAGTCAACCGATAAATTATTATTGCTATTTTTTTTCGTGCTTATATTCTGCGCTTCTGTAATTTTGGGCGTACTGACTTGTTTATTATTTTATTTGCAGACATTTTGTTGAGAATGAGCGTAGGCTCGAAACGTTCAGAGCAAATGTTTTTAAATTTCTTGTTCTTTCTTCGTTACAGTAATTATGTAATCACCCGAAAATGCAGTTCCAGTGCTAAAAACTTCCAATATCTTTGTCATTTGATCGAGATTTTGCTTCGAACCCGATTTTTTCCATTCACAATTGGAAATTATCTGTCATTGAAAATGCTGATGATTACATCTATCAAAATGGTGTATAATCCATCGTTAGAGTTGGTACACACTGGAGTTCGAAAAAATATTACAGGTGAAGTCCCTCTCCATGGTTATTGATAATAGAATACCAGGGCTTCATTTTACTCGTAAGAGAAAATGTGATAATGAGCGATAAATCATCGAGAGTTGAGGCTTCATTCTGCAGCCTTAAGTGTCTTCAAACAACTTCTTCATTTCTGTTTTTCTCAATCAGGGAAATCACGGCGTCACCGAGCAGAGGTTTTTGTAAAGAGAAGTAATCGACACTGTTTTTCGTTCGGTTCGGGTGCCTAAGTACATGGTAATGACCGTAATAAATTTTTATTAGATTACGTACAATTTGTGTTTATTACTGATAAGTGTGCATAAACTGAGTTACCATCCATGAGATACATCTTTCATCGGCAAAATAACTTCTAAGCTTAAATTTTCAAGTTCGCGTTCCAAACTTTGCGTGAGAATCGACAGTAATTTTTTTGAACGCTGCCTTTTTACGCTATGTAGTCTTCATTGAGGTAAAATAATAGTCAACCCTGGACCAAAACCATCGTTTTGGAGCGCAGATCCTCACGTACATCGACAAAGGCTAATCATCAGTGAGTTGAGATGTAATTAAAATCAAATTGATATCAGTTTCTGGGTTCATACATAAAAATGTAATTTTTCCCAGCATACGCTGGGGAAAATTTCCACAACGAAAGTTAAACTTGGAGATTCGACAAAGTTTATTCAAATATTTTGTACCTGCAGTGTTTTTTATTGTTTCATCCATTTACATTGCTTACCGTTTTGAACTGCTGATTAAGCAAATTGTTTACGTTGAAGAAAGCCGTAG
Organism: Morinoia aosen; assembly: GCA_030386875.1. Lineage (NCBI taxonomy): Eukaryota > Metazoa > Arthropoda > Malacostraca > Amphipoda > Talitridae > Morinoia > Morinoia aosen. The sequence goes on along the minus strand of CM059573.1, from coordinate 19,008,308 downwards.
AATATTTATCGAATCTTAAGACAGTTGAAGTTTAAAAGACGTCAAAACTCTTTTATCCAACACAATTAGTTCTATCGCTTCTATGAAAATAGAAGCATTTGCTAGCTCACACACTGGGTACCGCGATAGCGCAACGGTGTAGGTTATGCGTATGTGTAGATCAAACAGCACATGGGGATGTGCGTTAAAAAATGTGTTGTTAAAAAGTAGTTAGCTAATTCCCTTGCCATGATATCGTAACGGCATTAATAACATCCAAGGAAACAATACAAGGAAACAATAAGAGGAACAATACAAGGAAACAATGAAACATTCCACCATTTGATCGCGTCCGGTCGCAAAATTTCCCCATTTACTCAACTCATCTGCTAAATTCATTAAAAATCAAAGAAGATTCCATTCCAAGATTTTTCTTGGTGTAATGGAAATTCAGTATTTCCAGCTATATCGATAGTGACTGAATAATTTGAAACGTTTGAGGCACAAACTACGAGTCTTAGCTTGAGGAAGGCAATGCTACTATATCATTCAAAATTAGTGCACGTGTTCTCGTAGAAAGCGTAGAGAACAGACTCCCGACTATAGAGCTGTTGTGGAAAAATACCTCTAACGAAACAACATATTTATCGTTCAGGGATGACTGCGTTTTCACTGGGAGCTTTAATCCGCGCAAGTTCAGATACGCCGACCCCTAAAAACTAAGAAGCGCCGATCGCTAATATATAGTCTACCTAATCATTTTGCAGGGCTAATGAAAGGCTGTAATGATTTTGCGTGTAGGACACGCGTCGCGCCGCCACCACGGCCAGTTTCTTAATCAATTTTAATACTCAACGGGACGGATGGTGCTTGATTAGAATCCGTCACGGCTGAAGAATGAGGAATCCGCCATTAGCCGTTCCTGAGCGAGGTTATTAGTTCTTACAACAAAGCTGATACTTTAACAAGAGCAATTAAGTAATATAACAAGCTATCCGTGATATGGAACATTGGAGCTACCCATTCCCTAGCGTACTTGCTCCGAGCTATACTTAGCCGGTGTCCAATTACGTGCACGGCCGCGGCCCTCAGAAAAAGCTCAACTTAAGCACAATAATTGGCGGTTGTAGGTCGATTTTGCTGACGGTGATGGTAGGTTGGTCTTGATAGTCGATACCAGGTACACTGTCTTACATATTCCGCTCATTTGACTGGCAACTAAGGACCCATTCACGGCACTCGGGATAGCTACTGATGGCGAGTAATCCAAGCGCTTGGTATGTTAACACCAAGCTTTAAAGCAGGGCCAACAATAGCAGCGGTTTTACGACTTCTCAAGAGGCCACCTGGGTCGAAAACTGAAAGCAATTGATCGTCAGGATTTCGTTAAGAAAGTTGATTGGAAGTTCTGAAAATGTGGAAATAGGTTGCTTATGCCTGTTGCATCTCTTGGTCAGTTTATTAAGGTCAGGATTTTGCAGTTTCTGTGTTCGATATCGTGGTCGAAAGATAAGAATATTCACACTGGCTTATGCCTTCGTGAAATTCTCTAACAAATTTGTTGGGTTACAGAATTCTTGCCTTTTCAAAATAAAATTTACCACACTAGTACAAGATTTCCCACCACGCGAACACCATCATGTCCTACTATTTTCTCACATTTCACCTCCCATCATTTGACAACCATCAATACCCATAAATAAAATACCCATCGAATAAAATACTCATCCATACGTAAGTGAAAAATGACTCAATTTTCTCGTTATTAATATGAGGCCTTTTTTTAAGAATTCCGAAAGATTTTAAATTATAAATATTTTGTGTTGAAAGTCTAAGCAAAAAGTACAATTCCTTGAGTAAACTCGTTGGAACTTCTAGATTTTACTTAGATGTCGGCACTTCACTTTTTGTAAGGTATGCAACATTGTAGTTTGAATTGCGTAATATCTGCATCATGCAAATGCAAAGATCATCATTTGCAACGGAAGGTGCATTTTGTAAATTTTATACTCTGACAGTGCCTTTCGTATCGCGTTTCAATAGTACACCATCTATCCCGTGCAAAAGTAGTGTACTATCTATAACGTACGTTTGGTGTACTGTCTCTAAACTCAAAAAGTGTTCAATCAATGAAGTATAAACGGTGTATTCTCTATGTAAATTAAAATGGCGTACTATCTAAAGGCATAAACGCCATATTATCTCTAATTTATAGTTTGTGCATTATATAGGAAAATATTTTACGCTATGGAATTATTTTATTTATTCGTTTATGTACAATAGAATGGAGCAGGTGACATGGATGTGGAGCGGTTTGAATCCGAACGAGAGGCGTCATCGTTCTAGGTGTGGCCAATCCGGGGCACAGATTCGGAAACACGGTGGTCACTTCTATCGGGGAAAATACACCTCCTCTCGTTAGCTAGCCAATTGAACGGTTTTCTTTTAAGAAAATATTATGACGTCATCATTGCGACATGTCGTTAAGTGTCAGGCTATTGTCACAGATGTCGACTAGTGCCTTGCAATCTAACGGGAGGGAAAATAATTCTCTCCCAAATAACTGAGCTCTCTTATCAGAGATACTTGAGAAACGTACTTCCATCACGATCTTCAAAATTTCAAGGGAGAAATATTTGAAAAGAAAAACTTCAATGGCAAAATTAAAAAGGAAGGACTGAAAACTAAGAAAATCTTCAATGGCAAAACTATGAAGTAAACTTGAATGGAGAAAAGCTAAGAAGAGAAACTTGAAATGCAAAAAAATAAGAAGACAGTTTTTAAGAAGAAAAACTAAAGAGAAATTTCATTAGCTTGAATTCATTTTCAGCTCAACTTTCGAAGCCTGTTTTATCAGCACGAAAAACTCCTTAGCTCGATTCATTCGGCTTAAAAATTCGACGCTTTTAAAACAGCTCAACATCTTCATTAGCTCGATTTCGTTTTCGGCTCAAATTTTCGACGCTTGAAAAACAGTGAAACATCATTAAAAGCTCTACCAGATCAAACTCCAAATACTGCCGAAAATTATTCGCATCTAAAAAACTGTGAGAAAACCCCAACTTGAATAAAATTAAGTCAGCAGAACCTAACTTTTCTCTTAACCCTGAAAAATCAGGAAGATTCCTCCGGAATAAAAGCCTCTGAAATTACGGCCCTCAGAATCTCTAGGGACACATCAAAGGTGGCTCCCAAGAAGGACCAACCTAAATAATTCGCAATCGGGCCGAACAGGATTCGTCCACCTAAAATAACCTATAACTGCCGCCCAACGTGGATTCGCCTAACTATCGATCTAATATTAAGCTAACAGTTGTGCTAGATTTGATGCAAGCAGTGTTGCCATGTATAATATAAGCGCTGCTATTGGTTCGTTGCCATAATGTCAGTATTGCCCCACGTCGGTGTAAAAAGACTGCTTTGACCCCTTCTTGTATCTTCTACCGTGATTCGGCCCGGGGGCATATTCTCGACGTAAGTTCTAGATTCTAGATGCAACACCACTCCAAGCTCATAATATGCGTAGCGTTGTTAACTAAATTGTCAACGTGTGCAAAATTTTAGAGCATGAATCTATCATTTCTCAACTGACCTAAAATTTGGTGGTCTCGCGAGTGCTCCGTTGAAGTTTTTACTAATTAACGCGTTTAAATTTTTGTTAGCACTAAATTAAGCGGCGTGAGAGTGGCAACCGTGGCTTTCCAACGACTGGATATCAGTCGCAGGTGAAAAACAAAATCGAGTGTTTTTGAAAATTTAAAAATTAGTGTATCACGATATAAAAAATTATTTGCAACATTAAAAGATTCTGTAGAAGATTTCACTGTATTTCAACCATTTTTTGACTCAAAAACATAGATTTGAAAACTGATGTTGAACTGTTGAGTTCGGGTTTCAATATTCTTCAAACTCTAGGTATTCTACGTCATATCTACGGGAATCTAGTTTGCCGCGGTAACTTGCATTTTCTATTGTTTTTCTGATAAAGGGAAATCTATAATTAGCGCTAACGAGAAGACTTACAGAGGTGCATTTCCTCTTACATTAGTTCAGTTGGACCTTATTTGATGCTGTCTTCCAGTTCATGTTTCTATCTTCAATTTGAGGCGGTTTCTCAATTCACGTTTGAACTCTCAGTTCGATGCTGTTTTCTAGTTCATGTTTCAATTTTCAATTTGATGATTTCTTCCAATTTATGTTTCAATTTTCTATTCGATGCTGTCTTCCAATTCATGTTCTAATTTTCAATTTGAGGCTGTCTACCAATTCATGTTTCAATTCTTACTTTGATGCAGTCTTCCAATTCAAGTTTCAATTTTGGGCACGAGAGACCAGTTTCCAGCGGTGTTGTATTGCTCACCGAACGATCGTGAGAGCAGGGTTCGCTCCTCAGTACTGACTGAACAGCTTATGGAAGGAGAAAACTAAAAAATTTCTCTAATGTCAAGTGTCTGAAGTAAGAAATAACTTGTAATTTTGTTGAGAAATGGAAAATTCAGTAATACATCCTCTTACACTGTCTTTTAATTTTTTTCACAATTTTTACATACGTTTATTTTTGAATTGTTACTTCCTTCTTTCAACCAATTTTTTTGAGTCGAGAAACGGGCTCACACAACTAGATATTGTGTTCGTTTGTACTGAAAGACAATTCTGTGATAGTGAAAGTACCGACGAGCCTCTCGTAATCTGAAAAATATACTCCGCTCTGCACCTACATTCCCTCCGGATATATAGAGGCATGAAATTTCCTCCTCATTACAGAAGTAAAATAATCAGATACCGCTAACTTTTCATAATAATCTCATTTACAGTATAACATTTTCAAACGCATACCGCAGCTAACATTCTAAAACCACTTTAGGAGAATTTTGCCAACAGAGTAAACAATTAAAGTTTACAGTACATGACACTGAACCGTCCCTTGAAGCATCAGTATCGCCTTGCTTTACGAACATATCTCGAACACTATCAACAATTCTAGACTAGAAATAAATCCTCGTAGATTAATCTTTTAAATCACAAGGATTCAAGACCATTAAAATGGATTGAAGTTGATTGCATCGATAGACGAGTTGAAGCAGATGTGTGACTTGCATCGATAGACGAATTGAAACAGATGTGAGACTTGCATCGATAGAAGAGTTGAAGCAGATGTGTGACTTGCATCGATAGACGAGTTGAAGCAGATGTGTGACTTGCATCGATAGACGAGTTGAAGCAGATGTGTGACTTGCATCGATAGCCGAGTTGAAGCAGATGTGTGACTTGCATCGATAGACGAGTTGAAGCAGATGTGTGACTTGCATCGATAGAAGAGTTGAAGCAGATGTGTGACTTGCATCGATAGACGAATTGAAACAGATGTGAGACTTGCATCGATAGAAGAGTTGAAGCAGATGTGTGACTTGCATCGATAGACGAATTGAAGCAGATGTGTGACTTGCATCGATAGAAGAGTTGAAGCAGATGTGTGACTTGCATCGATAGACGAGTTGAAGCAGATGTGTGACTTGCATCGATAGCCGAGTTGAAGCAGATGTGTGACTTGCATCGATAGAAGAGTTGAAGCAGATGTGTGACTTGCATCGATAGACGAATTGAAGCAGATGTGTGACTTGCATCGATAGAAGAGTTGAAGCAGATGTGTGACTTGCATCGATAGACGAGTTGAAGCAGATGTGTGACTTGCATCGATAGACGAGTTGAAGCAGATGTGTGACTTGCATCGATAGACGAATTGAAACAGATGTGAGACTTGCATCGATAGAAGAGTTGAAGCAGATGTGTGACTTGCATCGATAGACGAATTGAAGCAGATGTGTGACTTGCATCGATAGAAGAGTTGAAGCAGATGTGTGACTTGCATCGATAGACGAGTTGAAGCAGATGTGTGACTTGCATCGATAGCCGAGTTGAAGCAGATGTGTGACTTGCATCGATAGAAGAGTTGAAGCAGATGTGTGACTTGCATCGATAGACGAATTGAAGCAGATGTGTGACTTGCATCGATAGAAGAGTTGAAGCAGATGTGTGACTTGCATCGATAGACGAGTTGAAGCAGATGTGTGACTTGCATCGATAGACGAGTTGAAGTAGATGTGTGACTTGCATCGATAGACGAATTGAAACAGATGTGAGACTTGCATCGATAGAAGAGTTGAAACAGATGTGCGACTTGCATCGATAGACGAGTTGAAGCAGATGTGTGACTTGCATCGATAGACGAATTGAAACAGATGTGAGACTTGCATCGATAGAAGAGTTGAAACAGATGTGCGACTTGCATCGATAGACGAGTTGAAGCAGATGTGTGACTTGCATCGATAGACGAATTGAAACAGATGTGTGACTTGCATCGATAGACGAGTTGAAGCAGATGTGTGACTTGCATCGATAGACGAATTGAAGCAGATGTGTGACTTGCATCGATAGACGAATTGAAACAGATGTGTGACTTGCATCGATAGACGAGTTGAAGCAGATGTGTGACTTGCATCGATAGACGAATTGAAACAGATGTGAGACTTGCATCGATAGCTGAATTGAAACAGATTTACAACGCTCTATCATGAGAGAAGTCCAGTAGAAAGAAAAGATGGTTTATTTTATCAAGTTTTATCAATATCATCGTGTATACTGGATTTTCAATTGCATTAGAACTGCTGAGTTGCGTCAGTCAATCCTGCATTTTTAGGCTTCCTCAGCCTTTTCGAAAATACAGAATTGACTGGCGCACCCTGTGCAACCAGGAAACAAAGACAGTTACCCCAGATCGAGCCCGACACCCTTTTCCGAAACCTAGGACACAATTTTAGGTCGAGTGGAGAATTATGGCCAAGTTTTGCCATAATTTGTTGCCATTTTTTAACTCTTTTGTTACCACACTCTGCAGTTCTCAAGTAATTCACTGTACTTTCATTCTCAACCTAATTCACTAACAAATTAACTATATGTCAACTGATTTTCATACGTACTTTGATAGTAGGATACTCTAGAAGTCCCTGAACTTATTCGGGCCCACAAGCAGCTATACTCAAATGTGTGAATTGTACTAGACTTACAAGATACCATCTACTGCTGTATGGCTTGTGATAAATAAATTGTTTAAGTTGTTTAAATATTTTTGTTGCAGAGAAGAGGGATGCATTTTCAGTTTGAATTCTGATTTTTTTTAACCAGCACTCACAAGTTTTGCAGATATGGACAGCCTTTTATCAGATCCTTATGAAAGTACCAACACTGATGAACAAAATGGAAATAACTTTTCCTAATTGAATGTCTTTTAATATTTTCAACCACAAATATTTCCCTGGAAAGCTTATAAATTTGCCCATTCAATGTACTTTCAATGTCCTAAGTTTTATTATTTGAATAATGTATTTATATACGGCAAACTTTTCATTACTGAAAATAATAATGACGATTTTTTCATTCAAAATTAATTTAGATTAGGTTGATTCAACTTATCTTGACACGAACATAATTAATTTTACTTGGATTCGAATAGAAGGAATATAAGCTCGACCAGTTCACCAATCTCATTATCAACTGTATTTATTTTAAAACAGACTCGCCGTCCTTCAATGTGATGCACGGTCCTCAAATATTTCACTCATTTCGATTTGAAGTTCACATCAGGTAGTACGTCTATGTTACGCTATAGCTCACTCCTGCAAACCATTTCATTTACACTGGCATTGGGATCAAATTTTGCTACGAGTATCCTGCAATACAATTGAAAAACAAAATGACCGTAATTCGAATGGTCAAGATTCGTCTTAATGCTCTGTAGATTGGCCTGGTATCTATTATTAGCTAAATTAAACTTCCAAAAGACAAAACCCAGGCAGTTCTTCCTAAGAATAAAAAAAACACTGCCAACTTCACTCCGGTATGGGGCCAGTTATTTCACAGCATATTTGGCCATGCATTTTTTCCAAGCCATTCTAAACACACGACTGCTCCAAAAAAACACGAGGATACCCACACTGCTATACCAGCATCGGACAATATCAAGCGGTCTTGATCAATCTTCTTCAGGGGGGCTTGGCTTTGAATGTCAAACAGCATCATTCAAATGCCATTAAAGACAATAATTGGGTGTTGAGAGTGCGGTTGTTGGTACCAGAGTAACCTGAGAAGCCTGCATAATAGATGCAGCCCATCTCTGCTGTTTTCTACGACGATAAGTCATCCACCCCTAGCACCAAATAAGCAGGAATGTTTCAGGTACTGACTCGAGACTGCAAGTCATAGGTTTTTGCGCCCAATCTGCGCGAGGCAGGAACGCTACCTACCATCTTCTTCGAAGATCCGCTGAGACTCTAATCAATCGACCGCGATGAACGTCGCAGATAGCCGTGTAAAGACTCCTAAATTGTACTATTTTTACACTCTTGCAAGGGAGAAACCAATATTTATTGGTTCTTATTGATTCTAGACCGAGATGTACCATTGGTGGCTTTAGACAAGGTGCATTTTTTAATGCCTTTTACTGATACAAAGGAAGGATATAACTTTACGGGATTACCATCCATCAAATCGATAAGAGATCGCTTTAGATTGTCTAATGAATTACCTTAAAATGGAGGGTGCGCATTCGCAACTGCTAGTTGTACTCTTAGTCGGTGCCGCTGTCAATTTTTGGACTCCTCAGGTTCTACATCGTCTAAGTGAATTTCTACTGTCAAAAAACAAGCGCCAACAGCTCCAAAAGACAAATAGCAGCACGCTGATAGATTTATGGTGTTGCTTATACAGCACTACTGTACAAAACTGCAGGTTGTCATATTGTGTCCGAATTTTCTGACGCAATTCATCACAAGGCTTCGAGGAAGCTCTGCTATGAAGGTGACATGGGCGACTTTCTGAGGGCCGTGTATTTCAAAGTGCGAGACGTGAAAAATATTCCCTGAATTTTATTTACGGCTTGAGGTAGAGTGGCGTCCATAACAGGGGCTAGAAGGGAATGAATAAGTTGTTACGGTAAGGTTTCCTTCTTTATGGTAGGAATAGAATTCTAAAAAAAATGAAATAGGGAGTCTAAACCGTAAAAGATGCGGCTTATGTACAAAACGCTATTTAGACAATATTTTCCCTTACCGTCTTTCATTTTCATCGCGTTAAAACTTCAACAACTGAACTTTTGGTTTCGGTGTCTTCAATCTTTAAATTTAAAATCTAATTTCAATGAGAGTCTTATTTGCTTTAATCACCGTATATATCCCATGGCTCGATCATTATTTGAAAACAAGCAACATTGGCAAGGGTTCATTTGAACAATTTTGCAGGTACACAATCTTCCAGAAGAAAGAAATGAAGGTAATTGATGGCAAATTATACAAAAATGTAACTTCATGTATAAACCATCGTAAAATGTAACTGTTAGCTCTAGCGCTCTCAACACATTTTTAAAACAACTATCTTTTTTACAAAAACACATTGAACAGCTTTTCGGTAATTTCTTCCATCACTTTCTTAATTTTTCCTAGTAAAAATTGAAACATAAATTTGATTCAGTTTCATAATTAAGCACTCTCTTTACTAACTACAAATTCTGTAAGGTAAGCTAAAAACTTTTTGAAAAAGTCGTAGCACGCCATCAACCGGTAATCTATAGTTTAATCACTTCACAACTGAAGTATTAGCTTGACATTTGTCGCATCATATTAAATGGTCTTATATTTTCCTCATTCATAACACGGGATGCAACCCAGAATAATAGCATTGGCATGACAGTCCTTACATGGATTTCAATATCATGAGAACAATAAACTGAACATCTTTCTTCGAGAACGCTTGGTGGACTCGATCAGTCGCTCCCGATTAACTATCGAGTTAAAGCTTTTCAGAGCTGTTACATATGACAGCCGCCTTCATGAGTATCCTCAAATGGCAGATTTCGACTGGAAAATGTACCTGTTCTTTGTTTCTTATCTCTAAATAAATACGAAGAACATTTTGAATTCCTAGACGTTTACGCTGCCAAATTTCACCCTAGGCCAGGGGTTCACAACTTGGAGTACTGGCACCTCCAGGGGGTGCGAGACCATATTCCAGGGGCTGCGAGACGATATTCCAGGGCCTGCGAGACCATTTTCCAGGGGGTGCGAGACGATATTCCAGGGGGTGCGAGACCATATTCCAGGGGCTGCGAGACCATATTCCAGGGGGTGCGAGACGATATTCCAGGGGCTGCGAGACCATATTCCAGGGGCTGCGAGATCGTATTCCAGGGGGTGCGAGACCATATTCCAGGGGGTGCGAGACCATATTCCAGGGGGTGCGAGACAATATTCCAGGGGGTGCGAGACCATATTCCAGGGGGTGCGAGACGATATTCCATGGGCTGCGAGACCATATTCCAGGGGGTGCGAGACCATATTCCAGGGGGTGCGAGACCATATTGCAGGGGGTGCGAGACCATATTCCAGGGGGTGCGAGACCATATTCCAGGGGCTGCGAGACCATATTCCAGGGGGTGCGAGACCATATTCCAGGGGGTGCGAGACCATATTCCAGGGGGTGCGAGACCATATTCCAGGGGCTGCGAGACCATATTCCAGGGGGTGCGAGACCATATTCCAGGGAGTGCGAGACGATATTCCAGGGGGTGCGAGACCATATTCCAAGGGGTGCGAGACCAAATTCCAGGAGGTGCGAGACGATATTCCAGGGGCTGCGAGACGATATTCCAGGGGGTGCGAGACCATATTCCAGGGGGTGCGAGACCATATTCCAGGGGGTGCGAGACAATATTCCAGGGGCTGCGAGACCATATTCCAGGGGGTGCGAGACCATATTCCAGGGAGTGCGAGACGATATTCCAGGGGGTGCGAGACCATATTCCAAGGGGTGCGAGACCAAATTCCAGGGGGTGCGAGACCATATTCCAGGGGCTGCGAGACCATATTCCAGGGGGTGCGAGACCATATTCCAGGGAGTGCGAGACGATATTCCAGGGGGTGCGAGACCATATTCCAAGGGGTGCGAGACCAAATTCCAGGGGGTGCGAGACCATATTCCAAGGGGTGCGAGACCATATTCCAGGGGGAGCGAGACCATATTCCAGCTGCTGCGAGACCATATTCCAGGGGCTGCGAGACCATATTCCAAGGGGTGCGAGACCATATTCCAGGGGGTGCGAGACCATATTCCAAGGAGTGCGAGACCATATTCCAGGGGCTGCGAGACCATATTCCAAGGGGTGCGAGACCATATTCCAGGGGGTGCGAGACCATATTCCAAGGAGTGCGAGACCATATTCCAGGGGGTGCGAGACCATATTCCAAGGGGTGCGAGACCATATTCCAGGGGGAGCGAGACCATATTCCAGCTGCTGCGAGACCATATTCCAGGGGCTGCGAGACCATATTCCAAGGGGTGCGAGACCATATTCCAGGGGGTGCGAGACCATATTCCAAGGGGTGCGAGACCATATTCCAGGGGGAGCGAGACCATATTCCAGCTGCTGCGAGACCATATTCCAGGGGCTGCGAGACCATATTCCAGGGGCTGCGAGACCATATTCCAGGGGATTTTCATTTTAGTTGGATTTTCATTTTAGGTACGAGATTCCAATGAAATTTCTTTTGGAGTAAGGGGCGAAAAAAAAGTTGAGGGCCTCGGCCCTAGTCTATGAAATTGTCTCACTTTGAGACAAAATTAAGCGATAAAAATGTTCGAGAATAAAACTGAAACATTCAATTTTATCACGGTGATACCACCACACACAGGGATTGTATTACGCAACATTTTATTCAAGGTTCTTTTTGTTCAAAAGTTTATTGTCACACGAGAAATGGGTAACTAGTACTGGAAAAATTTTTACCAGATGTAACAAAGAATTAAAATGAAAAGCAAGGCGAAAATCGATGTACGAATTGCCATTTTATTATTACAAATAGTAAAGTCTAAATGAATAAAATTGAACGTTTCGAACTAAACAGTTCATCTTCAGCAAAGAAAAGAATTCTGCAACAAAACAAAACGAGAATGAGTAAATTGAAACTACATTATTCAAAAGAATACTACAACATATACAGAAAAATAGTCGTAGATCTAAAACTAAAATATTAAACAAAATATTCAGCACTCAATGAGACGCGTCAATGCGGATTCAGTTTTAGATTACGTTAGAGAACGATACGGTAAAGAATTAAAAATTTCATTATCTCCTCAATTACGGTAAGACGGAAAACCTCGATGAATGATCTTTTAATATCATTGTTTTCAAGCCTGATGAATAGGGCGAGTTTCTGACCTACAAGTATTGTTTACAAATTGAATATTTGAGAGCAGCTTTACTTCTGAGAACCTTCTTCAGGATAAAAAAAATATGATGTCCAGGTGCTCGGTTTATTAATAGGATCCAAGCATGCAAACTAGTCGGCTCACATTCATGTCATAAAGTCCCTTTCCAAATCAATTATACAACCTCACGTAAAATTGTCCGAGTTTTCTGACTATGAAATAATAACTCTATCGAAAGCGATGCCATTTCAAAACATGGTAGAGCAATTCAATGCTAAAGCGCAAATTAATCCAGCGAAGAGCATTAAAACATCATTCCCCCCTACCATTTTACCTCACTTGCAGCCCTGGTAGTCTACCTACCATTCTACCTCACTTGCAGCCCTGGTAGTCTACCTACCATTCTACCTCACTTGCAGCCCTGGTAATCTACCTACCATTCTATCTCACTTGCAGCCCTGGTAGTCTACCTACCATTCTACCTCATATGCTCGCACACAAGTTTGTTCCAAGCCTCGTTTGCATGATGCTCGACAAATTGAAATCTCCAGCGTGCGCTGCGGATGCCGTCCTTTCTGTTCCCATTCTCGAGAAAAACTCGTCAGGTTTCCGGGGTGGCAACGCGCGATCCTGGAGGAGCCGCGTGGGACTTAACTGAGAGGCGTGAGGTGAGTCTTTTCAAGTCCTGTCCGTTGCGTCACCTGCCGCATTGTTGTCTTCAGTCCGTGCATGTCACCTGCTATTTAGTGTGTTAAAAACTGCACGAATTTGTTGTCCCTGAAGGTCTTGTCACTTAATTGCGTCACCTACCGCATAGTTGTCTTTAGTTCACTTATGTCACCTGTTATTTACTGTGTTAAAAATTGCACGAATTTGTAGTCCCTGCAAGTTCAGTCAGTTGCGTCACATACCGTATTGTTGTCTTCAGTCCTCGTACATCGCATTCTAATTACCAGTAGGAATTTGTTGTCCCTGCAGTAAGCATCAGATGTAAAATATGTTATACTAAACTTGAAATATAGGCGTAGATCTTCATGCCTTGCTCCTAGTATCGCAGGACCAATGTTGATATTGTCGGACATATCAGCTACCCCGTTCTTATTCTCCAAATGTCTCAGAGGAATGATTTAGCAACTGTAGCTTCATGGAGAACGGGAGATGACCAGCTCCGTAAGCAGTAGAGGAGCAACTCAATGGAGCACTGCAGTGGAGAAGTGAAGTAGCTCCATGGAGCTCTACTGGCTCTATAGTGGAGCAAGCTCCATGGAGCACTGCAGGGAAGCAGCTCCATGAGGCATTGCAACGGAGCAGCTCCATGGAGCACTGCAGCGGACCAGCTCCATGGAGAACTGCAGCGGACCAGCTCCATGGAGCACTGCAGCGGACCAGCTCCATGGAGCACTGCAGCAGACCAGCTCCATAGAACACTGCAGCGGAGCAGCCCAATGGAGGGATGACTTGAACTTGAAGTTGGGGCCGACAGCGTCGGGGCCTTTGTAACGGCCTACAATTCCCTCCGCAATACTCACAATATTCACCCAAAAGAGCGCAGCGCCTGTGTACCAGACGCAGAGCGCGGTGCGCAGCAGGGCTGCAGAGCGCTACGTCCCCACAACCCGCGAGCTGGTCGTAAAAAAGATGGCAGCCAGCAGCAGCAGATAATTAGAGGCAAACGGCTGCTCACGGTCGAGATTGCCTCTAAAACATAATTTAACGTCTCCCAATATGCAGGGTATTTGCAATTATTTTCACTTGAATGTTATTCGTCCACCGCGAAGCCTTCTCATCAGTTTGTTCACCGATTGCTATTTTCCTTGGTATGGCAACGTAATTTTACCAGCGAAGTTTCGACATATTTGCACAGGCCCGGGATTTTACTGACCGGCATTTATTGGTCAAAGACAAAACTCCCAATTCGTTCTTGTCACGCAAGCGCTCACTGATGATCCTTTCTTGGGTCGTAAATTACATAGCTAATTATCCATGCCCTTAGTTAATTAATTCAACGAACAAAGTATTTCAATTTATTAATGCATTCATGAACGCATCCCATCGATCTGAGTGTGACTCGTTCGCTATGAAGGAAATTTTGCCTCAAATTTATTGGATTGGTGGACGGACACCGGAGCAAATTGCAGTGCAGCTCCGCGGTAATAACATTTACTAGCAAAAAACACACTGTTAACTAATCCTAACACTGTTCAATGTGGTACAATTTATATATCCTTAGGAAACTTTCATTCCATGGATTCGGAATTGCGGAATTTGAAATTCCTTCTCAATGTGCGTACCTAAATTTCTGGATTAAAATGTTCATTTTTGCCCCTGAACTGATCACTTCAAAGATGAATTGGATTCTCAATGTGCTCCAAGACAAATTTTACTACAGATGGCACTGTGACACAACCCCTGAATAGTGTTACATGTACAAGTTCTTAGTTTGTAAGTTTGCTCGATAAATTTATGATATTTCGACGTCTTCGAGGGAAATAAAATACAATGTACGCCCACCAATGATATTTTCATTATTAGCAAATTTAACTCCAACGTGAGTGTGATTGAAACCAGAAGTACTGACATTGATTTGAAATCAGAAGCGCAAGTGAGTTACTTTACTAGTCATTTATGTGCAGTGAAAATTGTGAGTTTGAGATGTTTTCTTTCCATTTTGTAATTTTGCGCGCCATTATGTTACATTTTCTATGTTTTTTTAGAGACCCACTTCTCTGCACAACCCGCAGAGCTCGGGCGATGCAATCTGCATAATATGATGCCCAAGGCATTGATTATTCAACTATTGTCTTCTGGTGGTAAGGAATTTTCCGCTTCATATACTATTAATTATACGGTGCTCTTTTAGTCCTTAGGTGTTAAAGCTGTCAACCAGCGCGTCCGCGGAATTGTTAAAGGTTGCTGAGAGGTCAAAAAGATGAAGATTGGAAAGACACAACTTACGTTTGCGAAATTAAGCTTCTCTTCAAGTATGCTGAGATTGTGTTGTGCTTAGGAGCAGAATTAATACAATTCAGCATTCAACAGTTAAAACTCTTCGTTGAGTGAAAAGAATGATCATAATTGGAATTCCAAGGAATTTCACTGAGTAGCTGTTCATCTGTGATCTAAAAGCAACAAATTTACCCCTTCACACTGGAAAAATGAAACATACAAGGATCAAAACAAACGTAGTTAGTTAAACATGAATGGCCTGCTGTGAGACAAGATTGCTCGATAAAAAATCAAAACATTTTTAGTCTACCTGATGGCGCTTCACCGCGCAACGACTTGTTCTGGAAACACTAGCCTCCTTTTACCCTCCAGGGCGACAGCGGCTCAAAATAGTTATGGTGGTGAAGCAGGAAACAACTTTACTGAATATATGGTCGCCAATATCGCATAAAAGTTATTCAACTAAAATGTAACAGTGATGGTTGTTCGCTGAAGTTCCTGTTGATTAAATAATTCAAAAATTCTGGACTGTAGCAATGATAGTTGTTCACTGAAATTCCTATTGATGGAATTTTCTAGGTATTCACTATGCAGAAGTTATGAAGGATTGTTAAATACAGAGCATTTCAGACGAAAAAGTGGGTCAAATTTTGCAACAGGTACGTTGTTCAACTCTTTTTATCACATGTTTTCATCAGATCTTCTGTAAGAAACATTGCAATGCATAGACATTTAATGTATTCAATTTAAACTCGAATTAGAATAGTTAATACATGAGAGTGCACAGTCCACATGAATGAAATCAAACGCTGCCTTTCAAAATAATAGAGTTCATTGCCTTAAAATTAGATATTTTTAAACGGAAGTGTAAGACTTTCACTATCTTTAATTTCACCAAAATTTATTTAAGAAGCAGATACTGTGAAATTAATTTTTTTTAAATCTCAATACTTTCCCAAACAAAAGGAATTTCATACAGCAAATGCTCGCTCATCTGAGGTCTTAAAAACTTGAACACACGCAGCTAGTGAAAAACATAACAATCCGTGGAATATTGTTAAAACATAAGTTAAAAAAGACCAAAGTTACATTTTAACCATCAGAGCTTTAGTCCTTGCAATAGCTAACGAAGAAAATCTAAAGGATATTCACGTAAAGAATTGTCAGGATACCGAGTCGATGAGCGAAATCCTGTATAGAAAACAACATTAATTTAGATCTGAGTTCATGTCAGGTCATGAGAACCCTTCCTAGGCACCTGGAACATATCATGCTCCATATAAACAATCATCAAAATTGGCCGCAAAAACTGCAGTAAACTTGCGAAACTTGCGCCGTCGGTATCAATGGTTTTATTGCAGTCTGCCTTAAAAGATGTGTGAAACGTTATAGATAATTAGTTAATTTTATTATGGTTAACGTGTCTTAGGAAATGGGAAAAATTTTGTGTTTTCCAACATCGGAAATGCTTCTCTCAGTAGTATTATCTATTATCAAAGTGAACACATTATTAATTTCGCCGATCTTCAGTCTGTTCTTGAATCGTTTGTCGAATATACTGTTAAATCTAGTCCATATGAGCTATATTGTGAAATGAAGTATGTAATTTCGAGTTATTTATCTCATTGATCAGTCTAATGCGTCTCTAGTTTAAGTGAATTAGGTTAAACATTATTGTACTCCTAAGACTAACCTTGATGGTAGGATGCCCTAGAAGTCACTGAACTTATTCGGGCCCACAGGTAGCTATACTCAAATTTGACCATTGTACTAGACTTAAAAAACATTTTTTCTCTGTATCACCTGTGGTAAATATATTGTTTTAAATTGTTTTTTTTTTAATATCTTTCCAGTCCGATTTACAGAGGTCTACTAAGGCACACGCATGAGCCCCTGTGGCTAAAAGTGGTTATTGGAAAGCTAGTGCCCTATGACTACGACTATAGTTTCATAAAACCTTAGTAAATTTTGCTAAGAAAATGATATTTATAGATACGTATAGGTATAACTACCGAAACGTTTTTTAATAAATATAAATTAACTGTAACTTTCAATTAGAAAGGGTTAAACTTTTTTACTACCTTGTCAGGCAGTACGTGAGTTTTGTTTCCAGGAATACTTATTTTGACTCTCATGTTCTGTTCGTCTAAGAATTAAAGCCTATATTTAGAAAACTTTGAGAAGTTTTTTAAGTACCGAACTCAAATGAACGCGAGAAATTGACCTTTGAATTTAAATGTGGTACCTTGTTTAATTCTCAATCTCTTTTATTGTTTTCTTATTCTACCCTCTAAAGCCATGCCAGCTTTCTGAGGATAAATTACAAATCTGCTCCATTTTATAGCAATTCTTATACTGCGAAGAAGCAGCAATTAACTCATGGCACATGAAGATTTACCCTTTAAACAGAATAAGCGCAGTGACACTAGCTTGGCATTTCAGCCTCTTTAGTGTAATGGCTATCCATAAAAGACCAAATCAACCAACCACGCGTTCTCCTGCCGAGAAATTCGGTCCAAGTTGACTAGCTGCTGACGGTAATACAACGTGTTAGGGGAAACTGTTTTTTGCGTCGCTGCGGAAATGACTTGTCTTAAAAAGCCATAAATGTTCTTTTCCTCATCCCAAAAGCTTAAATCTTTTCAATGCGTGTTAGAGCAAGAAGAACACCAAGGTTACCTCCAATTTTGTCCTGACTGAGTTCGTTTAACCCTCTTATTCTCTTCCCTCTCATAAAACGGAAAATTGCCTCCGCACTTTGATCCTTTTCCTCTCCGTCGCTTATTATGACACACCATAAAGTTATCGTCGGAGTAAATAATTAAGATACAGTATACGTTGTATTACATTGATACTTCAGAAAACAGAGAAGTAAAGTATAAATGTTTCGTTTTTGAAGCTGCAAGTACGATTCCAAATTTAAATGTACGCTTTTAAGATTTTGCATTCTTGGGTAACTTCATCCAAATTTACTTGCTCATAAGCTGCATGGAAATAGCAATCACTAATATGTGAGGCCCGAACGTAGAGCTATGTCCTGCTGCTTTTCCATTTGTTGAGGCAGGTTAGGATTTTTGGTTGTTGCGGAACGTCACCGTTTCAGTTAACTACAGTCTTTTTTCATTACCTATTACTTCCTTCTTCAGTTTTGCTGTTTCAAAAACTGCTTCAAATATTGCTGTTTCTGTACGCTGTGTGTGGGGACACACATTGTCCATAGATTCCTCGTTCCATCCATACAAAATAATTCCTCTCTCCTTTCTCTCATAGGATCATCTCTTTGAGTTTAGTTAAGCCCTGACTAACTTATAAACAAATGTAGTATAATCAGATAGCTACCTTTGAGATACTTCTAAAAATTTCCCTAACTAGTTGTTAGGCCGCACAGGGGTTGTCGAACCTTTTGTGTTAGTTACCCATAATCTTAAGTATTTTCTTTATGTGTCCAGTTCCCTGAACCCCGACTTGTCTGTTTCTCTGCGCTGATGTTGCGTCTGTGCATTTACTTTAGTTAGCCCTTGAATATCATTTGTCTTACACGTCGATATTCCAATGTTTCTTTGATTACCTAGCTAAATACGACTAATATTTTAAATGCAATTTTGAATGTTGTACCTTGTTATGCAATAGCTCATGTCTGTACGCACTATTTTTGCAATAGAAAATAAATCACTGTCTTTGTTAAAATATATCAGTGTATGTAATAGGGACTTCAAAGAGATTCAGCGTTCTAAACTCTATACCGTTAAGTGAAAAGTTTCCTTTCTCCTTGTTGAAAAACGCTTTAGTCTTACACGACGTCTCGCCTAATAATGGGTGTAAGGACCTACCTCGGAAGGACGAACTATTTCGCATAGTTTATTGTAAGGAAGACGCCGTCGCAGTTCGGCACTAACAGAATTCACTTCTTTTGCCTTAGCGGTCTCGTACGGCGCAGACAGTTGCTCGTCTTCCTAACGGTACCACAGTAGATCAGCACTAACAGTATTTACTTCTGTTGCCCTAGCGGACTTATTACGGCGTAGGTGGTACCCACACAAACCTCCCCCCACACACACAACGGTACCGCCGTAGTTCGGCACTAACAGAATTTACTTCTGTTGCCCTAGCGGACTTGTTACGGCGTAGGCGGTACCCACACGAACCTCAGGAAGGGCAGCTGCGAAGAAAAGCTAGCCCCCCGGAAAATGGTAGCTGCACCGAAGACAGCCCCCTTTTCCACGAACCCTCACGTCGACCGCACGACGGTATCGACATATTCTGGCGCCCGAACAGGGACCCAGAAGCTTTGCGCGACTACCAACGTTGCCTGGGATTTCTGGGTTCTACACAACTACGCGGACACCGCACCATTAAAACAAGATGAACCTCGTCGCTCAAGCTCGAGAATACGTCGAAGCCCTTGGCCTCACTCCCACCGATGCGGAGTACAGGGAAGAATTTACCAGCCGCCTGAGGCAACTGGAAGAAGCGGAACGAGAAGCCGCAGAACGAGCAGCGGAACGAGAAGCTGCAGAACGAGCAGCGGAACTGGAAGCTGAACGAGAAGCAGCACAACGAGACCACGAGCTCAGACTCAGACAACTCGATGCTCAAATCGCTCCTCAAAGTGCTAGAGTAAAGATACCTCCACCGGCTCCATTCGATCCCACGAAAGAAAGGATGGACGAATTTTTGCAACGCTTCTGCACTCACACCACAGCGATGGGATTTACTGAAGTCGATGCTGTTGTCATGCTCCATAATTTGATCACACCGAAGGAACGTCGACTCATTGATACCCTGCCCGCAGCAGATCGCTTCAAGCTTCCTGAAATTAAATTGCTCCTACTAGATGCTCATAAAGTTACTCCGGCAAAACTACGTGCCAACTACTACGAATTGAAGCCAAAAGAAGGCGACAATATGTCACGTTACCTACGGCGACTCGAACAATCCTTTGACGCTTGGTTAAAAGGATGCAACATCGAAGCCAACTACGAGACTCTTCGTGACTTCCTTATTGTTGACCGAGCTTATTCAAGCTTGCCGCCCTTCCTCGCTACTCAATTGCGTGACAGGGGTGGTAACACAGTCGCAAGCCTAGGAGAGCAGGGTGATAGCTTCTTGCAAGCAAGACCTCATACATCGCTCCATCAGCTTTGTAAGGGTCGCACACTGACATCGACGACGGATGCGGGCCCTCCAGCACTCAAAGCATCATCAGCACCAGAGCGACGCTCGACATTTCCTGTCCGAGCCCCTAGCACCCCAGCAAGATCAACCAACTCCAGCAACAACTCTCGAGGAACGCCACCAAGAACTTCTAACCCTCGTGATGTTCCCACCAGCTCAAGATCGATCAACACTCTGCAGCGCGAGGAACAACGAGGACCTTACACTGGATATTACTGCACTTTCCATGGCCCCAACCGATCACATTCCAGTGATGAGTACCGCCAGTTACAGAGGAGGCAAGGTGATAGCCACAGTAGTGGAGCAGCAGCCCATGCAAGCCCACCTATCTCCAGTACTACAGCTCGAGTAAACAATCTAACAACGCATGAAGAAGCAGATGAATACGACGATATTCCCCCAGTCGCATGCAATCACATTGCCTCAAACAAACTGATCGAATTGGGAGAACTGAAAACATGCTCCGGCACTGTGAACCAACAACCCGTCCAAGTACTACTCGATGGAGGAGCAACAGCGGTCTTCGTCAAGAAGGCTCTCGTCCCAGCTGACGCCATTTTGAAGAAAGAAATTACCGTTCGGCTGGCCAACAATCATTCCTTCGAAGCGCCTCTTGCCCGGGTAACTCTCGTTTGTCCCTACTACCATGGAGAGGTGACAGCCGTAGCCATGGAAGAACTCTCCCATGATGTCATCCTCGGCCGAGTTCCTGGAACCACCTCCTTCGAAGAACAGATGATCGACCATGAAGAGCAACCAGTTGCTGCAGAAGTCTCTCATGTTGTCACAAGGGCAGCAGCAAAATCGAGCGAAAATCCCCCTGCCGCACCAAGCACTGTCGATATGTTGCAGCACAACAAAGAAGATTTCAAGAAATTACAACGGGAGTGCAAAACATTGCAGTTTTTATTCAAGAAAGTTGACACTGGTAAAGAAGAAACGCAAAAGGACGGCAGAGTCATTACCTATGAACTCCACGACGGCATTCTGCACCGGAAAACGTTACGAGACGGTCAGGAAACTCATCAACTTGTAGCACATGCAAGCGTGCGCCCACAAATCTTGGAAATGGCTCACGACAATCCGCTTGCTGGCCATTACTCCCAAAAGAAGACTCAGGCTCGACTAGAACGAGATTTCTACTGGCCGTCCCTGGCAAAGGATGTGGTCCAATACTGTCACTCTTGTCACACCTGCCAGACGCACGCTCCATCTCGACCAAGGAAGGCACCAATCTCAACCCCACCGATCACCACTCCATTCTCCGCGCTCAGTGTTGATTTGGTAGGCCCATTGCAACCAGCTTCGGCACGTGGCCACCGATACATTCTCACCGTGGTGGACCAAGCAACTCGGTACGCAGACGCAGCCCCGCTCAGACATATAGATGCCGAAACGGTCGCCCAGGAGCTACTCGAAATCTGCAGCAGAGTTGGTTTCCCTCATACGCTAACGAGCGACAACGGCACTCAGTTCACAGCCGCAACCTTCGAAGCTTGCCTGAAACTCGTCAGTATCCAGCACCGATTGACGCCATTATACCATGCCCAATCGAACGGCATAGTCGAACGCTTCAATGGTACGCTCAAAGTCATGTTGCGGAAATTAGCCGTAGAACAACCGCGAGACTGGGACCTGTATCTGCCTTCCCTTCTTTTTGCATATCGAGACGCCCCTCAGGCCTCAACCGGGTATTCTCCTTTCGAACTCATCTACGGCCATCGCGTCCGTGGACCTTTGCCTGTGCTCAAGGAATGCTGGACAGATGGAAGCTTGCAAAACGACACGAGCACTGCTCAGTATCTAATGGAAATGAAGCACCGATTGAAAGAAACATGCAAAATAGCTCGCGAGAATCTAAACAGGAGCCAAGAGAAAAGCGCCAAGTTCGTCAACAGACGTACCAAGATGCGAACTCTAAAACAAGGAGATAAAGTCCTCGTATTTCTGCCCGATTCTCGAAAGCAGCTACTTATGACTTGGAAAGGTCCCTATACAGTAAAATCACGCCTGGGAACCTATACCTATACATTGGACGTGGATGGAAACAACAAAGTTTATCACATCAACCTCCTTCGCCAGTACCACGACCGGGAGCAGCAAAGTTCCGCCTCACCAAGCGAGAAAGATCGCGAGGAGGACGACGAGAGAGTAGAGGAAGCATTTGCAGCGGTTGGCCTCGCCCTAGAACCTAACTGCGAAGAAGAACTCGACCGGAAAGAACCAGAGATACCGTCACCCGTCGGAGAAACCATTGAAGACTGTCTCATCTCCTCTACGTTGACTACAACACAACGCTCAGAACTCCAGGAACTACTTGGAGAATATCGCGATCTTTTCACAGATACTCCCGGAAGAACCAGCACGGCAGTTCATGAAATGAAATTAAAGGATCCTTCCAGTTTTCGACTTCAACATTCGTATCCACTTCCCTTAGCGCTGGAGCCTGAACTGCAGTCAAGTTTAGAGGAGTGGATGAAGATGGGAATCGTGACGCCATCCACATCACCTTACTATTCACCGCTCCTTGCCGTCCGGAAGAAAGACGGAACCCACCGATTTTGCCTGGACTGCAGGCACCTCAACAGCCAGACAGTATTCGATGCCGAGCCGATAGCAGACACCACTGCTATTTTCACCAATTTAGCTGGCAAAACAATCTTCAGCAAAATGGATCTGACCAGTGGATATTGGCAGGTACCTCTACACCCTGAGTCCCGCCAATACACCGCCTTCAAAACTAGGTCTGGCCTCTATGAATTCAACGTCATGCCTTTCGGCCTAGCAAATGCTCCAGCCACTTTTTCCCGCCTCATACGTCAAGTCGCTGCAGGACTGCATTATACTGAGGTCTACATGGACGACATCTTAATCGCCTTGACTACCTGGGAAGAACATTGCGCAGCATTAGCTAAACTGTTTGAAGCTCTTTCTCGACATGGCCTTAAAGCGAAGCCATCCAAATGCGAATTCGGATTTAACAGCCTTCAGTATTTGGGTCATCAACTGAGCAGTAATCAGATCCATCCTCTGGAGAACCGAGTCGAAGACTTGAAATCGGCTCCACTCCCAAAAACCAAACGGGAGCTCCGAAGTTTTCTCGGTACAGTTGGGTACTACCAACAGTACATTCCTAACTACTCTCAACTGACTTCTAAGCTCCATGATTTCCTAAAGAAGAATTCTCCGGAACAAATACCCTGGACCGATACAACAGAAGACCTGTTTGAAAGTTTTAAGACAGCTTTAGTCAAGAGACCGGTCTTACAGTTACCAGACCCCAGATGTCCTTTCATTCTGAGAACAGATGCCTCCCAAACTGGACTTGGAGCAGCTCTCCTCCAGCCAAGCAGACGAGACTTCCGTCACTACGCACCCGTAGCATATGCTTCACGTCGACTGAGAGGAGCAGAAATAAACTATTCTACCATCGAAAAGGAAGCATTAAGCATCTACTGGGCTCTACAGAAGTTTGAGGTCTACCTGTATGGACGAGAATTTGTGTTACAGACCGACCATCGACCGCTCCTTTATTTGCAACAGGCAGACAAGTCGAACCCCCGATTGAAACGCTGGGCTTTGTATTTCAGCCTTTTCAGGTTCCGAGCAGAACACCTTCCGGGAGTCGACAACCACCTTGCAGATTTCCTGTCTCGGCTATCGTAGCACAGACACCCTCCCCCGGGCGTGTCAGGCCGCACAGGGGTTGTCGAACCTTTGTGTTAGTTACCCATAATCTTAAGTATTTTCTTTATGTGTCCAGCTCCCTGAACCCCGACTTGTCTGTTTCTCTGCGCTGATGTTGCGTCTGTGCATTTACTTTAGTTAGCCCTTAAATATCATTTGTCTCACATGTCGATATTCCAATGTTTCTTTGATTACCTAGCTAAATACGACTAATATTTTAAATGCAATTTTGAGTGTTGTACCCTGTTATGCAATAGCTCATGTCTGTACGCACTATTTTTGCAATAAAAAATAAATCACTGTCTTTGTTAAAATATATCAGTGTATGTAATAGGGACTTCAAAGAGATTCCGAGTCGAAAGAGATAGAAAAAAAGATAGAAAGAGTTTCCAATCTCCTTATTAAATTAAGGACCCACCTCGGAAGGACGACCCATTTCGCATAGTTTGTCGTAAGGAAGACGATGTCGCAGTTCGGCACTAGCAGAATTCACTTCTGTTGCCCTAGCGGTCTCATACGGCGCAGACAGTTGCTCGTCTTCCTAACGGTACCACCGTAGTTCAGCACTAACAGAATTTACTTCAGATGCCCTAGCGGACTTATTACGGCGTAGGTGGTACCCACACAAACCTCACTCTAACGGTACCACCGTAGTTCGGCACTAACAGAATTTACTTCTGTTTCCCTAGCGGACTTATTACGGCGTAGGTGGTACCCACACAAACCTCCCCCCACACACACAACGGTACCGCCGTGGTTCGGCACTAACAAAATTTACTTCTGTTGCCCTAGCGGACTTGTTACGGCGTAGGCGGTACCCACACGAACCTCAGGAAGGGCAGCTGCGAAGAAAAGCTAGCCCCCCGGAAAAAGGTAGCTGCACCGAAGACAGCCCCCTTTTCCACGAACCCTCACGTCGACCGCACGACGATATCGACACTAGTGCTTTATAATTGGTTCATATGCACTGACTCTCTAAAGCCAATGCGACAGTCTGACTCTCTAAAACCATTGTGCCAGAATGGCTCTCGGAAACCATTGTGTTTGAATGGCACTTTAAAATCATAGTGTCAGATCGTTAAAGCGGGAGTTTTGAAACAATGAAAACAAAAGAATGGCTGGTGTAAGCTTGTATCGGTGCGACGAGGTGAACAATGTTGGTCAATAAATCGCTGTGTGTGTACAAGCGATTGTATGAACTTTCCCCACGTGTGAACTGCAGTCCTGGCATAGCTGTTGGGTATATTTTTCTGATATTGAATTTCCAAATAAGGTTCTGGGTAGGAAATATGCTTTATAAATATAAGATTTCCAATAAAGTAGTTATATTAGGTTGGAAAGGTTGTCACGTTGGTTGTTTTCCAAACCATTTGTTTCTCTCAGGAAGACACATGATGGCACTTTTTAATCCTGGCAAAGATTTTCTCATTTTCAACGACTTTCCCCGAACATTCCACTAACTTTTCAGAGTCTCTTTAAAAAATGACGGCGATTATCATGAAGAAAATGATCGATGTAATGTTTTTGTTCTTAAATTTTCAGAAATTTTTCTGATCGACTGATACCGCAAAGGCGTTGAAAGACGGTGATCATTTGCCACTAAATATAGTGAATAAGGCTGATGAGGCAAAACTTCATTCCAAAAATTCGATCTTTAAATTTCCTTGAACAAATAGTGCAAACAGTTAATCATTTATGTCATTAAACATCATTCAAATCGCAGGAAGCCTCTTGTCCAAAATAAGATTCTTCCTACATTATGCATCTCAAACGTCTGCTGGTTAATATGTCTTGCACTCGTTTCGATTGCTGGAAAGGTCATCCGCAAGTGAACTTTGGGTTGACCTTTACTGCATCTACGTGGGCATTACCTTCAATGAACTTTAGTCTTCTCAAACGTCGACGATGCTTGAAATTAAAATCGCTAGCTGAATACACAACTAGCCACACTGTTGACATTTTCGATCATTCATAGCAGTGCTGTCATAGGCAATTAGATTGATCAGTTAAAGTGTCTGTATTGCATTCATACATGATACATTGTTTTAGATGCCGAAATTATCAAATACTATTAAGAATTATTCTTGAAAGAGTGATTGGCATGTGAGGACACATATTTAATTGGAAATAATAAAGCGTGAGTCTATTAACCCGATTTAACCGGAAACAAATTATTCATGAAAAACTGACTTTACTTTTTTTTAATACACGATATTAAAATGTTCATTGTAAAATTGCTAAGGATTGGAAAATATCACTTCTGGAAAATAAATTAGTTTATTTCTTCCAAATTTTTTTCGATTTATTATTCCGGTCGAAGAGAACTTCAACAGTACTACCAGCGACCACAGAACCAACCCCCACCACTACCACCCTAGGGATTGTATACACGCATGACAATTAAATTTCCTTGAGAACATGAGATAAACCATGGAATTAAATTCTGTATAGACGAATGCTGTAGCGACGGGGAATTTTAAAGGTTACTTTAAAAAAAACTACCTCAGTAATTATGTCCTCAACCGCTTTCGGGAAAGTTGGGCCTTTACCTTCTCTGAAGCCCAAGAAAGTCGTCGTTATTTTGATGACGTTTGATTTTGATGACCTAATATAGAATCTTACATGTCTAACAATTTTAGACCCTAAAATGATCTTAACAATTTTAGACACTACAATTGAGGTATCTGAATTAAAAAGTTTTGATATTCTTTATACATCAGCATTTACAGCAGAATTTAACAGGCATCACGATATATAATGAATTATTTTATTTTTTAATAGTTTGGGTTGAATCATACAACTGTTGTATTTAGGGAAATTAGCGCTCCCAGTTGGAACTTGTGAGGTCCTGAAATGAGAGTTAGGTGGGCTCTTTTTTCTCGTTTTCTTATCTCCATCCCGAATGGTGCCTTCATCTTTTCTCTCTTTGGAAAGCCTTTGATGGGGGTAGGGAGGCTTAAATTAACTTATGTAATCTAGTCTAGGTCTGTGTTTGATTCTCATAAATTGCAGAAATTAGATGCTGACAGCAGATGTAATGTCGTGGGCAAGCCACCAGAGCTCTAAAATTTGCTTTGTTCTCTTTGTTATAAATACATGCATGTCCATATTATTTACGGTTTGCGGCAATGCAAATATCTAAAATAAAAGATTTAATTCGCATGGAAACGTAAACAAAAAATAAATTGCAACTTTTGGGGCCTTCACTCCAGTTAGATGCGTGGTTGTCTTACAAAATGAAGCATTATTAAATTCCATGAGAAATCGTTCGTTTCTTTTAGCCGTGTTTGAAGCCATTCATCATTTATAAATGCTAGATGGATATTCAAATTACTGTGCTTGAACCAAGCACCCTGTGATCAGCACTATCAATAAAGACTAATGCATGCCCCTTTTGCTGAAGGGCTAAGACGGTGCAAGAAGAACAAGTAAGAAGCGTACGCACGGCCAGGCTAGACCGGATGCAATGATGTTCTCCATTATTTTTAAAGCAGTCCTGAGCGACAGGTTGCTGACGATTCTACATTGTGGATCGTCCAAAGTTGAGGAATGGCAGCACCTAGTACTCCTTGCTGGCATAACCAGTCCTTGATAATTGTGATGCCTGGTTATTAAATCGGCTCACTGCAGAGATTGTTAAAGTTCATTTCATCTGTGGGAGAAGCAAGCTATCACTCTAAATGGAGCAGCAGCTATGCTCAATGTAGCAAAAACATCATTTCTCAGTATCAGTTGATCCTCGATCGAGTTATGCACCATTTCGAGCGAATCTCAACTTGTATGCATAAAAATTAGCACCGATTATTCATCTAATACGATGCTTGATTCAAGTAATATATATCTGGGAGTAACTGAGACTATATTGATTACCAGTAATAGTCAAATTTTGCATAATTTTAAGTCGCATAATTTGAGGATCGATCTACTGCATTTCTTACGTTAGCAAAAGCTACAGATTAAAGGGTACAGTGAAATATTTCCTGTCTGATATTTTCCCATTCTAGAGCGTCATCGATTTCAGAGTACAATTTCTTTTACAATTCAATTTTACTTACAGTACAATTTCACTCATAGTCAGTGAGTGAATTTTGCTTACAGTACAATTTTGCTTACTGAAAAATTTTGCTCTCGCTACAATTTTGCTTACATCACAATTTCGCTTACAGTGCAATTTTGCTTACAGTATGGTTTACAATGATTTTTGCATGATTTTTGTATGATTTTTGCTCACAGTATGATTGCCAATTATCTCATTTCCTTTGATCCCTGCCCAAAACATTTCCCCTCCATCACTTTGCCGCCGGCAAATAAGCGTGCACACTGGGCGCCCGTTCAATACCCAGGTGGACGGACGACTATACATCAGGTCCTTCCCAGGGGACTCGGCATTCATAAGAAAGAATGACCTTTTAAAAATTTGTTTTCACGTATATTTCGGCACACGTAACTCTTTTTACCTCGTGAATATCGTTCAAAAGAGGCTTTTTTGTTGGTCTCTTTATCTTTTTGAAGAGTTTTGAGGATTTTTTGTCTTGCTGTTTTTCCTATTATTGGTACTCCTGCAGAATCGAATAGTCATGTTTACTCTCTCGCAAGTTTACGGGTGTCTCTCTCAGTTAGTCACTTTAAATGAGATCTTGTTGGGATTTTCCGACATGCTTTGCCATTAATTAAACACGTATGCTTTTATTGCACAAGGACCTCGAATTCTCGACCCATTTTTCTCCGAAATTTTCTGTGTAGAAATGTTGTCACCAAATATTGCAGTAATTTTTGCTCGATCTAATTCTGTTAAACCAGCTTTCTTTCCCATTTTACAGACTGTATTTTAATTCTGCATGCACATTCAAAATGTACATATACAGAATGCCTTTTTATTTTGATATTATAATGTATTACTCGATTACTATATTTAGCATTTCAGATCACTATGAGCGAAAGAAAATAATATTTGAATAAAATGTTGAACAATTCCGATAAATAAATTTCTAAAAATAAGTTATTTATTTTAAAAAATAGCCTATGCATAATCAAGGTGAACTCACTCTATACCTCCTGTATCGAAGTGTGAAGTAAATCTTAACGCTGGAAGTGGCGTTACTAGACATCGCGCCGACTTGAAGTATTTGTGAAAAAACGAGAAAACTTTTTCCTCGCCGACTTTTGATAGCTTTATCTGCGGTTCAATCTGGCATCAGATCAATGATATTATATCTGCCAAGCTTCATTTAGCAACAGCAAGAGCAGAGTGCTGATTTTGAGCCGGCTCCGCTAATGGCATAGTTGAGCGCTTGGAGTCCAATTGTACGATGGCTAATCCAAAGGGTTGATATATTAATATACTCTGGATTGGAACTATCAAAACTTCACTGGGGTACCTCAATCTGATGGAAAAAATATTTTGTTCATCTGTTGATTTATTATCTTTTAAATCTTTATTTCAGTCAACCTATAATTTTAATCCTCTGTGGCACTAAACACAAGGCTCTTACGTACAGTAGAGAAACTCGTACAGTTACAAGATTAGGGATTATCTCCTGATGCTACCACATACAACTATCTAGTACTGACTTTTTTCTGCGGAAAAATAAGTTGATGAGAGAACTGACAAAATACGTTGTCGAGAGAACTGACCAGTCTTGAAGAGAATCTTCGTCTGGCTGTCATAAAGAGAGCACACATCCTCTTTTCCTCTGTCTTTCAATATAATGAAAACTTCTCCTAATTTCAGTGTTATCGTGATCAAAATCTGTGTTGCAAAAATAGTTCAGGAATGTGGGATCAATGTCGCGTTGACGAAATTAGTGGAGCGTTTTTCCTCGTGTATTCAATGCGATGAAATAAAAGTGAAATTTCAAAAAGAAATTTTTGACGTAGAAATTAAAGAGTCCGAGTTTGTGCGTCAAGAAGTAGCACGGGTGGCAACTCTACAGAAAATGACGATGATCTGTTCATTATCTAAAATATCTCCAGCATTGTTGCTTCAAAGCTTGAGAATGAATAGCAAACCGAAAATCGTTACACGTAGTCATTTTTATTAAAAATGATGAAATAAAATTGAACGTTTCGGACTAAGTCAACCTTCAGCAAAATCTCTGTAAAACAAAACCCAAAGAGGAAAAATTAATTCTCTGATGAAGTATTTCTAAAAGTTTAAACTTTGAAAAACACGAACAACAACGGTAAAAAATAAAAGCTAAGGTAAAACTGAACAACTGAACTTTGTGTTGGTGACTTGTAGCGGAAAATAACTTTGGGTGTCATTCAGAGTAGGCTTCATTTTCTAAATATGCAAGAATTCGAGAATGTAACGATCTTTTCTGTAAGAGGTACCGGCCAAGATTGTAAAGTCGTTTAGGGAGACCGGAACATTGCACTCTTCTGCATGAGAACTAACAGAGGACATTGGGGAGACCCAAGAGGAAGACCAGTTCTGCAACTTCGCCGAGTGTGCTCGGAAACTCTAGTCATCAGGGTACGGCTGGTAGAACCAACGTACCGCTATTCACAACGTGAACAACTATATAGGTACACCAGAGACGAGCACAGTGAGGATGGCAGGTTGTCTTTGAAACGAAAGAGAGAACCAATTTTATTCACTAGAATCATTTGAATTTTGAGTAACAGGATCAACTTATCAATAAGGAATTTAACATCCTCATTCAGTTTCCATGAATGATGTCCAAATACGGCAACTTTACAAAGAAAGTTTGTTGAACACAAGACTGAACAGATTGAAAGTTGTCATAAATTTTTGACAAAAATTAATCAACATGCCTGTTCCTGAATTTTAGCCATTTTTATCTCTTATTCAAGCTTATGCTATAAACAAACCGTTTTCCCTTGGCATCTTCCCTACTTCAATAAAAATTAACCCCATCTTCACAAGCGATGACATAATCTGCACTAATATTTATAGACCGAGCTCTACAACGTGAATCATCAGTGAGAGTTTCTAAAAACAGTGTGTAACAAAGTATAACTCCTACTCAGAGCTTAACTTACTTTCATGATATACCAATCGGTTTTCGTTTACAAGAAATGACTCAATTAATTTTAAATAACTCGAAATTTTTCTATTCTAATGTTGGTGAAAGGAACTGTAATATATTCGTAATTCAGGATTCATTTATTCCAGTATTTAGTCTTTGGTAACATATGACGGGCGAACCATTTCCCTCATTGCATGGGAACCACTTAAGCCAACGCTAAACCTACCTTGTGTTCCTTGTGAAAATGTGTCTCTGCTCAGTGGTGTATATACTGAACCTAGCCCGTAGACAAGTATTCTTAGCTTGGCTATACTTTCATTGAATACATCTGTGCCTACTCTTCTATACATTTATTTGTTCTTATTTCCAAATCCACCTCACTTACCAACTCTCGAGTAAATTTTGGGTTAACCAAGCGTAAGCAGCTACCAGGATCCTGAAGGATAAATTGCTTATTACTACTATGTGTACAAGCTTTGTGCTAGTAATAGACAAGGACCTGTTATAACTTATACCGTTAATAGAACTATACCGTAGGCTCGAGAAAGTTATACTCTTAGCGAAGAGGATTAAAAATAAGTTTCCCCTACAGATTTCGATGCTATATATATTGGGGAATTTTCGACCGATCTGGGAAAATTTAGAGTGAATTCATCGCAATGGCTAGCCGTACTAGGAGTGTGAATTGGTTCAAAATGCCTAACATTGGGAATTTTAGGGCCTGCTATGTCAATCGTGATCAATTTAGCTACCGTACTAAACGGTTTGAATCCTATTGAGGTTACAAAAATATAGTAGATGAAAACGAGAAAGTTACCGACTCGAGACGTCTAAACTTGTGAGAGACCTGATGTCATCTCAATTACTTAGTCAGGTGCCCTTTGATAGACTTATAGTTGCTCTAAAATCCTCTGAAGCCTAGGATAATAACAATTTCTAGGGACAATCTCAAGTCTGATGAAAATAAGACAAAAAAGAAAAACAGTTTATTTCCACACAACTACTTAGTAATGGCCGCCGTGAAGTCCCATAAATAATGAATAAATAAATAAATAAATAATGAAGGCATCTACGGATGCTTTATTTCCAATCAAGCCTGATACATATCACCTCGTACATTGGATTTTCAAATGCCTATAACTAACGCCAGGACGCCATGACGCTTTCCCCCGGTCAAGACCGGTACCCATTTCAGAGACCTGGGTGGAGTGGGGTATTGTGCTTGGAATTTTTCTCCTATACCCAACAGAGAAAATCGCCAGCGCCGAGAATCGATCTCGGGTCTCCCGCACGGCGGCAGAACCCCTAGCCACTTGCGCTGTGGCGAGCACTAATACACTAATTACCACTAATTACCATTACTACTCTGGTGATAAGTAGGTCAAATGCTGTCAATTTGCGATACAGAAACGCACAACGCTCATTGGGGTAGCTATAGGTCTCGTTTTTGCAACAGTGAGCAGGTGTGATTAATCTATTTATATAAATATCGAAATATCAAGCTTTTTCATTAAATGTTCAGTGCTAACTGGTTGCAAGGTGTCAAGAGAGTGTAATCGTCATGACTTTCAGGTTTTTTTATTTGTTTTTTAGACAAAAACATTTTAAACATGAATGAGGAAAATAAAGTAAAAAGATAAATAATAACAACCTTTACACTTCTACATCAAACTGACGGCTGTATTCTCACTGTAGTCAAAATAAGTAATTATGAAAAATAAAAATAAAAAAATTAACAAACGTAAAACAAAAGCTAATTTCTAATTTTGTGAATGAATTTTCATAAAAATCAAGCTGCGCACTAAGAACAACCGCAAAAACATCTTAGGCTTCTCATCCTCTCGATATTCTTTTTTACAATATACAGACATGGGTACATGAACAATATAGAGACACGGTGATAGATTGATATCGCTTGAGAGTAACAAATAGCTACGAAATTTCTACCGATAGATAACAAATTAACCTAATTATGGTTCCATAATCGACTACACTGTACAGTTAAGTGTGAGGTCTTCGTAGTAGAGATTGAAGGAAATGAACAAAATTAGCTAGAGCAAGTATAGACATTTCAAGTTCACTGAGTTTTAAATGCTATTTTCAAAGTAGCAATGAACAGATTTGAGCCCACCGGTTGATCGCTAGGTTTGAATTTACAACAAAATGTTTCAATACGGTATTCCCTGTGACAGAAAGACGAAATGGCATGACTTGTTTGCCCTGAATTCTTTTACAGTTTAAGAGATTTATGAACTGGGAAAGCTTATCCCATAAAAGAGCTCCAGAAACTGAAGAGCTTTTTGTTCCACGTCAAATGAATGGTAAACAATGACTTCATTCCTCCAATTTGGCTTTTGTTTGTAATATCAGATAGAAGAAATTTTATGCCGTCTGCATTACTCTGGGGGAGACAGAGAGATCAGAACACTTATCGAGCTTTATGAATGAGGAATCTGTCCGGTATTGGGATCCAGCTAGATTTTTTAAGAGAGTGGTTTCATGATCGCGCTTCTTGAAATTACCTTAGCACATCGCTCTGGTCGTAAAGTTCATACATTTTTGCAAATTTTTTAAGATATAGAGGTATGTCTCCATATAATAAACCACTAGTCTAAAGGCTTTTATACTAAACACGGAATCAGCAAAGATCTAGATTTTTCGTCAATTAGGTTCTTAATACGATGAATAAAACTTAGGGTTCTGCTAATTTTGTTGCATATTGTTTCAATATGTGGTTTGAAAATCATATTTTTGTCAAACCTAACACCTGGTTTTTTACTTAATCGACTAGGGTAATTCATCAAATGTCGAACAGAAACCACGTGCGTCTAGAAACAACCTTCATAAATCGGTAACTTTTGCTCTGAATAACTGTTGCGGGCCTCAAGATTATTCTTGAACAGTTGCTTTCTTGTTCTGTGATGTCGCCTTAAAGACAACGTAGATTGATGGAATTTATTTATTGTTCTAAAAATCGAATTCTTTAATAACATAATTTCATCAATATCGAACATGAATCGAACAAGAATTTTGATTCGAACAGGATGGTTTGTCAATTAGTTCTCCTCGTATGGAACATTTGTTAGACTATTAGCACGCCCCGTATGGTTTGTCTATTAGTACGCCTCGTATATTTTGTCCATTAATATGCCTCGTATGGTCTATCTATTTGTACACCTCTGATAGTTTGTCAATTATTATGCCTCATATGGCTTTTCTATTTGTACACCTCTGATGGTTTGTCCATTAGTACTCCTCGTATGGAACTTTTGTTTTAGGACGTCCTATATTAAGAAACTTTTTAAAACCCAATATGTTGACATGTATCTCATGTGGCCACTTGGAAAATAAACGTTTTTCTTTCACTCTTTTTTTCTTTGGTGCACTGGATTTTCTTGGAAATGCTCGCGGTGGCACAGCGGTTAAGGGATCGGACTTGTATGTTGGAGTCGCGGGTTCGTATCCCGGCGCTGGCGCTGCGATTTTCCCCGTTGGGTATAAGGGAAAGCTCAAGCACAATACCCCACTCGACCCAGGTGTCGGAAATGGGTACCGGCTTTACGGGGGAGCCTTCATGGTGTCCTATATTTAGTGTTAGTTATAAGACATTTGAAAAACCAATGCTTAAGATCATTTGTATCAGGCTTGATTGGAAATAAAGCATCCCAAAGATGCCGATGTTTGTTTTGTTTGTTTGTTTGAAATAACTGTCTCATTAATTATTTTCAAGATGTATTTGAATGGAGAGTTATCAAAATTTGAATATGATGTCGATGTTTCATTTGCAGTGTTTGTTGAACCATCATTGTGATCATCAACCTGTGTGACCTTTTTTGGAGTAGAGTGTAAAGCACTCGTCAATGAATTATTATTGATGCTTGCATCAATTTTCTTGGCAAGGGATTGATCATCAGTAAATGTAGCCAGACGAATCATTGATGATCTTGAGGGCCTTGGAACACTAGCAGCTGATTGGTAGCCCCTCACCAGAATTCCCATCTTCAACTATTCAATGTAATTATCAAGCGTTAATACAATATTTTAATGAAATAAAACAGGCGTTCAATAGATCGATTCAGTTATTTAAAAGAATTAAGAATCGAAAAGCCTAGTTCGAGGCATAAATTCATGATTTTTAAGGAATTTTGATTCGAACACCTTTGTTCAGTATTTAATACTGACATGAAAAAGGAACTGAATGTCGAACATGGAATAATTATCAAGTTTTTGGCGGAAAAGAAAAAAAATACAGCAACAGAACATCATATGACAACACTACTCTCTAGTTATGACGGGAGGTTGACGGTGACCCAACAACAATTAAACCGTCGCAATTTTCCTGAGGTGCGTAAGATTTTTCGAGTGAAAAAATTCGACCAATTTGTAAGGGTCGTACAGAAAATGTGTTCGCAACCGCTGGTAGCAGTTTGCAGCTCACAGAAATGAGTTTTTATCACTAAAATAGGAGTTTTAGATGTAAGATCACTGGCACTGAGCAAGTTTGGATGCTTACTAAATTTATTACGCGCATATTTCCAAAGTTGTTCGATAATCAGTTCAGTTCGATATTTGATGAATTACCCTAGCTCAATATTTTATCGTCTCCAAATATAAGCATATATTCTAGGGGATTTCGTGATCGTTTCTTTCATGCAAAAACAATACAATGTGTTTGCATTGCAGAGAATACAAATTTGTGCAAAGCTAATAAGAGAAAATTCTTGTGCAGAAAAAGATAAGAAATTTCTGAAATATCTTTCTAGTTAGAGAAAGTTGTTAGCTTAAAATGGAGACAAGGGGATCTACTACCCTGGACTTTACCTAATGTACCAAATTTTACAAACTTCTTTTTTCCCATTTCTATTGCAACTAGGTTAACGAAAATGCATACAGATATGTAGAACTAAATTCCAAACACATTTGCTTCTGTAAAAATTTTCGATTTTCGTAAGAAAAAAATTTATTGCGCGTTTATAAGAAAAATAAATATACCTGCGTAGAACTTTTCTCACTCTACAATTTTCAACGTAGAAGCGTGATTTTGGTCACATTCGCCGCGGAAGGACTGTAGAAGCCTCGTAATGAAGGATTTTTTTGCAATTCGAACTAGAAAAAAGTAATTGTTACACATGTCCAACATTTAAAAAAAATTCCCAATTTAAAAAATTTCCCAATGAAAATTTAATTTGGAATTCAAATAGAATTTCGCTTCGCCACGCTGTTTCCACCGTCGAACCACATTGAATGAGATGAAAATCACGCTTCAACGTTCAAATTGTAGAAGGGGTGTGGTCTTGCAGAAAAAAATTATATATATGTTCGCCCAGTAACTTTTTTCTAACGCGAAAATAGAATTTTTCATAGAAGCAAATGTTTTTTAGAATTCAATTTTACGTACCGGTATTCATTTTGATTCCCCTAAGTGCAATATAAATGTGTACAGTGAAATTTGAAAAATGAGGTTAAGTGCAGGGTAGCAGATTTCCTCAATGAAAATTTTTAGATGCGATTGATTGGAAATTTGAGCGCACCCAGAATAAGTGTTTTCAGAATAAGGGATCGCATTGGAAGGGGGTAGAGAAAATATAAACAATAAAAAACATTCATTTCCAAATACGTTAATACATGAGATGTATAAAACATTGTATTTAAAAATTCCTTAATATAAAGGTCCTTAATTGATAGACAACCGAGTCGGGGGTTTATTATGTCATTGAGGGTAACAGTTGAAATATATCTTGGATATTTTATACACATAGAGATAGCTGACAAGTTATAAATAATTTAAATACTACTAGAGAATTGTCAGGAATTCCTAAAATATCAATTGAAACGAAATGGGAAACAACAAAAAAACACTTTACCGAAGTTAACTGAAACACCGTCGTAAATGATTATCAAGTAGTGAGAAAAGGTTAGTTAAAAAGTAATTTATGAACAACATTACGTAACACGCCCACCTAGAAACATGTAAACAAGCATACATGCAAAATGAAATCAATAGCTTGTTCATCGTACGGACGGAAATATAATTTTTCCACGAGTCATTTGCTCAAATTACGCTTCATTTTATTTCTGTTCCTCTGGGGTAGTGATAGATCTATTTTTAAAACAGTTAGCCAGTGCAATAAATTCATTTACTAGACTATCGAGTTATTTTTGAAAAGTGGTTCAGTGTTAACTGGTTGCTGAGCATTTAGTGAAATCTAATGGGCTTCGAGGTTTTTTTACGTAAAAGAAAGAAAGAAAGAAAGAAAACCGTTTATTTCCAATTTGCCACATGAAAAACGAAACACAAACCTAAATGTATATGTAGATAGCATATACATGCAATACGTTTGATAAAGGGCAGTACTACTAATGTAAAGGATAACAGCTCACCAGTTGAATGAACTAATCGAAGGAACAAAAAGTAAAATGAACTAACTTATCTGACTCCATAATTAGGACAAAGGTCATTTAGGCTAATCAAGAACAAAACTTAATTCAACATGGTTATGAGCTTCACGAGATGCATAAAAGGAAATGTCGAGCCTGAGCATCATTTAAATATGAATATAAATATGTGAAATAAATATCGTTCCTTGAACATGTTTCATTCCAAAATGCATTCAAATCTCACAACGCAAGATTAAGATTGATTTGGTGACATTCAACAAAATAACATTGTTCATCGACGTGAAATTTCAATGTGGAAATTTAGCTCGCTGACAATGAACATCATTTATCTACCTGACATCTTTAAGAACGGATTTACAAGTTCTGTCTAATGACATAATTGAATATCACGCAAGAATATAACTTCCAGGTAATCATCGGCGTAGGACACTAATAAGAATGTTTTTGCTGGAGAGAGCTGCTGTTGAGTAGGCTGCAAGTGTCGTTGGGACACCTTATATATGAATGAAGGACTGGATGTGCGTTTTAACCAGATGTGGGGCCTAAATAAATGTGAGGCGTAACCAAATGTAGGGGCACCAAATGTAGGGGCACTACCGGATATGGGGAATCACAGGTTGTGGTTGCGAAATATAGCCTGATGGGCTGTTAGACCAGTTAGGCCTCGCTCCATCGTGGATTTATGAAGTACAGCAACGATTGCAAGTATGAGATGTGGGGTACAAACAGTAGTTTAACTAGGAACTACTGTATTATACATCCGTCGGGCACGGCGGCAAGAAGAAAGGCCCTTTTATATTGACGGTGTCTGCGCTCCACACCGTCGCTTCATCCCGCCAGTCTAATAAGCTCCGCCCACAGCAGAGCAAAATGACCCTTACTGCCACGCTCACGGTAAGGAGCGGCAACATTCTGCAAGCTAAATATTGGCGGTGTGCACTGCCAGTCAACCAGGGCTGCCAGTGATGATTATCTGAACAGTGAACAGTCTCATTCACACAGCTCGCTGACTTTTTGCTCAACATTCCCCTCATTAATTTGTAGTTATTCATATATATATTTATTTGTGAATTCAGATATTTTTATCCGATTTTCATCGACAAAGGAGGCGAAACGCAGATGTTCTTGAAGAATAAATACTTATGTTGTTCAAAATTAAGAGACGTAAAACGTGCGGCAGGCCTAGTTTTCAATCAGTAACTTTCAACATTAATATTTTTACATATTTTCCAGTAATTAGTTTTCAATTTTGAATATTAACTTAACGTTTTAACATGCAAAGCTCTAATTAATTTCAATGCTGATTTTATACCTGTCTCTCATAATTCTCTCCTGCAGCGCAAATTTTAACATTAAGACGGCTTTCCTGTCGTGCAAGGCGCTTTTCATTACGCTGGTAACATACTCGGTTGATGACATCTCTTACCAATTTCGGCTTAGGTTTCCAGCCGTGACAAGTTTTTCATTCTTTCCATTAACCATTCTTCTTTGAAAGACTGCTTATACCTCTTTTTAGACATTGTTTTTGGAGGGCTAGAAATTTTGAATACTAGTGCGGCAATAATATGAAAATTTGAATGTTTAAAAAAATTTATTTTTAGACATTCATTTAAGGGAATGCACGACCAGTTTTACGATTCAAATGCGTGTCATCTCACTGCAACGTGCCATGTACAGAAAACTTACAGGATATCCTGTAATCGTTTAAAGTTAATTAACTTTAAGCTTGTTTCTTCATGAACTTAGAATTAAGGACTAAACTTAAATTAACATTTAACTTATCAGCAAAACATAATGTCTGAATATTAAATCTAAAATCAATGTAGCAAATTTCATTACCTTAAAATATAAAGTTTCTATAACCCAGCTCTAGGCTTGTCTTTGGTTTTTGAACTTTAGTTTACCATCCTGAGTACAGCCAATTGAATACACCATTTGAGCCAAGCTGCACTGACCTCTTAAATTTTTTGTTTGCCGATTCAGATCGCCTCCATCCATTGACCACACAACTTGATTATCAACTTTATAACCGAGCTTCATAGCCTTCATCGTTTTCATCTGCCTCCTCATCCCGACGGAACCTCCCGTCCTGTCAACTCAGGGATGCCGGTGGATTTTCATCCGCGACGCTTCGCTTCGCTGCGCTTCCCCTCCATCGAGGACCGAACGGACGGGGATGACAGGCTAAGGAGCCGAGCGGATGCCTAAGTTCGAGCCCTGTGAGCGGCAGTTGGCATGAAAAACGCTGATGCCGTATATCAGGGTCGTTGCCTGCAGTGTGGTCACTGTCCTCAAGGAATGTTACCTGAGCGCTAAACGAGAGGAAAATGAGGCCTAAAGCTCGGGCGTGACTAGGGGCCTGGGGAACCCCTATCATGTACATTCCCTGTAGCACCCTTCTTGCTGCTGACTGCTCCGCTCACCATCCACTCGCCTGACTCCGCTTCCCGGCACGTCCTGATGCTCACGAGCTTATTGGAGGTTTGTGAACTATCAGTTCAGTAGCCAATTACTTGCCATGCCGTGAGCTGGGTACTTAGGACGACGTTTCCCCATGCATTCTTAATAACTATAACTTATAACTAATAAACTTACCTTAAAACTTATAACTTATAAACTTACCTTAAAACTTATAACTTATAAACTTACCTTACAACGATAAGCTGTATTAAACCTAAGACTAAACACTAAATTTTAACTAACTGCAACTAACTCCACAGAGCACGGGTGCTTGCTTCCTAAGACGGCACAGTCAGAGATCGCAAGTGGACCGCCCGCTTCCAAGAAGACCGGCTCCGAAGGACTCGTACTTTTGTTGCCCTTAGTTTTTAGTGCTTTGGTCTTGTTTAAATGTCGTTCCGACATTTAACCTAACAAATTACGGCAAATTTTCCCATTACGGAACTCCGTGTATTTCACTCTCCTATATATATTATTAATCAATCTTTTTTCTATATGCCAAGCAAATCGAAGCAACACAAGTAGAGCGCCGGCTATCCCTGGCTTGCAGTTCGTACAGGCCCTTTTACACTGACGGTATCTTCGCGCTCCACACCGTCGCTCCATCCATGTTCTGCAAATTATTCTGTCAGTATTGCAAGAGCAATCCTGACAATTACTGTCTTGGGGGAAGGAGCGTCGAATTGAGCGGCAATGTAAAAGCAAGCTGGTGTGCTCTGATGCCTAATCTTTGCGAAGGAGGAACTGTAAGAATCTTTCCGTCGCTCCTCACCGTCGCTCCACACCGCTAGTGTAAAATGAGCTTAATTATAATACTCGTTCGTTACGCGTTTTTGAGGACGAGAAACAGATTAAACACGTTCTACTCCATCCGATAGGTATGGTTTTGAATCACATATTCATTTGCATATGGTGTTAAAACAATAATTCCCATTGGATTTTTAAATTTACTTCAGTTAATGATAAATTCACTGTCTGAATTGAAAAAAAAACATATTCAGCAATATATCAAAAATAAAACCTAGCGACCCAGGAGTAATTGAAAAAAAAGAGATCTGGGGGGAAAAAACAGGAGGGGTGCCCTGTGTGACGAGTGCTGTCTCTCGGGGAGGAGCGTTGTATTGAGCGGCAATGTAAAAGCAAGTCGGTGTGCACTGATGCTCAATCCTCTCGTGGGCGGAGCTGTTGCAAGTTCACTGTCGCTCCACACCGTCGCTCCACACCGTAGGTGTAAAATGAGCTGAAGAAGGAAAAGCTCGGTCGCTCTCTACAGACAGTTTACACAAGAACATCGAAAACAGAACGGAATTAATTTAAAGAGTGACTGCGGCAACTTATATATATGCATAAATATATATACTGAAGCTGGATCTCAACATGACCGAATGGAATTTTGGATTTTCAAGTTAATTATTCATCAGAAAAATGCTAAGTTTTATTTCTGAGCACCACATATAAAATGAGGTAGTCTGCTATCACTCATGAGTAGTAAATATCAACAAATTTTTGCCCGTATAGACGTAGATTAAACAGGGGTCAGTATACTAATTTTATTAACTGAAATTTAGGGTTATTGCTGATTTGGAGTTCATAGCTAACTTGTCGCAGAGAAAGAAGGAAATAATAAAAAGCGCTTGTTTTCTCTCCAAAAACAAGTTGATATGTGAAATTAAACGAACTACAAGACTTTGGATTAGTAAAATTTTCATCATATGAAGGCTTTTAATTGATAAACGATACGAGGAGTACAATAGCCAAGTCAAGGGTTAATTATGTAATAGAGAGAAACAAACCAAACATATCTGTAGCATTCGCTACAGAGCGTAGGAATTATAAATTTTCCCATTCGCACTTAAATAAAATAATTATTAGCATTAAAAATCTTACTCTAAATTATTATTAATTATTTTACACTTCTAATTCGTAATCATTGAAGTTTGTGTGTAAATACATGAGAGATAAAACAAATCAATCGACATTTCGAGTTTTAGAGCAGCTGTCTGTGGCAACAGCCAAGCGCGTCGCTTGAACGCACTTGCCGAGCCACTCTCACCGTTGACTTTCTAGCGTGCGTACCGCTCTTGTAAGTTAAAGACAATTTAAGTGTGAAAACAGAATGAAGCCCGGTAAAGTATACAGTGTAAAAATTTTCCTTGTGCATGTGAAAATTAATTATTTGTTCATCGTCGTGAATTAGGGATGAACTTAATAATAGTGTTAAAAGTTAGACTAGCATGTGTTATTTTCGAGTGCTATCTTCGACGTGACAAACGTATAAATTTTGTGTTTCACGATTCATTTCCTGTGTCAAGTCATTATATTATCAGACTAAGTTTGTGCCTTACTACAAGTTATACACTTGCAGCGTTCATGTCGAGATTGAAATTTGATCATGAAATACTCGTGAGAAAGCACGACAGAGCTGCTGGCGTCTTTGTGCCGGTTCCTTGTTTTCCAAGATGGCGACGCACAGACTGCCGTCGCGTGTAGTGATTCTGCAATTCAAAATCGTACCTTACGCATTTTGGGATATGATTCTTTACAAACATACTAGTAGTAGTTTTCTTAAATGTGTGACGTGTAATAAATGGGAATGCCTTTTTAATGATTTCGTACGAATTAATAGAGTACGCAGATTATTCATGCACATGCTTGCTAAAGTTTTAGTTTCATCTTTTATATTTCATACTCCTTGAACCTTGCGTTTAATCGCACTTATTTCAATATAAATCATTATCAACAAATTTAATTCAATTCTGTTTATTCTTGTGACAAAGCACCCACTAGCATCTGCCTTTCGTGAGTGCGTACAATGTATGCCGGCGGCTTGTGGCGAATGCCGACGCGTAAAGCCGCCGGGTAATCGTCACCTTAATTTTCATGTTTCGTCTTGCAAAGATTGCCTTTCTGTGCAAGCTAAATGTAGTATTTCTTTTCTCAATGTAGATATTATTTCTTAATTTTTATCAATAATGCTTGTCGATGTTTTTTTTAGTATTATTGATCAATGAAAGTAGGATTCCTTTCGCTGTAAATTCTTGTACGGATATAGGGATGTTCTAGAGTACTGAAAAAGCATTAATTCTCACTCTACGCCATTTTTAGCTGTGTTATGTCTTTTCTTACTGCCTTCAAAAGTTGCAGTCTTTTGAGATTCATGATATTCAGTAGATCTTGTGTTTACTTGCATGTAGTTTTGGTAATGAATAACGATTGTCATTACCGGAAAGTCTTAAACCTCATGCTCATATATTAAAGCCAAAGGCCTTAGTGAACAAGTTTGCCAGTTACAAAAGAATCTGTCCTATCTCCTTGAGCTTGCCAAAAGTGAGAATCCTTAAAGTTAGCTCGTGTCTGATCTGTAGGATTTCTCGGAGTTGCGTGTGGGCGTTTATCATGTACGATGTTGGGGACTGTCAGCACTAGAATTTTCCTTGATGTTTCCTTGGACTGCTCATCCAGCGTTCATCTTTTTGCAGACCTCAACGTCATCACCAAAACGCCACCGACACACACACCTTTGCCCCCTGGGCCTTTGTTGGATTATTTTTGGTCCTAAACTGGCCTTATCTAAACTGGCATTATCTAAACTGGCCTTACCTGCCTGGCATCCACTCAATTAAATTGACACTACCAATCGTCTCGGGTCTCTCAAGGACTTATAAATTGGACCCCTAGAAATTCTAAACAAACCTACACAGTCGACTTCGTCAACTAGCCGGAGCCGCTTCGCCTGCACGGACTGCGAACCATCTTCACCCGAGTCCCCCAGAAGAGCAAGATTTGGCGGTCCTTTTTCGGCTCTCCTCAAAATAAACTACAAACAAAAAGCTGAGTTCCCGAGTGCATTATTACCCTCTCTCCTGATTAATCAGATACTTATCGAGACACACGTTTATGTTTTGGCTTCACCCCATCACCACAAAACAAAACACTGGTGACACCCAGAGTTTTAAAAGACAATCTGACCCATAGAGATTAAAACCCCGAACCTTCTTAAAAACTTAAAAACTATTCAACTCGATGAGTGTTTGAGAGATTGTGAGAGAGGTTAATTTTGGCATATCATTGTAGTGATAAGTTTCCCATTCGTAGTCTTTGTGAATTTCTATGGATAAGACCATTCTAATGGATGTTCTCTGAGCAGCTCTAACAAAAATTTTTTTCCAGCGCTATCCTGTCCTTGTTTGTTTCATGTGCCTTAGTAGGTAGGAAAAATATTTTTCTCCTATTTCCGTGCTTTACGCTTATTTCTGACTACCGTAAAATTCTCATTTCCATTCTCTTTCTTTCCGTTCTTCAACGTTATTGATCGCTTGAGTAGGTAGAAAAATAATTTTTCTCACCTGTTTTTGTGCCTACGCTAATTGCCGCATACCGCAAAAATTTTCGTTTCCAATTTTATATTTTCTTCTTTCCGTTTCAACTTTATTTGATTGAT
Source organism: Morinoia aosen (assembly GCA_030386875.1). Classification (NCBI taxonomy): domain Eukaryota; kingdom Metazoa; phylum Arthropoda; class Malacostraca; order Amphipoda; family Talitridae; genus Morinoia; species Morinoia aosen. The sequence continues at coordinate 18,963,974 of CM059573.1, read as the reverse complement.
TGAGTAGGTAAAGTAATAACGCAAACCTGTGACACCTTTAATACCAAAACTTATTAGGCGTTGAATACGTAATTCCGAGCAAGCATAGTTTAATTTTCGCTTCGTAGAAAGAAATTGCTAGCATGACTGGCTCAGATAATGAAGATCGAGCGCGCACAAAACCTCTTACTCTACCACCCTTCATTCCGGAGGACAGCCACACTTGGTTTAACCAAGTGGAGGCCATGTTTAGGTACCATAAAATAACGGATGACACTGATAAGTTTTATGCCCTTGTGTCCGCAGCTCCCACAAAATTGTTAAATGACTCCAATCAATTGCTAGAAAACCCTCCCGATATTAATCCGTACGGCACCTTGAAAAGAAAGATATTGCAGAAGTTGCAGATGTCCGATGCGGACAAATTCAGAAGCCTTGTAGACGCCTCAGAAATTCCATCTGTCTCTGTCTCTTTCTCTTCCACTTCGTTAGTAAAAGAGTTGCGAAAACTCGCAGCGGGTGTTGCCGTAGCTGAGGGATTTCTGAAAGAAGTATACAGGACTAAGCTTCCTCACAATGTGCGTCCATTCCTATCGCTAGCAGGCCCTGATCAATCTTTAGAGAAGCTTGCAGAGTCCACTGAGACAGTGATGCGAAACCTAAACGTGTCACAAGCACCGCAGGTAGCTGCTTTAAACCCAGAAACTGCAAATTTTAGCTCCTCAAATACTGCTCATAACCAGTCCTCAGCCACAATAGATAAGATGCAGCAAGACATCGCTGAGATAAAGCAAGCTCTCCTGAATTGCCAGTTAGGTCAGAGTGTAGCTCACATTCAGCAAGGCCCAGGGAGATTCCAAAGCCACCAAAATGCCTACGACTATCCTTATGACTATCCCTCCAACTATCATCCTTTTCCTCCTCCTCAACGTTTTGATAGAGGTAGATCCTATGATAGGTCAAATCAAGACCGCCGCTTTCGGTCGCGCTCTCGTGATGCCAGTAGTAATTTATGCTGGTATCACCAGAAATTTGGTGACCAAGCGCGCAAATGTGCCTCTAGACATTGTCCTCGTTATACCGAAATGACTTCGGGAAACGCCAACAGCAACGCATAGTAGCGAGTACTGCGTTGCCTCATTCCCAGACTACTCGCCTCCTACAGATTCTCGATCCCGTCACCAAATACCGATTTTTAATAGACACTGGCTCCAGTGTGTCAATTATTCCAGCCACGGTGAAAGACAAAAACAACCCATTGTTGGCGACTTTACGCGCCGCAAACGGCACGCCAATTCCTTGTTACGGTGAAAGAGTACTAGAGTGCAGTCTGGGATTGAGGCGAAACTTTCTCTTCACATTCCTGATCGCGGAAGTCCAAGAGCCCATAATTGGCGCGGATTTCTTAGCGAAGTTTGGGATTCTTGTAGATGTTAAAAACCGTAGAATTAGGGACGAGGAGACACAGATCTCAATTCCCGCTTGTAGCATAACTAGAGCTAATGTCTTGCATTCATTCTCCATAGCTTTCAAGGAGGAGTGCATGTTCGAGCAGGTACTAAAAGATTACCCTGCACTAACAAACCCTAACTTAGCTTCTAATAACATGCAGACATGCACAAAGCACTTCATAGAGACGACTGGTCCGCCGGTCTACTCCCGAGCAAGGCGACTACCGCCTGATCGATTGGCGTTAGCCAAGAAAGAATTTGCGCGCATGCAAGAATGTGGCATCATCCGCAGTTCCAAAAGTCCTTGGGCTAGCCCTCTTTTGCTAGTACCCAAGGCTAACGGTGAATTCAGACCGTGCGGGGATTTCCGCAGGTTGAATGCCGTTACTTTACCTGATCGCTACCCTATTCCTTATCTGCACGATTTCAGTGCAAATTTAGAAGGAGCACAAATTTTCTCAAAAATTGACCTCAAGAGCGCTTTCCATCAAATTCCACTTGATGAGAGCGCTATCGCTAAGACCGCGGTAATCACTCCGTTTGGTCTCTTTGAGTTTCTAAAGATGCCGTATGGGCTGAGGAACGCTCCTCAAACGTTCCAACGCCACATGGCTGAAATTTTCTCTGATCTCACTTTCGCCTATGTCTATCTAGACGACATCCTAGTGGCATCCACAACCCCGGAGTTGCACAAAGACCATCTTAGGGTCGTTTTTCAAAGACTGTCCGACAATGGACTCCTCGTAAATCCTGAAAAATGTGAGCTCGGAAAGCCATCACTGATTTATCTAGGTCACGAAATTTCTAGCCTAGGTCTAAAACCTTTGCCTTCCAAAGTAGAAGTGATCAAAAACTTTCCTCTTCCACAGACCCAGAAGGAACTAAGAAGGTTCCTAGGTTCTGTTAACTTCTATCACCGCTTTATACGCAACTGTGCTCAAACTTTAGCGCCCTTGTCTGACCTACTCCAACCGAAACGAAAAGTTAAATCTATTGAGGTAAAATGGACGGAAGAAGCGCGCAAAGCTTTTGATGAAATAAAGCATAAGTTAGCTACCGCGACTGAGTTATCCTACCATATTGCTAATGCTGATTTCAGTCTAGTAGTCGATGCATCAAGTACTGCTGTAGGTGCTGTTTTGCAACAACAAGTAGGTACTAATATCTCTCCTCTTGCCTTCTTTTCCAAAAAGCTGTCGCCCACTGAGCGTGCTTAAAGCGCGTTCGGTAGGGAACTCCTTGCTATCTATCTGGCTGTGAGACACTTTCGCTATGCTCTAGAGGCAAGGGAGTTCGTGATCTACACAGACCACAAACCTTTGACCTCAGCGATTAAGATGCCTTATGAAAGAAATTCCCCAAGAGAAGTTCGACACCTGTCTTTCATAAGTCAGTTTACCACTGACATCCGTTTCATCAAAGGTCTCGACAATACTGTCGCTGACTGCTTATCCCGTATCAACTCTGTCCAAACCAGTGGTGAAATCCCTTTCGGTAATATTTCCAAGACTCAGAAGGAGGATCCTGAACTTCAGGACCTTCTCAAACCTTCCAACACTTCCTCTCTGAAATTAACCTTGGTTGACGGCGTGTACCGTGATGCTGAGCGACTTTCTCGTTTGTATCTTCCTGCGACTCTCAGCAGAGTAGCTATTCTCCACTATCATTCCTTCTCTCATCCTGGTATTAACCGTACATTGCGTTTGATTTCCGATCGTTTCGTCTGGCCAGCGATGCGTAAGGAGGTCAAGCAAATTGTGCAAAATTGCCATGCATGTCAGAGTAGTAAAGTGGTGAAACATAATCGTGCAGCGCTGCAGAGTTGTGCATTCACAGGTCACAAGTTCGACGCGGTCCACCTAGATTTGGTGGGTCCTTTGCCTTTGTCGCGCGGTCATTCTTATTTGTTGACCATAATTGATAGGTTTTCTCGTTGGGTTGAGGCCGTGCCTCTTCCTGATACCCAAACTGAGACTTTAGCGCGCGCCTTCATGAGTAACTGGATCTCCAGATATGGGGTTCCCTTAAGTGTTACACATGACCGGGGATCACAATTTACCTCCAAATTTTGGAGTGAGCTCAGCACCGCTTTAGGTTGTACTAACACCAGTACTACCGCCTACTATCCGCAGTCGAATGGACTTATTGAGAGAGTCCACAGAGACTTAAAAGCTGCGCTGCGCTGCCTTAATTGCAGTCACGATTGGATTGACAGACTTCCAGTAGTATTGCTCAGTGTTAGGAATCTCTTCCGGCAAGATCAGCAGTGCACAGCAGCAGAGATGTTGTATGGCACAACACTTCGGCTCCCCGGCGACATTGTTGACCCAAAACCTTTGCCTGAATTTTCATCTGCTGACCGTTCTGCCTATGTAACCTGTCTAAAAGATTGCATGCATCAGATCAAGTATGTTGCCCCACGAATGCCTCAGACAAAAGACAAATTAGATCCTGTTTTGCAAGACTGCACTCATGTGTACGTCCGTAATGATAGTATTAAACCGACTCTCACACGTCCTTATGATGGCCCTTTCAAGGTACTAAAACGGACGCCAAAATATTTTGTTCTTGAAAGATCTGGTTCACACGACCCTGTGAGCATTGATCGATTAAAAGTCGCGTACACTTCCGATCATAGTGTAACTTATAACTCATCATTCTCTCCGCAGATTTCCTTTCCCACTGAGACTCGATCATATCTACCATCTCAGCTTCCTCAGTTGGCTGCATTGTTGCCTAGTCAACTTGAGTGTAATCCTTTCTATGTGCCTGTACATTCAAACCCTATCCCTAAGCCTATCGTAGATTCTAATTCTAGCCCTCTTACTGAAACAGCGACAAGTCTGGATAGACCAGACGAGCCCGCTGCAGTAACTCGTGTTCCTAGAACTCTTGCCGACCTAAATTTGCAGACCCGTTTGGTGAAACTTCCCCGCGTAGTAAGATTTTCCGACCGCCAAACCCGGCATGGTCGTGTTGTTAAAACTCCTTCCCGCTACAAATGATTGCAGCGGGTGGACCTTTCGGTCTGCGCCTTGGGGGGTAATGTAGCATTCGCTACAGAGCGTAGGAATTATAAATTTTCCCATTCGCACTTAAATAATATAATTATTAGCATTAAAAATCTTACTCTAAATTATTATTAATTATTTTACACTTCTAATTCGTAATCATTGAAGTTTGTGTGTAAATACATGAGAGATAAAACAAATCAATCGACATTTCGAGTTTTAGAGCAGCTGTCTGTGGCAACAGCCAAGCGCGTCGCTTGAACGCACTTGCCGAGCCACTCTCACCGTTGACTTCCTAGCGTGCGTACCGCTCTTGTAAGTTAAAGACAATTTAAGTGTGAAAACAGAATGAAGCCCGGTAAAGTATACAGTGTAAAAATTTTCCTTGTGCATGTGAAAATTAATTATTTGTTCATCGTCGTGAATTAGGGATGAACTTAATAATAGTGTTAAAAGTTAGACTAGCATGTGTTATTTTCGAGTGCTATCTTCGACGTGACAAACGTATAAATTTTGTGTTTCACGATTCATTTCCTGTGTCAAGTCATTATATTATCAGACTAAGTTTGTGCCTTACTACAAGTTATACACTTGCAGCGTTCATGTCGAGATTGAAATTTGATCATGAAATACTCGTGAGAAAGCACGACAGAGCTGCTGGCGTCTTTGTGCCGGTTCCTTGTTTTCCAAGATGGCGACGCACAGACTGCCGTCGCGTGTAGTGATTCTGCAATTCAAAATCGTACCTTACGCATTTTGGGATATGATTCTTTACAAACATACTAGTAGTAGTTTTCTTAAATGTGTGACGTGTAATAAATGGGAATGCCTTTTTAATGATTTCGTACGAATTAATAGAGTACGCAGATTATTCATGCACATGCTTGCTAAAGTTTTAGTTTCATCTTTTATATTTCATACTCCTTGAACCTTGCGTTTAATCGCACTTATTTCAATATAAATCATTATCAACAAATTTAATTCAATTCTGTTTATTCTTGTGACAAAGCACCCACTAGCATCTGCCTTTCGTGAGTGCGTACAATGTATGCCGGCGGCTTGTGGCGAATGCCGACGCGTAAAGCCGCCGGGTAATCGTCACCTTAATTTTCATGTTTCGTCTTGCAAAGATTGCCTTTCTGTGCAAGCTAAATGTAGTATTTCTTTTCTCAATGTAGATATTATTTCTTAATTTTTATCAATAATGCTTGTCAATGTTTTTTTTAGTATTGTTGATCAATGAAAGTAGGATTCCTTTCGCTGTAAATTCTTGTACGGATATAGGGATGTTCTAGAGTACTGAAAAAGCATTAATTCTCACTCTACGCCATTTTTAGCTGTGTTATGTCTTTTCTTACTGCCTTCAAAAGTTGCAGTCTTTTGAGATTCATGATATTCAGTAGATCTTGTGTTTACTTGCATGTAGTTTTGGTAATGAATAACGATTGTCATTACCGGAAAGTCTTAAACCTCATGCTCATATATTAAAGCCAAAGGCCTTAGTGAACAAGTTTGCCAGTTACAAAAGAATCTGTCCTATCTCCTTGAGCTTGCCAAAAGTGAGAATCCTTAAAGTTAGCTCGTGTCTGATCTGTAGGATTTCTCGGAGTTGCGTGTGGGCGTTTATCATGTACGATGTTGGGGACTGTCAGCACTAGAATTTTCCTTGATGTTTCCTTGGACTGCTCATCCAGCGTTCATCTTTTTGCAGACCTCAACGTCATCACCAAAACGCCACCGACACACACACCTTTGCCCCCTGGGCCTTTGTTGGATTATTTTTGGTCCTAAACTGGCCTTATCTAAACTGGCATTATCTAAACTGGCCTTACCTGCCTGGCATCCACTCAATTAAATTGACACTACCAATCGTCTCGGGTCTCTCAAGGACTTATAAATTGGACCCCTAGAAATTCTAAACAAACCTACACAGTCGACTTCGTCAACTAGCCGGAGCCGCTTCGCCTGCACGGACTGCGAACCATCTTCACCCGAGTCCCCCAGAAGAGCAAGATTTGGCGGTCCTTTTTCGGCTCTCCTCAAAATAAACTACAAACAAAAAGCTGAGTTCCCGAGTGCATTATTACCCTCTCTCCTGATTAATCAGATACTTATCGAGACGCACGTTTATGTTTTGGCTTCACCCCATCATCACAAAACAAAACATATCCTCTGGGATATTTCGTCCATGGTAGAGAGAGTTGCACTCATCTCTCCGTAGGCAAGGAAAAAATTCTGTAGGACATGAACCAGCATAAAATTGAATAGGCTTTATATTGAGGGTAAGATAAATTTTTAACTGCCTTAGTTCAAAATTAATTCTATTTCTAGAGAAAAAGGGCCGTTCAATTGATCGCTCACACGACGGGTCGAAATTTTGCACTTCAGTTTTAATTGACCTATACGTCAGAATCAGTTAGTAGAGAAAACATTTTATCAACATTATTATATCGATAATATAAACACTAGGCCTACGTTAAAAAAATATGGGTTATTTTATTTCAAGCTTGGCTGGGAATAGGAAATGGATGGGTTTATTTCCAATTAAGAAGTATATTCATAAGGGATTTATATTTTCACTCATAATCTAACATCGGTACATTTTTCCTATAGATTTGTAGATGCTTCTGTCTCAATGTGCGATTTCCACATCTTTTCTAAAACATCTACTTAAAGGCTGACACAGAAATAAACTTTTCCGCGTAAATCGTCGCAATGTTTTTGTAGCGTTCTCAGAAGTTTGTTCAAGTATGTTGGGGGCATGCAAGGAAACTTAAGTATGCAAAAAATTATAATCATGTTAGAATTGGAAGACCTGTGGATGACTAGAGTTTAAAAATTGTTGGAGGTGTAGGGCCTGCGTGGGACTGCAAGAGGTGGAAGAAAGAGATTGAGAGGCAAACAAAAGAGTATGGATTGAATAAGTGGAAGCTTAGCATGATGCGGAAGCCTACACTTAACTGGTATATGAAAAAGGAAGCACCTAAGTTTGAGATGTTCTATAATGGTAGTTTTGGAAGTCAACTCTTGTTTGCTGTGTGATGTAAGTCATTGAGTGTAAACAGACGTACATGGAGATGGAATGAGAATAATAACAGATTATGTTGGCAGTGTAATGGTAGAGTGGAGGAAACAATTGAGCATTTTGTGCTGGAATGTAGTAAGTATGAGCAAGAGAGAGAGTTTTATGAATGTGGTGTTTGAGCAGTATGGAGAGAATCAGTGGAATGCCAGATGTGCTGAAGATGATTGCGGTATGAGCTGTCTTGCTGGATTGGATCAGGAGTGTAATATGAGTATCATTGAGGCTATGAAAGTATTTCTTGTGCATGCCTGGAGTAAGAGACAGTGACTAGAATGAGCCAGTCATGTAGAGTGGGCTGTAATGACCCAATGTGCCTGGGGATGGTGTTTTGACACACAAGTTGTCCCGGTGATGCCATCCAATGATGGCTTGTGACAAGGATTGGTAGATCCTGAGTAGTTTAGTGGACAAGTCTGGTACCAGGCGCTGAACTCTTTGTGTGAAAATTGTGGAGGGAATTGTAGGCCGTTACAAAGGCCCCAACACTGTCGGCCCTCAAGTTCAAGTTCAGTTTTACTTTAAGCATGCAACTGAGCAGCTGAGTTGATTGAAAGTATGGAGGTTGAATTGGTCAATATTGAATATAATGTTGTCAACGAATTTCATAATTTTGTAGGTATAGATAGGTAATATAGTCGATTTTAAGACGTTTTTCATGAATGACAATGTGCCCGGAAATGCTTGGTTTTGGAGATATAGGATAAGTAACGCCAGGTAAGAATAGCATTAACGGCAGTTCCAATATGGCTCTTCCGGCATTTTGCGGACGCGGACCACGCCAAGTTTTTTGGCGGGAGTCATCGGCCTCGGTATGGTTGAGTTAAATTAAGATATTTTAGGCTTACTTAGGTTATGATGCTTAACTAAATTAACTTTACCAAACCTAACCTTACCTATCATTACGTCAGAACCGGATTTCTGCTTATTTTCCTCTCCGTTTGTTCAATTTTATAAACGACGTTCCTATAACTTCAAAGGTAAATATCTCCAAAACTAAGCATTTCCGGGCACGATGTCATTCATATAAAACGTCCTAAAATTGACTATATTACCTATCTATACCTACAAAATTATGAAATTCGTTGACAACATTATATTCAATATTGACCGTTGAATTTAATCAGAAAAGTGTATTAGGAGGAAATTATCCTATTAGCATTGAAAAAAGAATGTTCAGTTCTTTGGGTACTTTCCTTAAAAGTACGGTCAATATTGAATATAATGTTGTCAACGAATTTCATAATTTCGTAGGTAAAGATGGGTAATATAGTCGATTTTAAGACGTTTTACACGAATGACAATGTGCCCGGAAATGTTTAGTTTTCGAGTTTTTTAAGTTTGAAGTTATACGAACGGCGCTCCTGAATGGCCCTTTTAACGCAAAAACAGTCATTGTTTTAGCAATGAAAATGGAAGGTAACCCCTATTACAAACGTAAAGAGGTTAAGTCGTGAGGGGTAGCAACCGTTCTTTTAGTGAAAATTATAAATAAAGCTTTCTAGTGACGTTTGTTTACATCGACTCGAAGATGGCTGCTGCCATCTTCAGCCGGTTGGCGCCATGGCGGCAGCCACCTTGGCGTTGATGTAAACAAATGTCACTCGAAACCTTTATTTATAATTTTCACTAAAAGAACTGTGCCTACCTCTCACGACCCAACCTCTTTACGTTTGTAATAAGGGGTTAGCTTCTGTTATTAATTAAATTACGCTAGCCTCGTGTTCTTCCATGGCGCGCACAAGCCAGCTTCAAAGTTGAATAATTCGAAAATAACGCATCGCCAAGCAGAATGTCATTCATGTAAAACGTCTTATAATCGACTATATTACCCATCTATACCTACGGAATTATGAAATTCGTTGACAACATTATATTCAATATTGACCAAAAGTACTGGCAGGTTATCTATCTTGTAAGGTAGATATATGTTCTCAGAATGGAGGCACAATATAATTTTTCTGTATGTTGCACGACTAATTGCTTTTGTGTTATAAGGTTAGAGGAGCTGTACAAAACTTCTGTAAAGTAACTAGCCTACTTGTAATGCAGACTTTTCCGTAAAACCAATAAGGAAGAAAAAACCTGTGGATGAAGAACTCCAATAATATGCTCCCAGAGCCAACGGTTCTTTTTGCAAGACCAGCAACTTTAAGAGGGTTAGCTCATCCCTCACCTCAAGGAGAAGAAGTTATGCTTGTGTTGACTAACTAACTAGAACTAAGACCATGACTATAAAATGACGAAGTTGATAGAAGCTGGGCTGAGAACAATTGTATTTGTTCCTTCATCAAAAGTTGTGTTACTGAACCAGTAACGTTTGCTTATCAGATATGAAACTATGGAAATGACTCAAATGACTGTGCATTTATTTTCCTTACTTACCTTCTGGATAAGTGCTAAAAAAAAAAACAATTAGGGATCTAATATATTTTGTAGTAGACCATATAACAAGACAGATCAAGCAACATCTGATGCATTACACTCAATTGTATTCTGAAGATTTCTTAACATTAAGGTTCTAAATTGTCAGATAAACTAAAAGAAGCAAAGAATAGCTGTGTTATAGTTGAAGGTATAATTGGAAAAAATATGATAAAGACTGAATGGCACAGAAATTGTATTCAAGATGGGAGGACTGGATCATTGAAAGATACTAAATACTTTGAATATTACTGATAAATGCTGGGATAATAGTCTCTTTTTACTTGATGTAACAAATAAGTGAAGCTGCCCAAGACAGGATTAAAAGAGTTTTGTCTTTTCAAAAACTCTACAGTTAGGTATAAACAAATGATTTGGTATTTCTAAAGGAAAGAACAGTAGTATTTCTCAAGGACAGAACAGTAATTGACTTTCCACTTATTGGTATCAAAACATAATAAATTTATTCAATATAAACAAGGTTTCTTCTCACTTTCTGTCTGAAATGACTATATAACAAGTTATAGCGGTAGGTTTAGTTTTGTCTCTGATGACGAATGTGCTCGAATAAACAGCTATGCCTACTTGTCGATTTTCAAATTTTTGTTGCTTGAATCGTGGTAATAACATCATAATAAACACCTTTTCTTCCATACACTTTTTTGTCAAATGAGTATTTAATGACGTATAGCATTAGGTTTGGTTTTGTCTGTTATGACGAGCGCGCTGGAAGCAAGAGTCCATTACACTGTTGCCACTCGACGCGCTCTTTGATTTACTTGCCGCTTCAAACACTAGAGTTGCGGTCAGTTATTTACCACTATAACTAACAAAATGCTCATTTCAGGAGAGCGTCCCCCTTATGAATCCTTGCTTCTGGGATTTCTTGAGAAACTGGGATTTTTGCTGTTATAAGAAGTGCAAGAGGTCAGGTACATCCTGTGAAAAAATGAGACTCGTACGTTCACTCGTTCGCCCCGCTACGGGGATTTAAAGAATGGGGGGGAGGGGAGGGGGAAGTTGTATTTTATCATGTTACACCTCCCCCATGGCACTTTCTTCACGGCGCAAAGTTGCTATGTCATTTCCTATGTCTCTGGATTACTCCATAATGATTTCAGGGGTCTAACTTGAACCAAAAATTTTAAAAAATTTTTTATTTGTATTGTTTATGTTTCTTTGTTTTGCTTATAATGTAAACAATGGTTTTTGGGGTTTCAAAATGTTTCTCCTCCTACAGTTTTTGAGTTACAGTGATGATTTTGGTATCATTAAATGCGGAAAGACGCGGGCTTTTAAGGGTGCTAAAATTCGTTTCCTCAAATTTACATTTTCAATATGAAAAAGTGTAAAAATAGGAAAAAAATGCCCTTTTTCGGAAATGTAAAAATTTATGACGTCATAACTCATGAGCAATAAATAATTTTGGAATGAATTTTAGCATCCATAAAAGCCCGTGTTTTTCCGCATTCATTGATACCAAAATCATCACTGTAGCTCAAAAACTGTAGGAGGAGAAGATTTTTGAAACCCCCCCCCCTTCAAACTTCGTTTTCTTCGATTTCCCATTTTCTTTTCAAGAAAATTGAACTTTTGCTCTAAGCAAAAACGATTCCAAATTCAATTTCCTATCAGCATATCGAATTTCATTGTTCTAGGTTCAATAATAAAGAAAAAAGTCCGTATGGGGGACGCTCTCCTTCAGACAGAAAGTGCATAGAAGAAAACTTATTTATTTCGGTCAATGTGAAGTTTAATGCAATCAGTGAAAATGATAATTCCGATCCCAAGAATCACTTAAGGAACACATTTCAGAACGTTTTACATGAATGACATGCTGCTTGCTGATGCATTATTTTTGAATTATTCAGCTTTGAAGTTATAGGTGAAATCGCTTTCCCGCTCAAAATGTGCAACACAGATTACGACAAGGTTGGGTTGGGAAAGGCAAAGTTTGGATCATGAGGTGTTAAAGTTTTCGTTAGAACTTTGTAGAAATAAAAGAATGATAGAAATTGTTAATAAAATGATAAGAAATATTGTTATCAGTTAACAACACAAAAAAGTTAACGTACTATTTCTCGAACTTGGTGCTTTTGACGTTTTTTTTTGTCATTATAACGTCGTCACCTTTACAGTCAGCTCATAGATGGCGCCACCCAGTACGGCCGCCGCCATCATGGAGCAGATGTAAACGCAATTGTTAACGTGACCTTAATGGGTTGCTTTAAACCTTTATTTATAATTTTCATTAGAAGAACTGTGGCTTTTCCTCACAACCCAACCTCTTTACGTTTGTAATAGGGGGTTAGCTTCCGTTATTAATTAAATTCTGCTTGGTGCGGTCACTTCCTTTTGGCGCGCGAAAGCCAACTAATAATTCAAAAACAACGCATCAGCGGGCAGAATGTCACTCGTGTAAAACGTTTTTGAATGGGTTTCTTTAGTGATTCTTTGGAATAGAATTATTATTTTCTGTGATTGCATTAAACTTCACATTGACCTTTATTTTGATCTAATTAACTATGTTTAGGCATTGAAATTTACAAAATCGATTACTGTTCTTTTCTTCAGATTTACCAATAATTTTATTAAGGCTGCAGCAATATAAAGCAGATCATTTTCCAGATAAAACTCATCTATTGATGCTCTAAGATGGTTATATTATCTTCTCCAAAATAACAGCTCAGTTTAGGCAGATCTAATTTCACTCTCATGTTATCACTAGGGGAAGATATACAAACAAGAAAGGTATTTTATCAACAAAATCAAAATGTTGAAAATAAATAAATTTACATTTCAATTACGATATTAATAGTTTTTCAGAGTTTCATAGCTAGAATGACTAGCTAAATTTTGATTTTTGCCAAAACAAATAGGACCTCAAATTACTCTACAACTGCTAGATTTTATTGCAAGAGTTTGCTTAAGGGCACGGTTAGAATGAAAAAAGTTCGTCAGTTCTTGATGGAGTTTTCTGAGATTTTTACAAAAGGTCTGAAATTTGTTTATGAACTTCAGCTTTTTTGTGAATTTTTCTGAAATATTTTTTTTTAACATGAAAAAATTGTTGTCTTAGAAAATCTCTCTCCTACAATTTTGAAATTATGGAACTCTAAAGATCCAATGCAAAAGTTTTTTAATAATTTGAATTTTTCATATCTATGTTTTTAAAATTTATCTTTTTTATGATTAATTTTCAACATGAATTGAATTCCAATAATATTTTGCTCATGATCTCTAGAGTTTTTAAGCCCTAGAAATTGATGTACTTGCTATTTCTGCACCTTCAAAACTGTGGGAGAAGAGACACTTCAAGGGTCAAAAGGCAAATTTTCACAACCATTTTTTGAAATTTATATTTTTTTTTTCATAATTTTTGGTTAATTTAAATTTTACTGTTGCCAAAAATTTTGAAAATTTTGTTATGATATTTAAGTAATTGGAGACATTTTAAGACATTTTACATGGATGATATTGTGCTTGCAAATGCTTAGTTTTCAAGATATAGCATAAATAATGTTCAGATAAGAATAGCATTAAGGACGCGGTCCGGGGGAAACCAAAAGTCCGTCGGTTCTCGACGGATTTTTCTAAGATTTTCCCAACAGGTGTCAAATGATGCGGCATTTCTTTTTAAACTCATGTGTTTTTTTCATAAATTTGCCTCCTCATGGCCTTGCAGTGGCCGAATGTACAGAGCGCTTGCGTTCTGTTCTTCCTGCCTAAGTTTGAGCCCTGTGAGCGGCAGTTGGCATGAAAAACGCTGATGCCGCATATCAGCGTCGTTGCCTGCAGTGTGGTCACTGTCCTCGAGGAATGTTACCTGAGCGCTAAACGAGAGTAAAATGAAGCCTAAAGCTTGGGCGTGACTAGGGGCCTGGGGAACCCCTATCATGTACATTCCCTGTAAAGTATCATGTCAATGATGCTAGCTACTCTCTACTAAAAAAGAGGAAAAGGCTTGGAATATACCTATAAACAGAAAAAAATCAAAAAATTCAAGAACAAACTCTGTCATCAAAAACATGCGGATTTATGACGTCATAACTTTTGAACATAAATTTATTGTATAAAACCATTTAAGGATTTGGATTGTCCACGTCTTTTGGCATCCAATGATACCAAAATCATCACTGTAGCTCAAAAACTGTAGGAGAAGAAGCATTTTGAAACCACAAAGTTTGAGGTGTTTATTATAGGCAAAACAAAGATATATGCATAATTGTAATTAAATTTTTTTTAATTTTTGGTTCAGGTTAGACCCCTGAAATTACTATAGACTAAAACAGAGACATGGGAGATGACATAACAACATCGCGCCGTGAAGAAAGAGCCAAGGGGGAGGTGTAACACGATAAAATACCAGTTCCCCCTCATCTCCCCCCCATTCTTCAAACCCCTGTAGCGTGCAAACGAGTCAACGCTTGAGTCTCATTTTTTCAAGGATGTACCTGACCTCTTACACTTCCTATTGCAGCAAAAATCCTCATTTATCAAACGGTCTCAAAATCATGGATTCCTATGGGGGACGCTGTCCTTAAAAAACCTTATTTCTCAGCCAATATTGTACATAGACAATTAGTTTTTTTCTGTTCGATTCACAATGAACTGGTCGAAAAAATAGAAATCCAGTTTTTTTATATTGCTTGAAAATTTTTTAAAAATGTTTGAATTTAAAACCAAAAAATTTCAATTTTTTTTCTTTACATGGCAATAGAAAATTTTCTTTTTGACTTATCAAAAAACTACCACTCAGATTTATTGTACTCACCTTGATCTTTACGATCCTGAGAAGATCTTCATAAGTGAAAAAATGTAGGAGAAATTGAGCCGCACAGCCCAAAAAAACTTTTTTTTTGAGAAAAAGTGTTCCAGTTTTTTAATTATTTCTCCATCAGTTTTTTTTTACTTATGGAGGAGGTCTTTTTTGTATCGTAAAGATCAAAGTGAGTACTATAAACTTGCGTTGCTGTTTTTTGATCAGTTAATTAGAAATTTTTTTTGTTGCGATGTAAAGCAAGAACTAAAAGTAAACATTTTGTTTAAAAAGTTCAAACACTTCTTAATTTTTTTTTGAAGCAATATCAAAAAACTGGATCTCTATTTTGTAGACCAGTTCATTCTGAATCAAATAAAAAAAAACTAATCATCTCTATGCACAAGATTGGCTGAGAAATAAGGTTTTTTAGATATCTCCCTTTGAGGGGGTTATTGGAAAATTGTAAAAAGTTTAGGGCTCTGAACATCCATTCAAATGTTCCAAATATGTTGTGAATACCTCCAAGCATATTTCACTCTTGAAGTATTTTTTATTAATTTTTGAAATTTTATAAGAAAAAATTGTTGGATTCCCTTAAGACCATTGGATAAATTCAAACCCTGCTCAAGGCATTTAAGAATTCTAGTCATTTCTAATACATGTAAATAGATGCAGGTTATTTTTTTATAAAAATGTTAGTCTCCATATATATGAGAAAAAATTAATTTAACATTTGTTCTTCTGCACATATGAATGTGCTTAGTTGCTTAGGATGCACCTTTATTATCTAGAACTTGGTAGAATGGTTGAATAAAAATATAGAAACAAAATCTTTTGACTGGTACAGTATGAATTGAAAAATAGAATTTGAACAAAGTGGCAATATTTTCCATAGGTGATAATTGTATGTTGAAGTTGCCAGACCTGTGATTGATTGAAATTTACTACCTGGATACTTACGTGCAAACATACTGTACGTAGGTGTGGTCTGACTTGCTCTTAAAATTTGAAATACAACACAACATGAGAACAAATCTCCATCATAAACTGAGGTTCTTTCCCTGTATTCTGTTTCAACCAAAGGAAAGATTGCCCAACACTTTGTTTGGAATCTCACATTTCCTATTTTAACCATTTCAACGCGAAATTTTTCCTGCTAAATCCAGGAGCATTCTAGTGTGTTTTAGGGTTGATTGGCATAGTATTAGAAGCTCTTACAGGGTCGGTAGTGTTTTATTATTAAATTTATAAGTTTTTGTACTGGGACATATACGTCCCATTTAGTAGTCCATTGCCATTGAGAGTGGGACATATGTATCCCACCAGGAAGTTCAAAAAATAGAATAGTGTTTGTATATACATTCAAACTAACATACTTTTTCCTTTTCCAAAGTAGAAAATGAGAAAACATCAATAGAAAATGGTTATTGTATTAGAAAAAATAACTTCCATTTTCTAGAAAAATGGATATTACGAGTGACTGGTCGTTCAAAGCTTGAACTATTTCACATTTATTTGGCAAAAAACAATTTTTTTGACTAAATAAGCATAAAAAGCTATGCTATTTACCATTTTATTTATGGTGTGGCTCAAAGAATCTAACTACTTCATGGATATAATATGTCTTGCTTGAATCATTTGATTTTTATGGATTTGTAATGTACACTTTTGAGAATACAAAAGTGAATTTGTCCCTGGAAATGGATTTACTGATGCATTTATTATTTAGACTTATTTCCACTCCAATGAATTCAAGTTTTGGACGTTGATTACAGCCCATTAGGCACAATCATTATTTCTCATGCATCCATCAATTTGTACTCATTTTTCTAGCTGTTTTTTTTCTATTCTTAGATTGGTATTGCATGCTATTTGTATGAACAAACTTGAAGGGACTCGCATTTGAATGCTTCCAAAGGGGAGGTGGTCTACCTAAAGCACAAATTATTACTCCTTTCTCTGCTGTTGATAATAAAAACATGGGTTCAAATCCATTTGACAGTATTGGCCAACCAATGTCAGCAATATCATCAATTCAAACAAAAGGAAGTTTATGAGTGCGATTCACATACTCTTCTTCTTTTTTTTCCTCCTCAATGCTGATGTTATCCTCATTTTGTCTCCTTGGCTCTCTTTTACAAGTGTCCTCAGTCTCTTTGCTGTATTTTGCCTATTTTTCTTCCACTGTGCAATCCGGATCCTCAAAACTATCATCAATAGTTATCTAAACTCTTATTGTAAGTGAATTAGTCATCACTATCAAGGTCTTGCATAAGCTCTTCAATATCCAGATCATCCAGTGACCTTTTTCGGCTCCTGCATGAAAATAAAACATTTTTATACCAAAATTAGTATGAAGCCAAATTTAAAATTCAGTGCTAATGGGATAAATATATCCCAAATTTAGATATTTACAAGTGGGACAAAAGATAACGAAAGTACAAGTGGGATACACATATCCCACTTCATTTTTATTTCAACTATGTTTCACAAAAAGTATATTTATGAAGACAAAAATAGCTATATATAGGTTCCTACTAATATTTACATAAAATGAACCCAAAGAAATGATCATAAGCTATAAAACTATGCAAATACACGTACATTTTGAGGAGCAGCTTGAGACACGACCTCCTTCTAGCTCTTTCAACGCCCCACTGGGTGATTGCTGGTGAGACTACAAACTAGCTATGGGTAAAACAGAGTCTGATGCAAAATCTGTTAACTTTCAGTAGTTGCTGGGGCATATTCAGCCCAATTGTGCTTTAATTTAAAACACTGGGACAAATATAACCCAATCGCGTCGAAAGGGTTAAAGTGTTGAGTTCTACAGGTAAAATTGTTGTAATTCTCTAAGCAACAAATATTGTAAACTTAAATAATTCAATACCTTATATTTTTTATTGCACTTCAGCTCCTGTATACCTATGTAGCAAGGGTCACTCATGTGCTGAAGAAATTAAATCATTTTAGTAGAAAAAATCTCAACAAACTTCTCCCTCTTACCAGGTATTAATTATGCTCTATGTAATCACTTATGTAAATTTTTTGCTTTTTTCAGAATAACCTTCACTCATGGCTAGTCGAACTGCTTGGGTCTCTCCTCCGGATGATGAGTGGACTCCTGAGCAGCTCAGTGATCAGTTCAACAAAGCCGTGTACCTGAGTGGCACTAATCCAGAAGAACAGCAGCTCTCCAGTGACATAGATGACTTAGAGGAAGATCATAACAGCGACCTGCATGCTGGGGAGCCTAGGAACAGATCTGAGCCTTACAAAAATAAATATGAGGCACGTCTCATGCTTCTTGAAATTAAATCTGTTCTTCTAAAGGAACTAGATAAGCTCCAACAAGATGATCATTCACAGGTATGAATTTAAAGTTATTGCAAATTCTGTGTGAAATATTACACATCCTTTTTTACCTTAACTTATAAACAATCACTACAAACTTTATGTGTGAACTTGATTGCTGATCGAGCATATGAACAATATTGTGGTTCATAGCTAATGATGAGGATTTATGATACTCTGCTTAGCAGCTTGATACTAACATCCCTTATAGAAAATATGCTGTCATACAAGGATGTGGTATGATGTATTGATCTAGAAAAAAACTTCATTAATCTGCAATGTTACCAATTGAACTACTACTAGTGGCATTATAAAATTAGGGTTTTATTTGAAATATAGTTTCATCCCATGTGCTCATATTTTTGATGGTAACATTAATGTCTGATAAACCTAGTACAGAAACTTGATTGCATTGTAGAATAAAAAAGATTGCTGAGTAAAAAATTGCTTGTATTGTAAATACAAATTTCAGAATAAAAGAGAAAATTAATCATACTGTGATATATGTTGTTAACAAATTCTTTCATAAAAATAATTGAACAAAATTTTCATCCAAAAAAGCAACAAATTTCTTATTTTTCGTCTTGAATTTCAAATGTGGTAAGGAATCAATGCACAAATAACAGGTTCTTAAATATTTAGTTCTATTTTTTTGTCAGTTTTAATACTTGGTAGAAAATAATTGATATATCAATATTTATCACTTAAATTTCTATTGACTATTACAAATGAGATAACAAAGCATCTCATCCCAAGCAGAGTTGAGGGACAAAAGCAAGCATTGGGCTTGCTTTCTTAATTTGAACATTCTGAATTTCTTGAGTTTTTTCTAGCATTACATTTGCAAGAGGAACTATTATTTATTCAGGCAATTTATTATTGAGAATATACATTCATTAACATAGTCCTGAAGTGTATTTTATAAAGCCTGTGATTCAATAGTAAACTTCAAATCCAAATCCCTGCAAGCTTATGATATTCTAGTGTAAAATATACTCATAATAGAATATAAATTTTCAAATATCAAATACAACTTAAAGAAATAGTTAACTTTATATCCATTATGGTGCTTTATATGAACCTGTATTTACATTTCTGAAATTATAAAAATTCTTGTGATATGTTTATCTTATCTTAGCTAAGAATTGCTTTTAGTAGTAATTTCCTTGATTTGGAATATTAATTTCTTTATAAACTTAACAAATTGGTATTTGAGTAAAGATTATAAGAGTTTCATACCCTGCTTTAATTTATATCTCATTTCTATCCCTTGACAGTATGGTGTGGATAGAAATTTGATTTATTAAAGCTTATAGTTGCCATTTGCTGAAGAACTGATAATGGTTACATGTATTGACTTAATGCCTCCATTTTATCCATTTTTAACTTTCAATACATATTTCAGTCACTCACTATCAATTCTTTGAGGAGTAGATTCATAATGTCTTACTTTAGTTGAAATTTTCAATGCATCATTAGCTTTATTATTTTCATTATTGTAAACATTCTAATTTCTATTTAGGCTATTCTA
The DNA here is from genome assembly GCA_030386875.1 of Morinoia aosen. NCBI lineage: Eukaryota > Metazoa > Arthropoda > Malacostraca > Amphipoda > Talitridae > Morinoia > Morinoia aosen. The sequence continues at coordinate 18,944,380 of CM059573.1, read as the reverse complement.
TTTTTTTATGTTTTAGAGACTGGAAAAGCGCATCCAGGAACAACTTCAAGCTGTCCACTACCAGTTGGGCATGATAGCCATTTCAGTTGAAGAACCATCGACTGGAGAAGAGCATTTCACTACAATCATTCGTACTTTAGAAAATTGTACCTTGGAGCCCCACTGCATTAATTTACTAATTGCAGCCCACAATCAGCTTGGCTTGTTGTGGGGTAGCAGATTTGAGTATGCTAAAGCCAAAAAAAAGCTTCTTTTAGCATTTGAACTTTACAAAAGCTACAAGGAATTGAATCACAACTTGCCACCTCTTCCTATCAATGATCTGTTCTTGAAAATGAAAAGTGAGTCTCCTGAAAGGAAAAGAGGCCACTGCAATTCTGATGATGCCATTATCACTGTAGCTGATGAAAGAGATTGCCAGTCAGGGAATTCTGGCGGTGATGAAGGCTGGGGAGAGTTTGAGCAGTACCACACCTACACACTCTTCTACCTGGCTCAAATTTGTGGACAGTTGGGTAAGTCTTATCAAATTCGCCAGGTTGGAAAAGAACTGAACAATTAGTAATGAATGAAATGACTGTGAAAGGTTTCTGTGATTGCACTCAAGCTTCCAATTTTGGGATGATCTATCTACTCTCAAATCGCTGTGTACTGAAAATTTTTTTTAGATTTATTTTTGAGAGCTCTTTTACAGCCTCATTTTATTACGTTTTTATATTGTATTATTATGATATCATGATTGCTCATCCCAGTGTAATATTCTACTATTAATGCAAAATAAGCCATATCCCAAACTGTTTTGCTTCATGCTGTACATTGGATATTTTATTTCCTTTTAATTTTTATTTAATTTCAATGAAGCAGAAACGTATTACTAAACTTATTCAACTTGAATATATCATAACAAAACAAGAAAGTAGTGCAGTAGTTGTACAAAAAGAGTAACTAAGGATCTTGAAGGCTTTTGTGAGAAAAGGCACAGTCAATTCTCCAGAAGGTGACTACAGTTAGTACTGAAGCTATTCTAGCTTGATTATAATCAAGTAAGGTAAAAAATATAGTGTGAAATTCTGTGAAATACCCTCAAGTTTTTGTTGTACATATTATATTAATTTTAGTAATATTCCCTGACTTTTTTGTAACCTTTGCATCATTAGTTGTACAAGTAACTGTATCAGAGGGATCAGCAAGTTGTAATTTAGTTTTATTTTTGGTTGCTGTGGAAATTGAGATAGATAACATAATCCGTTTTCTTTGAGTTGATTTAAATTGACGGAAATATTTTAAAGTGATTTGATGTAATATTGTAACATTAAATGTAGGAACATTGGGTGCCTGTTATAAGGTTGGCATCAGCAGTAGTTGTTAATCAAATCTGCACTTATCAAACAATGGAGCAAGTCAGCAGTCAGCATTGCACAAAAAAAAAAGGTTCTGAACTTCTTGGTTAGGTTTGAAGTTATTTAGGCATTCAAGTGAAAGAAAATTAAGAGCTGTACAGCTTTTAGCATTTTCATAGAACCAGGTTTATATTTCTTGCATGTGATGTAAATATGCTCATGACGTTCATGCTCACTTCAAACTGCATTTCTCTTCAAAGTTTCACTATGTTTCTGCCTCACCAATATCAACTTTTATTGGAAATGTTGGAAAGTCCAAAGTCTGATCTATCAGAGGTCAAAATATTATGAACAATTGCAATTTGTTTTTCAGTCTTCCATATAAAATGCTTGCTGTTAATTAATCATATTTTGGAACAAGTGCTCCAAACCTTGGACTGCATTCAAATGACCTATAGTGTAAACTAAGTACTTTTGAAGAGCTTTATAAAACGTATTCATCAGCAGCTCTGTGCAATACCACAAAACTAATCCTCCATACATTAATTTTTTGCAACAATATCAAAATAGTTTCATAATTAATGATGTTTCACTTGTTTATTTTCCATGCTGGGTTGCAGGAGAAACAGAAGATGCTGCCAACTACTGCCATGCCACCCTTCACCGTCAGCTGGCTGATTCTGTCGTGTTTGAGCCTCTTGAATGGAGCAAGAATGCTGCCAATTTGTCACTCTTCTATTCTTCTAATGGGAACTACAAGTTAGTATCTCACAAGTTTTGTTGTCATTTCTCTTTGTTGGGTGAATTGTTATTCAGTAATTATTTTGTCATTTTTGTAAATAAATATTCATAGGCCAAGGAGTCAGTTTTTTTATGCTTTTGTTTTTTAATATTCATGATGAATTACATTAAGTATTGTCGCCAAAAGCTTACAGTATCAGCTGTGTATTTCAAGCTGTTCATAGGGATTCAAGTTGTCCAGAAGTTTCCCAATTGTTGTTGTTTTCTGCTTAAACCCCGATTTTCCCATTGAGAACTTTCTGAACATTCAATTTTATGACAATATATTTTTTTCCTGCTGATGATGAACATTCTATCTGCTCTTAGATTATTAGCAAACTGTCTAAAAACAATTAGAAATGAACTCGGGTCACTTTTGCCTACCCTCTCAGAGAGATACAACTACTGTATCCTAAGAAATAACCACTTTCAGGAATAAAATATGAGGTCCTGAGCTGAGGGTTAGGTAGGCCTTTTTTTTTAACAGAATAGGTTTTTATTTTATTATGAACCATCTTTTTCAGTTTACTGCTGTCCTGTTTTTCAGTAGTCATGACTTAGTTTTTATTCTGTTTTTCAGTGGTCATAACTTGCTTTTTCAAGTTTCATTTTGCTTCATAATCTTTCACTCAACTTACTGTTTCTATGTGCAGGGATTTTGTGTGGGAACACTTCTTGTGCATAGATTCCCTGGCTTCTTAACTCCAAACTATGTTGTGCCTTCTTCCTTCCATTCATTGTAACACCTTTGTTTTAATTAGGAATCTTCAATTAACTAATCTAACCTAATCCAAGTTTTATTCATTGATACTTCAACCTACAAACACCTTCACGTACATGAATTTTGACCTTAGAACAAGAATTTCATTAAAAAAATGCTCCATCCTAAGACAACCTTCTAACCCCAAAAAATTTCTCGATTTCTAAAATTTTGCTTGAAACCTCATTGGTCCTTGAGTGCAAGTTCATGCAAATATCAGGGACTGCCTGACACCCTAAGTTGTTACCACGTGAGACCCCGCAGACCGGACATTTTAATAAGCAAAATTAAAAAAAGGCGTATTTTTCTTGCCATGAAAAGCAAAACAGAGCCTCCTCAAATGAATCTGATGCTTGCGATTGGTTAGTACAAACTGAATGATACCAATCACTTGGTAAAATTGCCAATTTTAGCTTGCACTTTGTGGATTAATGGTATTTATGTTAATTACTCTAGGAAAAATTGTTAAGACCTTTGTACAAGATTTTGTAATGAATTACAGTTGTTGGTGGACGTATCACTGTATGAATAAATGCATATTTTATAGCACTTATCAAGTCACTAATGGTCATAGTATCATGAAATGAAAGCCCTTGTATTTTTTCAGTGTATTTGCATCTGTGAATGTATTTTGTCACATTTTCAGTATCAAATAAAATAGTTTTAGGCTTTGCTGCATTATTTGTAGTTTGAAGATAGTTTGTAACAGAAATTGAATGTATGGCATTTATTTCAATAAAAACATTTTACCAAGAAATAAAGCAACTATGTTGAACATTGAATCAAGTCTTTGCTCCTTAATCTCATATTCTGGACACTGGTGTACTAACAAGACAATCTGTTGTAAAAACCTAATTTTTTTGTTCTTTGGTAATTATTCCAATTGAATGATCTCTGCACTTAATCAATCATTATTGAGTGGTGTCATTTTTAATGGATGGTGCATAGGACCTTAGTTGTGGTATACCTAGTATTTCAATCAAAAATGCCTATTTTTGAGCATTTCATTTCATAATTAATGTTGAATGGTTCATTCATAGATTTATATTACAGAATAACTGCTATACAGAGATTTGAACAGTGATTTGATCATGTGATTCATGAGGAAACGGAAATCTCAATTATTGTTCTATGTTATCTTCTGAGATAACATAGATTGTCAACTTTGGTGAGCACCAAATGGTCCATTTTCATTTTTTAAAAATTTTCCTTATTGTTCTCTTATCAGAACTGCAACTAATTGCAAGAAGATTAGGTGCTTACATTAGAAATATATAAAAAATGGGATCTCTTAAGCCCTTTTGTTGGTACAATGAGCATGCACGTTTTCCATTTACAGTTCCCTCGGCATTACTTTCAGTAGTGCATTATTTCTGCTGTGATCATAACAGCTATGTTTAAATTTACTTTGTTCTGCGCAGACTGGCGTGTTACCTGCTGAGTGCTGCCTGGTCTGTCATGTCAAGCAACCCTCCAGAGCAAGGTTCTTCTCATGCTTGGTAATGAAAAATACCATTGAAAGATTGTAACCAGTTGTAAATTTTTCCATTTTAGGGTATTGGTAATGGAGTATAGTTTTGAAGTCATAAAATGAGTCCCTAGGTGTGAGTTTCTTTTAAGGAGTGTTTTTTATTCTGTTATGAAATAAACCTAAATTCATCTTAAATGGTCGTTACTCACAGCGACTGAAGCTGAATTACTTTCATACTAAGTGTTGCATTGTGAAGCCTTAGCTATGTATTTTAGGTGTGAAAATATTGTGTCTTGGTATGCAGTTATCACTGTAGTGTGAGATACTAAATAATACATTTTCTTTGAAAAGATAGAGATGAACTTGTAGAGCAGTGGAGTTGTTGGGTAAAATTGCAGGTCAAATATTAAATCGGTTCAAATCTAAAGACAAGATAAACTAAGAACTTTTTATTAATAAAACAAGATTAATGTTAAAGGTGATTTTATTTAAATTTCAGACAACTAATGATTGGAGGCGGGACTCTAAGTTATGATCACAGAATAATGAAGTGATGTACGTTGATATTAATGAATTGATGTAGTGATTTCTTGGCACTCCCAGGGGGAAAATGTGAGGGCCCAAGCTGAGAGTTAAGTAGGTCTTGTTTTTGTTGCAATAAAATGTGTTTATGTTACGGACCATCTTTTTACTTGGTTCACTGCTGTCCTGTTTTTCAGCACCTACTACTTTCTTCTTCAACTTTGGCCTTGTTTCATGAACATCTTTCTCAACTTACTGTTTCTATGCCCTCTCTGCATGGATTCTGCGTTCCCTTAACTCCGTACTAAATGGTGCCTTCCTCCTTCTTCTCTTTGGATTGTGCTTGTTGCAGATAGGGAGGCTTAAATTAACTAATAATCTTATCTAATCTGAGCTTTAGTTCTGCACACGCTGTGTTTGTGCTTGTGGTGTCAGCATCCGCCACAAATGCTTTTCATTGCTCTTTTTTCTGGGTAGAATTTAAAGCATTTATAAAAATGAAGTACATTTATGACTTTTAGGATTAGAACATGCACAGCCGTAAGGAACATTTTTGAGGACTTCCTTCCCGGTTAACTAAAGGGGATACAACTATTGTTTCTGCAAGAATGCCCACTCCCAGGTGTAAACTTTGAGGTTCCAGGTTGAAGTTTAGTTAGGCCTTCTTTTTGTTAAATTAGAATAGGTTATCATTTTGTTATGGACCCCTTTTTTTTGGGTTCACTACAATCCTGTTTTTAGCACCTACTGGTAGTAGGTGCTAAAGTAGTGGTAGTTGTATGTTTAGTTAGTGCTCATGCAGTTGTAGGAGATAATGCTACATAGCAACTCATCCATGCTGTGTGCCGACAGGCGGGTGCGGTACAACACCACCAAGGCGGACGTGGCTGCTATCATTGGCAAGTATTGCGTCAAGTTGCTCCAGGACTCGGAAGCAGCTCTCGAGGTGAGGACCTACGCTGCCATGTTGGCTGTGCTCAAGTCTTACTTGCTTCTGTTTACTGTGGTAGATTTCAATTTTCTAAGGGCTATTTTTTTTACACAGTTTTGGACTATTTCATTGCAAGAATATTATGAAACTTTTCCTTCAACTTTGAAAAAGATTGCTCAATTTACTATGTATACGGGGGGGGGGCTGTCTTCGTCAGAGCTACATCATGCTATGATTGGGGCGTATTTAGTGACAAATTTATTCTCTCGTAGGTCTTAGCTCTCATTACCTTATAATGAAGCTTCAATTGAGCACCATTACATACTTTCATGTCTGATGTGAGCTCCAATACAGCTAGATACTACTTGTTTTACGTGTGCTTGACAGCTTAATACTCTTTTCTTACTCCTGTCACAATTGGCTCACTACACTGAAATTTAAGTGATCATAAATAATTGATACCTTCTGCTAATGCAATATTGCAGTATGAAAGAACTAAACATGAGGAACACATGAAGAATTGTCTAGCAAACATTTAAGTGTTGTACCATCAATCCATTCGAATGAAAAGTGTTTATGTGCTCTACCATTTGGTAACTAGTACATCTCTGTCTTGTTTTTATTCTATTAATGTAACCAACACTGACCCATGTTTGTGTTTTGCTCTCACTGTTTAGTTTTGTTTCTTTCAATGTTAGCAAAATTGATCTACGTTCGTGCATCACTGTTGTTGCCCTGTTTTTATTCTATTAATGTAAGCAAAACTGATTCCTGTTGGTGCGTCACTGTCATTGCGATGCGGTAAACATTGCACGTGAAGATTTCTATTGTATGTCTATTATTTGTCTGCTTATTTTTTATCTGTCAACTTTTCGTCAAACTATGTTTGAGGAGTTCTGTAATCACAGTTTTATGTGATGTATAAGTGCTTGCTTGCATACTGATACTATCAAATTAAATAATTTTGGTGCTTCCAGTGTTTCCACGCCTGAGTTGAATGTCAATTTGGCCGTCCTTTCGTCAAAATAGCATGGGATTTTTTTTGTCTTATTACAGACCATCTTTTTTTGGCTTACTGCTGTCATGGTTTTTCACCGCCTACTTCTTTTTTCTTAACTTATATCTTGTTTCACAAACTTCTTTCCCAGCTCACTGTTTTTTTGCATAGAAGGTTTTGTGTGGGAACATGCTTTGTGCATAAATTCCCTATTCGCTAAACTCCATACCAAATGGAGCCTTTTTACGACGTCATTTGGAACACCTGTGTTGTGATTAGCTAATTTTAAATTAACATATCTAATATGAGTGTTTCCATACTTCAGAATGCCCTCCAACAAGATGGGCTGACCACCAGCGAATCAGGCTCCAGTGCAAGAGCTGATCAGGAGCAGGTGAGGCATTGGGACATGTTTTGCTCATTCTGAGTTGGAACGCTACTTAAAATTAGTGCTATGTTGATGTGAAATCCATTTGAAGTTGATGTCCTTGAAGCATGCTGAGGCCACTTTTGAGTGGAACATTTCTTGAAATTAGTACTATGTTAAAGTAAACTCGATTTAAAATTGGAATGTCAATTGAAGATTATCGTCAGTTATTTCTGTTAACGATTTTCTCATTTCTGTGAGTTCCCCACCCATTTATAGAAGTTTAAAAATCTAAATATGAACCCTAATTAATGTTAAAACTTTAATGAGATACCTAACACGTGTTTGGATTTGTGCCTGCTCTAACATGCATCACTGTAACTCATGAGCTTATTTCCTAACCTTGCTTGAGCCTGTCTGGGGCTTGCTTTTCCTTCATGTTGTTTTGATTCCACTTGATCACTTGTCCATTTATAATGTAATTTTTTTTATTGATATTAAATACACCAATTAGTAATTACATCAACAAATGAACAGTTTGGTGCTTTCATTCACCAATTTTGCAGGAAAGTCGCTCCAGTAGATTACATTCACTTTAAGAGCCTACCGAAAATTTCCCGAATTCAAATAGTAAAGTAACATAATTACAGAGGACACTTATCTCTCTACTGGTACTTTAATTACATTAAGCATATAAAATTTTAATAAACATTTTGATGTGCAAACTTCATACCTATCAAAAATTTTCCCAATTCAAATTTGGTTATAATTGATCGGAACATTTCTAAGATTGAGACACCCAATTAAGCACCCAATTAAGCTGTCACAAATTGCGATTTGTACTCCTGTGCTATGATAAGTAAACTAATGGCTGGACTGGACCACAAAAAGAATAGAAAACCAGTTTATTTCCAATAAGGATGGCACATAAACACATCATTGGTTTTTGAAGCATCTTAAAGTAAGGATCCTTAATTAATACAGACAGATGGGTATCAACATGTATACACACAGAAGCGGTTCACCGGCCTCAACGAGGAGGTCTTGGACAGCTTGCTGTGCCGACTCCCGAGCCAGCTCGTGCGAGACTACGACGGCGCGCGAGGCGCGTTCCTTATTGGTCTTGAGTTCCTGGAGAAGACCACGAGCTACTACACCTTGGAGGACCACGCCTCAATGCACACGGAGGCAGTGCAGAGCATCAGCCGCCTCTATCAAGGCCTGGCTTTCTTTGAGCCGCAGCCTGACAGGTGCCTGCAACGAGTTGGGTCTACTCTGAGAACCTTTTCCAGAATTTCTTACTCCACAAAGATTTGTTTTTTAGGCTTACCGGTTGTCTTTGAGCCGCAGCCTGACAGGTGCCTGCAGTGAGCTGATTTTGGGTGTATACTGAGAACCTTTCCCATAATTTCTTGCTCTGAAAAGATTATTTTAGGGTCACGCGGTTGTTTTTGAAAGATTGATGTCAATGTGCTGAATAAAAAATTACCTTTCGTGTATCGGCAGTGGCCAGCGCAAGGGGAGGGGAAAATTTAGCTGAAGATTAATCACATTTTTTGTGCAACTGATGAACAATGTTCCTCAGATAAGCTCTTGTGTGTCATTTGGTCTTCAACGTAGCTTCTGCTATAAGGAATAGCTTTTGCTGGCTATTCTTTGTTATGTTAAAATGTGGTCTTTTCCTTCAGCCAAACTTCTCGAGGGAGAGAAGAGAATATGGGTGTCATACTAATTCACAGTCACGTTAGGGTCTTCCAATCAGTAGCCAATGAGTATTCTCTACTTTATTAAATCTAAAATATACGAACATTCTAACACTTCTGTTGTCTTATCTTTAACTGAGCGTTTTGTTTCTCCATTCCCCAGGGAGATAAATCTGTCTCCTTGGTACCTGGCAGAAAATGTGAGATCCCGAGCTGAAGATAGAGTAGGCCTATCTCATGATAAAATAGAGTACTATTAGCGATCCATTTATGAATCCATCTGTTATAATTTTAATTTGGTTACAGGTCATTTATTTTCGATTCATAATTACAGTTCTACTTTCCAGCATCTATTGCTTCAACTTGTATCTTGTTTTGTGAACTTTCTTCTTTGTTAGTTCTACATGCATTGGTCCTAGTGTAGAAACTCATAATGTATGTAGATTCTCTGTTCCCCAAACTCTGGATTAAATGGTGCCTTTCTCCTGCCTCATTTTGGAGCACCTTTGTTGTGGTGAAGAAGACATTTAAACCAACTTGAAACTTAATCTGTTGTTGGTATATCTAACAGCTTCCTGTTTTTCTTTGGATGTTCGTATCAGTCTCTCTCCCCCCCTCCAAACTAGTTTGCTAGCACTTCATTAACTTGTAAACTAGACAGTCCTTGTTCACACTCTCGGTAAGGCCTTGTTTATAATACTGTGGGCTTATCTGTAAACCAACTGCCATACCGTACCTTACATGTGTAACATATACAACATACCATTTAGTGCTCAAGTCATACCATGCTACACTAACACTGATGTTTCGTAAATTACTCAAATATGTGCTGGAACTTAACAGACTTGACGATGAAAACATAGGAAAGAATAGGACAAATATTTGTTTCCCTGCATATAATGCTCATGAAAATTTGTGTAACATTTACTTGTCACCACTTGAGCAGTTTGTTCCTCTTGCAGACAGAGTAAGATGCACAAGCGGCGTGTGGACATGCTGACCCATTTACTGGAGGAGCTGAACCCTCAGTATTACTTCCAGGTGTGTGGCTTGTGTGGTACTGCAGTGTTGGTTGTATGTGGTGGTGCTGTGCCCTCAGTATTGCCTGCAGATGAGTGGTGCTGTGCCTCAGTATTGCCTGCAGGTGAGTGGTGCTGTGCCCTCAGTATTGCCTGCAGGTGAGTGGTTCTGTGCCCTCAGTATTGCCTGCAGGTGAGTGGTGCTGTGCCCTAAGTACTACCTGCAGGTGAGTGGTGCTGTGCCCTCAGTATTGCCTGCAGGTGAGTGGTGCTGTGCCCTCAGTATTGCCTGCAGGTGAGTGGTGCTGTGCCCTCAGTATTGCCTGCAGGCGAGTGGTTCTGTGCCCTCAGTATTGCCTGCAGGTGAGTGGTGCTGTGCCCTCAGTACTACCTGCAGGTGAGTGGTGCTGTGCCCTCAGTATTGCCTGCAGGTGAGTGGTGCTGTGCCCTCAGTATTGCCTGCAGGTGAGTAAACTTCTTCTGCAGCTAAACTGCTTCCATTTTTATTAATTTTATGAGCAGGGTGTGGGGGCACACCTTGTGTTTAGATTCCCCGTTCATTTCATTCGATACTAAATAGTTTCTTCCTCCTTCGTTTCTCGAGACTACTATTGTTTTGGTTTGGTAGGCATTAAATAACTTATAGCGTAATCTAATCGCAATGTAGCTCAGGCTGTTGATGCGGGAAATGGCTGACTTACGGGTGCCACTTGGGGCAGGTGTGCCGGCAGCTGCGCTACGAGCTGGCCGAGACTTGCGCCAAGATGGCGTCCTGCAAGGAGCCGCCCCCTGACGCCGCTCCTGGCACCCTCACCCCCGCCCAGTGGGCCAAGATCACCAGCCTCAACATGGCCAGCATCGAGCACTTCAGGCTCTTCCTCAAGACCTTCGAGGACTCCGAGTGAGGATTTGGTGCTCTTTGTTTGTGTTGTTGCGCTTTGTGTTGGTACTCCTTCTGTTGTTGCTCTTGGTGTTGGTACTCCTTCTGTTGTTGCGCTTTGTGTTGGTGCTCCTTCTGTTGTTGCGCTTTGTGTTGGTGCTCCTTCTGTTGTTGCTCTTTGTGTTGGTACTCCTTCTGTTGTTGCGCTTTGTGTTGGTGCTCCTTCTGTTGTTGCTCTTTGTGTTACTCCTTCTATTGTGCCTCATTGTGTTGGTCCTTCTATTGTTGCAGTAAGTTTAGGTAAGTTAGGTTTGTCTATCCTATGCTACGAGGGCTGTAACCCCCATAGGAGATACTGTTTTATTGCCTCAGTTATAGACAAGCCTTAAAAAATTTTGTCTTTCATGCCCACTTTACTATTTTTCAGTTTTGCTCTTTTTTGAGCTGTTTCTTCTTCTTCTTCTTCTTCCTCCATAGCACACTGTTAGTATACGCAAGTATCTTGCGTGGAAATATACCTGGTGCATAAATTCCTATTCCCTTAACTCCATAAGAAATGGTGCCTTCCTCTCTTTGGAACACTTATGTTTTTATGTTTATATTTTGGAGACCCAGCCTTACTTATAATGGAACCTTATAAGAAAGAGCCTCGTGAAGTTTAGTTGTGAAATAAATGTTCAAAAATGGTGAAGTGACTTTGACGCTATCCTGTATAATCCAATCTGTGACACAAGAGCTACATGAAGTTTAAGTGCAATTCTTGATTATTGGGTGAAAAAAATGTTTGAAAGTTTGTTTCCTGCATTTTTTCAATGGTTTGAGTGGTTTCTTGATGAGCAAGATTTTCTTGCATATCCTTGTTTTGTCTTCATGAAACCTCGTTGTGCTATTCCTCTAGCGGCGGCCCGCCCTCCCGGTACCCGAGCGAAGCAGAGCGCGCTGCGGTGGTTGCTTTTTTCTACATGGGGCGCCTCTGGAACAAGATGAGGAGCGCCAGTCGAGACCAGGCGGTGCTCCACATCTCCAACGCCATCCAGTGCTTCAAGGTGAGCTCTGCTTCTCCGCACCGCTTGCTAAATCGGTCGTTCTAAACATTTAGGCATTCTTAATGAAATTTTATTCCATCATTAATGCCGAACAACCTTTCAGTGTTGCTTAGTGCTGAGGGGTGTTTGTTATCAAATTTTAAGTGAAAGTGCCTACAAATTTTACTGATGTGAAGCCAATATGAAAACCTTGGTGAAATTTGTGAAAGAAACTTATAGTGGAAATATAACAAATTACAGGAGTGTTTGAAGCCCTTGTTAATTCTTTGGACACTTGTGAAGCAAGAGTCGTATGAAGCATGGGCGAAATTCTTGGTAAGCGGGTATAGATAGGGGTAAGAAGTAGAGACAATAGCTCAAAAAACGATGGCCTTGATTGATTGATATCGGAGGCAAACTACTGAATACTGAATGTTTAGGCGAGTCTATATTATACACGTCAAAATGGTGAGAAAGCGTGAGGGCTGGTATTTTAATCGAGGCCTAATTGAAATTCTTTTTAATTGTTCGGAATGTGCCCCCATGTGCAATTAGTTTTTTGCAGTGAAAGTGTGTTTTGAACTAATTATAAATTGGGTGAATTGAGTAGCGTTTCTTCAGCAATTTGCTTATTTCGCTTCTATGAATATGGGCTAGTTTAACTCTACCCCTGCCTTCAAGACCAATTCCATTGATGTCACTGATAATTCTGGTCTTGTTGTGGCGCTGACTTGTCAGGAACTGGGAATTCTTGGGATTTTACTTGTCAACTTTGAATTTGAATTTCTCAGAATATCATCCAGGGTTTTTGGTTCAGTTGAGAGGCCATGTTTGACCATTTATAGATGTGAGGTTGTAGTGTTCAACTGACTTTATTGTAAATTAGAATGGAATATTGCGACTGGAACGAGCACCTTCGGGGGACACAGCGGAAACACACCTTGTGCATAGATTCCACCATTCTCAAAACTCCACACTAACTGGAGCCTCCCTTCTTCCTCTTAGTCAAACACTTTTTGTTGTGATTAGGGGGCCTCAAATTAACTTATCATATCTAACCTAATGGCTCATGTGATGTATACGCCGATACAATGTTAGTGAAGTATGCGTCGCTTGCAGGTGATGAGACTACATGTTGTGCGATTTATATTGTAATTCCTATTTATTTAGTTAAAAATGGGATTAATTGAATGCATGGAATTGAATTGATCTAACGAAATAAATTATTTAATATGTATAATATATTTAAATTTGAAATAAATTCAGTTGATGCATGCAATTTTATGAAATTCTAAAAATAAATTGTAGTTGATTTTATGAAATTCACGAAATAAATTGTATATAATTTTATTGAACTTACAGCAAGTGTTGGACTACGTGAGCCGCAACCCTGAGTGCCGGCCAAAGCTGACCGACGAGTTGGAGCTGTGCGAGGAGCTTGTGCAGCTGCTGCCTCTCAAGCTCGCCCAGCTCCAGTGATCTGGTGGTGTGGCGACGCGTCACGAGGCTTTATCGGCTGAACACTATGCTTACTGCAGTGTTAGTGCAGCCAGTGACATTATGCTCATTGCAATGTTTATACAGCCTGTGCTATGATTTTAATGCAGTAAATGCTCTAACGTTATTGTTAATGTAGCCAATACTGTTACATTATACTCATTGCCATTTAATGCAGCCAATGCTATGAAACTAGCGCTGGTGTCAAGTTGTCATCGACATCTCAGGGCTTGATGGAAGTCTTGAGCTGATGGTTAGGTAAGCCATATTTTTATTGAAATAGAATAATTTTTAGTTGTTGTTACGGACTGTTTGTGTTCTGTTCATTGCTGTTCTTTTTTCAGCACTTGTGTGACTTTTTTCTCAAATTTTTATCATTTTTCATTAACTCGTTTTGATCTTGCTGTTTCTAAGCCCAGAATGTGGAGACATGCCTAGTGCGAAGATTTCCCATTCCCCTTAATTCCTTACCCATTGGTACGTACCTTTAATCCTACTATCATCCTCTATTGTGGTTAAGGAGGCTTAGTCACTTGTAATCTAATAATCCTATGACCAACTCATAATGACGAAAGAACTGACGTTTGGCAGTGAACTTCAAAGAATGCATTAGGGTAGAAATTTAATGAGGTAGAATATTTTAGAGCTGTTGTTATAATAGACTTTGAAATCGGCTTGGACGGTATTAAAAAATTGTCAACTGTTTCATTCCACTCATTTCTGGCCTAAATGTTTACAAAGCTGACGACTGACTCCAACAATTTAACCCTTTAACCGTTGTAGTTTTGTTACTCATACAACCTTCGTTATTAGACAGGCTCGCATCAGGTAGAGACACAGGCCTCAGAATAGAAACGGAACTGCCACTCTGTATTAAACTTAAAATTACACATTGGGGCATTGGAGCAAACTTCAGTGTTTGAGCATATTTATTCAGGGTGCCGTGTATGGAATGTGAGGCAGTTGAAAGGTAATAATTCAACTGATGCCATTTTTGACCATCATTCACTCATTACGTAAAGGTTCTGGTAGAAGTTGGACCAGCGATGTGCAGTATTCTTGTAGCTTGTGCTGGACCTCTCCATGTCCTCATTCCTGACTGCGGTGTGCTGTTGAAGAATCATTTGCTGGAGAAACATGATCTTTCTGTGTGCCTTATTTTGAGGATCTCATTATAAGCACATTACCTACATTTTATGATCTCATCATCTTGTGCATTTCAGCGTAGCATGCCTATTTACTAGCTAAGCGCTTTGCTGTTTCTAAGTACTGCATTTTCTGGTATAATTGCTTCATATTGATCTGATAAATCTGTGTGGTAAGTTGTTTCTTTCATTGATGTCCAAAGTCTTTTCTTTCTTTTAGTCCCCGTGTGGAGGTGTGAAGTTAAGAAAATAGATATGTGCTGTTTGAATTTTACTTATTCTAGTCATTGTGATTTTGTCAATATTTCATGTTTTTGTCTTCTGTAGTCTTAATTTCTAAGGGAACCTTGGTCTGTATTTATCATATTTTGTCATTACATTCATGGATATCCTCGGTCATTTTTTACGATAGATGTTGATGCATTAGTATAGAACAGGGTGCGTACAGGCATGGAGAAGCATGAAAAGTAGTTGAATTTCGAAAATAAAATTCAAGGCCTCGAAAGTAGTGGAATTTTAAAAATGGTCATTGAAAGTCATGAAATTTTAGGATTTTCGTGAAAAGAAAATTTTCCTGTTGAAAATTTTCGTTCCGTTTGGTCCGCGTTGAGCGAGGCGTTGTCAGTAACCTTCGAGTATTACTTGGGCTCTGATTGGTTGATACAGCTACGTCTTTAGTGTCCGCGATTTTGATTGGTTCTCAGGCGTCACGTGAAACCAAACGCGCTCAGTGTGACTGAAGACACGCGCTCGCTCGGACCATTGTTGACCTGTCGCCACTGTTGAACATTTTCGAGCTGAGTTTTTATCATCGGTCTTGACCATCCCGTGTGTGTGTGACTAGAGTTACGGTGCCGAGACTGAGCTGAGGAATTATCGTCATGCCAGGCAGTTGTTCTTTCAACAACTTGTGGTTGCGAGACAAAGATTTTCAACAATGGATAGCACCGCATCCCAAACTTAAAACAATGGCGGTTTGCACCGCGTGCGAGTCGGAGTTCGACATCGCCAACAATGGAATAGCGGCGGTGAGGAGTCATGCAAAGGGAACAAAGCATGCCAAGAACGTGAAAGCTCAGACGACGAGACTTGCCAACCCGAAGATCGGGGATTTTTTCGTGACTTCCCAACCATCGACCGATCCTCCGACGCCTGCTGAGGGCAGTTCGGAGGCTCAGACTGAGAGCAGTGAGACCGTGCCAGCAGTACCAAAGTCTGCTAGTACCTCTACTTCATCGCCATCAGTCAAAACTTGCACCTGTCAGTGCTGTCGCAAGAAAACGGCTCTAACTGACTTTGTGCAAAGGGACAAAGTCCTGAAGGCCGAGACGCTTTGGGGGTTGAAGACCGTAGCATCGCACCTGTCCTTCAAGTGCTCAAACCAGACTCCTTGGCTTTTCGCCTCAATGTTTGAGGATTCCCCCACAGCCAGCAAGTTCACCATGAGTGAAAAGAAATGCGCCTATCTGACAACATTTGGACTGGCCCCTCATTTCTCAAGTGTGCTGAAGGAGAGGGCCAAAACTGCAGACGGTTTCGTCCTCCTCTTCGATGAGGCATTGAAACATGGCCCGAAACATGGGCTGGCTGGTGCCAAGTGTCTTTGTGGATCGCACAAAGAGAGAGAAGACCAAGTCCATGCTGAAAAACTGTCTGCAGCTGCTCAGCGATGCTAAGAGGCTACCACAGGGTGACATCGATGAGGTGATGAGCCAGTTTTCAGAGTTCTTTGATGAGGCACAGAGGAAGATCAGCACTTTCAACAGTTTTCAGCAAGACACTGATTGGCTAGATGTCTTCTGGAGCAGCCAGCTGGCCACATCCTCCCTCAAGAAACTGTGGCTGGTTGTGAAGATGCTACTGGTCCTGTCACATGGCCAGGCTTCAGTGGAAAGGGGCTTTTCTGTGAGCAAGCAGCTCATGGAAGTCAACATGGGTGAGAACACCATCGTGGCGCAGAGAGTGGTCATGGACCACATCAAACATGTAGGAGGTATCTCCAAGGTTGACATTTCCAAGAAACTCCTCTTTTCAGCTTCACAGGGCAGACAGCGCTATCAACACTACCTGGATCAAAAGAAGGAAGAGGCAGAGAAGCAGAAGAAGGGAGAGAAGAGGAAGAGAGAACTGGATAAAGTGGAGAACCTGAAGACAAAACGGAAGAGGATGGAGGAGAGTCTGCAAGCGCTGGTGGAGGATGCTGACAGCTTTGCACGGAAGGCAGAGGACAAGAATGATTTGCGCCTACTGGCAAAGTCAAATGCATTGAGGAAATTAGCCAAAGACAAGCAAGAACAACTCAAGGGGCTGAATGCGGAAATTAATGACAAACTTAATGCACTGGCAAATGCATAGCAGATGCTATTGAACTGTCCAGCATGACTGTTTGGTGTTGTGATGATCATTTACACATTTATGAAAACAAGACCTGCAAGTAATGATGAATGTTCTGTGAAGTTTATGACTGAAATACATTTATTGTGCTGCAATTTAACTTTTTGTGACATTATTTTGGGCAGAGAGAGGTAGTGAAAATGTGATTTGGTTGGCATAAAAAGTCATGAAAAAGTAGTGGAATTTTGAACCTCAGAGCCTGTACGCACCCTGATAGAATGATATGAAATATTTCCTTATTGAACTTGCCTACCTGCTTGTCAGCGTTGTGTCGTATTTTCTTATACGAGTAGTCTTTTTCTGGTCAAAATCGTAGAGTTTAGGCTCTTTCAAGTAAAAATAGTGGATTATTCAACCGCATATGCTAAGGGCTCTTCATGAATACGTTTTATTGAAAAAACTAGAAGTTTTAATGAGCACAAAATCCTACCTGTCGACCCGGTATCTTTTCTTTTAACTATAATAAGTTTGATAAAGCTTTAGCGGAATAGGTTGATTTTTCGTTAATTGAATACTTTTTTAAATCAATTTTTTAACTCATTTTTGGAGTAAAAGAATAGCTTTCTTTGTATTTCCGCCACCAAATCATAACTTTTATTGTTAACTTTTAAAATTTTATTCCATGATTAATAATAATACCAAGAAGGTATGACTTGAAGTTATCTGTGTGCTCCTACACCCTACATTCACGGTTGCATTTCACGTGTTGGGAAGAGCGAGCTATCCTTGTGAGGACAGGAGAATCCTGAAGAGCATGGAGAGTCCACCTATGCTGGGCTTTGCACCGTTGTCCCCCACCTGCTCTAATACTGGCGGACCTTCCTGTCATTTGGAGTGAGGTTAGCAGCCTGCACTCATTATTGTTCGACAATTTATTCCCGCATCAAAAGAGCCTGTACTCATGGTTCGTCAATTTTACAACCGTATCGAAGGACGTCAGTAATTGTGCCCTTCTGATATGGCTGGTGAAATTGCAGCCTCACTCTTGGGCAAAACCAAAAATCGTGAGTTCTGAAACAGTCAATTAAACGATGTGAAAATCAGTTACATTCCTGTAAGAGTCGTTTTCGTGCTCTATGGTGGTAAAGTAGTCACGTGAGTATTGCACGCGTGGCTTTTGTATTTTTATTATAGTAAAAATAGTGTATTCACTGAAATTTTGCAAATTAATTTTTGTTTATTTTTCGTTTTCATGTTTCTGACGGTATGGTATCTATTTGATCTGATGATAACATTTATATTAGGGTATCCGAAATGCTGAGATGAAAATATATCTATCTGCTAATTAGATAACACTTTGAATGCGACGTGAGCCACCGGTGGACATGGAAGGGATATTCATTATGCTGCTGACCAACGAAAAGTCACTGCTTACTCAATTTTCATAAATACTCAAAACTAAATGAAGGCTCGATCCAATTGAAGCTTGCAAATTTCAACATTGCTTACTACTATTGAGTTTCAATGCAAGTTGAATGCCAAGTTTCAGTTTTACCTGCTGCAGTCAAAGTGTTAATAGGTGAAAAGACAGAGTTGCTTGCATGCATTTTTTCATTATGGTGTCAATCTACATCCTTACTTTTGATCGCTGCCACCTACCACAGTCCGTGGAGATTGGATGGACTAGATGCCCCGTGCGCCAGTACGTGCCAAAGCCACGCCGTTGTTTCAAGTGTCAGGACTTTGGGCATGGTGCAAGGTCCTGTCGTGTTGAGCCTGGCGTGTGCGTAAACTGCGCGGAAGAGCAGCATGAGCTGCCTTGCGCTAAATCTCCCCGATGTGCCAACTGTGATGAGCAACACCCAGCTAGTTCCCAGGCTTGTTTCTATTACAAACTGGAAGAGGAAATCATAGCAGTGCAGGCAAACCAACGCATCAGCTATGGCGAGGCTAGGCGCGTTGTTGGCAGTCGTTTTAATAAGACTCAGGGCACATATGCAGAGAAGGTAAAAGCCCCTCAAGCGGCGCCCGTCAACCGTGCCTTCGGTCCTGCTGGCCGGGACCAACAGAGGGACGCTGCAGTGAGACAGGAGCCCGGTACTAGTAGAGCGCCCCTACCGGAAATATCTACAACCGTAAAACAACCATCTGTACCCAAAATTAAAGCAAAAAGAAATCCACCCCTTACTATTACCGAAACTACAGTTGCTGACCAGCCAAATCCATCCAATGAACCATTGAGAACGATTCCCTCAATTATAACCTCGAGGAAGCGAACGCAGAGCGGCACGTCTCCGACCCACAGCGGCAGCCAGGGGAAAGTGGCCAAGACACCTAGAGTCATCGAAAAAGCTCCTGATCTTTTTCCCAGCCAGGAAAACTCAGGACGGACTGGTGAGCCTGCTCTGGAGTCAGCCGCCCCTCTTGTGGGCGCATTGGAGCCGAGAAGTAAAGTTGAAAGAGTGCCTCGACCAGACGTGCGGGTGTACAGCCGTGGGGGTGGTGCTGTGGGGAGCGCTGGGCGTGACCTTTCGGTTCCTCGTGCGGACAGTCGTAGGTCTGAGCGGGATTGTGAACGACATATTGTGACCCAGCGTGTCCGTTCTCTGGAGCGCGTCACAATTGTCCCAGAAGATATTGCATCACACATGATGAAGAGATACCCGGTTCCGCGAGGTTTCCCAACTAAGCCTCCTCCCGCAGTGCCAATACATACGTGGGATGATAGACCCACAAGCCCCGTGCCGCCTGATCTAGCAATCGCCCTGAGTGAGGGTGTTGAAAAGGACTCCACGCGTGCTAAACCTCGAAAGGGTAAACCATGACCACCTATATCCAATGGAATATTAGAGGATTTCGCCGCAACTATGGAGATTTGAGGGCCCTCCTTGAGGAGTACCAACCATGTTGCGTTTGCCTTCAGGAGACCCTTCTTGGAAACCTGAACCCTGCACCTCCAAACAATTATTGTATTGAGGTTTATTCCCCGGTGCCTAACCCGGTGCCCGGAACGGGACTTGCAATACTTGTGCGGAGAGATGTTGGCTACAGTAAAATAGCAATCAATACTAGATTGCAGGCCCTGGCCCTTCGTATGTGTGTTGGGCAGCGTATGATCACGGTCTGCAACATCTATACTTCACCAGGAGATCCCTTAACCTCACAGGACCTTACCCTCCTTAGCAATCAACTAACAAGACCTGCTTTCATCCTTGGGGACGCAAACGCCAAACATGTTCGCTGGGGCAATCTGATAAACGATCGACATGGAAGAGCGGTGGAAGAGTTTTTGGATGCTACCGAGTTGTGCCTGTTGAACACCGGAGCTCCCACTCATTTCCATGTACAAAGCGGTACCTCCTCTGCAATCGACGTCAGCCTGTGTACGCCCGACATCTTTCCTGATACTCAGTGGTCCGTGCTTGACGATACGTATGGTAGTGACCACTTTCCCATCCTTTTGTGTGTCGCACGGTGCCAACCTGTGCCCACGGATCCACGCTTTAATTTCAAGAAGGCCAACTGGAGAGACTTTGAAACCGGCTCGCGAATGGAAGAACCCGATGAGAGATGCAGTGTTGATGAGCTAGTCGAACGTTTTGTCATAACGGTGTGTGCAGCTGCCAACGCTGCCATCCCAAAGTCTCAGGGAGGCTGCCAGAAACATCGTGTTCCATGGTGGAACAACGAGTGTGCAGTAGCCAATAGTGAGCGGAAACGAGCCTTACGGCGCTATCAACGAACCAAGGAGCTGGCACATAAGATCGCCTATAACCGAGC
Source organism: Morinoia aosen (assembly GCA_030386875.1). Lineage (NCBI taxonomy): Eukaryota > Metazoa > Arthropoda > Malacostraca > Amphipoda > Talitridae > Morinoia > Morinoia aosen. Next base: position 18,923,829 of record CM059573.1, on the reverse strand, counting down.
CAGAGCCCGAGCGCAACTAGTCAAGGATGTGGCGCGTAAGACATCGTGGCAGAAGTATGTCTCCGGCCTGAACACTGATACCCCCATGGCTAAGGTATGGCAAAGAGTTAATAAAATGAAGGGAATTTATGGACACAGGCGACCGTGTTTGGAAGTTGATGGATCTCTCACCGCAGACCCGGAGCGTGTAGCAGAAGTGTTGGCCCGGAGTTTCTGTCGTGTTAGCAGCGGACATGCCACCTCGGCTCTCAGACGTCAGCAGGAACGGCAATTGCTAGATTTTTCGACTGACTCCACCTATTCGTACAACGATCCCCTCACAATGATGGAATTTTATTGTGCCTTGAAAAAGTGCAAAAACACAGCCCCCGGACCTGATGGCATTCACTACCAAATGATGAAGAAAATGGACCATACGGCGATATCATACCTTCTCTATATTTACAACAAAATCTGGACCACGCACATATATCCGCAGCAATGGCGAACATCAATAATCATGGCCTTTGCAAAGCCCAATAAGCCTACCACCAACCCTGATAACTATCGACCCATTGCCTTGACTAGTTGTCTTGGAAAACTGATGGAAAAGATTGTAAATGTCCGGCTTACGCGATGGCTGGAGACTGAAGAACTGGTGAATCCTGTACAGTTCGGCTTTCGTCAACACCGCGGCACCGTAGACGCTCTGCTGCGCCTTCAGAACTACCTAATAGCTAACCTCGCAGAACGTCGCCAGACTATATGTGTTTTCTTTGACTTGCACAAGGCCTACGATACCGCGTGGAGATATGGGATCCTCAAATCGCTGCATGGATATGGACTCCGCGGTAATATGGCTTTGTATATCCAGGAGTTCCTTGGTGAGAGAACGTTCCGTGTTAGAGTGGGTGGTACGCTCTCCTCACTGCAGTTACAGCGTGAAGGCTTGCCTCAGGGCAGCGTCATGAGTTGCACGTTATTTAATGTTGCCCTGAATGAAATTACTACAGTCCTTCCCCCTGGCATTTTGGCCTCGCTGTATGTGGATGATTTTATGCTCTACTCTACGTCTGCATTTCTGCCTGCGGCGACCCGTAGAATGCAGAGAGCCATCAACAGTGTGAGCAACTGGGCTCATGAGCATGGCTTTACTTTTTCTACTGAGAAGACTGTAGGCCTTCTTTTCCAAGGTCGCGGCCGCTGTGATCCTCCACGACTGGTGCTGAGGGAGGGACAGATAGCTTTTGCGCACAGTGTAAAGTTCTTGGGGATGACTGTGGATGATAAGCTCACCTGGAAACCCCATCTGGCTGCTCTCAAGGTTGAGTGTGCTCGGAGAATGAATCTCCTAAAGTGTATATCTGGAGTAACGTGGGGAGCAGATCGAGTGACGTTGTTGCGACTGTACAGAACCCTCATCAGGAGCAAGATAGACTATGGCTGTATAGTATATCAATATGCCAAAGAATCCTCACTCGCTAAGTTGAATCCAGTGCACAATGCAGCTATCAGGCTAAGCACTGGTGCTTTTCGATCCTCACCCTCTTACAGCCTGTGCGTGGAGAGCGGAGAGCCACCCCTGTGGCTCCGACGTGTGCAACTAACCTTACAGTACCTAGCCAGGCTGGAGCAAGTCCCTTTGTCTCCTGCATGGGCCAGTGTGCACGTGCCCCTTGGTCGACACCTGCCTTTTCCACATTTCATACCCGCATCTGTGGATTACCCAGCGATTACGGCCGCAATGCAATTGAGACCCATGCGAATACTCCCAGTACTCTTGGACAACTCTGCGACATGGCGCGTCCCTATAGAAAGTTTTTGCCCAGGATGCCGGATGCCCAAGAAGGAATCCATGCCCGACCACATCCTGAAGGGAATTTTCATGGACCATGTACTTGAAAAGCACGCAAACTCCGTGAAGTTGTACACTGACGGATCCAAAACGGGAGACGCCGTGGGATGTGCCGCCGTGTCTGGGGAAAGGGTCAGTGCAATGAAACTACTCCCAGAGTCATCAATTTTCACAGCAGAATTGTACGGTGTGATGGAGGCACTGAAATTGATTGAGGACTACCCATGTGGCTCTTTTACAATTTTTGTTGACTCGAAAAGCGTAATCGAGGCCACGCAAATGTATAATAGTACACACCCACTCATTGCTGAGATTCTCGTAATGTTAATAAACCTTGCGAGTAGACATAAGAGTGTCACGTTATGCTGGGTGCCCGGACATGTGGGAGTATCGGGCAATGAGCGAGCTGACCGGGAGGCTAAGCGAGCTGCGGAGACAAATGGGGAAACGTTGAACTTGATGGTCCCATTCCGAGACTACTACCCTCGGATAAAGGCTGCAGTGAGAAGTTTGTGGCAACAGGAGTGGGAAAGAACAATTAATAATAAATTAAGAAGTATTAAACCCACCGTGCGTGAGTGGATATCTTCTAGTTGTCGCCCTCGTCGGATGGAGGTGATACTCTGCCGCCTTCGTATTGGCCATACCCGTTTGACGTACGGGCACTTGATGGAGCGACAGCCACAGCCACGATGTGAGCGGTGCCACGTTCCTCTGACTGTCAAACACTTTCTTGTTGAGTGCCCTCGACATGCAGCTGCCAGGAATGTGTGTTTCCCGAGACTGCGAGGTCCTGATGAGGATGTAATGATCGGAATGCTCGGGGAAATTTTACGCTCAACTTTCGATGTATCAGCGCTTAAAATGTTCCTGGAGAAGTGTAATCTGATGTCAGAAATTTAACCAGAGAAAGAACAGCGTAAGCAAGGAACTTCTTCACAACTGAGATGTGGAAGACTAAACTGTAATATGGCCGGGCGCGCTGCGTAGATGCCTCTGGGGGTTTCAGCGTGGGTAAGGCGCCCGGCCATAAATGGGTGGGCAGCTGAAATCCCCTATGGGGCCTTTGGCTGCCCGTGCTAACAAAGTGTGCGTGGATATGTAGATGATCTCTTCAAAGATCAACTGGGGCTTTTATAAGATGACAAATGTGGTTTGAAATTAGAGCGGTTTTTGCGATGGATGTTGCTATGTCTCCATAATGGTAATTGTGAAAAACTTTGAATAGAGATTTATATAATGTGCTTTTGCTGAAATGATGTGAATGTTGTATTTTTTATTTATATTTTTGAACTGTGAGACCTACGGCGCGATATAGTACGAATTACTGAAGCGCTAGCAAATCGATGCTAATACTACTACTACTACTACTGGTGTCAATTAGGTTGGAGCATCGTCATTAAAGTTCCACAAGCATGTCAAGTAAACATTCATATTCAATATGTAATTATCTTAATTAGAAAATTATTAAATTATTTAGACCTTCATATCATTCAAGAATACTGATTATATTACTATTTTAATCAGTAATCAAAAGCCGTATATTTCCTTAGAATTCAAGCTAACGCTCAAAATAATTATTATGCGCTGATAATATTTGGTCCATTTTACGAGTGCAGATGATGCGAGTACTTGAAGGCAGCGAGATGTGCCATAACAATGTCTGTGATAAAACCCTCAAATGTGTCGTTCATTTTGTAAGGTACGTAATTAGAAAATGATCCAAAGTGAATATTGCAGGGAATTTATAACATTTAAGCAAACTGCATCTTGCGTGATGCATTGTGCCGTGGAAGAATAAGCGAAAGGAAGCAGTTGTATTTGGTTTTAGTGTAGACTTGAAATTCCCCTTCATTACGTTCACCCGTTGGTTATCTCCTCTTCTCATAATTAGTTCCTTTTCTGATAGAGTTGAGCTGACACGGTGATGTTTCCTATGTTTAATCATATACCTTCATGTACTGAACTTCAATTAAATTCTCCACACAGCTGATGGTTTCATTGCCTTCTGTTGTCGGATGAAGTGAGACCAGCCTTGCAAGGTTGTCCTTTTCCAGGTCAACATTTTCGAGTTGAGTTTTTTAAATTCAACCCAAAGAGCACATAACTGCTGTAAACCCGCAGGATTGCCAAATACTGCGTGCTCCACGCTTTTTTCTAATAAAATTTAGCATATTAAGCAATTGGTTTCTGGCAGCTCTGCAAGGTTGTCATATGCTGCGTGCTCTTTATGGTTGTAATTTATTTGACAAAATTGAAACGTGGACTTTTTGGTCATGAAACACAAGTCAACATAGCACACTGACGTAGAGGTAAAAGCATGGACAGTTCAGTGGTGCTCTGCAGTGTACTGATACTTTACGATTTTTCTATTGATTATGTATTGATCAGGACGCCTGCAGGAACAATGATCGGGTAGTCATTGTAGGGGAAACTGGGCTCTCCCCCAGGCTTAACCAGCCTTGCCACTGCCTGCTGGCCGGTGCCCTTGCAATCTCACTGAGGCTGTATAATTGCGTTATATGCACTTGCGTTGTTGAGAACTTTCAAATGAGCATCAACTTGGTTTTTACATTGCTCGATATTAATGAGAAATATGTATTTACTGTTTATTTTTATTGGTTTTGGTTAAATTCAGTTATTTAAGCTAAAATTCTATCGACCAAATTTTTTCAGAGACGGATCGATGTACCCCACCCGGTTTTAGGACCACATCTTTGAAAACTGATGCACTGTAAATTTCAAAGGAATCATTTCCGATTGGCAGAAATTCACTGATGGAAGCGTTGAATAATTACTGCAAGCTTGGAATTATGAAAAAATCTCATCTTAGACTATTGTTTGTCTTTAGAAAAGAGCATTGCTATAGAGATTTATCTTTTATGGTTTTATTAAACAAACCACAGCATTTAGTATTATGATGAGGTACGCAGAGAGATATTTTCGTCTGAATTGAAGGTATCTGCCTGCTTTCAGAACCAGCTGTAAATTTTATTTTTGGTGTCGTGTCTGATCGAAGAATGAAATGGATGCACATTTTCTGCAGCCAAATGTTGAAAACGTCAAACTTGAATGCCAATAACCAACTTCACCAGAATTATAACATCCTGTCTTCACTCGTCTTTTGTTCCTAAAAATTGATTCCGCTAAGCGTGACAAGACCCGTGACTCTGCTGGGACAGCCGACCCAGTCAAACTTTTTTGCCGAAGCATGCATTTTTTTTGTCGCCTAAGCAATTTAATTACTTGGGCGGTGAAAAACATGCATTCAGGCGGTGAAAAAGTAAGACTGGGAGTGGGTAGGAATACTTGCGCTAAAATTGTGATGGAGTCACTAAGATTTTGCTTCACTGCCGCCATGGGGAACTATATATCGCGCCGATCAAAAAAAATAAGAAATACTTGAAGAAATTCGCTGTCTCTGCTCTTTGAACGTCCGTGTCACGTCAGTATCGTGCATTAATTGACGGATAAATAAGGATCCTTCCTGTTGTATCCATGAGAATTGGCACTCCTACAAAACAGATGATAGGTCCTAAGCTGAATGTTAGCTAAGCCTTCCTGTTTGCTGGGATAGAATAGGCTTTCGTTTAGTCACGGACCACCTTATTCCGGTTTACTGCTGCCCTGTTTTTCACCACCTCTGATTATCTTCTTCAACTTTCATCTCGTTTCATGAAGATCTTTCTTAACTTAGCTTCTATGCGCAGGAGGTCTCGTGCGGGAACTCACCTTGTGCATAGCCTCTGAGTTTCCTTAACTCCATACTAAATGCTTCCTTCCTCTCTTTTAACATATTTTTTGTGGTGAGGGGGGCTGAAACTATAGGTTGTGGTTATGGAGGGTAAAACTATTTATAACTACCTAATTTAAAGTTCATGAACTCCACCTGGGTGTGCACTGCAGTGTCTGTCTTCTCCCTTGCAATGTCAAATCGTCTTGAATTAGTGTCTGTGCTACCACCGCAGACTCGGCATCATATTAGAATCGGGTGTAGGTGACTTAGTCAGGCTTATTTATTGTACTTTATTTTCTTTATCCCGAATGAAAACAGCCTGCGTACCATGCAATCGACTTTTTCACATTTTGTGCGGGGTTTTCCACCATATTTCATTCACCAGCCTTCTGTTTTTTCACTTGCATTCTGTCTTTCAAAAATGCCCAACGCTATCATCTCCAAACAATAGAGGTAGGCTTTCCTGCTGTGACCCAACCCTTACACCATTGTGGTGCTATTTCCAGTCTTTTCTGAGTGGTAGTGAATAATTCCTTGAAATAAAGCATGCATGAGTGTTATAAATTCTATGTGCACTCAGGAAAAGCCAATGCAGCATCTTCAGTAACACAACCTCTGTATAAGAATAGGTATTACTGAACCCTGAAGTAATTCCTAAATAACACTCGTTAGGGATTATTCATTAGCAAATCTTTTGGGACATGATGCTCCTCGTAAGGTATCTAGGATTCGCGAACTCTAAAAGATTTCCTATAAAAACTGTGTCTCTAGTCCATGAGAATTCCCGCTCTCCAGTGATATCTTGAGCTAATAAATGCAGAATCAGCAGCACCTATTGAATACTCGTTTTGTTAATGGTTTGGGGCGATCTTTCTGTTTGTGATTCTTTTTTTGCTATTCTGATGAAGGCTATCATTTTATCATTTGTGGTGGCCATCATTTTATCATTTGTAATGAAAGTCATCATTTTATCATTTGTAATGAAAGCCATCATTTTATCATTTATGATGAAGGCCATCATTTTATCATTCATGATAAAAGCCATCATTTTATCGTATGTGACGAAGGGCGTGTAGCTGGTATGGGTGTGGATGTACAAATTATAATAATAGGAACACTAATATTAGTTATTCTTTATTGCAATTTCCATCAATCTAATGTGCAAGACAGTGCCTTGTATCAGTAGTTACCGCAGGCCTGTTCCCTACTGATGTTGCATCCCTCATCTATCAGGTGCAGTCATTAAAGTATAAATAATATTTCATGTGTACTGTGCCTTCATTTTTGTGACACACAATAAAGTGAATATATCAGCAGTGAACATAAGCTCCTCCCATAAGCGCCACCAGCAACACGATGACGAAGCACGACGGCCCTCGCGTGCTCCTCGCGTCTAGACTCCTCATCTCGACCTGTGAAGACTCGCGGCTCGACGTGCACGGGTTCACCCATTACCTAAAGCGCGTGCTGCACTTGCGCGGCGTGCCCGTGCGCGTGGGCTGTAGTTACCGCGTCAGCTACGGCACGACGCGCGTGGTGTTTCGCGTGGAGGAGGCCCACGGGCATGTTGCTGCTGACGGCGAGCAGGGGTACAGCTACGTCGTCCACTGCTTCACTGAAGTCGAGTTTGTCTCGTGCGGACAGAAGGTAAGCCGTGTGCTTCCTTAGACAACAAGTCCTGTTAACCTAGACATGCGGTCTTGCTGTATGCTTTCTTGGGCATCCAGTCTTGTTAACTTAGACATGCGGTCTTGCCGTATGCTTTCTTGGGCATCCAGTCTTGTTAAGGGGGTCCTCCGAGGCCCCTTTTCTCTCCGATGGTCATTTTTCATGTTTTTGTTAGAAAAGGACCCTTAGGTGGTGGACTACTATTCGGTCCTAAAATTTTATGGCGCTGCGGACAATAGATCCCCCCCCCAAGGGGGGGGGGGGGGTAAGGGGACCAAAATCCCAAATTTTCGACCCCATATAAAAAGTAAAAAAAAGAAATGGAAAATTTGCGAATGTACTTTTGTTAGATATGTTTCAAGGATTCTAAAACTGTCTTTGTTTTGTTTCTAGCATAAAAACTCAATGAGTTCTATTCTTTTGAAATATCATAGCCAGTGGACTAAAAAGCAATATGTCAAATTTTTTCAAAAACCAAGGCCTGAATCGAAAAAATGTATAAAAGTAATTGTGTTTCTTTTCAAAATTTACATAATATAGTCAAATTTTATAAGAATCAGACTGAAAACGAAAAATTTCATAATTTTATGAAATGAGTAAAATTTTTTTCAATTTTTTTTTTTGGTAAATTACAATTCACAGTGTGAATATGATATGTATGGAGATTATCGAAATAAAAATGAAAACAGCATTCAATTACATAGATTTTCCGTTGTATTACACTTCAACAAAAATTTTGTTTCTGGCCTACACTGTTAAGTCACTAATTTTCAAAATTCAAAAGAATAGAAGTCATTGAGTTTTTATGCTAGGAAGAAAACAAAGCCAGTTTTAAAATCCTTGGAACAATTTTAACAAATTGATAGCTTTCGATTTTCCAATTTGTGCGTTGTCTTTTTTTCTGCTAGCTCAAAACCTAAAAATTCGGTGTATTTTGGGTATTAATCAAATATCGCATATATAAAAAAAATAAAATTTCAAATAGAAAATTCAGACCTATCAGTTTGTTTGCAATGTTACGAGGATTTCAAAACTGTCTTTGTATATGTTCTAGCATAAAAATTCATTGACTTCTTTTTTTTTAAAACATCTCAAAAATGAACCTAAAAACGAGTTTTTTTAAAAAAATAAAAAAAACTAAGGCCTAAATCAAAAAACTTCTCGAATAAAATTTGTTTTTCTTGCAAAAATACATATAGTGGCTAAATTTCAGACCAATCGGATCAAAATTCAATTTTGACGGGAGGACCCCCTTAACCTAGACATGCGGTCTTGCCGTATGCTTTCTTGGGAATCCAGTCTTGTTAACCTAGACATGCGGTCTCCTTGTATTCTTTCTTAGGTAACAAGTCCTGTTAACCTTGTAAATGTGGCGTTGTCGTATTCTTTCTTAAAGCAACACGTCTTATTAACCTTGTGGAAGCGTCATTATTATTATCATCATATTCTTTGTTAGGTAAGTCTTACTGACCCACTAGAAGTATAATTACAATCGTATTCTATTTTAGGTAGCACGTCTTGTTGACATCATGAAAGGCAGCACGTTATTCTCTTGTTAGGCCTAGTGAAAGCGTCATTATTTATTAGATGCTGCTCTATTTGTTATGAATGCTGCTTAAATGATATGATGCTTCGGTTATATATTTGACCTTGCATTTTGTGCCTGGAACAGAGATTCTTTGTATCCTTACGTTGAGCTCTTCAAATTAAGAAAGTGCGTCGGATTTTTAACTCAAACTCATCTTCGCACCACATTCAAGTTTTCAGTAAACGGATTGCTTGGCTGCAAAATTATTAATGCCATGGCTTTGATATCCTTTTTTTATGTTAAAAAATTTAAGAGCTTGAAAGCTGAATGATTTTATGTTTATGTCTGAAACTGCACACAGTCTGCCCATGGTAATGCCCGGTAGTCTCACTCACGTAGCCATTGTCAGCTGCGTGAGGATCACGAGAGGTTGATAAAGCCTCCTCTTCAGTGAGAGTATCTCATTTAAATTGCTCCATTTTCCAAAGGATCATTTCTGTAGTATGTTGTTGCTTTAAACCGGCAACCCCTTCAGTCATGAGCAACACCCCCGACATCCGTGGTAAGCACTCATGAAATCGAGAAACACAACCTTAACTGAAAGTAAAAAACAAGCACCTCAATAACTTTACGGAACATGAATTTGGCTTTATAACACGTTCACTGCGGTTAACGGTTAGTTTGGTTAGGTTATGAGTAGCTGAATTGGGAAATCCACCTCATTGCTCGAGTACAATTTCATCCATCCTAATGAATATGAAAAATATTATTGTACGATATTTCACCCCGTATGATAACAGATCAGTCTGTGAAATAACAGATCATCACTTTTGATAACAGTTGGCAAAACACATGAAATGCCATTCATTTATGCTTGTACGTGAATGATCAATTAACCTAGTGCTACGCATGTGGCTCAATACGCGAGGAACGTACCGCAAATCTGGGTGCAATTTTAAAAATAAAAGTATATGTAAGTTGCCGACTCACTGTGTTGAGTGTTTTGCCTTCGAAATGTCGAGTTCATGTGATATTATTTCATGCTGTGACAGAAGCGACCTCGAAAGTAAATGTAAGGTGCCGACTTCAATGTGTTGAGTATGTTGCCTTCGAAGTGTTGATTTCATGTGACAAATCTTTCCCTCTGTTACAGACCGGGCCTAAAGTGGTGGGCCTGGACCGCGAGCTGGCTCCTCTCTTTGCCCTCATACGCAAGGTGGTGCAGCCCCCCACACCGTCACTTACCTGGTCCCAGCTGGCGCAGTCCCAACTCACTCCGTCTCAACACACCGTCCCTCAGCTTGTTCCATCTCAACCCACTCCCCTTCAGCTCGTGCCATCTCAACATACTCCCCCTCAGCTTGTTCCATCTCAACATACTCCCCTTCAACTTGTTCCATCTCAACATACTCCCCCTCAGCTTACACCAGCTCAGCTCGCAACGTCTCAATACACCGTCCCTCAGCTTGCACTGAATCAGAAAGACTCTGTCAAGTGTTCCAAACACAAGCGCTCACCTGCCAATGCCAAAGACGCTGATATGGCCGCAGCTCTGTCACGCTTAGCTCTTTCTGACAGACTGGAGGCGCCCCAAACAGACGCACAAGAACTTTATTATGACATTGAGACGTCATGTGCGCACCTCGAAGCAGGTACGTTTTTGCAACTTATCTCATAGTTTCCTCTCCGTTTTCTTCACTGATGTTTCGTATAATTTTTTTGTGTTTCAATGATGAAAATTGCTTTAAATCATTATTGTACAGTATTGGAGACAGGTTATTCATCATGATGCCTTTGACGCCGGTTTGACTGATTCCTCGTAGCAGCCAATGCTTGCCTTAACTGGGCTCATGGTGCTGTGCCTCTCCTCACAAAGATCCAACTATTGTGTCTGTAGGAATTAGCCCTCACAGGACAAAGTTGTCACGTTGTAATGCCGTTCCTTATGTCAAAATGAATTAGCTTTCTCGGTTTGGGAACCGACCATTTTCTTTTAATTCACTGTTTTCCTTTTTCCGGCCAGTTACGTTTTCTTTGAACTTTCATATTATTTCATATACTTCTTTCAATTGCACTATTAATTTGCTTAAGAAATTTGGTGTGTAAATTTCGTACTTGTGGGAGCACAGTTCATGCGGCTAGGGAGCTTCAGACTAAATCATAATATAAACGTACAGACGCTCTTGGGAGCGAGAACGCAGGTGGAAGCGACAGCGCTGATGCGGGCTCAGAAGATGACCAGCTGACCGGACGGTGCGTGCTGGTGCTGGCACCCGAGGGCTGCGGCAAGACGCAGCTGCTCCGACACCTGCAACGCGCCTTCCGTAGCGTCCTCTATGGCAACACCTCCAGGAACTTTGCTAAACTTTTTGAGATTGCTTCTCTCAGGTGGGTGACGCTCGACGTCATTTTTTTCAAAAATAACATGCTAAAATAACATGATTTTTTCTATAAAATATGATATAAGTTTGCATATCTTTAATGCTGCATTTCACTCAAGTGCGTGACGACTCGGCGTCATGTTCCTTCAGAAATAATACTTTGGCTGTGTGATTTTTGCTATAAAATACAATAAGAGATCGTGTATCTTCAATGCTGCGCTTCACTGAAATAGGTAACGCGTGGCATCACGTTTGTCTTTCGTAAATAAATCCTTGGCTGTACTGATGACCCTTACAATCAGCAACCATACTATTTTTGTTATAAAATATGATGAAAGCTTACATACCTAGAATCCTGGATGCGTGTTATTTTCAGTGTAATGAAACCGATTGTCAAATTTTGATTGATGTAGTTTTGGTGTCAAAACCAGTTTGAGTCATGTTCCTGGATGACATTTATTGGGCGATGCAATTGTGTGTTTTTGGTATTCATTTGAACAATTGATATTTCAATGAATTTATTCAGCCAAATGAACTATGATGTTATTATACGTTGCGTGACTGGAATTTTCATATGTGTTGATGATATTAAAGAAAGCCGGATAAATAAGTTAGATGAAGTACTAGTATTAACTGTTAATTGTTTGTTGAAGCGAGGGATCATACGTTACATGCAGACTGAGAGATTATTTTACACGTGAAAAGGCAACACTACTTTCAGCCCTTCTGATAATTTTTTCGTAAACGTGAGTAGGATTCGGGAGTTACACTCAGTTCAAGAATCCTCATAAAGTCTGTCCTCATCAGTTAGTTAGATTAGCTGTGTGAAAACCCTAACTAGAAACAGCCGAATTATCAGTGCTTGTCGACAGATAATGTGAGTGCAGTTCTATAATTGAGTAGACATATCTTACCCTTCTTTTTCTTACTTTTCTTTCGTGGAGAACATCTATAGTGCAATGGACAACCTGGAATAGTTTTTCAACTCATCTCATTCTTGGTCTCTACAAGCTACGATATGAATATGCTAAGGCCCTCTTGACTGTATTCAGTAGCCAAATACGCACAAATGATGACAGTTACAGCAATGGCAGTATGATAGGTTGCACTGGAGTTTCATAGTCAGTGCTACAGTGGCCCATTAACCCCTGGCAGAAAGCCGTGCCTCGTCCTTATTGACGACGTGGACCAGATTCCGGGGACCCGTCGGCTGCCATCTGCCTTCCTGTCCTCGCCAGGTACGCTCCTTCTTACACTAGCTCTGTGGCTGTCCAGGTCTTGGTTGTTGGCTCCTAATTTCAGCTGACGTGTTGTGTTGTTGCTTGCAAAGTCTGGCTGACGTGTTGTGTTTTTGCTTTCAAATTCTGGCTGATGTGCTGTGTTTTTGCTTTCAAATTCTGGCTGACGTGCTATGTTGTTGCTTTTAAAGTATGGTTGACATGTTGTGCTGTGTTGTTGCTTCCGAAGTCTGGCCGACATGTTTTTGCCTTCGAAGTCTGGCTGATGTGTTGTGTTGTTACCTCCAAAGTCTGGCTGATGTGTGTCATGACCTATTGTATTTTTGCCTCCGAAGTCTTTCCGACGCATTACTTCATCACGTATTGTATTATTCCCTCTGGAGCCTGGCTGATGTGTAGCGTCATGGCTTTCACAATGGAACCCACAAACGCTGTGTAGAAATGCTGCTATTCAAGATTTTGTCTAGTCTAGTGTGATAAACGTGTAACTTATGTGTTGACATACATTATTATTTCTCAATACACTTAGCAATAATTAATTATCAGAATAGATTGTGTTAATTTCAATTTTTGTAGGGTTTGTAGTACCCCCTTGCACGCTTATGACAAATGTTATTCCTCACCTGCAAGGAGTTCCATTTGTACCTCTTGATTAGAAATCCTAAATGATGCCTCCAATTTAACCATCATTAGAAATAGTGATATTCGTAGAAAGTTTGGTGCTGAACATTCACTGCATCACCTTGAAACTGAGGTCAGATTTTGCGAAACTAGTCGGACTGGAATTTCCCAAAAATGATCTTCGTTTGCCATCGCCACTTCATGTGGAGATAGAGTGATCCTCCTTGTTACATAATGAGGGTCTTCCATAATTCTTACGTTTTTGTTACTTGAAAATTGTATGTACTCTGAAAGTACTGGCAAATAGAATTTTTTTTTTGCAGTGTGAGTCGTAGAATTTTTCAGCGTCGTTTTCCGAGTGTCCTAATGCTAAATTTCAAGCACTTGCGGGAGCAGTTTTACCAATGTATTTGCTTTATTTGCTTGACTTTTCCGCTTTTTTGGCCACGAGTTGTGCTGATTTTCATTGGTAGCGTACGCTCGCTCGTTAGTTTTTTCTGTTTTAATTTTTAGTGTTTGCCTTGTTTCATCATATGAGTTATCTTACGATTTATTCTGTAATGCATTGTTCTTTATCGATGTTCAGTATTATTCTTCAACTCCTTACTATCTTTTTCTTTTAGCTTGGCTTTTTCCTTTGCAATTCCAATTTCCTAGTCCCTAACATTTTTTCACACCCATTTTTTCTGCTTCACTTCTCCACATTTTTGTTTGCATCTTCTTTGAGATTAATCAATTCTATTTCATTTTGTTTCTGTTCATCCCTTCAAATTTCATCAAATTATTATGTACGGTTAAGTTGAGTGAACTTTCATTACAGTTCCTTCCCTTGTGATAAAATTTCCTTATTCCACCATAACCGAGCGTTTGACTACTTCGACCACATAACAGGTGCTGTGGTGGTGGTGTGCACGGCGCGGGAGGAGGCAGCAGTGCCGGCTGAGGTGCGGAAGCTGTGCACCGCGCGCATCTCGCTCACCATGCCCCCGCCGCACACCAGGCGCAGCATCCTCACCGCTATGTTGCACGAGTGAGTCCGTCTTTCCTTTAAATTTCACTCACTCTTGCCCGAGTGTGTCCATCTTGCCTTCAAATTTCATGTCATGTTGCACGAGTGAGTTCGTCTTGCTTACTAGTGTCAGGGGCGTACACTGATACTTCAACCAACGTTCCTCATCTCACTCTTATAAGTTTGCACCAGTCCATGGATTGATGCGAGTAGGAAGTAGTTCCAAGAAGGATGACTAGGCTTGCGAGTCTTGAAGTTGTTATTCCGTGTACTAGGAGAAATGTGACGAGTGCTAGTTGAGCTTTAAAGCTGTTGCAGGTCACTGTAGATTTGCATGGTAGAGTAGCGATAATGCAATCAGAAATGGTGCAGAGAGTTCAATGTAAAAAAAAGAAAAGAAAGGGTTTCGTAGAAACAGAGGTGTGTGAGTTCGTCTACATCAGTCACGTCAGCCGAGTCAAGAAATCACTCTATTGTGCCGAAGGTGGAAATATCATGCATGGATTGGTATCTTGCATTAAGAAATGATGTGATGAAGTTGATATAGGTATTATATGAAAACTTCTGGGTCTGCAAGTTAATATCCGTGTTTTGTGGAAGGTTGTGGGTCTATAATCTAGTAACGTTACTGTGTATCATTGAAAATTGATAAACAGGAAAGCATGAATAAAAGTAGAGTATGAAAATATACGTAAGCTTCCAGTGCGCGTAACGTTAAGACTAAATTTAGTAATATCGTCCATACTATTTGAACCATAACATTGAACAGATTGGGTGCTCTAATTTGGTTTATTGGTACATTTATTTGTCAGGAGTGTCAAAATTTGCCTTAGTTATCTCACTGCTAGAGAAACGGCAGGATGCAATAGGGGTACCGAACCTAAGCAAGTAAGAGACTTTTTTGTGCTTCAAATGTTTATAGCTTGGTGACTTATCAACTTTGGTGACTCGATCTACAAAAAAATTTAAATAAATTACAAATTTTGATTGTGCTCAAAATCCTCATGCATGACCGTGAGTTCTGTTTGCAGTGCTGAGCTATGCTGCTCGCCGGACACTCTTGCTGCAATGGTCGAGTCCACCAGAGGTTGCAGTGGCCAGGACCTGAACGACTTGGTGCTCGATTTGTGGACGGAGTGCAGAGACACGTGCGCGGTCCGGCGCCAAGACATGATAGAGGCGCTACACAAGCTCAAGCGGTCTTTACAAACCGATGCTGCTCAGCAAAGTTCTGCCATTGTCAGCCGGTCTAACGTGCACTGCAAAAAGCCCATGAAAGTGTGCGGTTACGCAGATCTCTTCTCCAGACTTGAAAGCTACGTGCGACTTACGCTGCAGCATTCGTCACTCTATGAGGAACTTGGAATGTCTCCACCAAGCAGAATTCTGCTGTTCGGACCCCCAGGCTGTGGCAAGACGTGGTTGGTAAAAGCTTTGGCCGAGAAATACTCCCTCACTGTCAGGACCGTCACACGAGCCGACGTTTTCAGCAAATACTTTGGAGAAAGCGAACAGAAATTGGATGAAATTTTCAACAAGGTTTGTAATGTGTAAGATAAGCAAGATTTATTTTTTTGCTTTATATTCCTCATAAATGCTTGAGAAATTTTTTAACAGTGGAAATAGCTGCGCATGAGTTACTAATTTACAAATTTCCTCTGCCCAGGCGCTGGCCAGCGCCCCGTGCCTGCTTCACTTCCCTGGCTTTGACGGCCTGGCGAGCGTGAAGGCGCATGAGAATCACCACGTCGAGGGGCGGGTCGTCAATTTGCTCAAATCGCGCCTGGATGGCACCATCAGGCTCAAGGGACTCATTCTCGTCGCTGAGACATCCAGGCCTGAGCTGCTCGACTCGGTAATTTCCTCATCCGTCTGTCCTCAAAAGAGGTTCTTTATTCCGTACGAGGATCTGAATGACTGAAACTTTCGGTTGTTCTAATATTCAGTACAATTTTTAATGACTGAAATTTTCGGTGCAATTTTTGGTTGTGTAGGTTGTAGATGTGGTCTTCAGGTTATACTTTTGTTGGTGCCGAGTTGCTTTTCGGGGCAGCTTCCTGCTCATTTTGAATTAGATGGCAAAACAAACAATTTTCTTCCATGTCTCGTTTTGGATAAATTACAAGAAAACTGAAGTTTACCGTCCTTGATCACCATGGAACTGGGTTTACTCTCAGTCAAACAGTCATAAAGTATTAATTACTACATGGGTTCTTTCGATTAGTAATACTATTATCATTTTGAGTGTGTCACAATAGTGCCGGTAATATTTATTTCACAAAGATAAGCTGTAAATGGGCCTTCAGGATTTTTATCTTTTGCGTCCATTTTGCTTCTTTCCCTTGTCATGCTTTCTTTGCCATCTTTTTTTTGTTTTTCTTCCTTTTCCTTCTTAACTTGATATTTCTTTGCGCAGAGTACCCTGTGTGGGAGCGTGTTTTCTACAGTACTTATTAAATGTTCCCTTCTTTTCGCTCTCTTGAGATTGCCTTTTTTGAGGCTAAGGAGTCAAACTAACTGATACAATAATGCCAATAATGTTCATAGCACATATTTTCAGTTGCTTCACTTTTATTTGATTACATCATAAGAATGGAGCTAAACTCCTAAACGTGTGATATTATGTAAACTGGCGTTTCTTTTTTATGAAATGCTTTTAAACACTCGTAGAAACTTAATTGCATTTTATTTTCTGTTGGCTTCCATAAAAATGTTATCCCGAAACACCAACCAAATCTCGTTAAACGGCAATAAACACTCATGGGATGGATTAGAAACAAAGTTCCCACCCTGTTGATGACAGCTGTTATTGAGTGCGATTGTATGCTTTTTTTGTCTTGTCTCTTTGTGAATTCTAACTAATAGTGGAGTATGTTGTATGTAACGTGAGGTCCTTGAACTCACTGAAACAGATAAATATGACGTTTTCAGTTACTACCTAGTAAATGTATGTGCTTGAAAATTTAGCTTTTTGATTCTGAAATTGAAGCGATATGAGAGAAGATGAGCCTTGAGCATTCATTTCCAGATATGAAAGTACTGTCGAATTAGTCTTGATCTCTAAATATGAGGAAAAATGAGTGAGTGTTCCTGTTCGAAATGGTCCTCAAGTTTGAATGCTGAGCTGGCCAAAAAATAAAACGTGGGATTCTTCATAATTTAATGATTAACTGAACGCCCAGTTTAATTCGATGGAAAATATGAAAAGACGTGTAGAAATATGGGTGCTGTATGTTAATGGCAAATAGATGGAATGATGAGGATGATATGAACCAGTAAATGTTTGGTCCATTTCAGGTCAAACCTTATCTTTCACCAGACTGTCTATCAGGAGTCCGGGTTCGAAAAGGAAGAATGAATACCTCGTGAGACCGTGGCGTGCATGAGCAACAGCTGGTCCACCTGCCGAGTTGTGTAATAAATACACCTTGCTAAAACAAGACGAAATTGTTTGCATAGCCTGTGTATGGATAGATTTTCGGGGCTACTTTGTCTTTCTAACAAATGGTTCAAACTCTGTTCTGCCCTCAACACAATAGAAAAATTGCCAAAGTGTTTTCATATGACGTAATTCAAAGGCTTCGCATCAATGAACTGAATTAATGAAGGAATGAATGTCTGTGCTATTTTGATGTTCTGATGCATTCAGGTGTCAGAATACTACAAAATATATTTGCCAGCCCTAAACAGGCTTTGCATTGGCTATGCACTTCAGTTCAACCTAGTGATCAAATCTCAATTTTGGTAGCATATTTTGCTAGTTTGAGATGTTTTTCGTCATAACTATATACAAATTCAAGCAAGCATAAATTTTTCTTTATTGAAAGTTACCGGTGGAAAGAACAGTATCATTGAATTCTGCTCGCATTTCTAATGGATCATTTTTCCAGGCCATCATTCGTCGAGGTCGATTCTCAGCGTACGAGTACGTGGACCTGCCCGACGAGGCGTCTCGAGAAGAGATCATCCGCAACTGCAGTCCCGAGCTGTCCGTCTCTGCAACGGCAACCGCCACCGCCCACACGGAAGGCTTCACTGTGTCCGAGGTGAGCTTAGTCATCTTTTTTACTGTTACCATCGTCCCAAGACTGTGGTTAGCCTATGAATGTGTCCTTGCTATTGTTGTGTTGAGCCAAGGCAATATTCACCAGTGAGTGTTGTTGTAAATGTGTTAATAACTTATCTGTTTCTATGTTCAGCCAAGACTGTGGTTCACCTGTGAAAGTTGTAGGAAATACGTTAATAACGTGTCCGTTGTAAATTGCGTTCATTTTGATCAGGATTTCATTTTTTCTACTGCGATGATTGTTTTGTTGAACGTGATAGCTGTGTTTTGTTCTCATAAATAGGTAGGATAATATGACATATTTTGATGAGAATCTTTTTACTTTCATTTCTTTCAAGTAATTCTGCACGTTGAACTAAATTAGAAAACAATTTTTGAATAGAATGAGTATGAAATGAAGAAAATCCCCGTCGCCTATTTGACACTGCCTCCC
Source organism: Morinoia aosen (assembly GCA_030386875.1). NCBI lineage: Eukaryota > Metazoa > Arthropoda > Malacostraca > Amphipoda > Talitridae > Morinoia > Morinoia aosen. Next base: position 18,905,315 of record CM059573.1, on the reverse strand, counting down.
TCTCAATTGGCTTAAGCAATGATTTATGCTGGTGATTTGGAGAGCTAATACAGTTTTCTTTGCCTCAATTAAGTGTGGATAATGAACTGATTTGAGCACTGACTAGTGGTAGGTGAACGTTATAGCTCAGTAAATTGTACTGCTAAGCGTTGGGACTGGTGAAAACGAACATTGAGGCAGATAGAAACGAAAGTTTAGGGAACTTAACACCAACGTTGAGGCAGATAGAAACGAAAGTTTTGGGAGCTTAAAACCAACGTTGAGGCAGATAAAAACGAAAGTTTGGGGAACCTAACACCAACGTTGAGGCAGATAGAAACGAAATATTAGGGAACCTAACACCAACGTTGAGGCAGATAAAAACAAAAGTTTAGGGAGCCTAAAACCAACGTTGAGGCAGATAAAAACGAAAGTTTGGGGAACCTAACACCAACGTTGAGGCAGATAGAAACAAAAGTTTAGGGAGCTTAAAACCAATGTTGAGGCGGGTTAAAGCGAACTTTGAAGCAGGTTAAAATGGACTCGGAGTAAAGTTAAAATGAGTGTTTTGAAATTGGAGAAAATTAAAAAAAAACGCATCTTTGTGCAGGTGGTGCAGGCGTGCAGGGAGGTGCGGCTGGGCGGGGAAGCCAACATAGAGGAGAGCCTGGCGCTGGTCGCTCCCTCCACCACCCAGGCGTCGCTCAAGCGCTACACCAACTTCCAGAGCCTCTATCAGAGCTCAAATAAATGATGTGCTCTCTACAAATAGTTTCATTATTGCTCACCTTATACTGGCATTCACCTCACTGTGGTACGCTCTTTGATTGGAGATAATTTGTTAGTTCTGCACGTGATTTAAAATGTTGCTTTCATTGTGGTTATACATCGCAGCAAGTTTACTATCAATTTCTTCTCTCGATTTCTCTCTTCGTAGTTTTATTCATATTTTTTCACGTAATATCATACACTGCTTAACACTATAAAATGCACTGCCGTGTTTTCTCCGTACACGACAAACAATAAAAGTGACTTCGGATTATGTAATTTTAGGGTAATGACGACTTACAACACTAACACAATATATTTGAGTGAATGCACAGCGAGACAGGCTAGGCTTGCAAGCACGTATACGTTGTTTACATGGCTACGGCGAGAGGTGGAATGGGGACCAGAAAAGGACCATAACCGTGAGCACAGTTCTAAGGGCAGAGTGCTCCCTAAATACGTTTATTTACAAGAGACCAGAATTCATATTGCATCAAGAGCACTGTAACATTATTAACATAATACACAAATTCATTCAAAGGTGCTCCAATCAATATATCAACAAAGTGATACTGGAGAAGTGCGTGAGGCACCAATAAAAACAAGAGGTAATTCGGAGGAGTCAAATTTGATGAGTACGACAGGTAGAGACAACGACTCATAATTGTGCTTCTGGCATCTTTCGCAGTGAGTGATGACCCGTTTTCTTGCTGAAGAATCCCTTTTCTCGATTTTTAGGCCCAGTTGGGATGTTTTTCGATCAATGTTAGGTTCAAATAGATCAGATATTTACGGCAGCAAACGATTTTCCCGGTCTCATCGAGATCCAGAATCTCATGACACACCACACCTCTGAACACCATTGTTTTATTTTTCCGAAGCGATTCGGTTTTGCAACCGATATGGATGGTTGTCCTGGATAAGCCTGCGGCATTTTGCGTGTTTGGTTTTCGAAGTAGATCTATTTTTCATCTCAGTCACCATCTGATGCAAAAAAGACTCGTTCATGTCGAGAAATCACAATTTGCTCACCACGTGTACGTAGTCTTTACTTGGTTTGAAATAGGACATGCTTACCACGCACTCAATATCGCACTAAATCGAACTCGGTTGCACATCAACGGCGCTTTAACAGGTACTGTCCTAGCTGCAAACTGATATCACAGTTGAGACTGAGAGCCAAACTTTGCTTATATCGCCAGTCAGCAAAGAAACCTCGAATTAGTGCAGCGGCACACTCGGTGAAACTACTTCTTACCCGGCAGCTGACTCGCAGAGCTTCAGTTATGTTAGGTGTCTGCAAGAGCAGAGGCCTGTAATCTTATGGAGAGATTTTTCTTAACGCCATATTATAAATTTAGCAGTTCGTTTGAAGTGGCTGCTCACAATTATTGCAACGACTAGAATTATTCGGTCGATGTTAATCAACAGTCAAGGCAAGTACTGTCATAGGAAGAAGTTTTGGCGGTCAATTTTACGTTGTATTTTTTTGAAGTGTCATATTAGTGTATTGATATAATTTGCATTTCCTTGAGGAATTGAACTCTTTTCATAGGATACAACTATTGGATCTGTAGAAATATGTACTCCTGTTGGGAAAATGGGATGTCCGAGCTAAGAGTTAGACAAGCCTCCTTTTTGCTGAAATAGAATATTTTTGTTTTGTTAATGACCATAATTTTTTTGGTTCACTGCTGATCAGTTTTTCAGGCCTTCTAACTTTCTTCTTGAATTTTAAACTAGTTTCAATACCTATGTTCTTAGCATATTGTTTCTATGCGTCGCAGATCTTGTGCGGGAGCATACATTGTGAATAGATTCCGCATTCTCATAACGCCATCCTATATGATGCCTTAATCCTTCCTCTCTTTTGGGCTCTTTTTTTTGTGGTTAGGGAGGCTCAAACAAATATCTAATCTAATCGAGGGAATTGATCTTTTTCATTGGAAACATATATGGCCAATTTGCTCTACAACCAGTATGACGCAGAAGACTATATTTTTGTTTTTATTATGAAGTCCAAAATATTCTTGACTCATGATATAATTTTGTTAACATCCTGTATCATTTTTAATAGTTTAGCTGATGTCTACTATAGAATTGTTCCTTCAAGTTATCATCCTACAATCACATCAATTAATAATGTTCTTTTTTCTCTATGCTGAATTGTTTTTGAGTATAAATATAATGTAAATAAAATTATAAACACATGACATTGCATCACAAAAAGAATAGTCAAGAGTTACTTTAATCATACTGTAAAAGGTGAAAAACGGACGTAAAATTCCTACCTACCAGATCAAATATCCGGAACACAAGAAAAGAAATTTGTAGGAAAGAAGGAAAGGAAAAGGGCGTGTAAATTGGCAAAAAAGAGGTGGTGGAGTTGGTTTGATTGTAAAGAATGCTCTAAATTGGAAATTAGAGGAACTTCCTGTTGGAAATGAACCTGAAAGTGAAGATTTGTTAGCAATTAAGTGTGAAAGAATGCATGCCAGAGAATGTATTGTTGTGATTGTATGTTATATGACAACTGATGGGATTTTAGCTCATGAAGAGAATGTAAAAAAGTATGAAATATTAACAAGGATTGTACGAGAACACTGCAGGTGCCCTCTGATTGTGATGGGTGACATGAATGGCCATGTTGGTATACTTGGTGAGCCGGTGAATGCAAATGGACAAAAATTGATAGATTTTTGTGATGAGAATGAACTTGAAAACCTGAATGTAACAATAGGAAATGGCTTGCATACATGGCAAAGCAGGGAATGGAAAACTGCAATTGACTATATGATTGTGAATAGTAGAGCAAGAGAGTGTGTCAATGAAATGTTTGTAGATGAAGATGATTTTGATATTGATAGTGACCATAAAATGCTTGTGCTTGAATATAACTGGGGTAGAAAGGAGTCAATGCAAAAGGTCAGTAGTGTGAAAGAAAGTTGGCAGATAAAAAAGGCAAACTGGGAAGAATTTAAGAATGAATTGAGTAGGTATAACTGGAACAGGTGTGGAAATGTAAATGACCTAAATGGTGAGATTGCAAGAACCTTGTATGATGTGGCAGAGCAAAAGATTGGTAGAATAAAATGTAGGAAAGGGACAGGGAATGCCAGGTGGTTTACAAGTGAGATAAAGGAAGAACGAATGAGAAGAAAGACTTTAAATAAGAAACAACGCAGTATGAGGAAAATGTATGAAAGAAACAGAATTACTGAGGATGAATGGCAGAGTGCATGGAATGAGTACAAGGACCAGCAGAAGAAAGTAAGGAGAATGATTAATGAGGCTAGAGTTAAAGAGGAGAGACACCAAGTTGAAAATCTAAGAAAGAAAGGTCCAGATGGAATAAAAGATTGGTATAAGTTTATACAAGGTAATGATAGAAGTAGTGAAGTTCAAGTTGATGAATTAGTAGTTAATGGTTGCAGTGTGCAAGATAGGATGCAACTGGTGAAAGCAGTTGAAGAATACTGGGAGGACATTGGTGGAATGAATGAGCAGGTTACAGATAATGCACCCATAAATTTTCTGATTGATGAACGTGAACTGCAAATGGAAGACGAAATCACTTGTGAAGAGATTGTAAGTTTTTTGAAGAAAGTGAAAAATGGAAAGGCATGTGGCCCTGATAAGATCCCATATGAGTTCTATAAATTTGGAGGAGAGAGTGTGGTCAGTATGTTGAAATGTTTATTTGATGAGATATGGAAGAGTGAAAGAGTACCGGATGACTGGAACAAGTGTAATGTAGTTCTGTTGCATAAGGGTGGACATAAGAGTATGAAAGAACTTAAAAATTACAGACCAATTGCACTGGGTGACACTGTATGTAAGATATTTTGTGGTATTTTGAATGAGAGAATGAAAAATTTAGTTGAGAAATTAGGAGTCCTAGGTGAAGAACAGAATGGTTTTAGGCAGGATAGACGTGGGGAAGATAATCTGTTTGTAGTGAGTGAAATAATTGAGCGAATGAGGAAGGATGATAAGAAGGTGTATTTAGCATTCCTGGATATTGAAAAAGCGTATGACAGAGTGGATCGGGTTAGGCTCTTTGAAGTTCTGAGAAAAGTTGGGTTTAGCAGAAAAATAGTAAAAATTGTACAAAGTCTGTATGAGAACACAAGCGCTATATACAGGTTAGGAAATTTGGAAACTGGGCAAGTGAGGAGTGTTAGAGGAGTGAGACAGGGCTGTACTCTGTCTCCCCTGTTGTTTGGATTGTACACAGAAGAATTAGCAGTTCGACTGAGAAGGAGTGGCTTAGGACTGAAAGTTGGTAATGAGAGACTGAGCTGTTTGTTGTATGCTGATGATGTGGTTGTGGTTAGTGGATGTGGACATGAACTGCAAAGGATGCTTGACATTGTGAACGGATATAGTACAGATTTCAAGATGAACTTCGGTGCCGACAAAAGCAAGGTTATGGTTATAAATAGTGATGAGACTGATAGAGACAGACTGTGGAATATTGGAGAAATCAGAATAGGTAGAACAAAAGAATACAAATATCTAGGTTGTATGATAAGTGAAGATGGATGCACTAGAACTAAGGGTGAGAAAGTGGCAAAAGCTATGCAGTGGAGTGGACGATTAAGTAGCGTGGCCAGATACAGAGCAAACAAGTATGAATGTGTGAGAGGAATGTGGAAGTATGTTGCTGTACCTAGTGTCATGTATGGTATGAGTGCTCTTGCCTGGAATGGAAGTGATCTTGAAAAGCTGGATGTAATACAAAATAAGGTAGGACGGTTAGCATTGGGTGCTCCAAAATGGACAGCTACAGAAGCCATTAGAGGTGACCTTGGGTGGAGCCTATTTTCAGAAAGAATGATGAAGGCGGTGCTGAATTATAAGGTGAGAATTGAAAGAATGCAGAATAGCAGATGGGTAAAGCGAATTTTTGAATGGAATCTGAGTGTAAGCTATTGGGAGAAAGTGTGTTGGGGGCATGCAAGGAAGCTTAGTATGCAAAAGATTATTCATGTTAGAATTGGGAGACCTGTGGATGACTGGAGTTTAATAAATCCTGGAGGTGTAGGGCCTGAGTGGGACTGCAAGAGGTGGAAGAAAGAGATTGAGAGGAAAACAAAAGAGTATGGATTGAATAAGTGGAGGCTTAGCATGGTGCGGAAGCCTACACTTGACTGGTATATGAAAAAAGAAGCACCTAAGTTTGAGATGTTCTATGATGGTAGTTTTGGAAGTCAACTCCTGTTTGCTGTGAGATGTAAGTCATTGAGTGTGAACAGACGTACATGGAGGTGGAATGAGAATAATAACAGATTATGTCGGCAGTGTATTAGTGGAGTGGAGGAAACAATTGAGCATTTTGTGCTGGAATGTAGTAAGTATGAGCAAGAGAGAGAAAGTTTTATGAATGTGGTGCTTGAGCAGTATGGAGAGAATGAGTGGTATGCCAGATGTGCTGAAGATGATTGCGGTATGAGCTGTCTTGCTGGATTGGATCAGGAGTGCAATTTGAGTATCATTGAAGCTATGAAATTGTTTCTTGTGCGTGCCTGGAGTAAGAGACAGTGACTGGAATGAGCCAGTCAGGTAGAATGGTCAGTAATGACCCAATATGCCTGGGGATGGTGTTTTGACGCACTGGCTATCCCAGTGACGCCATCCAATGGCAGCTTGTGACAAGGATTGGTAAATCCTGAGTAGTTTAGTGGACAAGTCTGGTACCAGGCGCTGAACTCTTTGTGTGATAACTGTGGAGGGAATTGTAGGCCGTTACAAAGGCCCCGACGCTGTCGGCCCTCAATTTCAAGTTCAAGTTCAAGGATGTAGAAGGAAGGATGCACCATTCATTTGTAGAAGGAAAGAATGAGAATGGTGCAAATGCAGTGAATGAAGAGGTAAATGGTGGTGGTGAAAGGAGTGCAAATGAAGTGGATGATGGTGCAAGGAGTGCAAATGAAGTGGATGATGGTGCAAGGAGTGTGAATGCAATAAATGAAGTGAATGGTGGTGCAAATGTGCCAGCTGAGAGTAGAAGGATGAATGAGCATGATGAAAGAAGTACGAATGGGAAGAGAGTGAAGGAGCAACCTGTTGATATGGCACATGAGGTGCAGGCGCCTGTAGTGGAAGTGAATGAAAGGAAGATGGATGGAAAGAGTGATGTGAGTGGAAGAGTTGAACGAAAGAGTAGTATGAAAGGGAGAGTGAGACCTACAATTAGAATATGTGGTGACAGCATGGTGAAGAATGTTGATAGGTTTGTGAGTATGACTGACCGTAGTGGATGTACGAGCATGAGAGGAAAGGGAGTGAATGAGATTTGTAGGCATGCTGAGGAAGTGATAGATGGAATGGATGAAGGGATGGTTGTACTGCAAGGAGGTGGCAATGGATTGCTTGAATGTGGGAGAGAGCGTACGGTGAATGCAATTATGAATGTTGTTGAAAGGGCGCGAAAGAAGAATGTAAGAGTGGCTGTGACCAGTCTGCTGAGAAGGCCTGCATGTGGTGAGGAGTATGAAAGGGTGCGAAAGGAGGTGAATAGGGAAGTGCATAAAAGGATTATGAGTATGAAAGCTGAGAGTATGAGAAAGCGTGAAATGGGTTCCAGCTTCCTTGATATGGATAACCTGATCCAGAGTGGGTGTTTTCGTGGAGATGGAGTCCACCTTACTCAAGAAGGTGAGATGAAACTCTCCAGGAGATACATTCAGTGGATTGGGTGTACTCATATTGTAATGGAAGGTGGAACTGGATGAATGGAAAGCTGTCAGAGCAAAAATGAAAAATGTCGTGAATTGTCCAATAGTGTTGTAAGGTTTGGATGTATAAATGTGCGTGGATGGAATGCAGGAAAGTTAAATGACCTTGTAGCAGAATTTGAGAATGGAGATTTGGATTGTGTTGGTGTAGTAGAGACCCAAATGCGTGATAGAGTCAGTTTAAAATGTAAGGAGAGTAAGTACTACATGATTGGAAAAGGGCGTGTAAGTTGGCAAAAAAGAGGTGGTGGAGTTGGTCTCATTGTAAAAAATGCTCTAAATTGGAAATTAGAAGAAATTCCTGTTGGAAATGAACCTGAGAGTGAAGATCTGTTAGTAATAAAGTGTGAAAGAATGCATGCCAGAGAATGTGTTATTGTGGTTGTATGCTATATGACAACTGATGGTATTTTAGCTCATCAAGAGAATGTAAAAAAATATGAAATATTAACAAGAATTGTGCAAGAGCATTGCAGATGCCCTCTGATTTTGATGGGTGATATGAATGGCCATGTTGGTATACTTGGTGAGCCTGTGAATGCAAATGGACAAAAATTGATTGATTTCTGTGATGAGAATGAACTTGAAAACCTAAATGTAACAATAGGAAATGGCTTGCATACATGGCAAAGCAGGGAATGTAAAACTGCAATTGACTATATGATAGTGAATAGTAGAGCAAGAGAGTGTGTCAAAGAAATGTTTGTAGATGAAGATGATTTTGATATTGATAGTGACCATAAAATGCTTGTACTAGAATATAATTGGGGTGGAAAGGAGCCGATGCAGAAGGCCAGCAGAGTAAGAGAAAATTGGCATATTAAAATGGCAAACTGGGAAGAATTTAGAAATGAATTGAGTAGATGTAACTGGAACAGGTGTGGAAATGTAAATGACCTAAATAAGGAAATTGCAAGAACCTTGTATGATGTGGCAGAGCAAAAGATCGGTAGAATGAAATGCAGGAAAAGTACAGGGAATGCTAGGTGGTTTACGAGTGAGATAAAGGAAGAACGAACGAGAAGGAAGACTTTAAATAAAAAACAACGCAGTATGAGGAAAATGTATGAAAGACACAGAATTACTGAGGATGAATGGCAGAGTGTATGGAATGAGTACAAGGACCAGCAGAAGAAAGTAAAGAGAATGATCAATGAGGCTAGGGTTAAAGAAGAGAGACACCAAGTTGAAAATCTAAGAAAGAAAGGTCCAGATGGAATAAAAGATTGGTATAGGTTTATACAAGGTAATGATAGAGGTAGTGAAGTTCAAGTTGATGAATTAGTAGTCAATGGTTGCAGTGTGCAAGATAGGATGCAAATGGTGAAAGCAGTTGAAGAATACTGGGAGGACATTGGTGGAATGAATGAGCAGGTTACAGATGATGAACCAATAAATTTTCTGATAGATGAACATGAACTGCAAATGGAAGACGAAATCACTTGTGAAGAGATTGTAAGTTTTTTGAAGAAAGTGAAAAATGGAAAGGCATGTGGCCCTGATAAGATACCATATGAGTTCTATAAATGTGGAGGAGAGAGTGTAGTCAGTATGTTGAAATGTTTATTTGATGAGATATGGAAGAGTGAAAGAGTACCGGATGACTGGAACAAGTGTAATGTAGTTCTGTTGCATAAGGGTGGACATAAGAGTATGAAAGAACTTAAAAATTACAGACCAATTGCACTGGGTGACACCGTATGTAAGATCTTTTGTGGTATTTTGAATGAGAGAATGAAAAATTTAGTTGAGGAATTAGGAGTCCTGGGAGAAGAACAGAATGGTTTTAGGCAAGATAGACGGGGGGAGGATAATCTGTTTGTAGTGAGTGAAATAATTGAGCGAATGAAGAAGGATAACAAGAAGGTATATTTAGCATTCCTGGATATTGAAAAGGCGTATGACAGAGTGGATCGGGTTAGGCTGTTTGAAATTTTGAGAAAAGTTGGTTTTAGCAGAAAAATAGTGAACATTGTACAGAGTCTGTATGAGAACACAAGTGCTATCTACAGGTTAGGAAATTTGGAAACAGGGCAAGTGAGGAGTGTTAGAGGAGTGAGACAGGGCTGTACTCTGTCCCCCCTGTTGTTTGGATTGTACACAGAAGAATTAGCAGTTCGACTGAGAGGGAGTGGTTTAGGACTGAAAGTTGGTAATGAGAGACTGAGCTGTTTGTTGTATGCTGATGATGTGGTTGTGGTTAGTGAATGTGGTCATGAACTACAAAGGATGCTTGACATTGTGAATGGATATAGTACAGATTTCAAGATGAACTTTGGTGCCGATAAAAGTAAGGTCATGGTTATAAATAGTGATGAGACTGATAGAGACAGACTGTGGAATATTGGAGAAATCAGAATAGGTAGAACAAAAGAATACAAATATCTAGGTTGTATGATGAGTGAAGATGGATGTACTAGAACTAAAGGTGAGAAAGTGGCTAAAGCAATGCAGTGGAGTGGACGGTTAGGCAGTGTGGCCAGATACAGAGCAAACAAGTACGAATGTGTGAGAGGAATGTGGAAGTATGTTGCTGTACCTAGTGTCATGTATGGTATGAGTGCTCTTGCTTGGAATGGAAGTGATCTTGAAAAGCTGGATGTGATACAAAATAAGGTAGGACGTGTAGCATTGGGTGCTCCGAAATGGACAGCTATAGAAGCCATTAGAGGTGACCTAGGGTGGAGCCTATTTTCAGAAAGAATGATGAAAGCTGTGCTGAATTATAAGGTGAGAATTGAAAGAATGCAGAATAGCAGGTGGGTAAGGCGAATCTTTGAATGGAATCTGAGTGTAAGCTATTGGGAGAAAGTATGTTGGGGGCATGCAAGGAAACTCAGTATGCAAAAAATTATTCATGTTAGAATTGGGAGACCTGTGGATGACTGGAGTTTAATAAATGTAGGAGGTGTAGGGCCTGAGTGGGACTGCAAGAGGTGGAAGAAAGAGATTGAGAGACAAACAAAAGAGTATGGATTGAATAAGTGGAAGCTTAGCATGATGCGGAAGCCTACACTTAACTGGTATATGAAAAAGAAAGCACCTAAGTTTGAGCTGTTCTATGATGGTAGTTTTGGAAGTCAACTCTTGTTTGCTGTGAGATGTAAGTCATTGAGTGTGAACAGACGTACATGGAGATGGAATGAGAATAATAACAGATTATGTCAGCAGTGTAATAGTGGAGTAGAGGAAACAATTGAGCATTTTGTGCTGGAATGTAGTAAGTATGAGCAAGAGAGAGAGAGTTTTATGAATGTGGTGTCTGAGCAGTATGGAGAGAATGAGTGGAATGCCAGATGTGCTGAAGATGATTGCGGTATGAGCTGTCTTGCTGGATTGGATCAGGAGTGTAATGCGAGTATCACTGAGGCTATGAAAGTGTTTCTTGTGCGTGCCTGGAGTAAGAGACAGTGACTGGAATGAGCCAGTCTGGTAGAATGGGCTGTAATGACCCAATGTGCCGGGGGATGGTGTTTTGACACACTGGCTGTCCCGGTGATGCCTTCCAATGGAGGCTTGTGACAAGGATCGTAAATCCTGAGTAGTTTAGTGGACAAGTCTGGTACCAGGCGCTGAACTCTTTGTGTGAAAATTGTGGAGGGAATTGTAGGCCGTTACAAAGGCCCCGACACTGTCGGCCCTCAAGTTCAAGTTCAAGTTCAAGTTCAAGTACAAAATTTATTTATTATTAAAAATTACAGACCAATTGCACTGGCTAACACTGCATGTAAGATCTTTTGTGGTATTTTGAATGAGAGAATGAAAAATTTAGTTGAGGAATTAGGAGTCCTAGGTGAAGAACAGAATGGTTTTAGGCAAGAAATACGTGGGGAGGATAATCTGTTTGTAGTGAGTGAACTAATTGAGCGAATGAGGAAGGATGATAAGAAGGTATGTTTAGCATTCCTGGATATTGAAAAGGCGTATGACAGAGTGGATCGTGTTAGGCTCTTTGAAATTTTGAGAAAAGTTGGATTTAGCAGAAAAATAGTAAAAATTGTACGAAGTCTGTTTGAGAACACAAGCGCTATATACAGGTTAGGAAATTTGGAAACAGGGCAAGTGATGAGTGTTAGAGGAGTGAGACAGGGCTTTACTCTGTCTCCCCTGTTGTTTGGGTTGTACACAGAAGAATTAGCAGTTCGACTGAGAATGAGTGGCTTAGGACTGAAAGTTGGTAATGAGAGACTGAACTGTTTGTTGTATGCTGTCAATGCTGATGATGTGGTTGTGGTTAGTGAATGTGGACATAAACTGCAAAGGATGCTTGACATTGTGAATGGATATAGTACAGATTTCAAGATGAACTTTGGTGCTGACAAAAGTAAGGTTATGGTTATAAATAGTGATGAGACAGATAGAGAAACACTGTAGAATATTGGAGAAATCAGAATAGGTAAAACAAAAAACAAATATCTAGGTTGTATGATAAGTAAAAATAGGTGCACTAGAACAAAGGATGAGAAAGTGTCAAAAGCAATGCAGTGGAGTGGACGGTTAAGTACTAAGTAGTGTGGCCAGATACAGAGCAAACAAGTATGAATGTGTGAGAGGAATGTGGAAGTATGTTGCTATACCTAACGTCAACATACCCAGTTTCGCCACTTTTGAAATGGAGCATTTTTACACACCCACCATTCAACACCTATTGCACGAAACAACTCACCATTTTCACCATAAAGATCAGAATCTTTAGGGCATTCTGTTAAAAAATTCTCGAACATGCCGCGAACATTACCCTAGACACACAGGGACACATTTTGGCGGGGGGTTCAAATTTGTGGCGAAGCATATAGGCCAGTCATGTTTCGCCATGACCTATTTCGCCACCCATTTGTATATCGCCATTGCAATGGCGAAAAAACAATGGATGCAGTTAACCCATATTGTTTCGCCTGACGAAGTGGTTATCGGTAAATTATATGCTTAGTGATTTGATTTACATGTGTGATGCGAACTACAATAGTACTAATCTACTGAAAAAAGTACAGGTTATTATATATGTGTCAATTTGTATTCATACTATTGGATAAAATAAAAGAAAATGATTGTTTTTTCGTTTTTATTTTTTCCGTGGAGGAATTGCGCATCCGGCAGCAGAGGCGCAACAGTGAATACTTATTAATAAAGCTCATTTTACACTAGCGGTGTGGAGCGACGGTGTGGAGCGATGGTGGACTTGCTATAGCTCCGCCCACGAGAGGACTGAGCGTCAGTGCATACCGACTTGCTTTTACATTGCCGCTCAACACAACGCTCCTTCCCGAGAGACCGAAATCGCCACGCAGGGCTCCCCCTCCTGGGTTTTCCACCCATATCTGTTTTTTTCGATTCCTCCTGGGTTGCTAGGTTTAATTTTTGATATATTGCAAAATATGTTTTTTTTAAGTCAGATAATAAATTCATTATTCCCTGAAGTTAATTTAATAACGCAGTTAAGAATTATTGTTTCAACACCGTATACAAATGAATATCTTATTCAAAACCACGCCTATCGAATGGGGTAGAACGTGTTCAATCTGTTTCTCGACCTCCTTAAAAACGCGTAACGAACGAGTATCTTACGAACTTACAAGCCTGGCCAAGCCAGGTATAGCCGGCGCTATACTTGTTGCTTTTATTTGCTTGGCACGTTGCAATCGCAATGAGATGACGCATATTTTGATCGTAAAACTGGTCGTGCATTCCTTTAAATGAATGTCTAAAAATTAAATATTTTAAGCATCCAAATTTTCATCTTGTTGCCGCACTAGTATTCAAAATGACAAGCCCTCCAAAAACGATGTCTAAAAAAAAGATATACGAGCTCGTACACGCAGTTTTTCAAAAAAGAATGGTTAACGGAAAGAATGAAAAAACTGTCACAGTTGGAAAACCAAGCCGAAATTGGTAAGAGATGTCATCAACAGAGTACACATATCACCAGCGTAATGAAAAGCGCCTTGCACAACTGAAAAGACGACTTAATGATGAAATTTGCGCTGCAGAAGAGAATTAGGAGAGACAGAAATAAAATCAGCATTAAAATCATAGTTTCTACTCACGTATGTTAACTTTTACTTATTTCTCGTTAAAACTACACTACTACGTTTTTTTATTAAAGAATCTCGATTTTTTTTCATGTTCAATCTACGTTTATCTGAATCGTTTATCTGTTTTTCGTTATCTTTCGCATGTTAAAACGTTGAGTTAATATTCATAGTTGAAAGTTAATTACTCGAAGATGTATTAAATTATTAATGTTAAAAGTAACTGATTGAAAACAAGGCCTGCCGCACACTTTTATCATCTCCTAATTTTTAACAACACATGTATTTATTCTTCAAGAACTTCTGCGTTTCGCCTCCTTTGCCGAAGAAAATTGGATAAAAATATCTGAATTCACAAATGAATATATACGAATAATTATCAAATAGTTTAAGTTAATGAAGGGAGACTGTTCATTGTTCAGATTATTATCACCGGCAGCCCTGGTTTACTGGCAGTGCACACCGCAAATATTTAGCATGCTGAATGTTGCCGCTCCTTACCGTGAGCGTGGCAATAAGGGTCATTTTGCTCTGCTGTGGGCGGAGCTTATTTGGCTGGCGGGATGGAGCGACGGTGTGGAGCGCGAAGACACCGTCAGTGTAAAAGGGCCTTTATGTTACGATGATGCGACTTAGCTGGAATGCGACACGCGCATTCTACGTGGCACCACAACTTTTTGTGTAGATTTAATTAGATCTACAATTGTTTCGTCAGCATTATAAATGTCTTGTGGCCGGCTGCTGAAGTCTCCTTTTTTAGCACTCGAAAATAGTGGCGCAAGTTGTTCACTGTTCCATACAGTGCACGCCCTCGATACAGAGAATCGGGTTTTCTTAATTTGACAGCCTCTGGGTGCCGGCTTTTAAATCCAGTCCACCAAGTCTCACTAGGCCCAGCGGGACCAAATTTTTTCCCTGACGTTTTGTCAATACACCAGGCGTAATTAAGAATTTGACTGATGTTAAGTGGGAATGCTCTTTGAGCCATATATTCTGTGTAATTAACTAACTACAAAGAGACTTTTCCTGTTCAGCAGTCAAGTACGTGGCGTTACCTGCCCCTTTGATGTTCTCATAAATTTTATTCTTTAAACGGTCAGAAAGGGTCTTCCGTGGAACATTGAATTCACGAGCGGCTTTTGCTGTGCTCATCCCATTATTGCGGCACTCATGAAGAGCTTTCAGCATATCTTCTTTGTGCCACTGGCAGTGCTTCTGCCCTCGTCGATGTTCCATGGTGTAGTTAAGTTACCACTTCCGTCAGAACCGTGTCAGTTAGCCTGCCAAAATACATAATATCCCTAATTAATTCAATACATAATTACATTTTAAATCATATTTAATATGCTATATTATTTTTCCAGTGTCTATTATCATATAATAATTTTTTTCTTGCTTCTAACGAACGGCAATGTGTTTAGATAGGTACTGTTCATTTCTCCTGTTTTGAAATCTTTTCATTCTTTGTTTCGCCTATCGCGCCTATTTATAATACAGTGTTTCGCCAGAGGCAAAAAACTCTTACTAAAACTTAATTACACCTCTGATTTCACTCTTACCTTGACAGAATAACACCCAAACACACCTGAAACCGTTCAAACACTAAATTTGGCGCGAAAACTATAAAAGACACGAAATATATAGCTTCGCGTGAAAGCGTTCGGTCCTTTTCGTCCGTCTATTCCGCGTCGCGTGAAATACGCTTGTTCACGTTATTAGTGGCTTGTAGAAATCACTTTTAAAATCTTTCTTCTACCGCGTTTTGAAAAAGGATTGTGAAACAACTCATTGAAAAAATGCTATAATATTTATTTAATATTTTTTTTCTGTCGTAGCATTCAGTTTTATATATAAATAAGCAGCTTAAAAAATTTCTGGCGAAACAGAAGGGCGGCGAAACACGGTATGCGGACGTTAGTGTCATATATGGTATGAGTGCTCTTGCCTGGAATGGAAGTGATCTTGAAAAGCTGGATATAATACAAAATAAGGTAGGACATTTAGCATTGATTGCTCCAAAATGGACAGCTACAGAAGCCATTGGAGGTGACCTAGGGTGGAGCCTATTTTCAGAAAGAATGATGAAAGCGGTGCTGAATTATAAGATGAGAATTTAAAGAATGCAGAATAGTAGGTGGGTAAAGCGAATTTTTGAATGGAATCTGAGTGTAAGCTATTGGAAGAAAGTGTGTTGGGGGCATGCAAGGAAACTTAGTATGCAAAAGATTATTCATGTTAGAATTGGGAGACCTGTAGATTACTGGAGTTTAATAAATGTTGGAGGTGAAGGGCCTGAGTGGGACTGCAAGAGGTGGAAAAAAGAGATAGAGAGGCAAACAAAAAAGTATGGATTGAATAAGTAGAATCTTAGCATGATGCCAAAGCCTATACTTAACTGGTATATGAAAAAAGAAGCTCCTAAGTTTGAGATGTTCTATGATGGTAGTTTTGAAAGCCAACTCTTGTTTGCTGTGAGATGTAAGTCATTGAGTGTGAACAGATGTATATGGAAGTGGAATGAGAATAATAACAGATTATGTCGGCAGTATAATAGTGGAGTGGAGGAAACAATTGAGCATTTTGTGCTGGAATGTAGTAAGTATGAGCAAGAGAGAGAAAGTTTCATGAATGTGGTGTTTGAGCAGTATGAAGAGAATGAGTGGTATGCCAGATATGCTGAAGATGATTGCGGTATGAGCTGTTGGTGAATTTGAAGGATATGACAGCGATTTTGTAAATTTCGATGCCTAAACATAGTTTATTAGATCAAAATAAACAAGTTTTCTTCTATTCACTTTCCGTCTGAAATGATTATTTTATTAGTTATAGCGGTAAATGACGTAGCGCAACTCCAGTGTTTAAAGCGGCAAGTAATTCAATGAGTGCATTGGACAGCAACACTGCAATGCACTTTGCTTCCAGCGCGATCGTAATCAAAGACGAAACCAAACCTACCGCTATACCTTGTTAAATATTCATTTGACGAAAAAAGTGTATTGAAGAAAAGTTGTTTATTTCGATCTAATAAACTATGTTTAGGCATTTTGATTTAATTTTAGAATAACATCCTGCTTAAATCACCTGCTTCTGTGCTATGTAATGTACAATTAAGATAAATATGTGAAAATGTTTTAATATGAAGGTGATGAAAGTCATTGCAATTACCTCTACTATCTTACTTTTCTAATTCAACACCATAACAGATTATTTGAAAAATAACATACTTGTTTGTAATTACTCATAATATATATGATACATTAAATAATATGCCATAGTTATATTATTATGTTAAAAGTTCACCTTTGCATATACAAACATCATGTAGTTTGTTATTACACCTGTACAATACTGATAAACTGATAAAGTTTCATGAAAATTCACTATTTATTCATTTAAAAATACAGACCATATCAATGATTACCATATTAATAGCTACAATGCAAGATATATTTTGCAGTGTTGATTGAAATGTTTTATCTTGTAGATTAGAACTTATACATTGCCAAGTCTATCATAAAAATGTGTTGAAAGCTACTAATTCAGAAGATATTTGCTTCTTTATCAAAGAATCTGTTTACAACCTGCCTGCTTTTTGGTATAGTAACTGTAACCAGTATCATGTTATATCTGGTCTGGTCATTTGCATCATGCTGCATCTGATCTGGTTACCAGCATTATACTGCATCTACTCTGGTTACCAGTATTATACTGCATCTACTCTGGTTACCAGTATTATACTGCATCTACTCTGGTTACCAGCATTATACTGCATCTACTCTGGTTACCAGTATTATACTGCATCTATTCTGATTACCAGCATCATGCTGCATCTGATCTGGTTATTTTTTCTGTGTAATGAAAAAATATATATATTTTAGTTGTAGGCCTTTATAATTGATATACTTTGCAATTTTTTATAGAAAAATAATTACTTTTTTAATAAATTATAGCTACAAAAAATAAACCACTTTTAACAGCAAAGGTAAATATACATAATAGAAACCCTGCTAGTAATTGACCATATAACTGAAGAGAGAATAAGGTAGATGTTAAGAAGAAGCTACTAATTGATTTTTTAAATATTCTTGTTTGAATTACGGTAATTATATCAATATTAACAACTTTTTGGTCAATATGCAGCTTAATGCTTTCATTGAAATTAAAAATTCAATTCCAAAGAATCACTAAAGGAACACATTTAAAAATGTTTACAAAAATGATATTCTGCTTGCTGATGTGTTATTTTTGAGTTATTCAAGTTTTAAAATTTTGTATTTCATAGCAGTTGAGTTGCGTGCTTGAGCTGTTAGAATATGTTTGGGTTCTTTGTAATTTGTTATTAGCCAACCCTGCGGAGCCTGAACCCACTTCTAGGATCTCTTAGTTAATAACACAATAAAGGTTATCACCCAAAAATATTAGCGGGACTGGGGTAGTGAACACTGAAATCGATTTGCAGTTGATATCAGTTTCAATATGGCAGCCACCGTAGGAGTGAATACCCTAGATTTAAGTATACACTATATCATTCCCGCTAATATTTATGGGTGATAACCTTTATTGTGTTTTTAACTAAAAGATCCTAGAAGTGGGTTCAGGCTCCGCAGGGTTGGCTAATAACAAATTACAAAGTACCCAAACATATTCTAACAGCTCAAGCGCGCAACTGGAACTGCTATGAAATACAAAAATTTTGAAGTTGAATAACTCAAAAATAACGCATCAGCAAACAGAATGTCATTCATGTAAAATATTTTTAAATATATTCCTTAAGTGATTCTTTAGAATGAAATTTTTAATTTCCATGAAAGGCTTCAATTGCAAATTGACCAAAAAGTTGTTTATTTTGATCTAATTACCATAATACAGGCCATAAAAATTTGAAAATTGATTAGTGGCTTCTCCTTAACATATACCAAGAAAAATGTAGTTAGCATCTCTAGCTTGCGCACCCATTTCAATAGAATTTATAGTAACTTCTTAAATAATTTTTGCAGTGTATATGTAAGTGTTTTAAATGTTCTCTTGGCTCAGATAACTGTCAATTTAGCTTTCATATATGTGTTTGGTTGCTATAAGTTGCGTCCATTGATAGTATTGTAGCATTTTTTTATACAGCTTCTTTTACTTAATGCATCTCATCTTTAGCAAGTTAGTCTTTCTTTTAGATCCCCTTAGTTCTTAAGTTGCTACACATAATGAAAATTTTTTTTGAGAGGTTATTGAAATTGCCTTATTTTTAGTAAGTTATTTTTTAATACTATCTAACCATTTTAAAATTGCCCTGATGGTCATTATAATGTATGCTAACATCTTTCCCAGGAATTGTGTGCTAATCTTTTAATAAATTATTGTTTCACTTAAAAAATGCTATGCTGAAGCTGATGTGAAGGATGGTGGAGCCGTTATCATGATGAATACATTAAAGCGCAACAGATATGGTTCTACCAAAAGTTCATTATTCCATGTGGATCTCCCATCACAGCTTTATGAAGAGGTTTGTTAAGCTTTTATGTGTATTATATAGCTTAATTAGATTAGATTGAAAGTTAGGTTTGGCTGGCAGGCCTCTGTAACTGCTAAGGTGTTTATTAGAGAAAAAAAATAGGCACCATTCAGTTTTGAATTAAGGGAATAAAATATCCATGCTTCCGGTATATCTCCACATCCTGTACATCGAAATAAAAAGAAAAGAAAGTTTGTAATACAGGATGAAACTTGAAGAAGAAAATAATAGGTATAGAGAGTCAAACTGAAAAATATTATCTGTATGTGAACATAAAATCTATTTTTTGTTTTAATAAAGGCCTGTGTGACCATCAGCTCATGATTACTTCCACTGTTTTCAGAGGGGAGTGGACATTCCAGAAGAAGAAACCATTCTACAACCTGATCTTTTCCATGGTAAGGTTAAGTGAATATGATGCCTGGACTTGAAGAGCTGCTGATTCATTCTGTATTACTTGTATTACTTGCTGTGAATGTATTTTGTTGTATTTTAGTTGTGTTACTAAATACCTAGTCTATGTTGGTTTCATTTTTGTAAGGATTTGATGGCATTCTGGTTTCTAAGTGATGATAGTTCTTTTTAGTTACAGTTCTCCTAAATTTAAGTCAGTTGTATTTAGTATTTGTTAAGCCAACCTTAGAATAGAGTTACAGGTAGCAATTGCACGACATTTTTCTTTGACAATACCATGCAAAAATGAAGTGTATGAACTTTGTGAGATACAAATGTGTGCTTGTTAAGATTACTGTAATAGTTTATTGCATGCATGAAACTTATTGCTAAAATTGATTAAGTTCAGGTAGCATAGATAGATAGATATATTGTGCAGTTACTTCATCTCTACCTGCTTTTAATGTTGTAAACTTTCTTTATATTCTGTGGAATGTAGCTGATTAGGTGTGTTGACTGAAGTCTAATTTATTTTGTTGCTTATCTTCATGCCTTTTTCTGTTTTTGATGCAAAGCTAAAAATGAAATTTTTAGCATTTATCTGAAACTTTCAAAAACACATATTAATGTACATTAATGTACACATTAGTGTAAGGTCTATATGCATGCTTGATTTGAGTTAACCCTTTAACGCCCAAGTGGACTGTACGGTCCTCTTTCAAAAATAACAATAATATATTGTATTTCTTATTCAATTTGTTCACTAATATGTCCTTTGAACTTCACTGCCGAGTGGTAGTTCCTTCCCTATCTTGATAACAGTGACTACCTAATGCCAGTGTTGGTTTAGTGATAGTGGTTGTGATAACGGTAATATGAGTATAAAAATGTGGGCGTTAAAGGGTTAAGCTAAATAAAATTTTGAATTTTTTAGGTATACATTTTTAAACAAATTAGTGCTGCAGAGCTCTACATTCCTGCTGTATATCTTTGCAGGTGAAGTTATCATTGCCTCAGCCAATAATGTCCTTAAATTTTCTCCGGGTGGAGAACAAAACACTGGAATTTCTGGCACACTTTTTGTCACAAACTTGAGGCTAGCTCTGGTGACCACTCTGCCTCCTACTCATCAGGTGAGATTTTTATCACCTATATTCCATTGTATTTCATGTGTGAGGTAAAAATTTTTGATAATTATTTTGGCCCTTGCATATCACTCACCCAAGGATTGGTGTTAATGAATAGCAAGAAGCTTTTTTCTTCATTTTCGGTTTAAGAAAAATTGTTGAATTGTTAATTGCTAAAAATTGTAATGATGTTCAGTGCAATTGTTAAATTGTTAATTGTTAAAAATTGTAATGATGTTAAGTACATCATAATATGGCACTAGCTTTTAAAGTACTGCTATGAGCAGGAGGAGGCGTTACACCACCTGTCACTGAACCACCTATTCCTCGGTGCCCATGATGTGGAGCTGTGCCTCGTGTCGTCTGTGTGTCTGCTGGACGAGCACAACCAGCGCAGGAAAACACTGCAGCCAGAATACATACTCCCTGAAAAAGTTCCTGGAATTCAGTTGATTTTAAAGGTCTGTACTTGGTCTGGAGGTGAGGGGAAACCTGCAACCTCTGGAAAGTGTGATGGTATTTATTTTTTTCAAGTAAACTGAAAATGTAAGGTGTGTGTTGCTGACAAAATTTTGTATCACAGACCTTTCTTGTCATGCGTACAACTCCTATGATTTAAAATAAACACCCCTTCAGAGAGAGACAACTATTGTATCAATGGGAATTTGTGTTCCCAGGAGGAATGTGTAAGTTCCCAAGCTAATGGTTAGGTAGGCCTTCCTTAGAGTAGGGTCTTATGTTTTTTAACAGACCATCATTTTTTGGTTAACTGCTTTCCTATTTTTTAACATCTACTACTTTCTTCAACTTTTTATCTTGTTTCATGAACTTCTTTCTCAACTACTGTTTCTATGCACCTTGTGCATAAATTCTCCGTTTCCTTAACTCCACACTAAATGGTGCTCTCTATCCTCTCTTTGGAACCCCTTTGTTGCAGTTAGGGATGCTTAAAATAACATCTAACCTAATCTGTAAATTTAAACAATTTAAAAAATTTAAACAATTTATTTACCACAGGAGATACAGAGGTAGAATGTTTCTTAAGTCTAATACAATGGTCAGAGTTGAGTATAGCTACCTGTGGGCCCGAATAAGTTCAGCGACTTCTAGGGCATCCTACCATTACATTATTCTAGGGCGTACAATAATGTTTAACCTAATTCACTTAGCCTAGTTTCGCATTTAAACAATTTTTTTAAACAATTTATTTACCACAGGTGATACAGAGATAAAATGTTTCTTAAGTCTAGTACAATGGTCAAATTTGAGTATAGCTACCTGTGGGCCCAAATAAGTTCAGTGACTTCTAGGGCATCCTACCATCAAGGTTAGTCTTAGGAGTACAATAATGTTTAACCTAATTCACTTAAACTAGAGACGCATTAGACTGATCAATGAGATAAGTAACTCGAAATTAGATACTTCATTTCACAATATAGTTCATATGGACTAGATTTAACAGTATATTCAACAAACGATTCAAGAACAGACTGAAGATCGGCAAAATTAATCAAGGCGAATTACATTATTAGGACCAGTTATGTAGGGGACAAGGTTTGACTCTGTGATCTTACACGACTAGTAATCTGATAGGAAGTGAGACTCAAGACTTTTTTTGAATACCTTATAAGAATTACTTTCACGAATCTCCGCAGGTATTGAGTTCCAAGTTTTAGTTCCAACGAAGAGGATACTGTGTTGTGACCGAGCCTTTGAGTAATAAGGAAGCATGAATTTATTAGACAGATTAGACTGATCAACAGGATAATGAACTCAATATTGATGTTAAATTTTACAATATAGGTCATATGGACAATATTTAACAGTATATTCGATAACGATTTGGGAGCAGACTGAAAATCGGCGATATTACTCATGGCAAATTGCATTATTAGGACCAGACATGTAGGAGGCAGGATTTGACTTGGTGATCTTACACGACTAGTATTCTGATAAGAAGTGAGACTCAAGATTTCTTTTAAATACCTTGTAAGAATTACTTTCACGGATCTCCGCAGGTATTGAGTTCCAGGTTTTAGTTCCAACGAATAGTATACTATGTTGCGAGCGGGCCTTTGAATAATAAGGAAGCATGAATTTACTTTTATTTCGTGTTAAATGGTCGTGATGACCAGTTTGCGCAGTTAATAACTGTTGAAGGCTATTGTCGCCATCATTAACTAATGTTTTGTAGATGAAATTGCAGACGGAGATTTTGTAGAGATCCGAGAGTTTAAGTATTTGTAAATTTTTGAATGAATCATTTGTGTGAGCATTATATTCTAGGTTCTTTACCGCTCTGATGGCTCTTTTTTGCAGAGTAAAAATTATATTGGTTTTATTTTTATCAGTTCCATGCCATGCTTCTATTCCGTATTGCAGGTATGGTGAAATGAGCGTTCGATAAAGCATTAGTAAGGCTGTTTCAGGCAGGAAATTTTTAACTTTATTCAGGATTCCGATGGATTTTGATAATTCAGAACTAATATGAGTGATGTGCTCTCTGAAGGTCAGATGTTTATCTATTATGATGCCCAGAAATTTACATGAGTTGGTTTCTTTGATTTCACCTTCGCCAATTTTAATGGATGGTAGAGATATATTTTTCTTGTATGAGAACGTAATATAATTTGTTTTATCGATATTGAGGCTTATTTTATTAGCTTTAAGCCACAGTGAAACCTTATGGAGTTCATTATTTATACTCTCCGCAATCGTAGTGGGATTTTCGTTCGGAAGGACCGCAGAAAGTGTACTGTCATCGGCAAAAAGTATGAATTTAAAAAATGATGTAGATTTAATAATATCATTGATAAAAATCAGAAAAAGGAGAGGCCCAAGAACAGATCCTTGTGGAACTCCATGGCTAATTTTCTGTGGGTCCGATTTTGCGTCGTCAATGACAACCTATTGTTTCCGATTTGTTAGGTATGATCTGAACCAATCATGGGCAACCCCACGAATGCCATAACAATGAAGTTTCCAGAGTAATATGTTATGGTCCACACAATCGAATGCTTTTTGAAAGTCAAGAAATACAGAGAAGACAGTCTTTCCGTTATCTATATTAGAATAAAGGAATTGTAAATGATTTAATATTGCCTGTGTTGTTGATTTTTTACAGCAAAACCCGTATTGTTTATCATAGAGAAATGATTTTTGTTCAAAATAAGAGTACACTTTTTTGTACACAATTTTCTCGAATACCTTGCTAATAATTGGTAACATGGAGATAGGTCGATAATTGTTTACACAGGTTTTTTCACCATTTTTAAAGATAGGGGTTACTCTAGCAACTTTGAGGGAGTTCGGGAAAGTGCCTAGTAAGAGAGACTGGTTAACAATATTGGATTTCAGCGGGGCCACAATATCAGCAATTATTTTAAGTATTTTAGTTGGAAACGTTTGTAACCCACTCGATTTATTTTTCATGTTGTTTATGCACGCAATTACATCGGAGGAGTTTGTAGGCTTAAAGAAAAAGGAGTTGTGTTCTCGAATATGATCCATAAATTCCAGGTGATCAGTAGGTTTACTTGGAATACCATTGGCTGTAGTTTTCCCTACGTTTACAAAGAAGTTGTTGAAGAGATTAGCAATTTCATTCTTCTCATGGTATTTTAAATGAACATAGTTTGAGATTATTTTGTCTAATTTTAAATTATGTGAGTTCAGTGCTCTAATGTGGTAGTTATTACTTTTGGTCTGTAGATCAAAAAATATTTGTTTTTGTTCTAATAAAATTTGAAATTGGTCATAGATCATGTAAATGAGGTTAATAAAATTATGTTGTTTCATTTTGTGACCTGGAATTTGAAAATACAATATATTTCACCGCAGTTCCTGTAGCATTGTATTAAATGTTGAAGCTGCAGATGAGGAAATCAAACTTGATCCTCAAATAATAGATTTCATTTATAGTTGTGTGTCAAAATCAAGAGAAATGTCATAAAATAAGCTTCTGAACTGTGCGTGTTGAGTTTTTTTTGATAAATGCAGGGATTGATATTTTTTAATTTTATGCTTATGGCGTTTTCAAAATTTGAATGGTACTTATTAGAGTTGCACACAGAGTCGTAAAAAGTCCAATCCACTCTGACTTTTTTTTTTTTTTGAGGGTATTTATTAGGTGTTTTTATTTTTATTGAACAGTATTCCAATTTCTTCATTACATGACTGATACTTATTCCATCTGGGATTAGAATTAGAGTTTGAATGGATGATATAATGGGTTAATTAAAGCGTCTATGTGTATCTAAAAGTATTCTATCCTAAGAGAACCATAGTTCTTTCCCTTATATATTCAAAATTCAGTTGCATTTTCTTAAATGAAGTAAAAAATGAGGGGATTCATTCATCCGGTACAACAAAAGCAACTGAAAATATTTGTCTCTAAAAAAATCAGTGCTGTTATAAACCCAGAGTAATAGGTTGAATAATCCCTGAATTTTAACTGATGAGGAATGTCCTATTATTGTTGACCCCTTTTTAATTTTGTGCAGAATTTCCGTGTAATGAACTTCAGCTTTAAATTCAGCCCTATTGGAGAAGACGGTAAAGTGATACGTGCGCTGCTGCACCACAGCAACCCTTCCAATGTGGACCTGCTCTTCTTGACGCCCGGCACCCGCCCTCCTGTCACCTACATACCCACTTTCCAGTGAGTTCACCATTTGACTAACTATTATCTTTAAACACATTGACTGTGATGAGTTAAACCGGAGTTCAATTTTCAACTCAAATCTGATGACAAAAATTGTTGTCAATTATATAATTATCAAACCTTAAATAGGTCCATTCAATACATTTAATTTTAAAAGATTGTTGAAAATTTTCAAGCTACCCATCGATGGGTCGTATCGCAAGCAACGTGTTAACTGCACGGTAGTCTGTTGATTTTTGTATTTTAGCTGTTTTTTTTTTTTAATTTACCAATTGTTTCCTTATTTTTGCTATTGATTTTTCATTTATGTTCTATTGGAAGTGAGATTTTAGAATTTTGTTAATGCCTTACTCACATGTGCCAAATTAAATAAAGCACAAGTATGAGATATCTCATTGAAAGTCAAAAAAATTTTAAAAAGTTCATTGCAAGATATCTCAGATTAGTTTGTTTGGGAGTTAAGCTCATAAACTTTTACAGTTTACCCATATATTTCTTTAGCTTGTTCCTGAAAACGTATGATTTTGAATCAGTGGTTAGTTTCAGATATCATGTTCATTGGTACCCTGTGCACCCCCTGCTTCTGTTGAGCTCCTCAATCACAAAAATTTGCCTTGTTACTCCCCATTCTAGATAGTTTGTGTTACCACAGGTGTTGGTTAGCATTTCTACATTAGATGAACTCTAGTTTGGATGTTATTGGTATATTTATAGCAAACTAAATTGTTATCCTTGACGTAAATGGGCTGTTCCTATTTAAGTTTACCTATTATTTTTGCTTCTGTTTTTCTTCTTTGATGGGCTACAAGTTTTATTCGGTAATTACTGTAGTGCTTTTGTGATTTCTTTTTCAATGTTGCACGCCGCAAAGGAAGCTGTCTGTGTGTCAATGGACTGAGTCTGGTTATCAATCCGCTTGAAAACGGTCATTTACTGACAAATTCTTGTGCACCTACCAAAAGTCATAGCTTCACATCTGCCATTCAAACTCTAGAGGGATCTAACTGCCTTTTCTCAATTATGACGATTGCCGTTCTTCTCTGTTCAAGCATTCATTTGGAATTTCAAATTCATTTTGAATGCGGGACAGACGTCTGGCCGACTTGTATTTTGATGTGCCACAAACGTTTTTTAAATATGTGTTTGTTGCTGTGTTTCAAATAGAAACTGTTCACTAATGAAAATATGGATGATTTATTGAATTTTGATTTTCACCTCCCACTCTCGTTGTGAATTAAAGCTTGGGGAGTTGGTGCTTAGTTGAAGATGCTTGAATTTTCATGCACAATGCTATAGGACGTTTTGATTTTATGACTGAGGATGCTTCTATTGCTTTGTATTGGTCCACTGGTGAGATTCATCTTGTAATATTTAGTAAGAGCTGCCATGAATTCATAATCGGCGACTATCTAGGAGTTAAAAAAATCAGAGCAATTTTCAGTGAGGTTCCTATAGCTCATGCCAAGATGCTTGCGATATTTTTATCAGGTTGTGATCCTCCAATAAATGAGCTGTGTGATGGTTCATTAAAGAAATTTGGAACTCTGTGACTATGTTAGCTTCATGATTGTATTAATGCAGCTTTTAAAATTTGCCTCTCTGTGTGACGCGGCCTACGGTAGCACAATGGAATATGCAAAACTTGAACTCTAGACGACTAGAAGTAGAAGTGACTAATGTTACTCTGACTTGAAATTGCCAAAGTCATTATTTTTGAGGCGTTATTTACTTGGAGTATACTTATATTTCTTATCAAGTATTCCTATTCTTTAAATCATTTCATTTTCTCATTCACGTGTCTAAAGAAAACCTACTTATACCTACTCATGGCATAAAACATTTTAAATACAGCCTGTGCTGTAAATTTAACAATCAAGTTGCGTATACTTCCCTTGCAGAACCCTCATTGACTGGAAGAATGAGCTGGAGCGCACTGGTTGCCCCAACTGGCGCATCACTCAACACAACGAGAGCTTCAATCTTTGCGCCACGTCAGTATCTTCCTGTTCTTTTATTGTAGCACTGATGCGCCCGGGCTGTCAATGATGACGGCTCAAAGAGACACCTAACGAGGTCGAGCTCTAATTCGTTGGTGAAAGTTATTATTACTGGAATTGTGTAGTGCTGTCAAAAATCAAATCCGGTAAAATTTGACAGGTGTCGGTATTGTCCTTTGAATAAGTCCTCCATATGTGGATGACCACCAAAATATCCATTCTAATAGTACCCGCGACTGAATATTCTTGTACTTGTGCTCTGGTGAGACTAGGATCGCAGATACGGTCATTTAGCATCCTTCATATTAAAGATGCTGTTTCTTATGAAGCAGATACCGAATATTAAAATATTTAAGTTGCAAATAAGTTCATTTAAATTGTAAATAAAGTTATAAATAATACACACATCAAGGGTATTATTAGGTAAAATTGTCTAAATGTGAACCCCTCTTATTCCAAGGCACCTTTTTTGTGTGTTAGCATAAGTTCAAAATAACGTGCAATCAATGTAAACAAATTGCAGCTCTAAAATAATATAGCAGTCACGATGTGGTGTTCAGGCATCCAGTTTACAGGGTAAGTTAATTTTGGAACACGGAGGTAATCATTCTCGGCATAAATGCTTATTTTAGATTGTTGGACCTTTCACCTATATCTCTAATATTATGCTCACTCTTGTATCTTCACTTGAGTTTCACTTGGCCTTTCATAAATTTTTTTTATGGATTCCAATTTTGTACTTGGTGTTTGTTACTCCTTCTTGGGTGCATAGCTTATAATGGTCATTTGGGAAACTCGTCGATGTATAGGTATCATATGGAATTTGTTTCTAATGAGAATCATACACAAAATTTTCTCAAAGGCTTCTTCTAAATCGTATGCAAATTTTTCTTACATAGCTTGCACAAATAGTGATTGGGGTGAAAGGAATTTATCGAAACTAACATTGAATTTATTTCGAAAAGGGATCAATACTGTATCTCGCCTTCTGCCTCTCCTCCTGCATCGAGAAACCTCCTGGGAGAAACAAAACAAAAACAATTCACTAACAGGTAATATAATACAAATGGAACAGTACGGTGAATTGATTCCAGACGTTGCCTAATGTCCACATTACTTGTAAGGAGTGATTTGATTATGTTGAAGAATGGACAGTCATCCAAACCTCCTGAAAGCAAACTTGAGTTTGGGGATCTTTTCCCTACTGATCAAGAACGTGGTTTAACTTATTTATGAACCAACTCTAAATAGAGACTCTGAGTGCCAATAGAGGTACCTAATTAAATAAGGCCGTCGCTGATGGATCTTATCCTCTGGCGCCGATGCTCCAAGCTAGTCTATGTTGACCTGAGGGTTTACCAGCAACCCATCACAGTGGCAGGCACCTGTAGCAGAATTTGGGTGCTCTGTGTACGAGTCGTGCCAACAGATTTCAATTGAGCATGAGGGAAAGATAAGCTTATATCCGTGATTGCTTTTGAGTGCGTGTACCTAATCATAAGTTGCAGCGACGGCAGGGTACGGCCAGGAAGTACTTGGTATGCGCAGCGGATGGCAGGTGTACAAAAATAAATGAGCTTCGCTTGCAGGTATTTGGTCATAGAAGTAAATTTTATCAGCGGGTTGCTCAAATAAATTAAAGGCCAAACTCCTTAGGAGCACGAGATTTACAAGAGGAAATTTAAAGCTGTTTTATTATGCTTCATGAGTAAATGCAATTAGCAAGAAAATTGTACGGGTCATGGAAACATCAGTACTCAAAAATAGTCACGTTTGGTTTATATGTAGAGACCATTTTGAAACCTGCATGGAAGTTCCCGACTGCAAATTTCTCACGATGGTAAATATTTTGTTATGCTTGTTTCTGCGGTAGTAGCGAATTGTAATGTTTCTGAACATTGCAGAGCTAAAGCTTGGCTTGTATGTAGCTGACACTTCAGTACCACAGCAACACTGTTATTTAGTGCGCATTGTGTTGGAGGTGCGCTCCTATGTTCATTATGCCGATATTAGGTGTGCGACCCCTCAGGGGGATACTACTGTATTTATAGGAATTAGCGCTCCTAGGAGGAATATGTGAGGTCCTGAGCTGTAGGCCTTCCTGTTGTTGAAGTAGAATAGGCTTTTTGTTTCGTTACGGACTATCTTTTTTTCAGTTTACTGCTGTTCTTATTTCTCAACTTGCAGTTTCTATACACTTCGTGCATAAATTCTGTTTTCCTTTCATACTAAATGGTGCCTTCCTTTCTTCGGAATGCCTTTGTTGTGGTTAGTGAGGCTTACACTAACATCTAATGTGTTAGGTGTGCGGTGTGTTGCAGGTACCCCCCTGTGTTCGTGGTGCCGCATGGGCTGGTGGACCAGAAGGTGGAGAAGGTCAGCCGCGTGTTTAGGGAGTACCGTCCCCTCCTGTGGCTCTGGGGAGCTCCGGGCGGCGCTGCGCTCGTCGTCATGGCTCAGGTCTCGCCCAACATTCCCGACACGTGAGTGATGCGTGTGGCAGGTACCTTATGTTGGACATTGCCTCAAGGACAGCATTTCCCTTATGGACTTTTTTTTTTAACCTAAAGCAATTAAATTTAGTATACTGATAGGAAATCTAATTTAGAATCGTTCGTCTTCTATGAAAATATCAGATTTTCTTTAAAGAAAACAAGATATTCGTAAAAAACTGAATTTGAGGGGGGGTTCAAAAGTCAGCTACAGTTTTCAAGCTACCGTAATGATTTTGGTATCATTAGATGCGGAATATCGTTGACATTACAGGATACTAAAAAGAAAATCTGTAAAGTGATAATAAAAATTGTTAGAAAAATTTTTCGAGGGGCCATTTTCTTTTTTTTTTGGGGGGGGGAGGGGGAAATTTCATTTGTTACGTCACAACTTTTGTTCGCAACAAATTTCGAAATTAAATTTTAGTATCCTGAATTTTCCGCGTTTTTCCGCATCTAATAATACCAATATCATCACTGTAGCTTGAAAGCTAGGAGTAGATGCATTTTGAAACCCCACATTCCGATCCGCCAAAAAATGCTAAATAGGTAAACATGAACAATATCAATTTTTCTTCGTTAGTATTAGTGGGGTCAGCTAGCACCCTTGAAATCATTTTACAGTAATAAATAGACGTAGATGATGACATAGCAACGTCGCGCCGTGAAGAAGGTGCCAAGGGGGAGGTGTAACATGATAAAATACCACTTCTCCCCCCTCCCCTCTCCCCTATTCTTCAAACCCCCGTAGCGGGCGAACGAGTGAACGTACGTGTCTGATTTTTTCACAGTATGTACCTGACCTCTTACACTTCATTTAGCAGCAAAAATCTATTCTCCTCCACTTTTCCCACTTTCTGGGGGAATGCTCCCCTTAACATTCCCGACACGTGAGTGACGTGTTACCTAATGTTGGGCACTGCCTTAACGTTCCTGACACGTTAGGGATTTGTGACCTAATGTTGGACACTGCCTCAAGGGGACGGTTCGGGGTAAAAAAATGTCTGCAAGTGCTTAGTAAATTTTTCTGAGAAATCTACCGTAGGTGTAAATTGTTAGGAGTATTTTTTTATTTGTGCGTAATTTTTGTAACCATACATTAATAAGATTATTTAAAAAAACATGTAAAAACATGTGTTGCGGAAAATCTTCTTCCTATGATTTTGAACTCACAGAACTGAGAAAATATTTTCTAGATGCTAATTGTCTTGTCTAGAGATCCAGTGCAAAAGTTTTTTGATCATGTAATTTTTTGGATTTTGAGAATTTTTTCCCAAAAACTGGCCTCTTTTTCCACTTTTTTGAATAGTTTTGCTTTTAATTTTCAACATGAATTGAAATTAAAAAAACTTTTGCACTAGATCTAGAGATATTTTAATCGCTATTGATTGGTATGCTTGCTATCTCTGTACCTTCAAAACTGTGGGAGAACAAGGTTTTCAAAGGTCAAAAAGGTGAGTTTTCATGAGAGCCATTTTTCTAGAAAAATTCTTTCCTTCCTAATTTTTGAACTGAGTCTTATCAGCAATTCTGTACCTTCCAAACAGTGGGAAAGGATCCATATCAAAAGTCAATAAATACATGTTTCAGAGCAGGGTTTTTTTAACATTTTTTTTTCAATACTAATTTTTTTCAATCACCTGTATTACCTTGTAGCTCTTTTTGAGCCCTTTCGATTGATATATTTGCCATTCCTGTAGCTTCAAAACTCCGGAAGGCGTTTATGTTCACACAGCAAGCTAATTAGCTGATGACTCAGCAGCTGGACTCAAAACAAACACTCAATTACACCATCATAATTTATCACTGAGTAATAGAATGTTTCGTTTGAGTATGAAACCATTTCAAGTAAGACCATGAATAAACTCTCATGCTATTCCCGTAGAGAAACACTCAATACTGACTCGTAATGAGGGAGGAAGAGGGAGGTCACCCATCCATTGGCGCGCCCCAAGGGCACGCTAGTGCGCGTCTTTTACCCCGTCTAGAAGACGAACCAATTGACGTACTTGAAAGCCAATTATATCGTTGGATGCGCAAAAAAACCTTCTATAATACGAGTTTATAAACCAAAAAATTACCATTATCCGGAAGTAGATCCGAACCGGGTCTTAACGTTCCCGACACGTGAGTGATGCGTGTGGCAGGGACCTAATGTTGGAAACAGCCATACTTGTACATGGTGCTATAAACTACCGCTCAGACTGTCTTGTGCGGCATCCTTGATTAATTACGGATTTTGATAACAGAAAGGAATGTTTAGTTTGGTTTTTGTGCTCATTAAATGAGTATATGTGAGCAACGTTTGTGGTTGGTTGTCTCTTGAGAAGCAGTCAATGGATGTGTACTTAATGCGCTCTCACGCGCATGAATGGCGTGTGTGGAGTGCAGGTCATCACTCGAGTATAGGGTTGGAGGTGCCGTGGACATTTTACCATTATGTGAAGTTGAACGTTCATTGGCGGGGTTGAATATTATCAAAATCTCGGAATAAAAAAAAATGCTTCTGTGATTGGTCTTTACCAATTATATTTGCGTTAGAACACAGCAGAATAATTACGCGGATAATATCACGCGTTTTTTGTGGCTAGGGTGTCCCGAACTCATTAATGTAGCAAATATAATTACCAGTTTGTCTCTCTTCTTCAAGGTATTCTGTGTGTAGTTTTTACAGATACACAATTATGTTCCATGCTTTGGTGAAATTTTATGTTATGATATTATTTTCAGTAAATTTTAGAAATTATTCATGTATTTAGTTTTGGATAAACATGTTTTACACTGATGTTAACAAATGTTTAACTAAATGTTTTTTATAACTTCAAGTATTTCGTTGCAGGTAAAAAACATTGTAGCAGAACATGTTAAACTGAACTCAATATTAAATTCTCCAGTGAATGTTTCTGTGAAACCATGTTGCATATTTTAACAGTTCATTATATAATGAAGAATCTAGTTCTGTATTTGTTTGTCTAAATTTATCTTCAAATAAAATTGTGAATCCGGGGCGCCCCCCAAAATTATTTTAGGTGCAAAATTTCACTAGTCATTTTGTGTAGATCTTTGCATGTTACGTAAGATCAGGGTAGCAAGCATTCTTTTTATAGCTGTTCATATGTAAATTTGTTCAAATAAAATAGTTTGGAGTCTAATAGATGCAGCTGGGAGGATTTACAACGTTGGGTAAAATAGCGCTCCACAGATTTCCATTCGTGATTTTACTTGGCAACAGTTTTGGCTGCAGTTATTACGGAGGAAACTAATAATAACTTGAGGTCACCTGGCAAGTTTTTTCTGAAGGCTTATCCTTAAGTTATCTATGCTCCTTGGTGTGAGAATTATTGCATTCCCCTACCTTAGAATTTACTCAACTTAGCATTCCCTTATCTAAGCATTTCCTTACTTAAGTATTCCCGCATCATAGCATTCCCTTATCTTGACATTCCCTTACCTCAACAATCCCTGATCTTGGAAAATACCACTGATTCTGGACCTGTTGTGTTTCCTCTTTGCATATGCAAAAATGTTTTTGGGCTAATTCAGAATATATATATATTTGCTTTCCCATAATGTTTCTCCTGAATATAAATTATAGGTCTGGTTTCTGTACCTCAGCATCCTGCTAAATTCTCATCCCTACTCTTACAAATTGGTCAAGCATTTAATTTGAATATTTTTCTTTGTTCCTGCAAGTGCTAGTTGCCCTGCTCCAGCAGGGGCGAAAGTTTGTGAATGTTTTAAATAAGACGCCTTTGCTTTCAATTTATTCGTACTTGTGTGCCATTTTTCCTAGGATCTCTCTGAATCCGCGCAGTTTTGGCCAGTTAAAGATGAGCAAACTTGAAGATGAAGCTAAGTAAGTTCTCCTTCAGCTTAACGTTTGCATTGTTGAGTGGGTGACCTTTGTTGGTTTGCTAGACTAGCTCCGGCGTTGCTTCCAACTCCTCACTACTAACTTGCTAAACTCGAATGAACCTCGAAGCCATTCTTAATCTGATCTGTTCAAGCTTTACCTGCAGAGTTTCTGGTGTAGTTTGAGGTGCTGGTTCTGCTTCAGGCAGCTCCTATGCATCATCTCATCCTAGCTCCGCCTGTATCTAAGGGTTAGAGCCTCGTGTAGCAATGCTTTTTAAAGAACAGTTGTTCTTGGTATGCTTCTCTGAGTAACTCTTCTTTGTTGTTAATCTTTGCGTATCGTGCTTTCTTGGATGCCTTAACTTTTCTCTGCGCTTGTAAACTGAGGCTTTGGTTACACAACTAAAACATAAGACACAAGGACGACTTGAAGCCTTTTCAGTGTTGTCTAATTTTGCTGTTAGATTTGAGAGGTATTTTATTCATTGAAATTTTTTCTTTCCTTGAAGATATAAATGTTAGCGTTTGAGTCTCATTTCTACCATAAAATAATGCCAATGCCTATGGAAGAATTTTGCGAGGAAACCTACTTGGTTCATAAAGATTTACAAACTCGTTTGTGTCGAATGTTGCAGGCTTGCAGGACTTCGATGTAAGCGTCACACAGTCCTAACTCTGTGCTGAAAAACATTAAATTAATATGTGCTGTGCATTTTCATTAAAAATAACACTATCGATGTACCATTAAATTCTTATAAAATGCTCTCGCACTCTTTTAATGACCTCATTCAACAAAATAAACATAGAATTATGTTGTAAAATGAAATCATTTACTTTTGTAATTACGGGGCTGTTTTCCCATGTGATCCTGAGCAACTTTGCTGCGACGTTTTGAGTGATAATGTAGCTCAATATTTCCAAGTTAAACCAGTCGATCTTTTATAACTCGCATTTGCTGCATGGTGTGCGGGTGGCTTCTCCCAAAACACATTTGGCAGTTTACTTCTTATTTGACGCGTATGTTGTGACGTCAGACGATTGTTGTTCTCAGCCATGACAGGTGTTTGA
This sequence comes from Morinoia aosen, assembly GCA_030386875.1. Lineage (NCBI taxonomy): Eukaryota > Metazoa > Arthropoda > Malacostraca > Amphipoda > Talitridae > Morinoia > Morinoia aosen. The sequence goes on along the minus strand of CM059573.1, from coordinate 18,870,698 downwards.
GGCTTGTTTGGTCAGATGACTTTCAAAAACGCTTCTACTAATTTTGTGTTCTTTTGCGAATACAGAACGAACCATTGCGAAAAATTGCATTGCTCACACTACTAACTTATTTAACTCATTTCCTTTATCATGAAGATTAATCTATGGGGTGAAACTTGAACATTTGCTCCCAGTCAATAAACTAACGAGTTCAATTGGGAATTGAGGAACGTTTTCAACGGAATGTCTAGACTTTGACTTTCTATAAAGTACGGCTGCCTAACACACGCATGTAACCGGTTCTCTAATAGCTCCAGTATGGAAAGTAATGTTGCTCAACACTCGTGTTACGTGACAGATTTGATACTTATAGTACCACAGACGTGTTCAATCGATTCTCAAGCTATATATACATCACCTCATGCTGTGAAAATGGGCTCTAAATCCTTCTCTGTCATTCATAATGCAAATCAAGCACCGTATTAGTTGAGTAACTCACAGTTATTCATAACTCAAATCCAACACCGTTGAAATATTGTCACGTACAAATTGAGGTTCACGAAAAGTGGTGTAGCTCAATGATGTACTGCGTGGTGTGTTGTGTTCATGCTAATGGAGTGCAGCCTCCACCTTAGGGCGCTGGAGAACCTGATGATCAGAGAAGTGTACTGCAGTAACCCGGGCGACGCGCCGGAAATTCTCGACCTGGACAAGGAGCTGCCGCAGCCTGCTGAGCTGCATGCAGCCTGCAACAGACTGCGTGTCCTGCACCTGCCTGGTGAGTGTTACTTGCAGCCTGCACCTCTCTGGTGAGTGTTACTGGCAGCCTGCACCTCCCTGGTGAGTGTTGAGGCAGTTTCCATTGCTCTCTCGTTTTGAAAAGAACAGTTTATCTAATATCCTACGATCTACAATTTCATTCTTTAAATCAACTATTCAAGTCAGGGCGTTTGCCGTCACACTTTTCCTGCACTTCTTTCGAGGTCTGGATATTATTAAGCCAATGTCTCATTTAGTTTATGTGTGAAAATTTTCATCTGCCTCCATGGAAATCTTACACAGATGGCAGTCCAACATAACTGGAAAAGTATATACATACAGGCTGTAAATCCAAGTCACCAACTCCCATAACAGGGCAAAATACGTACTAGGACTCTTGGTAATAGTTAGAAAGGAGCGCAAACATGCAGTGATACTGCCCTCAACATCTTTACACCCCAAACACGTTAATTTCCCAAGGCTGCTTTTTCTTTCCATGACAACTTAAGAATTTCCTAATTTCTAACAACTCACCTCCTCAAAGACTCACCTCCATGAGGACTCGCGTCCTTGTGTGATCAGGATTGAAGGTAGCGTGTGTGTGTTGCAGAGGGAGCGAGCGCGAGCTCGTACCTGTCGCGCTTCGAAAGCAGCAAGTGGCTGAGCTACGTGAGCCGCACGCTGTCTGTCGCGTCCAGGGCCGCACACCTCATCACTGAGAACAACCGCAGCGTCATACTCCAGGGTACGTGGCCTTATAAGGGCACCGACTGCGCTATTCATTGTTCTTTATTATTTATAATAAAGTGCTATATTAATGTTACGATGTGATGTAAATATAGGACGTCTTGGCGAATTTATTACGGCTATTTCATCTTAATAGACAGCATAATGCAATAATAATAAGTGATATATGATAAAATTGTAGGACATTTTAAACGATTCATAAGATTATCTTATTGCAGGACACAGCAGAACTTTATATTAATATTACGATCATAATAGAATAATTTCATAAGTATTATTAATAATCATTCGTAATATTACGTTTTGTTTTGGCCTACAAAAGGTACTCGAAATGCCTGTGTGTGTTTCCATCCGTGTGTGCTTGTATTTTCTGATTGCTGAGCTTGTGTTTCACCCTCCAATCCTAAAACATGCCTGGAGAACCGAAGAGGTTCAATAGTGTCTGAGATTGCTTTGTTTCCCTTCAGCTACTCAAGTGTTTTTCTGCAAGGTTTGAGTTTGACAGCAGAACTCTAGTGGCGTTTCTCTAATGTAGTTAAGAAAGCCTCATCTTTCATTCTTTATTTCTGTGTGTCTTCCTCTCTAATCTTTTTCTTATTTTTACTTCCGCTAGCACTTTCTCCCGCCATTCCAGCGAGTTGTGTCAATAAGGCACCCATGTCTTTCTTCCTTTTAGGGCGCAACTTAAACTTAAATTCGGAGATTCTCTCCAATAATTACTCAACTCAGCACAAACGAAGGTTGAGTAAGAAATGAATAAATGAAGAAATTCGTAGGATTTACGAGCGTGGGCTAACTTTGCGGTATGTACCAGAGGACAGCGGCCGAGACGCGGCGTGTGTGGTGAGCTCTCTGGTCGAAATACTGTGCGACCCGTTCGCCCGCACCGTGCGGGGGCTGCACTGCGTCATCGCCAAGCACTGGGTGGCCCTCGGGCACCCCTTCACCACCCGGCTCGGACACACGCGCAGGCAGAAGCACCTCCAGGTATGTGCGCTAAACTTCTCTTCACGATTTTAAACACGTTGGTTACAATGGGTTTAACTGACGTTCAATATTCAACTCAAAGTTGAAGTCAAAAGTTGTGAGCTAATTTTATAAATACCAAGCATTAACTGGATCTCATACCAGAGACTCAACTCTCTATTTAGACACCTTTTGAAGACATGCTTAGTTTTTAACTGATTGTCAGCTACAGTACTTCATCTACACGTATCCTTCAGTTGTCAGTGGTAGAAACTTTTAGCATCTACAACTTATCTCCCTCTCCTGTAACGTTCTAGTAACTTCTGATTAAACTCTCAGGATATTTATGCGTGGAATGAGTTTTTGTATTTATTTAAGCCAATTTTATTAATTTCCTCCATCAATTTCTTGAGCTGCCGCACTAACCTAAACCAAACTCTTGATCTAGCGCCCGTGTCACATTTCCCCAAAATGGCTCATTTATGCTTAATGAAAGCGGTTCAGAACAAAAATTGCGGAATACGAAGGGAAACTGTGCATCTCAGTAGAGGTGTTGTGTATGAAATCTAGAACAAAATTGTGGCAAGAAAATCGTGCTCATCAGGTACTGTTGCATGTCCCCTTACTGGAATGAAATGCGTTGCTGTTGAGTGCAGTAAGTTATGTTATTCTATGACTGCTGCTTCCTAATGTATGTAGATGGCGTCACAGCCAGTAAGAAGCCGCTTCAGTTCTTTTCTGTACACTCCAATAATGAGCAGAATTTCTGTACTTATTTCTCTGAACAGGAATTTTTCCTTTAGAAATAAAACCTCATTTTAGGGATGAGAACTGTTGTGATAATATTTGTTTGCCCCCAAAAACTACCATTTATTTGCAGGGTATTTTATATTTTACTAAGAACTTGAATCTTTCAAGTAAAAACTTGAAATTGATGCTGAATTCTTGAATCTCATATCTAGAATGAAGATTTTTATAGAAAGACCAAATTTTAGGGAGAGCCCTTGCAAATTCAACACAGAGCCCTCACATATTTTACAGTGGGCTCTCGCATAGTTTAGAGGAGCTCTCTCTTGTTTTACTCAAAGCCCTCGCATATTTCACTCCAACCCCTTACTTATTTTGCAGCGAGTCCTCACATGTTTTAGGGAGAGCTCTCACATATTTTACCAAGAGCCCAAACATATTTTACAAAGAGCCCAAACATATTTTACAAAGAGCCCAAACATATTTTACAAAGAGCCCAAACATATTTTACAAAGAGCCCAAACATATTTTACAAAGAGCCCAAACATATTTTACAAAGAGCCCAAACATATTTGACAAAGAGTCCAAACATATTTTACAAAGAGCCCAAACATATTTTACCAAGAGCCCAAACATATTTTACGAAGAGCCCAAACATATTTTACAAAAAGCGCAAACATATTTTACAAAGAGCCCAAACATATTTTACAAAGAGCCCAAACATATTTTACAAAGAGCCCAAACATATTTTACAAAGAGCCCAAACAAATTTTACAAAGAGCCCAAACATATTTTACAAAGAGCCCAAACATATTTTACAAAGAGCCCAAACATATTTTACAAAGAGCCCAAACATATTTTACAAAGAGCCCAAACATATTTTACAAAGAGCCCAAACATATTTTACAAAGAGCCCAAACATATTTTACAAAGAGCCCAAACATATTTTACAAAGAGCCCAAACATATCTTACAAAGAGCCCAAACATATCTTACAAAGAGCCCAAACATATTTTACAAAGAGCCCAAACATATTTTACAAAGAGCCCAAACATATTTTACAAAGAGCCCAAACATATTTTACAAAGAGCCCAAACATATTTTACAAAGAGCCCAAACATATTTTACAAAGAGCCCAAACATATTTTACAAAGAGCCCAAAGATATTTTACAAAGAGCCCAAACATAGTTTACAAAGAGCCCAAACATAGTTAACAAAGAGCCCAAACATATTTTACAAAGAGCCCAAACATATTTTACACAGAGCCCAAACATATTTTACAAAGAGCCCAAACATATTTTACAAAGAGCCCAAACATATTTTACAAAGAGCCCAAACATTTTACAAAGAGCCCAAACATTTTACAAAAAGCCCGTACATATTTTGCAAAGAGCCTTCACACATTCTACGGAAAGTCCTCGCATGTTTTACACAGAGCCTTCACATATTTTGCGCTAAGACTCCACATATTTTACGGTGAGCCCTTGCATGTTTTAGTAACTCAGTGGTGTGTGCGCGTGCAGGGCGAGTGCTGGCTGCTGCTGCTGGACTGCCTGCACCAGGTGTGCGTGCAGCAGCCCCGCCTGCTGCAGTACACGCCGTGCTACCTGGCCGCCCTGTGGGGGGCGGCGCACTGCCCGCTCTACACCACCTGCCTCTTCGACTGCACCAACAGCATGCACACCACCATCTCCGTGAGTGGCGGGCGCCCTGCTACGGTGCTTCGCGTAGTGCCGCGTCTCCTCTCACCACTCGCCCCTAACTTCTTATTAGACAAGAGTTATCTTGTTATATATTCTTCTATAGGGAGCTTTGTAGTTGTACGCTATTAATCCTTCTCTCCCCATTGGTAATTTCTTCTTTTTAAACAAGAGTAATCTTGTAATAATAACCTTCAATGGGGAGCTTAGTATTGCCATTAATCCGTCCCTCCCATAGGTAACTTCTTCAGATTAAACAAGAGTATTCGTGGGATAATAATATTCCACATGAATTTCTGTAAGCGTGCATTGTTAATCATTCGCTCCCTATAGGTGGGACAAGAACAAATGCTTTTACAAACCGCCCTTCAATTCTTTGAGAATTATACAAGAATTATAATTAACACTATTAATTCTAATCTTCCCTACGGAACTTTGTAGTCACACCCTGCTAAACCTTCCTCTCTAGGGAGGGGGCTGCAACATGCCGCACCTTCTCAGTCAATATTGAAAAAGAAAGTTATTATGCATGAAAATTTGGTGATTGTATTTTTACACTTGTACGAGTTGTGTCGTTATGGGACTTTGAAAAAAAAAATCAAATGGTGATTTCGCCACGATTCTCTATGGGTTTTCTTGCATAGTTGGGTGTGTTTGATTTTACTTCCACTCTTTTTTATCTTCAAAGAATGCGAGAACATTGTTATTAACCAGTAACCTTTTTCTTCATCATATACACCTTGCCTCATCCTACATTTCTCATTGAAAAAAAGACATATTTCCTGATATTTCTACAACAAAAATTAAATATGTCTCAGTAATGTATTATTTGGTCATTTGGTCTGAATTGAATAAGGTTGTCAACCTGTTAGCAAAGTTGCCAGTTATGCGTTACTTGAATATGAATTAGTTGAAATAATATTCATCAAATGGCTACATATAAAATTTTCTTCAGGTATAACGGGCGCAATTAAATAAATGACCCTGTGCTTGTTTAATTTTATTCATTTCTCCAGTTCAAATCAGGAGTTGTTGCGCATATGCAATACATGATGTACACTTTTGCTCAGAAATTATACATGGTAGTTTAATCAACGCTCCACTCGTACGTCGCGGTGCATCTTTGAACCGTGTGTCTTCTGTATTAAGTAAACTTAAAGATACTTGAAGTTTAATATTTCGGCTCACCTTTTTTACTCAGCAGTTTCTACTTCAGATCCAATAAGTGGTGTTATCATCAGGAGTGGGATGCTTTAAACTGAGGTGGGAATGCAAGCGAAGTATTTCAAACTTTGTATAACTAATGCGTCGTGTTATTCTGCAGAGACTTCACCAACAAGGTCAGGAATGTGTGGAGTTTTGGGAGCTGTGGTGCTGGTGGGCCTCATGTAAGTCACAAGCACCAGCGCCCACTCCAAATTCTGCAGCCAACTCCGCGGCCAGCAGTCGGTCGAATACTAAAACACGTCATAGCAATTCCTCAACTATCCCTGCAAATGGCGCCGGTGTCGCATTGAAAACCAACTCCCATGGGGGAGCTCGTTATGTAGAGACGTCTTTGAGCGTGTTCGAGAAGAGTTCAGTTTCAGACGGTTGCCACAGCGAGAGTGAAGCAGTGAGCGACTCCAGTAACTCAAGCAATCAGTGTAGCAAATCTTGTCGCATTGCTCGCCGCCATTTTCTATCGCCCCTTTTTGTACAGAATCTGTTCGACTCCCTTTTGACCCCAGGAGCTTTGGATAGGATAGCGGACGAGTTCTCGGCAGCCCACCACACGTGGCAGGAAATAGAGCTCCTTTTGTTCCCTCACTTGTCTCACCTCCCTTACAACGGCAGCCGTCCCCCGGACCACGCTGCACACAACGCCTCTTCTCACGCCATCTCCAGACCGCCAACACCGAGCCAGCTGCCACCGCCCATCGTAGTGGACGCTTCTATCCCGAGGCTCAATGTCTGGGTCGAGCTTTTCGGACGCTGGCTACCTGAAGGAGATGCTTCGTGCACTACGGCGCCGGCCGCAGCTAATGGGCGCTCCAGCAGAGCTATATTGCGCCCTGAAAACCCACAACTGCTCTTCTGGGATAGTCTATACGCTATGTACGATGTCATAAAACAATATGTTGATTCCACGTCTTGCGGACGAAATCAAGGAGCTGCACCCAGATTATAGTGGGTCGGCTCCTTAAGTTTGTTCTTCTGTTAAGATCACCTCAGGGTTTTCTCTAAACATTTCCTCGTTGTAAATGCAGTATTTGCTTGTTATGGTTATGCGTGTAAGTATCAAATAAAAGCTGGTTAAGATCTATAAAAAATTTAGTGAAGTTATTTTGCTGATTTCAGCTCCATTTGTGATACGAACTTCTCGTTGAACCGTGAGTCTGTGCTTCCCTTTTTATCATTTCTCATTTTTTGTGAAGTTTTACTGCTTGCTGCTTTTTGCACCGTGGATCTACAAAGAACATGGTCAGTGATTTTCTTGCATGTGTTTCTTTTTATTTATTCCCCTCTGTTTCTCAGCTTCCTGCTGGAAATGATCCAGCAGCGCGTGCTGAATGCGCGCTCCAGGTGTTTTGTTTTAAATGCCAACTACGATACGTAGTCCTGTTCCTTATTGTCTTGTGCATTTATTGTATGATTGAATCTTGCATATATTAGATAAATTTATTTTTTCAGGATTAGTAAACATTGTACATATATGTTGTTGCTGGTCTTAATTTTACATACTAATGTCTTAACGTTATTTCTCTCAAGATCCAAAATGTCTGTCTCGTGCCCCTCTTTGAGGTCACTGGAACTGTGTGTCTAATTGTGATGTCTCTTTCTAAGTCCTTCGTGTCAGCGAGCGCCCCAGCTGAGCTGCTCTGAGTGTGATTACGTTGTCAGAGAAACTGTTGTCAGAGAAAATTAAACTCTGCGTTTCTTCCGGTATTTTATTCTGAAGCTCTCGTTTGGAGAACTTCTGAAATAAGCTCATGTTGAAATTTAACCTAACGTTATTTCGTCGCGAGTTTCGCCCAATTTGCGCCGTGGCCGCCTTTGTGGTTTATTTATTGGTAAATTCTGTCGCTTAGAAGAGTTTTTATTTTTCATAATTATATGTCATTAGTTTTTGCTTGTTTTTTAGTAAAATTTGGTCGAATGAGTGTTTGTTCGCCATGAGAACACCGAAATTCATGTTGTCGGTAAACTTTGTAAAAATGTACAAGAATCAGCATAATACTTAGATTGTTGTAGATTTGTTTGGTTGAGAACCTTGCTATTGCTGTGCAGGCAGAATGTTGAATATTGCCTTCTTTACAAGAAATTAATTAAATGAAAGAGCTTTACTACCATGAGAGTGAGCAGATAACCTTTCATACGCAACATAAGTCCAACAGTGACTACTTGGGTCTGATTATCAAATGGTGTCAGGCAACCAACGTTGCAGTGTTGCCAGATGCTGAGTGGTCTTTGTTGCCAATGTGATCAGAGCGATGATGGTTGTGAGTAACCAACCAAGCAAAAATTATCACAGTTTTATAACTAAGTAGATTATTTTACAGACTTGTACTATACGGCCATCTCTGGCTATGAGCTACAGATGCTTATAGCTTCATTCAGTGTTATTTTGGCTCACACTACAAGCACCTATTTTAACACTAACCCATACTACTGGCACCTATTTTACTACTAAATAACTCATACTACAAGCACCCATTTTACTACTAACAGCTGTTTGTTTGTACTTTGTTTGTAGTATACTTCCTGGAATGCTGCTGGTGCGCCCGTATAGGAAGGATCCTATAGAAAATAACTTCGATTGTTTCTAATTTTATTTTCTGTGGCGCATTGTAATTGTATGCTCAATCATAGAGAAGATGTGGTCTTGTCTTTTTTTTTTTTTACTACAAATACGGTCAATTATAATAAGAATTATAATAATCTCCGCGCATTCAAGCCACTCGTTTTAGTATGCCCCTGTGTGCATTAATAAATCATTCATTTGATGAAATCCAAAGACGTGTCCTGTTTTAAATCCGGGTCTTTTATTTGTGAAATGTTGAGCAAAGCTTTATACGCTATCACGTCTTCAGCAGTCTCATCGTTTGGTATCTGCCACGCCTGACACTTGCACCTAAGTTGTGTTTGACTAAATGCGCATTTGTTTCCACTTCTCCAATTTAACCTTTTTTATTGCATGAAGATATGAAAATTCTTTTCCTCTGTGCATTTCACCGTAAAAATTGCTACCTGTTTAGGTTAAAAAACTTGGTATGAAGCATTAATTTATGGTTAACTTTGAGTTTTATTGCTCTTACGAAATGACAATTTCGTATTGCAAAATACGTTCTTTCATTGATTCAGCGTAGCTTTTTGTTCGAGCACCATTATGTAACCTAATCTCTGTTCCCATTCACTTTCTTGTCTGAAACAAACTATTTTCAAGCTCTGGAGTCAGAAGAACTCCTGTATTTCCAACGCAAATGATAGGTGTGGTGAAAAAAATATTGGGGGCCTCAGCATTCTTTTAAAAAATCGTGCTCTCACTCAATTTTGTCTTAGTGTAGAAAACTTTGTTCCGTCAGTTCATTCTTAAAGTCTACAAACTCCTGTCAATCCTGTATTGATCAACGCACTGGACACGAACAGACCAAAATCTGATTTGTCCATCTGTGCCTAAAATTGTATCCCCTTTATTGCTGTTCTTCTTATCAAGCAAACCAACAGTACACGGTATTTTTGCTGGTTTCTTAATCTGATATGCATCCATTAAGCAGCCTGTGTCTCCAAGCCTTCAATCTGTAAAAACCTTCCTGGGGGAAAACGTGAAGTCTCGAGCTGAGAGTGAGGCCTTTCTTTTTGTTATAATAAATAAGTGTTTTGTTTTATTTTGTTTAGGACTATGATTTTCTCGGTTCACTTCTGTCCCGTTTTCATCGCCTACTTTTTTCTCCAACTAGTATCTTGTTTCATGGACTTTTATCCCAACTTGATGTTTCTGTGCGCAGAGAGTCTTTCGTGGGAACACACTTTGTGCATAGATTCCCTGTTCCTTTGACTCCACTCTTATCTGTCTAATCTAATCTTGGAAACCTGATGTTTTGTCAGTTAGCATATCTGCTACGAAACAAACGACGTGAATTCAGTAATTTAATGACTTATTTCAATATTTAACTATTTTTTGCTGACAATTTTAATCATTCAATTCAATTATTTATTTTCCCTTTCAATTTTTCGTGTGTTTTGAATTGGGATTTTTGAATGGAACTGTAATTTTTCTAAAAAACCTCAGTTCAATCTAATTAGCTGTTCAAAGCAAAATTATATGACTCACGCAGTGGGTTTTGATGTTCCAAGGTGAATGGACTTTCCAAAATCTACTGCATCGTTGAAGCTTTTTTTTATATCAAAAATTATGCTATGCGCTTCAAAATCAAATCAAAAACGTAATACTGTGTTAATTTCGTGTTAATTTTAAGTTTTGTTTTGTCTCAGGAATAATTTGAAATTGAATGTATCAAAATTGGAAAGGCTGTTTTCACATTACGTTTGCTTTATATATTTTGCGAGGAAATTATGCTAAACTGGAAAGCTTGTTTGATATATTGAGTTATGTAGTTAGTGTCTGCATCAGTTTTAGGTCATTCTCAACCCTTTAACGCCCAAGTGGACTGTACGGTCTTCTTTCAAAAATAACAAAAATATATTTTATTTCTTATTCAATTTGTTCACTAATGTGTCCTTTGAACTTCACTGCCGAGTGGCAGTTCCTTCCCCATCTTTATAACAGTGACTACCTAATGCCAGTGTCGGTTTAGTGATAGTGGTTGTTATAACGGTAATATGAGTATTAAAATGTGGGCGTTAAAGGGTTAAGCTTTGAAATTACTGAACATTACTCTATTTGTTGTTGTTGTTGCCTCCTATCAGGTGGTGACGGCGACTAGAGCGAGAAATTCTAATCAATGCTTTTCCAGTTCCCCGTCTCCTGATTGCCCTTATTCTCTAATGCAGGCTCTCAGGGGGAAAATGTAGGGCCCAAGCTGAGAGTTAGGATGACCTTCTCTTTGTTGGAATAAAAAGATTTTTTGATATGTTAAGGACCACCATTTTTCGGTTCATTACTGTCCTGTTTTTCAGCACCTCTGACTTTCTTCTTCAACTTTTATCTTATTTCATGAACTTCTTTCCCATCTTACTGTTTCTATGCCCTTTCTGCATAGATTCCTCATTTTCTTATCTCCATACTAAATGGTGCCTTCCTCCTTCCTCTCTTCGATACTCTCTATTTTTGCTGCGGTTAGGGAGGCTTAAACTAACTTATAATCTTAATCTTATGCGTTGGGTATCCTGTACGAGAACACACCTTGCCCATAGATTCCCAGTTAGCTACGTCCGTTGCTAAATGGTCCCTTCTCTTTGCCATCTAGAAATCGCTTATCTTGTGGCCAAGGAGTCTTAAACTAACGAATATATTAATAAAGTGGGTGCCCCTCAGGGGGATACAGATATTGTATCTATGGGAATTAGCGCTCCCAGGGGAAAAATGTGAGGGCCCGAGCTGAGAGTTAGGTAGGCCTTCTTTTTGTTGAAATAAAATGTTTTTTGTTATGTTAAGGACCACCTTTTTTCGGTTCACTACTGTCCTGTTTTTCAGCACCTCTGACTTTCTTCTTCAAATTTTATCTTGTTTCGTGAACTTCTTTCTCAACTTTACTGTTTCTATGCCCCTTCTGCATAGATTCCTCATTCTCTTATCTCCATACTAAATGGTGCCTTCCTCCTTCCTCTCTTCGATACGCTCTTTTTTGTAGCGGTTAGGGAGGCTTAAACTAACTTATAATCTAATCTAATAAAGTGAGTGACCTACCTAATATAATATTGTACTTTCTGACTCACCCATTCTAGTGTAATTGTCATGTGTGTATGAACCATAATTTTCCACCCACTGCTGTGGGTGAAAAACATGCTGACTATAATAATGATAATGATAATTTAAATGAATCGTACTTCTGAATGCTTTGAGACTTCATACATTATAAGCAAAACCAAACTCAATTGTGTGTAAACCTAAAATTATGTGTGTGAAATTTTAAACTTGGTTTAATTTACTCTACAGGGTGTTTCAAAAATACACGGCATAATTTCAGGTATGTATTTCCCACATGTAGACAATCAAAATAGTTCATTACAACATATGTCCGGAAATGCTTCATTTCCGAGTTATGGCCTTCACAACATTGAAATTCACCGGAACGTTTTTCTTTCCGCAGGTCGTTGCCATTACAGAAGATGTTCAAAATGACCACCTCCTGCTTGAATACAGACCTCACATCGATGTCTCATTGACCTGCGAACACGATCCCACACTCCAGGAATGTTGCGTATGTCCTCAGAGCGTGCCACAATTCGATTCCGAAGGGATTCCAAATCAGGCACCGGAGACGAATAAACCAATGATTTTAAATGGCCCCACAAGTAGAAATCGAGAGGGTTCAGATCAGGTGAGCGTGGAGGCCAAGCAATTGGGCCACCTCTACCTATCCATCGATCAGGAAATCTTCGATCCAAGTACCGGCGAGCCGTACGACTGAAGTGTGCAGGAGCGCCGTCATGCAAGAAGTGAGCGTGCTGACGATCGATCAGTGGAGTGTCGTCATAAACATCAGGTATGATGTTTTCCAGGAAGTTTGTGTACGCCTGCCCCGTAAGTCTGTTTACAAGTACATGGGGTCCAACTAACCGATCACCAATGATACCGGCCCACATGTTGAGGGAGAACCGCACCTGGTGATGAGATACAACAGTTGCATTTGGGTTTTCATACGCCCATACATGCTGATTGTGGAGATTTGTTATGCCATCTCGTGTGAACTGTGCTTCATCTGTAAATAATACTAAGGCAGGAAAGTTCGGATTTGCAGCACATTGCTGCAAGAACCACTGACAGTACCTAACTCGTGCAGGGTAATCTGCTGGTGACAGCGCCTGTACACGTTGCAAATGGTAAGGATACAATTGATACTCTTTCAGCAGTCTCCAGACAGTCGTATGGGGAACATTCACTTGCAACGCTAACCTTCGTGTGCTGATAGGAGTTCTGTTCACAATCTCCAGAATCTCCTCCTGTTCTTCTGGAGTTGTAGATCTTGGTCGTCCCCTTCCCAATCCAGGAGAGTCAAATTTTCCATACTCGCACAGACGCTGATGGAGACTTACAAATGTCTTCCGATCTGGACATTGTCGCTGTGGGTACCTCTCCTGGTACAAACGACGAGCCAGCGCAGCATTGCCGTCTGCCTTACCGTAGATCAAGTGCATCTCTACCAGCTCCTGATTTGTGTACATGACACACAGTCGAACGCCAAACACAACACTGAATTTAACCTTCGCCTAGGAATGATCTGTCAGAGTGCCCTCTTAATGTGTCCTTTGACGGCAACGACCTGCGGAAAGAAAAACGTTCCGGTGAATTTCAATGTTGTGAAGGCCATAACTCGGAAATGAAGCATTTCCGGACATATGTTGTAATGAACTATTTTGATTGTCTACATGTGGGAAATACATACCTGAAATTATGCCGTGTATTTTTGAAACACCCGTATTTGTATTCACGTAAATGCATTGTTCCCAATGAATTCAATTCAATATTATAAATATTTCTCTGAACAGGTAAATTAACGCTACAAATTTATACGCAGAAAAATCAAACCTTTACCTAGAACTGTTCGTCAAGTTATAATGCGAGGGCTAGACTAATACATGCTGGAGAGTTGACGTTTGGGAAGCTACCAGCTATAGTTTGCAGGGTGTTGGAAGTTCACCTCTTCAGTGAGTGCTTCTATCGAGTGTTGTCTATTGTTTTTTAACGTTCATTGGAGGGTTACCACATTTCTCAAATGTTTTGAACATGCTATTGTTGCGCTTCTCTGTCAACTGTTTTACCCCAACCTAACTTTTTAACTCTCTTGCCTCAATTATTTTGTCATGAAGTTCTTCCCCCTCTGGGAGATGCAGCTATTGTATCCATGGAAATAAGCCTTCCCAGGAGGAATATGTGAGGCCCTGAACTAAACGTTAGGTGGGCCTTCCCTTTGTTGAAATAGAAAATGTTTTTTGTTTTATAACGGACCATCATTTTTCAGTTCACGTTAGTCTTGTTTTTCAGTACCTACTATTTTCTTCAACTCTTATCTTGTCTCAGAAACTTATTTATCAACTTACTGTTTTTGGCCAGCCAGCAGTCGGTCGAATATTTATCAACTTACTGTTTTTGGCCAGCCAGCAGTCGGTCGAATACTAAAACACGCCATAGCAATTCCTCAACTATCCCTGCAAATGGCGCTGGTGTATTAATAGCATGGTGTGTATTGTTTACAAAATGTTGATCTTCATATTCGAATAATCACTCAAAGGGATACAACCATTGTATCTACGGCAATTAACGTTCCCGGGAAAAATCTAAGGTTCCGAATCGAAGCTATGTTAGGCCTTCCTTTCGTTGAAATAGAAGGTTTTATGTATATATATATATATATAAATATATTCCATTCACTGCTAGTGCAGGCACTGAAGCGCTAGCAAATTGATGTTATTACTAATACTCCATTCACTGCTGTCTTTGTTTTTAGCCCCCATTGTTTTTTTTTTTCAACTTATAACTTATGCAAATTTGTTTCAATCTTTATGTTTTTGTGCGCAGAATGCATCTTTTGCATTGATTACCAGTTTCCTCAAACCCATATTAATTAGTACCTTCCTTCCTCCTCTCTTGGGAATACCTTGTGTCGTGTTTTGGGAAGCTGTAACTGACTCATAAGAGCCGAACTAAGCGTCGATGTGGGGCAATCATGAAATCTCTTCAAACATGGGGGCAAACTCAACGTGTACACACATCTGTTCCAAACTGGAAGCTGTCAATTTAACCTTTAAAAATGATCCTTCAAAGCTAACCGATGAATAAAATTAGCTATTGCTTATACTTCACTTAAATCTAGAACATTTCTCGAAGTTTCCATACGTGTGTAAAGCGAATAACAAGATTGATTGTAATATATTTATTTTTGATTGGTCTGGGTAGATACTTGCTCATATCAAATTGACCATTTCTGCTTGACCAAAGACGACCGATCGCGAGCGACGTTACAGCTTGACGATATTCCAGCATGGGTGCGGCGCACGGCCGTAAATTGGTTGAGAGCGGTAACCCCTGTGAGCTAGGCTAATACACTTGACCGACTCAGAACTGGGTCCTAGCCTGCTCTGACTTGATCAAAAGATTAAGAACGGTTACTCAAGCCTACACTCAGAATTTTGGAACGACCCTGAAACCTAACTAAACAAACCCATGCATGCTGTGTATCACTACCGAGGTGGCTACGGTAGTTGAACGGTAGTTGATATACAGTTGCAATAACTGCAATTCCTCTGAGATAAGCTCGAACCGTCTGTACTCTTCAGTACACCTGGGACTATACAGTATGTGCAGTAAAATCGAGATTGCTAGTGGCATTCTGATGAGTTAAAAAGTTAGTCCTTCGCCTTTCTGTTTCCTTCATTCCCCTTGTCGGTCACTTACCTTGACAGAACTCGAACTCTAATACCTAAGTTCCTTCTGCTTATTTTCACTTGAAAATTTTATCACTTCAATGTGCCTCGCAGTTTAAATGTAAGTGGTGCAGCCAGCTGAATCATAAGACAGTGGAAACTGCATTCTTGTTGCTCCATTTCCACTGTTTCAGTGTGGTAGTCGCGTAAATCAAATAAAAACTGGTGAATTCTGCATGGAAATGATTGTTCACTGTATTCTAGTTTGCTAGTGTGGTGCTACTGGAAGAATGAGATAAATTCGAAGTTCCTTGGTTCGCCCCAACCTGATTGCACATTTCTTGTTGTATTTTCCAATACATTTATGCATTATTTCCTCTTTGTGCTGGCTACTGTCCAGTGTAACCTATACCTGTCCTACGTTTTCGAAATCACTTTTTTGTTTGTGATGGTGAAGATGAGTTTTGAATTTAACTTTCAAAGCTCTGTATCTAGAGTGTAAAAAAACTAGTTTCAAAGTCAATTACAATATAATTCTAGTACAGTTCACGCTCGTTTTCTTTAAGTTCAGCTCTTGTCCGGCAATAGTTATTGAAATATTTCTCTAGGTCAGCAAAATGGACGTACAACGTACAGCCTCTTGAAATTCGTCTTTATTAAATGCGAGCGTTACGACACGTGAAGGATGGGTGCACGTTGAGCATACATATGGGATATTTTACGGCTTCTTTTAGCTTGGACTTACCTGTAGTCGTACATTTTTTATTCGTATCATTTTCAGTTAATGTGATGCCATGAGTGGATTTTAGTCCTACGGCAGAACTTTCGATCATCGCGTGAAACTGAGCATTGTTTGGAACGTGTTTTATGAAGTATATTAGTTGGAAGTGGGGACTCAACTAAAGTAATTACGACGAGAAATGGCACTTTTGTCCGTCCATTTCATGCGTTTCTCTTAGATCTAGTCCACTCAGGGGATAAAACTATTGTATGAATGGGAATTAACACTCCCAGGGGAAAATGAAGGGTCCGAGCTGGGAGTTAGGTAGACCTTTTTGTTGAAATAAAATTTTCAATTTACTTGGTTAAGGTCCATTTTTTCTCGGTTCACTGTTGCCCTCTTTTCAGCTCCTCCGCTTTTTTTCAACTTTTATGATGCTTCCCAATCTTAATTTTCACCATACTGTTTCGATACGCACGGGCTCCTATGCGGGAACACACCTTTTGCATAGATTCTGCGTTCCCTTCACTCCATACTGAACAGTACCTTCATCCTTCCTCTCTCTGAGCATCTTTGTTGTGGTAAGGGAGACTGAAACTAACTTATAATCAATCCTTAACCGTAGATCTGGTGGTCAGGTAATCAGTCGGGCGTCGGTGGTTGTTTTTCTTTGTTAATTTTCGTGTGCTTTTTCTGCATTAACGTCGAATTTAAATTATCTGGTTTGTATCGTCGGTGTTACTTGTCACAAAAAAAAAAATTAGTCTCAAGGTAATATTTTGCTCAACGATTGTTATTCTGATTCTCATTGTTTCAACTACTTATCACTGTTCTAATTTACCTGTATTTAAAAAAAATCGTCAAGCCACAGTTATGTTATTGAATTTGTGATGCAAAGTTTGGTCTGTACGAGTTCATTTCCAAGATTTGAAATGTGTTTTTTATTTCTTTTGAAGTGGAAGCATGTTTCCTCTTGCTGGTAATAGATTATGTAATTTAGTTAGTTCGCTCCAGATAACATCGTTGCACTCGAATTTTCCTTTCACCTGCTTTTCGTGTCTTCAAGCTATGAGGTCTATGGCTCAGTGACAATTTAGGTAATGGACTGTATGCAAATGTATCCGAAGCGCAACGTAACTGCTTTTCTTGTGGGATGCATTAGCGGAAGGTGTGATTTTACCAACAGCAGCGTGCCCTAGATGAGGTGACCGCGAGTCTGAGTTTCAAATTTTGGCAAAGAAATGCCTCGGAGGGAAACTAGTTATACCTTCATTTTGGCATGGAGTATCAAGGGCTAGAGCTTTGAACCTGTTTTTTTATAAATATTCTTCTTTTTTTTGAGAAGTAAGTAAACTGGGTTATGAAAATTTGGGTTATATATTGTCTTTCAAAAGAGACGAATACCCTATGTTCTTCTTAGCAAATTTTGATCGTCTTAAGGAGTTCATAGTGTATGCGGTCTCCAACTGTTTTGCTGGTGTCCGATGGAAAGGAAAAATTTCTAAAATCATGGGTAAATTCGTCTGTTCATTGAATTGAAATTGGATGCATTTATGTAACCTGTATAGCGCGTCTCATCATGCGAGCGTTAGTGGAGGTAATTCTGCAAATAGAAGAATTTCTCACATCTTTGATATTTTGCTCTCGAGGTGTTTATTTTATGAAGAACATGTACCTTCACATTCAATTTATTGCTGGTGCCAGTGCAGTACGACAATTATTGTACCTATGGGATTTAGCGTTCCCAGGGGGACAATGTGAGGGCCCGAGCTGAGAGTTAGGTGGCTTTCTTTTTGTTGAAATAAAATGTTTTTGTTATGCTAAGGACCATCTTTTTTCGGTTCACTGCTCTCCTGTTATGCAGCACCTACTACTCTTTTCAACTTTGGTCTTTTTTCATAATCTTCTTTTACAACTTAATGATTCTTTGCCCTTTCTGCATAGATTCCGCGTCTCCTTTAACTCCATACTAAATGGTGCCTTACTCCTTCCTCTCTTTGGATCGCATTTGTTGCTGCGGGTAGGGAGGCTAAAACTAACGACTAATCTAATCCAGTGCAGTATGATAATAATTTTATAACTAATAGTAATTTTTAATTTAAAATAACAAAGTTGAGTGAGCACCCGGTCTACCTAAAAAAATGTGCTGACCAGAAAGTATGTAGATGCATCCGGGATGATGAAAAAATCAACGTTATATTCAATGACTAACGGCTATTAAAAGATGTTACTAAGAATTCCTGTGATTCGACTCGCTCAAGATGAAGTGACGCATGTTTTAAACAAAAGGTACCTCCTTATGTTAGCCCCCATAAAGGAGATAGGAAGGTCTGAGGCGGGGGGAGTCAAAGTTGGTCAAAATAGAAGAAATGAAGCGAGCCAGGATTTATGAAGTAAGTATCTTTAAAGGCCTTCAAATAAGGCCTGGGCATGCATAGCTTAGTTCGCTGTGTATTGTGGGCGGAGGGAAGAGAAGCGTTCCGCACGCGACTCAGCTGTGGTGAACTCGATTCTACAGTGCGACTCTCCTGGAACTTGTGAAAATGCAAAGCATGTGGTCGTCGGAGGATATTTACGCACTGATGGTAACTATTGCTCTAAATTCTCTTGTAGATGATACTGAACCAATGTAAAAAGTATTTTTAAATCATTTCGTGTAGTTATATTTCATCATCATGGTCAAATGTATTGGGTTTGTCTTAATATTCAACTTTTTTTCTTGGTGCTTTTAAATCGGTTTAGTGTTATCATACAGCGACAACTTTTATGGCCATTTGAATGTTGAAACCAAGTTCATTAGTATTCATATTCATTAAAACATTGGTGTTATTTAAGCATGTATTAAATAAATGTGTAGATAAATATTAACTCGGTTAACTTTAGGCTGGGGTTTCTCATAACTTTCCTCTGCCACTCAGATACGCGTTAGTTTCATTTTAACTAAAATTATATTCACATCCAACTAACGTTGGATTTACTAATGCCCACCAGAGAGATTCAATTATTTTATCTATAGAACTATCGCTTCTGCAGGAAAGTGTAAGATCCCGAGCTGTATATTAGGCAGGTCTTCCTTTTGTTGAAATAGAACAGGTTTTTGTTTGTTATCGACCATTTTTCATCGTCAACTGCTGTGTTTTTTTCAGCATTTCTGACATTTCTTCAAGTTTTATAATCTTTCAAAATTGTTTTTATGCGCAGGGGGATCTTGTGTGGAAATACACTTTGACCGTAGATTTTCCGTCAATACCAAATGGTTCCTTCCTCTCTTTAGAACATCTTTGTTGTGGTTAGAGTAACTAATTTGTCTAACCTTGAACTAACTTATTTAATCTAATCTGATTCCACTCATGCATTTTACGCCGAGAAACGACAAGAAAATCTGAGATGGTTGTTCAGAGGACGCAGATGGCACTGGAGGGCTATGACCAAGGATATACGATATATTCCTGAGTTGCCCACAGGGTGGTCAACTCGCGAGATTCCTAACTTAACAGCAATGATGGTACTTCACCATGTCAATGTATGTACTTGGATTTAATGCTTGGTAGAAGTAGCTATTGTAGGAAGAAAAGCAATACTTAAGTGGACGCTATGCTGCCTGCGGTGTGTGAGCGCTCTCAGGGCCTAGGAGCTTAATTGCCCATTTCGCTACATTAGGAAGCTGTAACAAGGTCCTGTACATAGTTTTTCTAGCTTTTCTAAGTAAATGTTAAGTGAAAGTTGAATTTGTAATTCTATTAGAATGCGAAACTTGCGTTAACAACGCTGTACGTTAGCTCGAATAATGGTTAGAACCTCGTATGTTGTGTAATAGGATTTTTTCTTTCAGAAATGAGTGGTTGAAATAAAATGAAATGTTTCTACTTTATTAATAATTACTGCGTACTTGCTAAGTTAATTTCCACTCGTTGGGAGGCCTACTGCTGGTTGCAATTTTGAGCGCCTCAAGCCGCGTTAGGTTAGCTTTTTGTTATCCCTTTGTGCCCTAAATTAATGTACGTCTACACCCTGAATGTAGATTTTCCTTGCCCTTAATGAAATTTAGTTATGTGGTAAGATAATTTAAGTGAATAGGTGAAAGAGTACAGGTATTTCCTAACCGCTTGTTTCAGTATACTGTTCTTCTTCAATGAGATATGTATATTTAGGGAATGGAGGGTTAATTCAAACTATAGAATTTTTTATTTTAATGCAGGTTAATATTCAAGTGTGCTTTGCGAATTTCCTTCGTTAGACCCCAAGGATGTAGCTCAGCTTAGCTGGATGTTTGCGAACGATTTAAGTTGCCGTAGCGGTACGGCCGGCAGCGAAAGTTTTGATCGACGTGACTTCGCCAAAAAAAATTTTTCTGACAAAAATGCTTTTTCAACAATTTATAGCACTGGCCATCTGGAAACTCTGCAGAGTCGATCAGTGCTCAAACTTGTGAATTTTGTTCAAGAATTAGCTCGTAGTAAAGTCAATTCATCAAATCAACTCGCGTTCCTAGCCGTACCGTTACGGCGACATGAATTTGAAAATTCAACTCCTGGCTTATCGTTTGGGCGACACAGCGCGCTTGCATCGCACGTCTTCTCAAGTGTAACGCTTGTACTTCAATACTTCGTTGCATCCTGCATGGATTGGTGTAGCTTGAAAGTACCTGCAAATTTTTTGGAACAATTTTACAGGTCTTAATATACCTAACCGATTTCTACATGCTCTTTTCAATTCTCGTACAGCTTGTCGATTAATCGTGTACCAAATACCTAGAATAAGTCTAATTATTTATATCTAGCTTATTAATTTGTTGGAATGGTTTAAAAGTTATCTCCATCGGATATCGTCCTGTGTCTTCTGTTTCTATTCCGTCTTTTTTGTGAGAAGACGAACAAGTTACTCAAAACTTTCCTCTGTGTGTATACCCTTCACTGCTTATGAGATGTTGCACGTAATGAGCCTCCTTGACATGTTGACCGCGATGGGATAAACTGAAATTCAGTATTCAACTTCAATTTAAAATCCATTGCAGTAAGCGATTTCGAAAATGGCAAACATTAACGAGATCGAGCCAATATTTAATTTTGATTAAGTATTTATGAAAGTTGAGTTTGTGAGTGCTGGTCGGCCAGCAGAATTATGAAAATCTCCTCTGTGACCACCCGTGGCTCGCGTTGCTGTCGAAGTGTTAGCTATCGCGGGTGCAGTGATGAGAGGCTTTGTTCCTGTCGAAGTATCGATGTCGCCTGTTCTTATTAGAGTTCTCCAGAAGTAGGGTAGGATTTTTAAATTCACGTCATCGTAGAAGCACTGGCGATATAAAAAAAAATTCTATCGATTTGCCACGATTCGTTTTTTTTCCATGGCCGAAATCGTCAATTTTATACGAAGGTTCTTTTTTTATGGCCTAAACCGTCAATTTTATATAAAGGAAGTTCAAGAAGATAATTCTGGCTAGAAAAACAGCGCGTTACTTGGCCAAGTCGACGGAAGAACTTTTATTGTGTGCTGTAACGGGCTACGACAACGTTAATTGTTTGAAAATCCGGCACCTATTAACCCTTCAACGTCAACATTTTTGTATATGTACTCTTATTAACAGTTATCACAACCTCCGTGATTCTACTGGCACTGGCATTAGGTTGTCACCCAAAGTAAGGGATGAACTCCAAGTAAGAGATTGAAGAAGTGATTTAACGAGAAATTAAAAAATTGAGGCTATTTCCGAAAGTGAACCGTATTGTTCTTTGAGGCGTTAAGGGTTAAGCTGGGGCAGGACAGCACGCTCCAACTCGTGCATCTTGTACTGAAGCATGGCCACCGTCGAACATGAGGATGACGATCATCCTTTTATTGTGTTATTGATTTGTCGAGTTAATGTGTAAATGTTCTTCCAGCCCATCGTCGAACTTGCAGAAAAATATATTTTCATACGGTTTTCAACGAATTTTTATGTTGTACTCGCGGATGTAGGAAATTTACGAGTAAATTTCTCCATGTATTCTTTGCGTCTCATTACCCCTCCCACCCTCTAACCTTGTCTAAAAATGAAGCTTTGGTGTCGAGCGCGTGCATATGGGGCCTTACAATTGCGCATATTGTGAAACAAGCTTCTTTAATATTTCGAATTTTTGACACTGGCAGCTAATAAATCAATTTTATGACGTTTGACGAGTTAAAAGAAATTTATTTCGTTTTAATTCCTCCCTGAGTGGGTGTTGCAGTAAATTTTGAGGACTTTGTGCTCTTTCAAGCTCGCGAAAGATTAACGAGTTTCTACCTAACCTAACTTGGAATTAAGTTAGCATTATCCTTACTTTCATTACTTCTTTTTCTTACGTCTGGAAAAACTGGGGGTCCTTTGCAATCGATCTTCTCAACGATGGCTCCTAATGCATCATCGCAGTAAATGATGAACCCCTTTAGATTTTTACATTTCCCTGTTGGCGCTCTCTGTTCTGGTGAAAAATATTTCATGAGCATCGTTGCCGAGTTCCGTGTGTAATGTTTATCACAACTTTCGTTTAGGTTTGTCAGCTCACTCACCATTGTTTTTAAAAGCCGTTCAATTATTTTACTTGATAATGATTACATGAAACCATACTTACCATTGCCATTACCTGTACTTTCCTAAAATTCAGGTTCAAAATTAATTTCACTTCAATTTTGGCCTTAGCGTCAAGTTGAACATTGACTTCAAGGACAAAGTTTATTTTTATTTACCTACTGTTGATCAGAAGACACTTTAAACTACTCTAACGACAAATGCGTTCTCAAGAGCTGTAAAATAAGGCCCTACTTGCATAAAATTTTCACAGCCGTCAATAAATTATTCAAACCCTGACGAAAATTACGTTATAGCACCTTCAGGATTTGAACTTTGATTCTGAAGCACTCCCACACCTCAGGTCAACCAGTGGTGATTTAGAGCGTCTGGTCCCTTTTTAAATCGGCACTTCACAATACCAATTTGACCGCAATTAATTAAGCTGAAGTTCAATGTTCAATTCAAATTTAATGTCAATTGCAGTAAGCAATTTTGAAAATAATTAACATTAATTGGATGGTGCGTACATTTAGCTTTAATTAAGCATTTATGAAAATTGAGTCTGTGACTACTGATCGGTCAGGAGCATTATAAAAATCCTCTCCGTGGCCTCATGTTGAGGTCAAAGTGCTAAAAGACCTGTCGCACTTGCACGCATAATTTTATTAGGCTTAGCCTACAGTCGTTAGCACTCCTTGGTCCCATGTGCCCGCGTCTGGCCTCATTCAGTTAATTGTAACCTGTTACTTGCACATGCTGCCTAGTGCACATGCTATAAATAAATAAAAAATGAAAATCCATTGAAATTGAAGACGTCTCTTATTCTTCTATTATTTAGAGCACCATTTAGGTGCCGCCATAGCCATGTGGTATAGGTTCTGCCGCCGTGCGGAAAGGACCCGGGATCGAATCTCGGCGCAGGCTGTGGCGATTTTCTCTGTTGGGTATAGGAGAAAAATTCCAAGCACAATACCCCACTCTACCCAGGTGTCTGAAATGGGTACCGGTCTCGACCGGGGGGAAGCGTCATGGCGTCCTGGCGTTAGTTATAAGGCATTTGAAAATCCAATGTACAAGGTGATGTGTATCAGGCTTGATTGGAAATAAAGCATCCGTAGATTTAGAATATTAGTTAAGGGAATGGGAAATATATGCATTTCATCCCCACAACATGCGTATAAAAACAGCGAGAGTGAAAAAGTTTTTGAAATATAGAATTTGAAGAAGGAATAAATAGATGCTGAAAAAAAGGAAAGCTATGAAACCTCACGAAAAAAAATTACACACTAGGCTCGTTACAAAATAAAAGAACTTTTATATCAACCTGAGGATGGCCTACATAACCTGCAGCTTGGGACTTCACGGGAAAGCCAATCCCATGACACAACAGTTGTGTTCCTCTGAAAGGAGGGGGTGTTTTAATTTACAAAACAAAAACTGACCTAACCGAATTCTAACTCGCCGTATCTGTGCTGTTTTTCAGCCTTTACTGTCAGCATTTTTTTTACGTATATTACCGTTATTACAACATTTTTGTACTCATACAACATTTTTGTACTCATATTACATTTTTGCACAAATGCTACCATTCTTAGACATCGTCATTAGACTGATACTGACTTCAAGTTGTCACCGGTATCCTAGTAAGGAAGGAACTGACATTCAGGAATGGACTTCTAATGTGAGACTAGGAAAGAAATTTAGCCAAGTATACTATGTATTAAGGCTATTTTCTAATGATTATTTTTAGCACTTCGTGGTGTTGAAGAGTCAACCATGGCCATGAGCCATAAAAATGAAGCCGACAGCGGGCCTGATTATTCCACGACGTATGAATTTTAACACCATTTCAGGTAGTTTTCCTGGCGGTACATCGAAGCACAAGGCGGCAACCTTAGAGCTGTTAATTTGGTCTAGCGAATTAGTGGAAGGTGCAAAAAATAATTATAATTAATGATACAACCAGCAATGATGCACAATTTATAAGGCTTTTCGTAAAAAATTGAAATGTATATTTTTGATCTGTGGAAGTATTTTTATGATACACCATGAAATTTTTTGAATGATGCACAATTGAATGATGTTGAATGATGCATAAACATTAGGAAAATTTCATCGCTTCCTCAGGTCAAACATTTTTAGATAATAATAGACAACTTTTTCCATCGCTTAAAAATTCCATGGCAACTTCTTACTCAAATTTGAAACTACGGTTTTCACAAACACGACTACATTTTTCCTTCTTCGAAAATTGAGATAAAAAAATGAATCTTTCCAAAATTGACAGAAATGACGACTGCTGAAAATATAGGTTACCAGTGAACATATATATTTATTAATTAGAAACTGCAACGAACACAAAAATAAGTATGAACTATTTTGAACTCTTACGCATATGTTGGTAAATAATAGAGAGATATACTTGTTTGTTATCTGTCAGTACTTTGTAATTTATATTCTAGAGAAGAAATTTTAATTGGTTGTCCAAATATGGTAAGTCGTAAAGCTTGGTTACGTTAGATTAGATATATTAAATGGTTTACTTCGAACATTATTGGAACAATCGACAACGTAAAATAACTTAGGATATTACACTTCAACGTGCTGACTAATCCCCAACAAGTACCAATTGAAGTGTTTCTCCGCAAAGAATTTTGAGCGAAACACAAAAAAGACAGCAGAGGTACCCTTAAAAGTTGCCTTTAAAAGTTACTTTTGAAAAGACAGCAGAGTTGGCTTTAAAAGATGATTTTAAAAAGACAGCAGAGTTGCATTTGAAAGTTGATTTTAAAAAGACAGCAGAGTTGCCTTTGAAATTTGATTTTAAAAGGACAGCAGAGTTGCCTTTGAAATTTGATTTTAGAAAGACAGCAGAGTTGCATTTGAAAGTTGATTTAAAAAAACAGCAGAGTTGCATTTGAAAGTTGATTTTAAAAAGACAGCAGAGTTGCCTTTGAATGTTGATTTTAAAACGACTGCAGAGTTGCCTTTGACTTTGAAAGTTGATTTTAAAAAGACAGCAGAGTTGCATTTGAAAGTTGATTTTAAAAAGACAGCAGAGTTGCCTTCAAAAGATGATTTTAAAAAGACAGCAGCGTTGAATTTGAAAGTTGATTTTAAAAAGACAGCAGAGTTGCCTTTGAAAGCAAGTGCAGGTATGGTCGCAGCCAAGACGACGCGAGCTGCATATCCGTGCCTAAAGCTCATTTTCCCCAGACAATAAAACAAGAAGAGCTTGTGTTCATTTATTGCCAGACTTTACCACGCGCATTTCACTGATGGAGCTTAGATGTAATAAAATAGTATTTTTTCTGTGTTTTTAGGAATGCTGTTGATCAAGCATAAATTTCTGAGACTAAATATGTATATTCAATATGTTTTTTCAATATATGCACCAGAATACGTCCAGTCGAAATTGTTACCTGGATAAAAAATACGAAATGTTCGAAATCCTTCACGAAAGAAACCGGAAACTGAAAGTTTTAAGTAGATTTTTTTCAATTGCCGACATGATTGATTTCTGAAATGCTCGGATCGTTACCGAGGTATTTATGAAAACCTCCAATTTTTGAAGTTATTATTAAAATGATTTTATTCAAGTTTGAGCCTCTGCTTCTATAGGCAGCTAGACGATTATAAGTCCAACGCCATAACTGACTTTGCACTGTCGATTCTATGATTTCCAATATTTACCCGCAGATCTCAGGCGTACTTTGCGCGAGCGCACAATAAATAATATTATTCTCAAGTTTATAACAATAAAAGTTTATCACAATCAGCCCATAATCACCGCAAATGAAAAATGTTTTAAACCAAAATAGCAATAAAACTGGTAAGTTTAGAGACGCGTGACTTTTTTAACTATCTAGTACTTACTAAATGAGTGTACTGCTGCATCTGTGTCTAGCTGCATGTGTGTGTCTTGCTGTATGTATGCGGCCAGCTGCATGTGTCTTGTTGCCCGTGTCTTATCGCATGTCAGTTAGTCTTCATAAGATTAATTCATGTAAACGTTCATAGCTCGAGTAAAATTAACGTGTATGAAGTAAATTGAAAAAATTGCGCAGTTTTCGCAGTATAATTGCGCAAATTAGTTAAGCATAAACTGTAATGTGTTACAAATCATTATTTCTCTAAACTGTAAACTGTAATGTGTTACAAATCATTATTCAAATGTGTTTAGTTTGAAGTTAAATAGGCTCATCGCTGCAGTGACCTTAGCAGGTAACCCTGAATAGTTCTTAAAACTCTTTGCGTAGGTGCAACAAAATTCTTCGTAAATTTTCAAATGAAGCTACATGATCATTCCTGCCCAAATTTACCGTTTACCATCACAAAAAGATACACTTCCTCATCGTATGAAGATTTCTAGCTTGATTTTAGGTCTGTGAATGAGGTTTTTAAGCATTTCCAGTTGTATGAGTTGATATAAATTGCAAAGCATTTTAAAATATTTTGACATTTATATTTGACATTGCTTTACCTCCCCCTAAATAAGTTACGTTTTGCTATGGCAAGTTAACACTATAGCCCTAAATACTTCAATTTCAGTAACAGGTCTCGATTTTTTATTGCTAGTATATATAAATCAATTGAGTTTAATGGAGGGTGAGCGCTAAATAAGCAATACAAGCGGCGCCTGTGAAGCCACAAACGCAATAAAAAGAGGAGAGAGCGGCATAACAAGAGCGACACTCACACTTGACAACACACACACTTGACCATAACACAACACTTGACCGCAACTCGCAATTACGTCGACAGACTTCCAGCCGAAATTTGCCTCAAGTTATGCGAGCACTGAAACCGGCGCAGAATTTTTGCTCAGCTGCAAATCCCTGTTAAGAATTTTCAAAGACAGAGCAGCGTTCATCCACCGCACTCCATCAAGTTTGAAGTGATGAGTGTTCAGTTTTACCTATATTGTTAAGTTGAACCCTGCGCAAGAGAATGTTGTCGGAACATAAGTTCCATGAGTACTTGTATCTGAAAGCAAATATATATATTCAGTTCTGAATTAATTATTTCAATGCTGACTGAAACCAATGTTCCTACAACATTAACTTGTACATGGTTAAACGTACCTGTATAGTTAAAACTGTTTACTGTTACTGTTAAAACTGTTAAAACTTGATAGCTTTAGCATTTACTCCATACTTTTCCTTCGAAAATTCACAATTCAAAATACTACACCCCTACATTTCGCAGCAAACTCATACTGAATGATTTTAGTTTTTCTTGTTCGAGCTAGAACGATAACGATAGCTACCCTGTTCGTGAATTCAAACACATCTGTACTCATTAGCATTAAAAGTTGATGTAGTGAAGGCTCAAGCTCTAAAATACAGATCAATTTAAAAACATAAAACTTTTGAAATAACGCGTCATCATTCTGGTACACAGGCCTCTGTATCGATGTAAACTTTTCACTGCAAGACTCAATTTTACCATGTACATTAATTTTAAGAATGAGCTCCGTATTGAATTCTCCTCATATAGAAAAATATTTTCAGTAGGTTCAAGTTGAGTTACAAAAGACTAAGGCAATATCATTAACGAAAAATTTATTAGCTCATCGAGTTTGGAAAACAAAGATATCTATTATTTTCAGTATGAACGTCTTCCCATGTGATTATCAATGTTTTAGTGTATGTTTTTTATGCATGGTGCAATGAAATGTAAATGAAAATCGCCAGCTGCCATCAACATTGTGTATCACGAAAATTTAGGCAAACATGCACTGGCGTAATGTAATTTCACGATAATAATTTCCCAACTGGCTTTCACTCTCAGCATCCTTGAATTTAATCATAAATCAGGCAGAAATTACTGTAATTTAGGTTCTATTTGTCAAGTTAAAACTGTCTCGATGAGTAGCATCGGTAGTTAAAAAGTCACGTCCTTCATCGGCTGCTTCTCTTGCGGTTGAAAAGTGTCAAGAAGGCATTTTTCGTTCACACTGCGTGCAGTGCTCTTGACAAACAATTTTGTTACAAATAAATGCAATTTTATTTCCTTCTTATTGCAGTACTGATGACTGGACGGTGAGAAAAGTGTAAAACAGAGAACGTATTAGTCGTTACGCTACGTCTTATGTTCATCTTACTCACGAAATTTCCGAAGCATTAAAGACCTACACAGTATATTTACGAACTCATCTAAAATTCATCGAATTCTTTAGCGATCTAAATGATGGTTTTCACACCGACTGATATATGCACTATACTCTCGTTGAAATTTCTGTAACATATAAAACATGAACATTGCCTCGTCTAAAACCGTAATTCATCGTTCTCGTTATTTTAAGAACAATTTTTAATTTTGAATACGAATAGCGCCTACTGTTTCCGGAATGATACGCAACATTTTCGTAACTTACTCAGAGACTGCCCGCAGTCATAAGGTACGATGCAACAGGAAATTTTCCAATCACCGAAACGCAGTGCAACTCTACACTCCATGTGTTTTCAGAGTCGCACCATAAAATGTGCAGGTTCTTTTCATTAGATCTAATTGTTTGAGGGAGGGGAAATGGACGAAGTCTATTCATTTCTAACAGTGCATTCGAAAAATTCCATGAAATGTGTACATGAAATGAAAAATGGATGAGAACTAAATTCAAAAGCGATTACAGAGAAGCCGTCATTCGCAGGATCAACTTGACCGCAAACCACGTTTGTGAAATACAATTGTTGAAATTTCGTGTGAGGGTTAACGTCACAAAAAATTCACGGTTTCTTGTCAGAAGCGCAGGGTTTGTGAAACAATTACTGCAACCTGGTGCATCCCGCAGAAGTTGGACAAGCAACGATGTTTCTTCTATCCATTCAGTGTTTTCGTTTACAGGTCGCAGAAAATTTTCATTTGCTGCGTATTTGATCAGAATGAGGGCCAAAGCCTTCAGGATATAGTTCGAAAATAAAAAAAATAACGACGGGCAAGGTTCCGTTGACCTCAAAACTTCAAACAACTTCAAAATTGTATTAGATATGATTTGATGATTCCTCCAAGATACAAAATATCATTTGTTAGTGTACTATCCCTAATCTCCAAGTTAACATAACAAAAAATTATCCCCTCAGGGGATACAACTATTGTATTCATGGGAATAGGCGCTTCCAGGGGGAATATGTGAAGTCCCGAGCGAAAGGTTAGGTAGGTCTTCCTTTTGAAGGAGAATAGTTTTTTGATTTTGTTACGACCAATCTTTTCGGATCACTGTTGTCCTGTTTATCAGCACCTAATACTTCTTAAACTGTTATCTTGTTTCACATGTATCTTTCCCCACTTCCTGTTTCTATGCACTTTGTGCATAGATTCCGCGCTCCCTAAAGTCCATACTAAATAGTGTTTTCTTCCTCCCTCCCTCCCTACAGAACGCCTTTGTTGCGGTTAGGGAGGCTCAAACTAATGTTTAGTTTAATCTAATTTTATAAAAAATGATAACATATATATACTAAGGAAGTTAAGCCCAAATACGACCCTATCCTATACCCGAGCAGCGAATTGAAAAGCCCGTAAAGCTTCCAATTAGTGAGAGGAGATTGCAACCATCTAATACTTTGACTTACAGTTTTATTGTTGTACAAGTTAAAAACAAAAATAGTCTACTAAAGAGGTATTTTTTTACGGGACTTCATCATGGCAGCAGACATCAATAGTATTCGTCGCTCTAGCAAGTTACTCACCACGCACCAACTGCTGCTTCTAGCAATCAGTAATGTTATCTCGTAGTTATTGTAACTGTACAGCACTGCGATGTGCCGTGAAGGCTTGCCAGCCGTATAGCGTCCCTAATTTCAGAATTAAATAAGTTCAGGTAAGGGATTCGAAAACATCTCAGAATTAAATGTATGTTTCCAGCACCAACAACTTTTCATTTCTATTAAGAGCTATAATCTGGGGTTAGAAGCAGCAACATAACTAAGCAAGCAATGAATAACTCAGCAGAATCGTTGACGTAACCTTTAAGATCGTTTATCTGCTATTAATTCCCCCGTCACTACATTTCCAAAGTCGCAAAAGTTGCCTCTCTACATCAGTTACTTATTTTATGAAAGCTCCCCCATAGGGCGTGCACTAAGATGCAGTGAATTTTAAAACTCATGAAATCTTATTAAAATTTTCCCGCGGCCAAATTTTCCAATATGTTAATAGCTGGAGCTATATTAGCGTTAATCTATTCTGGTGTTGGGGCTCCCTGCTGCTGAAAGGTTACATCACGTAGATTTCGGTGCGCTATGAATGGAGACTATCCCTTAGACTGCTAAGTGCATCTAAATGTGGGTGATACAACCTACCATTAGAGTTACTCTCAAGTGCATCTACATCTGAGTAATGCTATCCATTAGAGTCACTGTCAAGTGCTTTTAAATCTGGGTGATACTATCCATTAGAGTTAGTGCCAAGTGCATCTTAATCTGGGTGGTACTATCCATTAGAGTTACTGTCATGTGCATCTAAATTTGGGTGATACTATCCATCAGACTACTAAGTGCATATAAATCTGGGCGATGCAACCTTCAGCAGCAGCAGCGCACCACACCTGTATGGGGGCTTAGCGCCAGGAGCTCCAGCTATTGACCACAGTTGTCTCGGACGTCACAGTCGAGCACCCGTCGCCGGGGGGCGTCGAGTCCCGGAAGGAAATGCGTTATCAAGTTACGGCTCCGCACGCGCGGAAACGCCAGCGGCGGCAGCGGCAGCAGCAGCGGGAACAACCGCAGCAGCAACAGTCAGGAGCCAATTACGGAGCAATGCGCAGCTCGTGCTCTGGAAAGTTTATGATGTCTTAATAAAATGTTGTCTAGTTGATTTACTTGTGGGGTATATTTTGGGTAAAAGATTTAAATGGTATGAAACCTATGCCTTTAAAGCACTTTAATCGGAAATAGAGTTATGAGAAAAAACACATCGTCGGTGTTTCTAAACGTTCCTAAAATCAACTTGAAGGACAACACGGGAAAGTATATGTATTTTTTGCACAAACGCGGTTGATTAACAAATAAGGTTAGATTAAAAATTGGTTTGGGGATCCTTAAGCACAACGAATGCGTTCGTAAGACACGAAAGCGGAAGGCACGTTTAGTATTTAATTAAGAGATCGGGGGACTCATATACCCTGCGTGTAGATACACCAACATTGGAAGAAGTTTATGAAACAAGATCAAATTTGAAATGTAAAGAAAGAGAAGCAAAATAAACGACAGAAATAACTGAACAAATTTTGACCGTAACGAAACAAAAACCTATCCAATTTTTTATTGTAACAAATTAGATTGAAGTTAATTTGTTTTCAAAGAGAAAAAGGATGAAGGCGCTACTTAGGATAGAATTTTAAGGGAACAGAGAATCTATGCATAAGGTGTGTCCCTGAACAAGGTCCCTTGCATAGAAACAGTATGTTGGGATGGAAGTTTGTGAAACAAAATAAATGTGAAGATGAAAGTAATAGGTGTTAGAAACAGGACAGAAGTGAACAGCAGAAAGATAGTCTGTAAAAAACGAAAAATATGTTCTGTTCTAACAGAAAGTACATTGGGACCTCGCATTTTTCCCTTCGGAGAGTTTCTATTGCAACATTGCAACAAAAAGCAGCCCTACCTAACCTTCAACTCGGGACTTAACATGTTTTTCCTAAGAGCGTTAATTCCCATAGATTCAATAGCTATATCATTGAGGGAAATGCCGAACAACTGTTGATGTAATGAATTATGATGAATTCTATAAGAAATTATAAAATTATTTACTTAGATGAAATAATTAGAATCCAAGTCCAGCATTATTTAGATATACTGCACCGGGACAGGTTACCCCCATGAAAATTGCGAGCGATCAACAGAACATATACTAAAGCAGGTGCAGATAACGTAGTGTCTCTACAACAGGTGGAGGAACTCTAATGACCACATATGTAGCTCTACAGTCTACATCCTTAGTTCAGAAAACATCAGACTCTTCTCTTACTGGACCGTATAATGACTTAAAAACATATATAAAAAATAAAGAACCGTGTAGCGATAATAAAATGATGAAAAAATTATCGGAATTTGCACTAGTATTTGCATATGACTTGGCCCTTTAGCGCCCCGGAAGACCATTTGGGCCTCTTGTAAAAATAGCCTCAAAATATCGCAATTTTTGTAAAATTTCTTCCATAATCTCCACTTTGAAGTTTACTGCCGACTGGCAGTTCCTCCCTAACTTTGATGTGGGTGACAACCAGATGTCAGTGCAAGTCTAATGATGATGGTTGTGATGACTGTAATATGAGTACAAAAACGCTGACGTTAAAGGGTTGCTGACAGTGAACAGGAGTAAATAGCGAAGAACTATGATGAAATATAGAACTTAATTATGCTTTCAAGATATTGACATGAAAATTGTACCTCACGCAACATATAATTCAAAAACCACCGTTCGAAGAAATAGGTGGCAAACTTAACAACTGAAAACAACTGAACGCTAAATTCAAATGCTCAAATTATTCAAGCAACTTTTTGCCAAATGTGGGAAGGTAAAAAGATTGCTATGATCTAAAAAAATGCATTATGTACTCTATATGTGAATTTAATTAGCCAAAGTCCAAAATTGAAGAAGTTCAAGAAGTCTTAAACATTTGACTCATTAAAACATGGAAAAATCAGTGTTTGTGAAATCTATATGTAACTGGCTTAAATGTAGTTTGGAAGCTTCCCAATAATTCAATGCAAGAACATATCCTCATGCAGACTCATTGTTTCGGAAATATGCTTCTAAATTGAATTACACGTTTTCAGCTAAAAGATTTAAACATAAAAACTTGGGAGCCGCATTTTCGATAAATTCAAGTAGCTACAGCAGTATATCTAGCAGCTTATGTTTTTCTACACTATCTTGACTGCCTACGCTGCGCGTCTTGTTGGCTTTTTTGAGGAAATGAGTATCGAGGTCTGGTGCTGAACACTCAGCCTGTGGGAATTCTGTCGGGTTTCCAGATGCTGAGTGCTTTTTGAGCACAAATTCTGTTTGGAAACCACCCTAATTCTGTTCGAGAAAGGCCAGACTCTATGCGAAAAAAACTAATTCTATTTAGAAAAGGCCTAGTTCTATCTTGAAAGAGCACAGATTCTGTTTGGATAAAGCACCAACTCATTCAGGAAAACGTCCTGGTTCTCTTTGTGCGAGTGATAGTTGTTTGGAAAATGCTTAAATCCTTTTAGGAAAAGACCGTGATTCTTTTTGGAAAATGCCACCATTCTGTTTTTGAAGGCCATATTTATGTTCGAGAAAAAGTCCTTATTTGAACAAAACATTTCCAAGAGACCTATGCTTGGCATAGCTCGTAGCGTAGCTAAGTCGATCTAAAGGAACTTACGCTGCCAGCATTACCGCTGTGAGTGACGATGTACATAAGTGGCAAATTCAACAAAAGTGGTTGCTGCAAGTACGCTTCACCCTCACACGAAATGAGAAAACCTCAGACCAAACGTAACCATGAAGTCCCCCGTTGTGCATGTACGACTGATACATTCTACCTTAATAGATTATTTTCCTGAATGATGGTGTAATGTTTAGGCGCATAATTTTATCTGTAAGATATAATTAGTTGTATCATCCGCAGGAGATCTCAATTCAAGCATATTTACTTAAAATAAATCATAATTCTTACTAGCTTCTTTAATGTGTCTGTGCAATTTCTTTGATTCTCACTTGGAGAGTTTTAAAATTACATTTACCTATAGAAAAAATTAACTACGTTTGTTTATAAAAACAATCATAAAAATTTATGGATAAGACTACAAAGGTGCACAGCACATTTGTTGCCGCAGTCTTGGTCTCTGAGTGTAAATATTTGCGTCGAAATTATTTTATTTACGTATTGTCATCAGTAAGCAAAATATAATTTTTGCTGAAAATTAATAAGGTAAAATTTCGTTGAAAATAGCGAGAATAACATCAATTATTCAACGCGTGGACTTTGAGTAAAGCTGACGACTATTTCACTGCGCTTTATAACTTCATTTCACTCGTCTATGTAGTAGCTGATATAAAACTTTCAGCGTTGAAAATTAGAGGACAATTTTTTATAATGCATCCTATAATGAACAAGTCATTATGTTTCTTAGGAAAATGAATTAAAGTGGTCACGTGTTCCAAAATGATCACTCACAAAATCTGTTCTTTCACTTCTCAAGTATTTTCTTTCTAAAGAATTCAGAAATTTCCTCTATTTCTCTCGGTGGCTCAAAAATTTTCGGCCTTGCTAATTTCCAACACCTTATTGTGAAATTGTTGAATTCTGAAGTTAATTTTAGAACTTTTTCTCGCTGCTCTCTACATTACATACAAAAAGTAAAAAATAATTTATTGATGACTAAAGGAGTTGACTTCACAGCCGAATTTTTCAACTAACTAACTTCCAATTTTGTAGAGCACGTATTCGTTTACTAAAGACGGGGTCCAGCCACCAGCATCGCTGTTGGTGCATTCAATTCCATCGAGTGACCTACATTCTTGACCACTAATGCTTGCCTAATGGCGGCAAGACGGAAATAATCACTGCCTAATTTTGTTAGTTACAACGCGTAATGACTAAAACAATGGAAAATATTTATTACAAGGCCACGAATTGACGAGGACAAGGGCCTGGCCTACGTCAGTGGAGGTCTGAGTAGGAAAATATAATGCAACTAACTATCAACATCATCAAACATTAATAACCCCACCATTTCATGCGAAGCCGAAACAAGTGTATCCAACTTTAATTTTACGATATAATTTTATTTGAGGCATGTGAAAAATACACCTAAATATATGGGAGATAATGGTATTAAAAAAGGTGTATTTCACAATGAAAGTTTTCACGATTGAAAATATGAGTTTTGGGATCCTAATATCTTTTTTAAAGTTGTCTCCTAATTCTTTCTTTTCCTACTTAGAATAATGAATTAAAACATAGAAGCAAACGTTTATTTGAATAGACTAGCATAATGGGCAAAACAGAACGTTTTTTTGGGGTTTCACCATAAGCAGTTTTCTTGCAAAACGTAAAACTGCAGTTAAACAAAACTCCAGTGCATGCATTTCCTTCGACAATCAGTGCGAAAACCTAAGTAATTCTGTCAAAAAATTACAGACAATTTTCATATTAAGTTGAACATTGGAAGTTTGGGTTCCTTTACTAACGAAAGGCTCGTAAAACACATCCGGATTATCAAAATTTTCAGCCAAGTTTCTTACTCACTAAAATCGAACCATTTTCGAGCCATATATGAAAAAGTTGTAAATATAGCGTTGCGATACATCCATGATACGCATTACAATTCTTTTCGTTCGATTATTTTTTTGAAGATGCTCTGATGGGGAAACATAAGATTCTAGAAGTCTGTTAAAATTAAAACAAAAATATTTTGAAAATTATAATGGTAAGAAATGGACAACATATTCGTAATCTACGAAGCATATTTTAAAGAAAGGCAGTGTAACACTTTGGGGAATCTAAGAGCTCTGTTAATGTTACATAACGTGTGCGGCAAGCTTCAATAAATTTACAGGGGTTAAGTTCGTTATGCTTGAGACAGTCGCATCTGAAAGCATGCGCAGTAGGCGATGATAAGAAGAAGGGCTTGTACAAAATGTCATGTTCTGACTGCGCGCAGTTAACATCGCAGAGACTGGCCGATAAGCCCATTAGAGAAAAATTGAACAGTAGAAAGCCTGCAGCCTAAATAAAGAAATAAACATCTACCAGCACACACAAGAAACCAGTCACGGAATGGACTTCGAGAATATTTAAATACTGGCTCAAGAACAACCCTTTCATCACAGCATGAATGGTGTAACCACGTAAGATGTAACCACAGTTGAAGCCGCAAGTGTTGCTCATCTCGTGCTATCAGTAGAGCTAGATATTCCAAATTGTACCTCTCTGCTCTTCTGTGATGTATCCTTCTTCAATTCTGAGGTAAAAGTCCGCTTATTACATTTATTCATACATTTTTTGTAATTAATTTAAGATATTCGTCAAACTTGATATTTTCCTATGTGAATCTCTTTGGAAAAATAAGCGGAGGAAATTTTATTTCGATCAATATCATATATACACTGCAACTCGTATCATGACAGCTTTTTTCTTGTTAAGTGCCTTGAAAATAGATCGATCTTAATAAGTAAAAAGCTTGGCGAGAAATATTTGATAAAATAAATGTGTTTTATAAGCCTTTACTTAGTACTTCTTCATTAATAATATTGGGATTAAATACTGCTGTGAGTCGATGATATTTCTTGATGATTATTCATTTTTGCATATTCTTGAGAAATGTATTATACTCTGTTTGAACTCATCCAATGAAACATATATATATTCAAAACATGTACTGAAGAAACCCTCTAACAAAAGCGACACTTGCGACACAGTAAACGGAAAAGAACGTCTGGTCTTCCAATGGAAAACAAGAAAAGTTTACTAAATAATCCAGGTGTTACGGGTAGAGAACACCGACCAGCAAAGAAACTCTGGCGTGTCACATACTCAATTTCAAGTAGAGTGGGCAATTACGACCAACTCGAAATTAAACATATCAAGACACGTCCGAAGTGTTCTTGTGCTCAGTGGTCGCTGAACGTATCCAGCTCTAATGAAAACGTTATCATTGCTACAACTACTCTAGAAAATCTATTTCCAATATTAACAGATCAGTAACTTTAGGGAACAGATTAAGAAGATTATATTTCGATGAAGTGGACTTTTCAACATAAATATATTTATTTACGTTTTTTTGTTTTGCAACAGTCGAATTTTTTGTCAGAAAAAAAGTGAGAAGTGTGTGACAAACGTAAGATCCACGCTTCACTATTTCTCGAGTATAAATATGTTTTGAATGAGGAGTATTATTAAGGTAGATACACAAGATGATCACGGAAATTGTAGTCACTAACTTTAAATATTGATGACATTATGCACCTACGATACATGATGTGATAAAAAAATTAAAGGAGTAGCAAGGATCAAAGCTAAAAAATACGAGTATATCCGAATCAAAATGTTGTAAAGTGTCATGGATATAGATACAATTTTTGTGGGTGCCCTGTATTTGCTTAGTGTCCTCATCTAAATGATAAATGTGGTAAAAATTCAGGATGCAGTGAATACCGTTCGGTGACTTCTGATTAAGGAACACCTCAAAGATTATAGTTATTTTTGTTTTGTTTTTGTGAACCACCCTGTATAAAAACACACATTTGGTTGCTGGGCTCTATCTTAATCTGTTCGTTCTTCAGCCATCCTATAACCTGGATACCTACCTAACCAATAAACAACGACCGCCAATTTACGCTTTTGAGTTTTGAATTAATTCCTAAGTTTTATCCCAGGAACAGAGGAATGAAAAAAAAGACAGGACTCGAATTTTCGATCCCTGAGCGTGATGTGGACAGGAAAATATGACGGTATCTCAACACCATTGCAAAACCCTCAAATGCGCCAAAATAACGAACGCTTAACAACCTCTCAGGCTCATGCACCTTAAAATAAGAGAAATGTGTCTATGACCCTCACTAATAATCGTATCTCCAGCCCCCTTCCTCCGCGTAAAGATATCCCGGCTCCTCGCTTGAGCTATAATGTCTTACAAGTTTATCCCAGTTTCCCCAAGGACAACCCAGGAGTAATAGAGACTTTATATCGGTGATTTAGTTTGAACACGCTAATGACGAATCAGCAGCAGTGCGTGTGTGAGGTGTGAGCGAAGGCTGAGAAATCAGCAAGTATGATGATCGTGAAGAATTTCTCATGAAATGCAAGTTGCAGGCATCACCGTCATTAAATGCAACGTTTCACTGAAACATCACAAGTTCAGTGTTGGCGAGCGGAAGCTGTTAACAGCGCACATGACATTTCTAGGGAAGGCGCGCACAATGCTCCATTAGCGAGCACGAGACTAGATCGAGCTGCGATTTTTCCTGGTCCGTGAAAAATAAATTGGCTCTGACTGAAAGACCAAAAATTACAATTGATGGTCAAAGAAATGAGTTAACTCAATCTTTCAGGCTTTTTATATCGATTTGAGACTTTTTAAACGGGGTTTTAACCTTTCAATCTACAAAGAATGGAAAAGGGGGGGGCGAGGTCAAGTCTATTGTTCATTTATCTTTTGATTTTTCCATGTAGAACGTTCGTTTTGTAGAAAAAAGGTTACAGTGATTAGAATGAATTTCCCGTATTAATTCCCGTCTGATACCTTGGCCAAAATTTTATACATTTTCAAAAATTTACAGAGGTGGCAAATCAGATAAATTAATTTCACAGCAACTCGACATAACGTGCGAACACTAATATGAATAGCCACATTGAACGCGTTGCTGTGTAACATATCATTGCAACTCAAATATAATTTCTTCGAGTGCTTATGAGCATAAACAAAAGTAGCTCAAGCTGTCGCGAGATCACCTGGAGCCAGAGTGCAATTCTCTACAGCCCCCGTCAGGGTTGCTGCACGCAAGTAATGGTAATCAGTTTTGGTGGCGGGAGGACACGGCCAGCCACTTCCGGTGACCACGCATGCGCGACGATGTGGCCGCAGGCTATTGGCTCGTGCTGGCCTCCCTCAGGGGGTCAGGTGCGGGGTGGGGAGTGTCGGGTGCTGCTGCAGCAGTTCTTGAGGAGCTAGATTATTGTAACGGAAAACGTGTGGGAGTAATCTTCTTAATTTATTACCGTAGGGTGCTGCAAAGAGCTTGATGTAGTTTTCTGCAAAGAAAGCGGTAGGGATCATTCTAAAAATGGGGGAAGGGCTGCGGCTGTGGGAAGATAGAATTATTCATTTGATATGCTCGGTTATAAAGGTACGTTTTGGCACTGTTCAAATGCCTCTAACTCCGTTCCAAAATGGTAATACGATTGTGCTTGAGCGACACCAAAAACTCAAAGCCTGGAAAACAACCCCACAAATAATTGGATTATATTATATTAGTTTAAGCCTCCCTAACCGCTAGAAAAAAAGAGCGAGTCGAAGGGAGGATGGAGGAAGGCAGCATTTAGTATGGAGAAAAGGGAATGTGGAATCTATGCAGACGGGACATAGAAACAGTAAATTAAGAAAGAAGTTCAAGAAACAAGATAAAAATTGAAGAAAGTATTAGATGCTGGAAAACAGGACAGCAGTGAACCGAATAGAGGTGGCCCTTTAACATGACAAAAAACATTTTATGGCAAATGAAGGCCTACCCGAGCTGAGTCACACATTTTCCCCCTGGGAGTGCTTATTCCCATAGATACAATAGTTGTTTCGCCCTAAGGGGGGGGGGGGGAATGACCCACAAAATTTACTTAAAACAGAAAGTCATAAGTCGATATTGAGCTTGCGGCACCAGCTAATCGTACACAATAGTCTCTGTGAGAAAAATAGGCAATGATTAGTCATAATTTTGCTCTTTGCGGCGCATAGTAAAGCTTCTTTACCACAGGACGAGAAGGAACTCTTTATAAAAACATATTCATCACGCCATGGGAAGATAAATTTTCTTTCATGTTGGAAAATTATTCATTTAATAATTACACGTAATTATTATTATTTAATTATTATTTAATTACGTAATTTTTTGCTGGTCGAGGATAGATGGGACTTATAGTACCGCCAGTTGAGCTAAATTTAATCATTAAATTTGCTCAAGAAGCAGGTGAAACGACAAAAAATGAATGATGCATCGACGTCTTGGCTCAAACGCGTTTCTCGATTGTTTTTCGCCAGAGGGAGTTATCGAGTCTGATGAATAGTGTAAGGCTAGAAAGTTGCAACACTTCCTTAGCATGCAAAGTGAAAACCAATCGACCTCAGTCTTTGGAGCTTCACAAGGTAAACAATTATCGCATTTTCTTTAAGGTCTAAACTCTTTAATATAGAGGAAGTGAACTAGGTGTCAAATGGCAGAAAAAACACTCGATCATTACTCCAGTTAGCCATGAGGCTTCCTCAGATTTCTGTTCGTAATAATTTTAACCGATCCGTTCATCGTGATAGTGAGAGACTGAAATTCTCATTTTGCAGAAGCCGAAATAAGGCAATTATTCTTCTGGAAGACAATTGAGCTCGCATGTTATTTTTTTAATTTTGAAAAAATAGTCTTCTAATTTTTGAGAAGTATCGATCTGCACAACTTAATTGTGCTCAGTTCTTAGCAAGCTTAGCTTCTGGCAGTATACAATTTAGTACTCTGAGGTTTAATAACTAGTGTTTATTGTAAAACTGTGTAATTTTGAATTTCGTCGGGCTACTAGCACAACACACTACATAATGTGGTGTCGCTCTTCAAGACTATGCAGAAATGTAGCAATGGCTGAATTTCCGCGTTAGCTATATAAGCCCAAGACCCAAATGACTCATTTAGATCAAGTAAATGTACCTACTGCCTTCTTGCAAAAAAATGCTAAAATTTAAAGGTGGATTTCAAAAGGTTTGAGTTGCGCTAGCACTTGCCTAACATGACATGAGAAAGATTCGAACATCCAATAAATACTGCTACTCTCTCAATTCATAATTTACGTCTCTGGATAACATTGAGAATATGGAATGACAATTAGGAATTATGGACCTCAAAAAAGCAGATGACATTGGTAGAAGGCGGTGCTCTCTTAAATGGGTAGGACGTACAGATACCGAAGCAATTATAATGCAATTGGAATTCTTAACGCACCCCCTGATTTCACTGCTGCAAGACCACATGGATGACTCAGAGAGTAATTACACGAGACCAAATCATATTTAGTGCTAGCTCTGATGTATAAGCATGAATTGGATTGAGAAAATAGCTTTGTTTGAAAATTCTGAAAACTGTTTTTTTCTTCAGCTGCTGAAGCTCATTTTGAAAAATGAAGATGAAAATGTGATTGACCAATCATACGTTTCATTCAAATTGACAACTCTTCCTCGAGATTAAATGAGTTATCTAAAGAACATTATTTGATATAAAAAGTTATTTTGCCTCAAGTATACTTAGATCCCAATGAATGAAGGATCCATTCATCCATCGAACTGTACAAGAGTAAATAAGGCGTGTATATGTGGGTATGGAAAGGTTATTAGGCTTCTCCTGACGTATTACCCAGCCTCCTAGTGGCACGTCGACGTGGTATATACATATCATAAGGAATATCGGACGCTTATGTTCCAAGTTGAAAGTTCAGATTTCAAATCCTTGTGGTAGAGTCCTTAGTTTGAATGGTAAATGCAGTACACTGAGAAAAAATTTGTCCCAAAACCGGCACACTTTTGTGTCAAGTTGTCCCAAAACCGGCACACAAAAGTGTGTCAACAATATACATAATCAGTCTCTGTATTTTGACACAATTTTGTGTGCCATGGGCTTATACGACACTTTCAAGTGTGCCAACCATGACACACTCAACGTAATTTAATTTAATTTCACTTAAATATTTCACTTTTTAGGCTGGCAACTGATTACACTAATGTACAGATAATGTCTAATAATTAGAGGAAAAAGTAGCTGAGGTATCAAGGTTTTTGGCAAAAAAACAAAAACTAAACACTATTCGGCCGGTTTTCTACAAAAAATGTTGAGCCATTTGAAACGTGAATACATGATTCAATTCTCTCAACTGCTTTAATATGCGGTTAAATGAAATATTTAAATGAGTATCGAGATATTTCTGAATGATCGTTTAACACACACAAATGTAGCTCACTCAGTGTTTCTCTCAGTGTAGCTCACCACCATCGCCCATCGCTCCCGTGTTACGATCAGT
This sequence comes from Morinoia aosen, assembly GCA_030386875.1. Taxonomy (NCBI): domain Eukaryota; kingdom Metazoa; phylum Arthropoda; class Malacostraca; order Amphipoda; family Talitridae; genus Morinoia; species Morinoia aosen. The sequence goes on along the minus strand of CM059573.1, from coordinate 18,828,282 downwards.
GTATATAGCGATGAGGTGCGCTGTTACTGGAAGTAAATAAAGGAGCTGGGAGCTGTGAACGGATCTGCATAGCAAGGGTTGGTCAGTAGAACAAGAGTAGGAACTAAACAGTAAGAAATTCAACACGCGATACTATGTTTAACATGCATTGCTCATTTTAATAGTGTAAGACTTAATTTTCAAGTGACCGCCTAAACGTGGAGCTTTTATTTGCTGTATATGAACAACTACATGCAAATAAAAATTCCGATGGAAATTTATCTTTGGAATGGGAAACTGCAGCCAAGATAACCCTATGTAAAATTCAAGTTTTTTAAAACTCTTGAGCGAAACGAATTTTCAAATAAATCCCAGGTTCTAATTAAAATGGTGAAAAATTTCTACTTAGTTTTCATGAAAAGTCGATTCTACACGAACCATAAACGTTATTTCTTAACACAAAAAATATCCACATTTTGAAAAAAATACACTAACCAAAAAGTAAAGTCCATTGGTGGACGCGTCACAGGAGCTAAATTGCACGTGCCACATTATATTTAAGTGGTATTTCCGGTCTGCTCTCGGGAGCGCAAAGTTACGCTTCAGCTCTGCTCCGTAGCATGAATACGGCAGTGCAGGAGTCCAGTCCTGCTTTCACTGTGACGCTTTACTGTAGCCTGAGTGTAGCCCTTGAGTGTAGCCCATGAGTCCATGAGTCCTTGTTGAATGTAATTTAGCCCTTGACTTTAGCCCTTGTTGAATGTAATTTAGCCCTTGAGTGTACCCTTTGTTGAATGTCATTTAGCCCTTGAGTGAAGCCCTTGGAGGTAGCAATTGAGGGTATTATCAGTCAAACACCTAGTTTTACGTATCTTCCACAAGCTGTAGTTTTAGAAAGTTATTTTGTACCTTTTGAGTGTAATTTAGCCCTAGAGTGTAGCCCTAGAGTGTAGCCCTAGGGTGTAGCCCTAGAGTGTAGCCCTAGAGTGTAGCCCTAGAGTGTAGCCCTCTTTACTGCACCCCTTTACTGCACCCCTTTACTGCACCCCTTTACTGCAGCCCTTTACTGCAGCCCTTTACTGCAGCCCTTTACTGCAGCCCTTTACTGCAGCCCTTTACTGCAGCCCTTTACTGCAGCCCTTTACTGCAGCCCTTTACTGCAGCCCTTTACTGCACCCCCTTACTGCACCCCCTTACTGCACCCCTTTACTGCACCCCTTTACTGCACCCCTTTACTGCACCCCTTTACTGCACCCCTTTACTGCACCCCTTTACTGCACCCCTTTACTGCACCCCTTTACTGCACTCCTTTACTGCACCCCTTTACTGCACCCCTTTACTGCACCCCTTTACTGCACCCCTTTACTGCACCCCTTTACTGCACCCCTTTACTGCACCCCTTTACTGCACCCCTTTACTGCACCCCTTTACTGCACCCCTTTACTGCACCCCTTGCTGCACCCCTTGCTGCACCCCTTACTGCACCCCTTTACTGCACCCCTTTACCGCAGCCCTTTACTGCACCCCTTTACTGCACCCCTTTACAGCCCCCTTTACTGCAGCCGTTTACTACAGCCCTATACTACAGCCCTTTACTACAGCCCTTTACTACAGCCCTTTACTGCAGCTCTTTACTACAGCCCTATACTACAGCCCTAAACTACAGCCCTTTACTACAGCCCTTTACTACAGCCCTTTACTACAGCCCTATACTACAGCCCTATACTACAGCCCTTTACTGCAGCCCTTTACTGCAGCCCTTTACTGCAGCCCTTTACTGCAGCCCTTTGCTGCAGCCCTTTACTGCAGCCCTTTACTGCAGCCCTTTACTGCAGCCCTTTACTGCAGCCCTTTACTGCAGCCCTTTACTACAGCCCTATACTACAGCCCTATACTACAGCCCTTTACTACAGCCCTATACTACAGCCCTTTACTACAGCCCTTTACTACAGCCCTTTACTGCAGCCCTTTATTGCAGCCCTTTACTGCAGCCCTTTACTGCAGCCCTTTACTGCAGCCCTTTACTGCAGCCCTTTACTGCAGCCCTTTACTGCAGCCCTTTACTGCAGCCCTTTATTGCAGCCCTTTACTGCAGCCCTTTACTGCAGCCCTTTACTGCAGCCCTTTACTCCAGCCCTTTACTCCAGCCCTTAACTGCAGCCCATTTCTGCAGCCTATTAGGTTTGGCTGCTTGCTCCAGCGTCCTGCTGCTGACATAAATTGACTTATTCTGCATCTATTAGCGATTTCATGGAATATGTATTTTCCAGTACTAAGTTTTATTCATGCCTATACGTGAAAACTCAACGAGAGACTGGACTTCCAACAACTGCAACAATGTTTATCGTGAAAGCTATAACTGCAAATTTTTTTTTGGCTCGGCATACATTTAAATCTATATCAGAGCCTGCGATTTTGCTCTCGGCAGTTGAATGAAGCCTCACCTACCTCGCGTGATGCACCTTCTCTCAAGCAACGGTATTTGTGAGTAAGCTCACTCACATTTACGTTGTGAGAAACTTGACATTATGTTATTCACTGATTATTGTGAGGAATCAGACCTAAATGATAGGGACTGATATGATGAGAAATGAATATTTAATTTTTTCAATTTAAATTTAGAACTGTTAAAATTATTTAGTTTTATTGAGAAGATGTTGCACCTCACTGGTCATCAATTCCGATTACAATATCAAATAAACCAGCATATGATAGTATACGATAATTTACGATATTATACGATAATCTACGATAGTATACGATAATCTATCATATTATACGATAATCTATCATATTATACAATAATCTACGATAGTATACGATATTATACGTTAATCTACGAAAATCTACGATAGTATACGATAATCTACGATATTATACGATAATCTACGACAGTATACGGTAATCTACGATATTATACGATAATCTACGATAGTATACGATATTATACGGCAGCTTTTGTAGATTAACAGCAGTATTTGAAGCTCTGAACATACCTGACATCTTTTGAAATAATATTCTCTAACGTCCTTGCGGGAATAATTCATAGAATACGCAATAAGTAATCATAGGTATTAGAACTTGATAAAATGAATAATTTCACTACATGTATGTATAAATAAAAACAGCTCGAGGCATCAAATAACTGTAAAACATATTTCAAACAATTTCATAAAACTATACTATTAAAAATATTTCAAATAAAACATTTTTCAATAATTCAAAGTGACTACACGCAGAAAAAATTTGCAAAAAAAAATAAACCACTAGGAACAAAAATAACTAAACATTGTAGACAAATTGGTAGACGTAATTAAAGTAGAAAAGATGATTTTTTGTTTCTTAAAGCGAAGATTTATATACGGCAAGTGCTATAATAAACTGTATACAATTATACATAGATACCAGAACTTCTATTTTTATGCAGTTTACTTAATTTACGCAAGTGAGATTCTTTATGACTCTGCAAACAAGAAGATGTTTGAAATTTCTACAATTACACCCTGGGTGTAACTGTGACAATATTTGTAACTGTGTGACAATAATACAAAAAAACGCTTACCACAGGTTAACATCTAGCTTCAGTTTTAGTTTTCTGGGATCAAAACATTTGGGAGCGCACGAGTGCAATCAAGCTAAGCAGTTCAGGAATGACAAAGGAAGGAAAAACTCGGCATTGTTCTGGAAAGGGTACTTACTTTTGAAGCTCTGTTCAGTGGCTTAAGTTTCCCTATTTATGCCATTAGTTGAGCACCAAGACTTAAAAGCCCTGGAAAATAGCCGTTTACTTTTTAGAAGTCATTAGGAAGACACGCGGCGTCGCCGCACTCGGCAACAAAACACGAGCGCATTGCGCACGCGCGCTTAACCTTCCACCGCTGCGGCTCACCTCTGAACGCAGGAACCGTCGAGACCCATAAGGAGGGTCTTGTGGGCGTTTTTATTGTATTTTTACATTTTGTGAAAGAGTCGAAAGTAATCTTGGTACACAGCAGAAATGAATGAGCTGCCTTGGCTGTCGGGAGTTTCTGCGATATGGAATGTCATTGGAATGACGTTAAACGTTTTTGTGATTGATCAAGAGGTATTTGCCGTTTTCACTCTGCACTTGTTTTGGGTTTGAATGACATAGCGATCCCTGAAACACACTTTAAATTTTGGAAGATTTTCATTCGTTGAAGATTTATCTAGAAACGACCATTTTCTACATTTTCAAAGCAACTTCGTTCATCTCAAGCAATTTTCTACTTTATTCCTGGCTAAAAAAACAATTAGGTTCCCTTCGTCAAAAGCAAATTCTGCTAGTGAGAACATGAAACGTTTGTCAAAATTATCATTCAGACAAGAAGTCTAGTGTTAATAGCAATTTTTCAGTCAAGTTTATCATACGAGTACAACCGCTCACACTACTTTTTCTTGACTATTTTCTTCATTTAAACTCGAGACTCGAGATATCTTTCACTCAGTTCGAGCGAAAGTTGAGGAAGGCGAGGAAAGAGAATGCGAGTCTTAATGCTACAGAATGTCATCACTCACAATTTTCCAATAAATAATTTTGATTCCCACAAATTTTACTCGTAAAACATTTCTTTAATTCATTTCGACTTTTAGGCGCTCGTGACGCGCAGTAGAAGCTCCAGCATGGGATCGCCGATTTCGGCTGGAACGTCACATTTTGCAGAAAGGCCGCGCGGTTGGTTTTCACCAGAGAATTTCTCCAAAATGAATTCAGGAGTGACTGCTGCTATTCGTCGTGAAATGGATGACCTCATGCCCTGGGGGTGCTCAGGAGGTCACCGTGGTTTTCGAATAGCGTGCGGCGAGGCGCTCGGGTGTCTATAGTTCACAGGAAATTGCGCCTGATTACGACTATGGACGGAGCACTAATGAAGTCCCAGGATTAATTTGAACATTTGAATTATCTTGTCCAATAGCACCAATGCTTTCTTAGTAACTTAACGCCTTGCTAATTTTTCGTAGAAATAGAGGTATGCAGGGAATAAAATTCTAATTAGTAACCTTTTGAGAAAAATTCTGCTAAAAATAGTTTAATATGGTGTTCTTAGACGAATGTTGAGTCTGCAACAAATTGCAGATAATTCAAGTGGTACATAATTTTACGATTTAGTGTTACTTACTGTCCACCAGAAGCAAGTTGATGGAAAATATGTTCTAGCATCTTTAAATTAAGCTTTGGTAATCTTTAATTCACAGATTCACGCGCAGAAAATTAAACCTTTTTTTAAATGAAGAATAATTTCGGCAATCATCGATTTCAAACTTAATTGAATTAATTAATTAGAAATAAACTGCCTAAAAATACAAATACTTGAACGTTATTCGGTAATAGACTCATAACACAAGGAACGAACATAGCAATCGAGCTCACATTTTTAATGACATGTCTGATTCATGAGAAATATATACTATTAACTATGATTCACTATAAGAACAAAATATTAAATCCGCGAAATAAATATATCGTTTCATGGTTATCTAAAAGTCGCCCGTTAGATGACTGCACACAGCACTGACTGCTGAACACACCTCTGACGAACCGCTGCACGTTGCCTACGAGGGGTTCCACTACGAGGGTTTATACTGCTAGGGGTTTATTGTACTACGAGGGGCTAGTTGTACTACGAGGGGTTATTCGTACTACGAGTGGTTGTACTACGAGGGATTATATTACGAGTGGTTGTACTACGAGGGATTATATTACGAGTGGTTGTACTACGAGGGATTATATTACGAGTGGTTGTACTACGAGGGATTATATTACAAGTGGTTGTACTATCGAAGACCATGCATTAATATAAGACTGCTAATTTTTCAGATAATTTTTTTTTCATTTATTCAGCAGTGATCTCATGCATAAGCAGAATATGTAATGGATAACAATATTGAACTTCCAATGTTAAAACAAGAATTTTGAGGAGAGAAAATTATTCTTAAGTTATATTATAACACAGAAAAATTACTTTGAGCTGGAGACACAATTCACCATACATGCAGAACATAACAGAAAACCATTATACTTAAGCTAACTCCTCCGAGAATGGGATGCAGTTGAAATTTTTTCATGTTAAGCCCGGAAAGTACATTTAAAAAACATGGAAACTCAAATTCGTCACACTCTATTTGAACACATTTCATGCCTTGCTGAATCAACAAAAGTGTCTAGATCAGATCGGGTTAGATGAACTGTTAGTTCAAACATCCCTAACCACAACAAAAACGTTACCCTATGAGGAAGGAGGAATGCTTCATTTAGTTTGAAATTAAGGGAGCGAAGTATCTATGCGCAAAATGTGGCCCCATACCCAGCACACATAAACAGTAAAACTGATTTTTTTTTTAAATTAAAAGCTGAAGAAGAAATAAAAATGGCAGTCGTAGGCTGAAAAAGGTGATCGGTAACAAAACAGCCAGCCTATTCTATTTCAACAGATAGGGACCTAGCATCTTCCCCTTGTGAGGTCTAATTCTTATAGATATAATAATTGTGCCACCTTGCTAAGTGAACGTCGGTAAGTGAACGTTGGTAACGTCTCGATTGGTTCTAGCGAGACCTCGACTAGCTGAAGATACAGTAGTTCTCGCTGCAGAACCTCAAAATCCCAAATTATGCTAACGATGAGTCGTATTCCAGGATTTCTTAACCGACTCACGTTCTAATAAATTCTCAGAGTGTTATTGGAAATATCTTCTGCTTTCATGTTCGTACCGAGAATACAAAAACGAACATATCTAAAAACTGCAACACACGGTCAGCTGCACCGGCAGTTGGGCAACGTCGCGCGGTGATGAAATCAGAGTAAAAAATATCTTCGCAGTGCATTTTGGCGGAAAATATGATCGTATGGACTGAATAACATAAATTTTCGAGGTCGTAAGTCCATTTCATAATATTTACAGGATATATAGCCCAGTTTGACTGAACGAACCCAGTGCACAATCGTTCATTTACCCCCTCCCCCTCCCCTACAGGGCCACATCACTGCCCCCCGGCCCACATTAGCACACTTCTGGGCTTTAATTCTCGAGTGTGCATGACATTTCCAGACGTCATTACAGAGACCTTCCGTTCTTTGTTGACCTCACGGATTTCCGGTAAAATTTTCAAGACTATTGGAGCTAAAGAGTTCAGGCACCTCTGGCAGCCGCGCAACGATCGAGTGCTGCTTTCTGAAGACTTTTGAAATGAGCTTTCATACAAGAAACAATGGCCAACAAACGCGTCGTAAATTTTAAAAGAAAAAGCTATAAATGAAACAGAAAATTCCTTATAAGAAAAATAGAAACTCCTGTAAAATTATACGATGAATTAAAACAAAGAGGTCATTTTATCACGGACTAGAACTATGGTCTCTCGAAATCATAAGAAAATGATTATTCATCATTTTCCATGCCTGATTAGATCATTTCATATCCTCCACTCCTGATTAGACCATTCCATAATATTCTTAATTCCTGATTTAACCATTCCCTTCGTAATTAGACCATTCCATTATAACCTCCATTCTTGATGAGACGGTTCCATTATATCCTTTATTCCTGCATAAGACTATTCCATCATATCCTTCATTCCTCATTAAACCATTTATGAATATCTTTCGACTGCCTTAAACCGCACTTTACCTTCAGATACTCATCGATCACACATGGTCAGTTTCACTAGTGAATCATGATACTAAGAAAAACATTATAAGCCAAGCGAAAACTAAAAATAAACGGTTCAATTTTTTTGCGACAGATGCGCTGCATCGAAGCAAGAAGCTTTAAACTTTCGTTTGGGAACACCACTTGATTAGTTCATGGGTTAACTATACTGCTTGGTTAGTTTAATTCCTATCTCACGTATTACCTGGGTACTTCGTATCCTACTTAATTTTCTATCAGCTGAAATCGCATTTATTGATTTATTAGTTAATGCCTCATTCTATGTTTTGATTAGTGGGTCATTAATCGTTTGATTATTCACATTTCACATTAATCTACTGTTCATGCTTCATCAATGTTGCTGTCTAGAAATCACAGGGCAGTTTCATAAAACGAAAACGACGACAAGTACGACAAAAAGAATGATGCGTTTTTCTAAGTGGAAAATACAAAATTTACCATGACTGGTAAATTTGCATTTATTTAAAAAGACGTCAAAAACTTACACGTTAAATACACGACAAAAACTTTCTACTCACATCCAAGTAACAGAGGGTAACTGATCAGGGAACTTAATTTTCACAAACATCATAATTTTGGCCATCATTAAGACGCACCAATCTTTTGAGGCAGCTGCCATCTACCTTGCGAACGAGACATACTTGATAGATTTTAACACAGATCAACAGACTGGTTTTAGGAAAAATGGCGTTTATGGAGTTGTCTTTAATATACCCGACAGATGGAAAGGCCTTAGTTTGAAGAACACGATGGTTAATCCAATATTGTATGAAAACAAACTCCATTGGTGACATCTACTCTTGATCGCAATGTGAGTGCGATGTTCTTGCGTACGATCATCGCGGGAGATGTCTATGCTAAGTCTCCCTGAACAGAAGCAATGACATTGATCTCATAAAATATTATTCTTCCAGATTTATGGGAGAGCTGAGTTTACTCAAGTCATTGTTTTGATCTTGGAAAACTTACACTAAATAGCGCTGGAAAATTTATGGTACCTGTCCTACCCAACAGTTATTTCTTGTCTGATGCTTCCACAGTTAGTGTGTGTCTCACTACTTAAAATGTAACCAATTCCTCAAGTAGTTCTGAGTAAATTAACATTTTTCATTTAGATATTTGTCTAATTGAGCTTAAGTTCTTCTGCAAAGCACCATTCAATTTGCTACTGTATCAGCACATGTCTTATATTCTGATAATAAGGCATAAACAGGAAAAAATTTTCTTTCAATATTTCAGTTGGGTCCTTTGCACAATCGAAACTGCTGACAATCAGCCATGGAGTACCGCAAGGGTCGACCCTTGGGCCTCTTCTCTTTTCGATCTTCATCAACGATATAGTTAAATCTACTTCATTCTTCAAATTCATACTTTTTGCCGACGACAGCACGCTCTCTGTGGCTCTTCCAATTGAAAATCCAATTTTAATTGCAGAGAGTATAAATAATGAGCTGCAAAATGTTTCAATGTGGCTTATAACTAATAAAATATGCCTCAATATCGATAAGACAATATATATTATATTCTCATATAAGAGAAACATATCTCTTCCACACATCAAAATTGGTGATGATGAAATTGAAGCAACCAACTCCTGTGAATTTCTGGGCATTATATTAGATAAATATTTAACATTCAAAAAGCATATTGCACATATCTGCACTAAATTATTAAAATCCGTCAGAATCCTTCATAAAGTAAAAAATGTATTGCCTGAAGAAGCTTTAAAATAACTTTATCGAACGATCACTTCACCCTACCTACAAAACGGGATAGAAGCTTGGCGCGGAACTGATAAAAATAAAATCAATCTGCTTTTTGGATAATACAATTAGAATCTAATGCTCATACAAATGACTCACTCAAAAGCTTATAAATATTCAAGCTTTTTGATCTCAACAACCTCTCTATATATAATTTCATGTATAAAACACTAACTGATGATGGCGACAGAGAACTCAAACAATTATCAACTGCTCAAAGTGGTCATCATGATTATTTAACTCGAAATAGAAGGCACTTCATACTTCCTCATTATTCAAAATCTCGGTCACAACTCAGTATCCTCTTCATTGGAACTAAGAATTGGAATGCAATCCCTGCTGAGATCCGTTGAAAAAGTTTGTACAAAGATTTCCAAACAAATCTTGAATCCCTCTTCCTATCGAAATATTAATCATACAAGGTAATTCAAGTCAATCATTTTTCTTTTGTTATACGACTAATCTTAATTAATAATGTAATAGGTCATGATTAACAATATAGATCCAGTGCTCCTAATCGCTATTTTTGAATGTACTGTTCCCATCTAGCTCATATTAACTATTTTTTTGATAAAAAATTAAGTATTGAAACATGATCAGTCTTGTATGTTCCTAGGTCAAGTAAATTAGGTTAACCATAACTGAATACTTTAAAAATAGCTTGTGATGATAGGATGCCCTAGAAGTCACTGAACTCATTCGGGCCCACAAGTAGCTACACTCAAATATGTTCATTGTACTAGAATTAAGATACAATCTATGACTGCATCACTTGAGATAAATAAATTGTTTAATTTGTTTAAATTTCGGGTGTTGACACTTGGATCGCATATATAGAAGCGGGTGTCGCTACCCAGTGGCGCACGCTGAACAGCGCAAATATCAACGCGAAAGTCTACTTCTTCTACACCTCTGTGATCCTTTCGCCCCAGGAAGTTAAACTTGACAAACTATTTCATACACAATTAAAAATAGAGGAGGACTATCTGGACTCCTTAGGCTCAGTATCAAGATTTCAATACGCGTGGTTCAGGATATTCCTTATTCGAGCGAATACTGAATTCTATATAAATTTGGTTTGGGATGCGAAGGGTATAACGGTTTGGGATACACATTATTATGCGTCAGAATTCTTAGTTCGTAAAACCTAAGAAGCCTTACAACTTGTACAGTGTCAGCATCAAAGGTAGCTTAAATACATCAAATATTCTCACATGGTTTAAAATTGCAAGTTATGGATGATCTTTCGATATTTCTGGTTTCAAACCAAACATAGGGCATGAGTATGTGAATTGTTGCTTTCTCGGCATGAAAGAAAACCGCGCTCTCATTGGGCAGTGACTACAGACACAAAATGGATTTACTTTGAATAATCCAATACAAAAAAAGTCAAGGGATGGCCCAGGACAACCATCCACATCTATCGCAAAGCAGAATAGCTTCAGATGGAACATTCTGTTTTTGGCGGAACAAGCAACGTGTGGTATAGCTTGAGCCTCTAAAACACAATGGAACAGCGAATACGGTTTCCTAACGTCAAGAATTGGTCAGTTTCAACAGTACATTGTTCGAAAAACACCCAGATTGAGACTAAAGGCACAGAAAAGGGATTTTGCAGTCTGATAACTCATCACACACACAGCGGAACAACTCGCACACCATATCTGCACTTGGGTGGGAGCTCTTGCCACTTCTGCTGCCGCTCTCACCTGCTTTTGTGTCATTTTTCTCACCTGATTTGGTCTCATGAAATTTGCCAGCAACCCTCAAACGTTTACAAAAATGTCCAAAATAGCTCGCTGACTAGTTTACTTTTAAATGAGAATAAGTTTTCCCGCCGGACATCCGCAATTTGAAGAACAGATGAGCAAAATTAATAACTAGGGATGGCGTATACTTTGAATAAAGCATCTGTTACCTTTCTCAAGAGGTATTCGTGTTCCCTTAGGGAAATATAAAGGTAAATTAAGTGGCTAATCTGTTATACGGCATGTAAGTGCAAGATGAGAATTCCAGGAAAGGGAGACAGATATCAGCGAAAAAGCAGGAAATTGGTTGTCATCCGTTAAAAGTATCTAATGCACCGAACTTACGATTTCACACGCGAGAAATTTAAAATGGATCGTCGGTAAACTTTCGTCTCCAGCACCCACTTAAACGAAAGTGTTGGATCACCATTCTGCTCTACACCTATACACAATTTAAGATGTACGCAAATTTGTTTTCATTCACTGGATAATCAAAATTTGCTACTTGATTGGTTGGTACATTCATCCATCCATCCATACTCTCAACTTTGTAACTGGATACTTGTACACTGCATAATGACTGCTAATTCTGTTCAATTAAATGAATTCCCCAGTGAAATAATTTGATATATATATATATATATATGTATGTATGTGTGTGTGTGTGTGTGTGTGTGTGTGTGTGTGTGTGTTAATAAATCTGTATCTCCTGCCTGTAAACTTCACAATAATTCATGTCTATTTGAATGTCCTCATACATGCTAGTCTAATGATAGATACAACCTGACATCCGTCCACTTTTGTTTACATACCAAAAAATATTGCGGGTACGAAAATCATATCTCTTGTTCGATAAAATGCAAATTAGCGTGAGGAAAAAGATAACAAACTTTTTTTTAAATTTCTTGGCCAAACTCCAGGTGTCTTCTCAAATATGTAGATAAATAAATAAATTCATTTGTGCGTAATTTTTCCCATATTATAAGAATGGGAATCTCATTGAACACATCGAATTTGTGGAGAATTTTACTTTACTTCGTATGTTGCTCAACCACGTATATTAGAAACGTAGGTTTCATTCATATGTTTCATTACTGCAATAATATATGGGTTCATCAGACAGTGCTGTGAGACCCAGTTTAAAAATCAGGAAAAGTACATCAGCAAAATGAAATGTTGGATCAACTTTACTTTGTAATTTGAATTCCATCAGTCATCATAAATGAAGGTCTTCCTTCAATGCAGTTGACCTTCGATTGATGCGCAGTTTTATAATAGTAAATAATGACACGTAGCTTTTGCTTGGTTGGTTGGTTCGTCTCTCTGTCACGCTCTTAAGGATGCTTAATGACCGTCTCTGTGATACGAGTTTCACCAGTGCACAAGTCCAAGAATATTATTTTCGCGGGTACTATCACGATAGATTCATTTGTTTATCATCCACATCTGGAAAATTTAGTCAAATAAAATACTGAATCCTATCATTTTTGACGAGCCGTGTACACTACTTTGTGTATCATACATTGATTGGGTTTCATTTCAATGATCCAATGTTTAATATCAACTATAAATTGAAAAGAGAAAAAAACCGTATTTGAACGATTCATTTAGAATCATTTTTCTTAAAAATTATATCTCGAACTTAAAAAATTCCGTCATTTTCGACGACTGGTTTCAATTAGATCAAAATGAATTACAACAAAAAGCATTACAGGCTATAATTTTCTTAACAGCATTACTCGGAATATGGAACGCGTGGAGCTTCAAGCATCACTACCCTCGGCAGAAACCGTGACGCCCAGCATCATTGACGACCAATAAGTTGCGGCACGCCATCATCATATATAGCTGCAGTCAACTTTCTTGTGATGATTTAAAGCAGTCGTCAGCTACTGGCCACCTTAACGGCTCCCTTCGTAGCCCCGTAAGAATTTCATCTGTCCGATTACTGAGCCGGAATGATTGTTTCGGACGATGAAATTCTCAAATCGGTCGCATTTGATCTTTTATACTCACGTCTGAGTGTTGGCCTGTATCTGTGATACAATACCACGCTTCCGTATCATAACTCAGGTTTGCTGAATTTGTGAAGTCATAGTAATTTTCTGAGGAACTTAGAAACTGTTCGATGGTTAATTTGTATACTGCTCACATTGCTGTCAATTTCATCACTGGGACTATAAGTTTGGATAACTGTCGCTTGACCGAAAGGAAAGAATAGAGGGAATGATGTTTTCTAACGCTCTACGTACACTTTAATTATAAATTTGCCTCATCCAAAAATATTTCTTATCTACAAATGAATTCTATCCACAAATGAATCCTGTCCATAAATGAGACCTTTTCTTAAACGTCTCCATTTACAAATGAATCCTTTTCACCAATGTATCCTATCCACAAATGAATTAAATCCATAAATGAATCCTAATCACAAATGAATCCCATTCACAAATTTATCATATCCACACATGAATCGAATTCACAAATGTACCTTAATCGTATTTGCATCCTTGCCATAAATGTCCAATGCTGTATAAATAAAGTCCATCTAACACAGTTAATATAGTGCCAATACAGGTAGTCACTGTTCCCCCACCCTCCTCCAGTTGGAGAGCTCAGGAAGTCCGACTACTTACGAAGAACGTGAGCTGACGGGCGTCCGTTTCCTCGATTGACGGGTACGCGTTAATTCCTAACTGAGTGCAGGCTCCTTCAGCCTGTCGAGTTCCGCTCCTCTCGTTTCTAAACTTTTCTTGGCGTAAAAAGTTGATAGACTTTGCCTTGCACCAAAAAAATGAGAGCAATCAGTGTGGCTCTTCAAACGTCTCGTCACTGGTACGAGTTGTGGAGAAAATTGAGGCATGAAACAGTTTGTGGTTCTCTTTCAGCGTCCACTCGGCAGAATTCCAACTGAATTGCGATGTATGAAGACGCTCGTATTTATTTAACTTTAAATATTCCACATAATTCTGATGTAATCGACTATGTGCATGGGATATGCATGTTATTGACACCTGTTAATGATACCACTAAATGTCTCAAATTGGTCCTTTCTCGACTCGTCCATGCTGATGCTGTTTTGGCTCACACCTCAGATGAGAAAGTTTTGCACAGTGCTGATCCGACTTTTCATTAAGGTTATGAAAATTGGCATTGACTGGTCAGGAGCCTCTTGTTTTAATTCGTAAGCAAATGATCAAGCTTCAATATATCTCGTGTAGAACTTACCTTGTAAATATGAAATCGACTCTCATGAGAGTGTTGATGTCAAGCGTGTCTTTTTGTGTTCTCCAACCTGATGGCTGATATCCTTCCGCAATTGGCAAGTACTCAATAGCTAACAATTCTAACTTCCGTTCAACTGGTGCACAAAAGCTTAATTTTCAAAGAACCCATGAATCTTTGAAGAACTACACTTCGAGAGATTCTGACTCACTTGTGTGAGTCAATCGTATTTTTTTAACAAAATCTTGGAACATTAGGACGGTAGACCACATTTTCAAGAGATTGGAAAGTTATCAGATACGTAACTACGTTTCGTATGACGAAAAAATGGTGGTCAATATACGGTACAGAATATTCGATGGACAATATACGATGAAGTATATACGATGGACAATATACGATATAGTATATAGGATGGAGTAAATATGATGAAGTATATAGACAATATACGATAAACAATATACGGTGAAGTATATACGATAGACAATATTCGGTGGAGTATATACGATAGACAATATTTGGTGGAGTATATACGATAGACAATATACGGTGGAGTATATACGATAGACAATATACGGTGGAGTATATACGACAGACAATATACGGTGGAGTATATACGATAGACAATATACGGTGGAGTATATACGATAGACAATATACGGTGGAGTATATACGATAGACAATATACGGTGGAGTATATACGATGGACAATATACGATGGACAATATACGATGGACAATATACGATGGACAATATACGATGGACAATATACGATGGACAATATACGATGGACAATATACGATGGACAATATACGATGGACAATATACGATGGACAATATACGATGGACAATATACGATGGACAATATACGATGGACAATATACGATGGACAATATACGATGGACAATATACGATGGACAATATACGATGGACAATATACGATGGACAATATACGATGGACAATATACGATGGACAATATACGATGGACAATATACGATGGACAATATACGATGGACAATGTAAGATGGACAATGTAAGATGGACAATGTAAGATGGACAATGTAAGATGGACAATATACGATGGACAATATACGATGGACAATATACGATGGACAATATACGATGGACAATATACGATGGACAATATACGATGGACAATATACGATGGACAATATACGATGGACAATATACGATGGACAATATACGATGGACAATATACGATGGACAATATACGATGGACAATATACGATGGACAATATACGATGGACAATATACGATGGACAATATACGATGGACAATATACGATGGACAATATACGATGGACAATATACGATGCACAATATACGATGCACAATATACGATGCACAATATACGATGGACAATATACGATGGACAATATACGATGGACAATATACGATGGACAATATACGATGGACAATATACGATGGACAATATACGATGAACAATATACGATGGACAATATACGATGGACAATATACGATGGACAATATACGATGGACAATATACGATGGACAATATACGATGGACAATGTAAGATGGACAATGTAAGATGGACAATATACGATGGACAATGTAAGATGGACAATGTAAGATGGACAATATACGATGGACAATATACGATGGACAATATACGATGGACAATATACGATGGACAATATACGATGGACAATATACGATGGACAATGTAAGATGGACAATATACGATGGACAATATACGATGGACAATATACGATGGACAATATACGATGGACAATATACGATGGACAATATACGATGGACAATATACGATGGACAATATACGATGGACAATGTAAGATGGACAATATACGATGGACAATATACGATGGACAATATACGATGGACAATATACGATGGACAATATACGATGGACAATATACGATGGACAATATACGATGGACAATGTAAGATGGACAATGTAAGATGGACAATATACGATGGACAATATACGATGGACAATATACGATGGACAATATACGATGGACAATATACGATGGACAATATACGATGGACAATGTAAGATGGACAATATACGATGGACAATATACGATGGACAATATACGATGGACAATATACGATGGACAATATACGATGGACAATATACGATGGACAATATACGATGGACAATATACGATGGACAATATACGATGGACAATATACGATGGACAATATACGATGGACAATATACGATGGACAATATACGATGGACAATATACGATGGACAATATACGATGGACAATATACGATGGACAATGTAAGATGGAGTACATACGACGGAAAGTAACGTTATAGGGGGGTTGGGGGGGGGGGTTCAGGGGGTAATACGGCGAAGTGTAACGTCACAGAAGTGAATACATTAACACAACATGACTGCAAAGTTCTGTTATAGAATGAAAATTTATTTTCATTGCAAGGTTTCTGTCGTATCAGCATCTCAATTAAAAAAAAATTAGAGGTCATTTAATATGTGGCGAAGAAAACACTCATCCTATACTTTTAGTTCTTCAAGGTGTATTAGAAGGTGCAATTAACCGAAATATACGGTATTTATATTTATATTTATTTATACGGTATACGATTCAAAAGATGAGAACAAACGACGTGAGACAGTAAATAATTATTAAAAAATAATCAATCTAATTGTACAATTCACGTGCTCTATATGAAGAATAGATTTTCAAGACTAGTTGCTCATCGCAGTGTACATTTTGGGGTCCGAAACTGAATAATCTTACATAATAATACCTTTAGTGTGTTAATTTATTTATTTTTTTTGTTTCGTGTCCGCTCCTTTCGTCTCTCTGCACGCTCATAAGAATGCTCAGTGACCGTATCTGTGATACGAGTTTCACCAGAGCACAAGTACACGAATATTTTAATGGCGGGTTCTGTTGGGATGGATATATTTGTTTGTCATCCACATCTGGGAAATTTGTTCAAGCAAAACATTAAATCCCGTCATTTTTTACGGATCGTGTACGTGTACAGTAGTTGTGATTATATATTTTTATGTTATATCCTTGGTGTGATTATATATTTATGTGTTTTTTGGTGTCCACTTCTTCTGTCTCTCTGTTACGCTCATGAGGATGCTTAATGACCGTGTCTGTGGTACGAGTTTTACCACTGCACAAGTATACAAGAATATTTTTATCGCGAGTACTATTAGGATGGATATATTTGTTTGTCATCCAATTCTGGGAAATTTATTCAAGGAAAATATTTAATACAGTCATTTTTGACGGGCCTTCTATACTAGTACATTATAAAACAAAAGATTCTCTACTCTGTTACATCAATCGAGAAACTGAACTGACGCTGTCAGGGCATGCATGTGATGCCCTCATTTTTTTGACGGTCTGGGCACAACTGCTGTAATTTAGAGGGTGATTTTTAGATATGGGACGTAAAATAATTTTTAATAACTTTTATATTAATGCGCGGGTTAAAAAAATAGAGTATTCACGCAATCCTGAAATTTTTTGTTTTATTCTAATTACTTCTTGAATTTAATATTTTTCATGCAGACAAAAATCAGCACCATTACGAAGTTCCTGTTTATCAAGGCGCTGGTGAGATCAGATCCAATTCGCCGGATTTCTTAATCGAAAGATGCTTTGAGCTAGTTTAGATTTGTTGGTTTTCACGGTAAACTCTTTTCCTTTAACGGTATCTCCGTAGGAAAATCCAAGGATGATAGGTCAGGGGGAATATGATATTCCAAAGGGAAGATAAGTTGTTCTTTAGACCCTATCTAATAAAACTTGTATCCTTCAGGATTTCATCAATACTTTGTTTTTTTTTAAATTCATTCAATGGCAAAAGTGCTATTATTTTAAATTACATATTTTTTAGACCCCATATTTAAAAATCCCCTGTATTTACCATCTTCACCAAATGAGACAAGAAGACTGCTTCTACTTTAGCACAATAGTCTTGTAGATATTCATTACTATGTATACTCGAAAACCTAATGAATATAATTTGATATGGATATGCTGCATCACGCGTGTACTAGTCAGTTAGTTGAGCTAGCTCTACGTCGGAGCAGTGAAATGGCCGCTCGAAAATTGCTGGTAACGTGTCGAGGAGAAATGCTTGGTGCGTCGCTCCGTAACTAGTCTTGTATCTAGGATACACCCAAAACGCTGTGAGTTTTCTACAGTCGCTCTGACTGCCAAATTACTGAGTGCTGGCAACTAATTTACATTTCAAACCCGTTGTTACCTGCATCAGTGTAGCGATATCACACTCTTAAATTGATACTTCAAACCCATTTCAACAGAGGTTGAAGTACAAGACTCGGTTTTGGTAATCTCGATAGTCAAATGTACGTAAAAACTATTGTTATTTCCACCAGCAGTGTGACGTGATTTTGTTACATTATTTGGCTAACATAACTCATGAGACTCGCTAACAATTGTGATCGTGTTCATAAAAATAACAAATATAACATTTTTACAACATGAAATCAATGCAGTGTGTTCTTATCTACGATAAATATAATATTCTGCTTGTTCCCTCCTTAGTTAGTTACTTAGTCCGTCCGTTACGCTTCCGTCTGAGTTTACAGTATCAAGGATACCAAATTCCTCAATGTAACATTAAAATATGGCTTTTACATGTATTGATATGTTTAACATTTTATCAGGACAGGTTCGGTTAGGTTAGGATAGATTAGGTTAGCATAGGTTAGATCGATAATGTTGACGGAATTTTTTCACCAGTCTACCTAGCTTAACGATGACATTGTCCGTGGAATTTCCACGGGTCCTGCTAGTTATTATACGCATAAAAAACGAATGTCCAGAATTAATTATTTATTAATTTCATTTACCCAGATTGAGATTTACAGCAACAATATAGGAGCCCCATTGGAATAGGAACGGATCTAATTAAGCCATTCAAAAAGAAGAAGCTGCTATACAGAAATTGCAGCACGTAACACAGTCATTTTAATAAAAAGAAATCCGGTAAATTAATTTCAGTGTACGTAAACTAAAACTCAACACATTTCCCTTGAGCATGCGAATATGGTTATCAACTTCAAGAAAATCGTAAATACAAATTCCAGCCGCTGAATAACATCTTTGTCTCTTAAATCCGCGGAGCAAACCACCAGTCAACCTATTTCTACTAATGTACCCAAAAGATTAGTTTATAATATAAGTTAGTTTAAGCCTCCCTAACCGCTGGGCGTATACAGCGGTTAGGGAGGCTTATAGAGCGTATCGAATAGAGCGTATCGAAGAGAGGAAGGCACCATTTAGTATGGAGATAAGAAAATGGGGAATCTATGCAGAAAGGGCATAGAAACAGTTAGATGGGAAAGAAGTTCATGAAATAAGATAAAAGTTGAAGAAGAAAGTCAGAGGTGCTGAAAAACAGGACAGTAGTGAACAGATAAAAGGTGGTCCTTAACATAACAAAAGACATTCTATTTCAACAAAAAAAGGCCTACCTAACTCTCAGCTCGGGCCCTCACATTTTTCCCCTGGGAGCGCTAATTCCCATATATACAATAGTTGTATCCCCCTGAGGGGTAATGAACCCAAAATTAGAACCTTCATTAAAGTCTTTGGAATAAAAAATAACATTCGACTAACTCAGCGAGACCTAAACTGCCAAAACAAATGCCACCAAAAAAGCAAGCACGAGTACGCAAATTCTTCGAGATAAAAGATACACACCTCAAGAAAATCACGGAGCCAAGTTGGCGTGCATGTTTGTGTGTAATCTTTGCGTTTTGTTGAGGGTTAGACCGAATGACAATGTTACGAAAAGCTGAGCTATGTTGCCACGACGTGAACATCGATTTTTGACGGCGATACTTTTACCAATTACATGTTTATGAGACGAAATCGAGTGTAGTTTGGCGGAGAAAACTTAGACGTCGCTTTTCATCAGCAGAAACATCAGAAAAGCGCTATGATTGGCAAGATGAATGACACTCTTTAAAGATTCTAGCAGTTTTAACGACTTTGCTATTAGGTTAACATCGGCATCTTTGGGATGCTTTATTTCCAATCAAGCCTGATACATATGATCTTAGCATTGGTTTTTCAAATGTCTTATAACTAACCCTATATATAGGACACCATGACGGTTCCCCCGTAAAGCCGGTACCCATTTCCGACACCTGGGTTGAGTGGGGTATTGTGCTTGAGCTTTCCCTTACACCCAACGGGGAAAATCTCCGTGCCAGCGCTGGGATACGAACCCGCGAGTTCCAGCATACAAGTCCGATCCCTTAACCGCTGTGCCACGGAGAGCACTAACCGGCTATAATCGTTTACTCAACCAGACAAACAGCATCATGACGTTCAACAGCTGAAGAAGATAATGCATCTATAAAAATTAGTTGTCGCGTATAAATTTTACTCGAAATTTATGGCGAGCCAAAAGCACGAACAGAGGAGAGACTCGGAAAGTTCTGCAATTTAAAAAGAGTTAGCCCGCAAAATAAAGCCTAATATGATTAGGAGATTTCGGCATCAGCCGCTTCAGTAAATGCCCACTCTTCATTATCATCGAATTCATTGCGATTCCCAGTTGAAATGGAAATCATTTAGTCAGAGGAAGTTGAATTGAGTGTGTGAAATAACTTGATTCAAATGCTCTTTCAAATTTATGTTTTTTAAGAATGATGCTCTATTCATTTACTGCTCTTACTACTCTAACTCTGAAAATTTTAAACCTTTCCCTATAACTTTGAAGTAAACGGCGTTCCGTTTACCTTTTGAACCTTTAAATAAATGAGTATAAGCATCCATACGAATTTAATTCACAGGAATATTCATGGAGAGTACATATTTATCACCTATTATTGTTCAATTCTCTAAAAGTATGTACTACGCCGATGATGTATGATACGTCCAATTTTTGCTATACGGAAAATATTTATCTAAAGAAATAAAACCTATGTCATTTTCGCGGAAAGTATAAATGATATACTCTCTTTAAAGGTCTAATTGTTAAAGTAAAGTTTAAACTGAGTCTCAGCAGTGAGTTTAAGACATTCGAGAACGACAGCTTTTTGGATAATATGTTTTCAAAAATTAGGTTTACAAATGGGATATTTAATTCTTTCATATACTCTTACGGAATGGCAAGAGTTTCAATGACGCTTTTATTTTACCTTTTTTTGGTGCTGCATGATCTTGTGAATCAAAATCACGCTCTACGCTAATTGTTATAATAATGCATTCAACCATGCATGCACAAGCTCCACGACTGATATTTTGCAACTCTAACATCCTAATTATACCATCGTGCTTTCGCTCAGTCGCCATGACAGCTCTTCGGACTTTGAAACCTGAATTGCGGCTCCTCCAAATAACTCACTCAATTTCGTGCGACATCGTGAGTGTAGAAAAGAGTTACTTCAGCGAACAAGAATTCTATTTTTGTGACAAAAACCGGTGAGGCGAACAGAACCGAAGAACAAAGAAGCGCACTTTGGCGAGCAGCATACGTCGTCGCTGGTGGAATTTGAACGCAAAGGGAAGCGAAACATCTTCATCGATCTTAAGGCCTTTTAGAGGTGCTTAGCTGCTGAAAATGTAACTAATGCTTTTCGAACAGTAATTAGAAAATTCAAGAGGTACTAGATCTGCCAATGGTACAATTTCACAGAAGCAGCTAAAGATTATAATTTTGGGAGGGCCGCTTACAAAAATCGGGTAGTATTCCTCATCATTTCAGAGGAAGCCAAAAGTCCATTATAGGTGCGCAAAACGCAGCGCGGGAGACGCGAGGGCTGGGATGCGGAGGAGCAGCAATAAGGCTACGAAGAAGCACACGCTGCCGAGTCAGTGACCGCGCAACACAACACCCGCTATCTCGCTGCTTGTGATATGCTCCTGACGTAGCGCCCGTTGCAGTGGTAGTCGTCCACACAGTTACCCTCTAATGACTTCGTACTGCTTTAATGAGGAAAAGCACCGTTTTCATCTACGCAATTACTGATAGAGTGATACACCTGATGCAATCCGATATATAACCTGCATTTTCAAGTTGTTTCGAGCAATTATGAAAGTGCTTTGTAAGTGTAGGTGTTTTTCTCTTTACTGAGAGACACAACACTAACCGTGCCTCTGCTGTAGAATCAGCCAAGGGCGAACTTATCAGCAGCGAACGTATGTAAAACTCCAAAAATTACAGAGTTGTGTACGTAGAATAATTAGAAAGGAAATTCATATCCCATGGACCATAGGGGAACGAAACGCAAAAAATCTGACGTATGAGGGCAAAACTGCAGCCCTAACACGTGTAGAAATAACCAAAATTAATGGAATTGTCAATTTTGACTCAATGGAAGCTCACTACGTCGGAATAAACCGACACCAAAACTTTATGGGAAGATAAATTTAAGGAAAGCCACAAGCGGCCGCCGAGCAGATCGAGAAGCTTCCCTCCCGGCTTTGGACGGCTCGTGGTGTCTGCAGGACTGAAGTCTTAATTGTTGCCTCATTTTATGGCTGTCACGAGTCGAGAGCTTTGGTAAAAACAATTATCGAATGAGCCTTGACATTTTCATGTTCCGTGGAAAATCGGAGTTCAAGTTTGAGGAGCGACAAAGAAGGCGCTCGGCAGAGCGAGCTTCTTTGGTTATCAGTTTTTGTTCGCATTGTTTGTTCGTGTCAGAAATAATTAGAATTCATGTTCCTTGAAGTAGAGTTTGCATGCACTGGAGCTGTTACTCAAAATTATGCTTCTAAATTGATGAGCAAATTTCGTTATGTTCGAGTTGCTACTGAACAGCATATTCAAATGTAGGTTGGTGCTTGGTAAAATGTAGTGTATATTATGCAGCACAAGATACTGATTTCGTAACAGAATGCAGCCTCAAAAATGTTAAATCGAAAAAAAGTTTTGACTTTTTAGTCAGTGTCACTTTTTCATTTACTCAACTGAACCCAGATGAAACAATTTTTTTCTGCTGCCTCGTCAAACAATTCTGATGAATATGAAATGACTGATATGTTTCAGGTAAATGTTCACTCGGGAATAATGGCGTGCAAAAAGAAGATTAGATTGGATTTTAGTTAAAGCCTCTCTAACCGCGAAAAAGCGTTACGAAAAGAGGAATTAAGGTACCATTTAGGATGGAGATAAGGTAACGCAGAATCTATGCAGAAAGGGCATAGAAACATTAAGTTGAGAAAGAAGGTTATGAAACAAGAAAAAATTTGAAGAAGAAAGTAGTATGTGCTGAAAAACAGGGCGGCAGTGAACCGAAAAAAAATCCTTTACATAAAAACATTTTATTTCAACAAAAAGAAGGCCTATCTAACTCAGCTCGGGCCCTCACAGCTTTCTCCTGGGAGTGCTAATTCCCATAGAACATGCAAAAAGAATTACTTTCACGTAGCCTGCAAAACAAATAGAACGATTTGTTGAAACCCATCCGGGCATCGAAGCTACTAAAAGTATCTAGGAAATTTTACTAATGGAAAAACTAATTCGAGCCAAAATTGGCTTAACATAGGTTTTCGATCCTAAGCAACAATGATATTTTTTAATCGGGACGAATCTTTTCTACCAGGAGGAGCGCAATTTACAGCGCTTGCGGCATTTACCGTTACACCCGCATTTACATTGAGATATTTCGTTATACCTGTGAAATTTCAAATATTTGCGACTATTAACGAGTTTCTATGTTTTTCAGCCGTGGTATTGTTCATGATAGCCAAAGATTCGAATAAAATAATTTCTATAGTAGAGTTACATAAAGCAGGCAAATATTCATCGGATTTTCAGATATCATAATATACAAGTCGACAGAAACCTCGTTTGAAGAAAATTAAAGTGATCAAAGAGACACCGAAAAATTAACAAATTCAAGGTTGTCCTCGCACTTCCAGAACATCAAGAACCGTAAAACTAACCCGAGGAACGAAAGAAATCCCTTTGAAATGTGGCTAAGGTGGCCGATGTGCCCACTGGGACCACGCGCTCAACACCTAGAAAACTTGACCTCTTCATAAAAATATGAAAAAAAAACAATAACGTTCGAGCAAAGTGAACAAAAAACGCCTAAACAGAGCTGAAATTCTGCTCTCTCTCTCTCTTACATCCATCAAGGCTCGTTCCTCATCGATCATCGTCTTCAGCGCAGAGAAGAAACTTGACATACAACAAATTTAAAAGCCTCGAAAAGATCGATTTTACTCACAGTCGGACGATATTCAGGCCAGAGTGATCACTCGAAGACAGGGTGTGACTTCTGTGATGCATGGCGTAACTGAAACAGGATGAAGTCGTTGGATTGATTATATTATCAAGAAAACAAAATCAATTGAGAAAATCACAGAAACTTCATTCCAAAGGAATCGCCATTACCATGGGCTAAAATGTATATAGTAACATGGGCTAAAATATGGCTAAGCGTATATGGCATTTAGCATATATGGCTAAGTACCATGGGCTAAAATGTACATAAAAAATGAGAATGGTTACCTCAGCATGTCTCGGTACCTCTCAAGCAGCAAAGAAAACACAAAGTAGTTGGTATCCAATGTTCCCCTCTCCATTTCAGAGGGAGAATGGCATCCGTCGTCACCGAATCTAAATCCTCTCAATTACAGTCTCTGGTCCATCTTGCAGAGTAAGTTATCACATCATTGAAGTTTGAAGCTAGGCTCTGAAATCAAAATTCATCATTGAGATTGTCAAAATTCCCAAAAAATAGTCGAGACAAGCTAAAATCATTTTCCCATAGTCTCCAACATGTTATTGATGCAAATGCCATTGATACGGAAAAAATACGGAAATATTCAATTGATATTTGAGCCGTTACTGGTTTTGGTGTCATTTAATTAATTTACCTCTTTATTTCTAATAAATATGAGCAAAAGACTCGAACGCTAATTATTGGGAATAATGATAAAATAATGAGAACTCAACATACCTACCATCATAATAATAGACAAAAGCTAATAACTGGAGACTAAACAACTTGATATCTGACCCAAAATAATTTGCCGTAAATAGTATACCGAGACATTGTAACTAAAAATACAACTGTAGAAATGAATTTTCCTTGGTGCTTTTCTGTACATTGGTTTCCCGTTTTTCCTAGTTCCACAGATAAAAATTCGCGGTTTTGCTGTGAGCTGAGAAGCTAGAATTTTAATTCACATCTCATATAAGAACCTGAAATCTCTACGTTTGGCGAAAATAGCTCGTAAAACTTCATATACTCGCGAAAAGAGCATCATTCATATCTCGAGAATCTCGACGGCCCTTACCATCAAACTTAGAAACTAAATCGTTAATATGGCGCTTTCGAGAGCTGCGTTTGCATTTACTGTGAGTGCCGGAGTGTTGGCTAAAATACTGTTGTGTGGTCATGGCTGTTAGGGGAGCGTCTAGAGGAAGAGCTCACGAAGTAATGAGCGTAATGACGTCTAACATGCATGCATTACACAAACGCGTGTCGTCTACTATCATTCGTTACGCTCGCACTCACACGCACGAAGTGTCTCGTTTACTGCAAGTCGTGTCAGACTTAGATTCCAGTAGCTGGAGAAATGTAAGCTTGTAATCTTAAGCGAGCGGTTCAGCACCTGTTTCATGGATAGTGGAATTCTAACCAATCACAGCAATCAATAGCACCCCTGGCTCTCTAGAGCAGCTGATTGGTTGTCCCTGATGACGTGAATTTCTCTACGTATTTCGTACGTATACTAAAACGAAGGCAGTAAATTTTATTAACATGAATAAAACTAATGTTATAATTTGCCCATGTAAGTCTGTCTATAGCATGATAACATTAAACCTGAAACTACAGCTAGTAATCAAGCCTTGACATTTTACACAAAAACCTAAATCTTCGGTCACAAATTAACCAATTAAAGTCACCATGCAATTTGGCGTTATTTTTAAACTTTGATGTACATTGGTCAGCCATGGATAAAATGGTCGGAGCGATGCCATGACTTGCAGTTTGCTGAGCGCACCGCAGCACCAGCGTCAGTGTCAAGCTCGTCAAACGAAGCACCTTCACTCGTTCACAACACAGCGCGTCTTGCGTGAGAATTGTGTAGAAAGGCCACATCAATTCAGAGCCGTGATGACATCATGTCGCTTCTCGTCAACCTGCGTAACCAACTTACGTTGAGCAACCAAGAGACTGGCGGACAGAATTTATGGGACTTGGTTTATAGAAGCGCAGGGACTTCCCTCTGTCTTTTTCCATCCCTTCTTGTGTCATCCGAAGTCGTTAATTCTGTGTGACCTACGCCAGCTGGCCCCTGCGTGTCTTGGTGCGCACAGGGAATGGACCTCAGCAATTCATTGGGACGGTTTATTGCTCTTGACGCTCGTGCTAGCACGTGGATTACAATTTTTTTAACATTCTTGCTCGTATTAACTGAGGATTATGATCGTCCTTTCTCCAGATTCGATAGGTTTTCGATTGAAAGATTTAGGTTCCGACTATATATTTTTCAATGTTTTGAGTAACCATTTTATCATAGGTGACTTGTTAATTTATTGCTTTTTAATTTATTTCGACCTGATATTTTGCAATAAACATGTATGTGATTGGATGGTTAATCTTGGTGAAACTTTTGTAGTAGATTACTACAACACTATGTGCTAAAAATAATGAACATGTGTACAATATTCGTTTGCCCTGTCACTTTTTTAAGTAAATTATTTAATTGAAAAAGTGCATATGTGTCAGACTTCTTCACTAAATAATTTATTTAACTTTTTTGTAAGTTTCTTATTAGTCTAAAAATTATACTTCAATCAAACAAACGAGCATACACTCACCCCAGACAAAACAACTCCTCAAAACAGTCACAAACTCGTGAACGAGAAAAGCTAGAACAATACTCAAGTCATTCACTCCCCATTAATCACTTGAATAGCCGAATCCGCAACTGCAATAAAACATCAAATTTAGAGCAGGCTTGGAACATCAACTAACTTGCAGCGAGCTGCTGTAGCAAACCAAGGCAAAACACAACCCGAGTGGAAGAGATCGAGGTCTGTTCCGGCGCGCAGGAAGCGTTCAGTCAAGTGCACGCGACCATAATCTCATTGCAGTTAAAGTCGTCCGCACAAAAAGTCACGTCCGGCCGGCGAGATCACGCCGCGTGCTCCAAAACCGCGGAAACGGACGTCTGCGTTAATGATTGGGGGAGAGGGAGGGATAGAGGGGGGGGGGTGTTGGAGAGAGAGGGGGTGTTGGAGAGAGAGGGGGGGTGATGGAGAGAGAGGGGGGGTGATGGAGAGAGAGGGGGGGGTGATGGAGAGAGAGGGGGGGGTGATGGAGAGAGAGGGGGGGTGATGGAGAGA
Organism: Morinoia aosen; assembly: GCA_030386875.1. Classification (NCBI taxonomy): domain Eukaryota; kingdom Metazoa; phylum Arthropoda; class Malacostraca; order Amphipoda; family Talitridae; genus Morinoia; species Morinoia aosen. The sequence goes on along the minus strand of CM059573.1, from coordinate 18,800,533 downwards.
GAGGGGGGGGTGATGGAGCGAGAGGGGGGGTGATGGAGAGAGAGGGGGGGGGGGTGATGGAGGGAGAGGGGGTGATGGAGAGAGAGGGGGTGATGGAGGGAGAGATGGGTGATGGAGAGAGAGGGGGTGATGGAGGGAGAGATGGGTGATGGAGGGAGAGATGGGTGATGGAGGGGTGTGATTTCAACTTCAAAATAAAATTTAAGAAGTAATTTTTTTCATGATCGATAAATTGTGTACAACACCACGACCTAATCATTGACGAAAATCAATTTTTTATTAGATCTTGAGCGACCCTCACTTTCGGAAACAAACATGGGAATTTTGTGCGCAGAAGCTTCGCTTGCAAGATGAAATTGTTGTACTTGACCTTTATAGATAAGCAAAATTTATCCAGAAATAACAGTCTGCAATTTTTTTCAGCTTTGTTTACTCACATTTGCCTTGCACAGCCTTTTAAAGAACAGTATATGCTAAATTCAGACCGACTTCCATCAACAAACTTTTTTCTGAATTTCAGGAGCTGTGCGGCTTAGTTTTTCTATTCCTAAGTTAAGAAATTATTTGCACCAACGCTGGAATTTTTAAATTCTACTATCGCACTGAATCGTCAATTTTCACATCTATTGTCTTGCTTAGCGCACAACTAGAAAAAATTTATGCAGGGCTTGTGTTAACTCTTGCCCACCTTTTATCTAAATTTCAAGTATAATTGATATCAACTAAGAATTTCGTCAACACCGTGTTTTTATTTTAATTAAAACTCGACTTCGATAGACACATGAATCTCCCTATTCTGAAGTTATGTTCTGATAGAATGTTCATACTTGCGCACAGCTTCCAACGAACGTTTAATTTCAAAGAGGATAAATCACAGCATCCCAGAGAAAATCCCAACACCTTAAAGGTATTTCAATGCAACTCAACGAATGATCCTTCGTTTGGTTGCAGTGGGCTTTCTTTATCAGAAATGGCGAAAGGGAAGTATGAGCAATAACGTTTCTCCTACTATAATGAGCTGGGTCATGTCAAATGCTTCAAGGTCGTTGCGTCTGTCGGAAAACCTACATGCATGATAATTCCATACCACATAACCTCTTGTACTACTCCCACGAATCCCAAAGCGTAATACTATTAAATTAGGTTGGAGCACTCTTGCCAGTTTTAAAATAAAAATGATAGCAAAGATAGCTGATTTAAAAATCATTTTAATGCGTGAACGTTTCGGCTTAAAGCTCAAGCCATTATCAACACCTGTAAAAGCGAATAGAAATACAGAAAATATGATATGGCTACAAGACAAGAAGAATACAGCTTAAAGTAGTACAAAAAAAAACGGAATGGAGAGATTATACTGCAATTAATTTTTGAAAATCAGGCTATTTCTAATTGGAATGATGACAACATTGAGTTTAGAGCTGGTTTTAATTATTTAATGTAAAGACATTCTATTATCTGTAGGTCGTTTTTATTTGCATAGAAACTTAAAAATGGAAAATCAGATTTGCTTACTATTACACTACACCTTCTCGAGATCTGCGTGATCACTATAATGGCTGAAAAAGATGGCTTAGCTAAAACTCTACCCGTTCGATCTGGAGCTCCTACCAACTTGCTTGAAAAATCTTGTTCTAAAACTACGCTGATTGCAAACCGCGTAGCTAGACCCGCACAGCGGGCCACAATTCTTGTAAATTATGCGAGAGCACAGTTCAGTAGATAGACGGTCTTTAAATCTAAAAAAACGATTCTATAGTACGCTTGTTTGTCAATAATGGAATAAAATCTAAGCAATTGTAAAACTTCTCCACCAGCTGTGAAACTTCACTGGCTAGCTTCTCGGACTGTGCTCCATAAAAAAGCAAGTTACAATAGAATAGAAGTTTAAAATTCGCTTGTATACAGGTGGATAATGCCTAGAGCATTAAGCCGAAACCTTCACGCATTAAAGTAATTCTATTAGTTACGGTAGGAGGAAAAGTGTACGTTTGTACGTGGGCTGCCAAAAAATTCTTGACATCATACCATTCTGTGAAATTTGTTTAGGAGGCCAAAATATTACACGTGGACGGCCAAAAAACTCAGGATCCAATACCATCCCATACCAAACTTGTTTGGAGGTGGCATCATGGTGTTCCCCCTCTTTTCTAGGCGGAAAAGAACATACCGTATAATGATCAACCATTCAACGGGAAAATTTCTCAAGGACGTCAGTCTATTTCTCTGGAATCATTGAACTTGGGGAGAGAACCAGATTTTAATTGCTATTGTATAGTTTATGAACAATTTTTAACACAAATTTTCAATACATTCACGTAGCAAAAAATATTGTTTTCCGGATAAAAAATTAAGCTTGCGTTGTTAGGTTTTCAAACTTGAATATTTTGACCCGCTCGAAAATTCATGAAACACACCTCTGAAAATGTTTTAACTCTTTCCCACCCCACTTCATAAGCAATTAAGGAAGGTGGTGTGCACAGTGATTCTGAAGTAAAACAATCCAGGGCAGCTTAATTGTGATGTATTCATTAAAATCATCAAGCGTTTTACGTATAACCGTTCAGTTATCAGGCATGTGTTCTAAACTAAAAGCAAATATTTCAACATTGGTGAGCGTCAGTAGGCTGATTTCGCGAGTTTATCCAACAACGCATTTCCATGAGAGCGTAATGAAAAGAATGACAAATTGCACTAATAACCACGAAATATTTAAAAAGCTTCGAAGTTTATCAATTCATTTTATTTTACGTATTAAATTCAGATAGAATATTTTAAGTAGCATTTCGGGAATGCTTCCCGTTCTCCAATGATAAGACCTCCCTCACATTTTTCTAACTTAACTTTACTTTACTTCCGCATTGGCTCTTATACATTTCACGTTCTACCACGTAGAAGTGGTTATTCTTGGAAAACAAGTTGCTATTCGTGGAAAACAAGTTGCTATTCGTGGAAAACAAGTTGCTATTCGTGGAGAACAAGGGGTTATTCGTGGAGAACAAGGGGCTATTCGAGGAGAAGTAGTTGTTTGAGGAGAACTAGTAGTTATTCGAGAACAAGTAGTTATTGTTCGAGGAGAACTAGTAGTTATTCGAGAACAAGTAGTTATTGTTCGAGGAGGACAAGTATTTATTCGAGGAGAGTTAGTAGTTATTCGAGGAAAACAAGTGGTTATTCGAGGAAAACAAGTGGTTATTCGAGGAAAACAAGGGGTTATTCGAGGAAAACAAGGGGTTATTCGAGGACAGCGCAAATGGTTATTCGAGGAGAACAAGTGGTTATTCGAGAACAAGTGGTTATTCGAGGAGAACAAGTGGTTATTCGAGGAGAACAAGTGGTTATTCGAGGAGAACAAGTGGTTATTCGAGGAGAACAAGTGGTTATTCGAGGAGAACAAGTGGTTATTCGAGGAGAACAAGTGGTTATTCGAGGAGAACAAATGGTTATTCGAGGAAAACAAGTGGTTATTCGAGGAGAACAAGTGATTATTCGAGGAGAACAAGTGATTATTCGAGGAGAACAAGTGATTATTCGAGGAGAACAAGTGGTTATTCGAGAAGAACAAGTGGTTATTCGAGGAGAACAAGTGGTTATTCGAGGAGAACAAGTGGTTATTCGAGGAGAACAAGTGATTATTCGAGGAGAACAAGTGGTTATTCGAGGAGAACAAGTGATTATTCGAGGAGAACAAGTGGTTATTCGAGAAGAAAAAGTGGTTATTCGAGGAGAACAAGTGGTGATTCGAGGAGAACAAGTGGTAATTTGGGAAAAACATCTCTCACTTGCCTCGAAATACGCACTCAAATCTTTGAGTTAGAAGCTCCTGTGCCTCAAAATGAAAGGAACCGAAGAAGAATACGTCGCGGCAGGCACCTCGATCGCAGGAGAGGCTTTCTCCCTCCGAACCGCTCGCGTGCGGCCCGCCATGTTCACTCAGCTGATCTGCAGCGAATATTGGTGCGTTGCGGCAACAATGAGAAATCTGTTGAACAAAGAGATCATATCCCCACGCTTGACAGACCGGCCTTACTTCAAGAAATATAAGCCTTTCGACTGCTAACTTTGAGATTATAATTTGTGGCGGTAATGTTGTAGATCTACTGATGCGGACAGAAGCGTCGCTTCCTCGTGAAGGTAGATAAAGAAACGGTTATAAGTTGCTAGCGTGAAAAGCTACTCGACAAAAAGCGGAGCAGGCACAAAGAATGAACCACTCACGTCGAATACAGATATCAGTATTTAACCTGTAGGCCTTTCTTTAATTGATTTTATAGCGAGTTACGTGAGATGGCGTAGCTAGGACTGCATTTATAATGCATAAGGATAAAATGCACAGATATACGAGTAGTCTTCTATATATTTTGAAGATTGAAGCAAAAAAATATTCTGTCATGAATTATTTATTAAGTTTTTTCTAAGAACAACTACGGGAAATCTATAGGAGAGATTAGAGGTTAGTTTAAGCCTCCCTAACCGAAGAAACAAAGGCGTTCCAAAGGGAGGAAGGAAGAAGAAACCATTTAGTATGGAGTTTGAGGAACGTGGAATCTATGCACATGGTGCATGGAAACAGAAATTTGAGAAAAAGTTCATGAAACAAGAGAAAAGTCGAAGAAGAAAATAGTAGGCGCTGAAAAACAGAGCAACAGTGAGCCGAAAAATGATTGTAACAAATTAAAAAAGTTTATTCTGTTTCAAAAAAAGAAAGGCCAACCTAACTTTTATCTCGGAACACTGTATATTCCCCAAAGCAGAGCTAATTCCCGTAGATAAAATAGTTGTATCCCCCTGAGGTGAAAACCTAAGAGAAGATACTCTTTTCTCAACTATGTTTATTTAAAAAATTGTGACTCTAAATAATTAAAGTCAAGCCATGGTTAGATTTGAGTTCATAAGCATATTCATGTCTAATATTTTTCTTTCGTGAATACAAATACAGTATATGCATGTCTCTGCTTCAAGCACGATCGAGCAATAAAAAAAGCTCACAGCGTTATTCATTAATCCAAAACATTTAATAAAAACCAAGATAGTGAAAAATTGAATTTTTTGCAATTTTTTAGTTGAATGATAATGGTCAGGACCATCGAATAGTGAGAATTTTTCCAGCTGTGAAAAACTCGTCGAGGAGTGGACTTGGAAGGTGAATAGAATAGGAAGTGAATTAATATGCAGTGATAGGTGATATTGGGTGCGGCCTCGCAAATAATGTATTTGGCTTCATTGGAATACATAAGCGGAAAACATATCGCCTTGCGTGAAATTCTATGAATTATTTACTAGAAAACCGAAAAAATCAGGCAGAAAATAAACAAAATATCATACTGAACAGATTAAAAATTTTCAATAATTACAGTGGCAAAACTTGGACGAAATGTTTACATTTTTGTTGTACGAGGACTTTTATATTCAATTTTATATGGTTAATAAGCAAAAACTTGACGCAATCTTGTGTTTTTATTCGTTACTAATCTAACACATTCCTCAGCAGCCATATTCTTTTATTTTGTCCAACAGAACTGCTCCAATTCCTAAGGATTTACGGATTTTCTCTCCTTTACTTTAAGCTTTGATATTCCTTTTTAAATTCTTCGCTGGTTTGAAGTCTTAGCACCATGATGACCGCTTGAATACCTAATATTTATCATTTTTCAATAAATTCTTGAGTAATTTAGAGTTATGTTTGAGATTATATGTACGAAGCTCCAACGGTGACCTAGATTCAGCTCTTTTATAGAGTCCTTCATGTTGTTTTTGAAAATATCAACATGTTTTCTTTTTCCGCAGTACCGCCAACCTCAAAGAGACTGCTTATTCCAGACGCAGTAAGATATCTCCAAAACACTAAACTCGCTCTTCCATGCTTCACTAGTAAAACGGTATTCTTGGGAAGGTGTTTTCCGTCAGAATCACCAGGGTACACGTGTGTGAGAGGCTGCTCTATGGTCAAAGAGTTCGATTTTGGTCTCATCAGACCGCATAACCTGTTTCCAGAAAGCAATATAATTTTCCATGAAACGTTTGGCACATGAAATCCTAGCTCTGAATTACACTTTCATTGTCTCGGATGGCGTGCTTTAATTCAGACCTCTTCTCTTCAGAACTCTCCCAACTGTCCTGCGAGACTCGGCGAAGTTTGGGTGAGCCAAAACACAAACATCTATTTAGTTGAAGCTCGACGGCTGCTATTAGCATATTAGCATACATATCAATTAAGGATATAACATAAGCGAGATATTTATTTCTATGGCACAAAACTAATGTGGGATTAGTTGTAGGCATTCTTTCCATGCAAGCCCAATATTCGTATTGGCACGAGACATATATAAAGTTTAGCACAAATACGCCTTAATTAGAAGTAGAAAAATGAGAGAAAAAACTGATTTGATATTAAATTAATATGATGTCCACGTTCCGCATTCACACTCTGAAATTGCATCAAAATATTGTCGTGGGTGACATTTACTGAACTTAAAATGAATTTATGCCGAAAAACTTCATCTTCCATACATGCAAAAACAGTATATACATAAAGTGTTAATTTTTCTGAAGTTTATTGCGTTAAAGCAATGCACAGTACTAAATTTTATCTATTAAAAATAAAAGAAAGGAGAGCTTGATACCAACCAAAATTTAGTGTCCAGTTAATTAACATCGTGACCGAGAGATATTTTATGCATTACACAAACGATTATAAAATTGGCTTTTTCTTGAATATCCTATTATTTTTAAATTTTATAGTGTAACTTGTATACTTTGGCTCCAATAACAAAGTCAGAGTAGGGATTTGCTCTCCTCTAGTATACAGCTAGCTTTCTCCACTTCATTTCTGTAGCGAGGGGGTGACAGATGAACGAAAAGGGGTGGCAATAGCACCTCGATGAGCCTTTAGCACCTGACATTCATCTCAGTCTATAGTGTTTTGTCTCGGGAGCTACAGCTGTAGAAAAAAACTTTCATAGTAACTTCACACGTGCAATGCACCTGTAGGTACTCCAAGAAATAAAATAAATCTTTGAAGCATATTTCATTACAACGATTTTTCTCCCTCCGGTTTGTGTTTGTTTTTACAAGTAAGATAGTGACCTTCTGGCGTAGACATCACGATTAAGCTATTTTTATTATTTTTCCTTGTTATCAACGGCAACACCGTACGCGTTTTGAGCATAATTCTGTGCACGCAATCAAATGGCCATGCAGTTCTGTGTTACGTTGGCCGTGATGTCTGGTTATCTGGGGAAATTTGGTTCGATAAAACCGAAATTACTCTTTGGTCTACCGCACTTGAATAATTCACGTGCATAATTATGGGCTGCAATATTTCTCTGTATGAGAACATGCAACAAATTTTAGACATTTCCTCCGTTATTTTAGCTCTAAAAAATGGCCTGAATCTTCATAATTCTATTGCGGAACAGACGAAAATTTTCTCAGATCTATCGAGTTTATGGGCATTTTTTACCTACGGAAAAGAAATTCACAAGTGAAGATTAAAATAACAATTTTTGGATCGGTTAATTTTTCTTAATGAGTAGATTAGAGTAAATTTAAATATGAGCTTGATCTTCCAGTACAGAAGTACGATTATTGCTTGTAACGTGAAATTTTTGAGCAAAATAACGAAGCTTCTAGAAAATCTGTGCTTGTTTTTCTAGTATCTAGCAAAATAGAGTGGAAGTCGTGAAAAAATTATATGAAAAAATGCAATCTACAAAAAAGCACGCTGACGAGCATGCATGCAGCAATAACTTTCCGGCTGAAAAAGAAACGCGACGTGAAGCACAGCGCATTGTTATTTTATTTTGTGTAACTGATAACTACCATCCTTCACGTCTATTTTTGCGAATATTAGGCGATCAAACATGAAGCACTGATCAGCCAATTGAATCTCATGTGTATCAATGACTTCGCGGCTACGGGTTACACATTCCAAGACGACCTCCCAAACTGCGGGGTTGCAGGTATACATTAAGTGGCAAGGAATTTGAGGCTGGCCTCCACGGTAGAGGAAACAAGGTAGGGTCATTTCTATATGGGAAAATACACTTCTTCTTGTTCGGGTAGCCAATAGAAAGACTTTATTTCAAACAAATTTTATGACGTCACCAAAACGCCGTGTTGTTAGGCCAATACTGGAATAGGATTTGGGAGTAGCAGTGCTACCAGAAGCAACATGAGCGCTGCTATATGAAGCAATATGAGAGCTGTCATGTTGCCACAGTCAGCCACAGTAGAGGAAACAAGGTAGGTTCAAATCAGTCTTTTTTTCGTTGACATTTTGATTTTGCTGACGTCACGGCAACGAACCAATATCAGCGCTCATATTGCATCTGCATGGTAGCACCGCTACCTCCAAATCTTGCTTCACTACTTGGTAAACGACACTGCGGTTTGGTGACGTCACAAAGTTTGTTTGAAATAAAGCCTTCCTATTGGCTATTCGAACAAGAGGAGGTGTATTTTCCCCCATAGAAATAATCCTACCTTGTTTCCTCTACCGTGACGTCAGCAAACCCACACAGTCGACGAAAAAAGACTGGTTTGACCCTACCTTGTTTCCTCTACCGTGCTGACCACCACGAGACGCCGGTTTTTATCCCTATTTTCAAACGAGATATTACGGGATTTTCGTACAACATCGGCACGTTTTAAAGAGGGTGGCCGACACCGAGGTATCTTGGCTACTGAAATCGAATTTACAACGAGATTTGATGAATTGGTTTTCATTCAATGTTTTTTGTACATGCTGCATGACTGGGAACTGAAACCGCGATATATCTAGGCCGAGACCGCTACTTCCTGGTTGTTGAACTCAACCCTACACGGGACTATATACAGAGCTTTTCAATCAATTTCCCACTGAAAAGCGAAACACACACACGATCCTTTACAGGTTTGATAGCAGCCAATTTTGAGTAAATAAACTCATTCACCTGTCGAAAGCTTGTCTCAAAAGTCATGCATGGAAATATCCGTAAAAAATACAGTTACAGAATCAATGAAATAGGCGTATAAAAGTTTGCAGAGTGGAAAAACTGGTTGAACAAACTTTTTGAAAATTTTTATTTCTAGACATGACTATTTTTTTGGAGATCTTTCTTTCAAAAATGGTATAATTATTTTCACATTAGCGTGCATGCAAAATGTTGTACTGGTGCTTTATTATTTTCATTTATGAAATTGATATTACTTTTTGCAGAAGTGAGAACCGTGGCGTTATTTACATCTATTTACAGTGTGTATATCTATATGTATACACGTAAATAAATGTAAATGAATCGTGAACTGGACACAGAGGCTGGATTTTCTAATAATTTTCGTCGTCATAGCGGTAGTGCTTAATTCGAACATAATTAAGTTCTTTCTAGTTGACCTAGAAAACTTACTCTGTTATAACTCTACCAATACGTTGACTTTAATTTCTTGATAATTCGGGCCATGTGGTTGTCAAATGAAAGAAGCTTCACCCACTCACGTTCACGTTGTCCGCTCATAGCAGAGCCTAATTGACAATTTGATAGCGGCAGGTGAAACTGAAGTTCAATATTCAATTTAAATTCAAAGTCAAGTGCAGTAAAAAATGTTGAAAATACCAAACATGAACTGGATCATATTTTATTTAGTTTTGAATAATTATTTTCAAATTTGAGTTTGTGACTACTGGTTGGTCAGCATAATAATGAAAACTCTTTCAGTGACCAAATATCACTCACGTCAGTCAAAGTGTTGAGGCATCGAGTTTTTGCGTTCATGTGTGTCTGACACCGAATACCTCTGGAATTTATTACATTTAGAATTCATAGTTTTTAACATTTTCTTCAGGCTACGGGCTCGCAGAACAAACATAAAGCCGTGGTGCGGTTCTAGAATACAAATTCGAGCACGATTTCGCAATGATCCATAATTTGAATGCTGGGTTTACACATGCCTGATAAAAATTTTACTTGAGATAGAGTCAGTTTCAAAAGTTGTTTTAACATAACCTAATTAGTGATACAACATATGATGAATTTCTCAATTCCACATAAACACGTAGTACATACATTGAAATGGCAAGGACTCCAAGATTAGATTCGACCATAATTATAGTTTTGGCCCCCGAACCGTAACAACGGTGTTTCCAAAAGAGGTAGGAGAAAGGCACTATCTAGCATAGAATTAAGGGAACGATACTTAGGTGATTCGAGTACGATTTCGTACATGTCAAACGATACGAAATAAAGGATGATCTTCCAATAGATACTCTCCTTAGTCCTGACAGTTGCCATTTTGTGAGTACTTTGATGCCGGATTGTTTTATTGTAAATTAGTTTTACGCTCCATTAGCACAACATAAATGTTCGAAGAGAAGAAGGATAAAGTCACCGTTTAGTATGAAGCTAAGGGAACGCGGAATCTTTTCACAAGGAGTGTTTCCGTACAGGATCTCAAGCGCTATATATAGAAACAGTAAGTTAAGAAGGAGGGTTATGAAACAAGATAAAAAGCTGAAGCAGAAAATCAGAGGGGCTTAAAAACAGTAGAGAACCGAAAAAAAGATGGTCCTTAATAAAACTAAAACATTTCATTTCAACAAAAATGATTTCTACTTAACTCTCAGCTCAGGGTTTCACATTTTCCCCCTGGGAGCGATAATTCCCATAGATACAAAATATAGTTGTATCCCTTCGAGGGGACCTTGAAGCCGAAGAAGAATCATTTGATTAATTGCTCAAAATACTGGTTTGAGCTAGAGAAGCATTTGTCAAAAGTTGCAATGAATGGAGGATGTGTATGGGTTACTACATTATAATTGAAGCAGCGCTCTTTGATGGATGCAGCTAGCTGGGCAGTCTGCTATATACAGCCTGAAGGTTGTCCTCGGCCCGGGGGAGTTCGCACCGTGCTGGACACATGAATAAGATTTACTTGAGTAGTGTGAGTTTAAGGGGTAACAGTTCAAGTATGTTTTGCTAATAGCCAACAAATTTGAATAGGTACCTTAGTTCAAGCCTCCCTAACCACGAAAAAAATTATTCCAAAGAAGGGAAAGAGCAAAACAAGTATTAGTATGGCGTTAAGGGGATAGAGAATGTATGGACTGGACAATTAAGGTATGGTCCTACGCAAGATCTCCTGCGCTTATTTATGTAGAAACAGTGAGTTAGGAAATAGGTTTAAGAAACAAGGCGTTGAAAAAGAAAAGTAATGAATCAAAAGACGATGGTCCCTCATAAAAAAACTATTCTGTTTTAAAAAAGGAAAACCTACTTAACCTTCAGCTCGGGACCTCACATCTTCCCCTAGGAGCGCTAAGTTCCAAAGATACAAAAGTTATATCTCCCTGGCCAAGACCCGACAAATAAAAATACTACTTGAAAACAATCAACCTGAATTCGCTCTTTACTCTCGTTACTGAGGCACATGCAGAAGCTTCTCCATGCGTGCTCGATTAACCGGCGCCCATAACAAAAACGTCATGGTCTCACCACATTTGGGTTACGGTGGTCTGTACCTTAACTTTAACTAAGCGGCAGCTGAAACTGAATTTTAATATTCAATTCAAATTTAAAGTCAGTTGCAGTAAGCAATATGTTGAATTACCAAACGATAACTGGATCGTGTTCATATTTAGTTTTGAAAGAGTATTTTGTAAATTAAATTGAGTTTGTGACTACTATGTCAGCAGCATAATGAATATTCAATCATTGACCAAATATGGCTCACGTCGTATTCAAAGTGTTTAACTCGAACTTGAGTTGAATTTATCTGACGAATGCAATACGATTGAGTCAATATGGTCATTTTTGAGTGAGTGGTCGAATACAAGGTCATTTTTATTGTATCGATATTTCTGTCTTACATTTTACGGCTGAAATAAATTCCTCCCGGGTTTCATGATCGAAATAAGCTAAACTAGTCCGTAGACGGCATAATAAGAAATAGCAATCATGCATGGTGTTTAGTTATATTCATTCAATTGTGACATAAAGCTGAAAAATTATGTACATATCGTATTAACTTCAATTTTTTCTACCATCGCATTACGATACGATCACAAAACACATAGAGTTGTAATAAGTGTCGTATACGCATCATCATATGACGAAGGCAACCACATACGTCATATAAATCACAGCAACTCCCATATCCACAACAGAGCAATGCAGTATATATCGTATAGCACAAGGAATTACCATCGTATTAGCTACTACATCATGTCACAGCTGAAGCTAGCAATAGGCGTCAACTGTTTCGCATATCATACCTAAAAGATCAGCTTCAAATAGTGGCAACTGCATCATACGTCGTAACTGAAGGAATGGGAGCCCATATATTTTTATAGCAACTGTATCGCATATATCACAGCTGAAGGTATATTAGCAACTGCATCACACATCATAGCTGAAGGAATTTGTATCATATTTTAGAAAGTGCATCGAATTCCAGAAGAATACATTAGCAACATATTATTAACTGTTATAATACCATAGCCTAGAAAATTAGCATGCTTTTACCGATGGCAAAATATCATGCATTGCTGAATAAATTAGCTTTCAATTAAGATCACTGTTAAGAGCTTCAAGTATTTGAAATACTTCTCAGAAAAATACCGATAACTAACTGCTGAAAATGTTGCAGAATAAATAGGACCTGGGATTTATATGCACGATGTGTGAGCAGGTTGAACAACATATAAAAACATATAAACAATCACTCAATCAAGGATTATCGTTCGCAAGTTCATTAATATTTTACATTTCGTATTATTTTACACATGTTTCCATCCTCTCATGAACACACATTTTGAGATTAGAGCATCCAAGAACATGTGGGAGTGTCGTAGAGTACCTCAAGGTTTTTGTTCGGCGTGATGGCAGGCATGAAGGTTGTGTGTGGATTTCAAATAACTTGTGCGTTCTACCGAGTACAAAAAATGCAGGTATAAATTCCAATTGATCCATTCGAAGACTCACATTCTTAACGTAAATGAGATGTATGATTAATACTCGCATCATGAGAAGAATTTTTAAATCATAATAGTTCTTTAAAAAGTACCAACTTTCAAACCTTAGTATCTAGAATTTGTGCATTTACCTAGTCAATCTTGAAAGAGACCCTAATTCAGCATTAAATTATTTCTGTAGCTGAAACGTGAGAAGTCATTGCGAAATGTTTTAGTATTTGCAATATCCGCTGATTATCAGTCATTTTTTGAGCGCTCGCAATAACGAACAAAAAATAATAGTAGACGCTCCTCCTGGTTAAGAATAGTAAAATTTCCTCATCCACTTTCTATATTAAGTTAAATACTGAGTTATATTAACTGAGTCTTAACTTGGCTCAATAACGCTGCAAACTACGATGTAGTCACGACCTAAATGTTCCACGCTTAAACAATCAGAGGCCATTGTCCGTTCGTGGTGCCTCGCACTTGTCATTTTCCATTGCGCAGCGAATCATAAACTCATAATGGGAGAAACTATCGGTGAACCGCAATTCACTTTCCAAGAGAATGATCGAACGATAGAGTGCTATGAACCTTTCCTTGAGTACGTCACGTCAGCCTAAAATGAAATCAGAGGCTTCTGTTATCGCGGCGATTTCTCCGCATCGCTTGAAGCGCCTCCTCCAATTGGACTCCTGTGGCGCTATTGGCCAGCGCGAGCTTCCTACGCTCCACCCTGTTGAGGGTGACTGCAATCGGCACCCAGTCTTATACTAGGTGTATGATTTTAGAATTAAGCTTATTGTTTTCATAATATTAATTCACAATGCGATATCAAAATAAGCGCTGAAACGGATTAGTTTTAATTTCATTTATTACTAGCCCCGTCAAATTATCCTCCACTATTTGGAAAGTATGAGGGATTCCTCATTTGAACCCCTTTCCAAAGTTTAATATCCATTGTTGCTAGAGGCGGAGCTTCTTCTAACCTATCAAAGAGCTGGAAACTTCGTAGGAGACCTGACCACAATCGCATTACTGTTTGGATAATCCAACAGTGACTCACGTTCAAGACTCTGCAAAACGATTTCTACTCCAGTATGTAGGAGTGCCTAGGTGGAGTAGCACTTGAACCTGGAGAATTGAGGGATTTCAGGAATTTGACTACCAGTGAATGGAATTTCTTCTTATTCGAACTGTGAAGTAATCGGCTTGTTGATAATAATGATTTTCTGAGTATTTGGACGTTGTGGTTTCTCGAAAAGCTCACTCTTGAGGCAAGCTGAAAACTCAAGTTTAGCAAACTCTGCGTGCTGAAAAAAGGATTAAAAACTAGGTAAAAGTGCAACCATGCAGTGACGCCGCTTTGTTTGTAAAGCGTGACCGTAAATAAAGTATTTGTTTCCGAGAACTTAGTGGGAAAAGTAAATTCAACGCAAAAACCGTTTTTGTTGGCACGAAGTCCAACGATTAATTCCTGCTAAAGAGGCGTAAAAAATCTATCAGTATTACTTAATAACATGTCCGAACTTTCATCAATGAAGATCAATTAAATTTGTGTACATTGTCGACGAGAAGTCGGGAATGCTTCATAGCTGTCACTGTGCAAATTGAAAAACATATATTAATAAGCTCCGAAGGTGTGGTGCGACTGCTTAGTAAATTTCACTGGATTTCAATTGAGGTAAGTTCTTTAATTCAGTAATTGCTGAACAAATAAAACAACAACAATATTCGACGAGTACTATTTCGAATGTCTTATTCTATTACTTATTCCTAATTCAAATATTGTTTATATGACTTTACAATTATGAGTTACAAGGCACCATGATCAATTTTTTAGGTACATTTAATTTAATCATCATGAGAGGAAAACTTTCATTGCGTAGAAGTAAAATATAATGTCAAAGCTATCATAAACACACATTCCTTCCGCATATTGTGGCCTAGGACGCCATTACTAAAAGAAACCGTTTATTCCGTAGGCATGGGCCAAGTTGGGAATTAAGTTCTTTGTGGTAAATCGACTCAGTTTAAGTGCGAGCTTTTATTTGCTCAGAAAAATTGTTGTGATCGTAATTATTAGCTATGGAAATGTGTTCATCAAGCGAATATTCCTTCACGCTGCTGTTCTATCCATATTGAAAACAGTCTGCTAAATATCATGTTAATTACGTTGATAATTCATATTAAGAAAAAGGAGTACGTTAATATTTACATCAGAATATCCTACTCACACTCGATCGTCTGTTTCAGAATACATTGTTCTTTTAATTTGTGACCAGATGGATAACACCTGGGATTTATTTTATTTCTATTCAAATTTGCACCCAATGTTTTTTAAAGTAAGCTGTATATAGTGAAGCAGTTCCTTCCTTATTTTGACGCTGGTGACAACCTGACGCCAATACTTAATTGTCACCAGCGAGACTGTAGCACTACCCAGTTGTGGTAATATAACAGCTATTTGTTGCTATGGGGAAATATGTTTAAAACTTGAGCGGTAAATGGGTACGAAATATTATCCTGTTGAAATATAGTTAAACGCAGATATAAACTCATTTGAAAGGGAAGAATGCATTCCAGAAGGCTTCATTGGAAGATTTTAAGGAACTTGGCACGTATTGAAGATCTTTGTGCGTAAAAGTGAGCATAGTTTGAGGAATTCAATGCATTTCAAGGAATTGAACGCATTGTGTTTCAGTGCATTGTTTAATGGTTGACCGCCTCATATAATTGCCAGGGAATTCTTTCTGAAAATTTGATCGAATTGTATTTATGGGATGGAACGTAATTCAAGGGTCGAACGAATTTTAAACTTAGACGAATAGTAGATACAGATAACTACAAGCCTCAGTCATTTTCAACCAAAAAACTAAAGAGCATCTCAAAAAAATGAATGGTATTATATAACGTGTGAATTACAAAATTTCTACTGCCTGCTTTGTGATGAGCCTTATAATTTTGCCCCATGCACAAAGAAGACTTTTACGGCTTCTATACGTTCGTTAATGTACAACCCTGATAAGGCTTGCAGGAACATCCATTTATCGATATATGCCTACTTCAGTTAGAGATCTTTCGTCCAGCATTGCGTGTGCATCTTTCATCCTTAGCGCGTATTTTTCATCCAGCTTAATTGTGCACCTTTCATCCACCGCACAGTTTTCAGTCATTACGTTGGGTTCATCTATCATTCATTATGGCGTGTGTATTTTTAATCTTTGGGGGCTTGTATATTTTTCATCCTTCGTGGTGTATGCATCAGCCATCCATCAAATTAAGCATATATAGTATGTGTTTGGATCGATGAGCATATATACGCAATTAAGAAAGGATCGATCATGTCTTATAAGCGCCAGGAATTTCAAAATGAAATGGATAAGTATTTCAGTTACGCTTCTTTTTTAAGTATTATTAATTTCTTAAAATATTTTATATTTTTTATACGTATAGTAGTACTTGCACATTTACATTAGAATTCATGAAACATGAAGAAGCACTATACTAAATATTTCGAAACTATATTAAATAGTATATAGCGGAGCTATTTTTAAAATTACTCCGATATAGTCTCATTTTATTTCGACTGCAGTAATTTTTTACTCATATTACCTACCTAACCTTTAGCTCAGGCCCTCACATAGTCCCCCTGGGAGCGCCAATTCCCATAGATACAATAGTTGTATCCCCCTGAGGGGTATTATTCATTGCTTATAATTATTCAGTTCCCTTCCTTATAACTATTCAGTTCCTTTCCTTATAATTATTCAGTTCCCTTCCTGCCTTATATTTTTAATACGAGTTATAATGATGCAGAAAATTGGGAATTTACTTTTCTCATTCAAATTTCCGTCATCTGCTGCATTCAGTTCGTTACAGTTATACGCACCACCTGGTACAGGCATCAGGTTGTCACATGTAAAGATCAAAACAGAGACGGAACTGCAACTTGGAATTGTGAACTTCCAAGAACACACCAGGGCACAAAATCTACAAAAAATGAAATACTTGAACATTTATATCGTGTACGTGTATTGACGGCAAAAAAGGCGGTAGATATCACAATGTTAAATATGTTATGACTATGTCATAATACGCTAAACATGATACTAAATTCCTGATTGAAGTTTAAAAATCAAAATTAGAAACTTTTTGCATGAATGTTTATTTATGTAAGGTCAAATACTTCGAGAAAATTGCGAGAGCTTATCCTACAATTAAGTCACATGTATGTACAAGCCTGAAAAAAATGGTATATGGTATTCGATTTTAATTAGCCCTCTGGAGAATCAACTTGTATTAAGTACGGAAAATAAGCTACTCAAATCGTTGAAAAATATTTGTAGTTATTTAAAAAAATACTGTGTTACCAATGAGACGGGAAAACGAATAAAATTTTTAAAATCATTTCCTTGCATATTAAGTTGACTTTACACTGTAACTCCCTAACGTTCATTTCATTGCACCAAAAATAATTCCAATGAAGCTCTGGTTATCCCTGACCTGAGTTCGGTACGCTTAGCCCCCCAGAGCTCGCAATTCTCAATCATTCGACGCAGCTCACATGCACCTCTCAATCTAGCCTACGCCTACTGTATACCAAATATCTATATCCATTATAATAGGTAGCATTGTGCATTTTACCCTTCGCACCCTTCACATGTCGTGTTCCGAATGCATTCTTAACAAAACGGAGCAATGATTTATGACGGATGCAAGTAAGATCGATACACTTTTCAAAACAGCATTGTGTTCATATTCGTATAAAAATTATTGGAATTAAAGAAAATTTGGCGGTGAATTTCTATATCAAGCGTTGGTGCAGGTGTTGCGAGTACGGAACTTTTATTCTAATTGCCATGCTTTAAAAAAACGATAGTTTATAAAATTTCACAACCCACGTGACAGATTACCTTGAAACGATGAGCAAAATTTCTTGTCATTTTCATGGCGTGAAGGGCTCATATATGCTCAGAATGCTCACAGCGTATAATAATAATCACCAACATATATTTGTTTTTAAATGAGCTTTTTTGATATTGTATCTACATAACTTTTACTCTTATTTATTCTCTGAACGGACATTAGTGTCAGTCGTCAAACAAACCCCATCCTCAATTAATGAAAGCAAGCAAAGTATGAAATACCAAGTCGCATTCATTTCCTGATAAAACATGGTATTACATATGAAGATAGGGTAATTTAATTGAGTGAATATATTTATAATTTATTTAATTTAATTGAGTTATGTGAAGATATTTATAGTCTTTCCATAGAATGTATATAAGAATTGTAAGTCTTAATTCAAATTCTGAAATCTCGTGCTTAACTCGAATAAAAATAAATTCTTTCAAAATATAAGAAGCTTGAAAACTCAGCCTCCTCAGCCTGAAGTGTTAGAACACTGTAAACGAAAACTACCATGCTGCTCATCGACCTTTTCAACATTTGAACATCTGATAAATTTGTACCCATGTTTTCAGCTTCTTATTCATATTTCAGTTAGGCCAAGTCTTTTACTAATACGTACCAATTTACGTTTATTTTCGAGTTGCTCAATAATGTTATGTAAATGCAATGAGCAATAATATTAAACTAAATTATTGTGACACGGCACCTTCATGCAGTTGAACTTTCAAAGAAATGCATTCAGTAAATACTAAATTGTTTTACTTTCGTAAAATCATGGTTTATCAAGCAATTTTCAGCTTGAAAAAGTTATCTTTATGCATAAATTAATTACCACATGCCCAAAAAATCAAGGCTGCTCTGTTAATCACAAAAAGTAGTTATGAAGCTGGACGTTTTTATTGCATAAAATGCTGAACAAATATACGTTCGCGCTGAGCTCGATCGTAATATGTTTCATACATTCAACTTGCAGCTATATACAGGATGTTTTCAAAATATATACCCAGCCTTTGATTAAATCCCGATTACTCACATAATTTTGGTTTATATTTCAAGTGCAACGAAGTTTTCTTCCATCGCATTTAATTTTCTCAAGTCCAGTGCCCTTTTCTTTGATATAACTCAGTAGAATTGTATCTGTGTCAATAAACACCTACATCAAAACAAAATACATGACTGCTAGGCAGTCAGGAAGTGAGTACCGTTATTTTAAAAAGCGATTCCCTACCAATAGAAATAACGATGGAGGGAAGACCAAAGCTTAAGAGAGAACGCATGGAGAGTAATGAAAGAGAACTTCAACGATCGTAATTTGGTCACAACTACAGGAGCGATGAGAAAAATTAGACAAAAGATATTTGTATACGAAAATACTGGCAGTATTTTAAAGGCTGAGAAATTCATTGACAGCACGAGTACGTATCTCATTTATATTATTCATTGCTTTATAAAATAATATTATAAGAAAGTTTTAGCCTCCCTTAACCACGACCAAGATGTTCCAAGAGAGGAAAAAGGAAGGCACCATTTAATATGGAGTTGAGGGAACGCGGAATCTATGCACGAGGTGCACAGAAACAGTGAGCTAGGAAAGAAGCTCATGAAACAAGAAAAAAGTTGAAGAAGAAAGTAGTAGGTGCTGAAAAACAGGACAGCAGTGAACCGAAAAATGATTGTCCGTAACAAAACAAAAACCTATTTTATTACAACAAAAAGGAAGCCTACCTAACCTTTAGCTCAGGCCCTCACATAGTCCCCCTGGGAGCGCCAATTCCCATAGATACAATAGTTGTATCCCCCTGAGGGGTATTATTCATTGCTTATAATTATTCAGTTCCCTTCCTTATAACTATTCAGTTCCTTTCCTTATAATTATTCAGTTCCCTTCCTGCCTTATATTTTTAATACGAGTTATAATGATGCAGAAAATTGGGAATTTACTTTTCTCATTCAAATTTCCGTCATCTACTGCATTCAGTTCGTTACGTAACTTCTCAAAGCCTCACCCAAGAATAGAATGATATAAGTAAAAAATACAAAGACGAGAAGAAAAGTTGCAACAAGAATGCAGAAGTAAATCCGCTATTATAAGCGAATAGTGCTGAAAAAACTAAATAGGGAGAAAGAAAAGCCCTCACGGTATGTCGATCGACATCGGGTTCCCAATGTTTTCTTTGAGAGCAAGGATGAGCTTGAGTAATTCAAGAGTTTGTTCCATGCTTATTAAAGAGCACCATTCGTATGCAGATATAAGTAAAAGCAATTGCCCAGTTTCTATAAAACTATTATGGTTGACCGTGGCATAGTGGTTAAGGGATCGGCCTTGTATGTTGGAGACGAGGGTTATAGTATCCCGGCGCTGGCGCGGCGATTTTCCCCGTTGGGTATAAGGGAAAGCTCAAGCACAATACCCCACTCAACCCAGGTGTCGGAAATGGGTACCGGCTTTACGGGGGAACCGTCATGGTGTCCTATATATAGTGTTAGTTATAAGAGATTTGAAAAACCAATGCTCAAGATCATATGTATCAGGCTTGATTGGAAATAAAGCATCCCAAAGATGCCGATGTTTGTTTGTTTGTTTAAAAATAATTCTGCAACGTACACCGTGAACCTGGTTAATAAATATGCTCTAGATTATGCAAAACCAGGTAAGATTAGATCGCATTATTGATTAGTTTCAACGACCCTAATCACACAACAAAGATGTTCAAGGCGAAGAAGGATGAAGGCACTACAAAGTATGGAGTAAGGGAACGAGGAATCTATGCGCAAGATGTGTTCCCACACAAGATCCGCTGCTGCATAAAGACAGTAAATCGAGAAGGGAATTTATGAAACAAGATAAAAGCTGAAAAGAAAGTCAGAGGTGCTGAAAAATAGGGCAGCAGTAAACTGAAAAAGGATGAGCAATAACACAACAAAAAACTAATTCTATTTCAACAACAAAAAGTATGCCTAACATTAAGCACGGGACCTCACATTTTCCACCTCGGAGCGTTAATTCCCTTAGATATAATAAGTATGACTTCCTCAGAGTATAAATAAGCTCTAAGAGTAAGACTTAAAAAAAACAAATGAACTAAGTATCTCCTAGTATACAGGATGATTAAGCAGAAAGAAACAGAAAACCTTTCGACCGTAACAGTTATTTAATCAAATATTAAAATCCTCAACATCCAGTAAGAAACATCTGGATAAAAGAAATATATGAATAAGAGATAGAATGCATGCAGCAAATACAAATAAGAAAAATGAATCTTTCTCTAACCTCAAAATGCTCAGGAATATCTGCGTCCAAAAACAACAAGGAATTCGAAACTTCCGTGAGGTGTAGAAAGCACGGCCATAAACACGTATATGGCAGGCAATCTTCTCAGAACGTGCGGACTACAGCGGTCATACGAAACTAATAAAATGCAGTGCTCTTTTTACAGAACGGAATGCAATGCTCCCGACGATTGGAACGCAATGCTCTAAATGCGTATGAATTATGAACACGTAAAAAATTCCGAACTTATATCGCATGAAAAATATAGGGAACAAAGCTTGTTGCCTTTACATGCTAACAAGGTGATATATTTGATTATATACTATTTTGGTTAACGAGCTTATGGATAGGTCTATTTTATTGGCGAGCAAACTGAAAGATTGCCTACTGCGGTTGACCCATGTAGCGCGATGGTCTTATTTGATGCTAAAAATTGTCTGATCGACGATAGATCGGACGATTTTTGACGATAATTTTTCCAGGTTGCGTCAAAACAATTGCGTCGTTGCGTCCACGTTCCGTTGTTCCAGTATACTATTATACTTTAGTATATTGGTAACAAGCATCGATTTAAAAAAAAATACGTCCCATTGTTTCTTTATATGTTTTTGAAGGAAATATTTTTAATTGTTATTGATCCATTTTCCCTCGTAAAAAGCGTAATTAGCAGCCACTATCTGCGTGGAAAAAAATAAGTTCCATAAATAAGCTAATCTATAACAGCTTACAGGTGACTGTCTATGCTGAAAAGTGAATCCTAAGTACCTGATTCACATAGATATAAAAAGTTTTAAAGGAAATAGAATGGCTCGCTTTTCATTTCAATAGCTAGTTAATTGGTGCAACAAAATTTAATTTACTAAACTCGTTTCTCAAAAAGTTAGTCAGTTGGGAAATTTTTTTATCTACGGCTTGGCATTGTAAATACTTTTAATATACCACAATAATTACGATTCATTACTTCACTGTCTTCTTGCATTTTATCGCTGAGTATTTGAACGAGAGAAAATTAAGATAAAATACGGCAAGTCAAGATGAACAAGTTTTGATAGTTACGTTGTATGAACTGGAAATACAAGTATTATTTAGAACTATTTTACGCTTGCGGATTTTTACGTACTTTTACGTTCAAAAACACAAATGCAAAGATAAATTCGTAGTAAAACCGAAAAACTTTAAAGAAAAGTCAAAATTCCACGCATCAACTGAAATATTAATCACAGTTGCAACCTTCTGCAATTGCTCGAAGGCAACGATTGGTGATGAAGTAAATTAGGTTTAAAAACACGGCTGCATATGTACTGTATTTCCAGTTCGAACAACGTAAGTTTCAAAATTTGTTCATTTTGACTTGCTCTATTTTCATAACCTTCACTTGCTCAACATAGTTCCTCGAGGGCTACGATCTCTAACCTCACAGGGGAATTACATGAGGACCTCTTCATCTCACTATCCTCAAAACAAACATTCAATGTCACACACATACCGGTAGTGTATTCATTTCCTCCCATATAAATTTCATCCTACTTTACCCCATATATGAACATTGAAATTCTTTACTATTGCGTTTGCATTCAAACCGGAGAACTTCACATTTAATCTTAAAAGACAGCTCGCATATATGCGATGCTAAGCATGATCTAGTTATTTCCGTAACATTTAGCTGTAATTTGCATGATAAAATGGGTATTTGAAGTTGCTCTGAGCTTGAGGAACACTACATGGGGGAAACCGATGTTAAGAAGCGATGTCGTTCACGGGAAAGAAATGTAGGACCTATCGTGAAGGAGTTTTTGCTAAGTGTTCGTTCCAGGATTTTATGCCTTGGTATTTTTGATGCAACCAATCATCAAGCTCGAGCTGTTCTCAGTCAAAATTTGAACTAGAAAACAACATCTAGCAACACTTTGATGTTGGAAGATGGCAAGTGCTTCTCGTGTTCAAATTATACTTGAAAAAATTCAAAATTTAAATTTACGGACAAGAAATAAATTATGTTGACACTCTCGTCTGCACGGAAAAACGCTAAGTTGTGCGTCGAAGAAATTTTGTAAATATATTACTTAAATTTTTTTTAAATTTAAGTTACGTATCTTTATAATTGTGTGGTGAAGATACGTTCATAATTGTGCAATGTTCACTGCTATATATACTTATGTTATGCCAGTTAAGTTCTTGAATTCTTCGTAAAAACATGAAGATTATCAAGATATTACCAAATAATTTCTAAAATACTCAAACTATAACTAAAAGCCACAGGAGTAAATTTTCCAGTCCTTGAACACAAGAACTGTTTTCAAATTCTCTACAGCATAAAATTAGAAGCCAACGTACTGTAGACACAGAAGCTTTTAACTAACTAAATACGCATATCAAAAATCGTTCATTATGTTAACACCATGACAACGCAATTTTTTGTACAGAAACTGTACGAGTAGAGGCTAATTTTAACTGCTCGTGAAAATAATCAGTGTAAAAATTCGAAGCTAGCCATGTAAACAGCAGGACGTAATTTTAGAATCATCGGGCTGAAATATATCAATGAGTTCACTAACTTCAGCAGTCAGTTTTTAAAATAGTTATGATTGAATGTTATTATCTTGCCGTAGTGCATAAAAAGGGTAGGTTCAATGGCTTAAAATTGATATTGGGTTTTCGCGCAATAAATTAGCTTTAAATTTTTCCCTGGAACCTCGTACTTAAGGTAGGATTTCATATGTTATTTTGCTACACTTAATCGGTAACCAGTAAATATTTCCCTATTACAGGAAGAAAAGATCGCTATGCTTGCAATGATGTCCACCATCAAGACCGAGAGCCACACATCCCCTTCCCCACCTGCTCACCTCCAGACCACAAACTTGCCTCCCAGCAGCTCTCAGTCTTCCTCCTCATCTCCCCCAGCCTCATCTCCAGTTTCTATCTTTCCCCTGAACTTCTCAAGGCACCGACGGGACGACTCACCTCCTCAGACGCTCGACAAACATTTCTCCACTCCCTCCCCCGTCTCTTCGTGTTCTGCAATTTTCTCTTCCTTAGGATCAGTGCCCTCTTCCGTTGCACCGCACGCTGAAATTCCTCCTGCCTCACTACCGTCTTCAATCAATTTCCCCTTCCCGCTAAGTTTCGACAGAGCGCGTGCTAACATCCTCTCCGGAACTCGCCTGGTGCCTCCTTTGCTGCCTGCCGCTTCCTTCTTGCCTCACGCGGCCGCCGGAGGGCTTTCACCTCGCCACCAATTGGTTCAAAGGTCCCAGCCGAGCAGCTGCGAAGTAAATTACTCACATGGTCCAGCCAGCGATGTCAATCGTGGCTTGAAACGATCCTTCGATCACGTTAGTAGAGAACCGCCGTACAACAATAACAATGGAAGGAGCAATTTGAGCGAGAGAATAGAGAATTCGCACTCTAAATTCTCGTCAAATCATATGGGAGTTCTAGGGAGCAGACTGCCGACTTCACACGGGCCGCTGAGACTCATTCCACCGAGCCTAGAAGAACCTAGAAGAAAACAGCGGCGATATCGGACAACTTTCACGACGCAACAACTTGAGGAAATGGAACAAGTGTTCATCAAAACCCAATATCCGGACGTTGTTACAAGGTAAATCATTATTGTATGTATTTGCCGAGTATCTCATGATAACTTCGACACTGCAGCTCAAAAAAGTTCATTAAAAATGTTAAGTATTTTCACTCAATAACTTCGACACCTTGGTAAAAGGAGTAGCTGCTTGACATTTGCTCTTAGATAATTCCTTCGAAAGGGGCACCCTCTTCAGAATACGCATTTACTGTACACGCATGTTCATTCCCTTTTATAAATACTTTGTGAGCAGTGAAAAAATGCGATGCAATAGTTTATTCTGGAGTCATTTGCTTCAGTAAATGAAGAGATACATTTCTTGACATGTGTTGTATGAGTAAAGAATTACGGATGTCTGCCGACTTGGGGTTGCACGAAAATTAAGCAGTTACATCACACGCGAGCTGCGCTTCGCTGTCTTTACAAGCCTACTTCTTTTAACACTTTGACTGTGGCTGGTGTCACTAATTCAGTGACCTAAGTCAATTGTCGTAAATAATGTTGAAAATAGCAGCCATTAAATGGGTCATGCCTTCATTTAGTTTTTTAAGTATTTATGAAAATTGATTTCATAACTTTTGGTCGATCAGCAGCATTATGAAAATCCCCTCCATGTACCACTGGTGTCTCACGTCGCAGTAAAAATGATAACGAGCTTGCACGCTGCATGATCCAGACCGCAAAATATTGATTCATGCCATTATAAGGCTTGGATTTTTTCTTTCGTATGATGAGATGAGCTCACGATGCATGCTTATATCGAATTCGGAGAATTGACCTGTTCAAGCCAAAAACTTCTCAGGCTTGCTGTCTTTTAAAAAAAATTAGCCATTAAGAATACAGCGTCAAGCGGTCCTCAGACAGGGTTTCCAGATGCTGAGAGGTCTGATCTTCATAGTCTTAAATATGTGGAAAAAAAATCTGAATGTGTGTTGTATGAGATATGTACGAGGGTACCTACAGGTGCACACACACACACGCCCCCCCCCCCCTCCCTACCCCTACCCACCCTCTCTCCTCTCACACTGCTCTGTTCTGTATTTGCCTGCTTGACGGACTTGCTCGGCTCGATGAGAAAAACTAGAGCTATAGAACCTGATGAGTGCCAGTGGTCTTCCAAGGTCTGCTTCTCTTTATACGAATCTACCTAAAATGTTTATCATTATTATTATTGCAATAATTGTTATTTTATAGTTAAAAATAAGAATTCTCAATCACAAAACGCATGGTTTCAATGAGGTAAAAGAAGGGGACCATTCAGTATGGACCATTAAAAACGGGTATCTATGTACAGGTTGTATTCCCACACAGGATACCCAGCGCATAAAAACAACAAATTAGGAAAATAGAGGAAGAAACGAAAAAGGTGGAATAACGAAAAAGGTATGGACATTGAAAAAAACGAAGTAGGCACTAATTATTGAAATCCAAAGACGTATCTACACTCTACAGCACAAGTAGCCCGTACACAGTATCCCCAATGGAGGCGCTAATCCCCGTATTTAGGTATAGACAAACCAAACATAAACCTACTATATATATAGAGATACCTACCCTATGCCTCCTGAGGGGTTTCATATTATGTTCTCCCTCTCAATCTCTTTTGTATTGTAACAGAATAGTGTCATAAAGCAGTGAAATTTTTCCTTCATCTCTTATTTCATCATGAATCCTCGTTCGAATTTTTCAAGTCATGAGCATCCTATATTTTTGCAACGTATATTCCAACGCTAAGTCAACATGCAACATTCTGATATGTACTAGCATTATAAGACTTGCCTTGTGCGTGACAAAGGTAAAGCGATGCCCTTTGGACGAGAAAGTCCCGAGTTCGATTCCCCACATCTGCACATTACATTTACCGAAGCCGGCGGCTTCTGGTGCTGCAGAGAACATAATAAGCGAGTGTTAGGGTACAGCAAACCTTTTTTGTTCAATGCGCCAGCATTTCACTCTTCCTTTCAGTGCAGAACTTTAGAGCACCGTAACTGCAAACGAAAGAAACTTGAAATAAAGTGATCAAATAAATCGATAAATTTACTTCACAGGGAGGAGCTGGCTCTTAAGATCGGGCTGACAGAGGCGCGAATTCAGGTGTGGTTTCAGAACCGGCGGGCGAAGTGGCGTAAGCAGGAAAAGGGTGAGTTCTTGTGTCTTATTCTGCCTGGTGGCTCATTACTGAAGTCATTTATTAGAGAAGACTGTAACGAAACACTCACGGCAAATATCCTGAATGCCCTACTTTTTAATGCTGGGCACCAATGCCACCCTACAAACGGAAAGGTCCTCAAGCACTAAATATGTTTAATTACCTCACATAGATTGTAAGATATCAATTTAGTTTATATTCAGTTTCACTTCTAAGGCGTTAAAATTTTGATATAAAAGAGTTGATACAAAAACGATTTTAGATTAAGGTTTTGAAGTGAGATTGAAGTTTTCGCAAAAAAAAAACATTTAATTGAATTACACAGGGACTAACGGGTCTATTTGTGATTTGCTATAGAAATGAGGTAAATCCCATAGCTCCTGGTCGGTATATTCTGATACCCAAAATATTTCCTGTCCTTAACGTACCGGTTCAGCGTATACCACTTGTCTTTGCCTGAAAGGTTTTGAAGGTTTGATCAATTTGAACGTATCAGATTCGGAACACAATAGGATATTCTGCAGCGGTATAAGCTCTAACGAGAATAGAGAGCAGCCATTATCAGGAAAAACATGTAATAAAACTAATCATTTAACACTTGTTTTCCGTTTAAGATCTTGACATGGTAATATTAAAGCAGAGGCGTACACACGTTGGCGGCATGCGCGCTCGCTAAATTAGTACATATGTCACTCACCGTCTGAATTGACATGTAACTGCACACTGAAGCGCACTCAACCTATTTCTGATGCACATGTTCTTTAACATACTCGTGAAAGTCATAATGTGCTACCATTATTCAGTAATGTTGTCATTTGAGCAGAACCTATAGCAGCATTCCTGGCTTAACCGCACAGCGTTCGTTCTCCCGCTGCTCGCATAAATCACGAAAACAACTTTGCGCGACCCTCGCTATATATATAGCTGCGGTGCTCAACAGTGAACTCTACAACTCCATAGCCAGTAGCCGCACTACTTCAAATACTGTTGCACCTGAAGCATTTTGACGTTGATTCAGTTCTTGGTAAATTTATCTGGTAAAAATCAATTCTCCATTTTCGTCGATAAAAGTTACGAGCAAACGTTAAGAAAACAACGTTAAGAATGTTAAGAAAAGCGCGGATTAAATCATGCACGATTATTATGGGTTAATCATTGTGTGTGTTCGCGCCTGAAACACGCGCAATGTGTGGTGTCGACAAAAACAATACGAGTTATTTCGTTAAAACCGATGATAAGACTAGTGAAACATAATAAGTTCGTTCTTAAGGTATTCGGATTAAAAATTTTAATCACAGTGAGCGAATAGGAAAAAAGTTAAAAATTAAATTTTATGAACATTAATACTAATAAATTTACTCCTTTTCAAGTAAAGAATGTAGCAATTTCTTCTTGACTTAACTAGCAGAACGCTACCAGTTGCGACTGATCTCAAGGAATACCTCGCAAAGATCAGTAAATATCGACAACATACGCATGTATCGCAGTTCAAACAGATAAACGCAAACCAGCAGTGTATTAAGAAATACACACTATAGAACATAATCGAGAGCGCGTACATTTCGTTGTTTTTATGTCTTGGTGAATCCCGTTTCATTTAAAAATGATACGGTCGTACATTGCAGGTCTGAGCGCCGCGGCTTCGGCATCATCAGGACAACCAACATACTCTACGGAGCTGCTCGCCAAGTTTCACTCGCTCTCCAGAGCCTCAGACTCGCCACCGCTCCCGCAAGACAGAAATGACGCGCATCTTCGTTTCCCTCAGCATTTGATGTACAATCGGCCGGTCCAGAGTGAGTCGCCTGGACCCTCTTCGTCCTCTCCCCACCACGGCAGCCCCCCACATCGCTCCCCGAGTCATGGCATCTCCAATGCTGCTCCAGAGGAGAACCAAATTTTCAGGTAATATTATACTACAGCTCCTGAGGAGAACCAAATTTTTGGGTAATATTATATTACAACCCCAGAGGAGAACCAAATATTCAGGTATTACTATATTACAGTCCCAATAGAAGAACGAAATCTTACAACAGTTCCAGAAAAGAACCCAATTTTAAGTTAACATTATACTGCAACTCCAAAGGAGAACTAATATCGTACTAACTAATAATATCGTAGGAGAACTAAGAAAATATCGTACTACAGCCAAAGAGAACAACCAAATCTTTCGGTAATCGTTTACTACAGTCCCAGAAAAAGCTTAACTTTAAGCTAACATTATTCAATGACCCTAAAGTACGTAGCACACAATGGTAATGTGAGGGGACCTCAATCTTATGATAATCTTATGCTAAAGACCCAAACAAGAAACAAATCAAAATGTAATCTTATATTACAAAAGCTGTAATATAAGAAGCAAGCCATCAGGTATTCGCTATGCTGGTTTCTTTCGTACATGTTCCTAGCTTCGGACTATTTTTGACCGTTTAGGTTAAGTTTGCGTAAACATTTGCACTTAAGCTTTACCATGTACTTGAAGCGGTCATGATGTATCATTTGACGCGTTCGCCAAATCTGTAGCTCTTCATTAATTTAGCAATCTCTGGGTACCTTTCCAAATTGTCGAAAGGGTAATTTTTATAATGTTACCAACTACGTGAACACAATTTGGTAAATCTGAAGGATATGACAGTTATAGATTTTCCACTTTTTGGAGCCTGAACCTAATTAATTGAATCAAAATAAACAAGTTTTCTTATATGCACTTTCCGTCTCAAATGAGTATTTTACGATTTATAGCGGTAGGTTTATTTTCGTCTATGATGACGAATGCGCTCGAATGAACTGCTACTCATCGACTTTTGAATTTTTGTTGCTTGAATCATGGTAATAACATCAAAATAAACAACTTTTCTTCTATACACTTTTTTCGTCAAATGAGTATTTAATGAGGTATAGAGGTAGGTTTGGTTTCGTCTTTGATGACGATCGCGCTGGAAGAGAGTGCGCATTGCAGTGTTGCTGTCCGACGTGCTCCTTGAATTACTTGCCGCTTCAAACACTGGAGTTGCGGTAAGTCATTTACCACTATAACTAATAAAATACTCATTTGAGACGGAAAGTGCATAGAAGAAAACTTGTTTATTTCGATCTAATTAACTATGCTTAGGCATCGAAAATTACAAAATTAATAACTGTCATATCCTTCAGATTTACCCACAATTTTAGCACGTTGATTCTATGGTACTTATGACATTGTTTAAGAACAACCAAAGGATAGGTAACTCAAAAATACGCCTCGGTATGATTATAGGTTAAGTAGTGCAAATCCGGGTAATGTTCAGGGCTAGTTTATCCCAAAAAAGTTTCTTGGCGCGTTTCCTGCGATAGGCAAAAAAGTTCGATTTTCAATCCGAATTTGATGTCAACTGTACTGCCTTCTTTTAGCTTTCATTAAGTATTCGCACTTAAAAACATCGAGTTAGTGACTGCAGGTCAGTCAGCAGCATTATGAAAATCTCTTTAGTGACCACCTGTGGGTCCCTTCGCAAGAAACGGGTTAATCATATAGAAGCCTTCTATGCATGGCGTTACGTAGATGTGATTTTTTTTTATTCCTGTTCTCGACATAGTCTACGAAAAACCCGAATTATATGAGCGGTCAATATTGAATTTGATGTTGTCAACGACTTATATAATTTCATTGCGAAATTTAAGTGATTGGAGACATTTTAAGACATTATACATGAATGATATTGGACTCGCGAATGCTTAGTTTTCGAGATATAGCATAAATAACATTCAGGTAAGAATAGCATTAACGGCAATTTCGATATAGCCCTTCCGGGGTTTCGCGGACGCGGAACACGCGAAGTTTTTTGGCGAAAGACATCGGCCTCGGTATTGTTAAGTTAAGTCAAGGTAATTTACGCTTACTTAGGTTAGTTTATTTAACTAACCTAACTTTACCTAACCTTACCTCACCTATCCGTAAGTCAAAACCTTAACTCTGCTATTTACGTGCCCGTTTGTTCAATTTTATAAACGACGTTCCTATAACTTCAAAGTTAAATATCTCGAAAGGTAACCATTTGCGAGCACAATGTCATTCATATAAAACGTCTTCAATTGTACCATATTTCCAGTGTATGGCAACGAAATTATTAAAGTCATTGACGACATGAAATTCAATATTGACCCACATAACACTATCCTTCAACATCTCTGAGAGATGGGGACAAACAGGACAGGTGTATTCTTGTAGTATATTCAGAACAACTTCAAATTCTAAACTGTCTCGAAAAATAAATATCAATCAGATAATCATCATCATTGTATTATGAAGACGCATGAATGTACAGATGCCATGCCACTCCCTGAACCAGCTTTTGAAGGCTACATCACAGCTAGAAATAAGATCGTCCCATACTCTGCACACTGGTACCGTTAGATTTTTAAAGTGTTTGTCTACAGTTGACTGCCTAACCAATAGAAAACAAAAATCATTCAAATTACTGCACAATACATTTCGAGTAATACTGAAGACACATTAAATATTAACGATTTAGCACCTACCTCTCAATCACAGGAAAAGCGTCCTCTTGAGATTATTTTATGTGTTGAGAAACATGTAGTGTATTCTTCTCCGTGTTTTACGTTCATTGCACTGAACTATCACAATAAACTCTCATCTTAAAATTAATTCACCCAATTATATATAGTCAAAATGCAAACTTTCAATCTAGAGAACTGCTTTTGAAGATCATATAAATAAAAAATTTGAAAAAAACATACTTAGCCAATACAAATCCCGTTTCCGTAGGTATGACTATTTTCATGGGCCCGGAGGAGCGGATGAGCCAACCAACTTTTAATCTGGCAAAGATTTTCTAGAACGAGTATTTGAGACATTTTATTTAGAAAGTACAGTAGCGTTACCAATTGCATGCATACAGTCGAGCGTTGTAAAAATGACCGATGAGCACTCTTGTCAAAATTACACTAACTATCATTACTATTCTGGGTTCTATCATTTCAGTCACTCTTCACCTTCCCAAGTATTTCAAATAATTATTGCTGTTGAATTTGCTCGG
The DNA here is from genome assembly GCA_030386875.1 of Morinoia aosen. NCBI lineage: Eukaryota > Metazoa > Arthropoda > Malacostraca > Amphipoda > Talitridae > Morinoia > Morinoia aosen. The sequence goes on along the minus strand of CM059573.1, from coordinate 18,768,652 downwards.
ATACGAGACGTTGATGTCATTTTTTAAACGAAGATATTAGTAATAAGCGCAACGAACGTGCACGATGTCAATATGATAATCAGAAAGATGAAAGCGGATATACTATATTTGGTATTGTAATTGAATCGAACCAAGTAATTAGCCAACATAACTGAATTTTATGCACCACGCCACTATTGGCTCTTCATTACATTATCCAAAACAAAGTAGCTTCACATCGTAAATCCGTAGTCTCAGAAGAGTGATTTCAGGAGACAGATGAGTTCATTCATTATTATTGAGCTGCTCTTTGGCCTCTGATAATGTAACATTAGCAAACGAGAAAGTAACGAGGAATAGAATCAAGTTTGTACTTGTTTCGATAAAGCGAAGAAAAGTAATTTGTGACAGTACCACAAACTTAATAGAACCGTTTCTAATCTATAAGCGATGTATTGTGTATTACACGAGTGAGAATCCACAATGTATTTGCATCAATTCGTCTTCCTTCTTTGCACTCAATGTCATCCTTAGAAAATAAGCCAGAACCACTGAAAGAAACAATGTATTTTCTATCGAATTTTAACAAATATGCATATTTATGTTTTGATTCGGGTGCGTATTCTTCGACCGGAGATATTTCGAATGCTGGAACAAGGGTAGATTTTGTTTACGTGCTCATAGGTCTGTCACTTATCACGGTGTAATGAAATTTATGAAACTGTATAAACATTTATTCAAAATTATCATGAACTAGTGAATCCGTTACCGACTGCATTTAAATATGTTCGTTTAATCAACGAAAATAAAACGGACATCTGAAATTGTTCGTGGATAATCATGTAAATCTAACCGTTAACATGCGCAGGTACCCAATGCTGGCGCCCTCATCTCTGCTCTACCAGCCGTCATTTCACGCGCTGCTCGCGCAGCTCAAGTCTCGCCACGACGAAGCGAATGCTGCGAACAGACCCTTGAGCAGCGATGAGTCTGACGAAAGTCTCGAAGAAAGAGAAGCCAGTGATGACAAGCTGAGGGCAGACCTACTTTATAAAAGAATGGTAACAAATGATATCAAGGATGAAACAGTTGGTGAAAGAGATTTGCAACCTACAGACCTTAGTAATAAAAAACATGCTGGCACTCTTGAGTCACAGGAAAATAAAGCTGATGAAGTACAAGCGCCTGCTTCGGAAAAAGAACCTTTTAGTTCTCATAAAGAGGCAGCTGTATGGCACATATCCGAAGCCCAAGGGCTCACTATCGAAAGAATGCAATCGCGTTTTCCACGGCAAAATGTTGACAACCCACCTTCCTTTGACAGTAAACCAATTCGTGATATTCCTAACCATCCCCAGTCTGAAACAGAAGGAACTTCGAGGGAAGCTTCATCTTTGGATATACAAGCTATGACTGCCTTTAAGGCGCTGGAAAACAGTAGAACATTGGATCTTGGCACTCTGGAACAGTACAGGAGGCTTCTTGAAAAACGGAGTTTAGAAGCCAGGCTAAAGCAAGAAATGGTGAACTGCCATCAGCTCTCAGTGGCTGAAGCACGCAGGACCAGCCCTGGAAATGCAACACTCGGAAACGAATCTGAGAAATCTGGTGAAGATTCTAGTGTTAAGTTTTATTCAACTCCTCCGTTAGATCGCACACCGCCTCATACACCAGCTCTTGAAGAAGTCGAACAGAAACACTACCAATCATTTCCCAAACAAGAACCAAAAGAAGCAGACCAGGATATATAACTGTATCGTATTGTATTTGATGAGTCACGCCAATTTTCCATTGGTGTTAGGTTATTTATGTCAAAGAGAAAACCCCACATCAGGCAGTGAAAACCATACATCCCTGCTTTTTGAAAATGTTCAGCCTACATCCCTAACATATTGACACCAAGTTCATTTTTGTCTCCTCTTAGAACAATTTTAATTCTGCCTTATATTTTGAAAATTTGTTTTTGATATCAACTCCGGAACCAATAATTTGAGTTTCTACAATAACGTTAAAGGAATTTGAAGATTATTATTTTTCTAGTTGTGTTCCAAATATTTATGCACAAAAAATTCACACACATTCCCACAGTTTCCATGGTCATAACGGGCTTCAAAGAACTTTATTCTGAAAAGAAATGTAAAGATATGCCCAACACTGTTATTTGCAGGATATGGAGAGTGCATGCTTGAAATAACACTACAAATTCATGTATACTGTAATTAACAGTTCATTGCTCGTTCTAGAATTTCGTTGAACGTCCTAACGTCTCTGTAGTCCAGACTACGTGGATAAGAATCAGCCTTCATCGTGGTGGCAGTTTCGAAACGTTTTAAATTTGGAATTAGATAAATTTTATGTATATTAACATCGTCTTAATTTCATAACTCTTTCATATCTCTGCGGAAATGGCTTCATTCGGGCCGTTGGAGGAACGACATTCCTCCTTTGAATTTTAGATACATAAGTTGCTTATGTTGTGGACGATTTCAGTGAACCTATTCTGATTTTGAGCAATCTTGTCATGTAGAAATTGAAGTTGAGGTGATTGTTATTGAATTTAAGTTCGGGTGTAATATGAGCGTAAAGCTTGATGGTGATAAAATAATTTATTTTCCGTTAAGATTAAAAACCTACTTTTGTTATCATTGTTACATTCAATGTATCGATTTAAGTTGATGCTACGCGTTTCGACTTCATAACTGAGACTCCGGCATGTTTTCACCCTCACTGACATGCCGGCCCCCAAACTTAAATGCGTACATTTGAGATCTGTAACCTTCAATTCTACACAAAACAACAGGACTAGATTCCAATACAGTGTGAGCTAGGAGAGTTTGTGCTGAGACCTGTCATAATAGACAAGAAAATTGTAATATGACTCAAGACAAGATATTTACATTTCTTACTTTATCTTATCTGCAAGGACTGTCACTATTACATGAACTTGCGTCATCCTTCTTTCTTATAACCCGAAATCACGACATAAAATACATGGTTGTAGGCTTTAGAAAATAGAGCGTGCATTGAAAGATGTGAAATTTAAAGCCGTGAAAAATTGTCCAGTACGTCATTTAGAATGTAGGAAAGAAATTTTTTTACATTTTAGAACTACGATGAACTCGTAGATGTGGAAACTAATTATGCTCAGATCGATGTGGCAGTGACTTTGGTTTAACGAAGTCTCAGAAACGTTACAGTGTTATCTAGTTAACTGCGATGGATTTAATTGAAGTTTAGTATTCAATTCAAATTGAAAGTCAATTGTAGTGACCAATTATGAAACTAGCAAACATTAATTGGATCGTGTTTTAATTTAGCTTTCATTAAGTATTGGTAAAAATTGAGTTGCCGACTGCAGTTCGGTCAGCAGCACTATAAAAATCCCATGAGCAACCACCAGTGGGTCCCTTAGCAGGAAACGTGTCAAGTAAGTGAACTTGTTGAATTAGGATCGCAGACAACATTACGACTTGAAGCACCCATGCACATGGCCAGTAGTACCTAGACTGTTTGGTGGTCAGAAGCTTGATCTTGAAAAAATTTCGAAGCGGTACAACAGACAACATAAGTTCTTCAAAGTAGACTTGGCTATAGCGCTTAATAGGATAGGATAGGACACGTAGGATAGTCAAGTCGAATTAGAACTTATCCTGTCAGTCGTCCCGCTTCAAAGACATATTCAATAATCAAACCCTTATCAGAGAAACACTGCAAACTAGAACAACGTATTGTTAATGTATTGTTAAGAAACAGTGCAAAGTAGAACAATGTATTGTTAAGTAAATGTTCTGGTCGACCGCAAAAACTTAGCATTTACCTTAATGATTGTACCACCTCAAAATTTTGCAAATATTTACCCAAATATGACTACGCATGCATGTTAATTCGATGTGTGCTCTTCAAATCAAGATAAAATAGAATGATTTTGCGTTGAGGTTTGTTGCTCAATTTTACGGTAAATTTTTATCATCCTTTACTTGTTTTCTCATATTCACCGTGTCAATTATCCTCCAAATGTCGCAGATGGAATATTAATTTGTTCAATTCTGTCAGTTGTACATCATAATTGATTAACAGCTAATATTCAATCATTTAGCAATCAATAATTGAGCTGAGCTGAAGTCTCAACGCTGTTCTGCAGATTGCACCCAGTTCATGCCGCGGCATCTTGTGGTTTCCATATGATGGCTTGATATTGTAAATAGTTAAGATAACTTGATCTAAAGATTATATTACAGCTTTACAATAATAAATGAAATGTTTTAGTAAGATATCTTGTTTGATGTACATAATTTGTTGTATAATATGAGCGATTTTGGGGGCGCATCAGTAATACGATTTTTTCACGAGCACTGACTTAAATATATGAAGTCAAATTTCCTTGAGTGTTTTCAAATTAACCTTCAGTCCGAGCTATCTATCAGTAAGAAAGAGATGTTTTATTGGTTTTCTGAAGACTTGAGCTTTGTGAAACTTGATCTTTCTTGAACGGGAGCTATAGTGATGTGCACACAGCCATAAATAAGGAGATGGTTCAATGGACTCATGAAGACGTGCGGCTTGTCCGGTATTTCTCGTCAAGTTCCACGATTTTGAGTTTTGTAGTTCAACGAGGGAAGATGGGGAGATTGTTATGAATTTCATCCTTATTTAGCCTTTATTTCAGTTCCAATTAAAAGTGGCAAATACAATTAAAATACACGCACGTGGAGGTGTAATTGCTTCATATTAATATTTTCTTCGTAATAGTTGGACAACGAAGAAAAAATTTATTTACTCCTCTTTTTCACATCAATTTATCTTATTTGACACGTACCTGTCGGGCAGCTGAATTAGAGCGCCCAGACCAAACATTGACAAAATATGAATTCGCTGATTATAATTGTTGTTTATTTGAGGTGTATATTCTTGGTTTATTCGCACTTTAGATATCCCGCGTGGAAAATCTTCAATTTTGAACTTACGTAGAATTCATTTCGAAAAATCTTTGTATAAGTGAATCGTAACGGTCACTTCAATGTGTCAGATTGAGAGCCTTCCACTGAGAAAAACAGATAACTTTCAGGCTTTTGATATTCGTCATGAAAATGTCATTCATTCGGCGACGTTTTTCATTTGCTAATTAGGTGGTTTTCATGATCCACTTCTAAAACATGTAAAATTTATTATATTTCTCTTTAAATTTCTACCCTAATATGTTCATTGAAATTCTATGAACACAGGCACGATTTATGTCGTATAAGATAGGATCAAAATATTTTTCGTCGCTGACATCAGAATGAGGATTTCCTTCATCATCCAGGAAGAAAAAATGACGCTTGTGGCAGCACATGTACTGTAAAGAAAAAGTACGTACAGCTAAGTCCCAATAAAACGGTTCTAAATCCCAAAAATTATGCTGAATAAACTGCTACTGTAAATTTAAACTGAGGGGTTCATTTCTCATTCTGATGTCAGTGACTAAGAATGTTTTATTCCAGTCAAGTTTTATTCGTATCATGGTGTTTATTGGTTTTCAAATGCCTCATACCTACGATCACGACAAAATGACGACGACCCTCGGTCTAGCCGGAACCTATTTGAACACATGGGTCATGTGGGGAATTATGGAGTTCTTTTATATCTCAACGAGGAGAATCTTCACGCTGGCATTGACAGGTATCGAACCTGCGACCCTTTGCGTAAAAATCAAGAACTCTTAAGCCCTAGGCCAGTGTGAGCTCATGAGTGGGCACCCTCTTGAATGATAGCCTGATGCCTGCACCGGTATGATGACGGTGAATTTATAACGGTAATATGAAAAGAGCACTTCAGACTGTGCGAAGTTAAGTATACCGAGTAATAGTTTAAACACCAAAGACAAGCAATGTCTTGCTTGAAACCTGATGTAAAATTCATATTCGATTTACCTTCACTGGGGCGTTGGTTTCAAAACACAGCCGAATATAGCGATGGAAATTTATTTATTTTATGAATTTAGCAACAATCCATTAGTAGCTCAAAGTGCTACGGAAGATCTTGCTTTAGATTTAGCAGATATCTATTGTAAGCTGTTCATCTTAAGGTGCGACCAATGTATGTGTCTAACGCCCTCACGTTGTTGGCGCGCATAGCACTGTTTCTCTATTCAAATTGCGCGTTCTACAGAGATTTAAACTTTAAAAACTCAGTGGCTTTTAGTAACTCATTTGATGATTCCCTTAAAATTTCAAGCTTAGTCACCCGCAAAATATGCTGTTTGTTGTCGCTCTTTAAATATAAACGTTGCAATATAACGTTTAAATATAAACGTTGCAAACGAATTGCTATCGTCAAAAATGAGCTCAAATCTCTGTGGGATGTCGACAACTACTAGAAAGTGAGAGTGAAAATGAATAGTCACGCACTGAATTTCCGCTTCGATCTAGAAATTATCCAGTAGAGGTAGTGTTCTGAGCCTGGTAAGGGCAAACAGGAATTGCTAACAGAGATGGCGATGCAATTTTGCAAAAATGTTCTTAACTCTACGGGTACTGATCCGAATATTTCAGTATCTCTTCGCAAATCTGTTCCGAAAAATTAGATAATTTCCACTATTTTATCACTTCCCATTGAATTTTACGCCATTCAACTCAATCCATTCCTACCAAGAAACTTTAAATTGTATATCATCTTATTTTATCTACTACATTAAGGATACGAAAAGAAGGCTTTAAAATACGTTTATTGGCCGCAGTTAAGTGAGTCCCAGGCCATGGATGAAGCGATGAATGACACTGAAATGGTCCACAACATTGATTATTTCACACGTACAACACTCAATACAAAACACATAACATGGGAGTTCGGAAGCACAGAGCTTACTGGGTATTTACACAGTTACGTATTCGTTGTACATCGTTGTAGAAAAACTTATCCCGTGCTAAGCGCACGCAGCACAGAACGTGATAAACTAACTTCCAAATTGCTATGAGTTAACATAGATAGCGTGAATATGTTACTCTACTAGCCGTGGACAACGACAATTAAAAACACTGGTAGTACATCTAGGGTGAGAAAAGCACGTTTAATCAAGTCCCAATAAAACGGTTCTATGTCCCAAAAATTATGCCGAATAAAAATGCCAATGTAATTCATAAAACTTAATCCGTCTTCAAATGAGAGAACCTGTGGAATGACGGAGCTGTTCACGGGTGTATTGAAGTTGCAATCGGGAGGTAGCAGGTGAGGCACTGAGGTCTCTGTTGGTAATATTGGGTCGCTCTTCAGACTTATCGAAGTTTCTCTTCCAGTGTCTTCAGCTCCACGTGCGCTCAAATGATGTTCGATCTGATAAGTCTGTTGTCTTGCCGACTCCCACTTGCATGGTCTTATTTCCTTAGAAGTCTTCTCCCATCGCCCTTTTTGCTCGTTGTCTCATTTCCTGCGTAAACGTAAAGGAAATTATAATGAAACCGGAATTACATTGAGAGAGTTGTCATTTCATAAAGCTTCGCGCGCTACACCCCTTATGCTTTCTTGAAGTGTGTACATTTACAGGTCTTTCAGGGCGATTAATCTGTTGACTGAACATAATGAGAGTTTGCATTAAAGAGATAGGGTTTGAGTAGTATTGAAAATGAACTGAAAGCAAATCAATAGCTATAAAGGCTCCGTTTGGAGAAATTAACTTCAATTTGGCGAAAGATAAAGCAAGTTCAGATAGAAAATGAAAAACTCTAAATGTATTGAATACGAAGCAAATGAAGTACTAAAAATAGGCAAAATAAGTCAGTAACATAGGATTTAAAGCTATTTTATCTCATACACACATACATAAATCTTGATTCCAAAAAGAAAATTTCATAAGTCAAAAGTACATCACACTGTTAGCGAAACTGAAAGTAGGATACAATTGGACGCAGAGCGTACATGCAAACGCTCCTTTTCTTTCATGCATACAAAGCATTGAACCATAAAACAGAACTCAAAAGCTAAGCGGCAAAAGCAATGAGACACAAAATAAGTATTCGCAGAAATTATTTCTGAGGAGGTTTTACATATTGTGGCCTACACTGAGGGACTGTCTGTAGAGTGATCAGTTGATTTTCTCGGTGCTTTCACAACTAGTACGTGGTCTTATTGGTTGACATTACAAATTCAGTTCAGCCAGCACTGTTCCTCTCGAAAAGAAAAACACCGTTTCTAAAACGGCGTGCTTGCTCCTGAACATGAAATTTCAAAAACACGCCAGGTCGTGAAAGTTGGGGCTGTCATTCGAAAAATCTCAAGTAATGAATTCAGGCTCGAACTTAGTGAATGTATATTTTTTTTCAATGATTTTTATATATCTTTATTTAGCACATAAGCTCATTTAATCCAATGTTCACATTATTTTTTTGCGTACGTCGTTTGATTACTGAATAAAATTTTCATGAAAAATTTTTCGGCCAGAAAATTCTCGTATGCTCTTTATTTACATGCAAATATTAACGCAGAGAAAAATACTAACTCAGTTTCTCGAGTAGAGTTACTGAAAAAGGCTTTTCTAACCTACGAAGAGAGCAAGGCAACAAACACTGACGAGCCAAGAAGGCTGCAAAGCTCAATTCGGAAAGGTACCCGATTTCTAGACATCTCTTCATCATCCTCCCGGACGATATCTCTCAACCCCATTCGTCGTGTTAGCACAGAAAAAGCTGGATGAGGCTTCAGTTCAGGAATCTTTTGAAGAAATAAAAATGAAAACATTAAAATAATATTAATTAGAATGAACTGATGAAAGAGATTGAGTTTAAGCATTGAGGCTCATTCAACGAAAAAGGAACAGTTAAGTGGTAAAGCAAATAATTTTCAATAAATACTAAATGCTTTGATGCGCATGGTTCTGTTGTGAAAATATTAAAGAGGATGAAGTAGCACAGTGTTCCTACGCAGCTGTATAATCTTCAACTGCAATACGTCCGTGAATTTTCAGTAAAACACAGCGGTTTTTGACTATAGCGCCGAGTTCTCAGAGTAATGCGCTTCGGTCTTAAAATATGGCTCAGTAGTTTTTGAGTAACACACCGCAAATTTTTTAGTAAGACGTATGGGTTTTTGAATAAGATTTAGCAATTTTTGAGTGAAATTTAGCGGTTGTGAGTTATAGGCAGTAGTTTTATGAGCAAGATTTACCTGTTTTATTTTTAGTAAATGCAGTGGCTTTTGAGTGAGAGTTATCTTTTCTTTGAGTTATTCGCGGTGGTTTTTGAGTAATTCACAGCGGTCTTCAGGTAATATGATATAGTTTTAGCGGCGGACTACACAAGCAGGACGTATGTGAGGTGCTGAACCGACAACACACTTAAAAGCCTTCATACTGAGCCGTATTGTGCCGCATTGAGTGCATCGTAGGAATCTTTTACAATTGAAACAGTTTTTGTTCCTTCTGAATGATTGTTAGCAATCATTGCTCACCAAGGAGCAATGGGGTTAAATTTGCTTTTGAAAGATTTGAAAAATGTAAGAGGTATTTTTTTTAGCTTGTATAAAGACAGCCGTCAGATTAATTTGACGTTGTTTCGCTCCATTCTAAGAGTTGGTGTTGATGGCACCCTTCCCTTGCAGTGCGTTATTTTCTCTTGTAAATTAGTTAACTTCATAAACTCCATCTCGGGAAAAAAATGAAATGTTAAAATTCAATTGGAAGTTTTACAGCTTCTTGACATTATTTATCAATTTTTAGTCCTCTTAGAGCCTTTGAAAGTGGTTCATTTCGGATAATCATCAGTTTTTAGTAACAAGCGACGTAAAAATGAGAATAATTGAAAAATATGGAATCAGGCGTCGTAATTCATCTCAAGTCAGTTAGAATTTCATAACATAATGATAAACAAGATGTGAATTTCACTTCGTTTCTCAAAACGAATTCAATAAATTTTCCCCGGAGCAGAAATAATGTTTTCTAATTTGTTTCAAGACGAAAAAAGCAACATCAAACAACAACATTGAATCGAGCTTTATTTCATTAAAAGAGAGATACCGTAGTACTGTTCCGATGATGCTGGAACACTGCATCAGTGTCTCTCCGGATGTTAAGGTTCTACAGTAGTGTTTTTAAAATGTGCGCAAGTCTACTTAGTGCCAGGGTTGTCAAATCTATTTTTTTTTCTGACCGAATTTCTCAAATTTGATCACGTGAAATAAAATTCGGTCATCAACACACTTCTTTACTGTGAACTCAGCCGAGTTGACAGAATCTGAGCAATCCTTCATTCTTTAAATTTTATCATAAAAAAGCCGCTATCGAAAACTTTATCGAAAAAGTCCGGGAGTCTGACACAACTGTTCAGGATTTGGGAGGCAACATGTGGGTGCCCTACAGAGACGGGACAAAGACCATGCAGGAGCGGCGCTGGATGCGAGTCGACTCGGAACTAAGTTCATGCGGAGCAAAGACTTGACTGCCAGCAAGACTCACATGTTTTCGATCTCCATCTACAATCTGCTCAACGCCTTCTGTTGTGGAAATTGTGCATCATTACACGAGAGCAAACAAAATCTGAGGGGAAGGATGAAGTGGAGGAGCAAATGTGGATGAAAATGTGGGGAGTTGAAAATAAAATATTTTTTACAAGCAATAGGATATATAGAAATAAATTATGCGTTATGTTAAATTCTAAAAAAATTGAAAACAAACAATAATATTTCAAGCTTAAAATCAGCTATACGAAATAACGCAAATGTTAAAAAATTCAGACTACCTTCAATTATCTAAAAACATATTTGTTTGTTGAAGCTCTCTGAGGCAAAATGAAAAAGCATAATTTCATCACAAATCGATAGACAGGACAACTGTCCAACGAGGCTGTTATACAATTAGAGTTAAAAACAAACTTTGAAATTGTAAATAAAGCAAAATTTTCCGAGTGTTATGCATTTTTCGTATATCGGGGTACCAATTAAAATGTATTTTAACTGTCTTCCTGTAACAAAGTTTCAATTTCAAAAGTTTTCTTCAAAATTTTTTTAGAAATATTTAGAAATGAACTAGCAACTGTAATTTCATAATTATCGGCATCGCGTTGTGGCTTTTCCAGAAGTGCGGGATTCTAATGTGTAGTCCCTGACACGAAGTTCAGATCTATTATCATTATTTTTTATTAGCTATTTTCTACCGAAGTCGTCGAGGCGATACCTCTAGCAGCTTTAGTTTGTGACTTAGAAATGCTACGTGGTGTTTTTTTTCTGGTGAAATTTCTCAAGTTTCAGCTTTTCCAAAAAAAATTTGAGCTGTCAGCATTTAGCAAAAAGCTATCAGATGTCGAACGCTCGTTTTTCATTGGAGAAAACTCCATAATTCTAGCCATGAAGGACAGAATGTTTCGTAAACCAGGTCTACGTGGAATTTGCTTGGCTGTTGGCCGCAGCTCTACAGCGACGTCAATTGTTCAAAATTCGTCTTCTAGCTGAGGAGCAGCCATAGCTGTGACATCACATGTGACAACACATCGCAAATGCGTTTGGTAATTATTTTAGCCTGCATAACATTACCGATTATGGTATACTTTAGAAAGAGTACAGCCCTCTTAAGTTCCATCATGTGTTGAAGTAAAATCGCTGAACAAAACATTAATCAATGTTGCACTGTCAGCACATTCTTGTTATGCCTTTCACTAAGCGCTCAAGATTATCAATTTCAGAATAAAACATGATTTTAATTTCCAAAATAATTTGAAAAGGCTAAGCATAGTAAAAGGTTAACACTTAATCGCATGGCTGAAAAAGAAATAAATTAGTTTCACATGGACAATTTTATAACGTTATAGTCAGATACAGAATAAATAGAAGTTTCTTGTTGACTATCAGAAGAAACGCTAATGATAAAGAGAATTCAATAATGAAACAATATTTGGACTTCACTTATTGTTCGTAGGCACTTATTGTTCAGCACAAACTTCACGTAAGCGAGCTATTCCCTTGAAGCCACAAAAAAACATCATACATTCATGAAAATAAAACTCTGGGCATATTAAAATTGAAAATTGAGTACGTTAAACAACTCTAATAGTACGTCAAATAACTGTAATAGTACGTTAAATAACTTTAATAGTACGTTAAATAACTTTAATAGTACGTTAAATAACTTTGAGAGTACGTTAATAACGTAGCATAAAGGACTACACTGAACAAAGAAGTATAATCCGTTTGGATCATTACGAAGCGATCGCTCGAGCACCAGGCCCATAACTCGACAATTGATTGAATTTGGCGCAGGTGTACCGCTCTATGACTCACATCGAGGCCGGTCTGGTTCCTGGAGCGGAAATTAGCGATGAAGCAATCCCATTACGGTAACATCATACATTCATGACCCTATCCGTTTGGACTATCACGGACCGACAGATGCACGTCTCATAACGCGACAGTTGCATGAATTAGGCTCAGTTGTACCGCTCTCTGACTCTCCGTTTAAACCATCACGGAGCGATTGCTCGAGCACCAGGCTCATAATCCGACAGGTGCGTGAATTTGACGCTCTGACTCATATCGAGGCCGGTCTGGTTCCTGGCGCGGAAATTAGCAATGAAGCTATCCTTTTAAGGTAAAATCATACATTCATGACCCTATCCGTTTGAACTATCACGGAGCGATTAATCGAGCATCAGGCTCAACAACGCGACAGTTGCATGAATTTAGCGCAGGTGCAATGCTCTTTGACTCACATCGAGGCCGGTCTGGTTCCTGGCGCGGAAATTAGCGATGATGTCGTCAGCCTGGCGCTCCAGGTCTGCCATGCCCCGAGGCTCGTAGTCATCGAAGAACGAGGGCTGGGAGGGAGGGGCGATACCTGAGGGAGCCGGGCGGGGTGAGGGCGCCGAGATCGCTGAGGGCACGAAGCACGAGGTCTCCTGCACAAGGTAAAATGATCATTAAAAGTTATGCTGATTATGTGGCCCAGTATTTCATCACGATGGATTGCCGAAAGTGTTATGTATCTCAAACGTCCTTTAACATCGACCGGTGAATATTATCTAGGCTGTTTTTTTGTTGCACTGTGTCATGTAACATCAAAATGAAAAAGCGCTTCTGTGTAAATTTTTAATTCTTTCAATTCCTTTTTTTACATTCCAACACCGTTTATTTGAATTGCAAAGCGTGATTAGTTTTCAGGATGCGTGCACATGCAGAAAATGTCCAATTTACGGGTGGGTTCTTTGAAATAAAGGGAGATTAGTTAAGGAATGATTTAAAAAATTTACTGTGTTCATGGCTGACTACAATAGAAAACACTAGACATTTCAAAATTGAAAAATGGTTATGTTAAAATTCAGTTAAATAATGTTAAGAGTACTTTAAATTACGCGAAAACACGCTGAATAACGTTAAGAATACTATAAATAACGGTACAATACGTTAAATATCATTGGAAGTACGTTAAATATTGTAGCATAGAGGACAACAGTGAATGAAGAAGTGTTTTGAAAGTAATGCCTGCCTGCAATCAATTTCTCTGGCCTACTCGTGCAAAGGGACCTTTTACAGGCTAGATAGTACAACGTATCTGATTACTCTATTTTCAGTGGAGTGCGAGAAGTGGATAGTGCGTCCTGTTCGAGAATGGAGCCGCCACCGGCCGCTATTCGGTGCGGCTTAAAGTTCCATGAGTACAATTTGATGCTTTTTTTTATGAAGATATCAGCTTGAGCGATGGCAAGCAGTGAAATGATAGTCGTATATTATCTTACTGGTTATTGATGATTTTAATTCACAGTTATCTTTGAACATTCGGTTGGATGAAACTGAAACTTGAAGGTATGTAGATATCGTGAAGGGTGATCATCAATTAAATGTAATTGAAATGAGAAGCTAACGCGGGAGCTGTTTACAGTTTGAGCTGCAACAAATTAAAAACAGTACTTTTAATAGCAAGAATCACAATGAAGTATTCGCCTATCAACGCCAGTGAAAGCGCCAGCCGTGCTGCCCCAAGTGCAGCATAGATTGGCAACTCTTGGCATGCAACAAAGCTTAAAAATAAAACTACCAACCATTGTGCAAGAGTTTCTGCAATGAAAAAAGCCCAGTTTTGTTCAATTTTATTCCCAGTGGATCATGTAAAATCAATGACTTCCAAATTGTAATTATGAATAATAATTGTTCATGATACGCACTATTATACACGGCCTGTCAAAAATAGCGGGATTCGATATTTTTCTTGAATAAATCTTCCAGGTGAAGATGACAAATAAATATGTCCATCCTCATAGGTCCTGCGATAGAATATTCTCGTACATGTGGACTTATAAAACGCGCATCACAAACACGGTCATCAGGCATCTTTAAGAGCGTGACGGAGAGACTGACCAATCAACCAAGCAAGCAGCAACTGTGTATTATTATATTAATGGACAGTGCTCTACCCACAATCGAGATCATTGGAGCACCAACTTTAGCATCCTAGTATTTTCTACCAATGCTTCCTAACTGATTTTTGTTAAATGGAACGACGACGGTGAACCTTCGCGTGCGATACTGGTGATGTTGGACGCTAAGCAACGCATGAACCGGAAACTTGGCTTCGAGTGGATTTGACGAAAAGCAAGTACGGATGACTACTATAGGGGAATTTCGAATGTCATGATGTATGTAGAGCAGAGTTACTCTCGATTCATTCATAATTGGACTCTAGTCAAGTTTCACTTTGGGAGCCAGCCCTGTGTGGGTAATTAAGAATATCAGCTATAACTGTACAGACTGAGTTGAAGTGTCTCATCACACCGAAGTGAAGTATGAAGAATGTGCAGTGCTACCATTCATAGCAACAGCTGTTTCAAACTGAACTAACAAAGCTTGAAAAATGATAAGACGAAAAAATGTCAAAAATTATCATAAGATTTTATCGAAAAAAATGAAATCCGAAGGTAATTCTGAATGCATTCGCAGTTTATTGGTTCATAAGATATTTAACAGAAACTTCATTGTTTCAAACACACAGGACAAATGTACACGAACTGTCTTCCATTTTTGATTCTCGGCAATGTTCACCATCTGCGAGCAAAAAATTTTGAAACGTGACCAATAAATCATAATTAAGAGAGCATGAGTGAATAAAAGCTAAAGGTTTCTTGTGTAAATTAGAGGTTCAAAGTTTGTGGAAAAAATCTTAAATTCGCTCAATGAGAAGGGTGAAGTTTAGTACTTTATTTCTGTCAACGCATGGAATAAATTTAGAACAAACAGAATTGGTGGCAATTTCCAAGTCACGGCTGCGCACCACTTCCATGGTAAAGTACTTCGAGCCATGGCTACCCACCACTGCTGTTAGTAAAGTTATTTGTGTCATGGCTACGCACCACAGCCCCATTAGTGAAGTTTCGTATCATAGCTATGCACCACTCCCATTAGTAAATTGGTTTATACCATGACTACGCACCGCTACCGTTAGTAAAATTGGAACACGCAGCTCTTCTCAGCTCACCTTTCCGTCCGGCGGCAGCGAGTTTATGCTATTAGTAAAGGTATATAGGGTCAACACGAGCAGGCTGCATCAAATATCGCTCCAGTATAGGGAGGAGTGGTGCGTTCTAATCAAGATTTTGCATAACTAACTGTGGTCTTGATACTTCTCGTCAAAAATCACCTCTCCACATTACCACACCTCGAATTGTATCAAAACTTCAACCAAACTCCTCCACTTCCTCACTTAATTAACTGCGGATATTCTAGCAACAGGCTCGGTGGGGCTGGTAGGAACCAGGAGGTGATAAGGTGGTTTGGCAGGAGTTTAGCTGACCGAGGGAGGGTGAGACCTAGACAGACTTTAGGGCACGTGAGCAGAATGTCGGCGTCGAGTGCAGAGCCTAAGTTACACCTGCTTCCTGAGTTTTAAAATTGAGCAGCAAATAAATTTTTGGATGGAATGATCAGCGACCGATGATAGTGCTAAGTGTTCAGGGATGAATATATTGCATATAATGTAGATATAAACTAAGAATTAATGTTTTTTTAATACAACCAATTATTCTTGCTGATATTAAATATAGAAAGCTTGAAGCAGTTAGTCGCTGTACTTAAAAGTAAGACTGACATGCCAGTCGGCCCACAGAGAGTTAGAGTTGACGTGAGTGACATGCGAAGCAAATTAAACACATGCACGGATCTAATGTGAATGCTAGTCGAAGCTCCGATTTTTTATTGACAGGCTTTTGAAAAACTGAAACTAACGAAAAGTAATAGAATGATAAACATAAACTATGGAATCATAATTTTGAAATAAAAAGAAAAAAACTAATTTGCAGAAGGGAAGGAAGGATAGGGCACGAAGGATGGTTAGTATTTGAGACAGGAGACTGCCGGTGGCGTTGGGCAGAAGGAGTAAGATTCCTGCAAAGATAAATTATTCAACATAAGTAAAATGGTAACCAAAATTCAAACAAATCAAGTTGATAAATCATAAAACACATATATACGTTACATATTTAACCTTATTCGGCACGGGTTGGTCTCCTGCGTGACTTGGTCAAATACCAGTATAATTACATGCTTGAAAATACATGCTGCACTTGGTTCGCTCTACGATACACATTTAGAGTCCAAATTTTTTTACGTGAATAGACCCTGGCATATTAACCAGTAGAATGAAGAAGGGAGAATGAATTTTGCATGACAAGCAATAAAGTCAACACGAAGCAACGTAATTTGAAAGTCAAATTATATTTTGTGGCTCGGTTCACCTTGTTGCTTCTGACCTGAATTACTCAGGACTTCGTACGATTGCGTACTGAAAGGCATGCATGTTGATCACCACTTCGAATTTTCGGGGAACAAAGTGACGATTTTATTCGAAAGCTTGCATTTATTTAAAGATTGTCGAGTTGGGAAACTGTACCGCTATCATCAAACGTGTATTTATAACCTGACTTGCCAAAGTTTGAACAAGCACCGAAAGATGGCGTCGTTAATTTTTGCTCCTTCGAGCTAAACTTTACCTTGCCATAAAATAACTCGCTCGTGCCGAATAAGGTTTCGTGCTATTCAACGATAAAAAGTTAAATTCTGCCATGCCATTAATTGGAAGCTGTTGAAGAACAAAAACAGTGTCTGAAAATCACAACTCAATTTGTCGAGGCCAGGCTAGCTGTGGAAGTGCCGTTAAAAGAGCCTCTCACTTCCGTCCAGCAAATTAACCGTAGGGTTACAGATGAGTAACATACGTTAAGTTTCACAAAGAAAATAAAGCCATTGATTTGGCTATAAAAAAATACCATAATTTCAATCTCTTGCTCTTCTGGAGAGTGCATTTATCAACTTTAATCTTAAATATATAGTTTTGTCGCTCAGTTCTTTAGCTTGACCATTGCCCCACTTATTTCTATTTAACATTCTGCCCTTTTTTAACGTTTCATTTCTGAAAAAAATGTAATCTTCTTCTTTAAAGCATGCTTTACCATGTAAATTGGTGCATGTGTAAACTATATATCATGTCAATTAAGCCTTCATTTTCAACTCAAAAAAGTTAAATGTAGTCTAAATGAATACAAAATAGTACAGATTCAGTATCATTTATGTAATGTCGAAGAAAAATCCACGTGCTATCTTGCATTGCAGTACGTCATGAGCGAAAAACATTTCCAAGAGTTGCTAGTCCAAGTGAGAAAATTCACTGAGAAGATATGAACTTTCAAAATTAGCACGTGTGTGTTGACGAAGAGTGACCAAGCAAGTTCTCTAGCCTCCTCCAACTTCTATGTAAACAAAACGAACTATATCCTAGCGATGAAGGAGGTATTAGCTAGCAGCAGTGGTTCAGCCTCCTTCATTTTCTATGTAGACAAGATGAGTTTCATTTCCTAGAGGTTTATAAGGGCTGAACAGCAGTGGTTCAGCCTCCTCCAACTCCGATGTAGACAAGATGAGTTACATTTCCTAGAGGTTCATAAGGGATGAATAGCAGTGGTTCAGCTTCCTCCAACTCCGATGTAGACAAGATGAGTTACATTTCCTAGAGGTTCATAAGGGATGAACAGCTGTGGTTCAGCCTCCTCCAACTCCGATGCAGACAAGACGAACTACATTTCGCAGAGATGTAGCAGGCATCAGCAGCAGCAGCGGCGGCGCAGGTCACCGAGATGTCGTGCATTGGCCACTGTGCTGCACACGCTCCCAAAATACACCAGAGCATTGCAGCAGCAACGGCAGCTGCGCCACAGCAGCTCTATAAGGCCACGCAGGTGTCGAGTGTCCTCGGGTGGACGTGAGCTGAAGTTTTGAGCGTCAGCTTCGGTGGATTTAGACCCGAAAATTTAATCGAAATTTGGGGATTGTGAGTTGTAACTTTGCTGAATGTTTGCCTGCATGTGTAATGGCTAAGCTGGGCAACAAACAAAAAGTTTGCGGTGCGTGCATCAGCTTGCGTTTCATTATTTTACGTTTCACTGTCAAAATTACTGAGTTGAGAAAGCGCTATTTCGTGAAACAGATGGTTCATTTTCCATAAATTCAGTTTGTAAGGTTAAAATAAAAATGACCCTAATACAAACACTTACTCACTAAAATAGGCAAATGGTAGACGTAGACCATTAACATCCATTGGTAATATTTACAGAAGGTCCAAATCGACAAGCATCTTGGCAAAACAACGAAGCAAAGCAGGGGAAAACCAACATCAACGCGTGCCACGATTGCCAATTTGATCTGATGACGCAACTCTTACAATTTCCTAAAACGATTGCGACAGCATTGCTATCTTCTTCAATTGCTTCCAAATTGTTCAGCGCACATAAAGTAAGTTCACGATCTGTACACCAGATGGCGCGATGAAGTATATTCATATTCAGTGGCAATCGTAAATCTGGGCGACGATCATATGAGGCACTGTCACAGTGCACCAGGACGATTTTTTCCGTCGTCACAAAGCACAGATGGTTGCAAGGTTGTCTTGTTGCTTGTCCTCCACCACAAGGACAAATCGTTTCAAATAAAGGGCACTTTAGGAGCTGGTTGTTCTCGTGATGCTATTGAAATTTCACAACAAATTTTTGTGCGTTTTGATATGAGATTGGCAGTGACCGAAAGATTTTTTCATTCCAATCATGCCTGATACTTATTATCTGAGGAATTAGTTAGCAACTAATTAATACTAATTAACACGAGGACGCAATGGCGGTTACCTCGGTAATCATTTCCAACACCTTGGTGGAGTGGAGAATCGTGGTTAATTTCTCCTTTTCCACAACGAGGAGAATGACTTGCCGAGAATCGGACCGGCGACTCTTTTCGTAAAAGGCGCGCACTCCCAACCTCTTGGCTCAGTGATCACGACCAAAACTCGTTTAGAGCTTTGAGAATGTTACAGGTTAGCCTTTTTCTGAATGTAGCGCTCGTCTCAAAAGGAAGATTTGTGGCTGTCATACATGTTTCAGGTATCATCTACATATTCGGATATCGCGAGGTAAACTGAAACGTTTGTTCCTGAAAAAATTTGCCCATCATGAATAAAATCGTATTTGTTAAAAAACTTATATGGAATCATTCTTATTTCCGTCCGCCCCGTGTGTGCATTCAGCTTTTGTTTTTAGAGAGGAAAGAACGACGTCAATTTACCAATCATTAATAAAATAGAACCAATTTTCAAATAACCCTAAAGAGACTATTGTTACCACACACAACTGTTTATGCTTAATTTAAAAGCCTGATTGACCAGCAAACCCGTTTTAACCTTTTTTGCTACTGCAATTTTTGAATGCGAAGCAAGTTAAATGTAGAACTTAAACTTAAAAAAATGGACGGAGAAATCGATTTTTATTACAAAATTCGATGTTTTGTTTCAAATTATATCGCAAGGGTTCCCGTGTACTGCGCAAAAGTGCGCAACTCGGGGTGCCACCATTGCGGAGATGCAAGGGGGAAGAAGGGGACGGAGAGAGTGGTCTCCTTAGTTGGTGACAGCGGCGCGCGACTGCCGTTTTGCCGAGAATTACTCGGCGCGCATTTGCGTCATGATTGGTTATAAAGCAAGAAAATCGTTGGCAGGTAAAGCAATTCCGTAAAAGGACCCGAGAACTCTTCACCGCCAGCAATTTTGTATTGATACATAACTTAGACTCCTACAATAGGTGCTAGTTCGCATAATTAGGTACTGTCTGCCTCAAATTTTCAGCAATTGGAGTACCCTGACAACCTAATGCGTCAAGACAAGGACACCTCAGCCGGGACAGAGGCTGGGTCGAATTAGACCTCGATGTTATAAAGCCCGTGGGGGCCTTTGAAGGCAGGCGCCGCGAAGATGAGATGCCTGAGGTCTCCCAACTTGGTAATTACCACGTGTGATAATTACTAGTTCATAACAGTCCGTATTAAAGATTAAATTCTGATGAAACGCCCAAAAAATATCATTTTTCATCCTTTTGCTTATATTTCTCATATTTTTCTCTCAAAAAATAGTTTCAACCGTTAATATTCAATAATGATTTTTGCTACAATCCAATTCGTCATTTCATAAAACAGTTGGCAAGAAAACTGATGCCCTCCGGCAAACTACATTAATTAACTATTTTAACCAACACGGCTTCATGCTGACCCTACAAACTGAAGCTTTCGAGCTTCTGAAAGAGCAATTGTGGGAACCAAAAACAAATTCGATTAATATAATAAAATATGCGTCCTAAATTGGATCCGCTGCCCCGCTTTAGCAAGTTTTGGCCTACTGGAACTAAATTACATCCTTCCCTTAATCCCAACTGCAGTGATAGCAACTATAGAAATTCGATATATTTTTAACGCCTGTAAAGTAATATTTATGCTAGCAGGGCACAGCGTTCCTAAAAATACTTTGTCGCTTTCACTGTTACGCTCTGTACGTTCACTATCACGTCACAATGTCCGAAGCCTGGTAAAGGAAACGTTTGCGCCTTTACGACGACTTTTATAGTGGGAGTTGAGCTACTGCTACCTCGACGTTCGCAATCGAAAATTCCGTCAAAGTTGATTTGAAAATACAGGTTATGCCATTTTTTTAGAACACAAAAGGTAGTTGCCCCGTTTATAGAATGGCTTTATGGAATAAATTTTTACCCTTGTAGAAAATCAAATGGCCACGTAAAGCACATCGAATACGCGTTATTAACATCAAAATGTGTACATGTGCTTGTGTGATTCAAATCAGGAGCTAAAAAATGGAGCTAACAGCGTCGAATTTTTGTGTAGACGTTATGAGAAGCATAGGGGATAGCAGAGCGCGTTTACTTATTTCATTTAAATTAAGTCGACTTTGAAACCTAGAGCCTGAATGTCCTCAACTACAAACTCCTGACCTGACCTACAAACCTGACCATCAGATGAAAAGTTGTGTGAGTGCATCGTACTGCGACTCCCTCGTCGATATTGGCAGCGATGACTGATAACACTACAACTAAATTGAAAAACTCTCACATTCTCAAAAACCTCATACACATTCTCAAACAACATTTATCACAATGTATTTCATCTGAGGACTTCAAGCTAAACATTACACGTGTAGCCACTGCAGGCTATACCTACTTAGTTTGGCCTTAAAATCGAGGAAGACGGGTAGTAATTTGTAAGAGAAAGCAAAATTGAAGAACGAACTGGATTGAAATGTGATAAGCCAAATGCACCTCCTCAGAATTGAACATCAACTTAAAAAAAAACACGAGGCGAGAAGGCAAGCTTCAGGCACGGAGTTGCACCTTCTATTTCGGTCGCCGTGACGGTCGTGGTCTTGTCACAACAAAAAAAGAACTGCACAAATAAACGTCGCGCGAACAGCAAATTGAGCTGCGAGTGACGCATGCACGAACACAAAAAATCTCGTCCAGTTGTGCTGTTCCCACCGGCCGAAAAACAATACTTGTGCCAAATTGTTCAGCAATTTACGTCACCGTGCGGGCACAGCTCGCAACGGAAGTTATTTTAAATTGATTTGGCTTTCGCTAAGTCCTACATTAAATTTCACGTAATAAAGCTCTAACAGTGCCTCAAATTTTTGATCTAGACAAGTCAATTAAAAGCCACGTCTTCTTTGAGATTATTTTCTCATCCTCGTACATTCCTGCTTGTTACTTCAAATTATTGATTAGCTTCAATGTGGATTCGGCTTAATGCCCAAGTTAGATTCTTCATGGAAGCACTCGTGACACGAGCACATGGGAACCATTTTTCTTACGTGTTTTTAACGGACCACTATTTGAAAAATGAGGCATGTAGAGCCGAAGGGGTGAACTCGCCAAAAACTGATTTCTAGATAGCGGTTGTTTAATTTTGTTATTGTTATTTAGTACTACAAAGGCTGTCCTAGTCTCTCTGTCTGAAGCCCACATGGTCCGTGTTCTCTTGACAAGCAGGGACTTACTTACTCAGGGTCTACTCGCTTAAAACTAGTTAAATTTGATGAAACTGTACGCAAGTTTGTTACCTCCACTTAGTCAATCAAACTTCATCTATAGCCACTATCTACAGATAGATGAAAGTTACAGTGGTTCTAGAAAGTAATTCGTCGAATGAGCGTCTGTGCCATCATTTTTTAGCTTCACTAAAACTAATTCTTTACCTTAGATTATTGCTAATTATTTTCTTAGATTATATACCTTTACTTAGAACTTACATTCTTAGATCACAGCAATACTTAGAACGCAGATTTTAAAATTACGTTCGCATTTATTTTAACCTAGAACAGAACCCCCATCTCGAACAACACTTGAAAAACATCAGGTGTACTGACAAGAGAGTATCCGCTGCATTTTCTGTCGTTCAACTCAGCAACTTTTCCGCGGTATAAAAAATTGGCATACTACCGTTTTCCATTCAACTAAAAAGCACAAAAGTTCCCTGCTACTTGTGTAAGCTAGAACCAACGCTTCCTGAATCCGATGTAAGAGGTAGTGCTAGGACTAATGTATTTGAAATGTACACAATCTTCCATTTAGTTACAGGGCGTTATTTGAGAGCAGCAAAGAAACAAGTGCTGAGTCTAAATAAAAGTGTTCGCATTTGAATAATTATATTTTTCTAGCTATGAATGCATTTAGTACATAATATACTCCAACATACGATTTACAGTGATATTTTATTTTACTTTTTTCAAAAACTACTGCGCAGCTGCCAATAGCTTATATTATTGTTCTATGATACTGAAGAGTAAGGTCTTCCCAATATTATACTTAAGCATAAGGATACTTGGCTTTGTCTATTTTCTTCCAGGATTTTATGTGCATTAAACAACTTTTAATTTACTTGTTTTCGTTTTGGATTATATGCTCTAGCTATGGCTATATTAATATTATGTGCCCTTAATTTCAACCATTTTCTGTAAGTTTAAACAAATAATGCAATTAATGGAGCATATAAAAATTACGGTTTGTAAGTATGTGATTGCCGCTTTTCTAAAAGAATTTAAATAAAATTTGAGATTTGAAAATGATTCAGTTTGGAAGGAAATTGTTCACGGTTGAGAATAACTAGTCACAGAAAGTAATAATTAGAGTACACTCTATTTCTAAAGTCTTAGTGCAGTGACATGATTCTAGGGTTTTTCTAACACTGACGGTTGATCCCATTACATTGTTTTGATTTTCATAAATAACGTTTCCGCTCATAAAGTTTGGATCTTATATTACAAAAACTGAACTTTTATTTTAGACTTTCTAATAGAGCCCAAGGTGTTCTCAAAATTTTTGGGTTAGGTTTTAGGTAATTTTATCAATAACTTGTCAGAGCTCAATACATTTTGGACTTTCAAATCGAGCCCAAATTTCCCCATAATGTTAGGAATAGATTTTGTGTCATTTTATGAAAACTCCATTAGAGCTCATTTCATGAGATCAAAATCAATTTTGAAGATGAGTTGCGAACTTTCGTGCAAGCATTTGCATCACTGTGTCTTGACTTTGTTACATTTTTCAGTTACATCGATTTTATAAAAGTCAACGACTCGAAGTCAAATTAATACTGAAAGTCAAAAGTCAAAAGTCAAATTTCCTTCCTACAAATTCGAGTGATTATTTATTGAACTATTTTCCGGTATTGAATAACATCTATTCAGGTGATATCTATATCCAGATTCCACATAAAATCTAAAAATAGAAACCATTAAACCAAAATGAGTCTTCATTCAATGCAGCGAGGACTGTTGCGTATGCAGAGTATTTCAACTCTGATTATTACAATAGGAATTAAACAAAGTGAATGGAAAATTCCCGTCATGCAGTTGTTTACGCCTTCTTGAGCAATTGTGCTGATAAGATTGAGCTTAAAATACAGCAGATGTTTAGCACTGCGTCTAATTTGTTAAAGTAGACTCGTTATTTTAAAATTGTCGGGAATGGCAAGCCTTGAACATATGCTCGTGCATTCATCAACTTTGATTTTGGTGATATTTGGTCTCTAAAACATTTAACTACTTTAGAAATCTACAGTGACTCAACTGGCAGATATTTGACATGAAAAATTTGTACTTGTCTTCAAGGCAGGCAGAAGAACCTCTGAGTTTTCAAAACGCGAAAGATTGTGGGGACGATTTGTCAGGGCTTTGATTTCAGCAAGGCTTCAGCCAAACATCAGTTGGACCTCAGCTAAATTCCAGTTAGACCTCGGCTAGACTTCAGTTAGACCTCAGCTAGACTTCAGCTAGACCTCAGCTAGGCTTCAGTTTGACCTCAGCTAGATTTCAGTAAGCACTCTGTTAAATTCCAGTTTGACCACAGTAAGATTTCAGCTAGACCTCAAGAGGCCCTAATTCTATACCGCAGAATTACAGATAAAAGAAATCATTTATGACAGCCAGACTCAGACTGAAGTGTCTCGTTATGTGTTGACGTCAAACTGACAGCAATTCTACCTGGGACTGCTCCACTGATGCTCTCAACGCAAATTAACAAAAGAATTTACAATTGATTTTAGTGATAGCAGAAACATGAAATTATACGAGAGTTGCAATCATGTTCAATATCTACGTTGAATAGTCCCCTCTAATTTCCATGACCTGCTCTAAAATTAATTTAAAAACAAATGTTTACTTTGGTCTCGACGGAAATTTTCCCCAAGTCGTTATTGTAACAACAGAGTTGTCTTAAGAATGTACGATTGTAAAATATTCGTCATTAACCGGTAAAGCGTGAATGTCGAGTCGAAAATTATTGCAATCGCCTAGCTTCCAGGTATAAAATTCTGAATTAAAAATAGAAAACAAAGAAAAGAATTACAACTTACTTTACAAATTGCCCCTTCAATTAATATTATAAATCGATATATTGGGGAATTTCCATTCTGCATTTAGGTGTAGAAAAGCATATCCTTTTCAGAGTAGCAGCAAGTCAATGGTTATTGGTAAAAATATAGATCTATGGTTCTAAACTGTACAACATCAAACAAAAGAATTGAGTGAGGAGCAGAGCCCGAGGTGTGTATTCCCTCCACCAGCTCTCGAGATCTGTGTGGAGTAGACCACGGAACCCAGATATCTGCTCGTGATATTGTCAATCAGTGTATCTCTGATACACTCGGCCTTATATCTTAGAAGTAGAAATCGTATCACAATAACCAGATTATTTACTGTGTTACGGCTATTTAAAATTAGATTTTGGGTTTATGAGGATCTCTCGGTGTATAGTACTGCCCATCATTTGAATCTCTCATTACGCTTTTCATTCGTCAATTATAAATAGCTTACGTCTCCCCTTCATTGTTAAGGTTACATTAGAACGAGGATTGCAAGAGCTTTGTAATGTAATGTAATGTACCTTGCTTCTTCATTGGTCGCTTTCATTGGTCAAGGTTAGCTCTTTTCGAACTTTCTTTAGTTTTCCTTCGCTGCTCGAACCAACTTCATTACAGCCTAAAAATTTGAGTTATGCTCCCGACAGTTATCTTAGATAACTGAGAACACAATCGCGATGAAAAAAACCAGCATCCGTTCACTCTTTAGCTACTGATCATTTGTCCCTGATTATCATAGGTAATCTTGAAATTAAGCACGAAATTAGATCGAACTAGCGATTTTATTTCATGAAAGAAAAGGATCCTCTTCCCCTAGCTGAACCGTAGAATTAAATAAGCTCAGTCTTTTACCGGATCCGTGAAAGCATTTATTTATATATGCAGCACCCATCAAATATGAGAACACACTCCGAAATGAAATAAATTAACATACATTGCATCAACGCAGCTTTAATATCGTACTACATATTGCATAATTCACAGACGGGGAATTAACTGAATAAAAATGAGGTAGTCGGAAGGAGTAGGTATGTTACAAACGGATTTTTATCCTATCTTCTATATTGTTAACCATAGGAGTATGTCAAGATTTGAATTAAATCCTTATTCACTCTTTCACTCATACGCTTTGGAACAAAACTGCATGACAGAGTTCTCAAGTTAAAGACGATGACGAATGGTGAAGAAATACGAACACCAGATCAACATAACGAAATAAGACCTGAGTCCTACAACGAAGACCAACACTCGCGAGCAGGGCAATATAGACTAGCACTCTAGTAAGTAGTAGTAGTAAAACCAGGTTTCTAGCGCTTCAGTAACAAAGACTATAACGCGCTAGCGCCCTAGACCTCTAATAAAAACCCGCCCCGGAAAATTACAATAACTGTTGAAGAAGTTCAAAAAGTTTTGTTCTACCACATTTACGGGATGGTCTGACGATCATCTTTAACATCCAGCTGCAATATCAGTGCTCATTGAATCTATTCAGAGAAGTAGATCCCTTGAATCAAGCGAACAACTGACAATGACGTTTGAATATAAATTAAGAAGATCGTCTATGACCAGACGATCTTGTATTATATTTCATAGTAAAGATTTTGCTTGAATATCGATTGCATCACAATTTACACATTTGTTGTGCTCACAAAGTTTCACTTCTAAGTTTCAAATGCGCTAAGTAAGCTAAGTCCAAACGCATGTAAATCGAGAATTAGCCTGACATACTTTGACATTTTTAAACAAGCATTTGTTGCTCCACGCGCATATATGCTTTCGAGTTCTTAGTATCAAGGTCATGGCGCCGTAAATCTCACAAATATCGTTCATATTCAATCTCTTCTGCCCTTTTTCTCTTTGTAAGCATTCGTTTCTTTATTTTATTCCCATTATCAATCTTTTTTTAATGTATTCAAGGTAAATCAAGACACATGGTATGTTTTTGACTATCGTTTAAGAGTTTCGGAGTAATGCTGTAGAAGGTTACATATTCTGCCACTACCATGCCGTCTTATTTAGCTTCATTCTATTCTTACACCTCTTTCAAACAGATACTCTGACTTTTCGACATAGCAGTGCTGAAGACAATTTATCTCGATCATATGAATGCAGCAAATGTCTTCCGATCTTTCATTTCTCTTCAGCCTATGCACAGAAATTTAAACCGATATGGTTAAATTTAGTCTGAATGCCCACTGTAAAGCTGCAGAATAATGAGGCCAGCGGAGGAGCGTGTGGGGACCGTGTGGGGGCGGTAGAAGAAAGCCTTGTTGGCCAAGATCATCGTGAGCTCTGCCAAGATTCTTGAGTGGCCTCTACCAGCCTCTCTCTACCAGCCTCTTCTCTCTCTATCAGCCTGCTGTGATCAGCATCTCCGTACTATGTTCTCCGTACTAAACTTTTTCCCCAAATCTTTATCTAAAATCCTCTTTTGCTATCCTCTTAACGAATTTTTTTTCAGGATCGGTTTTATTGCCCTTTTATTACTAAAACTTTCAATCAGCCTCATTAAAAGCTCGTTTTATTAGCCTATGCTTAGAAAACTTTTTCCATGAATTTTTTCAGAACCTTTCGAAGTAGCCACTCTACAACAGCACTTTTTTTCACCAACTTCTAAAACCCACTTCCAATAAATTTTAAATCAGCTCACCGACTTTTCTAAAAGCCTTATCTTACTACCTCTTGTCCCCGAACTCTTTCTACAGCCCCTTTTCCCCGGCGTGCTTCTACTAGTTTCTCTCATCACGTGCACGGCACCTGGCAGTGTAAAGCCAGCTCGACTCGTTAAGCGCATTCAGTTTTTTCAACTAAATGACACTCTGTGAGGTTCAACATCGAGGTGCATCGCTGGCTCACCGAGCGCCTCTGCAGCGGAAGAAAAAGCTCGTGCCTCAAGTGCATCGGATGACAAAAAAAGTTCTGTTTTTATTACTGTTAAACCTAAAATACAAATTTTCGGTATAAGAACACTTTTACAAGACGAGCTTATATGGCGACGTACGTAGGAATGACTAAAGTGTTAAAATAAGTGGAAGCCTTCCTATTGAATACTTATTATTTGCCTAGCTGATTCTTCTACGTAATAGAAATAAACACTGGCTCTACCTAAACTTTTTACTCAATTGTCCTGAGTGGAATGGGTGAAAAAATTAGGCAAAATCACTCAACTCACCCTCGAAAAGATAGACTTTCCCTCCTGACTGTCTCGGTTTAAGTAATCTATAGAATATCAAGTTACCGGTGAAAATTTAGTATACTACTCAAGGAATTAATATCGACTAGTTAGATTAGGAAATAGGTTGATCGTGCGTTTTAAATAAAATCTAGTAAACACACCATAGATTTATTTCCATCGTTTCAATAAAAGCGTGAAGCAGAGAGTCCTCAAATGAGTTTTCACCCAAAAATAACTAAATATAATATTGTCCAATCTCCGACATTAATATACATGAATTCTTTCGATTCACTCAACTAATGTCTCCAGCGGAGTACGATTCTAAAACTTAGCTGTCTCTGACGGCAAACGACAGGAAAGTTTTGTGAGTTCAAAACTAAATGCATACATGATAGACCAGTGTATCTGAATGGGTCAGACTTCGAGTGCCACTTACTGCCTGGCGTAATGTTATAGTTCCTGAGATTTCTGCGCTGCCAAAAAGATAACTCCGAATTGATTGAACAAATGTAAAGATCTAGCTACTAAAATAACTCATGACCGAAGACTTCGAGTTTGCTGCATTGTAAGACGTGTAACCAGCATTGTACTTGTGGTCGAGCATTCCATCCAGAATATGACTCGCAAGAACGGCCGACGTCAGATGTGTTTACAGAAGCGTTTTAATGTCGCTTTATTGAATAAAAGCATGCTTGTGAAGAATCAGGAGGTTCCATAAACTTTAAGCGTTTTTTTCCTGATTGCATAATTGTGAAAGAATTGGATTGATACTTTCAAGTTTTCATGCTTGGCCATTTAGAGCAAATACGCTGCATTTCCTCAATTTTCTTTTCATACATTTTGATCTCTACATCGTGATACGTCAGTGCCTGTCTATCATGTTGCAATGAACAAAGCTTTAAGAATAAATGCTGAAAATCAGAATAAGGAGAAATTCAGAGGAGAAATTAGTCGGACTTCGGCAGCTAATTGCTTAGACATTCTCAAGGATGTGTGAATTTTCACGGTGCCTTAAAGAGATTGGAATTTTTAAAATATCAGTTACAATTTTCACCAGAAGCTTCAACTGATGGGAAGCTATGGCTTAGCGCTAAGTTCACTACTTTTACGTGTCACTAAAACACTTGACTACAAAGCATTTTCGAAAATATTACATACCTGTTCTTCTACTTCATTAAGTTAGCATAGAACATAAGGCCACGTTGAACACTTGTAAAAACTATTTTATGACGGATGTTGAAATGCGACGCTGCACCTGAGCACCCAATTTTTTCATTTTCTCATTGAAGTAATCTTGCGTGCAAGCAGGGCAGAAAACACCGACGTCGACAGCCTTTCTACAACATAACACTCCGAGCACTGAGATCTTATAAGCTGCAAATGATGGAGCCGGTGCTAATTGCAGCATAATGTGAATTGATAGTTAACGCGTTTCTGCACTAAAACCCACCTAGTGCACCATGACATCAATTCTGCTTCGACAATGCTCACCTATTTATGGTTATTACTCAACACGTTACGCGTTAGTTGTTTCATTTCGTTTCTGATAAGCCCATTTTTATCATCGTTCGATGAATTTGACGATTTTGGCTAGCATGACAACAAAGCGGCTGGTAAATGCTTGAGTATTTTGAAGCATTAAGTTCGTTAATATCGATACAAACCGATTACTTGCTGTTCTTATTGGATGATTTAATCGAAAAAAAATCTATGCTATCATTCTTAAAGTAGGACCATTCAGTATTTCACAAGGACTTAGTTGATGAAAAATGTTCTCAGAGAAACATGAAAACAATTTCAAAATGAATCTCCTCAGTCCGTGCGCTAAACCCTATAGCTGTAAGATATCGAATAGTAGTAACTGAGGAAGCAGTGAGGAAAGGGAACACGAGAGAAGTACAGTCCTCATTTTTTCTACTGTTATCACATAAACTTCTAGTGTTGAACGATCACAGAGCTTGATTAGAAACGACAGTATTTACAAACTTAGTTATTGATAACTACGGCACTACTAACTAACATAACTCAGTTGCTGATAACTATACAACATTTAAAAACCGGTTCAAAGTGGATCTGCAGAGTCAAATGTGATGTTTTTAGCACTCTCGGGCTCGCTTACTCACCTTCTTGGCAATGGAGCCGTCGGGGGCGTATTTGCGCTCGATATCGAGCAGGTGTCCTCCCTCAGGTAGGTGGACTGTGGTGGAGACAGTCCTGTTGCCGGTCTCCTCAATGATATCCCTTTGGCGGAGGCCAATAGGGGTGTATTTGTAACCGTAGAACGATGGCCAGCTCATGATGATGGTTTTGTGGAGTCTGTTTCTATAGAGTGAGTTCTCGGACTGTCGACCGTACAGCCAACGATCGCGATGGTGCCCAGTACCACACTGAAGAAGAATGCCGCCCCTGCTTCTAGAGACCCGGTCTGTGCCAAGACTTACGTGTCTCCCGCCGCAGCGCCAACGCTCCCGCCCCAAATCTACACTTGCTCAGGCGGCCGATCGTTGGCACTCGACTCATTCTCTTTTCGTACGTTAGCCTAGCTTTATTTAGGCTCTGCTTATACTCTGTTCTCGCTGGCGAGCCACTTTTTACGTGCTTCACGTACGTCTCAAGCCAATTTAGAACATGACCTCGTTTCTTCAGCATAGCATGCTTAATATTTGACAACATGGATTTATTTCTATGCTGATCGGATGTAACTGTTAAGAACTTGGTTAGATCGGCATAACTGTCAGTGTTGTGCTTGTAGACGCCCAGTAAACGGTAAATTCTTCACTCGTTCCCACGACATGAGTCATTGACGATAAAAAACTCTGTAGGTGCTGTTGAGGTTATGTAGCTTCAGGTCCTTCGTAGCAAAGCTGTGTGAGCTAACTCGTACTTGATACGAAGTTACACTTCAACTTTTGAAACACACTATACTTTGGAACACCCATTATATACGTAGACCAGCTTGTTAACAAAAGTTCAGAATTTGTCAAGTCCAATCTTTAATCATGAGAAGCATGGCATAAATAGGAGCTCATTTTTGACACTCCTAAATGTATAAACTGTGAGATGAAAAATTAGCCTGTAATCATAAAACCAGATAAGCTTAAAAATTATACATTTCATTCAGTGTAGAACAGGCAAAGTGGTCATCATGCTCTCTCTTCTACTTAAATAGTTTATTGTAATGAGTCGTATATACCCAGATCTATTCATAGAAATCGTGACGTCACAAGAGATGTCAGAGATTTAGTGCCGTCGAAGAGATGAAATTATGCTACCTTGATCTTTCACTGATTTCATGTGGAACAGGACTAACCGGGCTTGGAAAAACCACAGGAGATGAGATTTGCAGTGATACTTCTTGTAAAAAATGAGCATTTAAAAAAAGTCACTTTCTTCCAATTACATCTGATAGAAGAGAATGAAAGTGTCAGCGTTTAGTCGAGCTTGTTTGAACCTGGTGTTAGCACTAGCCATGAAATTAGGTAATTTACACTAAAAGTATATATGGTGCTACTATAGCGTGAGGCCTAACACATTATATTATGAGATCTACCTCTAGCTAATACTATAGCGTGAGGTTAGGTTAGGATATTTAATGCATATTACTTATTTTCATACATTTAATTTAGGTATAAACGGTTGATTTGTACATCTTATTCTGCACCTGGGTAGACGATATATGGCAGTCGACTTCACGCTACATAGTAGTACTAAGTATATTATGTTCAAATATTTTCTTACAATACCAATAGTGTTTGGGTCTTTCTTTTACCGCTGGAGCACACAAGTAACCCAAGAAATAATCAATCAATTTTCCATTCGTATTAATTCTGCACAACACGGGGCGATCAAGAAAAACTATTTACAACCAAAGATTGACACGCGCACGAAAATTGAATACCTACACTAAAATCTGCCACGGCAACAGCCCAGCTCATGCAATCGAATTTGCAGCTGCCACTTCGGTGAGACATCCGTGGGGAAAATCTCTAGTATTGCACGTGTCAGCGAAAAACTTCCTGGTTTTTATAACTCCTGCAGAGACAATGATTGAGTAGCATTCCCGCACTGCCTCAAGGGACATGTCTGACTGCGCTTGGGATCAGCGTTCACTTTTGAGATTTTGACTTCTGCGGAAATATGAGATTACTTCATCCATGAAATAGAAAGCCAGAGGCATAAATGCTTGTCGTGATGTGATTATCGGTGATTAATTTTATGAAGTCTTTGATTGTTACTCAGAATGAAAAGTTAAACCAGAAGGGTTAGAAATAATCGCTGAAGCATCGTTTATTAGTAAAAGAAATAATTATTAATTTTCGTAGCATTGAAATTTTCAACTGAAATTTTCAATCTAAGCAACATTCTTGGTAAACAAAAAAGCGTTGTTTTTTTGTCCTCTGCGTGTATTTTGTTGAATTTCTCCTTAGTAACGGGCCCGCAGAGCCTAATTTTTAAGTTAAAATTGTTCTTAAAAACCATGAAAGTATTAGTGTATAAAGCTTATAGTTTATAGTGATATTAAATCATTGGCCTTTTGGATTTGATTCCACACATTATTCTAACTGATTGACCTTTTGAGTCTTATTCTAAAAATTATTCTGATTGACTTTTTGAGCCGTATTTCAAACATTATTGGAACTGATTAGCTTTACGGGTGCTCTTCCGAGTATAATTCCAAAATTGGCATTCCCATATTGTTGTAGATATTATTCTAATGGATTGGTATTCTACAGCGTAACTCTAAACACCATTCCAATCAAATGTCCTTCTGGGCATTGTCCTGAATACTATTCAAATTGATCACCCTTATGAGTTCTTCTTAGAATTTATCATGCTCTCATTGTTTCTCTAAAGATTAATTAAACTAATCTTCAACTTAGCTATTTTTTTACGGTTGGGATACGTCCGGGAACACATTTCTAAATTCGTTTGCCTCAGGAACAGCATGAAGGTCACTCCAGTGCGCCTGCAGGATGCTTCAGCTTCCTGAAAGGAGCTTCAGCTTCCTGAAAGGATGCTTCAGCTTTCTGAAGCTCATAGTTCGTCTGGGACTCTAACTCTAGAAATTTCCATTCAGGCGAATTAACGCTTGCAGAACCTTATTAGAGTCCTGATTTAACTCATTTTTATAAGGGACATGGGATGTTCAGGAATGGCTCGGAACAGCCATCGCAGCGGAGTTGCAGTTCGCTTCCCAGGCGCAAAGAATTTCTTCTCCATTCAATACCAACGAGACCTTAATCATTAGGGCGAAAGAATCTTTCGGTTCCATCTTATTTTTTTCTGCGAAGGAAAAACCCTTATTGATTCATCAATTATTCTTTAATGGCTTCGATTTCTTAAAGAATCAAAATAAAGACAATTTTCTTCATAACGGTGGACTTGAGAATTAACAAGAAATAAGAAAGGAAAAATAATTTTTTCTAACAAAGTCGACACGTAAACTGTTTAATATTACTTTTAAAATCATGCAGACACAAAAATTAATGTTTCCTTTGGGTTGATTATTTTAAGTTTGAGAAGACTTATAAATACTGCAAAATTTGAAATACTGATGAAAAACACCTTGGAGAGCAGTCTCGCCTCACATCCACACATGAGCTTAGGCTTTTTGCACTAGCCTTTGATATTATCGGATGTGTAATGGGTGAAAATAAATTATTCTGCATCTAGAACAAAAAGTCTACTCGTCGAAAATTCGAAATTAGTTATTTTTGTGTCTACTTATAAAAATACGCTACTGGTAACTATCTTGAGAAAGCTGCTTTACCACATTACGAATTTCTCTCATGAAATTTCTCACAAAAATTATGAAGATACAAAAAATTCCTATGAGTCAAAAATAAATAAGGATTGTCGCTTAAAGCTAACATAAACATATCACAGAACAAAATAGAGAGATAAAAACGTGTGTCTCCAAAAAATTGGCACGGAAAGTCAACATATTCGATTGCAGTAATTCCCAATAAATGTTTCTTTCTCTGTAATAGATAAAAATTAATCAAAAAAACATTCTACTACCGGTGGCATTCTTCGAATCAACTGTGAGCAATTAATGTCATGAAAATGTGCTCTTCTAGTTCGCCATAAATTATACGAGAGGAAAAATCCTAAACGCTCAACTGACATACAAAAAAAACGTTATAAATGAAACATTCATGAAGGAACGTAAAAGGGCTGGTCAATATTATTTACGAAAAAAGCCTAGTACAACACGCACGTTTAAACCAAATAAACAAACGCATGCGTTGAAAAAAAATACTGCTCGCTCACACTACAATTGGTTAAGTAATTGATATCCACGTGTCAAATCTTCTTTTAGGCCGCCATGCGGAAGAATGAAATATTTCATGATCTCATAACAAATGCTTTGTTTTTTCAAATCATAAGACCAAGACCAAATAAAATGAAGCAAAAGGAACAATTCATCTGAAAAATAGAACAGATTCCTCTCATGTTTTGAGCGTTTACTCATGTTGAAAATAACCGAAATAACTTTTAAAATGAAAGTTTCAAAACACTGTGGTGAACCTAAAAAAAACTTTTTTACCACTGGTGAGTGTACATGTTCGCAAAAATCTAGTTTTAAATTCCCGAAAAGTCGGCATCTTAATTTTAGATGCAAAATTATTTACTTCCAACCACTATATTCTTAACAATCTCAACTACAGCCACAGAAGCCTTAGCTTTTGTGTGAATGCAAGACGGGACTATTCTCCTAGGCATTCGGTAGCATTTTCAGTATTTATAAGCTTTCAGGACTTGCGTCTTGAGTAAAATATACAAAAAAATTAAATTTTATTTTGTTTCTCTCAATTATATTTTAAGCCCTTGCCACTTCTGTTTTCCACTTCTAATGGTTTGTTTTCCACTTCACTTCACTGTTTTCCACTTCTAATGGTCTATCAATTTAGGACCTTCATGTTGAGAAATAACCAACCCCCATCAGTTGTATTGTATTTCGTGTGTAAAGTTTTTGTAAATTACCAGTTTTTCTTCTTACTTTCTGTCGCATTTGTTTGAAATCGTCCACGAATCTTGTAATTCAAACTCTTCCAGCCTGTTACTAGTGACATATATGACAGGATTGATCAACTCCAAAAACACAAAAGATGATGCAGTGGGTGCCATCAATATGACAATTTGACCGTCCTCTTGACCATTACTCGTACGTACAGTAAGCAAAGACAATTATTTTAGCGGCACTTTTCCTGCTGTAGAAATTTAAGACCTTCAAGAGGTAAATTTGTCAGCTTTAAGGGGGTCCTCCGAGGCCCCTTTTCTCTCCGATGGTAATTTTTCATGTTTTTGTTAGAAAAGGACCCTTAGGTGGTGGACTATTCGGTCCTAAAATTTTATGGCGCTACGGACAATAGATCCCCCCCCCAGGGGGGAGGGTGTAAGGGGACCAAAATCTTAAATTTTTGACCCCATTTCGACCCCATCTAAAAAGAAAACAAAAGACGAAATGGAAAATTTGCGACTGTTCTTTTGTTAGATATGTTCCAAGGATTCTAAAACTGTCTTTGTTTTTGTTCTAGCACAAAAACTCAATGAGTTCTATTCTTTTTAAATATCAATACCAGGGGACTAAAAACCAATATGTCAAATTTTTTCAAAAACTAAGGCCTGAATCAAAAAAAATGTATAGAAGAAATTGTGTTTTTTTTCAAAGGTTACATATAATAGTCAAGTTTCATAAGAATCAGACTGAAAACAAAAAAATTCATAATTATATGATATAAGTAAAAAATTTTCTAATTTTTTATTTTTTTGTAAATTACAATTCACAGTGTGAATATGATGTTATGCATGGAGCTTATCGAAATAAAAATGAAAACAGCTTTCAATTACATAAATTTTCCATTATATTACTTTTCAAAAAAAAATTTTGTTTATGGCCTACACCGTAAAGTCACTTATTTTCAAAATTCTAAAGAATAGAAGTCATTGAGTTTTTATGCTAGGAAGAAAACAAAGACAGTTTTAAAATCCTTGGAACATCACTAACAAAAGAAAGGTCTTATTTTTGCCATTTGTACATTTAATTTTTTGTATCATAGTTCAAAACCAAAAATTCGTTCTACTTTATATATTGTGGTAAAATATCGCCCATATAAAATAGAAAAGATTCAAATACAAAATCCCCGACCTTATTTTTGTTAAAAATGTTCCAAGGATTCCAAAACTGTCTTTATTTTCTTCCTAGCATATAAACTTTTTGACTTCTATACTTTTGAAATATGTATAAAAATGACTGAAAAAACTAATATTTCAAATTTTTCCGGAAAAACTAAGGCCTAAAAAAACTTCTCGAATAAAATATGTTTTTTCTTTCCACAATACATATACTGGCCAAATTTCAGACCAATCGGATCAAAACTCAGTTTTGACGTGAGGACCCACTTAAAGTATTTTAAAAACTTCTTTAAAAACTTTCTAGTTATACGAAGCTGAGCCAAAATAATTTAACGATGTACATACATACAGTGATTATCTTCCAGGTATTCATAAGTTAACCGGTGTTTGGGAACAACTCATAAATGGTATAAAATAAAATTTAAAAAAATTCTTCGAATCGTTTTTAGATCTCACATGCAAAAATTTGATATAAATAAAAAACTAATTAAAGCCCTTTGCTCACGGGCTACCTTTGAGTTCATTTTGGATGAACAACATCGCCTAAACGATTAACTTTTTGAGTCACGTAAATCAACGTAAACGTACTTGTGTGAAGACAAAAATGGCCTTTAATAGCAAATTTATCTTGATCAGCTGATTTACGTAATGTTATGTATTAAAATATGCATCGTTATAATGTGACACAGGTTTTGTGAGTAAGAGTTCCGGAGACTGAGGTTTACGAGTCCTGGAAGATCTTTGTTGTAGGCCTCTCATGGGCCGGCATGCTCACAGGATGTCCTTATCGTGCTTGGGTTCAGATGGGTCGAAAGCGCCCCGACCGCAGGCGCCGGAAGGTACGGCGGATGTTGTGCATTAAACTTAAAGAGCAAGCTGTGTGAACTACGGTGACCAGTAGATGGATAAGTGCCTTACTGAGAGTTTCATTCTGCTCCTTTGGGTAGTCTAAAGCTACCGATGCTGTAGTTTGCAGCTACAGGTCAATTAACCTCATGTTGTGCTGAAAGAAACGACACAATACGTAAACAGATCTTACATCCGTGCTATGAGTAAAGAATCCCATTCATTTCATTTGTTTTTAGCCTCTCTTTGCACTAATATCCTATTTTTCAGGAAATGCTTCATTAAGTCTAAAAGGGTTTCTTACGCCACTGGCGATAACTTGAATCTCTAGCATTCTGGGCTACACTTCTTACCGGAAATATATTAATACGAGCAGCTTCCGTTTCCACCGACCACAAGCTCAGTTATGAACATATACGACATCGCAGCGAGTGAGGTTGATGATTCGGCCGACAAAAATTAACTGCGGTCTAGTTCTTGAAATCACAGCGTCAGCCAGCTTGTGCTGGTCATATCAGCGACTTTAGTCGTGCTAACGACGTACGTCTGTGTGACTTTTGTCGCTCGCGTGTGTCCGAGCCAGCATTTAATTGGAACAATAAACTGCAAAATGCAGCAATCAAACTAAAAGTATATTATAATCAATTCACACTTCTAGAGTTTATGAACTCACTCGGAAATTCATTGTAATATAGTTGGTAAGCGATTTCAAAGCTATCTTCGACTGCGGTGTTCTCCGGTGACCTCTTTATTGAAGTTTTATAAACTTGAATTAACTGGCTTACGGCAAATGATGAAGCATGATACTGGTTTTTATTTACTTCGCATATTGTCTTTCCATCATAAGTTTTGAATATCACTTCAATCTATAATGCTGGATAGATAAGAATTTTTAATTTTTTTTATTTTATTATTGAAACGTAATTTTACTTTTCGTGTTGTCCGGAAAGTTTCTGTGCGTTTTCGAGTTGACTGTTACAATACTCGTTGTTGTAAACAATTAACTGAACCGTGTTAAGTAAAGAAATAATAGTACTAGCTTTTTGAAATTCATTTGAACCCAAGACTTTGATTGAATATTTGCAATGTCTAAATTTAGCATTTGTTGGTTGAATGATATAGAATATTTGTTTGAAAGAGAATTCTCATACTACGGGGGTAGTTGTCCCGATAGCAGTTATTTGTTGAGCTAATATCATATTACTTAGCATTCAACTGCAATTTTTTTGAAAAACTTTATCAATCTTTGAAACTTTTTTCCATATTTTGGAGAATTTACTAAGTACAAGGCATTTAGTTCTGTCC
Organism: Morinoia aosen; assembly: GCA_030386875.1. Classification (NCBI taxonomy): domain Eukaryota; kingdom Metazoa; phylum Arthropoda; class Malacostraca; order Amphipoda; family Talitridae; genus Morinoia; species Morinoia aosen. The sequence continues at coordinate 18,730,035 of CM059573.1, read as the reverse complement.
GTCTTTAAAAGAAAAAAGAAAATGCTTTGCAGTATGTGTAACTAATATTTAGTCTTCGAAGTAATCGTCATCGGCATCTAACACCTTCTGCCAACGTGACTCCTGCTGTGCAATCCACTTGCGGTAAAACTTGGGAGTTTTGGACGCAAATAAGTCTATGAGGGCATGGCGCAAGTCTGCCTCATTGGCAAAGAATTTCCCACAAAGATGACTATCCAGGGAGTGGAAGAAGTAGGCTAGTAATCGGATAGCGGAAGTTCAGGTGAATAGGGTAGAAAGATGGCACAAAGTCTCCGACCCTAGTTGCTGTATTGTATATCTGACCACTCGCGTGACATGTGGCCTGGCAATGTCAGGGATGAGAAGCACACCTTTGCGATTCACCAGTGCTAGCTCCTTCTGGCGCAATGCTTGCTGCACACGTTCCAATTGCTGCGAGTATAGGTATCCAGTGACCGTTTGGCCCGTTGGAAGCAGCTCATATAATGAACTACTTGATGACCTGTCCACAAGACACAAAGCATAATCTTGCGTGGGTGCATAGGCGGTCTTACGGTGTGAGAGACAGCGTCCTGAGGTGACAACCAATGTCTGGAACGCTTGGGAGTTTCGTACAGAACCCACTACAAATTTTTTGCCCACTGTTTTTCGCCGCCAGCATTCATGTTTTTTGCCGGGTAAGCAATTAAGGCAATTAAATCGTTTAGGCGGCAAAAAACATGCATGCAGCTGGTAAAAAAGTTAGACTGGGTGGTAAGCACTCGATTGAATAAGGATGCGGTACAGTGCAGGTTGCCACTCGTCTCTTGTGGACCTCTAGCAGCGTATGTGGAACCCACTTGCTCAGTCTGAACGTCTTACCAAGGTGGTACAGGTGAAGTCTGACTGATGGCATTTTGTCCATAAATAACCAAAAATACCGGGTGATTGTTCGCCGAAAATTTCCAGTTAAAGATAGTAAAATCAAGAAGGGTGACTTACGAGGTTATGTGAGCACCATTGTAGAGCTTGAGGAAGAGGAATCAGGATCCTCAGAATGGACTGTGGAGAAGATGGAAGCTGAATTAGACATTGGTGAAACATTAGAACCAACTGAGAAGAAAAGGGTTGTTAGTATGTAGAAGAACGTTGAGGAAGCCCTAAGTAAAGATGAAAATGATATTGGGAAGGCACATGTAACACCTCATAAAATAGAACTCACTAACCACCCACCAATATGGCAAAAACCAAGACGATTTGCTGAACCAGTTAATAAGGAAATAGAAAGACAATGTCAGGAATTGAAAGCTTTAGATATAATTGAGGATAGCCGATCACCGTGGTCTTCACCTGTAGCACCGATTAGAAAACCAGATGGGCAATTAAGGCTCACTTAGGGCAGAAGGCTCTGTCCATATCAGGCGCCTTACTGTGGAACAAACTTCCCCTGAGTATTAAAGTCCCTCAAAGACCGAGAGAATTTAAAGCCAAAATAACTCGTCATCTTGTGCCTCAATAATAATCCTTAGTTACAGAACATACTGAATGAGTACTGACGAATCTCATTAACCTGGTATCTCCATTGCTGAACAATCTCCCTCGCTCATTGTTTTATAATTCAAGACATCAAACAACAGTTTTGAAGTATGCGTAGGTATTATGATTTGACCGCCTATACGTTGTCATTTGCGGACATGCTTACTTGTATATGTGTGTACGTATATAGGTGTATGTGCGCATATGGGTGTGTATATGTGCACGTACAACTGTGTGCACTAGAGTAGATGAACCAGTCGAAGGTGCATTTTATGTCATTTCTCTCCGTTTCTGTGCAAGCATCAAACTAGACCGTCATGGTACCTATGTGTGTGTGTGTTGATCAATTACAGACATTCTGCACCATATTACAAAGATAATGTATTTTTTCTAATATTAAATTGTCAAGCATCCATGCATCGTTGTGTGATCATCCATTTATACTGCACTAATATACTTATTCGGCTTATAGTTATATGCTTATAATAATGTGATACCTATGTTTGTTTATCAATTGACGACAATTTGCGCCATATTTCAAAGATAATGTGATTTTTTTTTTCTAATAGGAAACCTTTATAGGACATTAATGTTTTCTTTCTTATTCACGTCCCACAATCGTTTTCATGTTTCTGACTTAAGTAGACTGTTTTGTGCCACTATTTTTAGTACGAAATTTTATAAAATTCATGCTATAATAAACGATATTTTCTCCGTTTCCCTCGATTGGAATTCTGGTTTATACTGACTAGTTTACGCTGATATTTGCGCACATGCTTACTTGTGTAAATGTGTACGTGTCCACGCTATGCGCATGACACTCTGTAGAATGTGTATGTATTGCCTCGATGCATAGAAATGCATTTGTGTATGCTTACGAGTTAGGTGTAAATATGTGCGTGGGTATATGTGCGCATGTGTATGTGTAAATATTTACATGTATACGTGCACATATGTGTGTACTAGACTGACAACTAGAATTTTACTAGAGATAATGGTCTTTTTCTGTGCACTCTCAACTTGTAACATTACCTAACTCGTCATATCTTCAGTATTGTAAAGCATTCATGTAAAAACTATACATTTGTTGTGTGATCATCCATTTATATTTAAATAAAATGCTTGTTAACTAATGACCGTTATGTTAAAATTGTTGAATCAAAAATACAAAACCTATAATCTTCTTGGTCCTCATGCTTATATGTACACATATGTATATATGTGTGTGTGTGTGTGTGTGTGTGTATGTGTGTGTGTGAGTGTGTGTATGGATATATACACACATGCATACGTGTGTGTACATATGTGTGTATATGGACATATATTTATATATGTATATATTTTTCTTTTTTTTCATGCTTCCTTAAAATGACACTTGTGAACATTGACCGAAACAAGCGATTTCATATATTATTTCCTGGCGTCAAGAATTGCGAAGTTTTATATCATATACATGTAAACTGTCAAAAGTGTTTTCACCCCACAATGAAAATGCATCGTCCATGAAATTGTGTTATCTCTTACAACTATCATTACATGCATTATCAAATGTAGATTAAGCTAGATTAGGAGTTCATTGCCCTCAATCATTTCTTTTGACTAGTGACACGAGTTTTTCAATACTCGTGTGTGTATATCATCTAAGTGTATTAATTTTAAGATATTTTAAAAACCAATGATGGTACTTTTGTACCATCTCTATTGGAAATAAACCGTTTTTCTTTTTTCTTTCTTTCTTTCTTTGTGTGGACTACCGAAAGCTCAAAAGCGTAACCATACCTGAAAAATTCCCAATGCCATACTTAACTGATTCAATCTATAGTTCACATCAGGTTAAGTATTTCACCAAGTTGGACTTAATTAAGGGCAACTACCAAGTCCCTATTGATGAAGATAGTAGGCCATATACCTCATTCAGCACAACCCACAATCAGTATCAGTTTAAGAGATTAAGTTTCGGTCTTAAAAATAGTGGTATTCAATTCCAAAGAAACATGCAGGAAATTCTCTCAGATTTGTGCTTCCAAAACATCATTGTTTACATTGATGATATTTTAATAATGAGCAAATCTTTTGATGAACACCTTTCAATGGTAGAAAAGGTATTGGCCACCTTAATGAACAATAGAATCAAAATCAAGGTTAACAAATGTGAGTTTTTCAAAAAAAAACGTTTCATTTCTAGGTCATTTAATCAGTAAGAAAGGCATCCAAAAGTCACCCGAGTATATAGAGAAAATTGTGAACTTTCCAAAACCAACTTACGTCACCCAGTTGAAGCAATTTTTAGGATTAGTTAATTTCCAACGAAAATTCGTGAGCCAATGTTCTGTCATTGCCAAACCACTCACCGAATTAACAGGCGGACCAAAACGAAAGGCTTTAAACTGAACACCCGAAATGAATATGGCATTTGAATCTCTGAAGAGCAAGTTAGCGGAAGAAGTTACCCTCTCATTTCCAGATTATTCTGGAGAATCAGAAGACCTAGAACTCTTTGTAGATGCTTCAGGTGTAGGGGCAGGAGCATGCTTAATCCAAAAACAACAGGGGCTATATAAAACAATTGCTTATTCATCCATTACCTTCTCAGAGGCCCAACACCGCCATTCTACTATGGAAAGAGAATTGGTAGCATTACGTTGGGGTATTAAAACTTTCAGGGCATTTTTATTTGGAGTAAGATTCACATTGTATACCGACCACAAACCATTATTATATTTACACAACATGTCATGAGAAAATTCCAGGTTAATGCGCACCATAAATGAACTTGCAGAATATGACTTCACCATTCGATATCGACCGGGACTACAGAATGAAGCAGCTGATGCTTTATCCAGAGTCATTTACAACACACCTACAGTTCCAGAAGGGTCCCAATGGGTTAATACCCCAGAATTACCAAGAGGCTTAAAAGTACTAGAAAAGGTGGAAGGAGAAGGAAATTCACTCTTCATATCTTTATTTTTATTACCGTCTGAACAGGAAATGAATGAATCTGATGGAAACTTACCTGAAGATCATGAGACCTTGCGTGAGCAGCTGGTGCAGCACTTGTTAAACAACCCGGATAAATTTCAAATTAGGCTTGACAAGGCCAGAAGGAAAATATTACACTTAATGAAAAATTCAGGAGAATTACCTTGTGAAGAAGTTCTGCTACTAGCAAGTGACATTTTCAATGTAGAGACATGGATACACCATGGAATGCATACTCCAGTCATTTATAAATCAGACAAAGTTTACCAACCACCAAGAATCATACACCTGCAGTGTTTGGCTGTAATTCATTTTAATCCAGTCATTGCTCTAACAACAGCATGTAATGATAAGATTCAACAAAACATCCAAGAGAAGAACATTAACACTATACATTCATCCGAGGCTTTGCCGGTTGACATTCATGTCAATTTTCAGGAACTCCTAGAGGAAAACCATAATCTACTAGCTGCTTCTACTGCCAAACAGTGTCTGCGTACTCACAGCACTGATGGAAAATACATTGCAACAATTCAAGATCTTAGCTTCTGTTGCATAATTGACACCGGAGCCCAAGTAAGTGTTATTAGTGAACTTTGACTTAATTTATCCTGTAATCACTGACAATTCAGTAGTAAATCAAGAGAATAAGTTTTTGGGAGGAATAGGTCAGAATCAAACAGAAGTATTAAAAATAGTACAATTAAGCCCTAAATTAATGGATGGAGAAGTTACAGATAGTACCCTGTTTGCAGTGGTCCCAACAAAAACTATGCCGTGTTGCTGTATCTTAGGAGCCAATTTTCTATCCAAAAACAAGATTGTACTAGATTTTCAATCCAAACACATGTACATAAAGAACGAATCAGAGCATCAAATTCATCCTCTACAGCTAGCACAGAACGCTCATCTCTGAGGACTAGCAGATTTTTAAACAATTTAAACAATTTTAAACAATTTATTTACCACAGGTTATACAGAGATAAAATGTTTCTTAAGTTTAGTACAATGGTCAAATTTGAGTATAGCTACCTGTGGGCCCGAATAAGTTCAGTGACTTCTAGGGCATCCTCCCATCAAGGTTAGTCTTAGGAGTACAATAATGTTTAACCTAATTCACTTAAACTAGAGACGCATTAGACTGATCAATGAGATAAGTAACTCGAAATTAGATACTTCATTTCACAATATAGTTCATATGGACTAGATTTAACAGTATATTTGACAAACGATTCAAGAACAGACTGAAGATCGGCGAAATTAATCAAGGCAAATTACATTATTAGGACCAGTTATGTAGGGAACAAGGTTTGACTCTGTGATCTTACACGACTAGTAATCTGATAGGAAGTGAGACTCAAGACTTTTTTTGAATACCTTATAAGAATTACTTTCACAGATCTCCGCAGGTATTGAGTTCCAAGTTTTAGTTCCAACGAAGAGGATACTGTGTTGTGACCGAGCCTTTGAGTAATAAGGAAGCATGAATTTACTTCTATTTCGGGTTAAATGGTCGTGATGACCAGTTTGCGTAGTTAATAGTTGTTTTAGGCTATTGTCGCCATCATTTGTTAATGTTTTGTAAATGAAATTGCAAATGGAGATTTTGTAGAGATCCGAGAGCTTAAGTATTCTTAAATTTTTGAATGAGTCATTTGTGTGAGCATTATATTCTAGATTCTTTACCGCTCTTATGGCTCTTTTTTGCAGGGTAAAAATTTTGTTGGTTTTATTTTTATCAGTTCCGTGCCATGCTTCTATTCCGTATTGCAAGTATGGTGAAATGAGCGTTCGGTAGAGCATTTGTAAGGCTGTTTCAGGCAGGAAATTCTTAACTTTATTTAGGATTCCGATAGATTTTGATAATTTTGAACTAATATGAGCGATGTGCTCTTTAAAGGTTAGATGTTTGTCTATTATGATGCCGAGGAATTTACTTGAGTTGGTTTCTTCGATTTCACCTTCGTCAATTTGAATGCGTGGGAGAGATATATTTTTCTTGTATGAGAATGTAATATATTTTGTTTTATCGATATTAAGGCTTATTTTATTAGCTTTAACCCACAATGAAACCTTATGAAGTTCATTATTTATACGCTCCGCCATCCTAGCGGGATTTTGGTCTGGAAGGACCGCGGAAAGGGTACTGTCATCGGCAAAAAGTATGAATTTGAAGAATGATGTAGATTTAACGATATCATTGATAAAAATTAGAAATAGGAGAGGCCCAAGGACAGATCCTTGTGGAACCCCATGGCTAATTGTCTGTGGGTCTGATTTTGCGCCGTCAATGACAACGTATTGTTTCCGATTTGCTAAGTATGATCTAAACCAATCATGGGCAGCCCCTCGAATGCCATAACAATGTAGTTTCGAGAGTAATACGTTATGGTCCACACAATCGAATGCTTTTCGAAAGTCAAGAAATACGGAGAAAACAAGCTATCCTTCATCTATATTAGAATAAAGGTATTGCAAATGATTTAATACAGCTTGTGTCGTAGATTTCTTAGAACGAAAACCGTATTGTTTGTCGTAGAGGAAAGATTTTTGTTCAAAATACGAATACACTTTTTTATACACAATTTTCTCGAATATTTTGCTAAAAATTGGTAGTACAGAGATAGGTCTATAATTGTTAATGCAGTTTTTATCACCATTTTTAAAAATAGGGGTGACTCTCGCAATTTTGAAAGAGTTGGGGAAGATACCTTGGGAAAGGGATTGGTTGACAATATAAGATATGCACGGTGCTATTATATCAGCTATAGCCTTAAGAACTTTAGCCGAAAAATTTTTCAATCCACTTGATTTATTTTTCAAGTTGTTTATGCACGTAATTACATCGGAGGGATTAGTTGGCGTGAAAAAGAAAGAGTTAGGTTCACGGACATGGTCCATGTATTGCAAGTGGTCTCTGGGTTCACTGAAAACACTATCGGCTATATTTTTTCCTATGTTTACAAAAAAGTTGTTAAACACAGTTGCAATATCTTTTTTCTCGTGGTATTTTACATTTTCGTGAACGACAGACTCAATTGTTTTCGTAGTATTATTATTCGGTGTATAGCATGAATTAAGCAGGCGCAAAGTTTTTTTAATATCAGTTTTGTATTCAGTAAATTTGCGCGTGAAGTAGTCTCGTTTTGAGGTTCGTATTTGATTTGTCACATGATTCCTGAATCTGTTGTACGTTACTTTAGATATTCGCCCTTCGTATAGTAAGGCTAGGTACGCTTGACGTTTCTTTATATTGATCACGATATCTTCAGTAATCCAGGGCTTTCACTTGGTCGTACAAGCCGAACTTCAAATCCGGAGAAAGCTTTACAACTCAGTCTAAACATCACTTGTGAGCAAGAGAATGAGGCAGTTGATGAACAGTCTCCCTCATCAGAAACACATCGCCAGAGAATAGATGACATATCTCCCAAAGTCAAATTTACTCTGAGCAAGGAACAATTGACTGATCTACAAAATAATGATTTAGCCATAAGCACTTTGAAAGAACACATTACAACAAACCTGGATATTAAGTTTTGGAGAAATAAAATATTAGATCTGTTCAAAAAGTATAAGAAGAATCTCAGAGTGCACCTTGACTTACTCATGCGAGACACAGATAGATATTCGTCAGTAGTAGTGTCATTTGCTTTGATGACTGAAATAGTTTCAAAGGTTCATACTCAGCTTTCTCACACACAGTCGACACAGAAACGGTGTCGACATAAGCTAGTCGACATCATTCTCAGGAGCTTTTGGCCCCCTGCATTAGATAAAGTTACTAAAGATATTTGTGCATCATGTCCCCACTGTCAGTTCTTTAAGGTCAGTAATCAACACATTATTCCTCCAACTCTCAAAATAGAAACAACAACACCATTTGAACTCATAGCGGTAGATCTGATGTTGCTGCCCAAGTCTAACCGGAATAATTCTGTGGTTTTTGTGGTTGTTGACCATTTTTCTAAATGGCTAACAGCAGTGCCGTTGAGCAATAAAAAGGCAAAAACGGTTGCTGCAGCATTTTCAGCTCATGTACTTCCATCGATAACTAGACTTCCTAACAGAGTACTAACGGACAATGGCCCTGAATTTAAGTCACAGGAATTCAATGCTCAACTTGAATTCCACAATATCTCTCACATCTATTCCACTCCGTACAAGGAATCATCTAATGGATGTGTAGAAACGTGCAATCGTACCATCATTCAACTCTTGAAAGGGATAGTACAGGAAAATCCCCATACATGGGACAATCACCTCTCACAGGCATTAATAGTCCACAATAACACTGTACATTCACAATTAGGAATGAGTCCATCTCAGTGCATCTTGCAGACACCCCATCCCACAGATCGCAACATTCCAGTAGACAAGGATATAACATCCACCTGGAAAGCTGGACATCCAAAGTTCTCACCATTTAGAGTAGGCCAGCTTGTGTTAAGGAAATCTATACAGAAAGGAAATAGGGTTGCAAATAAGTTATCCAGACAATATGATGGTCCTTATAGAGTAACCAAAGTTCAATCTAATAGTGTATCTTATGAACTACAGAGAATGAATTCAAATGAAGGTAGTATCAATGCACATTATAAGCAATTAAAGCTTTGGAGAGAAGTTCCAGACTACCTGAAGAAACATGTTATCTTTAATGAAAATATTAGGGTTCCCAAAGCAACCACTGACAGTGACTGTGAATCAGAATCAGCCCAAGGGATTACAAATATTATCTTTAGCCGTAATCCCAGTGATTCAAAGGAAAAAACTGTGTTTCCTTTCCCTAGCTCTAAGAGTAGGTATAAAGATGTAAATAAGTTAGAAAATAAAACTCCTAAGTTAAAAGGAAAAGTAGTGATGAAGAAAAGAAAGGAGAAGACTAAAGGAGTAGAACTCAATGTAATTCCCAAAAATCTGAATGAACTTGCTTGTAGTGAGGCTATCAAAGATCAGGTGATAAGACGAATAAGTATGGATTCACAGGTAATAGCAAATATTAATTATAGAATGTCATCTCCTATGTTTAGGGGTTTGTCAGACGATTTTGACTTAGGGTTGGATAAACCAATATCCAGCATTAAAAGTAAAACACCACAGTCAAGTTCCCTAAAGATAAGCACTAATAGTGCAACACAGAATAGCTCGTTCATAGAGAATTTCCTAATCTGGTCCGAGAGAGCTTGGAGCTTCCAAGAGAATTCCCTACAAAAAGTGATTAACTGCTCTGAGCAGGAAGCTCAAGATAGAAACAGAGTAGGAGAAACAGATGAAGAGAGACAAACCGGAGATATTCTACAACTATTTGTAAGCAACAGTTCAGAAGAAAGCTGTAACTTCTCAGGATTTACAGATGACTTCACAGGATTCAGTGTTGAAACCTTTATTGTAGCACCTTGAATGTATATGTGTATAATACTGATATTGTTGCAGTGCTCTTGTGTTAGAATGTGTTTAGACAGTACTCTGAGTTGAGAACTGCGCTCATGGTTCTTGTGGAACTGAGCTCATGGTTCTCGGGCTTGGCTGGAGCCCACTCCACCACTACCCTTCGTGATGTAAACTTGTGTCCTGCTGTGTGTACTGATTATACAAACTCCAAGTGTCTCGTCTTACTTAACCTAAATATCATTAGGTTATGGGCCCAGAAAACCTTCCGATGAAGCAATATCAAGTGAGGTTATCCTAAGTCCCGAAGCGAAAATCAGCCCGGGACAGCGAGAACAGACGTTGGTGATTTGTTAGTGCTGTGTGAGACAGAAACGGTGAAAGAGAAAGAAACATGGCAGGCTCCGTAAGTGAAAGTGCAAAGAACTGCCTCACGGCTCTTAATGATAAAAACTATCCTACGTGGAAGCTGCAAATGAAAATGCTCTTAATGAAGGAAAAGCTCTGGAACTTGGTTCGAGGAACGGAAACCATGCCACAGACTACGGACGAGACGGCTCGAAGAAAATTTGAAGAAAGACGTGACAGTGCACTTGCAACAATTGTGCTTGGTGTAGAAACGAGTCAACTGTATTTACTGGGTGATCCTACTGACCCTGTGCAACTGTGGCACAAAATTGAAGATACATTCCAAAAGAAAACTTGGTCTAACAAGTTCAGACTACGCAAAAGACTCTACAACATGAAACAAAAAGAAGACCAAGACTTACAAACTCATCTCAAAGCATTTGTCGAAATATTTGAGTCCTTGAGTGTGATTGATGACGCTGTTGATGAAGAAAGTCGTGTAATAATCTTGCTGTCGTCACTTCCCGACCACTTCTCCACACTCGTGACTGCACTGGAAGCTCATGAAAAACTACCGTCATGGGACATTGTGACAGAGCGTCTTCTGAATGAAGAAGCAAAACTGAAAAACCAAAGTGCTTCAGACTTCAGTGAAAAATCCCTTGTGACCTCCAAATTGAAAAACTCAAGGTGTTTCGAATGTGGAAAAACGGGACACCTACGCGCCAAGTGCTGGATCTATCAAGAAAAGTTGAAGAAAGAAGATGGGAACCACACAGAAGACCAGAAAAATTTTGTAGCAGGTAAAACCAATTATATCAGTGCATTGTCTGTGATAAATATCAATAACTGTTGGGTAATTGATTCCGGTGCAACAGCACACATGTGTAATAATAGGAATGATTTTTCTTGTATGAATGAGCTATCTAGTCCAATTAACATTGAAGTTGGTGATGGTAGAAACTTGCAAGGTGTTGGTGTAGGTGATGTTGAAGTTATGGTGTTGTTGCCTAAAGGTCTTGTAGATACCTGTGTTGTTAAGAATGTTTTATATGTAACTGGTTCAGCCTACAATTTACTATCTGTGCCTCAGATTACAGAAAGTGGAAACTTAGTTTGCTTTGACGAAAGCTCATGTAAGATTGTAAATAAAGACAACAAATTGATTGCTTAGGCAGTAAAGTAGGAAAATTGTATAAACTTAATTGCACCCTTAATTCAGCTGCTAAATGTATGAACGTTTCCTCTGATGAAATTCTGTGGCATAAACGATTCTGTCATCTAGGATTCAATTATCTTAAGAAATTAGCCACTAAGAATCATGTTAAAGGTTTTGATTGCTCTGTGAGTGGAGATAACATTTTTTGTGAAAACTGTTGTGATGGTAAAAATCATAGGCTTCCGTTCCCCAAAACAAATCACAAAAGGGAACGCCAACCCTTAGAACTTATCCACAGTGATGTGTGTGGCAAGCTTAATCCCATATCACTTGGGAGTGGAAGGTACTTTGTAACCTTCATAGACGACCACTCCAGGTATACTTGGGTGTACATTATCAAACATAAGAGTGATGTTTTTAAAGTGTTTCAGGAGTTCAAATCTTTGGTAGAAAATCACTATGATCACAAAATTAAAATCCTGCGCTCCGATAACGGTGGGGAATACATCTCTAATGACTTTGAACAATTCCTAAAAAGGGAAGGAATTATCCATGAAAAAACTGTGCCTAAGACGCCTGAACAAAATGGAGTTGCAGAAAGAATGAATAGAACTCTTCTTGACTCTGTCAGAGCTATGCTGTCTGGTTCAAAGTTACCAAAATCATTCTGGTGTGAAGCTATATCAACTGCCGTGTATGTCAAAAATAGGAGCCCTGCTAGTGCATTGAATGATATGACCCCTTATCAGGCCCTTAATGGACACAAGCCCAATGTACAGCACCTCAAAACCTTTGGCTGCAGTGCGTACGCTTATGTCCCCAAAGATGAGAGGGAAAAACTTGATCCAAAATCTAAAACGTGTGTTCTTGTAGGATATGGAAGTGGATCCAAGGGATATCGTCTGTATGACATAAGCAGCAGAAAGATATTTTTGAGTAGAGACGTTATGTTCAATGAATCTCAGCAGATGCCAATTGAGAAGGAGCTTTCAGAAGTAAATGATGGTAATTTTACTCTTCTTCCTCAGGATCCAGAACCAGAAGACTCTGAGGGAGGGGTGGAGCATAGACAGTCAGATGCTGGGATGGAGGGAGTGGAGCCTAGACAATCAGCCAGGTATCGACGGGCTCCTGATAGGTTTGGTGAATGGGTGTATTTAATGAAAAATGAGCTTGAGATACCATCTTGTGTTCAAGAAGCACTCAGTGGACCAGAAGCAAAACTATGGGAAACAGCTATGGAGAATGAAATGGAGTCTATAAATCAAAACAAAGTATGGTATCTTGTAGAGTGTCCTAATGACAAAAAACCTATCAAATCAAAGTGGATCTTTAAAAGAAAAACCGGACCCGACGGGAGCATTTGCTCTTACAAAGCTCGCCTTGTGGCTCAGGGCTACTCACAAAAATATGGCATTGACTACGACGAGACCTTCAGTCCCGTGGTTCGATTTGAGTCTGTCAGGACAATGCTAGCTTTGGCTGCCAAATGCAACATGCAAGTCCATCACATGGACGTTGCAACAGCCTTTCTTAATGGAGAACTGATGGAAGAACTTTACCTGGTTCAACCTGACGGTTTTATTGTCAAAGGCAAAGAAAATCTTGTGTGTAAACTACAAATATCGCCCTACGGACTAAAACAAGCTCCTAAGTGTTGGAATACTACACTAGATAGCTATTTGAAGAAATTGGGTTTTGTACAATCTAAGAGTGATGCTTGTATATACACTCGTGTTCAAGAGAAGAAACTGTGTATTGTGGCGGTGTATGTAGACGATCTAATAATTGCTTCTGAGTCTGGTGACGAAATAAATCAAATAAAGATGAGTCTTTCTTCCCAATACCAAATGAAAGATCTTGGTGTGCTGAGTTACTTCCTAGGTGTAAGTGTTGTACAATCTAAAAACAATGCTGTCTTAAATCAAACTGCGTACACTGAGGCTTTGTTGTCAAAATTTGGCTTTGATAACTGTAAACCTGTTGCAACTCCCGCTGACGTAAATGTAAATCCAATATGTTCCCCAAATGATGTCGAATTTGACCCAGCCACTTATCAAAGTGCTGTAGGTAGCCTTTTGTATTTATCAACCAGAACTCGACCTGACATTGCATTCGCAGTGAATAATGTTGCTAAATACAGCTCCAAACCTCTTGAACAGCATTGGATGTGTGTTAAAGAGAATATTCAGGTACCTGAGAGGCACCTCTAAACTAGGTCTCTTGTATAGCAAATGTTCTGATACTTGCATTGGTTATTCAGATGCTGACTGGGCTGGTGATAAAAATGACCACAAGTCTACCTCTGGTTACTGTTTCACCCTCAGTAATTCGGTAATTACGTGGAGATCTAACAAAAAAACTTGTGTAGCCCTTTCAACGGCTGAAGCCGAATACGTTGCTCTTGCCGGTGCGGCTCAAGAGGCTGTCTGGTTGAAGCACTTACTCAGTGATCTAAATTTTGGTACTATGGAACCAATGGTTGTAAACGAAGACAACCAGTCAGCCATCTGTCTTGCCAACAATCCCAAATATCATGGGAGGAGCAAGCACATCGATATTAAGTTTCACTATGTTCGGGATCTTGTGAGTAACAAAGACATAGACGTAGTGTATTGCCCTACCGACCAAATGCTCGCCGACATATTTACCAAAAACCTGCCCATAGAAAAGTTCTCTAGACTGAGAACGAAGTTAGGAATGGTCTCATCTGACACACATTCAATGTGAGAAGGAGTGTTGAAACCTTTATTGTAGCACCTTGAATGTATATGTGTATAATACTGATAATGTTGCAGTGCTCTTGTGTTAGAATGTGTTTAGACAGTACTCTGCGTTGAGAACTGCGCTCATGGTTCTTGTGGAACTGAGCTCATGGTTCTCGGGCTTGGCTGGAGCCCACTCCACCACTACCCTTCGTGATGTAAACTTGTGTCCTGCTGTGTGTACTGATTATACAAACTCCAAGTGTCTCGTCTTACTTAACCTAAATTTCATTATTCAGAACTATTGACAAGAGAGAAGAAGAGAAGTTAAACATTTTAAAAAGAATTAGGGATCATTCCAAACAGATGCAGGAAGGGACATCAAAATATAGACAATCCAACAATGAAGTTCTCCGGGAAATGTGACAAAGGAGAGACATGTCTAGCAATACCAGAGTAGGTGTTGTAGCTAGTGATGGAGAACAAACCATGAGTCCTCGTGTTTCACCGGTAAGGTTGGATTACATTTCTTCTGGTGAAATTACTAGAGCTAAAGGGAATGTGGAAAACATGCCCAATGTACAGTTAAGAACATTAGAATATGATGTCAAAAATAAGTAGCTTATAAAAAAATGAACAAAAGATGAAAATACAAAAAAATCATGTAGATTAAGTAGTAAGTTAAGTATTGGGTTATTTAGTAGGTTAAACTACATGTTTGTGTTAATGATGCGTCTTTTATTGCAAACAAATATGATGCGGTTAAATTGTAAGTAGTCCATTTGTAAATAATTATTGAAAATTTGTGTAATGTCTGCGCTTAATGTATGGATTGTCATGATATGTCGAATGACGATATAATTCACCTTGAGACAGGATAGGAGACGTAGGTAGGTGGGTCACAACTGATGTACATAAGTGCTGTCAATTTATCTTGAAAATAATTCAGGATGGGCCAGTAATGACAGCTCACGAGAACAGAGTTTATTAAAGTTAATTTTGGCTGGTTCCCGGGCCGTCACCCCAGCCGGTCGAAGGGTTCCGCTCTCAATAGGTAGAGAACGCAGGGCGACCCCCTTTCCAGCACCCCGAAGTTTCCCAAGAAACGGCAACCTGTTAGAGAAAGTCACGCATTATAGCCTGAGACTAACGGAGCATGACCTACGCAATATAGAGATGTGTAGTAAGTTACATTTAAAAGAAAGGATATTCCCAAAAATACTTTAGGTTTACGCACTTACGCATTTCAATGAAAATCACGTTATACTGAAGAGATCTCATCTAAAATGAATAGTCAAATTTGACAGGAGAACGTAACGAGATCACTTCGATGAAATACAAGTTGCCGTATGAATTTTTTATGGGTTCTCACCTAATTTGTAGGACAATTACAATTGCTCGTAAGGTCTCCCAACGAATGGTCAAAGCTAGTAGCGCCCACTACTTCTCCAACCAACCTTCGTCGAGAGTCGTCCCACGAGGAGTCCCGAAGTGGTTCCCGCGTGCAGAGAAGACCCTCTCCCAGCACAGACCGAATGGATTTAGCTCATCGCGCTGGCTGAATGCCTCCACGAAGATCTACGTTTGGTAAACGTATAGCGTAGGAGTGGCAGGTGTAACCGTTCCACCATAGCAGCAGCAGATGTATCCGTGACCTTAACAATGGCTGCAGCAGAAGATGTAACCGTGACCTTAACAATGGCCGTAAGATGTAGCCGTGATCTCAACAATCGCCGCAGCACAAGATGTAGCCGTGATCTTAACAATGGCCGCAGCAGAAGATGTAGCCGTGATCTCAACAATAGCCGCAGCAGAAGATGTGGCCGTGATTTCAACAATGGCCGCAGCAGAAGATGTAGCCGTGATCTCAACAGTGACCGTAGAGACACCACCAACACTGTACCTTATCACAGCACACAACACGGCACATACTTTTAAAGTTCTGGGTTTTGCTGGTTAAAGGTTGAGAATTTGGAATATAACAAAGTTTGGTGTTCCATGATAAGGCAGGGTCACCAGATGCCTGGGAAGGCATCAATATTGAATGAATTGATATGGCCTCTTGCTCAGAAGGAGTGAGTCCGGACGCAGTATTTCAAGCGTCTAATAATCAAACAGGCAATAATTAAAACCACAATACACCCATCACCTGGGGAGAATGAGAGAATAGACTATCTCGCCTTTTTATTAAGTGAAGGTTGAAGGCTGACGTGTGGGGGCTTGATTCTTGGTTCGTGAGACGTTCTTGGGAAGAGTCCGAGGCGGTTGAAGAACTTCAGACGATGCGTTCAGCTCAGGCTCATGGAAGCGTGTACTGGAGTGTGAAGTTCAGGGTGGTATAAAGTGTGGGAGGTTCCGACACTAAGTGGGAGAGCTTATCGGTTGGGTAAACTCGGTGAGAATGGAGGCTCACGACCCAATAGTCTCAACTGGAGATTTTAGCGGCTTAGCTGCAGGGATGCAGGCCTTCCGGCTCAGTAAGTTTGGAGAGGAGGCGGAGGAGGTAATCTCCTTCTAATCTTAATGCAGGGTGGCTGCAATTAAGAGGTTAGGGTTTGGCTCCATAACGTGTTCGTGAGTGCATGGAATGTGTGGTCCAGTAGATCCTGTGAGGGAACATCGAGCTGGATTAATTTGCACGATAACGAGCCTATTCATACACATGTGCAAGACTGCTGCAGTCTGCTGCTTACAAGAAGAATAATGGCAGAAGTCTAGTGCTAAGGTCAGTCCGCAGCTCTAGCGCCCGAGTTGCAGCCTGAATCATCTTAACACCCAGAACCGGTGTTGAAGACCAACTGGTTATAAGCTCTATCTTGATATCACAAGCAGTAACACAACTGAGTATGCAATCAAAATGAACTAACAACTAGAAGTAAAATAGCTACAGCACTGAGGTAATTCAATAATGTACCAAAAGTAAATGTGAAAAAGGAGAAGCCTCTATTCTCTATAATTCAGATGAGCAAGAACTGCTTTTAGGCGCAGCAAAATTTCATTTAAAAAGGAGTAGCATATAAAAAGACACAACAGTAAAAACAAACGAAAGATGGAAACAAAGTTACAGTGCTTTAGCAAAGGCTAGCAAACGCTCAATTAAATTCAGGGAAACAATATTGAACTAACTAATAAATGATCTATGTGGACAGCAAAGAGTCTTAAAACACTTTGCTCAGCACTGATAAAATATATAAGGAGCTAGTGCCAACATCGTAATAATATTGAGAGCACAATAAAGATTCATCGGAGACTAGCAAATACAAAAGGGAAAACAATGACAAAGATGGGGCAGTGAGCTTGAAGCTTGTGCCTAACTAACACCGGCACAGGTTAGGTTAGGTTAACATCGGCATCTTTGGGATGCTTTATTTCCAATCAAGCCTGATACATATGATCTTAGCATTGGTTTTTCAAATGTCTTATAACTAAGCCTATATATAGGACACCATGACGGTTCCCCCGTAATGCCGGTACCCATTTCCGACACCTGGGTTGAGTGGGGTATTGTGCTTGAGCTTTCCCTTATACCCAACGGGGTAAATCTCCGCGCCAGCGCTGGGAACGAACCCGCGACTTCCAGCATACAAGTCCGATCCCTTAACCGCTGTGCCACGGAGAGCACAGAGAAAACATAGTGAGTGTTCCTTAGTTAATCACAAAAATGAGCTCTCACTACACAGACAAGTTAATGTAATGTAGTCTAGACACAATAAAACACTTAACATTAAACACTTGTTACTTACATATGCCCCCTCTGGGGCCCAAGCACTACACTCAGGAGAATCTCTTACGTGAATGACGACTCTGCCTGGAAAGCTGGCTTTATATACGCTGTGTACCGGAAGAACGTTTCCGGAACGAATGAACTTGCGGTATGGTTCTACGTGAAAACGCCGTTCTTTCTTGTCGAAGTATTTCTTTGGTCAAATTTTAATAGATTTAGGGGTAATGTTGAATGACAATAGTAATCTAAAATTTTAAGAATGATTGAGATTTAATTTTTAGAAGATGGTTTTAATAATTTATGAAATTTAGAATGAAGTGCGGCTGAGGGCGTTCACTACATACTTATAACCGCTGCCACACGGTAAATTGGACAGCCAGAGACACGGCCTTTTCACTGTGCTCTTCCTCTTATCCAGCACTGTCCTGAACCTGCTGCGCAGTCGTACGCGCAGAAGGAGCTCTGCTACGCTGTGAACATAAAAGGTTCAACGCAGACGAGCACATCATGAGCCCCTTGAAAACCAAGTTGAAGTGGCATTGAGTCTACTGCAATGCCAACGTCTGGAATGAATACGAGCAATTGTAATTCATACGAGGAGAAAATTCCCCGTTTTCTACAATTTAGGCTACACGTGTTGATGGTAGGAAGCATACCTGTCACCCAACAACACCACGCACGCCCCCAACAGGGTCCTCTTGACGTGCTCGCGCCAACAATTTCCCGGCCAACACACTAACAGAACTGTCGACCGAGTTGTTTAAAGAGCCGCTGCACGCTAGCTGTTTTAAAAATCTGCAACAGGGACGCAGCCACCCCGCGACAGGGTAATGACTGACCAGCTGACCGCACAAGAAAAACAGCCCTCTCTTCATCAATCCGGCGTCCACCAAACCGAGCTCAGAGAGAGCAGTGCCACTCGACATCCTAGGATGTCCACTGAAATCTTTTCGTAGAAAAATTCTCAACAACCGACCTCCATCCAGGCTCTCAGGCTCTTTCATCACAAGTTCGAATCTATCCAGATGCTCCCGGAGCTCCTGTGCACTAAGAACGAACTCACGAACATCTACATCGTCAATTTAATGGTTCATCCCTTGACGAACCAAGTCATCCAACAACAGAAAATAGCCAAGAATAACGGTAAAGATTCGAGGCACACGCGATAAACCAAAGCATAATCGTGTCAAAGCATAAGGCACATCCTTAAATTTCACGATCTGGTACCTCCACAGATCCTCGGAAACGTGGATCTGCAGCTACGCAGACTTAAGGTCAACGACCTTAAGCCTGCCCTGCAACTGCCGCCATTTCGAGAATTTGTTCCTTCGTTTTGTCTGACGGACTTAGTCTTTCGTTGGCTGCAAGAAGGCCAACAATGGAATGATGTCCTAGATAGGGTCATCCCACCGCCTCAACCAACCCTTCGAGATCCAACTTTGAATATCCGTGTCATAACGCTCACGCACATGAGGCAGCTGAGTACACCTGTACTCCGTGACTCGAGTTCGCAACCCCCCCGGGTGGCTTCCCGGACCACCACCAACTGACGGTCCAACGACCATCAGTGAACCTAGCAACAATGTCAGGGTTGTTGATTTCAATCTGTGCAGGCGCACCTCTCAAATCCATCGACCCCGTTTTCCTCATCAGGCTGGCTCCCAGCTCGGCACAGGCAAATCCATTGCTAGACCCCCTACAGCAACCGACTGGATGAGGTCTCCCCTAGCCAACTGCATACTTCGAATCAGAGCCTCTCTTGACGATGACGCCTCCCATGTGATCAATAACATCACTCCCCAGGAGACAATCAACACTAAGAGACCCCCAACTCCGGCATGGCGAGCGCAGTGACACCAAAACAAAGCCCCTGCAGCCTGACCACCACACAAGTGTGGTGGTCGTTTCCTGCCGCCGGACGGCAGGAAGTCTTGCCGTCAACAACGGCCGCCCCAGTCGGAGGCGTTGGCTCACCACCACCCGCGGACAAACCCCCGTCTGCTCGCTCCCAGGGTCTATCAGACACTAAGAACAACGCCCATTCAACATGGCACGAACAACTGGCACACGACTCCTAGTTGTAATACCAGCGGCTCTGGCGATCCCAGATCGCTCTGCCTCCGCGTCACCTCCCTCGGGGACAGAGAGAGGAGACCCCACTAAGCCTGGCATACTCGGTTTCCATCGTGGAGGACGCGTCGCTCCGACTGGCGCCCTCAACAAAAAAAAATAAAAAACGACCCATCATCACCATCATTCTTTATAATTCCAATAGATTGTAAATAAAGTTATTATTTGGAGATAGGTAAGACTTACTCAATCCGAGAGCTTGTGTTGGATGTTTCTCGGTGAAGTTCGAGAGAATAGGTCCACAATGTATTTTTCAAAAATAGAAATAATTATGAAACTACCCTCATCATATAATACAATATTTTTACTTTAATTGATTTTTTTAACTTATGTCAATTGATACATTTCTTTTCATGATATCCATAAGTTACATAAATAGAAGACTTCAACTTACAACTTGAAGCCTTTAAAGAACGTTTTATTTTGCCTTTTTTTTTGATATTTAATATTAGATTAGTACAGTTGTTTCAAATGATGTCTCTGGAGTGGGTGCCTAGCCATGTGGGTATACCTGGAAATGAGGCTGCAGATAAGCTAGCCCAGCCTGCTCTAAGCATCTCCCTGACAACCCAAATACCCAAATCTACATCAGAACTCAACTCCTTATTTGCCACCTCCATGCAACAGGAAAGGCTGAGAGCATGGAAGCAGCTCCCACCAATCATAAATGAATTGAACCCTTCACTGACCCCTCTATCATCGTCACTCTCACGCAGCCAATAACTAACAAGTCACCATCTCAAGACTAAGACTCAGTGTCTGTAAATTGCCTCATGGGCACTATTTAACTGGTTCCCCGCCTCCTTCCTGCCAAGGATGCAACAGCAAACTCACTTTGAAGCTCATTTTACACTAGCGGTGTGGAGCGGCGGTGTGGAGCGACAGGGAACTTGCAATAGCTCCGCCCACGAGAGGATTGAGCGTCAGTGCGCACCAACTTGCTTTTACATTGCCGCTCAATACAACGCTCCTTCCCGAGAGACAGCAATCGTCACGCAGGGCTCCCCCTCTGTTTTTTTCCACCCAGATCTTTTTTTTTCGATTCCTCCTGGGTTGCTAGGTTAATTTTTTATTTATTGCTAAATATATGTGTTTTTCAAGTCAGAAAGTGAATTCATTATTCCCTGAAGTTAATTTAATAACGCAGTTAAGAATTATTGTTTCAACACCGTGTGCAAATGAATATCTGATTCAAAACCATGCCTATCGAATGGAGTAGAACGTGTGCAATATGTTTCTCGAACTCCTTGAAAACGCGTAACGAACGAGTATCTACGAACTTGCAAGCCCGGCCAAGCCATGGATAGCTAGGTCGGCGCTCCACAGTCAGCCTCCACTTGTGTTGCTTAGATTAGCTTGGCACGTTGCAGTGAGGTGACGCGCATTTTGATCGTAAAACTGGTCGTGCATTCCTTTAAATGAATATCTAAAAATTAATTATTTTAAACATCGAAATTTTCATATTTTTGCCGCACAAGTATTCAAAATGGCTAGCCCTCCAAAAACGATCTCTAAAAAGAGGTATACGCAGTCTTTCAAAGAAGAATGGTTAATGTGAAGAATGAAAAAACTGTCACAGTTGGAAACCTAAGCCGAAATTGGTAAGAGATGGCGTCATCATCATCATCAACAGAGTATGTCACCAGCGTAATCTTGCGCAACAGAAAAGACGTCTTAATGTGGAAATTTGCGCTGCAGAAGAGAATTAGGAGAGACAGGTATAAAATCGGCATTAAAATCATTGTTTCTACTCACGTATGTTAAATTTTACTTTTTTCTTGCTAAAACTACACTACTACGTTTCTTTATTAACGAATCTCGATTTTTTCATGTTCAATCTACGTTTATCTGAATCGTTTATAAAAACTGTTTATCGTTATCTTCTGCACGTTAAAACGTTGAGTTAATATTCAAAGTTGAAAGCTAATTACTGGAAGATGTGTTAAAAATATTAATGTTGTAAGTAACTGATAGAAAACTAGGCCTGCCGCACATTTTTAACATCGCTTAATTTTGAGCAACACATGTATTTATTCTTCAAGAACTTCTGCGTTTCGCCTCCTTTGCTGAAGAAAATTGGAAAAAAAATCTGAATTCACAAATGAATTAAGAATAATTATCAAATATTTAAAGTGAATGAGGGGAGACTGTTCATTGTTCATATTATTATCACTGGCAGCCCTGGTTTACTGGCAGTGCACACCGCAAATATACCTATAGCATGCAGAATGTTGCCGCTCCTTACCATGAGCGTGGCAATAAGGGTCATTTTGCTCTGCTGTGGGCGGAGCTTATTTGGCTGGCGGGGTGAAGCGACGGTGTGGAGCGCGAAGACACCGTCAGTGTAAAAGGGCCTTGAGTCACCTACTGATAGACTGTCCGCTGTATCAAAATCATCGTCTGGCCCTGATTGCTGAGTGCAATTCAAGATCAGCTTCTGTGACAATGAACGCCATCCTTGCCGCTGATTTCCCAACCAAACTTGTGGTGGATTTTCTGAGAAAGACGGAGTTTCTGCATCTCATCTGAGAAATAACTGAAGAGCAGAGTGGAGGCGCCATTTCCCATGAAGGAGACGTGCCTCATCTCTAACAAACTGGAAATGATGTCAAAGTATGGTATATTGGAGGAACTAGCAATTGTTCCTGGTCTTGATGAGTTTTCAGATGCAAATGATTACTGAAAAATGATCCTCATACCTGTTTCTTGATCGGGGTTGAAGCTTCCGCACGGGAAACCAATTCGCAATATTCGTACGTAATCACGCAGTAAAATGCAACGCACCGATATCCTCTGCGGACTTCAAAATCTTATATTCGGCTTCAACTACATGTGACCTCGGAATTTTAGAGTCGCCACATATTTTTAAACGAAAACCAGCCCTCAACAATTCTGACAGTTCCTACCTATTTCAAATTGTAAGTAGATCTTGTCGATTTTATTTACTCTGGGACATGTTTTGATTTATGTTTTGTTTTCGTGACTTCCTTTAATGACTGTATACAACATTTTATTTTTTTATTGTAGTCATAATGAATTTCACTTTTACGAACTGATGATGGAGCTGGAGTCCGAAACGTATTCCTAGTAAATATGATTAAGTTCCTTGGAATTTTCCTCGTTTTTAAATTCATCACGTTGCGATTAAAGCAATCAACGGACCCGTTCAGATGTATTCAACTATAAGATTGTTCGTGAATTTTTCAAACATCTTAACATAGAAGGAAAATACAAGATTCGTTATGAACGGCGATATACTTGCTAAATTAAAATAAATTCTTAGCTTCGGAATATTTGACGATTTACAAGCTAAATTAAAATAGAATTTTCAGCTACTTCTATATTAAATTCACAAAAACTTCCAAATGCACCTTCAACTTCATTAAATTAGTTTTTTTTTAGCCTGTCACATACTTTAAGATATGGTCAAGATATGGTCAGGTCAAACTATATAGGTTTTAGTCGTAAAAGTATAATAATTTTATGTCGCTACAGGGTTTAACTATTCATGCTACATAGCTTTCAGTTATGACCATGACTCGTCGGGAATTCAAAGTTGTGTGAATTCAGTTAGCGGGCCTGATTAAGCGCTATAATTCAACAGTTAGCTAGCTAATTTACTAGAAATGAATAGGCTCTTTATTTAATCACAAATACGCACAGCGCGTCAAAAATGACGGGATTCACCAACTTTCTTGAACAAATTTTCCAAATGTGGTGCCCAACGAATGTATTCATCCTAACAGCCCCCGTGATGAAAAATATTACTGTACTTGCGCACTGGTGAAACTCGTGTCACAGATACGGTCACAATAACTCTCCTCATGAGCGTGACAAAGGAAATGGAAGAAGCATACTCCAAATAAACCAAGGGTATTATTAGATAGTAGCAGGACCCGTGGAGATTCCATGGACAATGTCATCGTTAAGCTAGGTGGACCCGAGAAAATATTCTGTCAGTATTTCCTAACCTGTGCTAACCTAACCTAGGCTTTCCTAATCTAAGCTAACCTATCCTAACAAAACCTATCCTAATAAAATATCAAATATTTGAATGCATGAAAACGCCATCTTTTAATGTTACACTGAAGAATTCGGTATCCATGATACCGCAATTCACACAACCTATGTTGAAGTGGACACCAAATAAATTTATAAATAAACACACAACGGGTATTATTAGGTTACATACTTTTACTTTCATGATTTATGACTTTCATTTTAATGATAAAATACGTATTATTGGAAAGTATCGGTAAAGTATCGGCCGAATTTTGCCGATACCGATACCACTAAAAATGGCCGATACTGCCGATACCGATACCGATACCGATACATCGGTACATCACTATCCCTTAGCTCCATACTAAATGGTGCCTTCTTCCTTCCTCTCTTTACATCTCATTTGTTGAGTATAGGGAGGCTTAAACTAACTAATAAACTAAACTGGGAGATCTACGGCGCGATATAGTACGAATTACTGAAGCGCTAGCAAATCGATGCTAATACTACTACTACTACTACTACTACTACTACTACTACTACTACTACTACTACTACTGTTCAGATATATTAATTAAGATCCATATTAGAATGACTTAGCGAACTTAAAAACGAAATAATTACTAATTTTCTAACAGAAATTGCATGAAAATAAAAATTTCAAGTAAGTGGGAAATTAACACCAAAGTGCTGCAGGCACTATAACAGAGATGAAAAATGACGTAACGTAATTACTCTAAATTATTTTACCGTTTTAGGGTTTTCACGTAAAGAAATTTGAAAGTATACCAATTTTGTAAGAAAAATGTGAAAGACAGAGAAAAAGGGAGGCTGGTAAACAGGATTTGACCATATTCCTTTGCGATATCACTAAACCACATACCTATTTCATATATGTGGAGACAATTTGAGATAGGTACATTCAAATTTGACCATTTTACTAATTTTACAAAACATTCTACCTCTGTATCACCTGTGGTAAATAAATTGTTTTAAATAATGATTTCTTGTTTCACCTTACTCGATAACAGAGCCCACTTATTATTTTTTTTCGCAACAGGAATCACATCATTGGGGCCCATGATGAATAACAAAGAAAACGGTTCCAATAAGTACATTCGAAAAAATCACGAAACATCGGTAATTCTGTCCTTGATGTGTGTTAGGACTCAGTGACGAAGTAGTGTCGAAATACACACAATAAACAGGGTCACCAGATGAATCCGTCAGCTTATGGCCACATTTTAAGAGAAATGATGGCCAAAATGGCCCCTACAATTTATATACTGTAGACATTATTCAGTTAATAACCATAATCCTAATAGACCTTTTATTCACTTTGACAATATTTTGACGAGAGCACCTCCTCAAGACGCTGTAGGTCTTGAGTTTCTTGAATCTTGCAATATTTTTATGGGACGATAACTCAATCGCATCAATTTCACAGCAAAATGCAGGATGCAACAAGTGCTTGAACGGATGAATGTCAGCTCAGGCTGATCGATGGTGTGTACCAAGGAAGTTGGATACATGGAACCGGCATCGCTATCTTTTGCCAGTCAAGCGAGTGAAGCCACTTCAGCCGTCCCAAGCCCCGCCCACCCGGCATTAGGTCCCTGTGTGGAGGTGGTGTTGCAGTGGAGGGGTAGCACCACCTCCATCATCAGCGACTGAAGACCGCGCTGTTAAATGGCAGACTTGCGCTACTCTGTGCTATACGTTTTTTTCTTAGGCATATATTTCAATTGCATCCTCGCTGAATGATAAAGAAACTCATATTGAGGAAACTCGTCCTTGACCGCAGCGTGGATAGCGGCACCCTGTCACGCTGAGTGTCTGACACGCACTGAGCCCCATCTCCGTGAGTCCGTGTGTGTGCCCGTATACCACGGTATACCCTACAGCTACCGAAAATTGGCTTCACTTTAGAGCGCTGATGCCGTCTCCATTCTTAAACCTCCTTGGTGTGTATAGTTCAGCGTTTGAAATGGGCTGGCTACGATCGCGCGATAAGTAAATTTGTTAATGGTATTTCCTTTTGTAGAGACAATTTAAGACATATACACTTGATTCAACTAGCATTTTCATCTATTATCAAATACCTACAGTAGGTAGATATTTGAACTCGGTAGAGTCCACTGACTCGGACAGTATGGCTTGCCCTCCAGAGGAGTCGGAAAGTGAGCTTGATGTCAGTGAAGACCTGATATTCAGTACTAATTCAATGAATGATAGAGAGTTATCGGATTCAGTTCAGGTTACAATTAATGAGACCCTACCTGAGACTATGTCAACCCCTGAGGTTGAAACTACTATGAGCCATAGAGCTAGCTCACCCACAGATTCTGTGGCTCACCCTTGGTGGCAGATAGCAATCCTGGAAATCACGAGTCATCTCTCAATTTTTCTGGTACTGACAGTGACATGCTAATTGCTAAGTCTCTTGAATGACAATCAAACTTCCTCTGCTCAACAATCTGTCAAGTGTGCGAACTCTGATATTTCAGGTTCTAGCCATAGGAGCTTGCAGGAAAGACCCAAATACTCCAAGATTACCAGATCTGAGTCTGCAACCAAGGATTCGGAATTCACTTCTTCAGTACCAAATGTAAGTCATAGACTTACATCTTCTGGGTGGGTTCATGGTCAAATGCCGTCCAAAACAAGCAGTAAAGTTATGCACCAGAGGTCTCACACTTGCCTCATTGAACCTATAAGTGGCAAGACAGACCTTGAGAAATTCTTTTCAAATGAGCTAAAACTTCTGAAAGAGATTCAATCATCCAACTTTGCCCCATGGAAACATTATTGATGTCAAGAAAAACATGAGCAATAAACTGCTCATGATTGATGTAGAACCCATAGACTCAAAGATCCAATCTCACCTGCTCTTGACTTTGAAGATGGGGTACTGGGGGGTCTGATGTAGACTTTCACAAGCCCTAAAACAGTCTAGGAGTTTTTGAGCCTGTTGGTTTGAACACCAATGATGAAGAAATTGAAGAGTTTCTTGGCCTAAAGCATTCTAATGTAATCAGTGTCAAGTGGATCACTAAGGGTAGGGACCAGAAATCAACCTTATACCTTCTCCTAACCTTCCAAGTTATTGAACTACCAAAGTGTATTTACCTAGGCTACAAAAGATTTGAAGTTGAGCTTGAGAGTTTTGTTGATAAATCCTGGCAACTGTCAGGGTTTTGGACATAATGTTTCCAGCTGTAGATTCAAACCAGGGATGGGGTGTGTTCAGGACCTCATAACTCATGAAATTGCATGGAAAGGAAGAACATAAACCCATTCTGTTGCAACTGCAAGGGAAAACACACAGCAAGTTATGGGGGCTGCTCCCCTATGAAACAAGCCAAAGTTATTGAAAAATTTCAAGCTGAAAACAAACTCTCCTACCATGACAGTCAAAATAGTTGAAGATATTGGTCAATATTGAGTTTGATGTTGTTAACAATTGTAATGATTTTGTTGACATATAGACCTATAGGTAATATGGAAGATTTTAAGACATTTTACAAGAATGACATTCTGCTCGCTGATGCGTTATTTTCAAATTATTCAACGTTGAAGTTGGCTTTTGCAAGCAAAAGGAAGCAAGCGCCCCAGGCGGAATTTAATTATTAACCAAAGCTAACGTCCTATTAAAAACGTAAAGAGGTTGGGTCGTGAGGGGGAGCCACAGTTCTTCCAGTGAAAATTATAAATAAAGATTTCTAATCACGTCTGTTTACATATCTCCAATGGCGGCCACCCGGTACCCAAGATGGCTGCTGCCATCTTGGATCTGATATAAATGGACGTCACTAGAAACCTTTATTTATAATTTTCACTAGAAGAACTGTGGCTCCCCCTCACCACCCAACCTCTTCACGTTTGTAATAGGGGGTTAGCTTCCGCTTCTATTGCAAAAAAATGACTGCTTTTGCACAGAAAAGGCCATTCAGAAGTGCCGTTTGTATAACTTCAAACTTAAATAACTCAAAAACTAAGCATTTGTAAGCACATTGTCATTCATGTAAAACGTCTAAAAATCTACTGTATTATCTATTTATGGCAACGAAATTATGAAAATCGTTCACAACATTAACACGTTAACTGCGATGGGTTTAACTGAAGTTCAATATTCAATTCCAATTTTAATTCAATTGTAGTAATCTACTTTGAAAATAGCAAACATAAACTGGATCGAGCTTTTGTTTACCATTCATTAAGTATTTATAATCAATGAGTTAGTGACTGCAGGTGGGTCAGCAGCACTTTGAAAACCACCGGTGGGTCCCTTTGCAGGGAACGTGTTAAACTCAATATTGACCAAAATGTCACTACTAAACTACCTGAAAATACCAGCAAATATTGTCTCAAACAGTGATACTCTTGCTGAAACTACCCATAACAAAAATAGACCTACATCTGATACAGAAAACACTTTCTTAAGCTCTAGAAAGAACTTTACTGAGGCAGCAACTCCAGCTCAGGAGATTATTACAAAACATGGACAGCTAGAAGAAACCACTCATAGCACTGATATGGCAATACAAATAGAAGTCATAGTTGCAGAAATGTTTAAAAACCTAAACCCTAGGAAGGCCAAGCACAGACAAAGAGATAACAAGAGTTATAAGCTGAGTCTTGAACACAGAAGTCCCAGAAATGTTTCTTCTGTTCCAGGTTTCCCACAGGTTCCTTAACAGTTAGCAAAAAATAGAAAACGGTATAGTGAATAATGTTTGGCAACAAAAAGACTCTGAATAACAGTGAGAATTAGTGACTCAAGATTCCTTTCACTCACAGTGGTAAAGACATGAGGTTGTGTGAGCTTGATCTCAATGCCTTGATAAGCCCCGAGTGAACAACAACAACAAGTCCCAAAAAGTGCTCTGCAACAGAAGTCTGTAGTCACACTAGATCTGGAGCAACAGGAAGCAAACAGTACAGAAAATCATCAGGAAGGACCCTTTCTTGAAGGTCAACCAAAGAAAAAAATAAAATAAATAAAGATATCAATCTCACTCAAAATCTCAAAGAATTACAGAAGCCACGTCGGGCTTCTCCTTTAACTCACATCAAACAAATCTGAGAGCAGGTTGGAATAGTGGAAAGCGTAAAAAAACCCGTAAAACTGTTGGGAACCTAAATCTTAAAAACACAAGTACAAACAACTGTTAACAACCAGCTAAAAATCTTGACTTGAAATGCATACAGTCTCTACAATAAGTTGATCTCATTTCAAAATTAGACAATGCACCACTAAACCCCATGTAGCATGTCTGTGTGAGACATGGCTGACAGAGAACCTAGTTTTATCAACTGCCGTACTTTCTTTAAGCATAGACGTGAACGTGTAGGAGGAGGGGCTAGAACTGGTCAGGAATGATTAAAAACTGTTGAAAAAACAATACCACCCTTTGATGGGGATAAACCCAAATATCAGTCTGTAAGCATTTGTAACGATAGAGGAAAATTTGATATTTTAAGCATTTACAACCTAAAGAAAATCAAACAATCAGCTGAATTCATCTAATACTTCAGAAAACTTAATTTGCATAGGATTGTAGTGGGAGACTTTTATGCCCACAATCAGATGTGGGATACAAGGTCTCATACAAATGCCACTGATAGTAACCTTGTTTCCTCCCTCTCAGAAGATAATGACTTGGTCTTGCTCATCCCCCAATCATTGCCATTCTATTATCATGTTCAGACAAAAAACTACTCCACTTTGGACTTGTGTTTTGTTTCATTAGACCTTTGGAAAATGTCTCACATAAGCTGATAATGGGCAGTGACCATAAACCTGTTCTGTTGTTGATTGATTTTGCTCCTGATGTAGCAGTATTTCATGCCAGGCACAAGTGGCTATTTGATAAAGGGTTGTGGGGCAGGTGGCAGGCAAGCTTACCTGAAATTAAAGAGGGTGTTGACCTCTTTGAGTCTGTTGGAAATTTTACTGCATCACTTCTTCATAGTGCAAGTGAGATCTTTGAGAGAATACTAGGGAGACGGTAAATCTAAAGTTTTCAAAGCACTGGTGGAAAGAGGAATGTGCCTTGTAGGTGAAAAGACTGCACTCGGCAAAAAAACTTTTTTGTAAGCATTCATCCCGCTCCTATTAACTTGATTACTTTGAGAAGAGCAGAAACTATTGTCAAGAGAATTATTAAGAAAGCAAAAAAATATTCATTTCAAAAGTTTTGTTATTCTCTTGACTGTTCTACAGCAACTGACAGTATGGAAAAAGATAGGATCTTTGTCAAACAAGAGGAGGAAGATCAGATTAGAACCTATTCTTTATAATCAACCCATCATCATGAAGGATGATGATCATCATAAAGGATGATCCTTGGTATCCCCTGTCCCACCATGGTCAGATATGAACAAACGTTTTATTTCAGATTTTGTGACTTTTCCTGTTGCCTCAATTTCCAACCATGAAGCATGAAATTTCAGCTGCAGTTGCTATGATAATTAAAGCCCCTAATAATACTGTTCTGCATAACTGGATACTACCAGCAGAAACAACTATTCTAGGCTGTGAATCACTTGCTTTTAAAGAATCAGTGAAGTATCTCTACACACACTATGAATCGCTAACTGGAGCAGTAATTTTTTACTGATTCCCTGTCTTCAGTGTAACTTTTGAGGAACATAACGCCCAAAAACTCTATTCATTTAATCTTTGTGATTCACAAATATATCTTATTGTCAGAGCAATACCCAGTGCGTGTACAGTTCATTCCAGGTCATAAAGATTTGGAGGGCAATGAGTTGGCTGATTTGGCACACAAGGCTGCTCTTATTGATGTGGTGATCTCATCTGTACACATTGCTAGAACTGACATGGTAAGCACAATTAACAAGTCTGCGGCTGAGTACCGGCAGGAATGGTGGCTGAGCAAAATAAATGTCATGTAAGGGGAAAAAAGCTGCTGGAGTCAGAAGGAACTCTTTCTTGCTGACCCTGGTCCCTCCCTTAGGAACAGAGCAGTGGAGACAACCATGGCCAGGCTCGGAATTAGTGACGTGGGACTAAACGAGCACCTAACCCGTTTAAATCTAGCTGACTCTATCTTTTGTTTATGTGGTTCTGTTGAGTCTGTGTCCCACTTTTTTCTGCAGTGTCCCAAACATGCAAATGAAAGAACAACCCTTGATAATGAATTGAACGCCTTGGGTATATCGTTTACCCTCACAAACATCTTAGGAGGAAGCAACTTTGATAGAGGCAAGCAGCATGAAATTTTGAGTGCTATGGCCAAATATTTGATCTGTACTAAAAGGTTAGGGTACCTGTAGCCACTAACTCTACTAATGAAGTCAGTTCAGCTTCCAAAGGAAACTGTATGGCTGACTGTCAGTGAGAATGTCCCAGGTCAGCATCTCAAGTGAAATAAGTGTAAGAGAGACCACCCATGTGAGGGATGTTCTCCTGACTTTTAGATATATCATGTTTCATGTCACAACTCACAGCAGAGAGCACTAAGGTTAATGTGTTCTGGTGCATTCCAGTGGTAGTGGGAGTAGCAGTATAGTAGTGTAGTTTGGGAAAGAGAGGTAACATAATAGCAAAATGGTTAGATGACAACAACCTAACAGTAATCAACACCAGCTCCCCAACATATCAAAGCTGCAGAGGAGGTTACTCAAATATAGACCTAACAATCACTTCTTGTCAACTAGCCCCTGCACTCTCATGGGATGTGTTCCCAGATTACTACCATAGTGATCATTTCCCAATATTAATAGGGCTAGGGATGCCAAAAATAACTCCTAATACTCCACATAACAGGTGGATTCTAAGCAGAGCCAACTGGGATGACTTCAGCTCAAATGTGAATCTCCCATCACATTTTTTGTCACCTACAGAAGCCTGTGGGTTAGTAGAGTCCAGAATAATTTCTGCAGCCTCACTGTCCATTCCACAATCAAATTCTGAAAACAGAAAGTGCCTCACCCAATGTTTGTGGACTCCACAGTGCACCGAAGCACTGAAATCCAAACGGAGAGCCTATTCAAAATACAA
The DNA here is from genome assembly GCA_030386875.1 of Morinoia aosen. Taxonomy (NCBI): domain Eukaryota; kingdom Metazoa; phylum Arthropoda; class Malacostraca; order Amphipoda; family Talitridae; genus Morinoia; species Morinoia aosen. The sequence continues at coordinate 18,698,053 of CM059573.1, read as the reverse complement.
GCAACAGCAAGGCAACCTAACATTATGGATAGGATATAAAAAAGCCCAAGCAATATTTTGGAATACGATCAAGGCAGCCAGGAAACAAAGCTGGCAAAATTTCATTTCCTCTCTTAGTGCAACTACAGATTCCCACTTAGTCTATGAAACAGTCAGAAGACTCAGAACTCCGTGTGCACCACACGCTATTGGCCTTCTTATTAATGGTGAGGTTGTATCAGATGAGAAGAGAGTTGCAGATGCCCTGGCCAGAAGTTTTACTAGTAGGGGATCGCAGCCAAACACATCACAAAAATCGTATAGAGAAGTGGAAAGATGCTCTGAACCATGGTATAACCAAGACATTACCAATCAAGAATTAAACATAGCCCTCAAAAATATCAGCTCCAACACCCCAGGACCAGATAAAATACCTATAACATTCATAACCCATCTACCTAATCCTCAAAAGGAGAATCTAACAACCTTCTACAACTACATATGGCACACTGGTTTCCCCCACCAATGGAAATATTCACATATCATTCCTATTCCTAAGCCAAATAAACCATCCAACAGAAGAGATTCCTACCGGCCAATTGCTCTAACTTATGTACTTTGTAAAGTCATGGAACGTATTATTACAAAAAGACTCAACAAGTATCTCGAAAGCACCCAAAAATTAAATCCACACCTAAGCGGCTTTAGAACCGGGCACTCCACACTTGACGCGCTTTTCCACCTAGAAACCAGCATTCGCAGCGCTTTCATTCAAAATGACAGTGTAATTGCCATCTTTATTGATATAACATAGGCCTTTGACTCTGTCAATCATTCTCTACTCTTGCAAAAGCTCATGAACATAGGAATAAGTGGCAACATGTTCTGCTTTATTAAAGACGTCCTATCAAACAGGAAACTTCAAACAAAGGTGGGGAACACACTCTCACACCCCTTTCCAGCCCTACAGGGTGTCCCCCAAGGATCTGTTCTGAGCCCAATTCTTTTTAATATCTTCATAAATGAAATCTCTGTAGCGTTCACACCCAACATAGAATACTCACTCTATGCTGATGACTGTGCACTGTGGGTAACTTCCTCTGACATCCCTGCAGCCATTAAATTTCTACAACTCGCACTAGATAACGTCTTGAAATGGGCTCACAAGTGGAGTCTCTCTCTGGCTCCAAACAAATCAAAAGCAATGATCTTTACTCACCGGAGGTTATCACAGATCCCACCACTCACAATTCAAGGAACCCTCTTGGAATTTGTTCCAAACTACAAGTTTTTAGGCATCACCTTTGACTGTAGGCTTACATACTGCAAGCACATAAAGTCTCTAAGAGACAAATCCATGAAAGACATTAGACTTCTAAGAATAGTTTCAGCCCAAAAATGGGGAGCAGATTATGACACACTTAAAACCCTGTACAAATCGCTAATCCGCAGCAAGTTAGACTATGGCGCTCTCCTCTTCCATGCCGCAGAACCATCAACCCTTATATTCCTGGATCGAATACAATACGCCGCGGCTAGGCTATTCCTGGGTGCATTAAAATGTACCCCAGTAACATCTCTGGAACCAGAAACTGACTTGATGCCCCTTTCCTTCCGGCGTAAAATGCTGCTATCTCAGTATGTGACCGAATTCTCACAATAAAAGACCACCCAGTATACAAACTCCTAACTTCCTTCTACCCCTTCAACTTTTACAATGTACAACCCAGACCTCTACCACTAACTGCAATAGCGCACAAGCTTCAAAATGCAGGCAGCAAACAAACTAGTATCCCAGCCTTGGAAAAACACGTTTTCCACTGCATCACTCCCCCCCCCCCATCACGTCAAGCACACCCCGCATCAGTTCATGAAGGCCTCGTTGCCAGATTCAGCGTGGCAACAGATTTTTGTTGAACTTCTATCGCAATACCCAGCCTGCACTCCCATATTCTGTGATGGCTCCCGAAGCACTAACGGGTGCGGGGCAGCAGCGTGGGCAGTTGGAACCTCAATTCTTGCTCACCTACCGGACTACTCCTCAGTACTAACTACAGAACTCTATGCTATCCTCATTGCAATATCCTTCTTCTCAAGGCAACCTGGACCATTTCTCATATTAACAGACTCTCTCAGCTCAATCAGAGCAATTCAAAACCTGCACCCAAAGTTGCACTTCCTAACTTTCAGTTTTACTACCTTACTTCACAAATTCCCTAACAAATTCACTCTAGAATGGGTTTCCTCCCATGTTGGAATTCCTGGCAATGAAAGAGTGGACCAACTGGCCCGGAATGCACTAAGTCAACCTACTGCATTGGTATGCTACTCTTCAAAGGAAGTAAAGCAACTCATCATGAATTACTATAGAGAGCAGTGGCAAGCACATTGGGCTGTGTCTCACTCTGCCTGGACACAAACCAAACCTACTCTGGGAGTCGCTCCCTACCTCTCCCTCCCACGCCGAGAGCAAGTAATCCTCTCACGTGTGAGACTTGGGGTTAGTCGACTCACTCACCAGCACCTCTTCTCAGGTTCATCTACAGCCTCCTGCTCGTCCTGCAAGTGCAAGATTTCATTCAAACATATCTTTGTGGATTGCCCATCTCTGACTGCCCCACGCCATCAGCTGATCTTGGAGTGCAGCAAGACTGGGAAGACCCTGTCTTTGAACACACTGTTATCAGAGGACTTCCCTCCAAAACTGCTAATCAAGTTCCTTGAAGACACTGGCTTCTTGGCCATGATCTAGCAGTGCATCAAAACTTCCGTGAACAAGGCCCCAATGCCCCTGCAGGCAGGGTGCCTAACTCAACAAGTAAACAAGTAAGTAGTTTGGGAATGCACACATGAAGTTTCAATTCTTATGATCTCTTATGTATTTCGTACTTTTAAGGAGCGTCTCCCTTATGACCCCCATGTTTTGAGATTTCTTGCGAAACTGGGATTTTTGCTGCTATAAGCAGTGTAGGAGGCCAGGTACATCCTGTGAAAAAATGAGACTCGTACGTTCACTCGTTCGCCCGCTACGGGGGTTTAAAGAAGGGGGGGTGAGGGGAGGGGGAAGTGGTATTTTATCATGTTACACCTCCCCCATGGCTCTTTCTTCTTGGCTCAAAGTTGCTATGTCATCTCCTATGTCTCTGGATTACTCTATAATGATTTCAGGGGTCTAACTTGAACCAAAAATTTTAAAAATTTTTTTATTTGAATTGTTTATGTTTCTTTGTTTTGCTTATTATGTAAACAATGGTTTTTGGGGTTTCAAAATGCTTCTCCTACAGTTTTTGAGTTACAGTGATAATTTTGGTATCATTGGATGTGGAAAGACATGGGATTTTATGGAAGCTAAAATTTGTTTCCTCAAATTTCTATTTTCAATATGAAAAAGTGTAAAAATAGGAAAAAATGTCCTTTTTCGAAAATGTGAAAATTTATGACGTTGTAACTCATGAACAATAAATAATTTCGGAATGAATTTTAGCTTCCATAAAAGCCCGTGTCTTTCCGCATCCAATGATACCAAAATCATCACTGTAGCGCGAAAACTGTAGGAGGAAAAGATTATTGAAACCCCCCCCCCCCCCTCAAACTTCGTTTTCTTTGATTTCCCATTTTCTTTTCAAGAAAATCGAACTTTTGCTCTAAGCAAAAATCGATTCCAAATTCAATTTCCTATCAGTATACCAAATTTCATTGTTCTTGCTTCAATAATAAAAAAAAAGTCCGTATGGGGGACGCTCTCCTTAAGATGCAGTCCAGGCTGGACCATTTGCCATCCTGCTGTCAATGACTCTATGGTGTGCTTGCAGTTAGGTAGCCCCACTAATCGTGAAGCATGCTCTAACAATTCAAGGAACTATTATTGCGTTACTTTAATGTGTGACTTTCAAATTCATTTTTGCTCATTTTTAACTTATTATAGGCATCCTTCCCCATTTATTCATCTTCCCAGGCATATTGTGGCAAAAGAACAATTGAGACCTGAGGTGCATGAGCCAACAGGAACCAGGATCCTCAATTAAACTGACGCAAGAAAGAAAGAAAGAAAGAAAGAAAGGAAGAAGTGCATAAACGTTTCAGAAAATTTGGGCAGCTGCAAAGCCAGGCGTGCACATCCCAGCCAGGCTCACACAAGAGATTTTGTGTTTTGCAGCTTGAATTTTCTTTTGTAAGATGAGGGATGACTGTTGTTGTCTGAACTTATTGCAATACTTTAGCAAGATTTAAAATTATCTGTTTATTTCTTATTTTTTCAGTTAATTTTATAGTAAATTATAAAAAATAAGATCAGTTTGTTAGAATGGGTGTCAAGTCTCTTTCATTGAATTTAGAACCTCACCAGGCTGTATACTTTCCTGGTCAAACTGTGATGGGATCAGTGATGGCTGGAGTGACATCTGAAGTTTCTTGTAGAGGTGAGAGATTGGTGCTATCTATAATCTGAAGTAAAGCAGATGTTCTTTAAACAAGTTTGGTGATCGTCAGTCTACTGGGTATACTATACCTATGAACTTAGGTAATTTTCAAGTTCAGTTTAATAAATATTTTTTCAACTAATAATAAGTGGTTCATGTATTAAACTATTAATTGAATTTGCAATGAATAAATTGAACTCTTTGTAAAGTGAGTGTTTTTATTTTCAGTGCAAAAAAGTTTGTGTAATTAGGTCATTGGTTTTGAGAAATCTAGAATGTATGTATGTACTGTTGTAAATGTTACTGATGACAACCACTTACCAGTGTACAAGCATCGGATGTAAATATTTGTTAACTTTATGAATGTCAGCATATAATTGTTTTATCATGATCATTGTTAATTTAAAAACTTGGAAACTTTTCAGCTGCGGTTTGTTTTAGTGATTTTTCACATCATAAATAAAATTTTTACTTAGGAATTTATATTTCTGTTTATGAATTCTTATATTTTTTTTAAGTAGTTAAAATAAATCATAAAAATCTTTAAAGGATTTCCCATGTTCAAAAGTTACCTATCAAGTAATGCTCAAGATGTTCTTCAAGGTCTGTATCACCATGAGCAACCATCTTCTAGTTATAAATTTTATTCTTATTCAGAGTGACATTGAGAAATTCTGTAATTATGGTAGAACTTACAAATTCTAGCCCATTCTATGTACATCAATTAATTTTCATTATTTTCAGTTTTAGCTTATTAGCTCTTAGAAAAAGATGCCTTCATTTTTTCACTAATTATGTATCTGTTGAATTATTAACTTGCAAAAAAAATTTGCCATAGAGCGCAGCCTTTGCTGTTTACAAGTTATTTGTTATTTTTGAACCATATCCTAAAAAATTGTAATTTTTATTGATATCAATGTGTTAAGGGACCCATTCACAACACCTGCCACCAACTCTAACTCAAGAACAAACAAGGTTGGCACTGCAACTTGCGCAAGCTTGCCTCCCCATTTACGGTGCAAGCTCAAACTCTCAGTTACGGTCCAATTCTGAATTTCAGAGATCTTGACTCGGATCGCAGTAGAAGAAACACGGTAAGGTGACTAAGGTCAAACCAGTCGTTTTTTGTCTACCGTGTGGCCTTACTAACGTCTTGGCAATGAACCAATAGGAGCGCTCATATTGCATCTGACAACACTGCTAGCCCCAAATCTGGTACCACTATTGGCCTAACGACGTGGCGCTTTGGTGACGTCATAAAGTTTGTTTGAAATAAGGCTTTTCTATTAGCTAGCCAAAAATAGGTGTATTTTCTTATGTATGATAGAAATGACCCTACCTTGTCACCTCTGCCATGACTCTGACTCTATTGGACAAGGCAGATTTTTAGATGCTATCAAAGAGCACAAAAAAGTCAAAGTGGTGAAAGCCTTGGCTAATGAAGACAAACACGCTTTCTCATAATCAATTATTAGAGGAACTCAGACTGAAACCAAAAGATAACATGAATTATTTGCAAATGAATCACTCAACTGATTTGGAGCTTCTTTCTTTGATAGCACCAAACATGAGAAGATTTACTACGTTCTCCCTCGTGGCATCGGGAGTCACTTCTTTGTATTTATTCACTAATACTTCATATGCCACATTTTTTTTTTCAATATTTAGCGCATTTAACACGCCTGGAGCATGGGTTGCTTTGATAGACCTCAACAAATTCTTTGAGAAATGGCTTAGAATCCATTTTGCTGATTAATGTTGGCAAAGAAAAGACCGTTAACTTGCAAGTAGCTATAGTGTGCAAATTTAAGTGGTTGCCATTTCTTCCTGACGATATATTAACACTTTTCCTCTTAAAATATGAAATAAATCAAATGTGACAAAAAGCTATTATAGCTAGTTTCATACAGGATATTTCAGAACAAGGGGTATAAAATTGCACACCAAGTAGAAAATGCCCAAATAAATGCTTTTTCATCTGTGAAAAAATCAGGTTTTTAGATATTAGGTGTTTGTTTTGAAGGATGTAATTTAATTAGGCAGTAACTCATAATATATATTTTGAATTTACATTACAAACACTTCCATTGTATGAGAGTTTAAAACAATGAAATTTAGTTGTAGTGATATATGGTAAAAAAGTTTTAGCAAGGACACATGAAGAGCCTTGTTTATGCTACACCCATTGAATCTTAGAAATATCTCTTGGCCAGAAATTTCTTTTTTAATGACAAATTGCAGTCACTGCTGGTGAGATTTCTGAAATGCCAGATGCTTTTCCTAACATCTAGCAGTCGTTAAGGTTAAAATTTGAAGAGGGTACTGATGTAGGTGGAACACACTTTGAACAATTTTTGGACCGCAAATTAAATAAAAAATAGTGCGAGTAATTGCGTAATTAAGTTTCATCCTGTGAAGTGATAAATAACTAATATCCCCAAAACCATATTTTTAAGAAAAATTCATGGAAAAAAATTATTATTTTGCCATTTTCTATTTGGTGGGCAATTTTCAACTTATTGTTCTGAAATATCCTGTATTTGCAGTATTATACAATCAAAGTGAAAGCCCAACACACGAGAAAAATGGCTCATAAATTGGGCTTGAGTTGGAGCATGAGCACAAATTGGCATGAGTTAAGGTTTGTGCGCTGAGTTGGAGTTGGTAGCATGTGTCGTGAATGGGCCCCTTAACATATTTCAGCCATGAGATTTCAATCACACTCATGATGTTTAGGACAATGATGTTTCATAATTTTTGGGATTACAGATATTCAAGCTAGCACAAAATTAATATCAAATTTGAAAATTCATTAGAACTTCAAATTTTTTAGTGTAAAGAATTTAATGGGTGTTTTAGTTACTATTTATGTATAATGAAATACTCCATGGATAACAATTTTCATGGACCTTAACTTGAGGTAATTCATCATGCCATGCATTCATGCTCGTAATTCTTCGAGTGAAATACTTGGATAAAGATTTAAACTGACAATCAAAAGTTTTTTTCACGTGCCATAAGAAGAATTGTTTGTTGAAAGTTATTTTTATCTTTTCAAGGTGACATTCTTCATTGACATCCTGAGTTTGGCTGCTTCATGTTTGCTTGCGACACATTCTACTTTATTGCCTGTTTATGGTTTCATAAATTCTTAGTGAGAAGTGTACGGGCAGATTTCCAGAGATATGTTTAAATGCTATCAAACATGTGTAGAAATACCTATTCATTGATTTATTCTTTGTTCAGAATACCAATTTCTTTATTATGTGTTACGAATAAGTCCTCAAATTTTAATTTACAAGAATTTGCTAATGTACTGATAATTAAGTAGCTTCACAATCAAGTTTTTTCTTCTAAGAATGTGCTAACAAGTCTGTAGATTGCTAAGCTGTGTGATTGATGTTCCCACCTTCATCATAAAGACAGTAGTCTATTAATGGGTTGGGGCTCAGGTATCAGTAATTGGATATCTCTGCTACGGTCTATGATTTTACTTGATTTTCACTCCCCTTCACATTTTCCTTTAAATAATGACAAAATTTTATTTCAGCTGTTGAAATCAAATTCAAAGGATGGGCTCTGGTAGAATGGACTGAAAAAGATAAAGATTCTGATACAACCTACAAAGCATCAGAACAATACTTCAATTTTAAAACCATTTTATGGAGTCCTCAGGGTGAGTTGTGTCCCACAATGAATGATTTTACATGGTTCACACATTTCTATGTTGTGAGTGTGACTAAATTAAATTTTTAAGTGTTATAAATAGTTCTAATAAATACCTGTTTCTACTGTAGTGCATCTCAAGGCCATAAAAATTTAATTGTTAAGAAAATAAATTATGAAATTGAATATGATATTAAACCAAAGTGCTAGTGAGCATTTTGGCAAGCATCTGTGAGACGTGCATGCTATGGCCTCAAATATGTTGCAAGTGTTCACGTTATGGGAGATTTTGACTTTCTGACAAAAAATGTATTTTTCTGCCGGTGGAAATTCTTCCCCAAACCATTCCCAATTGGGAATTTTAGTGATGTCTGACAATTGAACATTTGAAATCCCCAAGGAGGACATTCACAAGAATTCAGAATTTTTATAGAGTGGCCAACTACTACATCAACCATCCTAGAATAAAAATTTTTTGAAATGAAAACTCTGTGTATTACAAGTGTTATCAAGTAGGACCAGCGCAGATTTGTAATTTTTTCTCAGCTGCGTGGTAAAAGCAAAAATCAATGGAATCATTTAGATACCAGAGCTATGTCCCTCTATTCAGGAAGTCTGAGTACAAAGACAAGCTCTTAGATATCCAATCTGAAACTGTCAAAAATTATTCAATGGCTTTTGTCAACAACTGGACCTCCTAAAGTAGAAATAACTATGGGTCGTTCCATTTCCACTGTAAGTCCAGTTGTCTCACTTAAGCTAACCGAATGGAGTAAAATATCTCAAAATGTTTAAGTTTCATGTGTTGCTAAGCCTACTTAAGCTTGAAGAGTTAAGCGTATTTACTTCTCTGTTAAGTGTGCTCAGTGGCGTGGCACACTTAGCAGCAAAATTATGTTTAACCATCTTGGGCTTTCATTTTCAATTGTAGAAATGTTGAGAAGCTGATGGTTTTATGTTTACACATAGTGAATAGCTTTTTGTTTTGTTTGCAAAGAGGGTGTGGTTATATTGCTGACGTGTGGCCCTATTCATGAGCTTACCCCAGTGTGAATTTGCTCACTTTGAATATATCTAACAAGCTGAACTTTTTGAAGCTTGCAGGACATAAGTCATAGCTCCTTTTCATCCAATAGTTGAACAGATTTGCTATTGGTTCAAGTCTTGCAAATGATTGGTCTTATGAGTTCTTTAACACATTAATGGACAATTTATTTTTTACTAAGCATGAAGTTTTTGAATGCAATGATGTTGCTTTTTCTTTCTTGTCTGCAAAAACCACTATTTTGGCCAAATATTTTACGTTTTTGTACTGCATCTAAAACATATGTTGGCAACACCATGCAAAAAAAATTAAAATCAGCATTTTCCCTGCCAAAAAGCTCCAAAACTGCACCACATCTTTTTAGCACTCCAGAGCACACAATAATTAATTACCATCACCCTGCAAAATTTACACAGGTACAAAAAAAACGAAAATCATTTAGGGACTGTACAGCACATCTGTAGCAGGATGTGCTTGACTTTGTACAAATTATTTTTTATCAATATTTTAGATAATGATGCCAATGAGTGAAATAGATACATTAATTATAGCAATTTTGTGCAGGGTCAAGTGACTCGCTTCCAGCAGGGAATCATGCATGGCCTTTCAGCTTCATTCTCCCACAAAACATTCCTTCTTCATTTGAAGGAGAGTATGGCTATGTACGCTACAGCATCAAGGCTAAAGTCAACATTCCTATTGGTTTTGACGATGAGATGAAGATATACATCAATATCAATTGTCCTTTGGATCTCAACTATTTTGAGAAAGCAATGGTGAGACAGACAATTCTTATCTGTAATACAAACTGTATAATTGAATAGCATGTGATATCCCAGTGCAACAGTGGTCTTGTATGGTTGGATTGTGTTTTGTCAGTCACACAATTGAGTTGTGTGGCATTCAAGTGTCTTCTAGTAAAAATCATGTTGGTCTGGCAAGATGAGTTGGCTTCATGAAAACCTTTTTCTCTGTTTGAGTCTCTTCTGCATGAAATATATCTGGTTAGAATTTGTTTTCTCATTTGGGCCTAATGGTCATTGTTTGAATAAGTAGATTTGTTTTGTTATAACTGTAATGTATTTTATTCTACATAGTGCGAGTGCACTGCTATTTGTGCTCTGCTACACACAAATTTCTTCTAGTATCAAAATGAATAAATTTTGAATTAGAAAGGGGCTTGGAAACTTTTGATTCAGAGTTAATTGTTTGTTTGAATTGAAAAGAACAACCTTGCAAACATTTAGTTTTATGCCTGAACTTTTAACAGATATTAGGAGAACACTCATGTTGAAAATGTTGATTCATATCAGATACCTATCCACAGGAGGATACAACTATTTTCAGCTATGGGAATTAGCACTCCAATGGGAAAAATGTGAGGTCCATAGCTGAGAGTTGGGTTGGCCTTTTTTGTTAAAATGAAATTTTGTGGTTGATGTGTAAAGGACTATCTTTTTGGGTTCAGTGCTGTCCTGTTTTTCAGAACCTCTTACTTCCTTCTGCAACTTGTAGCTTGTGTTCTAGCCTTCTTTATCAAGTTACTTTTTATGCACAGTGGATCTTGTGTGGGAACACATCTTATGCATAGATTCCTGGTTCCTCTAACTCCATACCAAATAGTGCCTTCAACCCTCTCTCTTTGGAATGCCTTTGTTGCTGTTAGAGAAGCTTAACCAAACTTATAATAATCAGATTGCTTGAATTATGTAACTGTACTGTTTTTTACAAAAACCAAGAAATGCTACCATGAGAATAGTTTCACAATGAAGATATTCTAGTAGCATGCATTCTTTATTTCTCTTAAGAGGTTTCAATTCTGATTCTGGAAAAACTTGAATGAGCTAAGCTTCATTATTATGAACTGGGACTAATCTAGCAGGAGCCTCAAGTTTTTGTGAATCACACTGATGGCGAGTTCTAATAACCAATTTGTGGAGAGGAGTTTTTGTCTTGGAATATTAGAGAAAGCAATGAAGATAATAACTTGAGGGTTTTTCTATCATGCTCTTCAACCCTCGGGTGGAGTTTTCAGTTAGTAGATCCATCTCACAACTTTGTGCAATGAATACACTTGTGATTTTAAATTTCAAATGGAACACTGCATATCATTTGAGTTGGAAATGTGTTCAATAAAATTACTTGCTTAAATTTGTTCTCTCGCTTGCAAAAAAAAAAAATGTATACAGAAACTTGTGGGTAATTTTATTTAGAATTATTGAATGTCAGAGCTGTGAGCTAAATCATCTGTTGAAATTTATCATGCTGGTAAATGAGACATGTTTGTGCATGAATGAGTAAGATTCAAAAGAATTGGGATTAAAAATCATGTGACTTGAGCCTTGAATGATTTAAAATTAGCTTTCTTGTGAATTGGATAGTGTACCATGGTTCAAAAACTGCTTCAGTACATCACACCTGGGAGTGCGTTTGCTTGGTAAATAAATCAGGTAATTTTTGCCAGGCAAGTCATTCAATTGAAAATTTTGGTGGCTTATTGCCAACAATTTTAAAGGATTGCAAGCAAAAAGTTATCAACATTACTGGGAATATTTTACAGGTGATTTCTTCAGCCTTTTCTAGTTCGAATCTCATGCTTATTTCTTCCTCACACTGTTTTAAAATACTAAAATGTAAAAAAATTATGTTATTCAAAAAGTTAATTTTTTGTTCAAATTTCTGAAACAAGAGACAAATTTTAATAAAAACTTGTAGATAACAGAAAATGTACAAGCCATATAAATTACAGAAAATATTCAAGGCTCATAAATAGTAAAAAGTATTCAAGATTTGGAAATGACTGAAAAAATTCAAGGCTCAGAAATAACAGAAAATGTTCAAGATGCTGACATGACAAATAATATACAAGACTTGGAAATGATAAAAAATTCTCAAAACTTAAAAAATAGGAAAAACTCAACAGAAATAGCAGAAAATATTCAAAGCTAAGAAATTACATGAAATACTCAAGACTCAGACGTGGCAGGACTGCACGTGAAACATAATTACTTTTACATAAAAGACTCAGAAATAACCAAAAATATTTATGGCTCAGGTGTAAAAAAGTGATGGATAATAATGGCAGGCAAGTTAGCAAATATTACATCTTAATCTCTGTTAGAAGTATGATTTTTTTTTAATGGAAAAGAATATGAATTTCGAAAAAAATTACGAGTGTAGGCTCTTTTCAGGATTCCTGTATTTTACTGTGTGAATAGTTCCCTTTTATTCAATTTGCTGTCCAAAAATAATTCACTTGCAAGATTATTCTTGGAATGCATTAAATTCATGAAATTCGATGTTGTTAGAGTTGCAAGCTAACAGTGTAGGAGTTCATGTATTGAATTGTACAATGGAGAGCTCTTTGTAAGAGTTGGAAAAATTGTAAACATTAATGGTGCTGAAATACTGATACTCTTTAATTTCTCAGGCCATCATTTACCTCTTGTATTTTAGTTCTTTGAGTTTTTATCCTTTCGTTTCTTTCTCTTCTTTCTGTTTTGTTTCTCTTTCTTCTTGAATTTCTGTTTCCATGTGCAGGATAACTTGTGTGGAACACACTTTTTGAATAGATTTCCCGTTTTCTATAGTCCATTTGAAATTGTCAATTCTCTTCACTCTCCTCAGATAACCTTTGTTGTGACCTAGACGTGACTAATATTATAATGATTGTAAGCAAATTAATTTTGAGTTAGAGCACAACTTTCTCAATGTATCATATCATTTGTATGTGTACACATATCTGTTTTGTGGCTGGCAACTACATACATATAGTAAAATCCTGAAAGACAGTTCTGTCCTTTTGTTTTGATTGCCCTGTACTTGTGTATTTTGTTTTGCTGTAGATGCTCATTGACATAATTCCGATCTAATGAGTTAAATCAAGGAAAGTTAAAGCATGAGTTCACATTTTTAATACACCCTGTTTATCAAGCAGAGGTACTTGACTTTGTCATAGCCAAGTATATGGTGTTTTATCTTTTGGTGAGCAAAAGCTTAGAACATCTTGGCATCTTCTCGCTTGAGCGGGTATAGTCTCCTTCCCCAGGCCCCATTGGTGATGCGGACCGTGGACACGTCTTGCTGCCTGTGCTGCGTGCGAGGGCCTGTGGGCATCAACGTCAACTGCCAGCGCTCCGGCGCTGTGGTCGGCGAGTACTTCAGAATCAGAGGGGAAGTGAGCAATTCAGGCTCCAGTGAGGTTGAGAGAGTCTCCATTGTTCTCAAGCAGGTGCGTCAGATGCCATTTCACTTTTTATGTGTGTTGCTGTTTTATGTTCACTTCTCAATAAATTTTAATCACAGCAACTCGCATTCGGCATTGCTGTTTTAAATTTACCTTCCGAAAATTCCAATTGCTGCAGCCAGCAGTCAGTAAAGTTGATTGTGGTGTATCTGCGTCAAGCTTTTGTTTTACATCTCATTTTAAAATAACGTCTTTCTTTGTTTTTGCATTGTGGCATGTTAAACAATGGTTGACAGCTACGCAAACTTTAAGTGTTGAAAAATTTTAGAATATTTTGCAATAGACAAGTTGTTACAAATGATCTAACAATCTGCTGCATAATGTTATCATTATTTTTCAGTATTTAGATTCTGAATAATTGACACGAAATGTTAGTGAGAAAATCTGGAACTACAATTTGTAATAAAACAAGAAGGTGGTGTATAACATGCGGGATTAATTGATTAACGTACTATATGTGTTCAATGACATTCATGATGACTTCAGTAACATAGGTGATGTATCTCGACGTGTATTCTATAGTGCTCTCAATAAAGTAGATGCATTAAATGTTCTAGTTTGGTTAGATATGAAAATTTGTTCACTATCTAAATTATTACGATAAATAATTCACTCTTTATCTATTCTTGAGCCTGGTAATTTATTTAACCCCCGCCATTAATATGCCTGTAGCCAAGTAACTTCGTATATTCTTCACTGATTTGAACAAATTTATCATTTTAATAAGGATATGTACAAAAATTTTAAAATCATTCTGTATTCATGATTCAAACTCATGTACTAGGAATTAAAACACTGGTAATGAAATGAAACTTGAGCAAGTTTTACCTATCTGGACACCACTCTCCAAATTTGTCAGGATTTGCCATGAACTCTACTGTACATTATAATCTTCCAAACTCGGGTAGTTAGTGATCATTGCTGATGCTGCTGTGGCTTGTAACTGTGTGATGGTACTGTGGTTTATATTATCTTCTCTCGTACCACGGTTTGTGACAGTTTGTAATATTATGGTGTGAGGTTGTTTGTGGTGATCTGTGTGGTTTGTGCTGTTTCTAATGGTACTGTTGGTTTTGTGTTTCAAGAGTGCTGCGATTTTTGATGGCAAGTTGAACTTCCTATTTCATTTTTCATCTTTGGAAGAATGTCTGAAATGAGTGATACAAATATTCCTCAGGTAGTTGCGCACTCAATCATGTGATACAACCGTTATAAAGTCAACGCTGCATCCCTTGCACCAGACTCGTGTAATTAATCAGTGCATACTCACATATGCATGCATTTATACTCTCAAAAATGTTTTATTTACATATCTAATAATTTTCTTTATAAATTCACATTTACTCACTAATGTGAAATTTTTCTTAATTTTTGTAAATGCGTAAATTTACGTAAGTGTAAATGCACGTGTAGCATCCTGTAGTTTTTTGAAATTGACGCAATAGAGTTCTTCTATTGGCTGTCTCCCAATGTCTCCTGCTGGCTTCCTGTTGGCTAGGAGGAAGCTGCATCTCCATGATACCCATGATGCTTTTAATGTGTGCTTCGACACGCGTTCGTCACAGAGTTCTAAAATGTGTAATGGACAGAGTTCTGATCATGTGAGTTTTTCAAGTGCGCTCATAGCAACTTTATTCTTCGTTATTCATCATGGGCCTCAAGAAAATCATTCCTGGTGCGAGTGAAGAAAATAAGCGGGCTCTGTTATCAATTGAGGTAAAACAAGGAATTGTTAAGAAATATGAAATGGGCATGTGGTTGAGTGATATCGCAAAGGAATATGGCCAAAACCTGTCTACCGGTCTCCCATATTTTTCTTCAAATTTTAATGCATATTTCAAACTAAATTGGTAGACATTTGAATTTCTTACAGGGTGTAGGGGGTAGTATTGGGAGCCTTGGAATGAATCAGGCTTTTTATGTGTGAAAGGCGACTTTACCGATGAAGAGTTCAGGATACGAAACCACTTCTGGAACAAATTAATTCTGTAAAGTGAGGTATGACTACGAGCATTTACAATCGACCATTTTTTTGTTGGTCACCCTGTATCATAATTCTTTTAGATTAAGGAATGAACTTAATAAATTAAATTCTGTCTAGTTTTCATCATTTACTGCTCTAAACCATTGATTCTCTTCACTATAGTGGGTTGAAGAGAAGGAAGTTAGCTGGTAGTTGAGACTTCACCTGAGTTGCATTAAAGTTTTGCAAATGTTCTTCATTTGGTTCAGTGTGGGGCTCATTTATTAATCTCTGCTGTCATTCCTTCAACTTTTTTGAGAGCGTTTTCCTTCTATTCTTGATGTATTTTCTGTCGATCACTTCTCGCTGATAGCCAGAGCATCATGTTCCACTGTGAGTAACAACTTTAATTTCTGATGAGCTCTTAATCTTATCTTTGCAGAAAGTAACATATCATGCGCAAAGGCGTAAGAGGAAGCGTTGCTCAAATGTCTCCTTTGTTGAAAAAGGAGCTATAGCTCCAGGAGACAGCTGCTACCTCCAGGATGACCCTCTGCTGGTGCCAGCTGTAGTGCCCATGTTGTTCAACTGCCGCATCATGGAACTCTCATACAAGCTCGAGGTAACGGTTACTACGAGATGAATTTTTGTACAAATGATGAGTATTGTCTTGCTTTCATTAATCTGAAGGAAATTTACAATTTATGTCCTTCCATCAAGAATGAACGAGAAAATTATAGTAAAATGTGTAAGATGATGTATTGCTTAGAGAATATCACACATAAAAACGATGGAAAAAAAGGAATGGAGTACGAGAGCCTTTCTCAACAATGATCTATGGAGAGTTTTAATCAATTTGTGAAATGAGATACCATAAAGTGGCTTTCACTCGAGACGTCGCGTCATTGTCATGGGAGAGTGAAACAAAACTATGCAGGCGGCTGAAGAAAGCTGGCGAAAAATAGGTTTGTTTTCTAAATTGTTAAATGAATGTGTGAAATGGTGTTACTTTCTTAAAATTCATACTTATATTGCTGTAGTATAGTTTGGTGTCGCATATGATTGTGAAACGTTGATTTCATGTTTTTAAAACGTACGCAAGACTTGGGTTATCAAGAGTAGAGTGCTTCAAAGCTATCTGCAATGAGCAGTGTAGTTGTAAAGTTGAAGGGGAAAGAACCACAAAGTACGTTGAATTGATGGAATTTTAATTTAATTTCTGTGCTGACATTAGTGGATGTATAAAGTGAATGTTCTCAGAATCGGTATTGTAGAAACGAGTAGGTACTTACTTCAACTGCAGCGTAGATGGCTGGCAGTGAGGTTAGTAGGTCATTTATGTGCTTCTCATTAGGTGCCTAAAATTTTTAGCTAAGTATACTATGGATCTGTTCTCAGTGAGAATTTTCAATAGGAATGTGGTACCATAGAAAATAAACGATGCATGTGGCGGATGTTTGAGAACTGCCATTTTGCAATTAAAAATAATTAAAATTCTACGTTTTCCATTTCTTCTTTTATATTTATATATATGGTAATTGTACAAAATGCTGGCAAATTTATTTCTCATTCCACATTTGTTCTTACACATCACAATTGCTTTTCTGCAGCACAAAAACTTCCCTTGTTTCAGGTCATCGCTCATTTCGGCTGCTGCAGCAAGGTCAAGAGCTCGAGCGAGTTTTTCATTGGCACCGTACCTTTTTTGGTTGAGGGAGCCGGCAGTATGTACCCTGCTGGCGCTCCTCCAGCTCTCCCTGCTGTGCCTTCTGACTCTGCACCTTCAGCTCCTCCAGCCGACATCGCCTCCAGTGCTGGTGCCATCGGCTTTGTGGCGGAGAAATCGGAGGATATTCCTCCGCCGCCCCCAGGATTTTTCGAAGTTGGGCCAGCTCCAATGCCTGCTCCTGCTTCCATCCTGCCTAACCTGTATCCCAACAAGCGTGCGTATTTTTCACCTCTTGGTCTTGCATGAAGCTTTGTCTGTTCTGTGTATCAGCGTCATGAGTGCCACGTAACTTCTGGAGTCAAAAAGTTGTAGTTTAAGGTTAACTTGATACTGCATTTTGAATTAGGTAAATGAAACACTGAGCTTCCTAGCAGAGTTGCAGGCTCAACAAAACTGTCATTTTGATTACTTGCCGTGGGCAATATTTGAGAAAATTAATTTGTTAGTGCTTATGCAACCTGGCTGAAGAATGCTTATTTTGAATGTTTGTAAATAATGAGCGTGGTGAGTTTGAATTTTTGGGATTTTGGTGGTTATTGTTGGTGTTGCATTATTCAAGTATGGAGTTCTTTATTTAACTAACTTTAATCATGCTTGAATTTAATTTCTTTGTATAATGAGTGATGCAATACCCAGCGCAGTGCCGTAGCTTCATTGGCTATCATGTTCAATTCATTGTCCAAATCAACGTTCTAGAAAATTCTGCACCTCGGAGGTTTACAGGAAATTAGCCATCCTCAGAAATTCTGGTCCCTTGCAGATTTTTCCTAGAATGCCTTTGCTCATGGTGAGTTGCAAAAATTCCTGGATTAAGTCAATATTTTTAGGAAGTTTTGCACTGATGTGTTTTATTAGTTTTTTATTCGTTCAGCATTTTATAAGAAATTCTTTACTCCTGCAAATTTTTGTCAAATTGAGCACCTGAGTGATATTTCCAGAAATTTCATGCTAAAGCTGGTTCTTTTCAATGAAATTATGTACTCGTGTAGTTTTTTTTTCAAATTTCTGTGCTTGCTTGCTTTTTTAATGAATTGGGCATTCTTGGATTTTTTCAAGCAATTCTGTAGTCACAGTTTTCTTAACCCTTTCCTTCCCAACTCTCTAATTGTTGAGGGAAAAATTTTCTAAGGTAATTTCAGTCATTACCGTGAAATATCAGCAAAATTGCCCTGGCATGTTTTCGTTCTGCATGAGCAGGTGCTTACTTCCTTTTTAACACGTTGACTATGATTGCGCGTGTTGCAAAGTTGATATGATTAGGTTGTAAAAACAGACTGGTAAAATCAATTTATTTGCTTGAATAAGTTTCCGTCCCTCATAAGAAATGTACAAAATGTAAGAGCTCAAAAATATTTTCATGGTATGATAAAATTCCTTCAAAAAAGGTAGCAAAAGGGTTTGAAATGCTGTACATTTACATGGGTATGTGTGTGAACAATTTACCTAGTGGTACACATGTGTCCCACTCCGTAGTCAAAGTGTTAAATTTGAAAAAATTATGCTTTAAAATTGTATTCTTCGATGCCAAAAAATGGCAAAAAAATCTGAGAAAAAATATCAATTTAGTTTTTGCATAATAAACTTGCTCAAGTTAAATAAAAAAGGTTCTGAATGTATTGCATAGACCATGAAACTTACATTGAGTAAATATCAGTAGCAAAATGCACGTGTCAAACTTCTGGAGTATCTAGAAACATAGTTGCAGGAATATTATTAATTGCCCTAATTTTGTCATTTACTTCAAATTATTTCCCTACTAGTTGAATTACCCTGAAATTTTGTCAATTTCTCTAAACTGGAAGCACTAGTACCCCCTTTCTCTTTCGTCCTTCTTCTATTTGGTTCGCCTTTTTGTACTTAAGGAGACAAAACATAATTTTTTACAAAATTTATCACTCACGTAGTTTTATTTTGGCAAAATTTTGTATGTACATGAGTTGTTTGAAAAATTATATACTTGGCAGGTCCACCAGGCAGCGAGAGCTGCTGGTTCTGCGAGACCGGTCGTCATCGGGTTGACCGAAAGGCTCCTGCACCCAAGTACCTGTCTTATGTGGGCTGCTTCTGAGCCACCTGCGCCCCAGTGCCTGTCTTACCTGGGCTGCTTCTGAGCCTCCTGCGCCCCAGTACCTGTCTTACCTGGGCTGCTTCTGAGCCTCCTGCGCCTCAGTACATGTCTAACATTGGCTGCTTCTGAGCCTCCTGCACCTCAGTACCTGTCTTATCTGGGCTGCTTCTGAGCCTCCTGCACCCCGGTACCTGTCTTACGTTGGCTGCTTCTGAGCCTCTGCACCTCAGTACCTGTCTTATCTGGGCTGCTTCTGAGCCTCCTACGCCCCAGTACCTGTCTTACCTGGGCTGCTTCTGAGCCTCCTGCACCCCAGTGCCTGTCTTACCTGGGGTGCTTCTGAGCCTCCTGCGCCTCAGTACTTGTCTAACCTGGGCTGCTTCTGAGCCTCCTGCGCCTCAGTACTTGCCTAACGTTGGCTGCTTCTGAGCCTCCTGCACCCCGGTACCTGTCTTACGTTGGCTGCTTCTGAGCCTCCTGCACCTCAGTACCTGTCTTATCTGGGCTGCTTCTGAGCCTGCTGCGCCCCAGTACCTGTCTTACGTTGGCTGCTTCTGAGCCTCCTGCACCTCAGTACCTGTCTTATCTGGGCTGCTTCTGAGCCTTCTGCACCCCTGTACTCTGTTGAACACATTTGCTGCCTGCTAATGTAAATTCTGCTATGATTGCTGTATCTCCTATGTAGTTGCTGCCTTGACGCTTTTATTTATAAGTTTTGCTAGG
Source organism: Morinoia aosen (assembly GCA_030386875.1). Classification (NCBI taxonomy): domain Eukaryota; kingdom Metazoa; phylum Arthropoda; class Malacostraca; order Amphipoda; family Talitridae; genus Morinoia; species Morinoia aosen. The sequence continues at coordinate 18,678,216 of CM059573.1, read as the reverse complement.
GATATTGTCGGAATCCATTCGCGCATTGAATGTTGCTTTTCAATGGTGCTTGCAATAATCAAGGCCACTCAATGCGCTCAATATTGATTTTAATGAGTTCTTTTTATAATCTAGTACTGCTATGCGTTTATTATTGATTTATTTGAGTTCTTATGGTAACATAGTATTCACATATGCGTTTAGTATTGATGTGCACGAGTGCTTACAATAATCTAGTATTTTCTTCTCTATTCAATAATGACTAGCTTGAACTTCATATTTCGTTTGTGCAGGCATATTAATATTCTGTGTTAAAGAGAACAAATGGTAAGTTAAGTTCAAATGTATATTATCAACAGTTGCGGTCAGTGAAAACCATTAATTGTGAAAAATAAATGTGAAGTCATTCATCATCCGAATATATTGAGCTTTTTTTTTTATCAGTTTATCACCTATTTTTGTGGCGATTTAGTTATTGCGTAATCTATGCTTCAGTGAGAGATGGACTTGATTTTATGAATATTTTATTGTAACCTGAAGCTTATATTCGTCTCTGTCGGTTACACATTTCACTTTATATTAAATATCGTCAAGAAATTGAAAACGATTAGGGATATCAGACGGGACATTTTGTAGGGTCCTTTTGCTGCATTTAGTGGCCTCGTCAGGAGTATTATTAGTGTTATTTTGTTGCTGCATTTCCGTGCTTGAGGTACTCTGGCTTTTATTATACTTTTAGGTGATTTTTGCCTCGCATAGCGTTGCCTCGTATTTTTGGGTGATCCTATTTTTATGTAATTGTGTTGCCTTGTGCTTTTGGAGGATTATTTTTCTCATGTTGTAGTGTTGGCCAGTTGCTATCCAATGATTCTTTTCCTAATTTTGATGTGTTACCTAGTACTTTTGAATGATTTTTTCAAGTTGTACTGTTCACTAGCAAACACAATGCTTGTCTGCAATGCCTGTCACGCGACTGTTCTGGACTTGGATGAAAATAATTTCTGCGTTCAGCTGTTGAGCACTTTGTGCATCCATGCAGGAATCTGCCTTCCCCACGTTGTTGCCCTTGTGTTACGCCTCTCTTGGATTTTGGGTCAAGTTTTTAAGCAGTTTTTCCAGTCCAAAAAGAAAAGCCAACACCAAAAGTTTTTCTGTGATTTGGCTATGCTACGTGCTGTTTTTCTGGTAAAAATTTTCAAGTTTGAATGTTGTATGAGTAAAATTTGAATTCTGACGAAAGCCTTTTTTCCGAGCGCCTAAATTTTATTTGAAAAAGTTCTTACTGGAAGAATTTGGCCGGTGAAAAACACGTACGTCAGCCAAGTTGATAGAAGTTTTGCTGCATGGTCTACTCCTCGTATAATGGAAATTTTGTCAGCCAAGTTGATAGAAGTTTTGCTGCATGGTCTACTCCTCGTATAATGGAAATTTTGTCAGCCAAGTTGATAGAAGTTTTGCTGCATGGTCTACTCCTCGTATAATGGAAATTTTGTCAGCCAAGTTGATGGAAGTTTTGCTGCCTGGTCTACTCCTCGTTTAATGGAAATTTTGTCAGCCAAGTTGATAGAAGTTTTGCTACCTGCTCTACTTCTTGTACAATATAAATTATTCTGGTGGGTGGTCGCTCCTTGGCTTGTTCACGTGAAGAACTTGTAACCATCAATTGATGTCTGGATAAGAAATAGTAAATTGGGATTGTAACGCTGGTCCAACCTCAATCCGTGCCTTGATCTCGTTATCCGTACCTTGTACTTTTTCTTTGCCATAATCTCTGTCTTCCGTTCTTATGAACGTATAGCGTTGTGGTCCGTTCCTGTTGGGCTCGTCTTGCAAATCTCAAAATTATTTGTAATAATGCTAGTGATTAATGTAATAAGACACTTGTATAAATGATGAACGCATTATTAGGAATTGTATCATGCGCCTAATATATATGAAGCTTTCTATGAAGCTTTTTACGTTGATGTATTTAGTTTAAATTCATTTCAGGTACTGATAGAGCTACACACTTGTGCCTTATTGACAGTATCTGGGAACCAACTCCCCTCTGAGGGATGCAACTATTATATCTATGGGAATTACAACTCCCAGGGGGAAAATGTGAGGGCCTGAGCTGAGAGTTAGGTAGCCTTTCTTTTTGCTGAAATAAAATGTTTTTTTTTTAAGGACCATCTTTTTTCGGTTCTCTGTTGTCCTGTTTTTCAGCATCTCTGACATTCATCTTCAACTTTTATCTTGTTTCATAACCTTCTTTCTTGACAAACTGTTTTTATGCACGCGGGATCTTTGTACAGGAACACCCCTAGTGCATAGATTCCGCTTTCTTTAATTCCCTACTAAATGGTGCCTTTATCCTAACATCTTAGTAATGGTAAGGAAAGCTAAAACTAATTTATATTCATTATCATGCTATGCAATTATATAGTTTGGGAGCAGAATTTTATGGGCGCCTGGTGCCTTTAGAGAAAGCATTTTATTCACTTTTATTCAGTGGATGTTCTCTGGAGATTTTAATTTTGAAATGGTACTAAATGAAAGCCATGCATGAATATTGTCACAGTTCGGTATTACTCACTTAGCGTGGTTAGAGGCTGCCCGCTAAATGCTTGAGACCTTTTTTTAATATTCCAGTGTATTTTTTTTATAGTTGACTCGTTCTTATAAATAAATGGTTAAATTTATTTTTCTGTCACAGATGTCATAAGTAGAAGGGAGCAGTAAAGGATTCGTTTCCGTTATTTGATGTTGATTTTGCCAACACCACTCAATATTATTATTACTATTATTGGTATTAGAGGCTGCCGCCGCTTGAAGAACTGCTGCTGATATGCGTTCATGTGCAGGAGATGACTTATGATTTTTGGCATCACAGTGTGTCAGTGAACGTAATTGTACTGTATAAAATTGTGGAGCATATTACAGATGAGGGCCTGGTGATTCAGAGAGTATCTCTGAGGGCGTTCTACAGTGTTGCAGATGTCGGCCACCGGCTGTGAAATTACCCTTTCTTGAAAATTCTTATCAAGTGTAATTTTTCTTTAAGTTTCTTTTATAGAAAATTAGTCGTTTTCCATATTTTATCTTCATTTTTTCCCATTGGCCTTCGATGCCTTGTGGGTTTGAATATTGTTTTTGTTTAGTTAATTTGTAACTTACTGAGACTGGACTCTGGTGTTGATTATGAAACTGATTATGTTGTGAAAGTTGTCTAGTCTCTCTCATAATTTTACATACTTACTTTTTGTGTGTTTCACCTCTTCGAATCTTCCCAAAACGATTTATTTTTACCACAAAATATGAATTTTGAAAACAGACTTGTTTTTTTTACAGCTAACTTCAATGCTCTCTTCTAATTTGGTGCCTAATTTAACATCCAGTTCATACCTGGCTCTCGCTTGTGTGCAAGTCTAGATTTTTTGCTTCGTTGTTTTCCTTATTATCTTGATGCACGTTTGCATGCATCACGTGTTATTTTGTGTGATTTGTATGAGCTGTAAATTGTATATTTCTCAATGCGGATAGTTTTTAACTCGATGTCGACGACGACCTGACGCCACAACCTTTTCTGTAGATTATTTTCATGTTTCCTGCGATGGGTTAACTGAAATTCAATATTCAACTCAAATTTAAAGCCAATATAGAAAAAAGCAAACATTAACTCGATCATGCCTTTATTTAGCTTTCATCAAGTATTTATACCCATTACGTTAGTGACTGCAGGTCGGTCAGCAGCACTATGAAAATCCCCTCAGTGGGCCCCTTCGCAGGCAACGCCTTAAGAAAAAGTTCCTTCAAAGCTTGAAAACATCCTAGATTGTGCGAGCTGATAAAATGTGATCTCAATTCTTAGTTTGCTGTCTATTTTATATTACCAATTTTATTGTTGAAAAAATTATGCTTGTAAGTATGAGATTTGAATGTTAAAATGTTCATTTTAAGCTCAATAATGTATTGACGGTATAAGAAGTAGTTCCCATTTGTTACGTTTCTGGTGAAAATTGTTTCATTTTTGAAGCCTTTATTAATCGTAGTAATATAGAGGTTTTCTAGTATATTCAAATCTTGTTGGTTTACGTAAGCCTTCATAGGATTCAAACCCCTCAGGGGGATACAGATATTGTATCTATGGGAATTAGCGCTCCCAGGGGAAAAATGTGAGGGCCCGAGCTGAGAGTTAGGTAGACCTTCTTTTTGTTAAAATAAAATGTTTTTTTGTTATGTTAAGGACCACCTTTTTTCGGTTCACTGCTGTCCTGTTTTTCAGCACCTCTGACTTTCTTCTTCAAATTTTATCTTATTTCATGAACTTCTTTCCCATCTTACTGTTTCTATGCCCCTTCTGCATAGATTCCTCATTCTCTTATCTCCATACTAAATGGTGCCTTCCTCCTTCCTCTCTTCGATACGCTCTTTTTTGTAGCGGTTAGGGAGGCTTAAACTAACTTATAATCTAATCTAATCTAATCATAGGATTCAAAAGCTCCTCCAAAAACTTCTGCTAAATTTCTTTGTTGAAGTTACCCTCCTGGAATGACAGTATTTTGGATACCCTTCTCACCTGGAGCAAATTTGGCAGCGTTGGGCTATCGCTTCAAGGTTGTGGTTTTCATGTAGGGAGCAATATTTTTCTAACATTTACCGACTTTTTTATAACAAGTGTTTACCAATGTGTCCTTCCATCATGCTCAACGATTTATGTTCCTTTTTAAGTACTTGTATGATAAAATTCGTTCGGTGCACACTGAAATACATCGGTCGAGCGATTCCTTTGAATGTAGAATAAGAAGTATAATGATAATTTCTATGATTGCCAGTGAACCTTGCCAGTGAGCCTTACGAGGGCCATTGTGCGCTGTTGGGTAGGTTTTTTGCGTGCCTTAAATACGAATTTATCTCAGCTTCCGGTTTACGTTCTTTTATGGTGTCATTTGCGGGTTTGATTTTTTTTATGAAGTGAGAATAAATAGCAGCGGCTGCTCGTTTTGGTATATCTTTGAAATTCACTGCTAAAGAATTAGATACTGCGTTACTTGAAACAATGCATGAGGGGAATGAAAAATTCTCACTTCATCGGGAAGTCTCCAAGCATTGCCTTTAAGCGTGTTAACTGAAGCCTAGTGATCTTGCTGATTTTATGCCTTGTGTTGCAAGGTGTGGGGAATTAGCGCATGCCGTTGACATTTCTCTGTACTCGTTCATTATCAGCCATGCCAGCTGCAGTAGTATGTTATTGTGGTGTTTTTATACGCTTCATCTTGTGTTCTGTTCGATCTCTTTTGTGGGGAGCTGCCTTATTTGTACAACCGTCTTCTGAAGCGAGTGCCTTCGTTCTCACTTTCCTCGATCCACCTCCTTAGAAATTTAGTCTAGCTCTTCTGTTTTCTGTACACAGAAATGCACACCGAGAAGCGAAATTTTACGTCCATCTGTGCCTTTAAAAAGTAAGAGTAGCTCAAAGTAACCATAGAATTAGGCTCTCAATTTTTCCATTGTGACTTATAAATAGCTGGTGTGACTTCTTTTGCGGGCCAAGTAATTAGAACATCTTATCCCCTCAGGGGGATACAGGTATTGTATCTATGGGAACTAGCGCTCCCAGGGGGACTATGTGAGGGCCCGAGCTAAAGGTTAGGTAGGCTTCCTTTTGTTGTAATAAAATAGGTTTTTGTTTTGTTACGGACCATCTTTTTTCGGTTCACTGCTGTCCTGTTTTTCAGCACCGACTACTTTCTTCTTCAACTTTTTTCGTGTTTCATGAACTTCTTTCCTAGCTTACTGTTTCTGTGCACCTAGTGCATAGATTCCGCGTTCCCTCAACTCCATACTAAATGGTGCCTTCCTCTTTCCTCTCTTGGAACATCTTTGTCGTGGTTAAGGGAGGCTAAAACTTTCTTACATAATAATAATAGAACATCTTATCTGTTCTATTTTGTTTTTGCTCTCTCATGGATACCACCGATATTCCTTCCCATCGCTCGAACGTGAACATTTTCCTGCTCTGTGATTGTCCTGTGATATTTAAATGATTCGCAGTTGATGCTAACGCGTGTGTGTGTGTATGTAATAGTGTCCCCATAATGTGCAAGTCCGTTGAAAAGCTTTACTTAGAAAATGCGCTCAACTTGTTAATTACTTGACAAGTTGATTTTTTGACATTTGTTAGCGCTCCCAGGGGGACAATATGAGGGCCCGAGCTAAAGGTTAGGTAGGCTTTCATTTTTGTTAAAATAACATAGGATTTTGTTTTGTTACGGATCATCTTTTTTTCGGTTCACTGCTGTCCTGCTTTTTCAGCACCTACTACTCTCTTCTTCAACTTTGATCTTGTTTCATGAACTTCTTTCTCATCTTACTGTTTCTATGCCCTTTCTGCATAGATTCCGCGTTCTCTTAACTACATACTAAATGGTGCCTTCTTCCTTCCTCTCTTTGGATCTAATTTGTTGAGGATAGAGAGGCTTAAACTAACTAATAATCTATAATAATCAATCTGTTGACATTTGTTGACAAGTAATAAGTTTTTCTTTATAATTGCACAATCTATTAACCTAATAATATCCGTTGTGTGTTCATTTATATATCTGTTTGGTGTCCGCTTACATAGGATGTCTGAGTGTGCGGTATCATGGATACCGAACATCTCAGTGTAACATTGAAAGATGATCCTTCAATGCATTGATATGTTGTATATTTTTATCAGGATAGCTTCGGTTAGGGTAGGTTAGGACAGGAAAAGTTGAGTAATATTGACGGAATTTTTTCACGGGTCCACCTAGCTTAACGATGACATTGTCCATGGAATTTCCACGGATCCTGCTACTCCCTAAAAATGCCCTTGCTTTATTTGTTTGGAGTCCGCTTCTTCCATTTCTCTGTCACGCTCATAAATGTAGCCATAACGACCGTATCTGTGATGTGTACCCGTGTTGTCACGGGTACAGTTATGATAAATATATTTGTTAGTCATCCACGTCTGGAAAATTTGTTCAAGAAAGGTATTGAATCCCGTCATTTTTGGCGGGCCGTGCACACTAGTATACCTTATAATCGCATGTGTTGCTGTTAGAGTATTTTTACATTACAGCAGAGGTTAAAGGTTGAATTTAAGCATGTATATCCTGAACATAATAGGCTGAGCGCGTACAGTAGTCCGTCACGTATGAAATAAGATTGAGTTTTTAAAAAAACGCTCTACATTTTCTGTCAGTTTAGTCCTTGCTTTGGGGGCTGCCAGTATCCTTTTGTATGCATGAATGGTTGTCGTTTTATCTCCCAGGTGGAATGTGTGAGGACCCGAGGTAAAAGTTAGGTAGGCCGTTTTTTGTTGAAACAGAAGTCCTTCCGTTTTTGTTTTGTTTTGCTACGGACCATCTTTCTTGGTTCACTGCTGCCCTATTTTTCAGCATCTACAACTTTCTTTTTCAACGTTCATCTTGTTTCATAAACTTCTATCTTAACTTACTGTTTCCATGCGCTTTGTGCATAGATTTCAAGATCCCTTAACTCCGTATGAAATGGAGCCTTCTTCCTTCTTCTTTTTTGAACTGCCTTTGTTGCAGTTAGGGAGGCTTAAACTAACATAATCAAATCTGAGATATTTTCGCCTCCTGGCATGAAAGTCGCGTCGTGGCATGATGTACTGTATTAGTGTCGAGTAATAACGCCAAAAACCCACTTTACAACCATTTTCTTGCAGGAAGGAATTGATATAGTACACTAATTTTATTTTATATTTTAATGCTTTGTTGTTAATGTGAAATGAGCCTTGACATAATAAACTGCTTACGGAACGAAGTTTTTAAAACACTGAATAGAAAAAATAACTTTTGAGTTATTACTTCAAAAACTTGGAAGTTTTCCATAGCCCACAGTAGAGCAGCAAATGGTCAAATGATGAAATACTAATAAGAAGAATGTACCACTTCGATGACGCAAGGGCAAGCCGGCGAGAGAGCGGTCTTCATTGTGACGACTGAAGTGCGCTCTGAGCGTTTTTCACAATGTGGCTGGTCCGGAGCTGATAGTGATCACCACACCTGAGGTCAGATCCAGGTATTTTTTTTCGTAGGCAGTCGCGTGTTTTCCCTACGCTGTTTCCATCTGGAGAAAATAGTTAAAAAGATGAATGCAATCACATCGCGTGATAGTTTTGGTACATAAATCTCATTAATTTGTTGTTTATATGCATAATCAGTGAAATTGGTGTTGAAGTCCGACGTTCTCAATCGACGAAAGCAATGTGGTATGTTATAAGACTGCACATTATTCCATGATGAACTGTTCTTAACCTCCAAAATTTCCCAACTCTTGATATTTTCTCTGGTGTCGAGGTATGTTTTAAGTGCATTGAGCTACTTATAAAAATTTTAATCAAATGGAGATATTTCAGATAGTTCCACAGCGTGTCGCTCCCATGGGGAAATGTGAGATCTCGAGCTGAGAGTTAGGTAAACCTTTTCGTTGAAATGCGGTGAGATAGTTTTTTTGTTTCGGTTCCCTGTTTTGTTTTTCGAACCCTATTACTTTCTTCTTTAGCTTTTATCTCATTTCTTAAATTTCATTGTTAATTTACTGGTTCTGTGTGAAGAGAATCAGTTGATGGAACACACCTTTCAAGATGGTCAATTTTCTCTCGTCTGACGGTGTAAAATATCGCAAGTTACTCACCTGATCGAGTTTCAAAAGCTCTTTTTTGAGGATTTTGCCAGCGGCATTGCGTGGGAGGGCGTCCATGAAATGGATGCCTCCCGTGAGGTGCTTGTAACGGGCGCAGTACTTGGCTATGTGGTCGTGGATCTGAAATCAAGGTTGTGCATTCAATTATTGAATCACCTCATTTGCATGAATATGTCTTAAATTTAGCTAGACGCATTTCAACTAAGTGAAGAATCGATGACCCAAGTAGGCTGTCACGAGACGTTTGCTACAACGTCGCCGCATGAGGGATTTCAACCTCGGCTCAGAAAAAGGGGAAAAGGAAAATAACAGATCTAAAAACCACAGGAAAACGTAATACACAACAGAGGAAAGTAGAAAAAGGGAGTTTCTGTTCTGTTCGCGCTAACACCATGCGACGCGACGCGCGAGCGGCGAAATAACTACACTCATCAAGCGCTGTCAGCAAAGTGTCTAGTATAAACTGTAATGAAATTATTTCACCACGTGTTTTGTACCTTGCGGGTAGTGTTGTACGGTATGTAGCGCTCCGTTACAACGACCGCCTGGCTTAAGCTAGTCGGAAACCAATGACAATTACGGCGTCCTAGTGGTGAGGCACTTAGCTGACTAGTTTCTCTTCATAACGACGACACCGAATTTATTTCTAACGAAAACGCTTGTAGCAAATATTCATTTTTTCTTCATGCAGCGATTGAAGGGATTCCATTAATCGTACTTTAATATTCAGTGTTATTATATCGAATAAAGTCGCGCTGACACTAAGAATGGTCCAATCACACATTGATGAGAGAGAACCTTTGTATATAACTGTATGTGCCTTTGTTATTATCGTTAATAAAACATGGTTTAACAGTTAGACAAATCAATACTCCAAAAGTGATGAATAATACTCTATTAATGTCAGTATTAAAAATAAATAAATACTTGCAAAGTACATTCACCTCTCCGAATACCGACTGCATTGACTTAAAGTAGGAGTCAACTGTGCTAGACTTGATTCTCTTGCAAGAACTTCCCTCGATCAAGATGGGGCGTTTCTAGAACTTTTTTTCTTACGTCACAATTATTCTGCTCGGTCATTGGCCAATTGCCGATGATGTCAATATCCTCACAGCTGATATATCTTTTCCAGTAAAATATCTGTGGCAGGGAGACCCGAACGGTTCAATCAGACTATAGGCAAGCAGGGAACATCTTAAACAATTATACACTGGTAGCAGTTTAACAACACTGCTCCGAAATCCTATGTAAAGTGTTATTCTATTATCTATTTGATTGCAGCGCTGTAGCGGCAGAACGTCGTATCGCTACTTAAATATGAAGCGACCCCTTAAATATTTAAACAACGTACTGCTACATAATTTGAAATGTAGCGCCGCTACCGTATCCGCTAAAATGTAGCGTGCTCTACATGTAGCACACTCCTGCCCCACCTCTGCTGAGTTTCCAAGATGCGTTGATTAATAAAAAAAAATATTTGACGTATTTAATAGAAACTAATGTTTTTCACAACGTAGCAGATTCAAACTAGCATTTTAGAGCTAGAGGCCTTCAGCTAATCGTGAGAAGAATGTCAAAGCGAAATAAAACTGAAAAATTTGTGTTATATCACAATATTTCGAGAACAACTTGAGAGGTCGTTTAGTTTTATTTTCTGTGAATACAGATCACTTGAAGCATCCACTTGCTCAAGCGTCTCGATCATGTAAAAATATTTAATTTCTAATGAGCTCAAGTTTCTACTTAACCTCCGTTGAACTTGAAAGACATCACAATACCCTCAAGATGACAGGCGTCTTCATAGAAAGGAGTTTGGCCGTAATTATGTATAACACGTAAAAACAAATTAGATGCGTTTCTTATTTAACATTGATCAGGCATATTTATTTAGCCTGAAATAATTATTTGATTATTTGATCATATTACTTTTCCATCGGTAGCATTTTACTCCAGTCAAAATGTTAACTTTCTCCAGCTAAATTTTATCACATTGTACGTGTTCTCGCCTCGAAAATAGTGCCTTAATTGCTCCTAAAAATGGAAGGGAATAATTCTAATTGTTGATTATAAACGGTAAGACGTCACCGAGTGGCTTTATTTCAGTTATGGTCTCCACAAATTTTTTCATATTGTTTATAAGATAGCGTTTCTGTGATTATCATAAATTCTGCCACACTAAGACATTTGAAAAAGCTAGTTCAATTTTTACGCGCGAGATTTTGCAACGAACTCAAATACTTTCCATCTCTATATTTGTGCAATTGTTTTATTATAAAGTAAACAGTGCTTTTCAGGATAGTTCTCCTACGGCGTAAACATTGTTAAAAAATAAATTAACAAGTCTCAGTGTCATAGTCCAATCGGAAAAAGTAAAGCAACTGCCAATTTCATAAACATTGTATGTACTAAGCCATATCTGGTCACTGTACTGCTAATTTCACTACGCAATTTTTCTAGGAATAGAACTGAAAGCATTACCATCATTCGACAGACTATTCAAACGCTCACCAGATCCGTAGGAAATGAGTGACTACATTTCTCGCTACCAATCTACCGCGCTTAACACAGTACAGATACAACTCTTTTCATTTTGAATAAACTGAAGCATGACAAATTTAAAACAATTAAGGGGGTCATCCCAAGATTTTGATCATTTTAATCCAATTCGTTTGAAATTTGGCCAGTATATGTATTTCTTGAAAGTAAACTTTTTTACTCCTGTAACTTTTTTGATTTAGGCCTTATTTTTTTACGAAAAATTAGTTTTTTAGTACATTTTTACGGATATTTCTAAAGAGGACTCGTCATTGAGTTTTGATGCTAGAACAAAACTAAACACAATTTTTGAATCCTTGGAGCATTTCTAACAAAAGTACTGAAGAAAATTTTAACATTTGAAACTTTTTTATATATATATGCGATATTTTATCACTAAATCAAATATACACAAATTTTTGGTTTTGAAACTGAAAAAAAAAATGGGTAAAATTTTGAGGTTTGCTTCCGTACTTTTGTTAGAAATGTTCCAGGGATTTTAAAACTGTCTTTCGTTTTGTTCTAGCATAAAAACTCAATAACTAGTCCTCTTTTGAATGTTGAAAGAGGTTTTGGGTATAAGCTAAAAAAAATTTTTTGTTGAAGTGTAATGTAATGATCCGTAGATGCCTTCATTATTAATGGACAATTTATGTAATTTGATGCTTTTTTCATTTTTATTCCGAAAATCTCCATGCATAACTCCATAAACACACTGTGAATTGTAATTTACCCCAAAAAATAATATTTTTTCGTAAAAATTAGAAAATCTTATATTTATAGTCAGTTTTTTATGAAATTTCATTATTATATGTAACTTTTGAAAAAAAACACAATTTCTTATATTAATTTTTTCGATTCAGGCTTCAGTTTTTAAAAAAAATTAGACATATTGGTTTTTAGTTCATTTTTATTGATATTTCAAAAGAATAGAAGTCATTGAGTTTTTATGTTAGACCAAATCAAAGACAGTTTTAGAACTCTTAAAGCATTGTAAACTAAGGGACGGTTTCAAATTTTCCATTTCCCGTTTTGTTTTCTTTTTATATGGAGTCTGTCAAAATGGGGTCGAAAATTAAACATTTTTGCTCCCCTTACCCCAACCCCCTCCCCCCTGGGGGATCTAATGTCCGTAGCTCCATAAAATTTTAGGACCGAATAGTCCACCACCTAAGGGTCCTTTTACAGCGAAAACATAGAAAATACTCATCGGACCGACAGGGGCCTGGGATGACCCCCTTAAATGCGTGAAGCTCAGCGGCATCGTTTGAGAGTATATTTCTTTCGAGAACCTTTGCTTTGTCTACTCGAAAATTTTTTAGTCCATTCGTACCTTTTTCTCCTCCAGCGGGGCGGAAGTTTTGACATAAGCCCGAGGCGCCTCCCCGGTTTTGTCATGTGGGACTCCCACGACGCCCACCTCCACCACCTCTGGGATCCTTAGTATAACTTCCTCCAGCTCACTGGGAGATACCTTCAGGGGAAAATAAACTATCTGAACGCAAAAAATCACACACATGGAGGCACAACCATTACTTTTTTCAACTGATGAATATATATCCTGAATTTATTCGAAAAAGGCAAAATGAAATTAGATTACTGATCATACTTGAATCGTCGTATGCTCAACGTCAATGAAATAGAACCGATGATCGAGAATAACAGGTCAGAGTAGTCCAAAGAATATAAGTGCAGTAATTTTTATTTAAAATTTTCAAGTAAAAATAGCATTCGTAGTAGCACTACTTGAAGCCCTCACGAAATGAAATATATTGTAACATTATTACTTGATGCAAAGCTGAACTGTCGCAAAGATTGCGCGAGGTGGAGCCTGCAAACAATCCCTGAATAAATTAAAGGAAGGGTAGAATGATTAGCAAAATATGCGTTTATTTAAGACTACCATAAGATACATATGACTGGTCATTTGGAAATTGTAACGAATGTAATTTAGTAAATTTTCGAACAAAAACATTTTTACCATCAAGCCGATCAAGCAAATTTGTGCTTTGAACTTTCACGATAGATTTTCAAGGAAAACATTTTTCACGGTAAATATCAGAGAGGAACTTATTTTGACTCTGCGAATACCAAAATCACAATAAAGATAGCATGTACCTGCAAATAATAATTTAAAAAACCTCAACCTTAGCCCTGGTGAAATGATTGTGGTGATTACAAAAAATTGAACCAATTGGAATTAGGAGAAAACATCACAGCAAAGATAAATTGAGATTGAAGCTTACAAAAAAATGATTCTAAATTTTAAAATTACAAACAAGAGCTCAACGTATCAAGTTGTAAAAAAATGAAATCGCCTCGCGATTCAGAAATAATTTGCGGTTCACCGTAAAATAGAAGTTCCGCGTCTACATATTCTTAATCTTTCAATTGGCACAAATATTTTCATGCAATCGGTATCTCTTATTCTAAATGTGAAAACACTCGTCGCTAATTTATGACGGTCATACCTGCAGAGCGTTGACTTTGATGAGCTCCTTGGTGCGGTCAACAACTTTTATGTAGCCATCCTTGTCAAAATTGCCGACGTCCCCCGAATGATACCACCCATCCTCATCGATGGCGGCCCTCGTGCTGCTGGGATTGTTGTGGTATCCACTCATCATCTACGGAGAACGTGTAATGAGCTCATTTATAGCGAAAATGAACACAGTTATAGATACGTCAGGAAGTTACCATAGTGTACCCCTCACCCATATCAATTCCACGAGTGCTGTCAGTCTCTTGGCGATGAATAAAATGTATTCAGGTATATATAGGCTTCTGGTAATAGTGTTAAATATTCTATTGGTCCAGTTCACTCGATGTCTTCATACATTCCGTAGTTCCAATACAGCTATGCCACCAACTAATTGTGAAAGTGTACCTAACCGTAGGAACGAAGATTAGAATAGGTGTTAGTTTAAGCCTCTCTAACCGCAGCAATGGGGTTCCGAAAAGAGGATGGCCTCATTTAGTATAGAATTATGCGAACGCAGAATATATGAAAAAGGTGCAAAAAAGCAGTAAGTTTAGAAGGAAGTTCTCGAAACAAGGTAAAAGTTGTAGATGAAATAGTAGGTGCTGAAAAATAGGACAGCAGTGAGCCGAAAAAAGATGGTCGGTAATAAAATAATCAAAAAATCTATTCCATTACAACAAAGGGAGGCTACCTAACCTTTAGCTCGGGACCTCACATATTTCTCAGGGATATCAATGGAACGGTACGATTAAATATTTTCTTTTACACAATGCCTTTAGGTTTAGGTCATTTGGAACTTTTCATACTCTAAGCTAATCCCCGTAAAAATAATAAACCTAGCAAACCTTCATTGAAAACTTCTTTCTCGATTCTTAAAACGTTAATAAATTTTACTGTGGAACGGCTTTCTTATGACTAAATATTTTTCGATTAAAATTAATAGGCAATTCCCCGCATAGACAATCGAGCAGCCGACGCGGTTACGATAATGCAATACTTGGTGGAGCGCTGATTCCCAAAGCTGGAGTACGCTGAATCTCACCAAAGTAATGGTGCTTGGTGCTAGTTCAGAAACCGATCTGCCTTCGTGAAATTAATTGGATAGGCTGTCTACTTTGAAGACAGGAACAATAGGGGACATAATAGAGTGAATTTTTATACATATATGAGTGCTATTCGTTTTGTTTTTGAAATTCACCCGTAGAACTCGACTTTAATGTAAATCAAAATTATTATTTTTATTTGAATAGATCAAATCCTAACATACCTGATCTAGCCCATTCTTTGCTAACATAATATATCCTAAACCAATCTGTATAAACCGTATCTCAGTGAAAATCTACTTCCAAACTAGCACCCATTGCTTAGAGTATACAGCATATCACGCCATCACAGGGTTATAACACAATATAGATAACCTACTCCTAGGCCTGAAGTTCTGAACTGATTTCAACTCAGCTTAGTTGATTTCCAGGACACAACTACATTTCACTCAATAGTTTGGTTACTGTAATATAGTGTACAGTGATCACCCTCAGAGCTATCTCGGATACTAATCATCATAGAGGTCTGAAATTTTGTATGTGTATAGTTGACTTCAAAACAAATCAAAGTTACTCCATGTACAACTTTTCTTTGCATAAAAAACGACCCAGCTGAACAACTTTCATTTTAGGGGTAAATGCAAAACACAACTCCTGTGCAGGCCCAACGCTCCGAAAACTTTCCATGTACAGAGAAGAGACTGAGCTCATTTAAATGAGAAAAGCATGCTTTAAAATCTTACTGAAGAGTTTTAGTATGGATATTATAATATAGAAGTTATAAATTAATAAAAAAATTTGTTACAAAAACTGTTATTCTTCGAATTTGTTCATTTTTGTTCAGCTATCATTTGTTTTCTAATTTACGTATATAAAAACCTTACTATATGACTTTAGAACTGCCATTCATTTTGAAATGAGCGTAGCCCCGTCTCTCCACGCCAAAAAGTGACGGAGGAGTAGGCTTTCAAGCACCAACAAACTGAAGTGTTCAGGGAAGCTCATGAAAGCCCAAATTGATTGATATTTTGAACTTAAAAAGGTCCTGGGTTCGGTTCAGTGAGGAGGAGTGGGTGCGTGTACAGCTTTAATATTTACAGGGCATATTCTACACACGTAATGGTCTTTTCGGTGAAAAAATTTGAAAATTTTTGTTTTCAGTGTCTGATTGTGATCGATTCCCTCAACATGAGATCGTTGGACGCACATGTATGTATGTACGTCCAGCGGCTGCGAACCTGGTAAACCAACCCGCAATCAAATCTTTGAGCGTTTTCGGTTTCATAAGCGGAACCAGAAACAAGGGGAAAGCATTGCTGATTTTGTGGCTGGCTCGAAGGCACTTTCCACTACTTGTCATTTCAAACAAGGTGTACTAAAAGAAACACTGCTGGATAGGTTTGTGCAAGGCATAGCCAGTAGTGAAATTCAAGGTATTTTGCTGAATGAAGCAGGCCTAACATGGCAAAAAGCGGAAGATCTGGCCACAGCCAAAGAAACAACACCGAGAGGAGCTGTAGTGATGTGACAACCAAATGCTAATTTAGCTGTTGCAGGTTAGATTAAAATGCAGCTAGTTGCTGTCAAGCCTCAAAGCAAGACTCAGGCCCAAGCTAGCCCCAAATCAGCATGCAGTGGCTGTTATAATCTACACTGGAGTAGAGACTCCTGCTATAAGGACAGTGTTTGTCATGGTTGTGGCCCAAAAGGGTCACCTTAAAAAATTTGCAACAAATTAAGAAATCAAAAACCTTCTAAAGGAAACAAAAATAATTTTGTGCATGCAAGAAAAAAGGGGATTGAAAATTACCCTAACCCTAGTAAAACTGTCAATGCAACCAGTGCAGATTACCCAGCAACCAACTAGGGTTGCTACGGAGAGTATTTTTTTCAGTGGCAGGGGAATGTAAACCCACAATTAAAGCCCAAATGTTGCTAAACGACATTCCCCTAGAAATGGAAGTAGACACTGAGGCAGTTAAGTCAATTATTTCCAAAGCTACCTACAATAGGCTGCCCACCACGGCAAGAGTCGAGCTGAGACCTTCCGATATTAAGCTCCGGACGTATGGTGGGGCTGAACTAGTAGTTTGTGGAGAAATTAGGACAAGAATCCAGAATGAGAGTAGTGGTAGGGCCCCTCAGCTAGCAACTATTGTACTTGTAGAGAGGGAGGGACGAGTATTGCTAGGTAAAGACCTGATTGATTCCCTCGGGTTAACTATAGAAGCAGGCAGCGTGCATAAGCTTGCTACTCAACAAGAAGGGCTGGTACAGGAATTTCTCAGCCTCTTCCAATCGGGCCTCGGCTGCTTTAAGGGAAGAACTCTCAAAATTGAGGTTGACCCTACTGTTATCCCATAGTTTAGCAAGGCTTAGACTGTTCCCTACTCACTAATGTCTGAGGTGGAGGTCGAACCAGGTAGATTGGTTCAGGAAGGTATTCATACTTTTGTGCAGTACTCTAGATAGGCAGCAGCCATTGTACTCGTGCTTAAGTCTGATCAGAGCATCTGCATTTGTTGTGATAACAAGTTAACTGCGAACCGAGCTGCTAGATTAGACACTAAAGTTAAAGAATTATTTAGCAGGCTAGTAGGAGGAGTTGTAGACTCTTAGCTAGACATGTTTCAGGCTTATGCTCAGTTACCCCTGAATGAGAAATCCATAGAGTTGACAGTCATCAACACCCAAATAGGTCTGTTTACCTACCATAGACTGAGTTGTGGCATTGCTTTTGCGCCTGGAATTTTTCAACGGGCAATGAAGGGACTATCACAGGGCCTTCCAGACGTTTTCTGCTACTTGTATGATATTTAAGTGAGTACTGCTAATGAGCAAGAATACTCTAAGCGTCTCCATCAAGTCCTGAAGAAACTGCAAGGGGCAGGACCAAAGTTGAGGATAGATAAGTGTAGCATTGGAGTGTCACAGGTATCCTACCAGGGATATCAAATCGATAAGGATGGATTGCACTCCACTTCGAAGATAATAATAGCAATCCAGTATGCGCTTGTCTCCACAAGTGTGTCTCTGCAGTTTCAAGCCTATTTGGGACGGCTAAATTTCTATAGACGGTTCTTGACGTCTTCTGCAACTGTATTAGAACCTATGAATGCGTTACTGAGGGACAAAACCAATTTAAGTGGGATGCAGGTCAAGAGAGGGCTTTCTAAAAATCTAAACAAGCCATCCTAAACTCTCAGACCCTAATTCATTTTGACCCAGCCTACTCATGGTGGTAGCGGCCAACAGTAGTGCATATGGTGTGGGTTTCTATTTAAGGAGACAGGTGTGTAATATAGTATAAAATCTAAGTTACTAGTTAGAGACATTTTTGCCAACACCGCAAGTTGTGAGAACGCGCGTCCAGTTTCTCTCGTGTCTTGGTGGCGTCAACTGTGTATGGAGACTAAAAGTATACCACAAAGAAGGTGAAGGTTAGACTACCTCTTTCTAAAAACTACTAATTATTTCTGTCTATTCTAACTATACTTTCCATAATTCCAGCTCCTCTCTTTTCTCTATTGGCCACAACCTAGTTTAAGAGTGTTTCGAGCAAAGAAAACTTTTTGAGAGACGAGTCCATTATAAACCCATATACAGGGTGTTGGAAAATTTAGTGCAAATATTGTAACAAGTAGTCTTCATAGCCGTACACTGGGGTGTATTTTTTGGTAAAATTCAGTTTTTTGAAAAAAGTTACAGCCCTTTTATTCTTCATTCCAAAAAAAATACAATTTTCGCTGTAGAAAATTCATTTTTAACCGATTTTGATGGAAATTGGTAACAAAGTAAACCTTTCAATACTCTATGCGCACATGCTGTCTAAATTTAATGAAGTGTAAAATAACTAGGAAAATGACGTTCAAATTCAAAATAGGCTACACAAATTAATAGTCACAATTGTAAAAAAAAACGAGAAAACAAAGTTGCAAACCTATTTCAAGGTTTCGGCATTGTGCGTTACCCACATGTGTATGCCACATCGGTCCAATTTTTTATGTCGTCAATCCAAACGTGCACAATTTGCGCTGCAGTAGAGTGTATTTCCCGCCTTATGTTTTTTGCTATCTCGTTTCAAAAATTTTGTTTTGTCAAGATCATCCACGCGTTCATTAGCATATTTAAATAAATTGATTTGAAGAGTAATGCTGGTTGGTTCCGTTTCCCGTGTTGATCTGAAATATTGAGGTAGACACCTAAATGCACACCATCGCGACTCCGGCTGTTCTATTTTCCCACGTATTCTGTCCTTTCTCCTCCTATGATATTTCCTCTCTTTAATTTCCCTTTCCTCATCGACTATCGAGGTTTCAATCTTTCTATCGTAACAAGAGGTAACCTTGTTTCGTGACACTGGTGAACTTAAATCAGTTTTTCTCCTGGTAAATTCACTTAATCAGTACTTTTTGTCATGCATCACATCATCTGAAAGTTCTTGAAATACGCTTTCATCGTAGATTTTTTGTTTTTTACAAGTGTGACTATAAATTTGTGTAGCTTATTTTGAACGTTGTTTTCCCAGTTATTTTACACGTTTTTCAAGTTTTGACAGCATATGCACAGAGAGCATTGAAAGATTTACTTTGTTACCAATTTGCATCAAAATCTGTTGACCAGTGATTTTTTTACAGCGAAAATTGTTTTTGGAATTAAAATTAAAAACGCTAACTTTTTAAAAAAACAGAATTTTGCCCCAAAAATTGCACCACAGTGTACGGCTATGATGACTTTACCTGTGATTAAAATATTTGCTCTGAATTTTCCAACACCCTATATATATGTAATACTGCTATGCCATGCCATACTATGTACTATATCATTAATATGACTGCTATGCTATAGTAGCTGTGTAAGAGCTACCCACTGTAGGTCCCTTTAGACAAATTTCTCCAGTTTGGTGTGGCTCCAGAGTCTCTCCAGTCTCCACATCCACAATTTTTGCTTTTATCTTCGGCAACAGCTGACCAGTGAACCCCAATCGAGTCTCGTAGACTGAATCTTGAGCCACTCCCAGCATCTCCGTCATGCCATACCCTAGGACAAACGTAACCGAGACGTGAAAAAAAGTTCTAAATAGAGCTAACATAAACACTTTAATAAATTTACATGTTCGTAAAAAAATTTTACACAAACACTACTGATATTATAAAAACTTCTAAATAGAGCTAACGTCAACCATTTGATGACCGTGTATGGTAGGTGCGGAGGTGAACAGACGCTCCGCGTGAACGCGGCGTCAAACATTTCAAAATGTGAGGGAATTTTTTTTTCCAAAACCCCAAACTCGAACTGAGTATCCGTGAATGTGCTTTCTACCTCACTGAATCGTGAAGCTGGAAAACAGTCATCAAGTACATTCAGTTGTGATCAATTTCATCGTGCAAAAACAGAATGGTGCTTTCTGTAAACTCTGTTTAGACTCGAAGGGTGTGTAACAGCCCTCTCTGCCGCCTCCCTCCATGGTGAATCGCAACACTCCCTCCTCCCTCTTCCGCATCCCCTTGTCACCCCCATTGGCGTGAAATAGAACAAGCTTACCACGAATACTAGCGTGGAAACAAAAAAAGACCCGATGCAGTAGCAGAGTTAAATTTTGTGAACACTAACATGAAATACAGTGATGAATTTTATGCAATTCTCATCTGTTATTGCAAAACAAGATTATGTTGAGTGTTTATGCATTTGAGTTGAGTGTCAATGAGTTTCTTTACATCGCCTGGCAGTTCATTTTCATCTCATTTTAAAGGCGATGTCACCTATGTCTCTTATTTTTCAAACCATTGTTACCAAAGTCGCATCAGAATGGAAATTGTACTTTGGCAAACTCGTATCTCGTGAAAATGAATTTCAGTGATCATGTTTTGTGAACGATTTTTCTGCTAATACAACCTGAACATTTAATATTCTAACGCATACTTTCGACTTATGAGGCATCAACATGAAAGTCGGTGGCCATGCGTATTTTTCCTTGTAGCGTTTTCCTAGTAGATACGATATAGGAATTGTTATGTGATACCACCAATCATTAACCAGTGTTTATGCTGGAAAATTCTCATCTGCACCAGCTTAACCCTATAACTCTATTGTGCGAAAATTCTAGTACAGTGTTGGATCAAAGAGGTTTACAAATATTAATTTTCAAAATTTTCAAAACGAAAAAATGGAATAGAAGTGTAGAAATTTCTAATTTCGTATCACCAATTTTTTTTATTAGAGGCTTTCATTCAGACAGCCATAATGTGAAGTAATCCACACAGATGACCGGGAATGAGACGATGACATTGATGCCTTCCAGCGGTACCACAGGGCCTCCGAAAATAGTGTCCATCAGCCACAACGCTGCCATCGCCAACTTGATGATTAGGGGCCATCCAATGTTTAGTACAAAAGATCTTATGAGAGGTACGTAACATCAGCCGGAATTTAAATTGTTCAATGCTTCTGATGAAGGCTATAATCAATCTGAAATAATTGAATTATTTGAAAAGGGGAATGGTGATATCGACGATTTCCTTGAAAATTTACCTATTAAATGGAACATAAAATCCAAAATTAAATATTTCCAAGATACAACTCCTAGTCCCGATCCAAGTGAGGTACATTCAAAAAAGAAAAATCTTTTCATTTTTGATGACAGCAACTGAAAGAGATCTAAGTCCAGCAGATAGCTTTAATTCCTGAGGAAGACATAATAACTGTAGTTCAATTTACTTATCACAAAATTATTATTTATTACCGAGACAAACAATTAGAATGAATGATAACGTTCTGATTCTTTTTGGGTTACACTTAACTGATATGAAGAACATTTGTACAGATATCATATCTCAGGACATGCCTTTTGAAAGATTTAATAAGTTTTGTTCTGAAACTTACAAAGAACCATAAAATTTTATCGTTATAAATAAAGACAGACATCCACCTCAAGGTGGGTATTTTAAAATTTTGCTAATTTATGTATTCCTAAAAACACTTCAGCGAATGTAATTATTCCTACACATAATACTAATAATAGTTTTTTCATTAGAGAAAGAATTTGAAATTTAGATCTAACAAGGAGTTGATCGTTTGTGTAAGTTATTTCTAGTTATAAAAAAGTCAAAGTCAATCGAGCAAAATTTCATTAGATTTTAAGAGTTTTTTTATGCGGTAATTGTGGAGAACTGTGCTTAAAACGACATTCTTCTTACTACTTCCATATTCAGGAACAATATACCTTGGAATGAAGAATTTCTCGTAACGCTCATTTACTTGCTCCACCGCCACGCCATGTTTTAAATTTTCATTAATGAAATCGAATCGTTTCTCCACCACTTGCATGTTGTTGGATAATTGGTTTGGCTATATCCTCTTGGGCGCCAAAAGTTAGATAGTTGTTTAGGCAGATCTACGTTGGGCGCCAGTTATAGATTATTTATTTTTGGCTGGCCCTTCTTGGGAGCCAGCGATAATAGTTTCCCTATTTTAGGGTTCTGAGGGCCGTAATTTCAGAGGCTTTTATTCCGGAGAATCTTCCTGATTTTTCAGGGATAGGAGAAAGTCAGGTTCTGCTGACTTAATTTTATCGAGTTGGGGATCGCCCACAGTTTTCAAGTTGCGAATTTATTCGGTAATTTTCGAGTCCGATCTGGTTACAAGGTTTGAAGACTTCAGCTGTTTTTCAAGCTTTCGAAATTGGAGCCGAAAACGAAATCGAGCTAAGGAGTTTTTCGCGCTGGTAATACAGGCTTCGAAAGTTAAGAACCGAAATGAAATTCAACCTATGAAATTTCTCTTTAGCTTTTCTTCTGAAAAGCTGTCGTCTTAGTTTTTCATTTCAAGTATTTCTTCTTAATTTTGCCATTGAAGTTTTCTTAGTTTTCAGTTCTTCTTTTTTAATCTTGCCATTGAAGTTTTTCTTTTTTAAATTTTGAAATCTGAGAAGGACATATGCTTCGCAAGTATCTGTGATACGCGAGTTCAATTTTTTGCGAGAGAATTATTTTCCCTCCCGTTAAAATTACGAGGCACTAGTCGGCATCTTTGACAATAGCCTGACACATGTCAATCATCATCCATGAAAATCGTTAATTGTCCTGGTGATTTGATGGACGATTACACTGCTGTAGTATGCGATTTGATGAACGGCTACATTGCTGTAGTATGCGATTTGATGGACGGCTACACTGCTGTAGTATGCGATTTGATGGACGGCTACACTGCTGTAGTATGCGATTTGATGGACGGCTAAACAGCTGTTGTTTGTGATTCGATGTACGACTGTAGCATGTAGTTCATACTGCGAATTCAGTGGAAAAAATTAATTTTGTTTTAATTTGCCTCCAGGACAATAAATTATCTTACATTCTCAACTCAGAAGATGATGTTATGTAAATGAATTCGAGTTAAAATCAAAACAAGAAATAAATTAAACATAGAACTGTAAAATACTCCCATTATAAAAATACTACCCTGCATCAAGTTTGAAATTCTTTACCTATTCTTAGAAGTTTTCAAGCCTGCCTACACATGAAACCTCACTTGTCCCTTGTCAATCTGAAACCTTACTTGTCAATCGCGTCTGAAATGATTTCTCACTTCTCAATTAAATGACCAAGTGAGAGCAATATTGTATCACAGTGTTGTTCCCTTAGAGCCATCCTATTCATTTTCTTGAATATAATGGTGAATGAGAACACGTTTAAAAGCTTTTACAGTAGTTAAATGGCCTTAAATTGTGTAAATCTAGGTCTCTTCCTGATCTCTCTTTTATCTTTTGTCGAGTGTCACCAAAGTTATCTGCTTCTTACACAGTATCAACACCGTAATGATTGACCTCAGTTCCCTGGATAAAGATAGCTTGCTGTTCCACTCTCGGCCTCACTCATGCCCTTACCTTGCATGAAGGTAGCCTGCTGCCCCACTCTTTGCATCACTCGTGCCCTCACCTTGCATGCAGGTAGTTTGCTGCCCCACTCTTTGCATCACTCGTGCCCTCACCTTGCATGAAGGTAGTTTGCTGCCCCACTCTTTGCATCACTCGTGCCCTCACCTTGCATGAAGGTAGTTTGCTGCCCCACTCTTTGCATCACTCGTGCCCTCACCTTGCATGCAGGTAGTTTGCTGCCCCACTCTTTGCATCACTCGTGCCCTCACCTTGCATGAAGGTAGTTTGCTGCCCCACTCTTTGCATCACTCGTGCCCTCACCTTGCATGAAGGTAGTCTGCTGCCCCACTCTTTGCATCACTCGTGCCCTCACCTTGCATGCAGGTAGTTTGCTGCCCCACTCTTTGCATCACTCGTGCCCTCACCTTGCATGCAGGTAGTTTGCTGCCCCACTCTTTGCATCACTCGTGCCCTCACCTTGCATGAAGGTAGTCTGCTGCCCCACTCTTTGCATCACTCGTGCCCTCACCTTGCATGAAGGTAGTTTGCTGCCCCACTCTTTGCATCACTCGTGCCCTCACCTTGCATGAAGGTAGTCTGCTGCCCCACTCTTTGCATCACTCGTGCCCTCACCTTGCATGAAGGTAGTTTGCTGCCCCACTCTTTGCATCACTCGTGCCCTCACCTTGCATGAAGGTAGTCTGCTGCCCCACTCTTTGCATGAATTGTTCCGCCGACGCCCGCGGGATGGGCGCCGCTCCTGTGAATATGACGTCGATGTGGGCGCAGTTGTCGGGGTTGAAATCATTATACGACAACGCGTAGTTCATCAACGCCGGCACCATTTGTATACTATTCACCTGAAATGTGAGCTCGTTTTACACATGGAAACATATTTGAGAGCATTCATAATTCGATGCTATTTCTTTCCCGTCATTTCATGGGACTCCTTAAAATGAAAATTACAAGAGTCATTTAGATGGAAACATGAATTCGAATGAGAATTTCAATTAATGTGAAGTTTCTCTCATTATAGCCATTTGACTTAACTGTTTGCCTGATGTTTTTCAGATAGAATGTCACTTAATCCCAACTTGAATGCATTTTTAAATGTCAACAGTATTGAATTTATTTAAGTAACATCAATGCATGCTTATTTAAAAAGATAATCATTATTTTAGGCGAAAATTCTTACAAGTTTAGTAATACTACCTCTAGGAGTTCTTAAATCAGTTTGCCACTTCGAGTGCGTTCGTGCATTTTTACTACATTTGTAAATGTATGAAACAATCATGGTCATCTTGATAACATTTATATATTAAAATACTGGTTAGATTAGGTCAATTAGTTCAAGCTTTCCTAGCCACAACGAAAATGTTTCAAATAGAGGAAGGAGGAAGGTACTGTTTAGTATAGAGTTATGAGAACGGGGAATCTACATATGTGCTCAAAGTGTGGTCCTACACAAGTTTTCTGTCCATATAAACAGGTAATAAGGAAGGAATTTTATAAAATAAGAAAAACGTCTAAAAAAGTCAGAGAGCTGGAAAACAGAACCGCAGTGATCCGAAAAAAAAAGATCTACCGTAACAGAAAGGATCTACCTTAACATATTCTATCTCTACGTACAAAATGAAAACCGACGTATGCAACTCTCAGTTCGGACCTCATATTTTTTCCTTAAGACTGCTCATTCCCACTGATACAACACTTATCCCCTCCTGAGGGGTCTATAACAATACAAAATTCCCAACCTTGTATTTAAAAACTTTTTCAAAAAAGTTTGTCGGGGAGAACCGGTTGATGTTGACGAGGCGTAAGCCCGCTCTCAGAGCACTTCCTCCGACGTTAATCAGACCGGTGACGTGAAAGAGCGGAAACCACTGCGTACAGCTCGCATCGGATGGATCTGGAGGACAGCAGAGACGCACAGTTGGTCTGTGTGTGAGGCGATAACGCTGTTGTTACATCAACTGGTCCATTGAGCGGTTGTAGCTACACTTTTGTCTGTGTCTGAGGCGATAACGCTCATGTTACATTTAATGATACTGTTAAATATTTAGTTTGGCTGTATCCTCTTGGGCGCCAAATGTTAAATATTTAGGGCGGCGGATCCACGTTGGGCGCCAGTTATAGGTTGTCTATTTTGGCTGGTCCTTCTTGGGAGCCAGCGATGATAGTTTCCCTATTTTAGGGTTCTGAGGGCCGTAATTTCAGAGGCTTTTATTCCGGAGAATCTTCCTGATTTTTCAGGGATAAGAGAAGAGTCAGGTTCTGCCGACTTAATTTTATTGAGTTGGGGATTGCCCACAGTTTTCAAGTTGCGAATATTATTCGGTAATTTTCGAGTCCGATCTGGTTACAAGGTTTGAAGATTTGAGCTGTTTTTCAAGCTTTCGAAATCGGAGCCGAAAACGAAATCGAGCTAAGGAGTTTTCGCACTGGTAATACAGGCTTCGAAAGTTAAGAGCCGAAATGAAATTCAAGCTATGAGCTAAAAGCTTCGAAGTTTTCAAGCCGATATAAAAATCAAGCTGTTTCCAAGTTTTTTTAGATGCCGAGCCGTTTTCTAAGCGTCGAATTTTAGTCGAGACGAAATCAAGCTAATGAGCTTTTCGCACTGATAAAACAGGCTTCGAAAGTTGAGCCGAAAATGAATTCAAGCTAGCGAAATTTTGGAATTCGCGATGGAAGTATGCTTCTCAAGTATCTGTGATACGAGAGTTTAGTTATGCGAGGAGAATTATTTTCCCTCCTATTAAATTACAAGGCACTTGTCGACATTCTTGCTTCTGGCCTAACAGATACCTACGATTAGTGGTAAGCTTTACAGAATGATCCTTTACTCAAGAAATAGTGCGATTTGTTTCGTAAATGCATCAAGTCTATAGATAGTTGTTATTATTGGAGTCATGACATCTTTACATATTCGAATATCGTTTGAACAGCGACAAGGGAGCGTACTTTTTTGAAAGTACGAAGCTACTTTTTTGAAGTACGTACCACCGATGGAAATACTGGTGAAAGTTTCTACCGCCTACATCGCCATCCAGTGACGAGTGTCTCGTACCACGAAAATGTTTTAATGCTTTTACCGCAACATATAGTGACCTCAAACTGGGTTGACGTACCTCTCATAAGATCTTTTGTACTAAACAATGGATGGCCCTTCATCAGCAAGGTGGCGATGGCAGCGTTGTGGCTGATGGACACTATTTTCGGAGGCCCTGTGGTACCGCTGGAAGGCATCAATGTCATCGTCTCATTCCCGGTCATCTGTGTGGATTACTTCACATTATCGCTGTCTGAATGAAAGCCTCTAATCAAGAAAAAAAATTGGTGATACGATATAAGAAATTTCTGCCCTTCTATTCCATTTTTTCGTTTTGAAAATTTTGAAAATTCATTTGTTAACCTTTTTGATCCAACACTAGACTAGAATTTTTGCACAATATAGTTATAGGGTTAAGCTGGTGCAGGTGAGAATTTTCCAGCATAAACACTGGTTAATGATTGGTGACATCACATCACAATTCCTATATCGTATCTACGAGAAAAACGCTACAACGGAAAATGCGTATGGCTAACGACTTTCATGCTGATGCCTCGAAAAGAACCGTATGAAATCGTGAAAGATATGTCCTCGTGGATAAATAAAGCATGTGCGTAGCTCGATGACCCGCCTCGAGATTCATCTCAAATGACCGTTGGATCATCACCAGGCATAGTTTGAATGTTTTGCCTTACATTTATCATATTGCCTTCTTCACCAATACGTCGCTGAGGGAACTCTAAGCTGTGGATATCAACTACAGCTTTCCACTTCCAAAAATACATTTTTGTGTCTTTGAAATTTTAACCACCTGGAATCTTATTCAGTTTAAATTGATTTAATTATGGAATCCAGTTCCTAAATATTCAATCGAGATTCTAGGTTACAACTTCAATTAAGTGTTTACCATCGCCATAACGCGTTTTTTCCTGAACATAACGAACACGCCTCAAAACAGTGATTTCACAAGGTGCACGGAAAAAGGGTGCGCTCGGCAGTCATCGGAGAGACGCCTCCGAGAGAGAGCGAGAGATTTACTGTGCGAGATCATACTGGTCGCAAATTCTGATGTTCCTTTTTCACAGTTCATCGCCTTTGGCGATGAACTCGCTCTAGTGCATAGTAGTTCCTTTGAATACAAATGAGTGCAAATCATCGCTATGTATCAGGAGATCCATTTTGATCTAGTATCATTTTTAAAACTTCACTTCGAAAGCGATCGACCTCCTCGAGTACTTAGTCAACGCCCAAAAATGGATTCCTTAGATAAGTCTACATTTTACTACATGTCCAATCAGCCCATCTCTCTCCCAAAAGCTTGGTGATACATAAATATTAGCGTTAATAGCGAAATGTGTAATCTTTCGTGTCTTTAATTCCCTTTGTAAGTTACGAGGAACGAAGGCGCAGATTGGAAAAGACGAGACAAAATTTACCAATGATACTAATGATACGAAAATGCACGTAGCCTTGAAAGTACGGCTCTGATAATGCACGCTTACCGAAGATAATAATTTTATCTTGTTTACCGAAGTGAATCATTCAATCATATTTAATAAATAATATATATAATATTGTATAAATAGAGTTTTACCTCACTGGCTGGTGGCATCGGATACCATATATCCTATTAAAGTGATTTCTAAAAGAAAATGATTCGGTTAAGATAAGATCGATTCCCATGTACAATACGACTTTGCATTAAAATAATTACGAAGAGTTCATAACAAAGATGCAGCGGTATGATCATCAAAATGAAACGCTATTACAAAGGTGACATTCGAATTCTAGAGTTAGGACTTATTGCAAATTACAATTTATGGAAGAACGATTAACAGGTGGCGTCAGAGAAATAATTTCGTCAGTGGAATAATATTGCTTACACATTTTATCGATATTACGCAATTTTTTATTGAGGTGCAGGACACTTGAAAGTTAATAAAGGTTTAGGAAAGTGAGGCCATCTATCTGAATCCTCACATTGATCCTCGAGAGAAGGATGTAAGACAACGTAAAATTCCTCAAACTGGCGAGCCAGTTTAATTTCTTGAAAGAAAAATTTTCCACGTGAAAAGATTGTGTTTTTCTGGACAGTTTCATAAGTTAACCAGCGTGATAAATATATGATTTACAAAATGTTGTCAAAATATATATTTGTGCAAACAAATGATCGAACTATGACCATGAGTGTTCGAACCATGAACTAGCTCGTTCATTGCAGAACCTATCTATTTTATTTTACGAATCGATTTTACAATCAGTTGTCCTTCAAGTGCGTAGTCGAGGTATACGCAGAGTAAAATAACGAGTGAAATGCTAGCGCAATTATCAGTCTAATTTTGAACTATTACTGATCCTTTGTGTATCTCCATTCTTTAGAATTGTTCTCCTTGCTTTGCGCAAAGCCTCTCGTCATTCCTCACCTGTAAAGGGTCAATAAACTCCACAGAAGAGTCGGCCAGTATGTCTTCCACCTGAGGCACGGTGCTCGAGCTGGATGGACCGATGGAGAAGAGAGGGAGATTGAGCCGGGCAGTTTTCAAAGCCTCCCGGACCACCGGCTCCAACGGACCAAAAAACACAACCATTCTTGCTCCGGTGTTCGATATCGAACGAGCCAGTTCCGCTGAAAAACATAGCTGCTAGAGTGCTAAATATTTTTTTCATCATATTGTAAAATATATATTATGTTTCGTCAGAGAAAAACATTGGCAAGGACAATTTTGATCCCCAAGTAAGATTGTAATGTTCACACACAAGTAGATATCGAGCAAACACGAGCCTAAACAATGAGCAGACTTAAAAGGTAGAGGTTCTGCATTAAAAGCCTCCTGAGTATAGGGTTAAAATCAAAATTTATTGATTTCATGGAAGCAATCAAAGGAACTCAAAGTTTCACAATGCATTTGAAGAGTATACATTTATTAAGTATTTATTCATTGCATTAAAGTACACATAATAGATACGAGACTAAAAACAACATTGAACGTACAGGGATTAGAAATTTATTTTAAGCTCTCAACTGCTTGGACTCTGATGCTTCCAGTACTTTAAAAATTAGTGGAGAAAATTTACTTTTTGTGATATTCTTAGTTAGTGCACGAATACCTACAACAAAATTAAAATTTTCTAGGCGATCTTGGTAACTGCATTTCTGCACGCTGTGCAGTGAGCTTCTATCTGAGGAATGTCTAATTTAAGCTCAGGATGAGATTTCACTCAGTTTTAACGAGATGGCTTTCGTAATGATGAATTTAGCACTTTTAAGCACAAATTTTTAAAAAACTTTTCCCGTAAAGTGCAATGCAAATAATTAACCCCTTAATACGACACTGTGCTATGAAATGTATTATGATTGTTACAGTTTCTCCAAATGCCAATTTCCGATGAGTACTTTTAATTAATTTAAAAAATTTTACCGGCTTTTAAAATAAACATCGCACAGAAAACTTATGTCCTCTTATTTTTTGATGATTGCTGGGCTGACATTTGTGAACGGATCACAAGATGCAAGAGAAAGATCAAAGAAAGACGGGGCATAAGACTGACAGATACAAGAGGAAGTTAACTCTTTTTACAAAATGAGACACCATAACCGACAAGTGAAAGAAACGAATGAGAAAAGTAATTTCTCTCTGTAGTGAAAAAAATACGAAATCAATGTAGAAAAGAAAAAACAGTTTGATTTTCAACGAAAGTGATAAATAAACTGTCATTGGTTTTTAAATGCTTAACATAAAGATCCTTAGTTGATATACACACATGGGTATCGTAATACACAGGTCTATAGTCAAAACAGATAATTGAGGGAATAGTTTGGAAAATGTATTCCCTTTGCTGCGTAATCTAGATATGAATACAAGTAGGACGAAATAAATTCGTAGCTATTTTCCTGGGAGTATTTTAGCTCGAAACAATTGTAGAAACTCAGAATGACGTGTTTTTTTTTGTTCTTAAGTTTCATTGTTGTTTGATGGATAGCAGCTTACAATTATTGTTGAAACGCAAACTGACGTGCTATTTTGGTTAAAAATCTTTTCAATGTTGAAGGGGTTTTGATACTCAGGGGAAGCTAGTTCCACAGTAAGGCGCCTGATATTGACAGAGCTTTCTACCTAATGTCAGATACGTTGTTTCTTCATTCGGCTTTTGGTTGGTTAGAATAGGAAAATGGCATTTTACGCTGTCACCGTTGCTCTGATGGAGATATAAAGAGGAAAATACGTATTGGGCTTTACGAATTTGGAAACTCTCTTGAATAGAGGTCCAGCCGAGTTTATACACGAGAAGGGTTGCGTGATCACTTTCCTTGAATTTACCTTTGCATACCACCTTGGCCGCAAAATTCATCCATTTTGGAACTCTCTTTGAAGATATTAGGGTATGTCTCTCCAAACCGCAATATTCAATACGTGATAATATTGAAGATTGAATGGCATATAATCTAGTTTTTTCATTTATCATGCTTTTTAAACGATGAAACAACGTTAAAGTTCCATAAATTTTGTTTAAAGTTTTCTCAACGTGAGATTTGAGACATGTTTTGATCGAACCATACGCGTGAATGTTTAATTTTTTCTTATGGATCAATTTTATCATTCCCTAACATAAGAGCAAAATTTGGAATTTTTTAAATTTCATCTTTGAAACTGAAAATAATGCATTGTATTTTTTCTCCATTCAGTTGGAGTCCGTTTCGGTCATCCCGTGATTTAAACTTAATCAATAGGGTTTCCGCTTGTTTTTGCGTTTGCAGGAATTCCGCCACAGAACTTGTCCTTGTAATTTGAACTTCATCTGCATACCTGGAGATTCGTGTGTTAGAAAGCATTTGAGGGAAAATAGTAATGAATGAAAATAGAAAACAATAGTGGACAAAGAATTGAACCTTGAGCCACAAAAAATTGTTCTGAATGAATGGAGACAATTCTTTATCTTAGTGGACTGCAAGAGATCGATTTGATGAGTTTTCAAACTACTGTGTCTACTCTAAGTTCAATATTTTTTGCAAAAGTCGCTCATATCCTACCCTATCGAACGTCTTGGAGATTGAGTAGCAAGCAGTAACAGTGTTATGTTATTTTGATCGATATCTTTGGATATTTTTTCAGTGATATTACGCAGAGCATCTTGAGTGCTATGTAGTGTTCCTTCAATAGGCATATTGATTTCGATGGAGTAAATTTGACTCATCCATGTGAGTGCCAGTTGATTTGTTATCATTTTCTCTAATATTCTAGATAGGACGAGCAAAACACTCATGGGCCTGTAGTTTGATTGTGCGTTGATATCACCAGTTTTATGTAACGGTAGAAGAAAGAATTGCTTCCATTGGTTGGAGAGCTTATTAGTTTCTATTTATGTATTAATTGTCAAAGGAAAAATTTGTGCTGTGACTGGGAAGCTGCCTTTGAAGTATTGAACGCTGATACCATCATGTCCGACTAGCTTGTGTTTTTCAATGAGTATAAAATTGTTCGTAACTCTGGTAGATTGATCTTATGTGGTTCCCACTTGACACCAGCCCTTAAAGGTGCAGTAGGGCACGAATATACCGTTGAAAGTTGATTTGGATTGGTTTTACAAACCTCATTGCAGACTTGAGTACTTATTATGAAAAGAAATGTAGAACATGGGGTACGCACAAATAGGTGTCGCATGAAATACAATTCAACAAATGAGTGCGAGTAGTGAAGGAAAATCGAGGTGTAGAGGAGTATGTGATGAGAATGGATTGGTGATTACTAGCGGCACACTCATGACCTCCTGCTGAAAGTTCAGAGGGATTATCAATTTGAAGAGGTTTCTTGCAATTTCATTGTTTAAGGAAAGAGAAGAGGATTAATACCCGAAATGTACCGGGATAGTAGTGCCAAGAAGTGCTAACATCATTTCATGATTGTAGAGAACATTAATTAATGTCGAAATTACTCGAAATATGGAGAAGATTACTTAATAAAATAGATTGACATCGGAAAACATTAGGAGTGAAGAATCAATGGAACGACTCTTCTAGATGTTAAAAGGAAATAGAATCCTTCTACATAATACAATAAAAGAGTGTAGGGAACTGCCCGCAAACATATAAAGGCTGTCCAGAAGATTAATGGCAATAACAGGCCCAAGAGAGAGAGAGAGAAAATATTGGCTCATTCTAGCATAAGAAAAGTGTAAGTATTGACATTAAATGTTACTGGGAGTGGCGAGAGGGTTGATGCCGGTGTAGACGCAGCCAGCAGCAATAGTGCCGTACACGACAGAGTTTGTGTCGATGGTGTTGGGGGTGAACAGAGCCACCACGTCACCTGGGCCCAGTCCCTCCCGGCGCAACAAGCCTCCCCAGCGGGCCATGTTGTCCCGGTACTGCCCGAAGGTCATCGTGCGACCCGTGTCGCTGCAAACCTGCACATCGCCAAATATGGTCACCAGTGAACCCTCAATGGAACAGGACGTTCGTCACTGTGTACGAAATACCGCGGCATTTATCTAGTAATCAGGCAGATCAGTGTACTCGGTCATCTGGCCCACCTCTGAGCAGAACTGTTGATTTAGGGATCAGGTAAATCAATTTACTCGGTGGTCAGGGACAGCACTGTGTTCTGAACAGAAGAGGGCGTTAATTTAGAGCTCAGATACATGAATTATATGGTCATCACAGTCACGAACAGAACAGAGGTTTTTTGACAGTGAAGCACATCAGTTTTCCTCGTTATCAGGTCAGCTGTATGTTCTGCATACGGAGAAGTGATGACTTATGGTGGACGGTAGTTTATGAAGTTTGAATCTGTAAATACTGTACAATGACGTCTCAAATTTGTTCACGTTGAGAAGGCTTGCACCTTTAAGGAAATATCTACTACAATGCATAGTTCATCCAGAAATTAGCAGTGCACACTAAGGAACAAATTTCTAGTATACATCAGTTTCATACAGTTTGAAACTTATATCTGGGAAAATTGAGGTCACAGATTCAAATATGCCACGAGTTATATTCTATCGGGTCAATTTTTCGTGCAGCGAGTTACCTCTCATTTACTACTACTGTCAATATATAGCTAGACCACCAGATACTACTGATAAAATTCTAAACTTGTACAAATTAATATAATTCAAAAGCCATAGAACACATGTAGAATTAATTTATAATTTCTTTTATTTAACTTGACAAACACATTGTGGATTCATTAGTGGCGTTGCGAATAATGATATTTATTCAGGCAGGAATTTCTGTTTAATGGACCATCTTGAATTTCGCTTCCCTGCGCAGTCTCGCCGAATGCTCAAGCAATAGTCGGCCAACATGTGAATGTTCCAGCGACTTTATTATTGATCTTCCATGATTCTGATATCCTGGTGAAAACGTTCAGCCTGCTCATCATTCCCAAAATTTGCCGGATATTATTCAATATGAATGTTCAAGAAATGAAACATAATGCTCATATTGTAACTTAACAGACGGAAACTTTTCCTTAAAGACTCAAGTAGCTTTTTGCCGCCATAGCCATGTGCTAGAGGTTCTGCCGCCGTGTGGCAGAGATCCGGGATCGAATCTCGGCGCAGGCAGTGGCGATTTTCTCTGTTGGGTATAGGAGAAAAATTCCAAGCACAATACCCCACTCTACCCAGGTGTCTGAAATGGGTACCGGTCTTGACCGGGGGAAAGCTTCATGGCGTCCTGGCGTTAGTTATAAGGCATTTGAAAATCCAATGTACAAGGTGATATGTATCAGGCTTGATTGGAAATAAAGCATCCGTAGATGCCTTCATTATTATTATTATTTTATATTCCTTTGATTTCCTGTTTCCAAGAAAGTTCCTTAGGACTGAAACAAATGCTCTCCATGCATGTTTCTCAACATCAGTCATAGATTTAGGGAAAGCTTGATCTTAAATCAGCTTCCTAATTTGAAGGCCGTTGAAAACATCTTGAGTATTTCTGTCGCTACACTGGGGAACGCGTCACGCAAATATTTGAAACAGTTTAGTATTTAGCTCCTGATAAACTGTTTCATAAGGCCTAGCTTGATATGAAAGGGTGGGAAAAAATTTTTTTCGTCTTTCACTGGGGGTTCATGAATGATTTTCTTTTCCCCAACAGTGTAGCTTTCCCTGACTGGTCATTCCTCAAACAATGTAAACAATTTATTGATCACAAGTGATACAGCAGTCAGTTGTTTCTCAAGTCTAATACTATGTGTGCATTTGTGTATTGCTACTTGTGGGCTTGAATAAGTTCAGCGACTTCTACGGTATCCTTTCATCAACGCTTTTTTTAGAAGTACAATTACATTTAACCTAGTTTAATTGACCAAGGAGCACACTAGACTGGTCAATTAATTGGTTCTCTCAAGATTAGATGCTTACTTTCACGAAAAAATAGTTTATATGGGCTACACGGGAACAGTAGTTTCCAGAACAAGATAAGGAGCAAACTTAAGATCAAGATCATTAATTAGGGCAAATAACCTTACCAAGATACGTCATATAGCAGAAAAAATTTCGACTTGATTACCTTGTGTGATTAATATTTCGACGGAAAGAGGGTTTCAAGATTCGGCTTAAAAACTTGGTAAGAACTTTTTCGTGGATGCCAGCAGTGATCGCATTCCAATTCTTAGTTCCTATTAAGAGGATACTGTGTTGTGACCGTGATTATTAAAATTGAGGAAGTGTTTTCCAATTTCCCCATAGGAAACGAGTTATTTAAAGAAAACAGAGATAGTGGTCTTGAAAAAATTTAAAACCATCTTGAGAATTTCAATTAAATAGCTGATATTGGTATCAAAAGATGTAAAATTGTATTTTCTGCAAATGTAGGTGGACTTTTTTTACAAATTTCGAAATCCTTTTTAAAACAATGAAAAAAACACAACAAATGTTTAATTTTTCGCTAAAAGACAGGAGTAGCTCAAATGATCCATTCATGTTCTTCATATTTGAATAGCTCTAATACTGTTTTTAATGTGTTCATATTTTTCTTTCAGGTGTATCGAGTGTCATGTGTTGTGTCATATGTTGTCCTGGGCCAAAGATGTCGCCTATTTGTAAGAAAACACATTTCAGACTCCGCTTAGAGCTATGTATAAAAAGGCGCTATCATTCGGAACACAATCTGCAGCTCCCATCGTAGTTACTAATCAAGGAATATCACAACAGTAGTCGAAGTTGAATTTAGAACCAAAGAACTGTAAGAAACCATCTTCTCTATTGCGATAGAATGTTATCATACTTTTGCGTCCATTTCTAGCAACTTTTTACCATTTGATCATGAAGCCAACAATTCTGACAGCTTTTCAGACAAACCCAGATCTCGGACAAAATCATTGAGTTCTGCATGGTTAAATGTTTGTGGTTTTATTGATACGCCTTCAAAATCTGAGTTATTGTTTTTGTTAGTCGACTCCTCCGTCAACCCAGTGTCACATTCGCTGCCAGAGTTAAGAGAAGCAATTTGAGAGTAGATAGGTTTTGGAACATCATCTGAATTGAGCACGGATCTAATTGCTGAATCTAGACTAGGGTATGTGATAAGCTGACGAGATTTACCTATAAAAAAACAACAACATCAGTAAGTCAGAAGTAACAATCTGTGACACGGTCTCGTGGTTCAAGCCAAATAATCAGGATACCGAATTTCATTCTTATTTTTTCCTTTATCCATTGACGCAAGTTTTCTTCCCAGGAATGACGTACCTTATGTGGTGCCCAAGTTCTCTAAATTCCACTTGGAAGTAAGAAAAGTAAGCTTGCTTCACTAATTCACTTATGTTCTTCCTTTGCTTTGGAGCTATGCAGCAGAACGTATGAGCAGAACGCCTTCGGACGCGTCACAAATTTCATTTTACTGGATTGAGGAGCAATTTTTTCTACAACAGCTTTTTGAAATTTTAAAAAAACATGATGACTTCTTATAGTGATAAGATTTCATTTACCAGCACTGGAGTATTAAATTTTTCAAAAGTTTTCATTAAATATAAAACAAGCTCACGTAGAATGAAAACTAGACCTGATATTCACAAACGAATGCCATTTTCGGAATCAATGACCTTAACTCCGTTCGAATCAACTGTTAGAACTCAAGCAAACAAAAGTGTGTTCCTCAGTGTGTGTAGCTACGTAATTATAATTACGTAGCTACCATACATGCAAGACCGTTAACGAATTCTACTTCTACTTGGCATGATATTCTTCTCGGGATGGTCTATTAAAGTGAGAAGAAAACTTGTCAGGTAAAAATTCTGGAACGATATTTGCAAATCCGCTGAATGTACACTGTTTTCAAACGGGCGTCTGCTTATCGTGCAATATGACCAATAGGATGATAATTTGCATCAATCAACGCAAAAAAAACAAATAAATTATGAAGAATACGAGAAGTACAGATGAGGCACATATGCTCCGTGGAAACATTTAGGGGGTTAGGTTTGTTTATTGGAGAAGAGAAGCAAGTGCTCGCTATTTCAAGTATTTTTTGCGTTGGTTCAGTCTACTCAAAAAAATGCATCTCATCTTCATTTATTTTTCAGATGCTTTTCAAGTCACGCCAAAATGCAATAATGGTTTTCCTCGGCCGCACCGGTACCCTTTTCAAACACCTGGATTGGAAGGGGAATGGAGCTAACTCTCTTCCATTTTCTAACAGGAAGTAACACCGGGTTCCGTGGAGCTTCTAACTCTCTAACTGTCCAGACGAAGGGTTTGTGCTTTTAACCATTGGGTGACGGCAGCCACAAAAATGAGAAAACGTCGCTAGCTTTGATATACACTAATATAAGATGCGTTAAAAATTGCATGCAAGGGTGCCTAATCATAATAGTAAGCTTTCGTACCAGCTTTCCCCAGCTTTTTGCTTCACGTTCTACCAATTACAATCGAATAGAAACAATTCCCTGTTTCGAAATATTTATGAAATTCTTTCAAAGATTCCATCTGTATAGTATAGTGCAACCTAATAATGGACGTCATCCTCACGAAATTTTGATTTTTTTGCCGGATTTTTTTTTATAAATTTTCACCATAGGTGTAAAATGATACGATTCTTTCTGGACTCATGCGTTTTTCTCGAAATTCCTTCATGACGTCACAATAAGTAAATTTATCATGCAGCACTGGAACTCTTGATTTGAAAGAAATGAACAAGAGTTTGTGAATGTGAGGGAGAGGACAATAATCGATTTTTCTATTTTTGGTGCTTGAACATATGTAATTAGATCGAAATAAACAATTTTTCTTCTACACACTTTCCGTCGCAAATGATTATTTAACGAGTTATAGCGGTGACGTAATGTAACCCAAGGCAAACCCCCCTAGGCAAACCACCCTAGGCTAACCACCCTAGGCTAACCACCCTAGGCTAACCACCCTAGGCTAACCACCCTAGGCTAACCACCCTAGGCTAACCACCCTAGGCTAACCACCCTAGGCTAACCACCCTAGGCTAACCACCCTAGGCTAACCACCCTAGGCTAACCACCCTAGGCTAACCACCCTAGGCTAACCACCCTAGGCTAACCACCCTAGGCTAACCACCCTAGGCTAACCACCCTAGGCTAACCACCCTAGGCTAACCACCCTAGGCTAACCACCCTAGGCTAACCACCCTAGGCTAACCACCCTAGGCTAACCACCCTAGGCTAACCACCCTAGGCTAACCACCCTAGGCTAACCACCCTAGGCTAACCACCCTAGTTTAACCACCCTAGTTTAACCACCCTAGTTTAACCACCCTAGTTTAACCACCCTAGTTTAACCACCCTAGTTTAACCACCCTAGTTTAACCACCCTAGTTTAACCACCCTAGTTTAACCACCCTAGGTTAACCACCCTAGGTTAACCACCCTAGGTAAACCACCCTAGGTAAACCACCCTGGGTAAACCACCCTGGGTAAACCACCCTGGGTAAACCACCCTGGGTAAACCACCCTGGGTAAACCACCCTGGGTAAACCACCCTGGGTAAACCACCCTGGGTAAACCACCCTGGGTAAACCACCCTGGGTAAACCACCCTGGGTAAACCACCCTGGGTAAACCACCCTGGGTAAACCACCCTGGGTAAACCACCCTGGGTAAACCACCCTGGGTAAACCACCCTGGGTAAACCACCCTGGGTAAACCACCCTGGGTAAACCACCCTGGGTAAACCACCCTGGGTAAACCACCCTGGGTAAACCACCCTGGGTAAACCACCCTGGGTAAACCACCCTGGGTAAACCACCCTGGGTAAACCACCCTGGGTAAACCACCCTGGGTAAACCACCCTGGGTAAACCACCCTGGGTAAACCACCCTGGGTAAACCACCCTGGGTAAACCACCCTGGGTAAACCACCCTGGGTAAACCACCCTGGGTAAACCACCCTGGGTAAACCACCCTGGGTAAACCACCCTGGGTAAACCACCCTGGGTAAACCACCCTGGGTAAACCACCCTGGGTAAACCACCCTGGGTAAACCACCCTGGGTAAACCACCCTGGGTAAACCACCCTGGGTAAACCACCCTGGGTAAACCACCCTGGGTAAACCACCCTGGGTAAACCACCCTGGGTAAACCACCCTGGGTAAACCACCCTGGGTAAACCACCCTGGGTAAACCACCCTGGGTAAACCACCCTGGGTAAACCACCCTGGGTAAACCACCCTGGGTAAACCACCCTGGGTAAACCACCCTGGGTAAACCACCCTGGGTAAACCACCCTGGGTAAACCACCCTGGGTAAACCACCCTGGGTAAACCACCCTGGGTAAACCACCCTGGGTAAACCACCCTGGGTAAACCACCCTGGGTAAACCACCCTGGGTAAACCACCCTGGGTAAACCACCCTGGATAAACCACCCTGGATAAACCACCCTGGATAAACCACCCTGGATAAACCACCCTGGATAAACCACCCTGGATAAACCACCCTGGATAAACCACCCTGGATAAACCACCCTGGATAAACCACCCTGGATAAACCACCCTGGATAAACCACCCTGGATAAACCACCCTGGATAAACCACCCTGGATAAACCACCCTGGATAAACCACCCTGGATAAACCACCCTGGATAAACCACCCTGGGTAAACCACCCTGGGTAAACCACCCTGGGTAAACCACCCTGGGTAAACCACCCTGGGTAAACCACCCTGGGTAAACCACCCTGGGTAAACCACCCTGGGTAAACCACCCTGGGTAAACCACCCTGGGTAAACCACCCTGGGTAAACCACCCTGGGTAAACCACCCTGGGTAAACCACCCTGGGTAAACCACCCTGGGTAAACCACCCTGGGTAAACCACCCTGGGTAAACCACCCTGGGTAAACCACCCTGGGTAAACCACCCTGGGTAAACCACCCTGGGTAAACCACCCTAGGTAAACCACCCTAGGTAAACCACCCTAGGTAAACCACCCTAGGTAAACCACCCTCGGTAAACCACCCTCGGTAAACCACCCTCGGTAAACCACCCTCGGTAAACCACCCTCGGTAAACCACCCTCGGTAAACCACCCTCGGTAAACCACCCTCGGTAAACCACCCTCGGTAAACCACCCTCGGTAAACCACCCTCGGTAAACCACCCTCGGTAAACCACCCTCGGTAAACCACCCTCGGTAAACCACCCTCGGTAAACCACCCTCGGTAAACCACCCTCGGTAAACCACCCTCGGTAAACCACCCTCGGTAAACCACCCTCGGTGAACCACCCTCGGTGAACCACCCTCGGTAAACCACCCTCGGTAAACCACCCTCGGTAAACCACCCTCGGTAAACCACCCTCGGTAAACCACCCTCGGTAAACCACCCTCGGTAAACCACCCTCGGTAAACCACCCTCGGTAAACCACCCTCGGTAAACCACCCTCGGTAAACCACCCTCGGTAAACCACCCTCGGTAAACCACCCTCGGTAAACCACCCTCGGTAAACCACCCTCGGTAAACCACCCTCGGTAAACCACCCTCGGTAAACCACCCTCGGTAAACCACCCTCGGTAAACCACCCTCGGTAAACCACCCTCGGTAAACCACCCTCGGTAAACCACCCTCGGTAAACCACCCTCGGTAAACCACCCTCGGTAAACCACCCTCGGTAAACCACCCTCGGTAAACCACCCTCGGTAAACCACCCTCGGTAAACCACCCTCGGTAAACCACCCTCGGTAAACCACCCTCGGTAAACCACCCTCGGTAAACCACCCTCGGTAAACCACCCTCGGTAAACCACCCTCGGTAAACCACCCTCGGTAAACCACCCTCGGTAAACCACCCTCGGTAAACCACCCTCGGTAAACCACCCTCGGTAAACCACCCTCGGTAAACCACCCTCGGTAAACCACCCTCGGTAAACCACCCTCGGTAAACCACCCTCGGTAAACCACCCTCGGTAAACCACCCTCGGTAAACCACCCTCGGTAAACCACCCTCGGTAAACCACCCTCGGTAAACCACCCTCGGTAAACCACCCTCGGTAAACCACCCTCGGTAAACCACCCTCGGTAAACCACCCTCGGTAAGCCACCCTCGGTAAGCCACCCTCGGTAAGCCACCCTCGGTAAGCCACCCTCGGTAAGCCACCCTCGGTAAGCCACCCTCGGTAAGCCACCCTCGGTAAGCCACCCTCGGTAAGCCACCCTCGGTAAGCCACCCTCGGTAAGCCACCCTCGGTAAGCCACCCTCGGTAAGCCACCCTCGGTAAGCCACCCTCGGTAAGCCACCCTCGGTAAGCCACCCTCGGTAAGCCACCCTCGGTAAGCCACCCTCGGTAAGCCACCCTCGGTAAGCCACCCTCGGTAAGCCACCCTCGGTAAGCCACCCTCGGTAAGCCACCCTCGGTAAGCCACCCTCGGTAAGCCACCCTCGGTAAGCCACCCTCGGTAAGCCACCCTCGGTAAACCACCCTCGGTAAACCACCCTCGGTAAACCACCCTCGGTAAACCACCCTCGGTAAACCACCCTCGGTAAACCACCCTCGGTAAACCACCCTCGGTAAACCACCCTCGGTAAACCACCCTCGGTAAACCACCCTCGGTAAACCACCCTCGGTAAACCACCCTCGGTAAACCACCCTCGGTAAACCACCCTCGGTAAACCACCCTCGGTAAGCCACCCTCGGTAAGCCACCCTCGGTAAGCCACCCTCGGTAAGCCACCCTCGGTAAGCCACCCTCGGTAAGCCACCCTCGGTAAGCCACCCTCGGTAAGCCACCCTCGGTAAGCCACCCTCGGTAAGCCACCCTCGGTAAGCCACCCTCGGTAAGCCACCCTCGGTAAGCCACCCTCGGTAAGCCACCCTCGGTAAGCCACCCTCGGTAAGCCACCCTCGGTAAGCCACCCTCGGTAAGCCACCCTCGGTAAGCCACCCTCGGTAAGCCACCCTCGGTAAGCCACCCTCGGTAAGCCACCCTCGGTAAGCCACCCTCGGTAAGCCACCCTCGGTAAGCCACCCTCGGTAAGCCACCCTCGGTAAGCCACCCTCGGTAAGCCACCCTCGGTAAGCCACCCTCGGTAAGCCACCCTCGGTAAGCCACCCTCGGTAAGCCACCCTCGGTAAGCCACCCTCGGTAAGCCACCCTCGGTAAGCCACCCTCGGTAAGCCACCCTCGGTAAGCCACCCTCGGTAAGCCACCCTCGGTAAGCCACCCTCGGTAAGCCACCCTCGGTAAGCCACCCTCGGTAAGCCACCCTCGGTAAGCCACCCTCGGTAAGCCACCCTCGGTAAGCCACCCTCGGTAAGCCACCCTCGGTAAGCCACCCTCGGTAAACCACCCTCGGTAAACCACCCTCGGTAAACCACCCTCGGTAAACCACCCTCGGTAAACCACCCTCGGTAAACCACCCTCGGTAAACCACCCTCGGTAAACCACCCTCGGTAAACCACCCTCGGTAAACCACCCTCGGTAAACCACCCTCGGTAAACCACCCTCGGTAAACCACCCTCGGTAAACCACCCTCGGTAAACCACCCTCGGTAAACCACCCTCGGTAAACCACCCTCGGTAAACCACCCTCGGTAAACCACCCTCGGTAAACCACCCTCGGTAAACCACCCTCGGTAAACCACCCTCGGTAAACCACCCTCGGTAAACCACCCTCGGTAAACCACCCT
The DNA here is from genome assembly GCA_030386875.1 of Morinoia aosen. Lineage (NCBI taxonomy): Eukaryota > Metazoa > Arthropoda > Malacostraca > Amphipoda > Talitridae > Morinoia > Morinoia aosen. The sequence continues at coordinate 18,635,492 of CM059573.1, read as the reverse complement.
CGGTAAACCACCCTCGGTAAACCACCCTCGGTAAACCACCCTCGGTAAACCACCCTCGGTAAACCACCCTCGGTAAACCACCCTCGGTAAACCACCCTCGGTAAACCACCCTCGGTAAACCACCCTCGGTAAACCACCCTCGGTAAACCACCCTCGGTAAACCACCCTCGGTAAACCACCCTCGGTAAACCACCCTCGGTAAACCACCCTCGGTAAACCACCCTCGGTAAACCACCCTCGGTAAACCACCCTCGGTAAACCACCCTCGGTAAACCACCCTCGGTAAACCACCCTCGGTAAACCACCCTCGGTAAACCACCCTCGGCAAACCACCCTCGGCAAACCACCCTCGGTAAACCACCCTCGGCAAACCACCCTCGGTAAACCACCCTCGGTAAACGACCCTCGGTAAACCACCCTCGGTAAACCACCCTCGGTAAACCACCCTCGGTAAACCACCCTCGGTAAACCACCCTCGGTAAACCACCCTCGGTAAACCACCCTCGGTAAACCACCCTCGGTAAACCACCCTCGGTAAACCACCCTCGGTAAACCACCCTCGGTAAACCACCCTCGGTAAACCACCCTCGGTAAACCACCCTCGGTAAACCACCCTCGGTAAACCACCCTCGGTAAACCACCCTCGGTAAACCACCCTCGGTAAACCACCCTCGGTAAACCACCCTCGGTAAACCACCCGAGGTAAACCACCCGAGGTAAACCACCCGAGGTAAACCACCCGAGGTAAACCACCCGAGGTAAACCACCCGAGGTAAACCACCCGAGGTAAACCACCCGAGGTAAACCACCCGAGGTAAATCACCCGAGGTAAACCACCCGAGGTAAACCACCCGAGGTAAACCACCCGAGGTAAACCACCCGAGGTAAACCACCCGAGGTAAACCACCCGAGGTAAACCACCCGAGGTAAACCACCCTCGGTAAACCACCCGAGGTAAACCACCCGAGGTAAACCACCCGAGGTAAACCACCCGAGGTAAACCACCCGAGGTAAACCACCCGAGGTAACCCCCCCGAGGTAACCCCCCCGAGGTAAACCCCCCGAGGTAAACCCCCCGAGGTAAACCCCCCGAGGTAAACCCCCCGAGGTAAACCCCCCGAGGTTAATCCCCCGAGGTTAACCCCCCGAGGTAAACCCCCCGAGGTAAACCCCCCGAGGTAAACCCCCCGAGGTAAACCCCCCGAGGTAAACCCCCCGAGGTAAACCCCCCGAGGTAAACCCCCCGAGGTAAACCCCCCGAGGTAAACCCCCCGAGGTAAACCCCCCGAGGTAAACCCCCCGAGGTAAACCCCCCGAGGTAAACCACCCGAGGTAAACCACCCGAGGTAAACCACCCGAGGTAAACCACCCGAGGTAAACCACCCGAGGTAAACCACCCGAGGTAAACCACCCGAGGTAAACCACCCGAGGTAAACCACCCGAGGTAAACCACCCGAGGTAAACCACCCGAGGTAAACCACCCGAGGTAAACCACCCGAGGTAAACCACCCGAGGTAAACCACCCGAGGTAAACCACCCGAGGTAAACCACCCGAGGTAAACCACCCGAGGTAAACCACCCGAGGTAAACCACCCGAGGTAAACCACCCGAGGTAAACCACCCGAGGTAAACCACCCGAGGTAAACCACCCGAGGTAAACCACCCGAGGTAAACCACCCGAGGTAAACCACCCGAGGTAAACCACCCGAGGTAAACCACCCGAGGTAAACCACCCGAGGTAAACCACCCGAGGTAAACCACCCGAGGTAAACCACCCGAGGTAAACCACCCGAGGTAAACCACCCGAGGTAAACCACCCGAGGTAAACCACCCGAGGTAAACCACCCGAGGTAAACCACCCGAGGTAAACCACCCGAGGTAAACCACCCGAGGTAAACCACCCGAGGTAAACCACCCGAGGTAAACCACCCGAGGTAAACCACCCGAGGTAAACCACCCGAGGTAAACCACCCGAGGTAAACCACCCGAGGTAAACCACCCGAGGTAAACCACCCGAGGTAAACCACCCGAGGTAAACCACCCGAGGTAAACCACCCGAGGTAAACCACCCGAGGTAAACCACCCGAGGTAAACCACCCGAGGTAAACCACCCGAGGTAAACCACCCGAGGTAAACCACCCGAGGTAAACCACCCGAGGTAACCACCCGAGGTAACCACCCAAGGTAACCACCCAAGGTATCCACCCAAGGTAACCACCCAAGGTAACCACCCAAGGTAACCACCCAAGGTAACCACCCAAGGTAGCCACCCAAGGTAGCCACCCAAGGTAGCCACCCAAGGTAACCACCCAAGGTAACCACCCAAGGTAACCACCCAAGGTAACCACCCAAGGTAACCACCCAAGGTAACCACCCAAGGTAACCACCCAAGGTAACCACCCAAGGTAACCACCCAAGGTAACCACCCAAGGTAACCACCCAAGGTAACCACCCAAGGTAACCACCCAAGGTAACCACCCAAGGTAACCACCCAAGGTAACCACCCAAGGTAACCACCCAAGGTAACCACCCAAGGTAACCACCCAAGGTAACCACCCAAGGTAACCACCCAAGGTAACCACCCAAGGTAACCACCCAAGGTAACCACCCAAGGTAACCACCCAAGGTAACCACCCAAGGTAACCACCCAAGGTAACCACCCAAGGTAACCACCCAAGGTAACCACCCAAGGTAACCACCCAAGGTAACCACCCAAGGTAACCACCCAAGGTAACCACCCAAGGGAACCACCCAAGGGAACCACCCAAGGGAACCACCCAAGGGAACCACCCAAGGGAACCACCCAAGGGAACCACCCAAGGGAACCACCCAAGGGAACCACCCAAGGGAACCACCCAAGGGAACCACCCAAGGGAACCACCCAAGGGAACCACCCAAGGGAACCACCTAAGGGAACCTAAGGGAACCTAACGTAACCTACCGTAACCTAATATAACAATCATTCGAGCGCATTACAGCCGTCGGAAGGGAGAGTCCATTAAGAGTCCTCCCCTCAGAACGATTTTTCCCGCGCTTCAAAAAATAGAATTGCCGTAGGTAACCTATCGCTATAACTCGTTAAAATACTCATTTGCGACGGAAAGTGCATAGAAGAATACTTTTTTTTTCGATCTAGTAACTTATAATCAAGCACCAAAAATTGGAGAATCGATTATTATTGTCCTCTCCTCCACAGAGACCCAAGAGTTTAGTATATAAGATGGTCAATATGCACTTTAATGCGCTCACCGAAATTGGAAATTCCGTTCCAAAGAATCACTCAAGGAACACATTTGAAAACGTTTTACACGAATGACATTCTGCTCGCTGATGCGTTATTTTCGAGTTATTCATCTTTCAAACTGTTCATGTTGTAGACAGAAACATCAGTTTCGATATGGCGGCCATCGTAGAAGGTGTCTGCGGTGGGTGTTCTCCGACCCTGTTTGAGTGTATCAAACATTATTATGATGACGATTGTGCTAGTTTGAAAGCGTTTGTTGCGCATAGTGTTATTCATGCAAGTGAATAACACTTGCATTGCAGTTACACTGAACAGCAGAAACCGTGGTAAATGTTGAGGACTTGACCATAATTGATTTTCGAATTTTCGATGCCTAAATAATGTTAATCGGATCAAAAGAAACAAGTTTTCTTCAATGCACTTTCCGTCGGAAATGAGTATTTTAAAAGTTATAGCGGTAAACGAGTTACCGGAACTCCAGTGTTTGAGGCGAGAATAAATAAATAAGGGAAGCATCACCCTATTACAAACGTAATGAGGTTGGGTCGTGAGGGGTAGCCACAGTTCTTTTAGTGAAAATTATAAATAAATTTAAATTCTACTATAATGAGATGACGAGTTATATTTTCGATGCGAAAGACTTAATTCGAATGTTCCCAGATACGTCGAACCCACACTATACCGGGGTTGAAGTCACGGACGGACCTGCGGTCATCTCAAGGCTGCCAGTTACGTTGAAGCAGCGGTAAACACTTTATTACAAACGTAAAGAGTTTGGATCGTGAGGGGTAGCCACAGTTCTTTTATTGAAAATTATAAATAAAGTGAAATTTTAGCATGCATTAACATAGATAATGAGATGACGAATTATATTCTCGATCCGAAGGACTTAATTCGAATGTTCACAGATACGTCGAACCCACACTATACCGGGGTTGAAGTCACGGACGGACCTGCGGTCATCTCAAGGCCGCCAGTTACGTCGAAGCAGCGGTGGTGGCTACATGTGTTTCGTATCATTTGACGTAATGGGTCGGTTACAACCTTTCTTTATAATTTTCACTAAAAGAACTGTTGCTACCCCTCACTACCCAACCTCTTCACGTTTGTAATAGGGGGTTTGCTTCTCTTATTTATTTTTTCCCGCATCAAACATTGGAGTTATGGCGAAGTCGGCTTGGTTGGCGCGCGGCAACGCCTGTTTACTTTCACGTCGGACCGCGCGGTATATTTTTTCCCGCCTGAAACAATGGAGTTCCGGTAACTCATTTACCGCTATAACTTGTAAAATAATCATTTCCGACGGGAAGTGCATGGAAGACAACTTATTTATTTTGATCTCATTATTATTTAGGCATCGAAAATTCGAAAATCAATTATGGTCAAGTCCTCAACATTTACCGAAACCGTTACGTTCGGCGACGATCGAACGATGATGCAACTTACTGGCTGGCTCGATGAACATTAGCGAAACCGTGGGAATGAATACACAAGATTTAAGTATTCACTACCCCAGCCCTGCTAATATTTTTGGGTGATAACCTTTATTGTGTTATTAACTAAAAGATCCTAGAAGTGGATTCAGGCTCTTCAGGCTCCGCAGGCTCCGCGGGGTCGGCTAATAATAAATTACAAAGTACCCAAACGTACTCTAACAGCTCAAGCGCGCAACGGTTTCTGCTGTTTGAATGACTGTAACTGCTATGGAACACGAAAATTTATAAGTTGAATAACTCAAAAATAACGCATCAGAGAGCTGAATGTCTCATGCAAAACATTTTTAGGTCAATATGCAGTTGAGGTGCTACACGGAAATTCAGAATTTCCCTGCAAGAAATCAATAGACGAACACATTTCAATACCTTTTACAGGAATGACATTCTGCTCGCTGATGCGTTATTTTTGAATAATTGAACTCTGAAGTTGGCTGTGCGCGCCAAAGGAAGTGACCGCGTCAAGCGTAATTTAATTAATAACGGAAGCTAACCCCCTATTACAAACGTAAAGAGGTTGGGTCGTGAGGGTTAGCAACAGTTCTTTTAGTGAAAATTATAAATAAAGCTTCCAACTGACCGCGATCTTGTTTACATCGGCTGAGCCTGCTCCAAGATGGCGGCGCCCATGGTGGTCGCCATCTTGGAGCTGATATAAACAAGATTGCGGTCGTCACCCTAATGGGTGGGTTAGAAGCTTTATTTATAATTTTCACGAAAAGAACTGTGGCTAACCCTCACGACCCAGCCTCTTTACGTTTGTAATAGGGAATTGCCTACCCTTATTAACTAAATTACGCTGGGCGCGCGCGCGCGACAGCCAACATTAAAGTTAAATTATCCAAAAATAACGCATTAGCGAGCAGAATGTCATTCCTGTAAAAGGTTTTTAAATGTGTTCCTTTATTCATTATTCCTAACCAAATTCTGAATTTCCGTGTAGCACCTCAACTGCATATTGACCCATTTTTAAATTGAGTCCTCAAGTGATTCTTTGGAACAGAATTTCCAATTTCCGTGAGCGCATTAAAATGCATATTGACCAATAAGATTACGTTTGACCCATGGTGCTATTTTCCTCAAAAAAAAAGCTGTTGTGCCACCCCAAAAATTAGCTCGATTTAAGAATACTTCGGAATCGGAAATTACCAAGTAAATTCAAGAAGAGTTTTCTCAGACATTCCACAAACACAATGTTGTCCTTACTAAGGCGACTTTGTTCTGTTTTTCGTTTATTCCTTGCAGGCAAAACTCCATGAAGTTTCCGGTCCACAATTGCTCCAGAGACGCCGAACTGCAGACAATTTTGTACGCCATTGTGGAGTGGTGTCGCCGGAAACTACGGAATTCAGTATTGCTGTAGAACACCACTAATTAATGAAAAGGAATGTGCATTGTAGCACTCATATACATTTAGGCGTTCCTGTAATATTTTTTCTGAAGAGATTAAATTTTCCTATTGAAAATTCATTTTGTTAATGTAGGCGCCGCGCACCTTATGGCGTCACCGTGTTTAGTTATCACTTCTTATCATCCTTTTACCGAACTAAGAATCAACAAGACCACAATCAGGTTAATTACAAGTTTTCATTTCACAATTTTTGCTATTGCTGGACGACATTACAATGAAAACGTTGCAGTGACTGACATTACAATGAAAAGCTACTGGTTGAAAACAGTATTAGGTTCGCTCTGCAAATTTATGAAAATATATGAGTGAACTAAAGCAATTAATATCTCATTTTCTACTCTTGAATTGTTCTAAAAAATTCATAATCAAATTAAAGGAAATAAAATGACATTAATAAACCTAATAGTCCAAAAAAATGTGGAAACTAACAGTTTTGGCAAGATTAACGATCAAGTAGTCCGTGCTTATCAGGCACAAGTACGCTGTTTCTTCACCTGTAGTCAAAATTAAGAACTGCGGCAACAGTTAACCTTGAATGTTTTTAGAGAAAGAGTTACGAGCTGTAAGATTGAAAGTTTAAATAATACACATAAGTCTGTTATCTGAAATTCGTTTTATAAATGTAGTTAATGTGGAATGTGGACTCAGCCACTCTCATTTGGACTTTGATATTTATTGCGCGCAGAGATTAGGAGAGTATGTGCTGAATCCAAATATAACATTATACATACATATATGAATGTATAAACTATGCACAGACGAATGTTTTACATATGAAATATTAATTGTGGCCTTATCACGAACATCAACCACTGATTTGTTTGAGTGTGATTCAATTTTGAGATTAACTGCCACTCGATTTGTCTGCTAAAACATTTGAAACAGTCTTCAAAAATTATTCAGAGAGATTTAAGCTCCCTCTAAAATTTATTCGAGACTTCGAAAAAAATTACCTCGACGCATTCATTACTTCAAGACAATTGGAATTGTACAATGAAGTGCGCACATACGAGTAGGAGCACAATATTTCAGAAAAAATACATAAACAGACAGTGAGGGTCAAAACAAAACGACACGGTGATTAAATTGCCAGATTTCACATTTCTTAACCACGCATAATTACGAAAATTGGACTACATGTAAACAATATTATAAAAAGGCTCATAATATATCTAAATCCCACAAATATTAAATAGAAAAGCTATTTCAAAACTTGTATAATAAATGCGTGAACAAAAGTTTACAATACACGAATTTTTTCTCGATATTTTCCATTAAAATTATTGTGGGATCATTCTAGAATGCTCTGATATATTCTACTATTTGGCAACCAAACCTTCGAAAGCATTCATCTCCAATAACGTGTCATTGTACAGCAGCTCTCGAAAGCATGAGTAAGAATAAGGACATCAGCCATGACCTTCGCAAACGTATTGAGGAGCTCCATAATGAATGGTTTGGGATAGCGGAAGATATATGCACAATTGTGTGTTCGTATAGCCTCGGTTGGAACCATAATAAGTACTAGTGGAAATGCCGAAATACGACTCTCAGTGGCTTCGAACTATCCGTCTATGGAAGATTAACCACCGTGATGCTTGAAAATTGGTTTAAACAGTATTGAAGAGGCCTCAAAATACTCGTGTGAAGAATTAAAGACTGATCTCAAGGCATCTGGGATCTAAGCCAGCAAACACACGAACAGTATGACACCACGCCGTGAAAATCTTCGCTTCCCCACCCCTCGTAGGACACCTTATCTCCAGAAACGTCACGTCAAGGCCAGTCTGAAGTATACCAACGACCGTTTGAAAAAGCCAGCAGTGTTTTGGAACTCAGTACTGTGGTCCGATAAAAATCAAAGTCGAATAATTTGGGAGAAACAGCACAAACCATATTTGGAGGCAACAAAACGAAGAGTATGAACCAAAGTGCATCATACCCACTGTTAAGTTTGGAGGTGACTCAATCATGGTGCATGTGGGGATGTTTCTGCTCATCAGGGATGTTTCCTTCACATCATTGAAGAAACCGTGAACGGGAGGAAATATTGGAAGAGCAACTCCTACCTTCAGCTCGTTTGTTAAAAACGTGGGTGGAGACTCCAACAAGACAGCGATCCAAAGCATGCTGCAAACGAAAGTAAGGAATGTTGTTGAGGATGGAGATAAGCATTTTAGAATGGCCAATTCAATCCCCGGACACGAATCCGATCGAAAACTAGTGAAGGGAATTGAAGTTGAGGATTCAGAAGAGAGGTCCTAATAACACAACTGAACTCAAAGTAATTTGCACTGGAGAATGTAATAAGATTACACCCGAAACATGCACAAAGCTGCCAATGAACTTCTCTAAGCGCCTCGAAACCAAAATTAATAATAACTGTTATGCAACAAAGTATTAATGTACAGTGCGACCCACGGTATTAGTCCAACAATTTTTTTTATTGATATTTTGTTGAAAACCCTCTGCCGGGCGAGAATTATGTTTTCATAAGGCAAAAATGTGTACTTAGTTCATCTTGCAATATTTTTTATCTTCTGGAGAGGCTGGTTGCACAATTTGTCTTTGTTTAGCTTGTTTTTTGTAATAAAAGGTGAACCACGCTATTAGTCCATTTGCATAAAATTCAAAATAAGACGTGCGAAGGACCTAACAGACGAAGAAAAGCAAACCATCATAAAGGAAACTGCCAAAAAGACCTCTTGTGCCTCCATAGCTGGGATTTTAGGACGCCATGTTAAAACAATTCAACTTTTCTTGAGGGATCCTTCTACTCAAAATGAGCGGTCTGATAAAGGCGAAATAAAAGCTGTAATCACGCGAGATTTCAGAAAAATCGAGCGGCAAGTTTTTAAGATGCCAGGAAGCACCAGCAAAGCGATTTTTGAAAACTCTGGTCTGAATGAAGTCCCAAAAACTACCCGCAACAGAATCTTGGGGACTATCGCAAAGGTGAAATCTCCAGAGAAAAAGTCTCCAATGAAACAAAGGCACATGCTCCTGAGAGTTGAGTGGGCAAGTTCGTATATGAAACAGGATATGAAATGAGTTCTATTCACGGATGAGACCAGAGCGACCCTCAATGGCCCAGATGGATGGTCCAAAGGATGGGTTGGATTAGAGGGTAAGCTCCACCATCGTTTTTGCCGCGATTAAGGCGGTGGCGGTATTATGTTGTGGGCTGGGATCGTGAATAATGAACTTGTAGGCCCAATAATGGTCCGCGAAGGAGTTAAAATTAATTGTGCGAATTATTGCGCCCACCTCGATGAATGCCTTCTTCCTTGGCTTCACGACCAGACTTTGGATCGTTGCAAAAAGTTGGTTTTCATGCAAGACAATGCACCATCACACTCAGCCAGATCTACGAAAGAATATCTTGCTTCTCTTGGGTTCAAAAATCAGAATTTGATGATGTGGCAACCCAATTCTCCAGATTTGAACCCAATTGAGAATCTGTGGTCTATCATCAAGCGCAAAGTTTATTCAGATGGCAAGCAGTTTTCTTCCAAAGCAGAATTGTGGGAGGCCATACAAGTTGCCGCAAGATCCATTGATTTACTATATAAAATTTGACCAATTAAGTTAATGAACGCATTTTTGAGGGAATAAAATGTAATGGCCCTTGCATTAAAAAATTAGCTCATTTTTCTTGTTTTTCGCCATGTTCACAGTTACAATTCGTTAAAAGTACATTTTGAAGTATTATTTACTGATTTTCATACTAATATTTAAGTAATTTGTTTTTTATTCATCATATTTAACTAATTTTCATGCCTCGGACTAATATCGTGGTTCAGAAAATGGATCGTGGATTTGATAAAAGTGAGTTTTTAATGGTAACAAGCAAACAATTTCTAAAATAATAAGATTATGAACGTTGTACTCGATGACTGTACGACATATTATAAAAACATTAAGGTATATTAACAGGAAATGATAGTTTTGAAGAAAAATCAAATTGGACTAATACCGTGGGTCGCACTGTATGCATATCTTGAAATATGTTGTAAACTTTTGTTGACGTATTTATTATACATGTTACTATATATTTTTTATATCAAACATTCTTGGGTTTTAGATATATTATTATTCTTTTTATACTATTGTTTCCATAAAGTCCAATTTTCATAATTGTTCGTGGTTTAGAAGTGTGGAATCTGGCGAATTAATCAACGTGTTGTATTATTTCCCCCAACGTATTTTTGCGTCAGAATATTTATATCGTATTGAAGAATATCATGAACTGCATTCTTAGGCAGACTAATTGTAAATAAAAACACCAAGGTTGCTACTCTCAAAGTCAACATTGTTAAAATTATTTATTGGTGTCAGATATTGGACGGTAAACGTTTCGAGCACCAGGCTGATGATCAGGACAAATTGTCTGAAAAGAACAAAACCAAGATAAATCAAAAAAATATACGGGCAATAAGAACAGAAGTAAAAAAATACTGTTCCTAAAATCAAGAGGAAACTATGTACAAAGGGTGGGCACTATTAGTTTCATTAAGAAGCTGCTTAAGTTTAAAATTGTATAAAGACTCTAAAATTCTTAAATCATTCCGATGGCTGGCTAAAGCTAAAATGCTAAAATTACCTTTAAGGCACACTGGAGCCACTCTGTTCATTATGAAGGCGCACCGAAGAGTGAGGGGATAAGCAAGAATCACTCCAGTCCGGCTCCCACGTCCAGCATGCTCCGCTACTCTGACGCCCAAAATTTTGCAGGTCGAGCTTACATAACTAGATGCACGTTGTGCACAACGAAATTCATATACAAGAGAGCGGAGCATGCTGGAAGGTAATATCTCTTTGTAGTTCAAAAGTGAATCTATAGTAGATTTATTTGTAAGAATAATTCTGAAATCAACATCAGGTAAATATGAGTGAAGAATTTTGACAAGCTCTGTTCTCATTTGTTCAGATTTAGGTCCAAAGTATAAAAAAGGTAATTATCATCTCTTTCTTGTGCTATCGACGAGATTGGCGGGTGAACTATATTTGGAATTTAAAAAACGTTTTATCAATGATTGAACTAAACCAACAGGAAAACCATTATTCATGGAAAAATTATACAAAAATGAGAATTCGTTGTGGAGTAAATTGTAATTTGAACATACTGTATATTAAAGCTCTATGTAACAGAGTTTCAATGCTATTAATTTTGAAGAGATTAGGTGTGTAACTAAAAAAACTAGTACAGAATCCCGTAAAATTAGGTTTTCGGTAAACAGAAGTTAAGATAATTCAATCGCGTTTAGTAATTAAGACATCTAGAAATGAAATCTTACTACCGACCTCTGGTTCAGCAGTGAACATGATATTGCCATGTTTTGAATTTAAATAATCAAGAAATTTGACAGAATGGGACGGGTCGTGGAAGAGCATAAAAGTGTCATCGATATATCTCTGATAAAATATAGGACGAAATTGAGGGGAGCAATGAGCCAGCCATTAAATTTGGTCTCATGGTGGCACATAAAAATATTTGCAAAGGTAGGACCGAGTGGCAAGCCCATACCCAGTCCATCGACCTGTTTGTAAAATATCCCATTGAAACGAAAGAATGAATATAAAACAGAATGCTGCAACAAGGTTTTGAAAAGGGAACGAGTTTGGCCAATCACAGTGGAAGACGGATTAGTAAATAAAAGGTTTAAACATATATCTATGGTTTCAGTAATGGGAACAATAGTGAAAATATTCTCTACATCAAAAGAAGCCATGTGGTTTTTTTCAGCATGTATGAATAATTTAAGCCTGTTGACAATAGTATAAGAATTATCTACTAAGTAACCATTTACAGTAAAAGGTGATAAAATTGGAACAAGGAACTTTGCTAATTGATAACTAACAGTATTAAAAGCTGCAAATATTGGACGGATTGGAAAATTAGTCACAAAATTTTCTTTGTGAATTTTAGGGAGTCCGTAAAGAATTCCTGGTCCTGATCCAGATATATAAAATTTTTCATAAAGATCATCAGCTATAAGCTTTTTATTTCTGAGTAGCCGCAAAATATTGGTAATTTTATTTTCAATTTTACGTGAGAATTTTTCAATAGGTTCAGAAATGAATCGGAAATAATACTCTCCATTACATCAGTATAAACACACTTGTCAAGAAGCACTATTGAATTTCCTTTGTCTGATGATGAGCCTGGTGCTCGAAACGTTTACCTTTTAATATCTGACAGCATAAATAATTTTAACAATGTTGACTTTGAGAGTAGCAACCTTGGTGTTTTATTTACGATTTATATCGTAGTTTCAAAAGGATGCCAAAATGAAACCCAATTGGTGACTAAGGATAACGAGGAAAATTCAATTCAAAAGAAGATCAGCATACTTCTTACCTGCCCGAGGAAGCATGGTGGCGAGCAGCAAATCTCTGTAAGGCACATGAGTACCGTCCAGCTTGCAGCATTTTGTTCAACATTCTAGAAATGCCCGATACTTAAGCGGAAATTGTTATGAGTTTGTTTTATCACGAGGGCTCAGTGGACTGCGTATCGTTACCCTGAAAAAAAAAACGGTGATTAATTTATTTTTTTGTTATTGAAGAAGGTCTCAAATTCAGCATCATTTGATGATGAACACCATAATTATACATGAGTTAACAAGAGCTACTTCAAAAAGCGAGTATGAATCGGTATGAAGTTCAGGTTGAGTTTATTTTTCATTTATTTATTTTTTAAATAGCAGATAAATTTGTCAACTACACGGCTTTGTAAATGCAATTATTTGTCTTTCAAACGTGTGTAGTTTAATATAACAATACAATTTGCAATTTGTTCTTCATTGCTAACATGGGCGAAGATCAAGATATATCCATGTAAATCACAAGTTAGTATAAACCTTCATAACAAAAGCGCTCCAAAAACTGAAATCACTATTTCGTATACAGGGTGCTTCAGAATAAAAGGCACAAAATTGATCACCAAGTAGAAAATGGCCAAAGGAACACTTTCTTCACTGAAATTTTCCGAAAAAAATCGGGTTTTGATATGTTAGCTGTAAATTGTTTTAAATGATGAAATTTGGTGAAGATTTATCCCCTGTATAATCATAGGGCTACTGCAACTCTACGCGGGCTAGCTCTTGGATTATGACGAAAAGAATCTAGCACAGCCTCCTCGACATTTTCACCCCTTGGGCATCCAGTTTCTCTTCTGTTCATTTCGAGAATCCCATTGTCACGTAGCCTCCGGCGTAAATTTGTTAACATACTATGATCAGGTAGGTATCGGTTAGGAAACCGCTCTTGATACAGCCTAGCTGCCTGCCTCGCCTTGCCATTGGCAGCACCATAAGGAAGGTGCATATCTGTCATTTCAGCATTTGTTAAAATGTGAGATTCTCTCGGATTTTTTTGAAGAAATCTAAATTTTTTTTTGTATGAATGCTTGTGCAGAGGTTCATTGTGCTTCATTTCAAATTTATGCTTCTAGACAGAATGGTTCGGGAGATGTCTATCGTCGAAGTTGCGTAGTTATCGGCCGCGCTGCGACGGAGGGCACCATTATTGGCCGGAAATCAGCCAGTGCTGTCTTACCCTGCACTTATGCAAGTGAAGCACTAATGAAAGCAACGTTTTACATGCCAAAACTTATTAACAATTATCCAATCAGAGCTCATGACTCGAGAAGACTCGTTGGTTACACTCCAGCTATTAAGATGGAAGGCTACGCTACTTTTTTTCCTCCTGCTCTCTCTTGCGCAAATTTTGTCATATTTCTAGGGCCCTTGCAGCTCATGTTTATTGACGGAGTGACTTGGCTTAGGATTCATTTTATTTGTAATTACATTTACCATAATCTGTAAAAATACATTTTAAATATAGGTTTTTGATTTGTTTTTATTATTTTTATGTAGCTAAAAATTTACTTGTGTTGAATTTTTTAAACTTCATAAAATGTGGGTCACAACAAATTGGAATTTTTCCTTGATACAGATCGTAGAATATTGTGTTCTGAGTGAGATGACAGTAAAATAACTTTTAAAATCAATTGGTTAGGTTTCCAAGGCGTTTTAAAATATATCCTCTAAACATGGTCTTAAGCGCCTTGCCTACGAAACCACTTGTGTATGGTAGATATGTTAACGATATTTTTGTGGCGGTGGATAGTATTAATCAGTTGGAAACGCTAAGAGATTTGATGATGGGTAACTCTGTTTTGACGTTCACATACGAAATCGGCGTAGAGGGGAAGCTGCCATTTTTGGACGTTCTTGTTGAGGCAGCAGAAGATTCTTATCAGAGATCAGTTTACACTAAGCCTTCACATGCAGGGGAGACTATTAACTATGATTGTGAAGCTCCACAGACCTACAAGGAAGGTGTAATTTCTACATTATTGAATAGAGCTTACAAAGTGTGTAGTAGTTGGGCAAATTTTTACGTAGAAGTGCTTAGAATAAAACGGTTACTGGTAAACAACAATTTCCCTAATACCCTTGATGGCCGCAAAATTAATAATTTTTTGAATAGAATTGTAAATGATGATAACCATGCTAGTGTGTGTTCCAGTTACGTCAAGATTTTTTACGAAAATCAAATGCACCCTAACTACAAAATAGATGAAAGAGTCTTTAAGAATATAATACGCACTTTTGTCAAGCCTGTTGAGAGTAATACCAGACTAAAAATTTTAATTTATAACAAAAATCGCAAAACCAGTAACCCTGTTGTAAAAACAATATTTTAATGCCTGCGGTTGGGGATCTAGATAGGGCCAATGTAATTTATCAATTTAAATGTGTGAGGAGAGAATGTGTGTCTCTTAGCAACTGTTACATTGGCTTGACTAGAATGACCCTTAAGCAGCGGTTAAATGCACATAAGTTTCAAGGCTCCATTTTTAACCATTTCCGTATTCATCACAGCTCCAAGCCCTCTAATGAAGATCTCTATCGAGCTACTGAAGTATTGTTTGATGTCCGTAAAAAACAGCATATTCAAATTATTTTAGCCTTACATATCCATAAACTCAAACCTTCCCTCAATGAAAATTTGAACGATTTTTTTTGCTCTGAAATTGTTCAAAAGAACCGCGCCGTAAATTGTTGGAACAATCGTTGCAGTCCACCATTTCGCTATATCCTCTATTATCTTTCTTTTTAGAATGACTCGTTTTCAGTGAAAAAATTTGAAAAATGTTGGGCAAAATGTTTCAAATCCAAATTTACAAATGCGATGCAATTTTTAAATTAATTTGCACTATCGGGGAAAAAGTGAAAGAATCTTCTTAACGGTTCACATTACTGGCGTCGTGGTTTCTTTGAAACTGAACAGTGCCAACAAGACAAACAAGAAGTAACCTGGTAGCACGATCTGTAACATTCCAAAGCCTTCTGTTTAAAACTTTTTACCAAATATCACTAAAACTAAATTTTATCATTGTAAACTTGCACAGAATAGAAGTATTTATTATACAAAATTTTCCAGTAGAGGCTTTGTCAGTTTCAAGCAAATTTTTTCCCCAGCATAGCATACAGAAATCGTGATGGAGCTAAAGGAGGATTATTAAAGTTCACGCCTACATTTACTATGAAAAGTTTACCACTACTTACACTCGCTTTCAGCCTCTCCTACATCGAAAAACCTCCCGGAAGACAACAGAAGAAAAGAAAACAGTATACATTCAGGGCACTAAGATACAAATCGAATTATTAGTGAATTAAGCATACATGGTACTTAGTATCCACATCACTGTTGAGGAGTAATTAGTTAAAGTAGACAACAGTCCTAATGTCCCGAAAGTACACAGAAGTTAAGGGATCTTTTCCCTCCCGATCAGGAACATGGTGAATCGTGTCCTGAGGACCGACATCGAATAAAGGCTCATAGAGCCAATGGACATACCCAGTAGATTAACACGTTCCTCGCGTATTGGTCCATATGTGTACCAACAGGTAAATTGCCCATTTAAGTGCAGGTATAAATGCTCGACGTTTGGGCTTGTAAGGCCAAGTGTTGCTGTTTCGGCCGTTGAGTTCCAATTGAGGCGTGAAGCAGCAGCCTTACTTTATACTCCTCCTGCGGTTGGTATCGGTGATACGCGCTGGAGGAGTGGGAACTTTTTATTGAATAATTTTGCATTGTGACATATTAAGGTTATTGAACAATTGCATGACTAGAATTCAGATTTGAGGGGTAACTAAGTAGGGCACTACAGACTGTTTCCTGACATTTAAAAAAATGAGTGATATCATACGAGATAAATTGTTTTCATGCAATTGTAATTTTCATAATCATTAGGAAAAATTAAATACATTCAAGCTGGAAAATCGATTTCCCTGTTCTGCTACTTACAAGCTAACCAAACCAACCGTTAACTGCCACGAAAACGCAGGGAACGTGTCAAGGCTGTTGGTGAGAGATCCTTCTTCTGCCACGTCACTCCCCGCGCCGAGGCTCCACGCTTGCCCATGCTGGCCAAAGGTTTTAGCAGCGACGCATATGGCAACGATGGTCACTCCTAACAAATCTTGACAAGTCGGTGCATGCGTCATACCGACAATTCAGTTGAATGAGGATGATAAAACAAATAATAACAGGGGATTGCGTGTATACCGAATAGTGCACTGCAGTGACGGCAGGATGTGGCCAGGAAGCACCCCTATACAGGAGGTACTTTGCGATACGACAGGCGCTAGAAGAATAATGGTAGTTGGTCGCTTGCAGGGATTTTCCTAAGGTCAACTTCGAAAGCGGACTTTCACAGATATTAAAGGACGAACTACTTGGGTATGCACATGATTTACAATAGAAAAATTATAATTGGTCTAATTTGCTTAACGAGACGGTATGAATTATCGGAAAATTATACCTTTGTAGCATAAATTCAAAACAAATATTGCGATTAATTGTTAGTTGAATTTCATCCTTTAAAAAAATAATCAGCTAATATCTCATAAACCCGGTTTTTCTTCGGAAAATTTTATAGAAGAAAAAGTGCTTATTTGGCCGTTTTCTACTTGGGATGCAATTTTTTACCTCTTGTTAAGAAACATCCTGTATAGTTTAAGAAGTGCACAATGCCTACCTAAACACAAAGTGAGTTCCAACACAAGATCCCTTGCGCATAGAAACAGTAGGTTACGACAGAAAGTAATGGTACAATAAAAAAAGATGAAGAAGAAAGTAATAGGTGCTGAAAAACAGAAGTGCAGTGAACAAAAAATAGACGGTGGTAACAGAAAAAAAACTATTCTATTTCGAAAAGAGGGAGGTCTGCGTAACCTTCAGCTGGAGACCTCGTATTTTCTCTCAATGAGCAGCAATGCACAATACTGCAATAACTGTATTCAGCTCAGTGGTACGTTTCAGTTTTCAATAAAGCAGTTAGACTTCGTGTACTCCGCACTTGTGTGGAGGTAATTATCTAGTGGGTATCTCACCCACTGCTGCAATGTTGCTAGGGATTTGAGACGAGTGGCTACATTTTTTATTCCGCGTCACGCAACGCACCAACATTTTGATGCTCTTCGGAAATTAAAAAGCGATTCCGATTCTGTAAGAGCGATACTACGAGACACTACCAAATTGACGCGCACTGGTTTTCACGTCTTGATTGACAAGAGAACAGCACAACATAACAACAGAACACTAACAACACATATGTAAAACGTCATGCTTTAACTGTAAGGAACAATTGTTCAACGAGATCCATTCTGCAAGTTTGCACCAACGGGCCAAATTATCATCGCGGACTCGCTATCGTTTTTCGAATGTATGCCACAAACGTTAGAATCGAAGGATCCAGTGTTATTAAATCAAGATGATGTTTTTTCATGATCCTGCCTGGCCGACGATTGGGTGGATATAGGAAGACAGGTACGCGCTCTATACATGACCTTGTATAGAGCGCTGATTTTGCCCCTGGCCGAATACTGCTGCCAGCTGTGGAGTCCAATTGCGACGGGGGAGATCCAGAAAGTGGAGGCAATTTAGAGAACGTTCACGTCGAAAATCGTCGGAATGGAGCGGTTCAACTACTGGGAGAGGCTCCAGAGGTTATCATTGTTCTGCCTGCAGCGACGACGAGAGCGGTACTTGATAATTTACACCTGGAAGATGCTGGAGGGATTAGTACCAAACTTTGTTGACCCAAGTCTGGCGTTGAGAATTAGACAGCATCCCCGATTAGGGAGGTTATGTGTCGTTCCGCCATTCAACAACAGGGCTCTAGCCAGCGTGAGGACGCGCCATGAAAGATCTTTTTCGGTCATTGGCCCAAGACTCTTCAACTGCCTCCCAATCAAACTGAGGGAGTCCCGTGGGAAACTGGCTGCCTTCAAATCAAGGTTGGATAAGTTCTTGGCGTCGGTCCCGGATCGACCTCCGACACCGCATTACTACCAGCCTGCGGCGGGCAACAGCCTCCTGCAGCAGGTGGCGCAGCTGCGAGTGGAGGAAATGTAGCGGCGAGTCGTCGTTGAGGGCGGTGCATCAGCATGGCCCGGGCCTGTCGGGCCCGAACTACGTCCCAGGAATCCCAGGAATCCCAGGTACGTGGCTGATACAGGTCAGTTCTCATTGGTTCTATATTCTCATGCCATCAGGTTACTAACAATTTCATTTCGTAGGCCACTGCTTCTAGAAAAGCTAAGTTAAAAACCATTTATTTCAACAATACCCTGACATTGTTTTTGTACACATAGCTCATTTTGACAGAGCTGCAATTGTACAGTAGAAAAGGCATTGACTTTTGAATTTGAACGCCAGTGGTAACTTCTTTGAAAATTAACGACGCGTTAAATACTTCCGTTAAAAATACTTATGTGCATATCATAAGCGCTAGAAATATTTTGTTTAGTACTCCTACAATCGAAAATATTTCCACATACGTGAGCTTATACGTCTCACACATATACATTGGTTAGTAGTCTCCAGTAATTTTGAATTGGCTTCCGTATACCAGTTCTTAATTTACAAGCTTGCACTGACTTCACTCAGAGAATGCAAGGTTGACGCGTTTGCCGTAAGTGCTCTAAGTATAACCTAGTAAGTACTATTTGTGTTCGATTTTTCAGTCACGCCTCGCTATCAAGAAAAGAGGAGCGCAGACATGTTATAAGATAAGTCAATCACATCACAGGTTCCCATTTCTAATGAAATTTTACGGTTCAAGTATCTACGTCAGGGATTGAGGGATTGAGATATATAGTAGATTTTGTTCCTATGCACAAAAAGGCTTAGCGTGGTGAAAAGATTTATTAGTTTTATTGCTAAACATTGTAGAATGTCAAATACCTTTTGAACTAGTACATCGATATTAGAATTAGTTTTTGTTTCATTAGTTTTTCATTCTCTAATTAGTTAGAGTTTAATTAGTGGAATATCATTTTAATATCATTTAACATCATTTTGTAATTCGTTTAATTAGTTTTTAATTCTCTAATTAGACCTACTGTGAGAGAAAATAATAAATATTTATGGCTCGATTTTATCATGGGAACTTCAACTAAAGATCATCTTTTCAGTGAAGCTACGTAACTAACATTGACTTATATGGAAGCGAAAAAAGATTAGATGCTATAAAATGGCATTCAAATAAAATCTATTCCTCAATAAGTTAATGAGCCATTAATGCAAAAAAAATCAATTTTCAAAGGCACGAAAAAATTCAGTAGATAGGCTACAAATTTCTCAGCTTCAATTGATCCAATTTCGTGTGAGAACACAAATTTTTGCTGGTAAGAGAAATTTCATTTTCATCAGTTCTTGCCCCAATTTTCTTTATCTTTCGAAGACAATTGAACTCCACGATGGCCATCACGCAGGCACCAGCACGCAGGCACTGATAGTCGTTATCTGGAAGGTGTAAGCAACCGCTGACTCCACACTTTTACTGGGAACACACCTCAAGGTCGGCGAGACCGATGCTTGTCTCGCCTTATCAAAGGTAGCATTTTCAAACAATATACGTTGTTGTACCTGTACAGCTGGTCACGTAGGGTCTTCTACGTAAACTTTGGGACAAATTCGTGCAGCTCGTTTTTTTTAGTGGAAATTATCAAACTTGGCCGTACAAAGCCAAGTTGAAAGCTGCGCTCTGACCTTCATGTAGTTCGTAGCACAGTGACTCGCTGAGAACCCACTCGTGTCTTATCTTTGAGAGATAAAAGTAAGAAAAGTAGTACAGGTTGAGTGGTCCAATTGTAATAGAGAAATTGTTCCTAAGAAGAATACATAGAGATGCATTAACATGTTTCTCTCTTCCGTAGTATGAGCCCGATTGGGTTAACTTTGATTTTACCTTTGTCAACGATTTTGAAAATTTCGTTGTCACATTTAAGTAATAGGAGACATATTTAAACGTTTTACACGAATGACAATGTGCTTGTAAATGCATAGTTTTCGAGATATTTAACTTTGATGTTATAGGAACGTCATATATAAAATTGAACAAACGGGTGCGTAAATAAGCTGAAATACGATTTTAATGTAACGATATGTGAAGCTAGGATAGTCAAGGTTAGATTAGATTAATGAACTAACCTGAGTAAACCTAAAATAACTTAACTTAACTTAGCCATACCGAGGCCGATGTCCATCGCCAAAAAACTTCGCGTGGTCCGCGTCCGCGAAACGCCGGTGGAGTCATTTCGAAACTGTCGTTAATGCTATTTTTATCTGAATGTTATTTATGCTATATCTCGAAAATGAAGCATTTGCGAGCACAATATTATTCATGTAAAACGTCATAAACTGTCTCCAATTGCCTAAATGTGGTAACGAATTGTAAAAATCGTTTACAACAGGAAAATAAATTTTTACCACTAATTGCTCAGATATTGAATGAAAACATATCTCAGAAAACCTTTCTCTTGGAAACGTTAGGTAGCTCCTGTCGAGAATCGGTTCAGAATAATCAATTTTGCGAATTAATCAATGAAAATTCTTGTAATTATGTGTGACGAATTTTGTGCGCATTTTATTTTCGTTGCTTGAACTAAAATTGTGAGTTTATAAAACTGTGTTTGGCACATTCCAACGGAACGAGTAGATTACTCTAACATTTGTGTAGGCCTGAATGTTTACAGTCAACATAAATTTATGTTGACACTCGAGCTGAGGCTAGGGTTGTGCTTCGTAATCAAAACTCAAGAGTGCGAACAACGAAGGCAGTGTTGGGTTACAGCGAAAGGCAAGATTTGTTGACCGCGAGGCCTAGGCCAGAGGGTTGAGGCGTGAGAAAGCTTTCCCGCCAACGGACGTAGACTTCAAGAATTAACACACAAAATAAGGGCGAAAAAGGCGTGCTCTACTCACAGCGAATAGGAAGCGTATAACCCCGAGAGCAGCCAATGGTACGGAGCAGACGATTGTTTAGAGGAAGTAAGAGGGGGACTATTGGTCGTTATTCGAAAGAGGGCAGTCCCAAAAGGAACACTTTGGCTAACACGATAACAAGGGTCAGTAAGGTGTTGCGGGCCTCTCAATAAGGTGCTTCGCGGCTAGGCATTATTATACCTAAAAAAATTTGTGTTACTCTGCGTCGTGAATAGGTGTTGAATTAAATGTGATACTCTGGAAAATAAGTGAGAAACGAAACCTGTTGAGATATGTATACTTTTCTGGGGAATCAACGAATTAAAAATTTACATTTTTTTTCTTCACTTTTGCAGAAAGAAGAAGATTCCGTAACGTGGAGGTTGTTCAAAGAAAAATGTTAATTACTTCGTAAGGGAGGGTAAGGCTCGTGCTTTTGTTACAATAGATACCGCTAGAAACGATAGGTTCATATAACGTAAAAAAAAAAATTGGAGCAGTTGAATTAAATGTGGAATATGTGCATATATATATGTATGAGAGAATTGCAGAATTAAAGTAATTGTTAAAAATTTTTGTTGCTCCACAGGAGGGCGGCTTTCCTTTTTGCTCCTATTGATTGCAAGTACGACTTCTTCATAAAAACGTCCAAAGACAGTATATGCACCGTGTGAGAAACAGGGATTGAACTGAAGCTGCCTTTGGTTAACTGAACTTGTGGTCCGAGGCTGGATGGCAAGCCTTCGTGAAGTTGGAATGTGCCAACACATCAGTTAGGCATTGTTTCATTGTATATGTCCCGAGTGTAATTAACTTAAAGGATATTGACCGGTCAATTAGGCAGGGTGATGTTCGTAAACATGTGTTACTTGCAATTCCAGTAGATGTCAATTAATGCTTTGTACCAGGGTCTCATCATAAGAAATTCCTTAACATTTTAATGTGTTTAAAAACCCCGTTAGCACTAGCATTACAGCTCACCGAAGAATAAGAGCGCTCAGAAAAATTGCGCTGAGTAAGTGGTATCAGCTTTCGTCGGTGAGTACCATTTTTTTTTTTAGTATATGTACTGTAATGCTAATTATCGCTTTAATTTTGTGTTGTTTATATAATGTTGTGGAGGTGCGCCATTCCCTCAATTCCGAGAACCTGGTCTTCTTGTTAATGAAATGTTAACAAGGAGGCGGGACCTCTTCTCGTGACACTCCTACGAGAAAAAAAGCATGGAATGTTTACAAAAGAACTTTGCGAGGAGCGTTGAAAAAATAGGTTACGTATATATTCGACCTTTTGCTTAATTTCTTCAACCAAAAGGTGGGTTGACTCTATTTTAAATACCTGTTGGTCCTAATTATTTTAATGAGAGTAAAATTCCCAGTTTTAATTTTGCTACCAAGCTCAAATAATTATGACCCATAAATGCATAGATAGCCCGTTCTCTCATTTCCATATTCAACAGTGCTTTAATCTTTTCTCTCTAAGGGGCCCTTTGTTAAGAAAAGGAGGCATAGAATGCCTCACAAACTTTCTAACATGGTATGTTTCAACTGCATCTCATTGAAAACTGAAGATGCGACATGATAGTGATGTCAGTTTTACATTTTTCTAAGAGATGTTTGTTTGACTTGAGACGCTGCAATTATCGTACACAAAGGAAGATACAACTGAGAGATCACTCAACACCACAACAAAGTACGGTTTTCATTAAAATTTGAGGTAGTTTACAGGCGGCCAATGTGACATTGTAAGCACTCTCTGACCTCAAGTCCTAAATCTACAGTAACTGTCAACATTAAATCACACAAAATCAATTCAAACAAGTAGGGTAGACATTTGCAATGTCTAATCAAAAGGTTTGACTTCGATTGACAGGTTATTTTTAGTTTGCGACACGCTTGTTTTGACATACCGTGTGAAGCACCGAGAATTAGGTACAGTAGTAAGGAGGCTGATTTTGAAATTGGCAAAACAAAAACGGTAAAGTGGTCTGGTTGGCTTTAGACATTGATTTTGGAGCTCTTGGCGTTGTATCGTCACCATTAGTTAAACTTTTTTGAAGAAGCCTGGGTCATAGATGCGTTATGATGCATAGTGTTTTGAATTTAATTACGGTTAAACATGCAAAAATACAATCAATAGCAGGTTTCTTTTTCTCGATTTTGGATAGAAGCTTTTGAGATTTTAACGTTCGACGCAGTTCATGGCATCTGGTAACAGAAAAATAACTGAAGCATTCCATGAAATTGATTGAATATTGTCAAGAATAGAAACTTTATAAATGAAAAGAAACTCCATGGTAACACGGAATCATGGTGTTGCGTAGCGTATCCGTAGCTTATCCGTAGCTTATCCAGCAGTTATCCGGGTAAGCTATCCTCGGAAGTTATTCCAAGAAATGAGGGTGAACTCGATCGTTCAGCAAACGCAGCGATCCAGCAGCAATAACGCTCTGAGCTCTGTCGGTAGTAACATTTTCCGCAGGCAATCTGGCGTAAACTTGCCCTGCTTTGCGAATGTCATCATACAGGGCGATGCGCAGCACCTTGGATATTTCGAGTGTGGTACGTTTCTAAATGGAGTTGACAAATTCATTTTCTTTAGCTATGAATGCGTGCAATTCAGCTTTTCCTGCTCGGCCGGGTTCGACAGTAGGCTGAACTTTTCAATTGCCTTCTTGATGTTTAACTGATTTAGACTTTTGAGTTTGTTTCGAAACCACTAAAACTGTTTCATCTCGGAGGATCGCCAAAATCTTCAAGTCATCGTAGATCCTGGCTTCGAGTCTGGCTCTGTAAGCATCGAGGTCTTGGAGGTCCTAATCGGTTGTCTTGATAAAGCCTTGCTTTCTTTTCCGTATTGTTGAGGTGATCACTTCTTGCAGCCGTAGAGACAAATGTAAAATGGTGTCATCGTCCCAGTGATACAAAAATTTCTCTCCGAACTGAATATCAGACGCCAGTTTCTCGAAACTTATCTGTTGTGCTTCAGTCAAAGCGATTTCAGCTTTGTCAACTTAATTAACAATAATCTTTATGGCTTCCTTTATGTAGTTATGCTTAAGCCTAGTCTCGAGTAGCTTGTCCACGGAAATCGTCAAGCGCAAAGTTTCAACGGGATTCTCAAAAATGAAATAAGTGTTGGGACACTTGCAGGTGATATCGACAGCATCACGAAGTCATACATCCTGTGTCATACATCCACGAAGTCATACATCCATACATACGTCCTGTGAGTTCCTGTGAGTACATTCACCATGGGCTCGAACGATTTTAAGGTTTTCATACATACGTCCTGTGAGTTATTTTTAATAGATGTTCAATTCATAAGACTAATTACATTATTTTTTCATTAATTTTCTGAAAAAATTATGCTAAGACGTGTTTCCTCTATTTTAGTCTCAGAAGTTTTTACACTAACGGTGGATTTTAAACAGTAATAAATCTATTTATTAGCAGTGATTACTCTGAACAAACGCAACGATTGCCAAAATTCAAGCAATTCATTTTTAACGGTGCAGTATGTGTGGCATTTAATTACCTCGTTTGACATTGTTATCATTCATCAACTGTTTTTGGACAAATTATTACACTCTCTTTACGAAATACGCGTTTAACTCCACCACACGACTCTATTCTCAACGCTCGAAAAAGGCCTTTCACGTGTGACTCTAACAAAAAATTTTCACACTGAAGTTGAAATTTTTTCAATTTCAATTGAATTTCAATTGAATTTCAATTGAATTTCAATTGAATTTCAATTGACCGAAATTGAAAACTTTAGTCAAATTTTTTAAAGTAAAGAAATTAAGTTTTTCAAAAGATTCATCATCAGATTCACCAACTTAATTGCCCCTTCTGCTTCTTACTTGCCCCTTTTAATTGCCCGATTTTTTATAAAAGCTCAGATTTTGAATAATTTTCATGAAAACACGCGATTGAAATTCAAGTCCATCAATTCCGTAAGCGACTTAAGAATTTTGGAACTTTGAAAGAAAGAGTTGAAGTCCTCAAAATTAAAAATTTTTACCCTTAGCCTGCCTAGCGTGTCGATGGGATGTCGAGAAAACGTAAAACTAAACTCCTAATGTTTACGAAAAGCTTCGAATTTCATCATGGCAGGACTGATGCATAGGTTTACCGTGCTTGAAACATTTGTTAGATATATTGGTAGCATTAGTTAGAATATTGAAAAATTCATGATAAATTATGGTATCGTGACTCTTTCACAACATTTCACGCCTCAATAACTGAAGATTTTCACATTTCGAAGTTACAGTCAAATCAGTCAGAAGGACTTCCAATCCAGTTAAGACCAAAGTGTTGGGGGAGTGTCGGAGTGTTGGAATTCTGGTGTAGTGAGGGGAGCGAAAGTGGGAAGAACGCTATCAATTTCAAATTTTTCATCGTTGTTTCAAAGACACAGATTGTGACCAAGGAAATTTGCAGTTCTAGTCGGAGTCTCTATTACCTTGTTTGATATTTTTAATTAACTGCCATTACCTCTTCCTGGAAAAGAACACATAAAGTCAATAATTTACATTTCAATTGTTATGGTCGTCGTTTCTTTTCTGATCGAATATATTGATTGTCCTACTATATGGGTAATTTTCATGATCGACCTTCAAATTAAGATTTATCTATAGCAGGTTTTGAAACACTCATTATGAATGGCCACACATTCACTTGATGTAATGAATGATGAACACCACCTATGACGAGGAATCGATAAGAACCAGTGAATTGTAAGGATGGTAATAAATCACAATCTTACGTAACTTGGAGGAAGCAGCGGTGTTGATGACTTTAGGTAAAGGGTCTCGTATTTTACGTTATATTGGATTCGTCGATCTGAGGTTTGAAGTCACAATGGTGATTTATACAATAACAACCTCAGTGTGCCCAACTGAGTTCAAATAAGAGTTAAAAGAATAGGTGGCACCGAAGAGACCCTTCTGAGACTAATTCTGATACAAGAATGAATGCTCCTAACTCTCGGTACAAGCTTATGTAGAGACCACGCCAGCCGCAGCTACCCTCGGCCGTTGGAAGTCGCCTCAGCTCTCCTCGCTACTGCTCCTGTCCTGGTCGCTTGGGTTGTGGATACAGTACAGCTTTCTGCTGAGGTTTTGCTGAACTCGCTGATTTCGTTATCGCGATCTATTGCGAGTCAGGGCATGCGGTCCAACCGTTTTTACTCCTCTTGGTGGTGAAATTCCATGGTTCGCGGTTATGTACTAAAGTACATAACACAATTTTAATATACTCACAGGCATTGACGAAATGAGCTTTACACTAACAACATGGCGATGAAATGTCTAATATAACATAAAAAGTTGATAGTCATTAGAGAAAATATGGCATTTAGAGCCACAACACAAATTACCACCTTAGCAATTTTTCATCAGGTACCGAGCTTATGCATATATCATAGTAAGTCCTAGCATACGTGAGATCACGTTACACTTTCATCCTATCAATACCTTGCATCAAAAATTAACAAATGCAGAGTAATGAGAAAATTTCATAACTGCATCTTCAGCACGTACGTGCTGCAGTATGCAGCTTTATGTTAAGACGCAAAATGACGTGCTATTTAAGTCTTCAATTCATTCATTCATTGAGGGATTTACATACTCTTGAAGTTTGTTCGACAGCAAAGCAACTAATATTGATAGAGCTTTGGTCCAATACCAGTTAAGCGGTATTGAACAAACCATTTCACTTGATCCCTTTCAAATGGGATCCTGGACTCCTCCCAACCTGCAACAATTAATAGAATCGACCCATTACTCTACAGCAAATTGCAGTGATTTCGATCTTCTACACTATTTAAAAATGTATCAATTTTATCACATCAATTTTCGAACATTTTTCTTATAACCGGTGCTACCCTCCCGGCTTATTTCCAGATCACATCGGAATTTTTTCTTAGATAGCCACGATACTTGTGCGAAATTCATTTTTTTAATTTCTGAAAGATGGAGAGAAACGTCCATTACTATTTTCCCCGATCTACCTTTAAAATCTTGATTGAAATATTCTTCAAGAATATAACACACGCTGTTTCTAATTGTACATTTTTTCCAAAATAATTATTTCAGTGAAAAACTCAGCTATTTCCGCACTTTCACGTTCGACGGGTTTTGACACTGAACTGCTTTCCCCAAAAGTTCTAAGCACGAGGTATTTCTTGAGGGTACGTTCTTCTTTATCCCCTTTTTAGCGGGCCAATGATCTTACTGGTGTTTCGAAAGTGTTTGTAACCCGCCTTCGTCTAAATGTAGCTGTTCTCATTGGTTGTAAGGATGCAGTTTTCTCTGCCTTTTCGAATACGGACTTGAGACCTTTTTCCTGCAATAATTAGCGTCCAATCTTTTCTTGTGTATTTTCAACCGCTCGGTTTATATTTCACGCTCTGCGAGGGTTGCCTATCGCTGTCTCGGCCAAACGCTGGCGTCTCAAATAACCCTGTGCCTGCTCTTTGCCTTTTTCGAGGATCTGTCATAAATCAATCTCTTGGCCATTTGTTTCTCAGGCTCTCGTATGCCTCTCGAAACCTGAAATCGACCCTTTCGATACGACACTCTGCTCGACCAACACACAACAAAAAGCACACAAATCAACACAACGTTCATGCATAGCACACACTGTTGGAAGTTCTGTTATGCGACAAATTTTTGCACACAAGAATATTAATAAATGCTACAAACAGTTTCTAAGAAGACAACTTCCTATAATTTCTAAGAAAGTGTCATAATTATTAATCATTTAGCCATAATTTTGAATAGTTCGTAACGTGTTTTGTTACACAGTAAATCGATGTAAAAAAGGATATTAACATCAGAATAATACAATTGAGGAAATAACTGTCATTGCATTGCTTATCGATACTTGATGTTGATAATCTGCATGGTCCTGAATATTTCGCGCTCCGTTTCACAGTAACATAATTTTGTAAAATTGAATTTCAGGCATTGGTATATTTCAACTTCTATGGACCAAAAGTTGTTAATAAAATGTAGGAAGAACTTGAAGTTTCTATATTTTACCAGAATTATTTTGCTGCTTTACAGCTTCAGAGACAAGAAGAAATTGTACTGAGCACGATTGAATATGAATTCAAATGCATCCCAACTTACATCTCAGCATTATTTTGTTATGAAATAAGGAAATACGGACGATCAAAATAAGATTGATATTAGCTGAAAAAAGAAATTTCAAACATTGAGGGCACGCTATTGTTGCAAGTTTATAAACCGTTACACCTCTAGCAGGTGCGATAAAATTTAACGAATGTTAGTTAATACAAGCAAGAAATTACTAAAATTAATACCCTTGTAAAGATAACATCCATCGCTTCACAGCGTTTGTGGTTCCCGCAATCAGATATGACGTGATTTTTGTTCCCGTAGTCAGATAACCTTTGTTTGAATGATAAACTACAATCATCAGTGCGTTTGCCTCGTTTGCTTTCTAGCGAACCTTGAAAACTATGGAAGAATTTATACGAGAACTTAAAGGGCACAACGGCATGCTGTTGAGACTAATGAAATGCCACATAGGCGTCGAGTGCTCATTGAGTTGTCTTTGAACGATATATGCTCATGTTTTAATTTTAATAATTTCGTTAACTTTGTTTCATTTAAAATTTTAACTGAGACATATGCACCTTTGAATTTATTTTTTCGCCACTGATGTCAAGCTCCAAAATTTCTGTGTTTTATTTTGATATCGTTAATACACCTATTTGTTTTCCTACTGCAGTAAAAATTTCGGTCAATATGCAGCTTAAGCCTTTCACGGAAATTAAAAATTTGGTTCCTAAGAATCACTAAAGGAACACATTTAAAAACGTTTTACACGAATGACATTCTGCTCGCTGATGCGTTATTTTTGAGTTATTCAACTTTGAAATTTTCGTGTTTTATAGGCATTCCAGTCAGTTGCGCGCTTGAGCTGGACATGTTAGGGTACGTTTGAGTACTTTGTAATTTATTATTATCCGACCCCGCGGAGCCTGAACCCACTTTTAGGATTTTTTAGTTAATAACACAATAAAGGTTTTCACCCAAAAATATTGGCGGGACTGGGGTAGTGAATACTTAAATCTAGTGTATTCACTCTTACGGTTTCGCTGATGCTCTACGGTGGCCGCCGTATTGAAACTGATGTCAACTGCATATCGAATCGATTTCAGTATTGACTACCACAGTCCGGCTAATATTTTTCGGTGATAACCTTTATTGTGTAATTAACTAAAAGATCCTAGAAGTGGGTTCAGGCTCCGAGGGGTCGGCTAATAATAAATTACAAAGTACCAACGTACTCTTACAGCTCAAGCGCACAACGCAACTGCTATGGAAGATGAAAATTCAAAACTTGAATAACTCGAAAATAACGCATCAGCGAGCAGAATTTCATTCATGTGAAACGTTTTTAAATGTGCTCCTTTGGTGATTCTTTGGAACGGAATTTTTAATTTCCGTTAAAGGCTTGAACTGCATATTTTACCGAAATTCCTCTAGAATTTCTATAAAACGTAGCTAAGACGAACATTCAAAGGTACCATTAAATCAATATTAAGTGAACGAAGAACAGAAAGCCATGAAGCATTCTCTGTCACGTATACAAAAAATACCCTCTAGAAAGATATGTTAAACATTGCTGTCGGTTATGCTTCACACAACCAACACTAAGCCGCTCCGTCTAACTCTCTTTCTAATAAACACAGCACATTTAACATCAATATTACTTTGGTAAAACCGCTCATTCCTACACAACATAACTTTGCCAGACAGGTCTGTGACTGCGAAGACTGCTTCTCTTGAGTCAGAACGTTATGGTAAGTACTGCAAAGTCGTTAACTTTGGGCTTTTCGCTAAGTTTTATGACATGAAGTTGTTTGATTTCCGTAATTTAAAAAAACTTATAAGTGAACGACATTAAATTCATATTGCAGACTAATGATCGTTCCTAAATTAGAACAAATTGATCCCTAATTCTAAAAAAAATTTATAGTGATGTACCGATGTATCGGTATCGGTATCGGTATCGGTAGTATCGGCCATTTTTAGTGGTATCGGTATCGGTATCGGCAAAATCCGGCCGATACTTTACCGATACTTTCCAATAATACATATTTTATCATTAAAATGAAGGTCATAAATCATGAAATTAAAAGTATGTAACCTAATAATACCCGTTGTGTGTTTATTTACGATTTGGTGTCCGCTTCTTAATAAACATAGGTTATGTGAGTTTGCGGTATCATGGATACCGAATTCCCCAGAGTAACATAAAAGATGGCGTTTCCATGCATTTAAATATTTGACATTTTATCAGGATAGGTTTTGTTAGGATAGGATAGGTTAGCACTGGTTAGGTAATACTGACAGAATTTTTTCTCGGGTCCACCTAGCTTAACGATGACATTTTTCATGGAATTTCCACGGGTCCTGCTACTATCTAATAATACCTTTGGTTTATTTGGAGTCCGCTTCTTCCATTTTTTTGTCATGCTCTTAAGGAGAGTTATAGTGACCGTATCTGTGATACGAGTTTCACCAGTGCGCAAGTACGAGAATATTTTTCATCACGGGTGCTGTTAGGATGAATACATTCGTTGGGCATCGCATTTGGAAAATTTGTTCAAAAAAGTTTGTGAATCCCGTCATTTTTGACGGGCTGTGCGTACTTGTAATCAAATAAAGAGCCTATTCATACCTAGTAAATTAGTTAGGTAACTGTTGAATTATAGCATTTAATCAGGCCCGCTAACTGAATTCACTACTTTGAATTCCCGATGAGTCACGGTCATAACTGAAAGCTATGTAGCATGAATAGCTAAACCCTGTAGCGACATGAAATTAATATACTTTTACGACTAAAACCTATATAGTTTGACCTAATATCCATTTTTTAAAGTATGTGACAGGCTAACATAAACCAAACCAATTTAATAAAGTTGAAGGGGCTTTTGAAAGTTTTTGTGAATTTAATATAAAAGTAGCTAAAAATTCCATTTTAATTTAGCTTGTAATTCGTCAAATATTCCGAAGCTAAGAATTTATTTTAATTTAGCATGCATATCTCCGTTCATAACGAATCTTGTATTTTTCGTCTATGTTAAGATGTTCGAAAAATTCACGAACAATCTTATGGTGGAATAGATCTGAATGGGTCAGTTGATTGCTTCAATCGCAGCTTGATGAGGAATTTAAAACGAGGAAAATTCCAAGAAACTTGATCATATTTCCTAGGAATACGTTTCGGAGTCCAGCTCCATCATCAGTTCGTAAAAGTAAAATTCATTATGACTACAATAAAAGAAAAAAGAAAATGTTGGATACAGTCATTAAAGGAAATCACAAAAATAAGGCAAAAATCAAAACATGTCCCAGAGAAAATACAATCGACAAGATCTACTTACAATTTACAATGGGTAGGAACTGTCAGAATTGTTGAGGGCCGGTTTTCGTTTAAAAATATGTATCGACTCTAAAATTCCGAGGTCACATGTAGTTGAAGCCGAATCTAAGATTTTGAAGTCCGCAGAGGATATCGGTACGTTGCATTTTACTGCGTGATTACGTACGAATTGTGCGAATTGGTTCTCCGTGCGGAAGCTTCAACCCCGATGTTCGGCCATTCTGATATAAAAATTGTGTGCCGTCATGCCGACGTACGATGATGTGTACTGCATACAACTGTACAGTAAGAATAAATCAGAGAGGCTCGTTTCTACATCAAAAGCGTATCCTTGTCTTGTACCGGAATTGTATAATTTTAAGGTTGCTTCTTTTTTCCGGTACAAGGATACGCGTCCGATGGAGATGCGAGCCTCTCTGATTTATTCTCAACAGTTGTACAGTTGTGTTCAGTGCACATCATCGTACGTCGGCATGACGTCACGAAATTTTTATAACAGAATGGGCGAACATCGGGTCGAAGCTTCCGCGCGAGGAAGTAATTAGCTTACCCCTCACACTCCGCAGTACGTAATCACGCAGTTAAAATGCAACGAACCAATATCCTCTGCGGACTTCAAAATCTTAAATTCGGCTTCAACTGCATGTGACCTCAGGATTTTAGAATCGTTACATATTTTTAAACGAAAACCGGCCCTCAACAATTCTGATAGTTCCTACCCATTACAAATTGTAACTAAATGATAATCTTGTGGACTTCAGTTTTTCTGGGACATGTTTTATTTTTATTTTCTCGATTTCCTTTAATGACTGTTTCCAACATTTTGTTTTTTCTTCTATTGCAGACATAATGATTTGTACATTTACGAACTGATGATGGATCTGGACTCTGAAAAGTATTCCTAATAAATATGAACAAGTTCCTTGAAATTTTCGTTTTTAAATTCCTCATCTTATAGATGGTTGCGTGTTTGCGGATATTCTCGGTTTCGGGGCTTATCGAATTTTACTATTTTCTTTTCGCCAAAGTATGTTCTCGTACTTGGTGTGAATTACACGAAAATGACAACCCTTTTTTGGAGAAAATTATTGTTTTGGTACACTTTTGGAGCCAGTTGCTATTATAGCTAGTCTACATTACGTTGCAGTACGATTAGAAACACATATCTATTGAATGGATTTCATTTTGTTATTTTTCTCAACAATATTGTCAACATAGCATGAGCATTTTATTATTCATAATCGGAAACTTTATTGACAATATTTTTATATTATTAGATATATTAGCAAATAATTTTATTATAACTCCCATGTAGGGCTTGTAATGGTTTTATTTTAATACAAGTGTGCACGGCCCGCCAAAAATGGGATTCAATACCTTTCATGAACGAATTTTCAAGATGTAGATGACAAACAAATACAGTATATCCATCCTAACAGTACCCGACCCATGATCAAAAAACTCGTATCTGGTGAAACTCGTATCACAGATACGGTCATTATAACTATCCTTATGAGCGTGACAGAGAAATGGAAGAAACAGACACCAAACAAATAAACCAAGGACAATGTCATCGTTAAGCTAGATGGACCCATGGAAAAATTCCGTCATCATTATCTAACCTATGCTATCCCAATTCTATGTCGTGACTCGCACAGCCACAAAGCACGTTCACGACGCGAAGGCCTAGTGATCGTCATTACATGGTAGCAACTGCGGTTCTTGTAGGCCCTACACCACTAATGCGTTGTCCACTGTTGCCAATACATGGAACGGAAAGTCGGTTAGGTTTAAAATGATAATGCCGAGCACATATGTACGAGAACACACAAAGCTCTCTTGACTCGGAGTTCCCCTCCGGTGACAAATCACCATTACTTAAAAACGATTACTTCGAGCACAGCTATTCTCCAAATTACTATGTTTAATTTAATGTCTCAATTATTCAATATGGCCTGAAAGCTGCATAAAAGCAACATTGTTAGAAAAACGCGCAAATTACGGCGATCACAACAACCTATCCAATACTACTAACCTATCCTGATGAAATTTCAAACATATCAATGCATGTAGAGACGATCTTTCAATGTTACACTGATGAATTCGGTATCCATGATACCGCAAACTCAGACATCCTATGTTTCTTAAGAAGCGGACACCGAACAAATACATAAACAAACATACAACGAGTATTATTAGGTTAGATGATTGTAAAAGTATCGGTATCGGTAGTAGTATCGGTCAAAGTATCGGTATTTTCAAGTATCGGAGTATCGGTATCGGTATCGGCCAAAAAATGGGTATCGGTATCGGTTTCGGCCAAAAAAATGGTATCGGAACATCACTAAAAATTTACGCATTTCTTACAATTTTCATGAATTCAGAAGGGGTTTTATCAAAAATGTCCTCGTAAATATTTGTGCTATAACAAGACATTTACAAGGAAAAATTTTATTTTGAACTTCCTCATAAGTGTGTTGTACACGAAATTGAAGCATTTCTTCCCATGTAACGAATATTATGTGAAGATAAAATCAGATTAGAACATAATTGAGGAAAATATTATTATGTAATGTTCTTTTGCGTTGATATTTTGTGCTGTAACGAATATCATGCGAAGATAAGATCAGGCTGCAACATTATTAAAGAAATATATTGTTATTTGAGTTTTTTGTGTTGTTTTTTTAGTGCTGTGACTTGGGTATAGCGTGTTTTATGCATGTTTTTTTAGGCAGAGACAAAGTGTCTGTAGTCAGACAGCAAGGCCTATGAGCGAGGGAAACTCAATACTGAGACAATAGTATATGTGTAAGTCTCACGAGCTGAGCTATCGGCCTACAAGCCATAAATCGTGGAAAGAAAAACACATGAATACGAAGAAAGTAATGGTTTCCGGCTACTCGAATAGGCGGAGAAAAAAAAGAAAAACAGTTTATTTCTAACAAAGTACAAAGATAAAATACTGGTACATTGGTTTTTAAAATGCCTTAGCATTAAACATCCTTAATTGATAATAACACATTGGTATCGTAATACC
This sequence comes from Morinoia aosen, assembly GCA_030386875.1. Taxonomy (NCBI): domain Eukaryota; kingdom Metazoa; phylum Arthropoda; class Malacostraca; order Amphipoda; family Talitridae; genus Morinoia; species Morinoia aosen. Next base: position 18,600,595 of record CM059573.1, on the reverse strand, counting down.
CGTGTAAAATATTGGAACAAAGAATGATTGACAGAAAAGCACACCAAAAATGAGTTCCCTTCGTTGCGTAATCTTGTTTTAACAGTGCATTTAAATATAAGAAAATAAGAGAACACAATCCTCTTAACGCTTAATTGAAAAATGCATAAGTTTGTGTGCACTTATATTGAAATAACAGCGAAGATCGCATTCAAATACCTTAACTTTGAAAAGAGAAAAAAGAAAAATAGTTTTTAAAATATCTTATAAGAAAAACACTTATATGATACACATGAGTATTGTAATGCCCATGTCACGAGTCGAAAAAAAATAATTGAGGGCAATGTATCCCTAGTGTTGCTTAATCTAGATTTGATGATACGTGTAACTACAAATATAAAAGAAAACACGATTCCCGTCACAGTGTATAGTTGAGAATACTCTTTTTGGTGCACACTTGAAGTGAAACACAAGCTCAGTGACTTGCGGTATAAGTAATTTGTTGAAAGTAAAAGGGGTGGATCAAAATAATCCTGGGTCTAAGGTAGCGAGGTTGACATTCAGAACTATATTTTTATTCCTACGTATAGACTAGTATTCCAATCGAGGGACTCGGAGAAAATGTCTTTTATCACGCAACAAAATTATGATATTTCCATGCTAATAATATTGCGACAAAACAGTCTACATGAGTCAGAAACATGAAAATGATTATACTACAACGGCTACCAAGAAGAGTACAACATAATTGGAATGATAAGATAGGGTTGTCAGAACATTCTCAACAGCATATTATGATTTGTTTCACACAAGAATAACAATAATATTTTAGAACGTGAATATTAGAAGAACACATTAGTGTTCTATAAAGTTACCAAATTTGAAAAAGTTGCGTTATTTTCGAAACATGATGCAAATGTCTTTAATTGAAAAAAATAAATAGGTGCCACTACGGTCCAGTTTAATGCTTGTACAAACAGAGAGAAAAAGTACAAAAAGTGTACCCTATAGCTGCTTAATTGAAATTGAATAGTGTTTGCTAATTCATGGAAGCAATAAAGATAAGAACTTTGTTGGGTGAAAACACTTGTGGCAGTTTGCACGTACATTGACGTATCAGCTTTGGATTTCATGAAATCATGGAATAATATTATAAAAGCTTGTTGTGGCAGAAATTCAAAAATATCATTTCGAGCGAGCATGGATAAAAAAGGATACACCTATGAAAAATTACACTGAACTGATTGCTTAAATGAGCACGCTATAACCCAAACACCAATTAAGTTTACAAGACAAATGCAAGTCGATTGATAAGAGGTTTTGCAAGAACTGTTGTGGGTAACTGAAACTTGTATGAATGTACAAACAAATACAAATATTCGCATACTAATGTAGACACACACATGCACACAGATACCAGGGTACTAGCATGAAAATTATGAAAATTGCAAGTTTTGTTTTTCTGATTAGAAAATTTTAACATAACGGGCATTAGTTGGTAAGCATCTTATTCGAACATATATGGGTGATCACAAAACAAATTTAATTTTTTTTTGCTCCTGTTTTAAAGTAATAAAGTGAAAATGATGAGTCAGGGTAGTGTTACAAGTTGCGAGTGAGGAAGGGCGGTATTTATAGTTAATATGCTAGTTGCAAGTCCAGTGCACACAGATATGTGCATACGCATAAACACACATGAACACGGATACTAGTATACAAGCATGAATGATATGAAAATTACAAGTTTTGTTTTTCGAAATTAGTTTTTTTTAATATAACGGTCATTAGTTGATAAGCATTTTAGTTAAACATATATGGGTGATCATGCAACAAATTTATACTTTATTTTGAGTGTTTAAAAATAGTAAAGAAAAAAGACGTGTTAGGTGATGTTGTAAGTTGAGAGTGAACAGTGAACAGAGAGTGAACGGTATTTCTCGTCCAAATTCTAATTACCCGTTTAGTGCACAAATATATGTATATGTGCCTACATATACGCATACACGTGCACATACACCGTATTTATAGTTCATATGCTAGATACTAGTCCAGTGCACACAGGTATGTGCGCACATATGCATACATACACCCATATACGTACACGCATATACAAGCAAGCATGTTTGCAAACCCCAATGTATAGAAGATCAAACCACAATACCTACTCATATTTCAAAACTGTTGTGTAATGTGTTGAATTATAAAATAATAAGCAAGGGGCAAGGGAGATTGTTCAGCAATGGAGATATTACATCTATTACATCATCTCATACTTATTCAGTATGTTCTGTAACTAAGAATTATTGTTGAGACGCAAGATGACGAGCTATTTTAGTTTTAAATTCTCTTAGTCTTTGAGGGATTTTGATACTCGGGGGAAGTTTTTTTCCACGGTAAGGCGCCTGATATTGACAGAGCCTTCTGCCCTATATGAGATGAACGATAATCGACTAAGACATTGTTGTTACTGCTCGGCTTTAGGTTGGCTACAGTGGGTGGATGGAAACGCACCATCTCAGCAGTGCTCTGAGGAAGATATAACGAGGAGAATACGTATTGGGCGCATTGCATGAGGAGCTATTCTTGAATAGGGGTCTAGCCGAGTTTATTAAGGAGAGGAGTTACGTGATCACTTCTTTTGAAATTACCGTTGCATACCACCTTGGCTGCGAAATTCATACACTTTTGCAGATTGCTTTGAAGGTATTGAGGTAAGTCTCCCCATACTAGGCTGCAGTAGTCAACGCGCGATAACACCAGCGATTGAAGGGCCAATAATCTGGATTTTTCGTCGAGCATACTCTTTATACGATGAAAAAACATTAAAGTTCCGTGAATTTCGTTGCAAGTATTCTCAACGTGAGATTTGTAGGACATGTTTCTATCGAACCAGATACCTAGATTTTTAACTTTTTCTGATATACTAATTATATCAGTTCCTATCGCAGTTCCTATCGCAAATTATATCAGTTCCTATCAGTTCCTATCCAATGTCGCGATACGTAAAAATGGGTTACTAATCACGTACGCATGAGAGGATTTTCAACCTCTGACCTAAATAAATATAATGTACACCTTTGTGTTCGCATGAATACTACATAAAAGCATGGACAATAAAAGAGTAAAGATTAAAATTGGTTTATTTTTTTTTACGAACACGGGGTCAAAATGCGAGCACACAAAATATCTCAATGCAATGATTAAAGCACAGGGAAATGTTTGAATGAAGTGAAAAAATGCGCACAAGTGCACTAATGCAAGATGCTCATGATACTAACGACCTGGCAATACCATACGACACAACGAGAAAATCACACCTTGGCTGTATAGGCAGATGACTGCCACAAACCGTACTTTGCGTACGCTTCGTGGCGGCATGACTGGGCCAATATGAGCATGAAATGAGCGGTTTAACATGCGCAACATAATGAGACATACCAAAAACGAGAAATATGCTCTCCTTTTTACAATAAACGCTAGCGCAACAATTTCAGGGTTATTACAAAGTAACTTCCCGCACTATGCATAAAATCAGAAGGCATAGTCGATGAATGGGCTAGCATGAACACGAAACATTTGGGGATAATACAATATATATAAAATCAAAGAGCTTTGCTTACCACAAGGTGTTCAAAAATTGGTAAACACTTCGCATCACGTAACATCTGAACTCTTGCTTGGTGACCGCAACACATCGTCCTACTAAGTGCACAACACCACAGTAAAACACAATTTAATTTTATAATTAACGCGCCCAACAATGACTCGACACCTAATCCAGAAAAGGGCCACACACGAAAATTAGCGCGTTGAATTGAACACACTGCTTTCACCCATTACTTGACTTGCAATTCACTGTATTGATAATTTTCAGAGTCCTAAACCAATCATCTCGTTCTCACACTTTCTTGCAGCATGTAGATTTCGATGACCTAATACATTTCCAATACTGCATGAAGAATACACGTAGAGTTGATCTGCCTATTTTCTTTTGTGGTCTTCTCAAGCGCCTGCTTCTTCCGTGATGTTGCCGCAGCACGCCCGATATGACGTAATGCCGACCATCTTCACCGGTCTGCTGTCTCAGTGGTATCGCTCCTGTCTAGCGCTCTACATTGAGCACCGTCTGCTGCCTCAGTGTTGTTGCTCCCGTCCAGCGCTCTTAATTCAGCACCTCTCGTTTGAGGGCCAATTAAGATTGAACTGTGAAGATCTCGTTGCTGCGTAGCATCGTCGCAAACTTCGTCCCTGAGCAGTTATTGCTTGCATGTGGGAGTTATTACGATCTTGGTGTTGAAGTCGAAACATCTCTTGAGTATCCCTCCGTAGAATCGTTGTGGAGCGGTCGTTAACGAACATCGCCGCGACGCTAATGTGCTTCAAGGAGATTATTTGTTCTTGAAACTTCAACGCTAACTTTACTCCGATGTAAATTTGCTGTTTGCGTGAAATGCATATCGGCGGCGTGCCGACATTCCACGTTCGCCTGCCCTCAGATCACGTGTACTTCTCTCGCGACCTCGAAACAAAAAACCTCACGACTTCTCCTCTCCGCTGCTTATATCTTCCTCCCTTGTTTCCTTCCAGAATCTTCTCGAACCTTCCCAGAACATTCGAGCTTCTTCCAAGCAAAGATTACGTGTTTCCCTTATGATTGGTGGAAATCTTGCCTGCTTCGGGTGCCGAAATTTAACTGGTGCGTTCTCTGACACACCCACACGCCTGATCCCTTCCAGAGCGCTGATTGGCCGACGGGATGTGCTCCCCTTCGAAGCTGCCTCGTCCGGGCGTTCCCACGCAACGCATGTGTGTTGGGCGCTTTGTGTTGTGTGTGTGTCTTGTGTTGTGTTGCCTGAATGTGTTTTGTGTGCCAGCTTGTATTTTTGTGTTTATGTGTATACGCCTGCGCCAGCCCTCTCGTCGAAACGCTGATCACTTGAGCTCGATGGATTTATAGACCTACTCTTGTCCCTTCGAAATATGAGAACCACGGTTCACTTAGAACAGAGAAAAATCGCCCTTACCGCATTCATCGGTGTTCTCACGCTCAAGCTAAAGTCAACGGTTTTCCAACATTCCTAACTGGCTTTCCGTGATTTAGCCAAAAACATATCATGTGATATAAATGTACATATATATCGTGATAGATAGATCTGAATTTTTTTATTGCCCCTTGGGATCCGAAAATAATGCATTGCGTTTTACTAGCATTTAATCTGAGACCATTTCGGTCGTAACATGATTTCAGGCTAATCGGTATAGTTTCTGCTTTAATTCGCGTCTGTGGTATTTCCGATTCAGAACTTGTTATTGCAACTTGAACATCATCTGCATACATTGAGATCCGTGTGTTAGAAGGCATTGGAGGAAAATCATTAATGAAAATAGAAAGCAGCAGCGGACCAAGATTGGATCCTTGGGGAACACCAAAACTGTTTTGAATGAATGGGGACAATTCATTTTCTAAGCGGACTGCATGAGACCGATTTGACAGTAACTTTCAAACCATTGCGTGTCTACTCCTAAGTTCAATATTTTTCGTAGAAGTCTATCATGTTGGACGCTATCGAACGCTTTAAAAGAATAATCTAAGGGAGGGGTTAGACGAATACACGTTTGCTCATTGGTCGCTTTTTCGCGTAGCAAAAGTCAGAAACTCGCTTGAGGAAACTGTTGGAATTGAGAACTCAGTTCTACGCGAAACTCTTTTAAATGTGAAAGAGTAGAAAGTTCAGAAAATAATCTCGATAAAAATACGCCGTAAGTAAATACGCAGTGAAGGAGAAAATATAGTCCAATGTGCTCCATGTGTGTAAAAAATCGATCTCTATGATATAATTGAATATATAAATGAGTATGTTGAGAATAAGTAGACATAAACAGTAAAAAATTAATTATCTAAATTTTCTATTACCAGAGGCATGAGAGCTCTGACACTACGGGTTATCAGCTAAATTATATGAAAAAAATCAACGATGATGAATGGGCGGGGTAAGTCGACGAAAATATCTGATTAAACATCTTCCCGATAACGCCAAATCACTTAAAACGGGTTTGAATGATAAAATTATAGTCAAAATATCGTGAAAAAATAATATAAAATAGAATAAAGCTTCATGTAAAGATGAGATAAAGAATTGATTACTAATAATATTGCAGCGATCGAAAGTAATTAACGGATCTAACTTACAGGTTGCGGGCCGTACTTCACTCTCCAACGTCGAGAAATATTATCTCACTTGCCTGTGCTTCAACCACCGTTATTATCATGGAATCATTGCCAAGGGAATATTGTCACGAATTATGAACTGTTGTCGGAACAGCAAGAACAGTATAAGTAGCAATATGTGAATACATTAGGTAAAACACAGTGTATATAATGCAAACGTTGTATGCCTGGTTTCCGTGTATGTCGTTTGAATAAATGTCCATTGTAATTCATGGGTAATAGGATGCAGTACCGGAGTTCCCATGTCAAATCATCATAATAATAATCGTTGAAGAGAAAATTGACCGTCAATTACTAGAGTTTTATTTATTAGGGTTTCAATTATTGGTATGTCAATTATTAGCATTTTTATGGCCTTATAACTGCTGAATTTCAATTTTTATTGCGAATTCTCTGCTGAGCTAAGCGAAAATGGGGATGAAGGAGATTGTGTGTTACCCCGAGCTCATTAAAGGGCAGGTTTTGTCTCGAGACCACGAAAAAATCCCAAATAAATGGTCATAGAGATGTAAGTCGGTTGTCATCAAAGTTGAAGAGTACTCGTTATGATTTGAAGGTTAATTATAGTATATTGTGATGTGTACTGCATGCGCAGTTGTTACGCATGTCATAGCATAATCATTTGTGTCTTGTCGGAGGAGCGCCATTCCTCTATTTTGAGATTCATCTTTTGGAGCGCCATTCTTATATTTTGACACCCGCACAATGAGCCAGTTTGTACTCGAAAAGATTTTTCAATTCACATCCATTACCCTAGAACCTATAATTTAAAAAATAGTCATTAGTGCATCTACGATTGGATGAACACAGCGACGAGTTTCATGATGGTCACGATGGGAAAGGGGAGGATCTTTCAGAAAAGGAAAAGAGGCGTTGAAATACTAAGGAGAGGAAAATACCAATTTGAACTCACTAGGGTAGTGGTTCTAAACCTTTTTTGGCAGTGCCCCAAAATCTGCCCAAAATAACTGCCGCGACCCAAGCCTCTATAACAATAAAAATTTTACCATACTATAAGTTAACACAAACAGGTTACAAACCCATAGCGACCAAGGGGTTAAGAACCACTGCACTAGGGTAAGCGGTCTTTGTGATGGCACGGAACGTTCTTCGTGTTGTAGCTGGTCTAGAGCTGATTGTGATCACACCTGAAGTCAGACCCAGGTATTTTTTTCTTAGGAAGCCGCGTGTTTTCATCATGCTGATTCCACCTGGAGAAAATAGATGAAAAGATGAATGCGATCTTATCGAGTGATTGTCTAGGTTAAAAAATCTCACGAAATTGGTGTTCGAGACCCACGTTCTCAACCGACTAAAGACGATGTACTATTGTAGAAGATCTTACATTACTCTAATCTATGATGAACTGATATTAACCGCATAAATTTCCCAACTCTCTCAACATTTTCCCTTGTGTCCATGGCATGTTTAAGTGCATTGAGCTTCTAATAAAAATTTTAACCAGCTGGGGAAATTTTAGATAGTTCTAGAGTATGTCGCTCCCTGGGGGAAATGTGAGGTCCGAAGCTACAAGTTAGGTAGGCCTTCTTTTTTCAGAAATGTTGTGGAATATTTTTTTGCAGATATTCTGCAGATATTCCTCATTCCCTCAACACCATGTAAAATGGTGCTTTCATCCTTCTTCATATTGGAACACCTATGTTGTGGTTAGGGTGTCGTGGTTTCCTTCTTTTTACCACATCGTCGTCGTGATTTAAATGTTCTTCCGTTGAGCATGTATATTTCGAAACGTAATTTATTCGTTTCCCGTCGTCGTGATGCTTGGTTACATCACTTTAATATATTTTATTAATAAAGACGTGACTCAGTGTCCTCGCCTTGATTTTAATTAATTGATATTTTATCTTTGCCACCACCCGAAGACGAGAAAATATTTTATATGAAGTAATTAAATTAAGGTGATTTAGGTAACGTTATTTTGAATGCCTCGTCTCTCATTTCCATACGCAGGAGAATGAAATACAATCGTAAGCTACATGGTAAATTTAATAGTTAAGAATCAATTAATCGCGCATTACAGATCTCATAGAAATAATACTTAGAAACTTCACTCGCTGTGCCTAAACATGATCATTGCCGACGGATTAAGACATTGATATAGAAAGGTTTTACAAATGATCACGATAAAGAAAGAACACTCATCTTAGAGAAAGGTGGAGATGTGCCCCGACTGGCTGTCACGGTGCCGGGCTTGGGTGTTAACGTCACCCCGGAGAGAAATGGCGTCTTGGTGCCTCGTGATACGGCAGCGTCACTGTAACGGCTTGGTAGTCGTTCACTCGCGAACAGTTCAGGATGAATGGCCCTCACAGGTCACTTTGTAGATCAGGCGTTCGTTGAATGCTCACTGGATTTAGTAATTATGTGAGTTTGCGGCACTGGCACCTGATTCTTGTTGGTTGGCACTCGGATAAGCTATTAGGGTGAAGTTTAATGTCTTTCACAATAAGCCTGCGCCCGAAGGCGGGGCAGCGGCCTCGAATGTACTCTCAGACGCTACTCAAATGCTGTCTGGTGACTTACTGACTCGTCGCCCTCTCTCCAGCCTGTCGTTCGCACCTTCAATTCACAACCCCCTAAACACCCGATCATACGTCGATCGATCGAAAAACAAAGTCATTCTAACACACATGGAAATATGCCTAACTGAATCAATAACATCCCTATAAGTTCCTATTATGAAATACGTAATAAACTACAAGAAATCAATTCCTAGGGAATAGAAGAATTACATATAAAAGTTGCACGTGATAGCGTTTGACGGCAACTCCTCTCGGTTGTTGGGAGACCTAGACGTAACACGTCCAAGACGATGAGATTGGTCTCGAACTCTCCTCGATGTTTGTTGCGTTATTTCGTTGGTAATTCGCGATGGAATATCTTCAAGTATGATGATTGGCGTAGTTCCTTTTTATAGCACAAAAAAAAATCTTGGACGCGCAGAGTAAAGTCACAACATATCTCCGGGTGCTTATTGGACGAGCTTCGAACTCCCGTTCGAACTTCCTTTATTCATCCTCTCCAGGGGCTCTCGCGTGCGGTCACTGGAGTCGAGACTCGGGCGTGACTTGCTAGTTGAGGACTGACGAAACGATGCGAGGTTTGTCTTTCTGGCAGACGCTGATATGATGAACCCCTATACAGCCCTTGACGCAGTTATTCCATCGGCGGAATTTATTCCCCTACATCAAACGCGGGTTCATCCCCCGTCGTGAGGTTACCCTAGGAATAACCTTGAGAAGTAAAGACTTCTCAGAGAGTAAAAACTCCCTTAATAGCTCCCAGCAATTGCAGGGGATGTCAAGTCCTTTTACAGCAGCATGCAAGTTAAATAACTTCACGAGGCTTCTTATTGGAGAGTTTTGGAATCCTTTATAATAAAGGTCCTGAATTTCGTCCGTAGACGCTCGAAGAACTTGCAGACCCTCCTCCGTGCGTCGATGTGCTGTTTCGTCGAACAATCACCGTCGTCGATATCCATCATTCGCCAATTCAGTTCATCGTAGTTATGCTGCTGCCTTGTCGAATAATTATAATTCACGGTCGTCGACATCCATCTCTCGCCAATTCAGTTCATCGTAGTTTCTGCTCCGTAGGTTTTCTATTACATTTCGATGTGCGCCACATTTTCTTCGTGCGCAGATCATTTCGGGTAGACTGAAGAATTTTCTTTCAAGTTCCGTCCTGCGTTTTCTAAGCTCCAGCGTGCGTGTTCGTGCGTTCGTAGATGGGTACGTGCGCGGACTCGTGTGTACGAGTGGGTTGCGTTCACGAGTATATCCGTGAATTGCGTTCACGTCAACACGTGCATGCGGGTACGTGTGCGTAAATGCGTGCGTCTTCAGTATGTATTATGCGTATTTCTGAGTTTGCTTCGCAGACTCCTGCTGGCCACGTCGTTGAAGTACGTCGTTGTGGTACATTCCGGGTGTGGTCGTCCAACGTTCCTGACGTCGTCGGCGCCATGACGAGCGTGGAGCTCGGCCTCGCCCGAAGTCGCGCTGCCGTTGCGGGCGACCACGGCAGCCTTTGTCTGAAAGACCCGAACTCATAAGGATCTATCCTTGGTTTCCCAATTGTTTCCCGGTACGTTTCTCTGAGCGTCTTTAGCCATCATGATCACAACTCAATCCAATCAATGTCTTAGTCCTATGCAGTGTATGAACGCAATTTAACTATTAATTGACACATGATTTGAATACAAATTAAATGTTTATGAATTAAATTTACATTGAACATTTTTTAAGGACACATTTGACACAAAAGAAACTCAGGAAATCGTACGGGAAAATCATTAAAATTAACTTAAAATTAACATCCTATTTGAAATGAAAATTTTCGAAGAAATTAATTTCCTAATTCAAACAAAATTTGTGGAGTTGATTCGTGAAAGTTTGATTTTTATCAATTAATTACAGTTTATAGAACTCGATTTCTAATGAAATTTCAACGGTTTTTAAAGTTCGTCTACTAAAAGCGTAATAAGCCTTAAGAAAGATTTACGTTGTGGTGAATATAAATGTTGTGTCTAAATGTTGAAGCAAAATTTTCTTAAATAAAACATATCTCGACTTAAAATGCGGGTTAACAAAATTTTTCTAACATTTGAAAATACAGTCGAAATTACACAGTCATGAAATTTTCTAAAATATCCTACGCAAATAAAATTTTTGTTGGGCATGAATCATAACTAATTTCTTACATAAAATCAATCTTAATCTACAGAAACATCCTTTGTTTAAATCTATTCGCTTGTGAAAGCGAAACGTGTGCGCTATTCTTGTGCGGTAGGTACGCCTGTGGCATAGGCGATAGGCGACGCCATCTTACTTAAGCCAGTCACTGCGCGTCACCTTCCTGGTTAAGCCAGTTGGCGGCCATTTCAAAGTTTCACATGGCTGGGCTGTTCAAATTGACGTTGCACGTTGCAGAATCATTGCATGTTATTTATGGTTTGTGAGAAGACTGCGTTTTGGAAATTTGAGACTGATCTTCTTTTAGGCATGATTGGCTTGATTTTTAAAGCACGAGCGGGTTTTTATGATGTTAAGTATAATTAAATATATTTTTATACGGAGGCGGTGAAGTTCGTAGAATATTTGAATTTTATGCTTGTATAAAATCAAGATCCCACACGCTGGGCACCATTGTCGTGGTTTCCTTCTTTTTACCACATCGTCGTCGTGATTTAAATGTTCTTCCGTTGAGCATGTAAATTTCGAAACGTAATTTATTCGTTTCCCGTCGTCGTGATGCTTGGTTACATCACTTTAATATATTTTATTAATAAAGACGTGACTCAGTGTCCTCGCCTTGATTTTAATTAATTGATATTTTATCTTTGCCACCACCCGAAGACGAGAAAATATTTTATATGAAGTAATTAAATTAAGGTGATTTAGGTAACGTTATTTTGAATGCCTCGTCTCTCATTTCCATACGCAGGAGAATGAAATACAATCGTAAGCTACATGGTAAATTTAATAGTTAAGAATCAATTAATCGCGCATTACAGATCTCATAGAAATAATACTTAGAAACTTCACTCGCTGTGCCTAAACATGATCATTGCCGACGGATTAAGACATTGATATAGAAAGGTTTTACAAATGATCACGATAAAGAAAGAACACTCATCTTAGAGAAAGGTGGAGATGTGCCCCGACTGGCTGTCACGGTGCCGGGCTTGGGTGTTAACGTCACCCCGGAGAGAAATGGCGTCTTGGTGCCTCGTGATACGGCAGCGTCACTGTAACGGCTTGGTAGTCGTTCACTCGCGAACAGTTCAGGATGAATGGCCCTCACAGGTCACTTTGTAGATCAGGCGTTCGTTGAATGCTCACTGGATTTAGTAATTATGTGAGTTTGCGGCACTGGCACCTGATTCTTGTTGGTTGGCACTCGGATAAGCTATTAGGGTGAAGTTTAATGTCTTTCACAATAAGCCTGCGCCCGAAGGCGGGGCAGCGGCCTCGAATGTACTCTCAGACGCTACTCAAATGCTGTCTGGTGACTTACTGACTCGTCGCCCTCTCTCCAGCCTGTCGTTCGCACCTTCAGTTCACAACCCCCTAAACACCCGATCGTACGTCGATCGATCGAAAAACAAAGTCATTCTAAGACACATGGAAATATGCCTAACTGAATCAATAACATCCCTATAAGTTCCTATTATGAAATACGTAATAAACTACAAGAAATCAATTCCTAGGGAATAGAAGAATTACATATAAAAGTTGCACGTGATAGCGTTTGACGGCAACTCCTCTCGGTTGTTGGGAGACCTAGACGTAACACGTCCAAGACGATGAGATTGGTCTCGAACTCTCCTCGATGTTTGTTGCGTTATTTCGTTGGTAATTCGCGATGGAATATCTTCAAGTATGATGATTGGCGTAGTTCCTTTTTATAGCACAAAAAAAATTCTTGGACGCGCAGAGTAAAGTCACAACAAGGGAGGCTTAAACTAAGTTATGATCCAATATAATCCAGTGTATATTTCTTTAACAGTTTCCTCTAGTCATTATTATACGTCAATGGAATAGGTACAGGGTGGGCCAAATGAAGTCATCCGATGTTGTTTGGCTCTAATTTTTTTTAGAAATAAAAATCCTCGATTCTGTTTTTTAATATGTTTATTTGAACCTTTACCATTGTATTGTTTAAGTCCAGAAGATGATATCGGCCAAACGGGCGCCGCAATCGGCCAAACGGGCGCCGCAATCGGCCAAACGGGCGCCGCAATCGGCCAAACGGGCGCCGCAATCGGCCAAACGGGCGCCGCAATCGGCCAAATGGGCGCCAATGGATTACAATGCGGTGACTTCTTTTGGCCCACCTTGTATAAGGCCTAAATCGTGCTTACAGTAAATATGGGACATACCGTACCTCGTCGACTGTTTATGTTTCTATAGTTTCAAGATCACCAATTTTCTCTTGTCTGACGGTATAAAATATAGTAAGTTACTCACTTGATCCAATTTCAAAAGCTCTTTTTTGCGGATTTTTCCAGCGGCAGTGCGTGGGAGGGCGTCCATGAAACGGATGCCTCCCGTTAGGTGCTTGTAGCGGGCGCAGTACTTGGCTATGTGGTCGTGGATCTGGAATCAAGGTGGTGCATTAAATTATTAAATCACCTCATACACACGAATAATATTTAAAATTTGCAGAAAGCATTTACACTAAGTTTGCAGTTCACTTACTGCTAACCTAAACTCATTGTAGGTACTGCAAGTGGAGTGGAAAATTCCGAGACTATCATTGAGCTTTATTTTCATAGTGCGTTATCTCTATATCATCAATGTCTCCTAAAGATCCCCAAATTTTTAAGATAGTTTTTAGATTGGTAATTTAATCGATGTACAATGCTCAACGGAAAATTGCAATATTAGTTGAAAAAGTATGAGCAAGGCTGGTTGTAACGAATATTATACGCAGATAAAAACAGACTGAAACATTATTGAAGAAAAATTTTGTTATGTAGTATTTTTTGTGTCCCTACTTGTGTTGGGACTTACGCATAGTTTGTGTTATGGATGTCCTTTTATGTTGAGTGTGTGGGTGATGTTTGTGCGTATCTTTTTTACGCAGAAGGGCCATGTGGGGCAAAGAAGAAGTGCTTGTAATTAGCCAGCCACGCCTACAAGTGGTCGTAGCGGGCTACTGCCCAGCTCTGCTGAGTCCCTAAAGGGCCTTTCACACGATCAGTTTTTCAGTCAGTCAACACTGACACTCCAGAGTGTGGTCAAAACACTCGCGTTCACACGTACGTTCGCGTGACTGAAGTGGCGCGTCACTGGCAGGCTTGGCAGTGCTTCACTATGCATAGTCGAGAAAGATTCGTCGTAGTCAAAGCAAGCATACTCATCGGCTTTGCGGTCATAGAGAAAAAAAAACACCATAAATAGATAGTGGGTAAAAGAATGGCTAGCTAAACATCCAGAAAATGGCAGTTATAACCGGATTTGTAGTAAGTTAGGGCTAAATATCAAAATTTCGCTCACTAATTATTGGTCGCATTCGTTCCTTTTCTCAGCATTTGTAAAATTTGGTCACACCAAATCTAACAAATACTAAAACTACTACGAATGTAATAATCTACTTCATAATAACTTCAAGTGCAGGTAATATTTTCCGCTCGTTCTGTACAGTTTTGCATGTACCAGCGTGTAATAGTATAGCTCGTAAATTGAATTTTTTTCTTGAACTATATTCGGTCATTTCCTAGCGACACAGTGACTAGGATATAGAAACTCCAATTGAAATCTAGCGCACATTCATTTGAACTGTGTGATAGATTGCATGCGTAAATCTGTCATCCGCAAGCAACTATTATAGAATATAATAAGCCTCTCAAATTACTGCGTGATAATATCTAGTAATGCATGTGAATGTGACAGCGGTACGGATAAACTAATAAATGTTTAGATTTATTTCAGGAAACATTTTCATGCTGAAATTTAATGTTAAGGAGAATTCATGGAAAATTTTTTTATTTTATTTGAAAATGCCGGACAAATTGTTGAAGTTGCACTTCGGTTAAATATTTATTTTTTTCATTCTAATAAACAAAAATATTATACATTTGCAGTATTTCCAGAGTGAATATTAAATAAGATTGAAAATCCTTTGTAAATGGGGCTGACACTACAACAGAACGAATGCATTATGATATGCTTGTAAAAATATAAACTATTGTTCCCCGCACCTGTGAATCCAGGTGTTATCCTCTGCTAAATAATAGTTTTTTGGAAGCAAATGCTCTAAATTCTTTCCTAAACTATTTTTGAAGCGTATTATTTTTTTCCTTCAACCCATTCTCATGTAAACTAATATTGTGTTGATTCATTGCTTCAATAACATATTTGAGCTACTTGCTTCTTATATCTCTGCTCTTGTATTCGTTGCTTTGCACTTTCCACAAAGCAGGCTGTTGACGAAAATAGCTAATTAATGATTTAGACCAGGTTGAGACTATTTAACACGGGAGAGCGATTGCAACCATCCTTACTAGGCGCCGGGCGGGCGAAAACCATGGAGCTAGGATATATGGAGGGAGCATAGCCGATTCCAATCGGGTTCAAATTTGCTGCAAAAGTTGGGAGACTGGGGCATTGGCAAGGCCCCACACGTGAGCCAACCACAGACGCTTGGCTGAAGTTGGCTCCTCCTCGCCTCCTCTACAACTCGTTCATTTGCCAAAGCAAGATTAGTACCGCTCCACAAATCGAAGGATGAGGTGCGCGTGCAAGTCGCTCTCTAATTTGTTATATTCAAGGGCCTGTAATCTTTACAGTTTTTAACTCTTAATGTATCTTTGCTAGTAATTTTGATATTATTAAGTGTCCTCGAGTGAGGAAACACAATTTATTATCTTTCGGAGTCTTAGAATCCCAAATTAATGATTACGATAAACTCAACAGCTGGAAGAGCAATCAGCGAGCATGTGCGCACCCTAGCGTAGTTAGTAGGCGTGGAGGGAGTATATATGGAGGGAGCATAGCCGTCTGTGAAGGGAACCAGTTTTTGAGATTTCTCCCATGTTTGTGGTAACCAATAGCCGTCTCGCAAGTGTGACGTCAGCACGGAAGCCAGTTACCTACTAACTACGCTAGGGTGCGCACATGCTCGCTGATTGCTCTTCCAGCTGTTGAGTTTATCGTAATCATTAATTTGGGATTCTAAGACTCCGAAAGATAATAAATTGTGTTTCCTCACTCGAGGACACTTAATAATATCAACATTACTAGCAAAGATACATTAAGAGTTAAAAACTGTAAAGATTACAGGCCCTTGAATATAACAAATTAGAGAGCGACTTACACGCGCACCTCATCCTTCGATTTGTGGAGCAGTACTAATCTTGCTTTAGCAAATGAACGAGTTGTAGAGGAGGCGAGGAGGAGCCAACTTCAGCGAAGCGTCTGTGGTTGGCTCACGTGTGGGGCCTTGCCAATGCCCCAGTCTCCCAACTTTTGCAGCAAATTTGAACCCGATTGGAATCGGCTATGCTCCCTCCATATATCCTAGCTCCATGTTAGTAGGTAACTGGCTTCCGTGCTGACGTCACACTTGCGAGACGGCTATTGGTTACCACAAACATGGGAGAAATCTCAAAAACTGGTTCCCTTCACAGACGGCTATGCTCCCTCCATATATACTCCCTCCACGGCGAAAACTGACACGCAAATAGAAGCAAAGCAGCAGTCAAACCCGACAGTGGCGAGTGCCGAGTAGAGAGCAAAAGAGAGCACGCATGCCCAAATATGGTGTTGCGGACCGTGAGTGTCAGTGTTAATTGACAAAAAAACTGATCGTGTGAAAGCCCCTTAAGATACGTTAATAGACTATCTCCTACTTTTGGGAATAATTACCTTGAAAATTGGCCATCTTTGTTTGAAATGTATATTTTGCACTGCGTAGCAGGTCCAAACTAAATATTTTAGGGCTAGATGACTTCAGCTAATCGTGAGAACTATGCCAAACTGAAATAAAACCGGGATGATACCAGTTATATCACAATATTTTGAGGAAAGCTTGACAGGTCGCTTAGTTATATTTCTAGTGAATACCGATAGTTACTTGCAGCATCCACTTGCTCAAGCATCTCGATCATGTGAAAATACGAGTACATAACATGGTTTCTAATGAGCATAAGTTTTTACTTAACCTCCTTAAAACATGAAAGACATCGCAATACTACAGAGATGAGTTTCGTCTTCATGGAAAAAATTTGGCCCTAATTATGGATAACGTATTAAAACAAATTGGAAGCGTTTCATGTTAAGCGTTTTGGGGTTGGAATTGGAAATTGGAACCGTTTCAGGCATATTTCTTTAGAATGAAATAATTATTTCAATCTTTCATTTACTTTTTCAGCGGTAGCATTTTGCGCCAGACAAAATATACATTTTCTATAGCGAAACTTTATCACATTTTACATGTTCTCGCTTCGAAAATAGTGCTTTCATTGCTCCTAAATATGGAGGCGTACAATTTCAATTGCTGATTATGAACGGTAGGATGTGACCGAGTGACTTTATTTCAGCTAAAGACTCTATAAAATTTTACGTATCGCTAGTGGGAGAGCGTTTCACTAACTATCGTAAACTCTGCCATCGGATACGTTTGAAAAAGCTAGTTTAATTTTTACATGCTAGATTTTACAACGAACTTGAAATACTTTAGATCTGCAAATACGTGCCATTTTTATTTTAAAGCAAACAGTGCTTTTCAGGATAGGTCTACAAGGGCGTGAAAGATTTAAAAAAATAAATTAGCATTTCTCATGATGGTCTAATCAGAAAAAAACAAAGCAACTGCCAATTTCATAAGCACTACACGTACTTATACTTAACCATTTATTGTATCTGGTCACTGTGCTGCTAAATTTCACCATGCAATCTTCCTAGAAATTGAATTGAAATTATTATTGTTATACGGTAAACTGTCTAGCTGCTTTGAAAATGAGTGACTGCATTTTCCGATACCACTCTACCGCGCTAAACACAGCATACCATACGAGTTTTCCGTTAAGAATACGCTGAAACACGAGAAGTTTTGAACTGTAATTTAGTCAGAGAGTGTATTTTTTTCAAATCCTTGCTTTCCAATTCGATAATTTTTAGCAAACTCGTACCTTTTTCTCCTCCAGCGGGGCGGAAGTTTTGACATAAGCCCGAGGCTCCTCCCCGGTTTTCTCGTGTGGGACTCCCACGACGCCCACCTCCACCACCTCGGGGATCCTCAGTATAACTTCCTCCAGCTCACTTGGAGATACCTTCAGTGGAAAATGAACTATCTGAGCGAACAAAATCTCACACATGGAGGTACAATCATTATTTTTCCAAACGATGAAAAAATATCCTGATTTCATTTTGTGTTATGCAAAATGGAATTAGGTTGTTAATTCTAGTTGAATCGTCATACCCTGAGCGTCAACAAAAGACTATGGACGATCGAGAAAAAAAGTTTAGTTCGAGGAATGTAAGTACAGTAATTTTCATTTAAATTATTAATTTATAAATACTCGTATTGTATTATTGCAGCACTACTGTAAGTCTTTGCAAAGGGAAATACACAGCGAGTCAAATTATCAACGAGATAACATTTTTTCAACAATTTCAGAAGCCATTTGATAAAATTGCATGGAAATTCCAGGGAATGTTGACAATACTATTCTGATATTACAGTTAACAAATAAAAGAACTCAAATCAGTTTTAGCGTAAAATATAGCACTAATTACAAATATCTGATGATTTGAAACTCCCGTAGCGGGCGAACGAGCGAACTTACGAACCTCAATTTTGGTCACTGGATTTACCTGACATCTTACACTTCCCATAGCAGCTAATACCGAAGTTTTGAAAAATTTGATAATTTTTACCAAAATTTTGGGGTAAAAATTCTCTTAATACGTGGTGTAAAGTTAACCGCCCCAAATATTGACGAAATAAATTAGATTAGATCTTAGTTTATTCCAAAGAGAGGAAGGAGAAAAGCACGATTTAGTATAGCGTCAAGGACACGCGGAATCGATGCAGAAGGAGGCATAGAAATAGTAAGGTGAGAAAAAAGTTAATGAAACAAGATAAGAGTTGAAGAAGAAAGTTGCAGGTGCTGAAAAACAGGGCGGCAGTGAGCCGAAAAAAGTGGTTCTTAACATAATAAAAAATAATCCGTTTCAGCAAAAAGAAGGCCTACCTAACTCTCAGCTCGGGTATTAACACATTTTTCCTCTGCCTCAGCTAACTCCCATAAATACAATAGTTGTATCCCCTTGAGGGGTTGACGACGTTGAACACGCAAAAAATCACCGAATTCTTTGAAGATGAGGTGGAATGATTAGCAAAACAAGGGCTTATTTAAGATTATGATGAGATGGATATTGTAACGAATGCAATTTTGGTAAATTTTCGTATAAATTTTTTTACTACAGATGCCGAGTGTCAGACAGCACAGGTGGTGTCGAATCCAGTTTGTGTTGGTTACCCATAATCATAAAAATTTTCTTCTAGTGTTCAGCTCCTTGTACCCGGCCTAGGTCTATTTCTCTACCCCGATGGTGCGTCTGTGAATTTACTTTAGTTAGCCCTTAAGTGTCATTTGTATTGTATTTCAAGATCCCAACATTATTTTGATTACCTAGCTATATAGCACTAATATTTTTTATGTAATTTTATGTGTTACTGTGTTATGCGGTAGCTCATGTTTGTACACACTTTTTTTGCTAAAGGAAATGAATCACTGTTTTTGCAGAAAGTGTATCAGCGTGTTGAGAAGACATTGTAAAGAGAATGAGCAATATACCTAAAACCTTAAGGTGAAAAGCGCTTCCTTTCTCCTTTAGGTACAGACTTTAGTCTATAGAGAGACCTCGCCTGAAAGGGGCTTAAGGGAACCGCCTTGGGAGGACAAACTATTCCACATAGTCTGTCGCAAAGGAAGGCGCTGTTGTAGTTCGGTGGATCAGGTATTATCCTGAGAATTTAACGGACTAATTACGGCGCAGACAGTTGCTCGTCTTCCTAACGGTACCGCTGTAGTTGAGCACGAACAGAAATTCTTTCTGTTGCTCTAACGGACTAATCAAGGCGTAGGCGGTACCTACACGAACATCAGGAAGGGCAGCTGAACGGAAAAGCTTGCGCCCCAGAAAAGTAGCTGCACAGAAGACAGCCCCCTTTTCCATCGAACCCACACGTCGACCGCACGACGGTATCGACACCGAGTTATGTAATATTTCTTTTGACTTTCAAGTTTGATTTTTGAGGAAATAAATGTTCAACGGTAAATATCACAGAGGTACCCATTTTCCTTCGGCAACTAGCAAAATATCAATAAAGAAAGCGTGTAACTGCAAATAAAAAATCGAAGAACCTCGGCCTTAGCTGCGATGAAAAAATTATTTCTATTACAAAAATTTAAGAGCAAAGATAAATTGTGTTTTAAGCATGCAAAAACATGATTATAAAATTAGAAACAAGAGCTCAACGTACCAAGTAGAAAAAATTTAGACACGTAGAAATGCAAAAATGAATTGGTGAACTTGAAGTTCCACATCCAAGTATTTTTACTAAACACCAGCTTTGGTTCTAAATCAGCACAAATGCTAAAAATTCAAAGCTTTTAAAGTAGCGGATGTATCTCGGAAAAGTTTTAAAATCATTTCGTCCTACATGCTATCGTTTTTTACATGCTAGCATTACATTACATTACATGCTACATGTTTACCTGTGATTACACTCGTCACTAATTGATGACGATCATACCTGTAGAGCGTTGACTTTGATGAGCTCCTTGGTACGGTCAACAACTTTTATGAAGCCGTCCTTATCAAAATTGCAGACGTCCCCAGAATGATACTACCCATCATCATCGATGTCGGCCCTCGTGCTGCTGGGATTGTTGTGGTATCCACTCATCATCTACGGAGAACGTGCAATGAGCTCATTTATAGCGAAAATGAACACAGTTATAGATGCGTCAGAGAGTTATCATAGTTTATCGTTCACCCATATCAATTCCACGATAGCTATCGGTTTCTTGCTGGTGCATGAAATACGTAGAAATCTATGTAGGCTTCAGATAATAGAGTCAATTATTCTAATGGTCCAGTTCACACGATGTCTTCACTACAGTTCCGTTATTCCAATGTAACAATCTCACTAATTGATGGTCTCGAAAGTACACCTAACCGTGGAAACAAGAAGATTAGGTTAGAAGATTATGGAGAATTTGAACATTCCCCATTGCCCTGAGAGGCGCATTGGGGTTAAACCTTTACTTTCAGATCAATGTGGCTTTAGGCAGGTGAGCTGAGAGCTACCTTAGCTGTTCTCGGGGAGATACTTTTTGAACTTCCTACTGTTGCATACGCAATGTGTGCGTCACTAATTGTGAGCGATATATATTGGCGTCCCCGGTTGTAACCGCCGCACTTAATGCAAGGAGTGAGCTCTATCACGGTGCACTTGTGGGTAGCGAGATTTTCTCGTTGACCTACCTGTCAGTCGATCCTGCGGCGCGGGCCCAGCGGCTTCTCGCCGTTCTTCGTGCTTCCTCGCCCACTTCCTCTTATTTTTTAACTGCTTGTTCCTTCTTGTCCATTTACTTGGTCGTTACTGGCCGACTTTTCTGCCCCTTAATTTACCATACCTATGTTACTTGCTCGATTAACTTATTTCTTGCCTTGCTGCTATTGTGTGAATGTGAGTGTGCGTGTTAATTTAACCTTATTGCCTTCTTAAACTTACTAAAGAGCCAATTTGCTCAACTTACTTTGAGTATTCTCTTTAAATTAACTTACCTGGGGCCTGCCGGCTGACAGCTAGTAGGCTGTCTAGGCTCTGGGTAAATCTTTACTTGAACAGCTAACTCTTGATTCATCTGTTTCGGCTCTACATGAGCATTTTCTTTGCTTTGCTCCTTTTACCTTCTTCATTCTGAACTCCGGAAGTGTCCATCACACTGAGGCACAACTTTAACTCAGGTTAGCATTGCTGTGTTTGATTGTGCTTTGGTTGTACCTCTATACTAAAGCTGAACCATAAAGGCCCCAGCTGCTTTCCATTTTCTTTAACCAGTCTATCCTTCCTTGCAGTATCGTCAACTTAATCTCTTTAATAACCGTGGGTGAGGACGCGGATCAGCGGGTCGCACGTCGAATTGGACGCCTGGTCTTTAATTCGACGCGTCGACGCGTCTAGCTGCAGCGAAGCCGTCACTTGAAAGTTCTACTTCATTGATCTGAGGCTGCTTGTAAGCTCAAGCTGGCTTTAAGGCAGCCGTTCACCTGCCTCGACGCCGAGACCGGCAAGGACCTGGGCCACTTTCTTTGTACGTGGAGGAAGATCCCTGCAGAAGTCTACTGCTCCTCGCATTTCACATGTAGCTACAGCGGTGGCATAACCAACGCCGTACAAGGGGTCGCCAAATCGCCACGGTTTTAGGTTTTAACCCTTTAATAAATAAATAAATGAATTTGTAATTCCTATTCGCATGTACCTCTATAACGTTGAAATTTAGCGTAGAATATTTCCTAAATTTTACCTTCTTTGTTCCGTTGAAGGTTTTTTTGTTTCAACTTGCAGGACAATAAACCTTGCAATTGACCTTGTTGTATTAAACCTATTTGTGTGGGTTTCCCACAAGATAGATGTTAGTTTAAGCCTACCTAAGTACAAAAAAGGCGTTCCAAAGAGGAAAGGAGAAGGCATCATTTAGTATGGTGGTAAGGGAACGCAGAATCTATGCATAAGGTGCATAAAAACCGTCAGTTAGGCGGAAGTTTATGAAATAAAATAAAAGTTAAAGAAGAAAGTAGTAGCTGCTTTAATACAGGACAGCAGAGAACCGAAAAAAAGATGGTCCGCAGCAAAAAAAAAAAACTATTCTATTTCCACAAACGGAAGCCCTACCTTGTCTTTAGCTCGGGACCTCACATATTTCCCCTGGGACCGCTAATTTAGTAGTGTCCCATCAAAAGGACCGTGGAAACAAAGAAAATTGCCATGGCAACTACATGATACTACCAATTAGTACTCTTTTTGACTAAGCTTTTGGCTATAGGTCATTTGGAAACTTTACATACTTTCAGATAACCCCGGTGAAAATAAGAAACATAGAAAACATCTATTGGAAACTTCATTTTAGGTACTTCATACGTTCATAATCATATTTTAATAACTAGGGCACGACGGTATAATGATTCAATATTTTCAGTTAAAATTATAAGTAATTTCCTACGCAGACAATCGAGCAACCGACGTTGTTACGTTATCACAATGCTTGGGGGAGCGCTGATTACCATCTGGTCAAAAAGTTACAACAAAAGGTGACAGGGAAGAGTGAAATTTTATACACATATGAGTGCTACGGTATTACGAGTTGTTTAAATGCACCCGTGCAACTTGACTGTGATTGGGATTTAAATCAAAATTATTATTTTTAATTGAATCATAAACCTAATCTAATCCATCCTTTTCTAACGTAACCTATCCTAAACCTATCTATACAGACCCTATCTCAGTGAAAATCTTCTCCCAAACTAGCACCCATTGCTTATAGCGTACAGTGTATCACGCCATTACAGAGTTATTACAGAATATATAGGAATTCCTAGGCCTGAAACTCTGAACTGACAAACTCGTTCAGTTGATTCCCAGGGCACAATTACATTCTACTCTTAGTCTTGCTACCCACTGTAGGTCCCTTTAGACAAATTTCTCCAGTTTGGTGAGGCTCCAGAGTCTCTCCAGTCTCCACGTCCACAATTTTAGCTTTTAGGTTCGGCAGTAGCTGACCTGTGAACCCGAACCGAGTCTCGTGGATTGAATCCAGAGCTACTATCAGCATCTCCGTCATGCCGTACCCTGGGACAAACACAAGCGAGATGTGTTGAAAGTTTAAAAGTAGCTATCATAAATTTTTTGATAAATTTTAAATGTTCACAAGAACATTTTCTACAAAGACCACTGAGAAAAGGGAAAATTTCTCGACAGAGCTAACATAAACCTATAAATAAGCTACAAATGTTCACAAGAGCATCGAAAAATTCCTTCGAACTCTAGATAAGGAGTAATAAGCGTCAACTGTGTTGAATTTAACCGTGAGTATATTTATATAAACGACTGTATTCTAGTGTTCAAGTTGTTAAAATTGTTTTCGATAGTACAAGATTATTTATTAACTGTTTTAAAAGTGTGATGATATACTGCTAAAAATATATATCCGTACACGTTTTATATAACTTAGACTGAAAAATTATCTCGAAAAAGCAGTAATAATAATAAATGCCTAAAATACCCTCAAATGAAAACTTTACCAAGAGAATACTGATATTTTAGGACTTGAATGGCATATTGAATACATAAAAAAAATCACATATAAGCTAGTAAAATTACATACAAATATTAACCGAGATAATGATCTCACCTTAGTTTTTAAAAATTTTTCCACTTTTCCAAAATCACATTTTAGTTCATCGGAAATTTTAAAAACAACAACGCTAGGGTAAAAATATAAGCAAGCTAAATAAAAAACGACGTTTCGACCTTCAACTTATGAAAACAACTGAGAAAGCTTAATAAAACTGAAAGTACAAAGTCATCGAGCATCTTTCAGCTAGGCTAAATAATCATAAACTAAACTCTTAGTAGTTAAAGATAAAATTTGGGTAGGTAGTTGGATGAACGGAGCAGACAGATCGAAGCTTGACGTGAGACTGGCGGTGTGAGTTCTTGACGATACCTCAAGCACCCTCTTGTACTCGGCATGCTTTTTCTATGGGAACAAGCTTAGATAGTTGGAGAATACGTTGGACTTTACATTTGTTATTGGTGAAAATTTCCAAATTTCTAAAGCTTCCGCAATATATATTGATGCTTTGTCGGAGTAAGTGTGCATTATGTCGAAAGCTGGAAGGAATGCATCCAAGTTGGGTGGTTATTTTTGGTGATCGTCTCCGAAGTGCTTGAAGATGCTGCTAGATAAATAACGATGCCGTTTTGCTCTTCTCTTCAGCGTGCAGGTGGTGTGTCCTACGTAGGAAGCCTGACAGCTTTCCTCTGGGCAAGTAAACTTGTAGACCACGCCCGCGTGCAGAAGCTCTGGTGCTCGAAGTGAAGAATGTTTCTAGTTTTCGTGGCTTAAAATACGGCCTGACGACAATTATCGTAGAAGGATTGATTGTACGGATGTGTTGAAAAACTGTATTCGTGAGAAAATCTGCATCTTTTTGTAAGTTCCGAGGTTGTGAAGTTCGACGCAGAGGTCAACTGTTTCTGCTGAGCGATTCTAACTACAACCATAATATCTATTTGAAAGTATCTATCATAATATCTATTTCACTATGTTGTCAAAAATCATTAAGGGGGAGCCGAGTCATCAGAAATGTCACGAGGAACCTGTCGACGACTCGTTGAAATTGCCTTTTGGTTAGGAATCTTACGAGGATTTTTCGGCTGGAACTTTGTTCCAAATCATTCTTCACTGCTGCAGTGTATACTTGACTTCTCCATACTTCAGATTGCTGAACTTGAATTCTTCGGCAGAGAAAAGAGAATCTTTCCTGAAGCTGAACTTCTGGTGTTCAGGGGCAGCCATTTTCAAAGTCGAGTTGTAGAAAATGACACGAAGACAGCAACATACATCTATGCATCCGGTATCATAGTCACGGATTAATAAAACCTCCCTATGAGAAGAGCTAAAAAAAGTTGGTGATGTTAGTTTTTTGTTTAGTTCACCAGATTTTGTACTATTAAAAATTGTCCCTCATATTTGATCACCCTGCCTGTAGCTTTCTGCCCCACTCTCTGTATCACTCACGCACTCACCTTGAACAAAGGTAGCTTGCTGCCCCACTCTCTGCATCATTTTGTTCTGCCGACGTCCGCGGGATGGGCGCTGCTCCTGTGAATATGACGTCGATGTGGGCGCAGTTGTCGGGGTGGAAATCGTCTTGCGACAACGCGTAGTTCATCAAAGCCGGCACTAATTGTATGCAATTCACCTGGAATGTAAGCACTTTTTCACCAAGGAAAAATACATGCGATAATTGATTATTCGATGCTAATTTTTCAACGTCATTTCATGGGACTCTTTCATATAAAAATTTATGAAAATTACACTAGTCATTTAGACCAAAGCATTTGGTCAAATGAGAATTTCAATTGAGTTTTGTTTCTCTCATTCTTACCATTTTACTTGACTGTTTGCCTGATTTTCTCCAGACAGAATATCACTCAATCTAAACTTCAATAAATTTTTAAAGGTTAACAGTATTGAATTTACTTAAGGCACATCAACGCTCATTAAAAAAAGGTCTTTTATATTATAGGCTAAAATCCTTTCAAGTTTAGTAATATTACAATTAGGTGTCCTTAGGCCAGTTCACTGCCTTGAATGCGATCGTGCATTTTTACGTACATTGGTAGATGTACTCGTATGAGAACAATCATGCTCATCGGGATAACATTCATGTATTATAATACAAATTAGATTAGGTTAACTAGTTTAAGCTTCCCTAGCCACAACGAAGGTGTTCGAAACAGAGGCAGAAGGAAGGCACCATTTAGTATGAAGTTAAGAGAACGGGGAATCTACTAACATTTACAGCATGTGCTCCCACACAAGGTCTCCTGCTCATATAAACAGTATATTCGGAAGGATATTTATGAAACAAGGAAAGAGTTGACGAAGAAAGTCAAAGGTGCTGAAAAACTCAACAGCAGTGAACCGAAAAAAGAGATTGACCGCAAGAAAACAAAATGTGCTCTATCTCTATAAAATGAAGACCAACGTAAATTTCGGTTCAGGGCTTCACATTTTTTCCTAACAGCGCTCATTCCCATTGTTACAATAGTTGCACCCTCCTGTGGGGTCAATAATAATATAATACAGAATTCCCAACCTTGTATTTCAAAATTTTATCAAAAAAAAGTGGTCGGGCAGAACCGGCTAATGTTGACGAGGCGAAAGCCTTCTCTCAAAGCAACTCCTCCGACGATCATCAGACCGGTGATGTGAAAGAGAGGAAACCACAGCGTCATGCTCATATCGGACGGATCTGGATGACAAAATGGCTCAAAGGTAGTCTGTGTCTGAGGCAATAACGCTGATGTTACATTAACTGGTCCATAGGGCAGCGTAGTTATGCGTTGATCTGCGTCTGGGAGCAATATCGTTGATGTCACATTTACTATTTCGAAGGATGAGGGTGAACTTTACAAACTGATCCTTTCCTTTCGAAATAGTGCGATTTATTTTCTTATTGCATCAGGCCTATTAATAGTAGTAGTATACAAACTGCAACTTAGAGCACAGTTCACCACAATTACCATTTAAAAAATGTTTATTAGTTTATTAGTTAGTTTAAGCCTCCCTATCCTCAACAATGAGATGTAAAGAGAGGAAGGAAGAAGGCACCATTTAGTATGGAGTTAAGGGAACGTGGAATCTATGCAGAAAGGGCACAGAAACAGAAAGCTAAGAAAGAAGTTCATGAAACAAGAAAAAGTTGAAGAAGAAAGTGGTAGGCGGTGAAAAACAGGACAGCAGTGAACCGAAAAAAAGATGGTCCGTAACACAACAAAACCTATTCTATTTTAACAAAAGAAAGCCTACCTAACCTTCAGCTCGGGCCCTCACATTGTCCCCCTGGGAGCGCTAGTTCCCATAGATACAATAATTGTATCCCCCTGAGGGGAACCATTTAAAAAATATAAAATAATAAAATCTGATGAAATTTAGCATCATTGGCTAATTTTTATTTCGAATTTCAATTCTTTTAAAGTACTCAAAAGAATTCAATCTATAAAAAACATTTTGATTGGTTAAAAGCCCCAAGAAAGGATAACTCCCTTAGGAGACAATTAGAGCGATTAAGTAAGCTTACGGCTACACAACGCATTCAAAATTATGAAAACAAAATCGAAAGCTACACATGACAAACCCGTTCAATTGAAGGAGAGCAGAATTAAAAATAATAAAGCGCAAGTAGGTGACATTATGCTGTTGCAGAATCCCAAAATATAGATGGTAGTAGACGTCTGGCCGACCGATTAGATAAGACATTAGATAAGACCCTAAAAAATGAAACGAATGCCAAAATCAAAGCGTTATATTCCGAACGTGAGGAGCGAGTGTACCTGGACCGATTGAAAGTGGCTTTAGGGCCGTTTACGCTAGAGGACATTTTGGCAGTGAGGCGCGACACGTGTATACGAGGCTCACCACTGAGGCTCATATTTGTGCGTGTGTATACGAAGTTCCCTATTCGCCACGGTAGTTGCGAGGCTCTTGAGTGTCGCGCCTCACGAATTTGATCATAGTGAATATGGAAATTCGTATACACACGCACAAATATGAGCCTCATTGGTGAGCCTCGTATCCACGCGTCGCGCCTCAGGACCAAAATGTCCCCTAATGTAAACGGCCCTTTACTTGCACGGTTATCCCCACCCGCATAAGGAAGAGCAATTATTGTCAGAGCCTGAGGCAGAAAATGAAGCCCATGGTTTTACGGATGAGCAGAACGTCGAGCACGTGTAGGAAACAATGATAACGCTTGGAACAAGAATAAAGCTCAGAAGAAATATAACTTGCACTCGAGGTGTACGTGCATATGCAAACAAGCACAACGATCTACATTTGGTTTATGTTGATGTGTTTATTTCCAGAAGTAGTTTCTGTTCTTCTAGGTGTAGTGTATCTTAATATTTGTTTACCGCCAGGGAACTTCGCACTATACGATGTTTTTGAAAAAGTATTCAAGCAGTGTTCTGCATTCTCATTTTTATTATCTCTCATTATCCTGAGATGATTTTTGGTTTCTTTAAGTAGTCTAGTGGGGAAATTGATTTAGAATATGATCAAGTAGACATTTTGCGTTACATTAATTCACTTTGTATGGAGACCTCTGAAAAGTGCTCCAACAGGGTGCAAATTGAGGTCAAATATCAAGTAGCTAATAATTAGGAAGTACGATAAGGTAAAACGATATGATATCGGGTGGTATATTTTTGAAATACTTTAGGAATAAAATTTTAAATTCGTAGTTGAGTAGATGAGCTTGATTTAATTTTAAAATGACGCTCATGCCTTTGAGCAATGGTTGAGATACTTTGGGGATAAAGTTACCTGACGTTGAGTAGCTGATCTTGATTTAGTCTTAAAGATGATTACTCTGAATTTACTCTAAATTAGAGTAAATTCAGTAGGTTTGTTAACGAACAAATATCTGATCTGAGTGAATTTCGAACAACTCAACGTATAACTTAAGCGACCATGAACAGGAATCGGAAATGCATAAAACATATTAGTCTACAACTCTTGCTCTTGATAAAGAGGACACAAATATTCGAAAATAAAAATTGGCATCATGAATACTCACTAAACAATATTGGAATAGCCAGGATCATCTGAAGGGAATTACAAGCATCATAGAAACTCATACATGTGCGCGACTGGAGAAATTTGAAACATCACATAAAAAGACTATATAGACCACGCACGCAGGCGAGGATGGTGTTTTAATAAATAAAAAATTTGTAAGGACTTGCATGACACTAGGCATGCGATTCCGTCGAATAAACAGCATGTTAAAGGAAAAATGAGAGTGATCTTGACGGTGATTTCAATTAGATCGCATATTTGATACTAGCTCTTAAAAATTGCTTTTATCTGAGTGAAGGAGGAAATGTAAGTTAATTAGAGTTGCAGCTGTGACGTAGATATAAATGTTTGCAAGGGCTTTCTGTAACTCGACTGCAAATCTTAAATAGGACAATGGTTAGGCAGAATTTCACATCTATTTCAGCTATGTAATAAAACAACATCTTTATTTAAACATGTGAATCAACAACATAAGATGACGTCGGATAGAATTCAAGCGAGATGGCCCCTCAAGAAATTATTTGAACCAACGGAATGTCTTAATTGAAACAACGGAATTTCATAAGTAAAACCAACCGCATGTTTTAAATGAAACAACGATAAATATCGGATATGTTCTGTATGTCTTAAATGACACTATCTACGCATCTTGCGACCAGAGTCAACCGATCAACGTGGATAATCTACAAATAAACGCGTATGAAAAGCTCTGTGTACAGAAGTCAACAACGTGTGTAATCAAATCAATATATATTACCGGAATGATTCGTAAGTATTGAACTAGATGCGCTGAATTGAATGGAGACTCGCAGGAAGTTTATCAGGGAGTATAAAAACAAAAAGTTGAAGTGTAATTTCTAAAAGCTTGAACAAAACCCAACGGCATGAAGGCACTCAAAAAGAGGAGACGAGGGCAAAGAGCTAAAATTGAAATATCCTTTTGATGGATCACAAGGCTGGACTCAGTAGACGATAACCAAGTTATGAAGCTTCGCTTCGTGGTCGATTTGATGGTAGTCAGGAACGTAGTGACGGTACGATTAGGACGTTGGGTGAAAAGATGAGAAGTTAGAGGACAAAAGTCACTCCTTAACGCATTTTGGATATTTTTTCACCTCGACCCTAAGCTTCTGAAGAGATGTTTTCTTCTTTTTTGTAACAAGCATATCATTACATGTCACGGTTGTCATTTGTCTGGAATATTCACTTACTAGGGTAGATTCAGTCATTGGCCTAACCAGACCCTTGTTCAGAATCTTTTTTCAACTTTCCGTCCGTAATTAATTTTTTATGTTTGACCATAAATATTATCAGTCAATGATCTGGGAGCGGCCGGCCGGGTCTTCCATAGGGACATGCGTTGGCAAATATTTTCATGGGGTTCCATGGGCAATGATGGTTAGATTCTTCCCCTGTATATGTTAACCTGTGTTTTACAAACAGGTATTGACGGTGCGGTTTTTTCGTTCAAGAGTTATTCTCAATACAATTTATTTCTTGAATAATTGTTTCACATCACCACATTATTAGGTTTACCATACTGTAGGGCCCAAACAAAATAATTGTTTTTCATTTTTCAATGCAGAAAGCCAACTTTATAATGATTGTTTTCAAACTTCTGCCTCCCATAAGCGAACGTGCACGTTTCAAGGAATTAGCGCTTCCAACTTTTGTACATCTATGTTCAATTTAAGATGTATTAAAACATA
The DNA here is from genome assembly GCA_030386875.1 of Morinoia aosen. Taxonomy (NCBI): domain Eukaryota; kingdom Metazoa; phylum Arthropoda; class Malacostraca; order Amphipoda; family Talitridae; genus Morinoia; species Morinoia aosen. The sequence goes on along the minus strand of CM059573.1, from coordinate 18,569,763 downwards.
ACTCTTAAGGGCTTATAGTGCACGCTCTATGTACATTTCATGCAATCTATGACGAATTTGAATTTTTATAAACTTTTTTTATCATAAGAATTTTCTGGGGCTACTATAACGTGAGCTCTACTGCCATATATCACCAACCCAGGCGTAGTTTGAGATGTACAAATTACTGGAAGTGTTTATCGCTGAATTACCTGTATGGAAATAATTAATACTCATTAGTAACCTAGCCTAACCTCACGCTATAGTACTAGCTAAAGGTAGATCTCATGCTATAGTGCGGGAGACCTCACGGTATAGCAGCACCGGTGTTCCTTTTAGACTAGGTTCTCGTATTAAGAATTTTTTATAAAATTCTTTTATCCCGATGCACCATTATCTATCGTTCGTTTTTTACTCTCGATCTTCGCATAAACTATCTGATAAACATAAAAAGGATCTGGTTTTACTTCAGTCAAAATATTTTCTGCAAACTCACTTCAAAATAGTACTAGTTGACATGTACAGAATGTTATTCAATTCCAATTATGGAGATGAAACTTCTAAAGACATGCTCTAATCAATCATTTGTAAATTTAGTTGCGCACAGTGTGCGTCTGAGTACGTCGGCGCGTCTACTCGACCCTCGGTATTCGTGTTGCTGAGCATGCAGGCAGAAGTTCAAGGACCAAATAGTTCTCTTCCGTACGTTCTCATTCCTCAGTCCGCTCTCATGTAAAGAAGTGTGATCTTACAGTTCGGTAAGATAATTTTAAATTGATATCCTCTACATGTAGTCAAATAAATCCCTTTATTTTGGAATTGTTACACATTTTTATAGACAAACCTATTTTAATCGATGTGCAATAAGTGTTCACTTTGCAACTAATGTAGTATATATATTTTATGCAAATTGTTTTTCCTGTCTTCCTCGATATTGATCTATTTTGATTTGGATGTGATTCTTTTTTTTCTTTGCCTTGTTTCACAGTTTGTAATGACATAAAAGGTCAAAATGTTCATTTCTACATATCGACTTTCTTTAATAAGAAAATGATTGTGTTAAATGAGTGTTCCTTTGAATTTGCGTTTATTAATCTTATTTTTATTTTGTAATTACCGGCATGATTTGAATAAATGAAATAGTACTGTTCCATAGTAAGAGCCTCTATGAGCTTAAAAAAGAATCAGAGCCGAAAATTATCAAGAAACTTATCTATCTTAGCACTGGGGCATAGTATAGGACCTCGTTCCGCAGGCTGCTTTCCATTGATCCTATAAATTACGTTTACCTCTTAACAACGTTGCATTTCCGCGAAGCTGATGAGAACACAGTTCACTAACTGCGCTTTACTACCATCAATTCCTGCTCTCGTAATTTGCTGATATTTTTTTTGCACAATAATATGAATAAATTGCAAATCTTGAGGTCGGTGAAAATATTTTAGTAGCATGTTTCATCTCAAGTTTTCAAATCTTCTTCCGAGCTAAAAAAATAAAAAGTAGCAGTTCTGGAAATTACCGCACTCGAATACGATTTAATTGCACAGAAACATAATTCTCTAGATACGAAAATTTCAGTACTGTCCAAGCCACCGTTTAGACTTTAGAGTTACACAGATGAAAATACATGGGAAATTTTCCACTGCCTTCATCGCCATCGAGTGACGAGTGTCTCGTCTGATGTACATCTACCTGTGAAAATACCACGAAAATGTAACAATGCTTTTACCGTCACCTAGTGACCTCAAACTCATACCTCTGACTAGGGCTTTTGTTCGAAACATTGGATGAGTCAACATCAGCAAGTTGGCGATGGCAGCGTTGTGGCTGATGGACACTGCTTTCGGAGGCCCTGTGGTGCCGCTGGAGTGCATCAAGGCCATCGTCTCATTCCCTGACATCTGTGTGCATTACTTCACATTACCGCTATCTGAATGAACGCTTCTACTCAAGAAAAAAATGTATGATACGAAATTGAAAATTTTTGCGGTTCTTTCCACTTCGTTTTCTCGCATTTGAAATTTTGCCGTTGTCAGCCACTTTCACCCGAGACTGCACAATAAATTTTGCACAACATAGTTACCGAGCAACAATTGCGATCCAAAGAGAGGAAGGAGGAAGGCACCATTTAGTATGGAGTTAAGGAAACGCGGAATCTACGCAGAAAGGCATAGAAACAGTTAGTTGTGAAAGAAGATTATGAAACAAGACCAAAGTTGAAGAAGACAGTAGTAGGTGCTGAAAAACAGGACAGCAGTGAACCGAAAAAAGGTGGTCCTTAACATAACAAAAGCATTTTATTTCAACAAAAAGAAGGCCTACCTAACTCTCAGCTCAGGCCCTCACATTGTCCCCCTGGGAGCGCTAGTTCCCATAGATACAATAATTGTATCCCCCTGAGGAGTCAGAGGGATTATCAGTGTAAAGATGTTTATTCCAATATTATTATTTAGGGATAGAGGGTAGTGCAGATAAATGCCAACATTATATCAAGAGTGTAGTGAACATTAATGTCGTTATCACTCGCGAAGTATAGAGAAGAATATTTTTTTTTACTCTAGATTGTCATCTAATAATATTCGAAGTAGCGAATCACTGGAACAACTTTTTGAAAGTAGGGAGAAAATTTAATCATTCTAGTACAACAAAAGAGTGTGGAGAACTGCCCATGATTATACAAAGAGTGTCCGGAAGATTAATGTCAACACCAAGCCAAAAGAGAATATCGGCTCATTCTAACATACAAAAAGTATGGGTCCTGACATTAAATATTACTGGGAGTGGCGAGAGGGTTGATGCCGGTGTAGACGCAGCCAGCAGCAATAGTGCCGTACACAACACAGTTAGTGTCGATGGTGCTGGGGGTGAACAGTGCCACCACGTCACCTGGGCCCAGTCCCTGCCGGCGCAACAAGCCTCCCCAGCGGGCTATATGTTGTCTCGGTACTGCCCGAAGGTCATCGTGCAGCCCGTGTCGCTGCATACCTGCACACCGATGTGTCTGGTCACCACTAAACCCTCAACAGAACAGGACCTTTATCTCGGTATACGGAATACCGCGGCATTTATCTGGTGATCAGGCAGATCAGTTTACTCGGTCATCTTGGCCAGCATTGTGGTCTAAACAAGCAAGGTTGCTCATTTAGTGCTCAGGTACATGAATTTACCAAGTCATCACTGTCATGGACTGAATAGAGAGTTTTTTTATCGGTAAAGCCCATTAGTTTACATGCAGTGGTATGTTCTGCATACAGAGAAGCGTTGACTTATAGTGGCCGGTAATCTACGAAGTTTGCATTTTTAGTTTGTCTGCATTTCTAAGACATGCATGCGTCTCTGGGACAAGACTTCTAAAATGCATCGTTCGTTAAGAATTTAGCAGCGCACATAAATAATTGGCTATCATACATACATGATAATTAACGAATTCTACGTCTATTTTGCATGATATTCTGCTCGGGATATTTATGAGAGTGGAAAACTTGACAGATGGAAAATAAAATGCTAAAATGGTGTCTTTAAACCCGCTGAAGGTACATTTCTTTCGAATGGGCGTCTGCCTATCATGCGACATTACCAATAGAATGATAATTTACATTAATTTACTTGGAAAACAATCGATGTATGAAGAATACGGGAAACACAGATGAAGTATGTATACTCCGTGATAACATTTAGGGGTTAGGTTTACTGGAAAAGAAAAACAAGAGCTATATAAAATATTTTAGCATTGATTCAGTCCACTCAAATGGATGCATCGCATCTACATTTGTTTATTTTATGCCTTATCAGTTACGCCAGAATGCAATAATGGTTTTCCTAGGTCGAAATGGAACCCATTTCAAAAACGTGGGTAACACCTGGGATATGTGGCTAACTCTTTACCATTTTCCAACAGGAAGAAACACGGGGCTCAGTGGGGTTTCTAACACTCATATGTTTCAGACAAAGGGCTAATGGTTATAAGTACTGGGCCACGGCAACCATAAAAGTAAGAAAAGGGCGCTAACTCTGAAATGCCCCATTCTAAGATGTGTTAACATTGCATCCAAGGGCACCTGATCATAGTAAGGGTACGCTCCAACTTTGACAAGCGTTTTGCTTCACGAACGACTCGTTACGGGACAGTAGAATTAATTCCCGGTTTAAAGATTTTAATAAAAGTTCTTCAAAGTTTACATCCATGTAATATCATACAACCTAAATAATGGATGTCATCCACTTGAAATTTTGATACTTAAGCTAATTGGCTCTCACTATATTTTCTCCTTGCACTTGACACAAGTGGAACCTCGCCATATATCAATTCATTATTTTTTAAATTTCTTGCTATGTTTCCAAAAAACACTGTGTGATGTATCACGTTTTTATTCGTTCACGATGTCACAATAAGTAAATTTGACGTGCAGAGCTGGACTTTTGATTAGAAAGAAAAGAACACGAGTTGAATAAACAAAATATCGTTTGACCCAGTGTGCTATTTTCTTCACAAAAAGACCTGTATTTCTACCCCAAAAATTAGCTCGATCATGACATTCTACGTACGTACCATGACATCCTACGTACAGAATCTTCCACGTACCAAGGCGACTTTGTTCTGCTTTTCATTTATTCCTTTCAGGCAAAACTCCATGAAGTTTCCGGTCCACAATCGCTCCAGAGACGCCGAACTGCAGACGATTTTGTCCGCCATTGTTGAGCGGTGTCGCCGGAAACTAAGGAGTTCAATATAGTTATAATTATACCACCTCTACTGAATTAAAGTGAAAGTTCATTGTAGTTCTCACATCCAACGATGCGGTCTTACAATATTTCCGCTGAAGAGATTAAACTTTCCTCTAGTGAATTCCATTTGTTTACCTTGAAATTCCACTTGAAAAAAATTCGAATTGAATCCCACTTGAAAGTTTAAATAATACGCATAAGTTGGTTATCTAAAATTCATTCTATGAATGTAGTTAGTGTGAAATGCGGACTCAGACGCGCTTATTTGGAAAAAGGTTAAGGGAAACGTAAAAAGGTCAAGTAAAAAGGTTAAGCTTTGAAATGTAAAAAGGTTAAGGGAACCGCTTACCCCAAAAAAGACCATCTTTTTCTGACGGATTTGTGTGAAATTTTCTTCATCAGTGTAATACGTTAAAACGATTTTTTCAACTCGTGTGTTTTTTTTGTAATTTTATAGAACATGGATTTTTTCAGAAACTGAAAAATGGATATTGCGGAAAAGGCGTCTCCTACAATTTTGAAGTTACAGAACAGGCATTATATGTTCTAGAAAGCTAAATGTATTATCTAGAGAAAAACCAGAATATATATTGGATAATTTGATTTATTGAATTTTAGGAATTTTCTCCCAACAATCAATTTTTTTCCTTTTATGTGTCTAATAATTTTCAACTTAAATTAAACTTCAAAAATCGTTTCCGGTATTTCTCTTGCTTTTTCAAGTCCTATCGAATGATATATTTTCCATTTCTATACATCTAAAACTGTGAGAGGAGATCGAATTAAAGCGTCAACAACTTCAGGTTTTCTGGAAGGCCGCGCACTAACTCGGTGTACTGAGTGGTCTGCTGCTCGACCTAACTCAGAATTTGTTCACTGTGTGTGTTAGAATGTTTTTTTTTTCGTACCAAATCACTTCGAACGTGAGCTGTATGGCTAACTCTCACGCTCAAACCTGCTTCGTCGCTAGGACAGTCGGAGAGGCGTAGTTTGACGACATAGGGGGACCGTCTGGGTAAAACTCAAGTCCGGCATTTTCTAACGGATTTCTCAGAAATTTTAACCGTATGTGTAAAATGGTGCAACGATTTTTTTTGAACTCGTCTGCACATTTCGTAATTTTATGAGAAATTTTATTTCTTTGTAAAAACTGAAAAAAGAGTATTTTAGAAATTGTATCTCCTTCAATTTTGAAGTTGCAGAACTGGGAATGTTTTTTAGATCGCTAAATGAATTATCCAAAGAAAAATCGAAGTAGAATTTAGGCATTAGAATTCGTTTAATTTTGGGATTTTTTTTCAAAAATGTAAAGCTATAGTTCTGACATTTATGTTATAATTTTCAAACTAAATATTTTTTCGAAAACTCATGCGTCAATTTTTAGCTTTTATTTATGCTATTGCCAGTCCTTTACCTATAGAACTGGGTGGGGGAGAAATATTATTTCAAACGTCAACAAGTTCAAGTTTTTGAGAGAGCCTGATAAACTCGTCGCCTACCCGTGTAATGACGTAAGTAACTATTTTTTTCGTGTGCTGTAGGTAACGAACGAACATACTTACAAAACAGTGAAGCGTATAGTAAGGTCCAGAAAAAATTCTTTATAGCAGGACCTAGAAAACAGAAAATTGGTAATCTACGGATTTTGGGGTAAACCGGTACTCCTCCTAATTGACTGAACTTTCGTAAGCTGTTGCAAACGAACGAACTTGTCTTACAAGGATTAGAAGAATATCGTTAGATTCGCAAGAAAAGTCCCTATAAAATGATAAACCAGCGAAAAATTGATAATTTTTGGATACTTAAGATAGACGATCCCCTTAAAGAAGGAATGCGTTGAATCAAAATATATCACAGCGCACCATGCAAAGACGAATGTATCGACTATGGAGTGTGGTCCTATCACGATCACTAATCACCGATTTGTTTGATTTTGATTCAATTTTGAAATTATCTACCACTCTATCTGTCAGCTGGAGTATTTGGCACAGTCTTTAAAGAGCGAAGAAATTATCTATAAGAATATAAGTTCCCTCTGAAATTCATTTAAAATTGCGTTCGGGCTCAAATATAAAAGACTTCAATTTTCTGTTTATTAACTCATCTACAAAAAACTATCTCCTGAATCTATCGATATCTTTTGCGTGCGTGCATGTACATCGGTTCGTCTCCTAGAGGGGTGAGAAGGAGCGCACTTGCTCACCCGCAACGCGCGGACCAATGGCTGGGAGACCCTTTCCTCTCTTGATACGACTCAGTTGTGAGCGTTTGTATGCGGGAATTAGCAGGACAGTTGACCCATAACCTTGCTCGAAATGCTTTTGTACTCAAACGAAACATTCTAACACTTAGCAAATAAACTCTGATGATGTAATTGAGACTGCTTTGGCAGCGTCGACTCTGAGTCACGAGCTAGTTTGGTCTGTCGTGAAAAGTTAAAATATTGTCGTTGGAAATGCTACCCTTCCACAGTTTCGGAGGTATAGGAATTAAAAATATATCAATTGATAGAGCTTAGAAATAGCTACAAATCCGTACGACAATTTTTGTAATTAGATTTAGCTCAAAAAGTATGTGAGGAAAAGGTTTACAAAATCAAAAAATTTCAGAAAAAACAGTAAAAAATTGAAAAATATTATTTCTGATTTGTAGCTATTTATAAGTCCCATCTATTAACATATTTGACATTTGTGTAACTTCAAAATTATTCGAGTAGCATTTTCTGTAAACTGCTTTTTCCACTTCTCCCGGAAATTTTTCTTTCAATAAAAAACACTTGAAGGAAAAGAATCACTACATGATTTCTAAGCTATGGTAAAAATTTCAGAAAAAAACAGTAGGAAAATGACGGGCTTTTGTTTTTGCACGGACGGTTCCTTTCAAGATTATCTCGACGTATTCACAGGTTAACAGGCTTAATTATAACACAAGTAATTTCATACAAACGAGTAGGGGCACCATGTTTCAGAAAAACTGTAGAAAAATATTTTTGAGTAAGAACATTTTCCTCGTATCTTCAAAATGATTAAAACATGACACCCAATTGTTTACTGAAAAAATTTAATCAAAATGATCAGTACACTTCTTACCTGCCAAAGGTAGCATGGTGGCGAGCAACAAGTCTTCGTAAGGCACAAGAGCACCGTCCTGCTTGAAGCATTTTGTTTTTTAGTGAAAAATAGCATGAAGCTTAAGCATAAACTGTAATGATAAGGCAGTGAGTATCGTCACCCTGGAAAAAAACGTTGTGTTATTGGAGAAGTTTTCAACTTCAACTTCATTCCGGTACTCTGTGCTGATTATCATTAATTAATATGAACTATTCTACACAGAAAATTTAAATCAGTATAAAATGCAGTCATAGCTCATTTCTTCATATTTTCAATTAGAGTTAAACAATAAAATCTTTTTTTTTTGTATATGGATCGATACACACTGTTCTTAGTCAATCAAACTTATGATCTAATTTAAAAATACCATTCGCATTTTGTTCTTCACTGTTACCATAAACGATTATTTAAAGTTCTAGATATGTAAGATAGATAATAGGTTAGCTCAAGTCTCCAGAACAACGGTATTCATAAACATGAAAGATGAAATTATCGTTTAGTCTAGAGCCGAGTTTATGAACAAGGCCTTCCTGTACACACAAATTGTGTTCCACACAAGATCCTGTACGCTAATGCAGAGTTAGGAAAGAAAATTACGAAACAAGATAAGAAAGTAAATAGAGATAGTAAAAACAGGACAGCAGTGAACCGAGAAAAGATGGTCACAAACAAAACAAAAACCTATACTATTTTAACCAGAGGAAGGTCCACTTAACTTACAGCTTGGAACCTCATATTTTCCCCCTGAGAGCGCTAATTTCCTTATATACAATGGGTGTATTCCCCTGAAGATTACCCCTCAGTTTTGAATAACGTAATCAGACTTCGTATACAGAGCCGTTGGAAGGCGGCTAAATGACCTAGCCAATCCTGGTGGGTACCTCACCCTTTGTTGATAGCTAACGATTCGTGATGAGTGGCAGCATTTTTTCATCACCGATGCATACAGCACACCTACGTTCAACTTGTTGCTTTTCAGAAATGAAAAGCGATTCTGATTCTGCAAGACGGAACCAAACTGACACACATTGGTTTTCACCTATGGTCATTGTGCTCCACTACGGAACACGAACAATACACCCACGCTACGTTACGCTTTGACAATGAGGAACAATTGTTCAGCTAGAACCATTCTTTAAGCCAGAACTAACGGGATGAACCCCGTTTACGTATTACACCGATGAAGAAAATTTCACACAAATCCGTCAGAAAAAGATGGCCTTTTTTGGGGTAAGCGGTTCCCTTAACCTTTTTACATTTCAAAGCTTAACCTTTTTACGTTTCCCTTAACCTTTTTCCAAATAAACGCGTCTGAGTCCGCATTTCACACTAACTACATTCATAGAATAAATTTTAGATAACCAACTTTTGCTTATTATTTAAACTTTAAATAATATAATAATAATACTCCATCACCCCGTACTCGTACTTGTATTTCGAATATATACAATAAAGGTTGAAATCGAAATAGCTAGCGTTGTTAAAGCAGGATGTTTTGTTTCTTCATGAGACTGCCAGGCCAAATACAAGGTGGATGTTTAGCAAGGTAGTTAACTGACGGATACTGTCTGTTCACATTACTTTCACAATCTCAAGGTAACACGTTACTAATCATCCTATTCCAAGGGCCACTGCTTCCAATGGAAGATGAGTTGAAAATTATTCGGTTAGGCTCACACTGACGTCGCATTTTTTGCTCTTTTTTACAGCACAGCCTTAGCATGACTCAACAAACATTGGCTGAAAAACTTGGATGCCAGTGGTTATTACTTTGAAAATTAACGGCGCGTTAAACACTTCCCGTTAATAATTTCCTTCTTGAAGAAAAAACGAGAAAACATTTTGCTATAGGGTAATTCATCAAATATCGAACTGAACTGATTATCGAACAACTTTGGAAATATGCGCGTAATACATTTAGTAAGCATCCAAACTTGCTCAGTGCCAGTGGTCTTACATCTAAAACTCCTATTTTAGTGATAAAAACTCATTTCTGTGAGCTGCAAACTGCTACCAGCGGTTGCGAACGCATTTTCTGTACGACCCTGACAAATTGGTCGAATTTTTTCACTCGAAAAATCTTACGCACCTCGGGAAAATTGCGACGGTTTAATTGTTGTTGGGTCACCGTCAACCTCCCGTCATAACTAGAGAGTAGTGTTGTCATATGATGTTCTGTTGCTGTATTTTTTTCTTTTCCGCCAAAAACTTGATAATTATTCCATGTTCGACATTCAGTTCCTTTTTCATGTCAGTATTAAATACTGAACAAAGGTGTTCGAATCAAAATTCCTTAAAAATCATGAATTTATGCCTCGAACAAGGCTTTTCGATTCTTAATTCTTTTAAATAACTGAATCGATCTATTGAACGCCTGTTTTATTTCATTAAAATATTGTATTAACGCTTGATAATAACATTGAATAGTTGAAGATGGGAATTCTGGTGAGGGGCTACCAATCAGCTGCTGGTGTTCCACGGCCCTCAAGATCATCAATGATTCGTCTGGCTATATTTACTGATGATCAATCCCTTGCCAAGAAAATTGATGCAAGCATCAATAATAATTCAGTGACGAGTGCTTTACACTCTACTCCAAAAAAGGTCACACAGGTTGATGATCACAATGATGGTTCAACAAACACTGCAAATGAAACATCGACATCATATTCAAATTTTGATAACTCTCCATTCAAATGCATCTTGAAAATAAGTAATGAGACAGTTATTTCAAACAAACAAAACAAACATCGGCATCTTTGGGATGCTTTATTTCCAATCAAGCCTGAAACAAATGATCTTAAGCATTGGTTTTTCAAATGTCTTATAACTAACACTATATATAGGACACCATGACGGTTCCCCCGTAAAGCCGGTACCCAGTTCCGACACCTGGGTCGAGTGGGGTATTGTGCTTGAGCTTTCCCTTATACCCAACGGGGAAAATCGCAGCGCCAGCGCCGGGATACGAACCCGCGACTCCAACATACAAGACCGATCCCTTAACCGCTGTGCCACCGCGAGCGTTTCCAAGAAAAGCCAGAGCACCAAAGAAAAAAAAGAATGAAAGAAAAACGTTTATTTTCCAAGTGGCCACATGAGATACATGTCAACATATTGGGTTTTAAAAAGTTTCTTAATATAGGACGTCCTAAAACAAAAGTTGCATACGAGGAGTACTAATTGACAAACCATCAGAGGTGTACAAATAGAAAAGCCATATGAGGCATAATAATTGACAAACTATACGAGGTGTACTAATAGACAAACTATCAGAGGTGTACAAATAGATAGACCATACGAGGCAAATTAATGGACAAAATATACGAGGCGTACTAATAGACAAACCACACGTGGCGTGCTAATAGTCTAACAAAAGTTCCATATGAGGAGAACTAATTGACAAACCATCCAGTTCGAATCAAAATTCTTGTTCGATTCATGTTCGATATTGATGAAATTATGTTATTAAAGAATTTGATTTTTAGAACAATAAATAAATTCCAACAATCTACGTTGTCTTTAAAGCGACATCACAGAACAAGAAAGCAACTGTTCAAGAATAACCTTGAGGCCCGCAACAGTTATTCAGAGCAAAAGTTACCGATTTATGAAGGTTGTTTCTAGACACACGTGGTTTCTGTTCGATATTTGATGAATTACCCTAGTATTGAAATTGAAAATAATGCGTGAGTTGGTAGTATCTAATGACCTGCAACACATTATACGTTGGTTAGTAGTTTACAGAAAATTTGAATTGGCTTTAGTATATCAATTCACACAATAAACATGCTGGCACCAACGCAACCCAGAGTACGTTTGCTCGAGACGACTGCCATAACCGCTCCGAGCACCACTCAGTACGTACTGTTTACAATTTGCTTTCCCGAGTCGTGCCTTGCTACCATGAACAGAGGAGCGGAGACACGTCATGAAGACAAGTCAATCACGGTACAACATGATGGGCGCTAAATATAATGAATTTATTTAAATACTAAATGCATCTCTGCAATGCATTTAAATACCAAGCACTAAATACATTAATAGTATATATCTACTTTTACGATTACATTACAATAAAAGTAAATTTGCGCGTTCGAAAAGCAAGGTGCTCGTTAACTGAGTATCGTTCAATGAGAGTCATATATATTGCATTAAGAGTAATAATCTATGCGCCACTTGGAAGTGGAACTACAGGATGCGGCAAGTTAACTTCCTTTTTATATAGAAGGGAATGCTCTGAAGCTTACAGGATCCCCATGCAGGTGGGAGAGGTTTCGTTCGAGAGAGGGGATCATGAAGTTGCGCGACTTTGGGGTTCAGCAGCCGTCATTCGATCAAGTAGCGGATAGCATGTATTTACCTTAGACGCCTATTTTTCCAACGGAAGTTCCGTGGTTTCAGCCCCGCGCAGTTTTCAGAATTATTTCAATATTGCGCCTTTGAGACTTGTTCTGGACCGGAAATTTAGTCTTTAGTGGAGAAGACATTCAGGGAAACTGGTTCTTAGCAGAAAAAACGAAGGGGAGACTTCAAGGGCATCGATGGGCGTGTTGCGAAACTGCTTCCCAGTGCACCTCATCTCACTCAAAGAAATATTCAGTAAGAAACGGTTAACGTACCCATCAATATAGGTACGTTGGCCGTTTCTCCCTGAATGTTTCTTTTCAGATCTTCCAGAGTTAGTGGGCGGTAAGTTTAGACATGGAATTATAAATACCCCACAAAAAGAAGTCACACGGGCAAAATCGGAAGAACGCGCCAGCCATCCAAATCGCCTCTCAGTGAGATGAGGTGCTCTGGAAGCAATATCGCAACACACCCATCGATGCCCTTGAAGTCTCCATTTCGTTTTTTCTGCTAAGAACCAGTTTCCCTTAACGTTTCCCTGAACGGAGAAAGTGATGATAAACAGCAGAATTCAGTTCACCCAGGGTATTGTTAATGGGGAGCGTCACTTGACCGATATGATTTTCAAAAGTTTGTAGATCACAATATTTAAGGTTCAACTTTTGTTTAATAAATGCAATAGGAAGATATCTTTACAACATTTTTGTATTATTGCAATACAAATAATGAAGTTAGCTGATCGCACCCTGTATCTTTACAAAGTGCTATTTTACAGATTGGATTCATAATAATTTAAGTGTTCAGAATAAAATCAGCAATGCTAAACATTGCAGTTATCTAGAAAATTGGTTCAACATCTACTGCACATAAATAATTTCCTAAAGAGTAAAAGCGTAGAGAGAATGTTTTTTCCCAGTAACTACTTTCAATTAAATTTAAAAAACGAACTATAATAAAATTCCTCTGTATATCTTACGTAATTCTTGTACTGGGCCGATGTATGATGATTTGTGAAAAAATTATTTCACATACAGTGCATCGAGGCATAAATAGTAAAGATATTATACATTCCGAGAAAAATTCCTTTAAGAAAAAAACAGTACGATCAAGAGGATTCCCTTCCAGGTATTTGGACTCAGCGTTCCTTTGTCATATAGATAGGACTTCTGAGCAAGCTCCACCTTAAGGCTGCCACTCACTGGCCAAACTTCCTCAGCTCGCTGACGAGCATGCTCACGAAATGACCAAATTCGCCAGCACGCTGACGTTTTCGTGCACGGAGGTTGTCCGACAGTACGCTGGCCAGCGTGCTCATTTTCAGTGCCGCTTAGAAAGTTGAGGAGGAATATTCACCGTCATGTCGAGCTCCTATGTAGAATGGACAAAAGCGCAAACATTACGCTTCAGAGACGCTTTTCCAGAACACAAGTGTTTATGGAAAGTGAAATCTGCACCGTACAGGAGTAAAGTACTGAGGCAACGTGGTACAAAAACAGTCCAAGAAGTGATGGACGTGAACCATTTATTTGATGACATTGCAAAGTAAATACAAATACTTCGGTTTAGCAATTTAGCAATTAATTACTTAATGAAGGGATTCAATACTACATGGTAGTTCAGAGTATTAATACATTTCATTTTCTGACTATTTATGTGTAATATATATTTTCGAAAAATTGATTTTACCTAATTACCTCTTATTATTACGACAATGTATTTCATGCGAGCACAAGAGAGAAGTGAATAATAATAAGAAATTAAATTTAAAATAATGAAAATAGAGAACTGTTACAAATAATTTTATCTTTACATTTTTGAAACTGATATTCACTTGCTGTATAGAAATTATTATTTCAGCATTTTGTACCACTCACCTATATTTAAAATCACACGTCCTCTCACACAATATAGTCTTTCTCTTTCTCCTTTAATAAATATAACACAAAATCCCGGATGCATTGGAAGTATCAGTGCGAGAAGCAATTTAAGCAATTTAAGCAATTTATTTACCACAGGTGATACAGAGGTAGAATGATTCTTAAGTCTAGTACAATGGTTAATTTGAGTATAGCTACCTGGGGGCCCGAACAAGTTCAGCGACTTCTAGGGCATCCTACCATCACGTTATTCTAAGGTGTACAATAATGTTTAACCTAGTTTACTTAACCTAGTTTCGCATTAGACTGATCATTGAGATAATTTACTCGATATTTTATGCTGTATTTTACAATATAGGTCAAATCGGCTATATTTAACAGTATGTTCGATAAAAGGATTCAAGAGCAGATAACCAGATTAAAACGATTACCCAAAGCAAGTTACATCATTACATTATCATTAGTTACATGTAGGAGGCAAGATTTGACATGGTGATCTTATACGACTAGTATTCTGATAGGAAGTGAGACTCAAGATGTCTTTTGAATACTTTGTACGAATTACATTTACGGATCTCCGCAGGTATAGAGTTCCAAGTTTTGGTTCCAACGAAGAGGATACTGTGTTGCGACCGGGCCTTCGAATAATAAGGAAGCATGAATTTACTTCTATTTCGGGTTAAATGGTCGTGATGACCAGTTTGCGCAGTCAATAATTGTCTAAGGCTATTGTCGCCATCATTTCTTAATGTTTTGAAAATGAAACTACAGATGGAGATTTTGTAGAGATCCGAAAGTTTAAGTATTTGTAAATTTTTGAAAGAATCATTTGTGTGAGCATTATATTCTAGGTTCTTTACCGCTCTGACAGCTCTTTTCTGTAGAGTAAAAATTTTGTTAGTTTTATTTTTATCAGTTCCGTGCCATGCTTCTATTCCGTATTGCAAGTATGGAGAAATAAGCGTTCGGTAGAGCATTAGTAAAGCTGTTTCAGGCAGAAAATTTTTAACTTTATTTAGGATTCCGATGGATTTTGATAATTTAGAACTAATATGAGTGATGTGCTCTTTGAAGGTCAGATGTTTATCTATTATGATGCCAGGAAACTTACATGAGTTGGTTTCTTCGATTTCACCTTCGCCAACTTTAATGCATGGGAGAGATACATCTTTCTTGTATGAGAATGTAATATAATTTGTTTTATCAATATTAAGGCTTATTTTATTAGCTTTGAGCCACGATGAAACCTTATGAAGTTCATTATTTATACTCTCCACAATCATAGCGGGATTTTGGTTCGGAAGGACCGCAGAAAGCGTACTGTCATCGGCAAAAAGTATGAATTTGAAGAATGATGTAGATTTTACAATATCATTGATAAAAATCAGAAACAGGAGAGGCCCAAGAACAGATCCTTGTGGAACTCCATGGCTAATTGTCTGTGGGTCTGATTTTGCGTCGTCAATGACAACGTATTGCTTCCGATTTGTTAGGTGTGATCTGAACCAATCATGGGAAATCCCTCGAATGCCATAACAGTGTAGTTTCGAGAGTAGTATTTTATGGTCCACATAATCGAATGCTTTTCGGAAGTCAAGAAATACAGAGAAGACAGGCTTTCCTTCATCTATATTAGAATAGAGGAATTGTAAATGATTTAATATAGCCTGTGTTGTTGATTTTCCTTTGTCATATCGAAGATCGTAGAAGACTCTTTCAACTTTAAAGAGCCAATTTTCTTGCCTATTTCATCTATTTATTTCTATTTTTCTGTTTTTTACGTCTTTTTTTTAACATCTCATATGATAATGGTATATTTATTCATTTCCATTTTCACAACATTGCCACCGTTATTGGTAGTATTGGAAAGAATAGGAAAAATGCAATAATTCATTAATTCGTGTGTCATTATTCATGAAATAATTAAAGTCTTCATTGTTAACGCCAAGTCTGTGTACTAAACTGACAACTAGCATTTTAACTAGAGATACCATTTTTTTCCTGTTCACTCTCAACTTGCAACATTACCTAACTCATCATCTCTTTATTATTATTATTAATAAGACTTACTTGAGAGAAGGGAAACAAATGCTGGCTCTTCGACAGTCGCGAGTTGATGAATTACATCTACAATGAAATTAGTAACAGCCTTGTCCACATCCTGTTGCTTGACTAGTATTCTTGGCGTTGCCAGTGATGACACTGCCACGCCAACCTTGAGCTGCTTTTTTCCGGAGCCATGGCTCCTTTGGTATTTTCCGCCTCTTGCCCTCCAGAACTGAGCTCACGTACTCAAAGATAGCGTTTTTTACTCCGGAATGTCGCATTTGTTGAAAATATTGAAATAACATATGATAATAATTAAAATTATAATAGTACTTATTGGACGCTTCTTAGGGAATCTTATGCGTAAAATAAACAGAAGAACCAAAGTGCATATATACATTTTAATTAAAAGCAAACGTTTCGGAATACATAAATTTCATCTTCAGTGCAGAAACGAAGTAAAATACTGTACATGAGAAAATTTCCGCAAACTGTAAAAATGAAAAGTAATTCACATATTAAGAAACTAAACTACCTAACCCAATACTAAAAATAAGCAAGCCTAAAAATAAAGTAAATTTACAAATTCAAAAAATAATAAGATACCTAAACAAACCCAATTATTCAAAAGCCATTCATTCACACGCTCATATCCCGGATTCATTCACACACTAAGTACGTGCAATCTCATGCTAGTAAGTAGGGACAATGTTTAGTTTAGTGGCACTGTTATCTTTATTCAATTGAGGTCTATGAGAAAATGTATAAAGTGATTCTAAGATTCGAAGATCTTGTTCATTATTAGTTTTACAAAACGTGGAAAAGTTCCTGGTTTTAAATGAATGATCTAAATTTTCACAGTGCTCCCTGATGGAAAATTGCGATGGAGAAGCTAATGCATGGTCGGCCTGTTCTATGAGAAATACCTGCATGTTGGCTGTGTCTTGATGAATTGTTGGACAGTAGTACTCCCAACATAAGGTTGCATGCAGCAATCACACTTATACATGTAAACACATCCACTCCACAGACACTCCTCCAAACATTCCTACCTATTAAAAAACGATACAATTTTGAAATTGTTTCTATAAATAATTCGCACGTCCACAGACATAAAAAAATTCCGGACCAGAGCTAACAATTCGTTCCTAAGACTGGCGTCCAAATAACCTAAGAATGGTATTTCGATATACGACGTCTGCTTTGCTGCACTTTGGACAACTGGTGGCGGACAAAATTTCCTATCTAAAAATTTTCTTACTACGTTGTCGATCAAGAATTTAGGATATTTATTCAAGGTTAAAATTTGATAGATTTGCTGAATTGGGAGTACTACTGTCCAACAATTCATCAGACACAGCCAACATGCAGGTATTTCTCATAGAACAGGCCGACCATTAGCTTCACCATCGCAATCTTCCATCAGGGAGCACTGTGAAAATTTAGATCATTCATTCAAAACCAGGAACTTTTCAACGCTTTGTAAAACTAATAATGAACAAGATCTTCGAATCTTAGAATCACTCTATATGTTTTCTCATAGACCTCAATTGAATAAAGATAACAGTGCCACTAAACTAAACATTGTCCCTACTCACTAGCATGAGGTTGCATGTACTTAGTGTGTGAATGAATCCGGGATATGAGCGTGTGAATGAATGGCTTTTGAATAATTGGGTTTGTTTAGGTATCTTATTATTTTTTGAATTTGTAAATATACGCTATTTTTAGGCTTGCTTATTTTTAGTATTGGGTTAGGTAGTTTAGTTTCTTAATATGTGAATTACTTTTCATTTTTACAGTTTGCGGAAATTTTCTCATGTACAGTATTTTACTTCGTTTCAGCACTGAAGATGGAATTTATGTATTCCGAAACGTTTGCTTTTAATTAAAATGTATATATGCACTTTGGTTCTTCTGTTTATTTTAAAATTATAATAGTCAAACATTCTTTAACTCAATTGTATGTGTGCGGCAAGTTAACTTCTTTATTTCGAAATTCAATAAAATCATAAGTTGTAAAGATATCTTTTTATTTATTTTTTATGCAAAATTTACATAGCGGAAGTTGTGGTTTACATAATTTTCAAAATCATATCGGTCAAGTGATGCCTGTCATTATCGATACTCTGGGTGAACAGACTTCTGTTATTTCTCATCACTCTCTCCAGCATGTTTATGGGTATGTTGGCCGTTTCTAACTGAATGTTTATTTTCAGATCTGTCAGAGTTTGCGGGCAGTGAGTACAAATCAGGGATTTCAAATACCCCCACAAAAAGAAGTGACGCTGGGCCAAATCGGAAGAACGCGCCGGCCACTCCGTAGTCGCCTCTCAATGAGATCTCCAAAAAGCACCTTGCGAAGCTTCAACTAAAACATCCAGAAATGTTTTATTCTGGATGTTTTACTCTTAATGAGATGAGGCGCCCTGGGAAGCGATTTCGCTACACACCCATCGATGCCCTTGAAATCTCCACTTCTTTCCTCTGCACAGAACCAGTTTCCTTGAACGTTGCCACTCACAAAAAAAAAATCTGTTTCAGAACAGGCCCCTAAGACGCATTATTGAAGCTATTTCGGAAAGCGCGCTGGGTTGAAGCCACCGAACTTCCTACGAAAAAATAGGCTTCTACGGCAAATGCACGCTCTTCGTTACGACAACGCATGATTGCGACTGAACACCAAGGTCACACAACTTTATATATATATAATCACCTTTCTCGAATGAGACCACTCCCCTATCCTGCGAGCTTCAAGGCAGTCACATTAAAAAGGAACTTACCTTGCTGCACCCCGTATTAGCGACGCAGTTTACTCTCCAATTCCAGGAATTATATTTAAGGGGATCATCCGGATTTTTCAACTTTTATCGTCCGATTCGTTTGAAAATTGGCCAGTATATGTATTTTTTAAAAGTAAACTTTTTTTACTACTGTCACTTTTTCGATTTAGGCCTTATTTTTTTTCACGAAAAATGAATTTTATGGTACACTTTTATGGATATTTCAAAACGCTACTCCTCATTGAGTTTTGATGCTAGAACAAAACCAAAGACAGTTTTAGAATCCTTGGAACATTTTTAACAAAAGTAGCTTGTTAAATTTTAACATTTGAAAAATATTTTTGTGAAATTTTATCATTACATCACGAAAAATTATTTTTGGGTTTTGAGCTATTTAATTTTTTCCTCAAATTTGGAAACATGCCAAGCTACTTTTGTTAGAAATGTTCCAAGGATTTTAAAACTGTCTTTGGTTTTGTTCTAGCATCAAAATTCAATTAAGAGTAGCGTTTTGAATGTTGAAAGAGGTGTTGGGTATGGGCCATGAACAAAGTTTTTTGTTGAAGTGTAATATAATGGAAAATTTATGTAATTGAACGCAGTTTTCATTTTTATTTCGATAATCTCCATGCATAACTTCACATCCACACTGTGAATTGTAATTTCCATTAGTAAAAAAAAAATTTATATGTAAAAATTATGAAATTTTTATTTTCTCTCTGATTTTTATGAAATTTCGCTAAACCACGTAACTTTTGAAAAGAAACACAATTTCTTCTATTCGTTTCTTTGATTCAGGCCTTAGTTTTAGTAAAAATTAGACATATTGGTTTTTTAGTTCATTTTTATGGATATTTCAAAACGCTACTCCTCATTGAGTTTTGATCCAAGAACAAAACCAAAGACAGTTTTAGAATCCTTGAAGCATTTTTAACAAACTTATATTGTAAAATTATCTATTTCCCGTTTTGTTTTCTTATTATATGGGGTCGAAAATTCAAGATTTTGTCCCCTCCCTCCTCGGGGGGGATCTATTGTCTGTGGCGCCATACAATTTTAGGACCGAATAGTCCACCACCTAAGGGTCCTTTTCAACATATACATGAAAAATGCTCATCGGAGCGACAGGGGCCTGGCAGGGCCTGGATGATCTCCTAACCATATGTCTATATCCATTCTCTATATGGCGTCCCTAATCATGGTAAGTGGATAAAATAGAGAAATCAAGGCAAATATATTACATAAGTACTGATTAATTTTATATTGATTATGATTTCTATTGTATAGAAAAAGAGGTAGAAATTCGTAAGCTAAGATTAAAGAACATTATGACAACCAATGTTCAGAGGAAAAGTGAGCTGTCCCTTGAGTACGGACAAAAATATATTACCCAAGATAAATCACAGAATCGTTTTATATCACAGATGCTCCTAATCTTAATGGGCCTGATCAACTTTTTTCTCCTTCATATTGTCAGTTATTGAATGTTCACTCTAAACACAAAATTTAAATTTGTCAACACTTCCGGGTGAATACTAATTTTCCTACCTGCTGTACCAAGATGTTTTTAAAATATACATCGACTGTTCTTTTACTGCCTGGACAATCGTATCTAAATTTAAATATTCACCATTAATTTTTCTTCCAGCGAGTTTTACATAAATTGATAATAGCACGAGTTAAGGTAGCATATTAAAACTTGAAACTTACCGCTATAAAATAATTGCACATGTTAAATTGTCAATGTATACAAAATGATACTTACCAATTACTGTTAAACTTAGAATAGTTTCACAAAAGATTTTGTTTACCTTAATGAGTGCATACAGATTTGTAGCGCTGTTCATGGAGGCAGAGATCTTTTGGCCACACAGAGTGCACTCACATTGCAGCTTAACACTAGATTGTTCTTTTATTTTGAAGTATTTCCCATCAAAAATAGGGTGCACGAGTGCCTTTTCTTTATTTTGCCTACATATAGAGGGCGAGGAACATGAAGTAGAACTTTTAGATGTCATTGTAGCAATAGTCCCGCGCAAGACGTGCCATAAAAATATCACAGCAATTACACCCAATACGCACGGAAACTCATCGTCAACCACTCATCAAGCTTGCAACGCGGTAAAAGGCCGATGCATTACAAGTTACAACGACGTTCAAACTTGCTTCAAGCATTGGAATGGATTGATCGAACGCGTTTCAAGGGTTAAACTAGCGAAAACTATTTAAATGTGTTTAAAAATATTGTTTGTAAATACACTAAATTATACTGAAATAAAGTAATTAAATACACACATATGTATTTATATTTGAATATACATTTGTAAATCCACAAATGTATTTAAATACTGCCAAACACTGAACGTAGTATAGTATTAAAATCTATAAGCCCATCTGTCGATCTATATGAATTCGCAGGTCTCATTTTTACTGAAATTCGACGATTCATGTACGTATGAGTATCATTTAAATGACTGAGATAGAGATTATGTTCCCATGCACAAATAAACCTACTGTACAATTGAAACTATCGCTGGTTTTCGTAGTAAAACATTGGGGACCGCTTGTCAGGTAACACGTTAATTGGTACATCGATATAAAATTAATCATTAACATTTTCCCTCGTTCAATGATTGGAGCGTATAGTCAACTCCCTCAATCCTATCGTTTAGTAACTGGATCTACTGTGAGTGAATAAAAGAAATACGAGGCGTGTCCGCAAAATAAGTTCTACGGGCTGCTGCTGGCGCCAGGATCGCTTCTATGCGCGGCCAGGCAACTGAGGCAGGTTGTTTGGTTCTCCCACCCCAATCCCCCACCAAGCCAGCGTCGCTGCGACGCTCAGCCTTGGCTCAGCAGCCGTAGGAAATTCACGAAAAACTTTGTCAAGTGTATGGAGAAGAGTGTATGAGCTCCGGGATGGTGCGCAGATGGGTCAAGGACTTCAAAAATTGCCGAACAGACGTCCACGACGAAGCCCATGCAGGGCGGCCATCGGTTTCCGACGAAACAGTTGCCAAAGTCGAAGCGGCAAGGCTTGAAGATCGACGGATTACAGTTAAGGAGCTGTGCGAAAAGATTCCGGAGGTCAGCAAAACCACAATTGACAAGATTTTGACTGAACATTTAGGCTATTCAAAGGTCGCGCAACAGACCGCAACTCGCAGCTGGCGGGAGACGCGGGAGGGGGCTCCATCGCTGACGGCTGCTGAGCCAAGGCTGAGCGTCGCAGCGACGCTGGCTTGGAGGGGGATTGGAGTGGGGGAACCAAACAACCTGCCTCTGTTGCCTGGCCGCGCATAGAAGCGATCCTGGCGCCAGAAGCAGCCCGTGGAACTTATTTTACGGACACGCCTCGTAGTTCACAGCAGTGCAGGTTCAAATTTTTCGTCCTGAACTTCATCGAAAGATCACCTTTTAAGCAAAGCATCGTAACTGAGAGCAAATGCAATAGAAACTAGGAACTATTCATTCCTACAAAATTGTATTAAATCAGTGTTTCCCAAAGTTTTAGTACTGCGTACTAAGTCCGCGTTTTAGTGGACGATAGGGGTACGCGGCATAGCACAAATATTATAGTTTGCCATAAACTTCGTTTGGTGTCAAAAATCGACAGTTGTGCACAGTAATAATTTTCTTCAGCAAATTTTAGGTAGGCGCTAATGTAGAATAGGGAATGTTTTGTGTTTAATTGAAGAAGATGAAAAATTAAAGCTTAAGGTATAATTTCATTATAGATAGTTTAAGCCATTCTATATATTTAGAACAATGCTAAATTTTCACAGATAAAGCAACACACACAATCGGAAACATGGCGCCGGTTCACTTAAACGTAGAGAGTTGAGAAAAATACTCTAGTTTATTGTGCATGATGACAGGCTGTTGTAATAGAAAATGCTTTAAACTGCACTTTTGGTGTATATTTTTGTTTCTAGCAACAACATAACGTTGTTTCTGCACGAAACTTATTAAAATTGCAAGGCAGAGGCCTACACCTGTTTATGACGGTAGCTACAGAAATAATTATGCAATACCTCTAACGTAAACTGAAGATGAGTTTAAAATGTCAGTAACTAGTAACCATCGGTTACATATATATATATACTGCGTCCTTATCCTAGTTTTTATAGAGCATGGAACGAAATATTTCACACCGAAGAGCATCTAATTCCTTTTACCATTCTGAACATGAATTGTCACAACCTCAATTCAACCGTAGTAATAAATACAACTTCTTATCTGAAACATTTGCTACTTCTTTTTTTGCTCAAGTATTATTTTAAATGAGTTTTGCAAAACTTTTCTATTTTCATGCTGCATAGAAGATAAACAGGGGGTGTATATGTCCGCGACACCACAGTTTGGGAACAGCTATACCAAATAGAAAGCTTTTACTGAATAACCTGGGGAACTCCATCGTGCAAAAAAGAAATTAAAGTACGCTACAAAATTCAATCGTTAAGCTTCGTAGTTTTTAAAATTTAATTGGACTAATTACATTTGAGCGCACCAATCTCTTCTAGAGTGAGAAATTTTACGAGTTTTAGTGCAACTTCATCTTTATCCTCCGATAACAAGAGACCTCTTCGATGGCCAGCTCACACGCAATGATCTTCAAAATCTTCAAGCAATGAACATCCGCCAATTTCATACAAATGTTAGGTACAAATCTCAAGTAGGGTAACTGAAGCATGTCTCGCTATATCAAAGGAAGGATTTTCAAACAATTTACGTCGTTGTACTTGTAGGGTATTGACTGAAACTTTGTTACGATTCATGACTCACAGTGGTTTTGTGACCTTCGAGTGATAAAGCCAACGCCCACCTCCCATCCCCTTCGATATGAGGTGGGCGTGGGTTTGCTCGCGCCTCATCACTCGAAGGTCACAAAAAGACTGAGTTAATTTAAAGCATCGGTAGTTTTGCTTGGCAAACATATTAAAGCTGGAAACATTTTGAATTTTGGCAATTTTGTTTCATTGAATTTTTACACGGAGACATTTGCACCTTTGAATTTACTTTTCTGCCACTGATGACATGCAAACAAAACGCAATAAAATTTTTGTGTTTTTCATTGATATCAGTTTTCATATCTGGTTTTAATATTGCACTAAAGAATTCCTCGAGAATTGGTATAAAACATAGCTCAAAGGAATGTTTAAGGAAACCGTAAAGTAAACATTAGGTGAACGAAGAACAGAGAACCATGAAGCACTCTCTTACACGGATACAAACAAAAAAACGCTCATCAGAAAGGGATGTTAAACATTGCTGTGAATGGTTCTTCATACGGCCAACACTGAGCTTTCTGGTCTAACTCTTGTTTGAATTAACACAGCACGTTTGGCATCGAAATTACACGGGTAAAACCACTTATTCCCACACAACATAACTTTGCTGGACAGATCTGTGACTGTGACGACTGCTTTTCTTGAGCCAGAACGTTATAGTAAGTATCGCTAAGTCGTTAATTTTGTGCTTTCAAGTAATTTTTATACTTGATGTTTAATTTTCATAATTTAGAAAACAATCAAATATTAAGAACAGTAACCTCAAAATAAGGACTAATGATAGTTTCTAATTTAGAACAAACTGATCCCCATTTTAAAAAACAAAGGATGCATTCGTTACAATTTTTATGAATTCAGAAAAGGTTTTCAGCGACAATGTCCTCGTGGAAACTTGTGCAATAACAAGCCATTCACAATGAAAATTTTTATTTAAAATTCCTCTCAAGTATCTTGTACACGAAATTGAAGCCATTGTCTCCACACCATGAGCCAGTCTGTGATAAGAAAGATCTTTCAGTTCACATCCTTAACGCTGAAACTTGTTATTTTGAAAAATGGTCATTAGTGCATATACGACTGAATGAACACAACGAGGAGTCTCATGATAGTCATCATGGGGAAGGGGAGGACCTTTTAGAAAAAGAAAAGGGGCGTTAAAATACTAAGGAGAGGAAAATACCAATTCGATTACACATGGACAAGACGACGAGAGAGCGGTCTTTGTGGTGGCGACTGAAGTGTGCACGGAACGCTTTTCGTGATGTGGCTAGTTCAGAGCTGACTGTCATCACCACACCTGAAGTCAGACTCGGGTATTTTTCTTATCCGGTCGCGTGTTTTCACTAAGGTGATTCCACCTGGAGAAAAAGTTAAATAGATGAATGTGATCATATTGCGTGATAGTCTGGAGACATAAATCTACCTAATCTGCGATTTTAAAACCAAATCAATAAAAGTGGAGTTGGAGACCCACGTTCTCAATCGACGGAAGACGAGGGGCCATTTTAGATGATCTTACTTCACAGTAACGCATGATTAACTGCTCAAAACTAAAAAATTCTCAACTTTGCTCACATTTTCCCTGGGGTCGAGGCGTGTTGAAGTGCATTGAACTGTTCATAAAATTTTAAACAGATAGAAAAACTTTATATATTGCCAGAGTATGTTGCTCCCGCAAGGAAATGTGAGGTCCGAAGCTGATAGCTAAGTGGCTTTTTTCTTGTTCAAATATTGTGGAATAGGATTTGTTTTGTTAAAAACCATAATTTTTGGTCCACTGCTGTTCTGTTTTTTCACCACTCATTACTTTCTTTATAAACTTTTATCTTGTTTCATAAACTTTATTCTTAACTCATTGGTTATTTGCGAATGGGATCTTGAGTCGGAACACAACTTGTGCGGAGATTCCGCGTTCCCTCACCTCTATACTAAATGATGCCTCCCAATTGAAAATTATCGCCCTTTTCAGGTAGTAAATTAGTCGTAAAAGGTCGAAAACGGCAGAAAAGGGCCAAAAATCACGACTTCAAACCGACTCCTACCTATACTTGGCCTATTAGGGCTTGAAAAGGGCTCTCCATTCAACTGGCCTTTTATAGGTCTGGTCAATGGCTGTTTGCGGGCTCATTCGGGTCGTTTAAAGTCGTTTTCAAGCCTTTTCGACGACCTCTATTTGGACGCGTAATAGATTGTAAAAAGACTCGTAATCGTAAATGTTGTACAAGTCGTATTACTTCAGTAAATGTAAAGAACTAAAATGAATTTCAACTAACCTAACTTAGTTAAGTTAGATTAGGTAAGGGTGGCCAAAGTTAGTTTCGATTAGTTTCATCAATTAATTATTACTATAAATTTCGGTTTAGTAGTTAAAAAAATATTATGCTCATGTAGATATCCAGAGCTGGTCATAGATACTTCAAAATGTATCTAGATACTAGGTACTTCTCCAAAAGTATCTAGATACTAGATAATTTTCTTTTAGTTCTCTCTGTCTCACTACTTCATCGCTGAGCATTCAACTTGTAGTGCTTTACCCTAGTTACCCCTCAAACCTCGATTCTAGTCCTTTTATGTTCAGTAATCTTAATATATCTCAATGTAAATTTATGTAAGAAAATCTTCGCACTTCTCGGCGCGTATGACCGATACCTACAGCCGGAGAAGAGTAAGAGTAAGGCCACTGCTTCACTCGCCTAAAATCGAAACTCTCTAGGCGAAGCAGCCACAAGACCCGGACTTACAAACTCTTTATATCGTATAGAAAATCTGATATTGGAGCTATCTTATCTGCACAATTATGCCACTGTTGTAAATCAATACTTAGTAATTTTCATATTTGTTTCGTTAACAAATAAAAATTTTTATTGGTATAATGTTTCAATTTGGGACTTATGATTCCATATGTCTTTTTGTTTTTAAGACCGGGCGTAAGGAAGCCCAAAAGGGCCGGTATTAGCCTTGATCAAGCAGTAAGGAAGCCCAAAAGGGCCGGTATTAGCCTTGATCAAGCAGTAAGGAAGCCCAAAAGGGCCGGTATTAGCCTTGATCAAGCAGTAAGGAAGCCCAAAAAGGCCAGGACGAGACTCGTTCAAGCAATGGAAAAGCCAAAAATGGTCGTGAATAGCCTCGTTCAGGTAGTAGAGAAGCCCAAAATGGCCGTTGCATTAGCCGTTTCGATGCCCAGAAATAGCCGTTTAAAAGGGCTTAAAATACGGGACATTTGCTCCGAAAAAGGCTAATTTACTGCTTGAAAACGACTAAACTCTTGGCTTATAACTGCCTGAAAACGATCTGTAAAAGGCTCAGAATTTCAATTGGGAGCTTCATCCTTCTTCTCTTTGGAACGCCTATGCTGTGATTAGGGAGGCTTAAACAAATTCATAATTCAATTTAATCTAGTGTATGTTTCTCTACTAGTCACCTCTACTCCTCCTTAACATTGATTGTCCATGAAATAGATATAAGGGCTTAAATCGTTCTTCAAGTATACACATATTATGGAAAAATGGCTGTTTCTATTTTTATAGTTTCAAGAGGACCTATTTTCTCTTGTCTGACGGTGTGAAATATTGCAAGTTACTCACCTGATCGAGTTTCAAAAGCTCTTTTTTGAGGATTTTGCCAGCAGCATTGCGGGGGAGGGCGTCCATGAAGCGGATGCCTCCCGTGAGGTGCTTGTAGCGGGCGCAGTACTTGGCTATGTGGTCGTGGATCTGGAATCACGGTTGTGCATCTAATAATTAAATTAGCCCATTCACCCGAATAATATTTTAAATTTACAGAAAGCATTTAAACTAAGTGAAGAATTATTGACTCAAGGAGGCATTTCGAAGCAATTCGCGCTAAGGGCTGACTTCGCAGTTTACATACTGCTAACGTTAAACCACTGTAAATATTGCAAGTAGAGTAGGAAATTCCGGAGTAGGTAAGGCTATCATTAAGCTTTATTTTCGTAGTGAGTTATTTCTGTATCCTAAATGTCTCCTGCAGATCCCTAAATTCCCAAGGTGTGTTTTAGATTGGTAATTTAATCATGCCCAACGGAAGTTTGCAGTATAAGTTGAAAGATTATGAGTAGGGCTGTGTGAAGGAACATGGAAAGCAATCCATTTCATACAGAGCGGTTTCATTTTTCTACACGACCCAAACAACACCATGGTTAAATTTAGCACCTGTAATTTGTTCGTTTTCTGATGCAAATCGTGAGGAACCAGGAAATCATTTCATTTCTTAAGGGTAAGCGTAACAAAAAAATACTTGTTTTATTTTCAGCAAAGTACGCTATAGAAAGTATCAGACTTTACCACACGTTATTCGCAGGGTAACTGCGACTGGTCAAACTGAAATTCAAGATACAAATACGATGGATTTTCTTTCCAACATTCTACTTTCAAATTGAAAAAATTATTGAAATGTTGTGTTTTCTCATTTTAGTCAAGTTTAAGTAAAAATGCTGTTTGTGACCATTGGTGGGTCACGATGCTATTAACTTGTCACTAATGGGACCATACATGATGAAAAGCTCAGAAATATTCACTCGCATCCTAAGATATGTTAAAACGTTAACATATAAGAGTCTTAGACCTCATCCGAGGGGCTGAGTTCTCAAGATGCGTTAGACAAAATCCTACTTTTGGGGAGAATTACCTTGAAAGTTTGCCAGCTTTAATTGAAACGTAGATTTTGCACTGGGTAGCAGGTCAAAATTAAACATTTTGAGGCTAGATGAATTCAGCTAGCAGTGAAAAAAATGTCTAACTGAAATAAAACTGGACAGATAGTAGTTATATCATTATATCTTGAGTGCGACTTGACAGGTCACAGTGTTGCTAAATTTTACCAAGTAATCATTCTAGAAAACGTATTGAAATCATTAACATTATTCGACAGATTATTTAGTCGTTCACCAGATCACTACAAAAATAAGTGACTATATTTCTCGTTACCATTCTAACGCACAGCACAGACACACTTCTTATTTTATCATGAATAAACTGAAACACGAAAAAAATTTCAACAACAATTAAGTGAGTAAAGTTCTGCGGGGCTGTTTGAGAGTGTATTTCTATAAAATACTTGCTATGCCTATTCTTTTATTTTTTAGCACACTCGTACCTTTTTCTCTTGCAGCGGGGCGGAAGTTTTGACATAAGCCCGAGGCGCCTCCCCGGTTTTGTCGTGTGGGACTCCCACGACGCCCACCTCCACCACCTCGGGGATCCTCAGTATAACTTCTTCCAGCTGACTTGGAGATACCTTCAGTGGAAAATGAACTATCTGAGAGCACAAAATCACACTCAGCGACACAAAGTCATTATTATTCTTAAGCAATGAAAAAATATTTTGAATTTATTCGCGCAAACCAAGATGAAATTCGATTAATAATTCTTGTTGAATCGTCGAAAGCTCAACGTCAACAAAAGAGTATCGAAGATAAAAAATAGATTAGCTTAGTCCGAGGGATATAATAGTGTTAATTTTTACTGAACTTGTTCATTTAATATTATTGTATGGTAGTAGCACTACTAAAAGTCTGTACAAAGTGAAATATACTGTAGCAATAATACTTGATGCAAAGCTGAACCGTTACAAAGATATTCGATGCTGAAACTGCAAAGAATGCCTGAATTACTTAAAGAAAAGGTCGAATGATTAGTAAAACATTGTTTTTATTTAGGATTGCGTTGAAATATCTATGACTAGTCATTTGGATATTGTTACGAATGCAGTTAAGTAAATTTTCGGAGAAAAACATTTTTACTACCAAAGCCGAGTTATGTAATCTGTTCTTTTGACGTTCATATTAGATTTTCGAGGAAAGGCATTTTCAACGGTAAATATCACAGAGATACTCATTTTCGTTCTGCACAAAGCCAAATCGAAATAAAGATGCCATTATGGCATAAAAATCGGAGAACTTCGGCCTTAGCCACGACGAAAAAACGATTTTGATTACAAAAATTTCAATTAATTATAATTAGTAGAAAATATCAGAGCAAAGATTAATTTGAGATTCAAGATGCAAAAACATGATTTTAGATTCCAAAATTACAAACAAGAGCTAAACGTATCAAGCAGAACAAGTATAAACATCTGGGAATTAAAAAATAAATTGGTGGTCGGCGGAAAACATGAATTGCTACATTCATGTTTTCTTACTAAACACCAGCTTTGGCTCTTAATCTACACAAATGCCAAGAATTCAAAATCTTAAAAGTAGCACATATACCTCGGAAAAGTTTTAAAATCTTACCAGTGATTACACTCGTCACAGGTTTTTGACTATCATACCTGTAGAGCGTTGACTTTGATGAGCTCCTTGGTACGGTCAACAACTTTAATGTAGCCGTCCTTGTCAAAATTGCCGACGTCCCCCGAATGATACCACCCATCCTCATCGATGGCGTCCCTCGTGCTGCTGGGATTGTTGTGGTATCCACTCATCATCTACAGAGAGTGTGCAATGAACTCATTTATGGCGAAAATGAACACGGTTATATATGCGTCAGGGAGTCATACTTTTCACTCACCCGCATTTATTAAACAATTACCATCAGTTTCTTGCTGATGCATGATATACGTACATATATATACCGGCGCGCCGTTTTAGAGAACCCATCTAAGATCCTTTGCGAATTACCCTAACAAAAAGGGTAATTTCTAAACTATAAGACGTACAATCTTGAAATTAATACCAAATGAACGGGCGTGACGAGTACAATTTATTTATGCTATGCTCAAGGTGCAAAGAAACAGTAAGTTCAGAAAGAAGTTCATGAAACAAGGTATAAGTTGAAGAAAAACGTAGTAGGGCAGAGAAATAAGACAGAAGTGAACCGAAAAAAGATGGTTCGTATTAAAATACAAACTAATAAAAACCTACTCTACTGAAACAAAAGGTCTATCACACCTTTTGCTGAGGGCCTCAAATATTCCGCATGGATATGAATTAAATGGTACGATCAATTACTTTTCTTCAAGGCAATACCTTTGGATTTTACGTCATGAGGAAACTTTGCTTGCTCTAAGCTAGTCCCCAATAAAAATAATAAACATAACAATCCTTCATTGAAAACTTTCTGCTAAATACTTCATGCGTTGATAACGTATTCCACTAGGACACGGCTTTCTTACAATTAAATATTTACTGTTAAAATTAATGAGGAATTTCCTGCTTAGACAATAGAGTCGCCAGCGCGGTTACGGTAACGAAATGCCTAGTGGAGCGCTGATTCAAAACGCTGGGGATGCGCCGAATCTCACCAAAGTAACAGTACTTGGGGCCAGTTCACCAGACGATCTGCCTTAATGAAATTGTTCGGTAGGCTGTCTACTCTAGGATTTAACATTAGGTGGTAGGGAAGCGCAAAATTTTCTGCATGTATTTGTCCATGTATCAGTGCTACAGTATTAGTTTATTTTAAATGTACCAATAGAACTTGATTGCGATATAAATCAAGGTAGAGGAAACAAGGTAGGGCCATTCCTATAGGGGAATATACACCTCTTTTTCGGCTAGCCAATAAAAACGGCTTTATTTCAAATAAACTTTATGATGTCACCATTGCGACATGGCGTTAGGCCAATGGTGGTGCCAGATTTGAGCCTAGCAGTGCTGTCAGATGCAAAATGAGCGCTGCTATTAGTTCGTTGCCATGACGTCAGCATTGCCATACGGTCAACGAAAAAAATCTGGTTTGACCCTATCTTGTTTCTTCTACCGCGAAATAAATCAAGACGATTTTTTTCATTTGGATGAAACAAATCCTAATATACTTAATCTAACCCATCTTATTCTAGCCAAACATATCCTAAGCGTCGCTGTATGAATCCCGTCTCAGTGAATATTGCCTACCAAACTAGCACCTTAGAGTATAGAGTATATACTGTATGGAGGATATGCTTAGAGTATATATCGTGCCATCACAGCGTTATAACAGAAAATATTTGACCTATTCCTGGGTCTAAAGCTGTTAACTGATTCCATATCAGTTTAATTGATTTTCAGAACGTAATTACATTCCAATCTTAGCATGGCTACCCACTGTAGGTCCCCTTAAACAAATTTCTCCAGTTTGGTGTGGTTCCAGAGTCTCTCCGGTCTCCACGTCCACAATTTTAGCTTTTTGGTTCGGCAGCAGCTGACCTGTGAACCCGAACCGAGTCTCGTGGATTGAATCTTGCGCTACTACCAGCATCTCCGTCATGCCGTACCCTGGGACAAACACAACCGAGATGTAAAGATGCTTCTAAATAGATCTAACATAAGCTTTCTTATAAAATTTTAAATGTTCACATGAACATTAAACACAAACACAACTTAGATTTGGAGAACTCCTAAATAGAGCTAACATAAATCTTTCCATAAACTTTTAAATCTTCACAAGAGTTTTGAAAAATTCTTTTAAGCCGTGATGGGGAGTAATAAGCGTCAGTAATGTGTGATTTGAAAGAGTGTATTCACAGAAGCAATCGTACTCTAGTGTTTATGCTGTATGAATAATGTCAGTAGCATCGGATTTTACGAAAACTTTTTATAAGCGGGATGATAAATTAGTAAAATAGTGAATCTGTAAACGCTTTAAATTATTAAAACAGAAGAATTATATCATATAAATAGTGAATATTGGAAAATATATTAAAAATACCTTTAAAATTAAAACTTTACCCCCCAAAATACTGGCAAGTTATTACTTGAAATCTTATTAAATTCTAATAGAATCACACTTAAGCTTGTTAACTGTAGAAAAATATTAAATGAGATAATTAGAATATCCAGATTAAGGAAATATATAGCGTGGAATGAAGAGTCCTTCGTAACTCTCATGTACTTGCCCCACCGCCATGTTTTACATTTTTATTAATGAAATCGTATCATTTCTTCACCAATTGCTTGTCAAACATCATCCATGATAATCGTGAATTATTGTCCTGGTAATTTGATGTACGGCTGTTCACGGCTGTAGTAAGTGATTTGATGTACGGCTGCAGTACGTGGTTGATACGGCGACTTCAGTGGAATAAAATAATTACGTATCGATTAGGCTTCAGAGAAACAAATTTTTTACGTTCTCAACTCAGAGGATGATTGTCATGAAAGTAAAATAGAGTTTGGTCGAAAAAAAAAAAAATTATACCAGGCGCGAAACCGTAGCCCAGCCTCGCACACACACCGTGTGCGTGCAGCTCAGCTGCTCGTGTGCCAGTAAGCTTCTTCCGTATCCTAGCTGCACGTGCATCTCTGCAATTCGCGGCCCCGCCGCTCATGGTCTCCTCCAGCCCCCGCTGCCTGGCCACGAGCCTAACCCACAGAACACTTTCTACACATGGCTCCAGCTGACGCACAGAACTATCGCTGACGCAGCCATAACTGCCTTGGAAAACACAGAGGACAATGTATCGAACACACATCATGGTTGGAACGCATGCAATGACCTCTTACAAGCGCATCCACTCACTAACAGACTCTGCCGCTCTGACCTGTCAGCCTCTGGCTCCACGGTCTGGCCCTAAAGGCCCCGATACACTGGGCAAAAATCGCGGTGATAACCGCCAGAACGCCTCTCAATGTGCCTCCCATCCCTGCACACCAGCCAGTTGGCAGAGTGGCCACCGAGCTTTCAGCGATCCGAGCATGTCTGGATTAGGACGGTCGTCACTGCGACGAGCAGTACAGTTTTGAACGTTGACGGGAGAGGTGCACAGCCATGTCTTGCTTCGCAATTGAGTTGACAAAACTCGAACGCTGAATTCTATAGACGCATTTAAAAAATTCGACTGCTTGCAGAATGTGATGAGCAGCGCTTACAGAAGGCTAAAGCACAGCGCAACGTGCGCTTTGGTTTAATCCTGCGCTCCATACGGCTGGTCGCAATCGCGCACCTACCCGTGCGACATGCTGAGGCAGACTGACGCCTTGCATTGCATTCCGCGGTGCTTCATCTTGCGTGCTGAGTGTATCATGTCGCCAGTTCTCACTTCAACTGGCGGACGGATCCACTGCCGCAATTTCTCGAGTCATGAACGCCAGTGTATCGGGGCCTTAAGCATGCCCCAAGCCCTCTCCGCAGCGACCTCTATTGGCGACTTCCAGGAGCATTAACCCAAAACTAAACAAGATATCAATTTAACATAGGACGGTAAAATGCTCCCGTTTGAAAAATACTCCCATGCATCAAAATTAAAGTTCTCTACCTATTCTTTCAAGCTTTTAAGCCTGACTAGACATGAAGAATCGCTTGATGACAAATTAGAACAGCTGTTTTCACTTCGATGACGGAATCGCGTCTAAATGGTCCCTCACTTCTTTTCAATTACGTGAGGAAGTGTGAGCAATATCACTGTTGTTTTGGAGTCGCTCTATTCATTTTCTTGAGAATGAAAACACGTTCAAATTGTCCGAACTTGGATCGCTTCCTGATCTTTCTTTTCTGTCGAGTGTGACTAAAATTATGTTCTTCTTACACATTATCATGCAGTAGCTCATCTACTTACGAAACAACCAGCATCAAAATGGAATTACAATTCCTTAGAGACTGTAATCAAAACGGAGAGCAAAACAAACAAAAGCACTTATACTCAGTTTGTTGACAAGAACAAAGGAGACATGCAAAACCTCATAAATAATTACATTGGCGACCAACATTTTGATCATGCTGCTGTAGACCTTATAACATAAATCGTTTCAAATGTGACAGGCCAAAAACTTCTCATCCTGGATGAAAAGGATCATGGTGTTTGGGAAATATCAGTCGATCCCTCATCAGAGTAATCAAATAATAACCCTACACTACTCTCCATCGTAAAAACGATCACTACAGTGCCCTTGTCATACGA
Source organism: Morinoia aosen (assembly GCA_030386875.1). Taxonomy (NCBI): domain Eukaryota; kingdom Metazoa; phylum Arthropoda; class Malacostraca; order Amphipoda; family Talitridae; genus Morinoia; species Morinoia aosen. The sequence continues at coordinate 18,535,267 of CM059573.1, read as the reverse complement.
GGCAAAACTCAGATTGGAGCTTGGAGCTACATCATCTTGACAAACTGCCGTTGCCCAGCTAAATAGTTAACCTTCTTACGTGGCAGGCGCTGGGCCTAACACCCGAGTAACGTAGATAAATAAGATCGATGAATCCTCTGAACGATCCCATCGAGACAGTAACTTTGCTACCTCTAAAAAGAGTTTCAATAAAAGTAAAATCAAAATAAAGCATATAAATGCTCAAAGCCTGAATGCTAAATTGGATGACATCAGAGTAATGTTGGTCACTGAAGAAATTGACATTTTGTGTTTCAGAAACATGGTCTGACTCACAAACCCAAAGTTCATTTTTTAACATTCCTGATTACGTTTTTTACCGCTATGATGCGTTAAAAACAGCCGAGCTACTGGATCTTGTATTTTCGTGAAAGAAATATACTCAACATCTTTACTTCTAGCGAATAAAGTTTGTGAAGGCATTGAAACGGCTTGGTTAAAAGTATAAATAAATAAACATAAATCCATCCTTATCGGCAGCCTTTACCGGCACCCATCGTCTCCCCTAAGTCCAACCCTAGATTTTACTGAGGATTTGTAGGAGATGCATATGTGTTTAGACAAATGTATAAACATTTAGGAAAATACGTATGCATTTAAAAAAATGCATTAAATGTATTCTAGTAAATGCCTATAATGCATTTTAGGACATACAAAAAAAATTTCTATCCAGAAAATTACACGTTAAAAGTATTTTTGCTTGCTAACTTAAATTAAATATAACTACATGGAAGAATTTTGATTAATTGATTACAGAATCTTTTGAACAACAAATGTAGGACAACATACAGAATATATAACAAATATAAAACAAGATACATAATGTAGCACTAGATTGGAACCTAAAAATTGTGTTACTTTTGTTAATTGCATTTGACAGTCACGTTAAATTTTCAATTCTCAAAATTAAATCTTCTTCTGTTATCTGCCCAGATACACTTGTACTCCGAAAAAACCCTCTGTACTTCACATGACTGAAGAGGAGCGCATTCAAGACAATGCAACTCATTTAGCGAGAACTGCGGTAACATTTTATGGTGATCTTTGTAGAACTTTCGCATGGAGTAGAGCTCACATTTTCCATAATGTTATATCACTTAGATAAAATCACCGACAACTTTCCATAATATTTCTTGTCGTAATAGTTCTTTAAAGTGTCTTTCACTACATTTAATTTGAAAATTATGTTCGAAATTGAGAGCCCTTATAGTTTATAGTTGTTCTATGGTATTTGAGAGTGGCATAAATTTGGAACTGATAAAACTGAGGCTTACTCTTAACTCAACGGCTTCTAAAAGATTTTCACATTCATTTATGCTGTTAGTTTCGTCGCTGTCAAAAGACGTAATTACTGTAGCTACTTCATTGTAATATTTGTTTTAATAATGGGCGGCGTTCAGCCATTTCCCCCACCTGGTCAGTACTGGATGTGGTAGAAGTGGAATTTGTGGGCGCATGTCTTTAAAACGTTCAACTCTGTGTGGGGTTTTAACAAAGATGCTTTTTATGTTGTTATCAGTCTGTTGACCTCTGGGTAGTTGCTTCGAATAAAGTCTGCTACTCTGTGTAAAACACGTGTTAAATATGTCACGTGTATCAAATAAAAGTCTAAAATTTCATATGGATATTATCAAGTACATATGCATATGATTATATGCATTTGCATTTTAGTATATGCATATACAAATTGTTGAATGCATATTGCTTTCAAATGCATATGCTTTATATGCAATGTCACAACCCTAGTGATCACTCATTTATTTTTAAATAAGATGCTTATCAACTAATGACCGTTAAGTTAAAATTTTTTACTAGAAAAACAAAACTTGTAATTTTCGTAATTCTCATGCTTAAACTTTTTTCATACTTGCTAGAAATGATATTTTTGAACACCTGCCGAAAGAAGCATTTCTAATATTATTACCTGATGTCAAGAAATTCAAAGCCTATATTATAATTGGAGTTACATATATCATCAAATCTAGATTAAGCAACATTAGGAAACATTGCCCTCTATCATTTTTTGTATACTAGTGACATGGGTATTACTACTACATGGGTATTAATGTGTGTTTATCATATAAGTGTTTTGCTTTGAGATATTTTGAAAACCAATGATGAACCATCTTTTTTGTACCATCTTTATTGGAAATACACTTTTTTCTTTTTTCTATCAATGCTCTTATAGTTCACTACCCCAATCTCTGCATCACTCGTATACTCACCTTGAATAAAAGTAGCTTGCTGCCCCACTCTCTGCATCACTCGTGCACGCACCTTGAATAAAAGTAGCTTGTTGCCCCACTCTCTGCATCATTTGTTCCGCCGACGCCTGCGGGATGGGCGCCGCTCCTGTGACTATGACGTCGATGTGGGCACAGTTGGCGGGGTGGAAATCGTTGTGCGACAACGCGTAGTTCATCAACGATGGCAGCAAATGTACACAATTCGCCTGAAATGCAAATTTATTTTCAACAAGGAAACATATTTCCGATGATTTAATTATTCGATGTTATTTCTTCTGAGTTATTTCACAGGCCTCCATAACATGAAAATTACACGAAGTCATTTTAATAGAAACATGAAAATTGTAATGTCGAATGAAAATTTCAATTAAATTTAGTTTCTCTCATTTTAACCATAACACTTAACCGTATCCCTGATATTTTGTGTATAAAAAGTCACTTAAGGATAGCTTGAAAGCATTTTCAAATGTCAACAATGTTTAATTTATTCAAGCAACATCAACTCTTAATTAAAAAAGATCATTAATATTTTAGGCGAAGATTCTTAAAATTCTTACAAATTTAGCAATATTACCACTGAGTGTCCTTACTCCAGCTTAACGCCTCGAGTGCGTTCGACCTTTTCTATGACATTTGTAAATGTTTGGAAACAATCATGCTCTTCTTGATAAGATTTAAATATTATAATATATAGATTAGATCAATTTGTTTAAGCTTACGTGACCACAAAGAAGGTGTTCCAAAGAGAGGAAGGAGGAAAGCGTTATTTAGTATGGAGTTAAGAGAGAGGGAAATCTACATATGTATAAGGTGTGTTCCCACACTATATCCCTTGATCCTAAAAACAGTAAATTTGGAAGGCAGTTTATGAAACGAGAAAAAGGTTGAAGCAAGTCAAAAGTACTGAAAAACAGAATAGCAGTGAACCGATAAAAGATCAACCGTAAGAGAACAAAAAAATGTTATATATCAACAAAATGAAAGCCTACCGGACTCGCAACTCAGGATCTCAAATTTTCCCCCCAAGTTGCGCTCATTCCCATTTATGCAATACTTGTATCTTCCTTAGGGGTCTACAAAAAACAGCATACCCAACCTTGTACTCCCTACCTTGTATTTGAAAATTTTATCGAAAAAAGTGGTTGGGCTGAACCGATTGATGCTGACGAGGCGAAAGCCCTCTCTCAGAGCAGCTCCTCCGACGCTGATCAGACCGGAGATGTGGAAGAGAGGAAACAACTGCGTCATGCTCACATCGGACGGATCTGGAGGGCAGTGGTAGCTCATCGTGGGTCTATGTCTGAGGCATAAATGCTGATGTCACATTTACTAGCCAGGCGGATGAGCCAAGAGCTTTACTGAGCTCAAGCTCTTGACTCAGCCAATTGCACTAATTGATGAATTTTGTTTTTGGACTCTGACATACTTACATATCCGAACAGTGTTTTAACAGTGACAAGACAGCATCATAAAAAAATCATATGTGGGTAAAATTTCGAGAACATTTTCGAAGTCAGTTACACGAAACGCCGACCATCCCGCTGATACAAATAGAAGAGAAAACACGTAGAAAGAAAGCATAGAGGTGTGAAACTCAAGAGCAACTTCCACAGCAATTGCCATGGAAATAATGTATGTAAAGAGAGTTCACGAAATTCGAAGGTAATAATTTCCAGGAAAGTTCACTTTGACTTCTGCAAATCAAGGAATCTAATAGATATACCAGTGCTGCATCAAATATACTGAACCATAATTTACGTAAACACTGGATTTGAATGATGTTAGGTAATACTTCACTAGCAGATTAGATTATATCTTAGTTTAAGCCGACCCAAAGTCTGGTAGAAGTCTGGAACGCTGTGATGGTACGATTAGGACGTTGGGCGAAAAAATCGAAGTCAGAGGAGAGAAGTCACTCATCCGCGTGTTTTTGAGATTTTCCAACACGAGCGCAAGTTTCCTAAAACATATTTTCTTCTTTTTTTACTACACCATATCATGGAAAAGTTGTCATTGTGTGGAATGTATACTTATTATTATAGATTCAGTCATTAGCCTAACCAGATCCTTGTTTAGAACCTTTCTTCAACTGCCCGTCTTTTATTCATTTTGCATGTTAGACAATAAAATCAGCAACTTGATTATCTGGGCATGGATCTTCCATTGAGACTACGTACGTAAACATCTCCATCTTGTTCCAAGAATAATGATGGATTGATTTTTGTCTTGTTGATTTTATACTTATGTATTGCAAACGGATATTGACGAAACTTTCTTTCGCTCAGGGGTCACTCTCATTACAATTTATTTCTAGAATATTTGAATTCATGACACCTGAATATTAGGTTTACTATACTTTAGAGCTTGAACAAAATAATTTTCTTTCATTTTTAGAAGAAATCGTAATTAATCATAGTTGTTTTCGAAGTTCAGTTCAAACAAACGTTCAACGGCTAAGGAATTAGTTTTCTCAGCTTTTGAATGTACATCTAAATTAATTTAAGCAATTTTAAAACATAACAATCAAGAACTTATTGCGTACGCTCTACATTTCTTGCAATCCATCAGTAACTTGAATTTTTAAAGTTTTTTTTTCAGTCATATTGGTTTTTCATCCGGATTAGTAGATTCTTGCGTTGAGGATTTTTTTTAACAAAAAGTTTTATCCGATGTACCATTATCTATATCTCGTAAAAATTTATTTTTGTTTACATTCCTTGCACAAACAATCAGTTAAACTTAAAAATGAACTTACCTTACTTCTATCAAGACATTTTCCACAATTTATTTCCAATGGAACTAGTAAATATGTACAGAATAGGATCCCATTCCAATCTTGAAGGTAAAACTCCTAAAGATATGCTCTAATCAGTCATTTACAAATATAGTTGCGCACAGTGTGCATCTGAGTACGTGGGCTCGAATACGCGAGCCCTCAGTATTCGTATTGCTGAGCATACCGGCAAGAGTTTTAGGACCAACCCGCTTCTTTTCGCATCTCTATATTTCTCAGGCCACTCTCATGCAGAGAAATGCGACCTTCCTGTTCGGTTACATGATTTCAAATTTACATCTTCTACATCTAGTCAAATAAACCGCCACATTTTAAAAATTTTGTACATTTTAAAAGATAAAACTATTTTAAACGATATGCAATCAGTACTCCCTTAGCAACTAATGAAGTTTTGGTACTTTGTTTATATATCTTTTTTATGTCTCTCCCTATTTTGATATATTTTCATTAATATTTCACGCGTTTTTTGTTGTGTTTCAGAGTTGATAATGACCTAAGAGGCCAAACGTCCATTTAAACTCAACGACTTTCTTTAATTAGAGTGCGATTACTTCTAACGCATATTCCTTTGCTCTTTTATTTATTTTATTCAATTTTTAGTTCATGATCATCTGCACATTTTAAAATGAATAAAATATTACTGTACCATAGTAACAGTCTCTGTGTTCTTCAAGAGAGATTCAGTGCCGAAAAGTATTGAGAAACTGATCTGTATTAGCATAACGGCTTACCCTCGCTCCGCAGACTACACTCCATTGATCGTATAAATGACGTTCACCTCTTTACAACCTTGCATTTCAACGGAGTTGAGGAGAGCATAGAGAACAAACCACGCCGTATTACCATCATCTCTTTCCCTCTCGATTCGCCGTTCTTACGTTCGCAATAATATGAATAAATTTTGAATCATGTAGTCTGAGGAAATATTTAGTATGTATTATCTCGAGTTTTAATCGCTTCTTGCGTGATAAAATAAAATTATGAGGAACAGTTATGGAAATCACTGCATTCAATTACGATATGATTGTATCCATATCGAATTCTCTAAATGCAGGAACATCAGCACCGTCGAACCTACCGTTCTGAAATACCACCGATTGAAAATTACCATCTAACGTACCTCTACCTGCAAAAATACCACGAAAAGGTTCCAATACTTTTACCGCCCCCTTTGGTGATCTCAAACTCGGTTGACGTACCTCTGACTAGGGCTTTTATGCGAAACATTGGATGGGTCCTCATCATCACGTTGGCGATGGCAGCGTTGTGGCTGATGGACACTGCTTTCGGAGGCCCTGTGGTGCCGCTGGAGTGCATCAAGGCCATCGTCTCATTCCCTGACATCTGTGTAGATTAATTCACATTACCGTTATCTGAATGAACGCTTCTACTTCAGAAAAAAATTGGTGCTTTTAAATTAGAAATTTCTTCAGCTCCTTCCATTTAAATTTCTCGCTCATAAAAATTTACCATTGATAGTCACTTTTATCCAACAATAATTCTAGTAAATTTGAACGATATGGTCACAGAACACAGCAAGTGGAGGTGAGAATTTTCCAGCATAACGAGGGAAGAGAATTTGTTTGAACACTGGTATATTGTTGGTGATATAAGGAGACACTCGTATTATACAGTTCGAACTTAGTGCAACCTACAATTTATTCAAAAACGATTAACATGTGGCGTTAGTGAAATAATTTCGTCAGTGGAACAATATCGCTAGCACATTTTATCGATAATACGTAATTATTTGATGATGTGCAAGACACATGAAAGAGTTAATAAAGGTTGAGGAAAGAGAGGCGACCTATCTAAATCCTCACATTGATCCTTTAGAGCAGTGGTTCCCAACCTCGGGGTCGCCAATCCATTTTGAACGGAATATGCCGATTTTATAAGAATTGAATGTATATATATAATATTTTAGGGTTCGGGGTCGCGACCCGTTTTTTGCGTGTTCTAAAATGGGTCGGTCGCTATGCTTGAAATATCGGAAGCTCCTGCTTTAGAGAGCGAAGCAAAACACCGTAAAATTCCTCAAACTAGAGTGCCAGTTTCATTTTTTGAAGGGAAAATCTATCCTGCGAAAAGAAAGGATGCGTGCATTTCCTGCATAGCTTCATAAGGTAAGTGTTGATTAAAATTGTATTCATGAAGTGTGTGTCAAAATAAATATTTCTGCAAGCAAGTATTCAAACTATGTGAACCATGAACTAGTTCGTCCACTTCAGAACTCATCTGGTTAGTTTTACGAAGCGATTTTACTATCAGTTGTCCTTCAAGTGCGTAGTCGAGGTATAAGCATAGTACAATAGTGAGTGAAATTGTAGCGCAATTATCAGTCTAATTTTGAACTAAGCCTTACCCCTTTATGTTTCCCCATATGTAAAACTGTTCTCCATGCCATGCAAAGAATCAGTCATCATCATTCCTCACCTGTAAAGGGTCAACAAACTCCACAGAACAGTCGGCCAGTATGTCTTCCACCTGAGGCACGGTGCCCGAGCTGGATGGGCCGAGGGAGAAGAGAGGCAGATTGAGCCGGGCAGCCTTCAGAGCCTCCCGGACCACCGGCTCCAACGGACCAGAAAACACAACCATTCTTGCTCCGGTGTTCGAAATCGAATGAGCCAATTCCGCTGAAAAACATAGCTGCTACGGTACGAAATTTCATTTTTGTCGCATCGAAAAATGTCTATATTTTGGTCACGGTTCTTCGAAAGAGATTTTATTAATGCAATTGGTGTAGAATCAGATGCAGTTTAAAAAGTTACATCTTTTGACGGGTCCGATGATTAAATTATTAGCAAAGAAACATTTTTTTACCTAAATTTATTTTCGGAGCAGTGAAACGTGTAATGCAAATGAAGATTTTTGGACCGCGCGAACGCAAAGAGAATTTTACATTAATATCCTAATCTACATTTCCGAAGGCAAATTCGGTCTCAAAACTCTGTGATGTGAGGAGAGCGCCTGTATGTGACTGCGAAGGTTCCCATTTAACGAAGTTGGGGGTGGAGATATAAGCGTCACTGGTAATTGATATAGGAAAAAATTGAAAAAATTATTTTAAAATCAGATTAAGATCACTAATCATTTGAAAGAGCATGCATTGTCTCAACACTCGCGTATTTAAAATTCTGATTTAAAAAATTTTACTGGTCCGAGAATACTGGTATGTTTTTCTTAAATTTACTCACCCGAGAAATAACGGCATAACCTACGTTTTGTTCATTTTTCTGGTGCGCCCAAATAAAGGTTTCTCATGAACTTTCCCCGGTGTTTAATGAATAAAACAACTTTGAATCCCTTCTAACCGACTATTTGAAATATCCGCGAACTATTTGGTTAATTTTTCATAAGGCAAAGAAAAAATTATGAAATATCATGAGAATCGACTTGCGCAATGGGCAATTTTCAGTTTGTTTTTTAAATATGATAAACAAGGAAAATTTACTCGATTAAAAACATAACAGTTGAATAATTCAGATTTTCGGAAAAACATCAGCAAGAAGAATTTTAAACTCTACAGTAAGTAAGATTGTAATGTTCTTATACAAGAAGCTACCAAGCGAACCCGTGCCAATGCCAATAGGCAGGCCTATAAGGTCGAAGCTCCAAATTAAAGGCCTTGTGAGCATCGGGTTAAAATAAAAATTTAATGCTTCCATTAATGAATGCAATCAAAGGAACACAAAAGTTTCATAATGTATGTTGAAAAGTATAAATTTATTGAAGTATTCTTTCATTGCATTAAAGTACACATAATAGATAAGAGACTAAAAACAACACATAGCGGATAGGGATTAGAATTTTATTATAGAAATTCAACTGCTTGGACTCTAATACTCTCCAGTACTTTTGAAATTAGTGGAGGGAATTCACATTCGACATTGTAATGTTCCTAGTCAGCGCACGAGATACTGCAAACTAAAATATTATAGGCGGTCTTGGCACCGCATTTCTGCACCCTGTGCAGTGAGCTTATGTCTGAGGAATTTCAAATTTAAGCTCAGGATGAGATTTCACTCTCATTTCAAACGAGCTGGCTTCCTTGATGAAGAATTAAGCGTCTTTATTTGTAAATTTAAATAAAATGTTTCCTACAGCGCCATGCAAATATTAGTTTCCTTTATATAATGTATAGTGACCGTTTTCCCAAAAATAAAAGTCCGTCATTTTCAGACAGAATTTTTTGAAATTTTCATCATAGGTGTGAAATGATGTCCCGATTATTTTTTATTTAGAGCATTTTTTGTTTTTTATTGAAACTTTTTTCGGAAAAAGTGAAGAAATTGGCATTTTGGAAATTAGTACTCCTTGTACAATTTTGAAGTTACTTTACGGGCAACATGTTTTTTTTAATAGAAAATGCATTATCTGAAAATTGATGTGTGAATTTTTAGATATTTTGATTCATTGAAGTTTAGGAATTTTTCCCAAAAATTTGACTTATATTTTGTTCTTATTTCTCATACTATTTTCAAATTATAACACTTTAAAAAACATACATCAGTTTCCAGCTCTTATTAAAGCCCTAGCGATAAATATACTTACCATTCCTGTGCTTGCAATACTGTGGGAGGATTAACATTTCAAACGAAGATCAGTCGAGGTTTTCACAACAGACATAATTAGCTGGTGAATCACAGAAGCCGCAGTCCAAAAAACACTCAGCTATATCATTATTCGCTCATTGAGATCTAGCATGTTTCGTTTGAGTACGAAAGCATTTCGATCAGGGTCATAGGTAAGCTGTCCTGCTAATTCCCGCATGCGAACGCTCAAAACCGAGTTGTAGTAAGGGGGAAAGGTGGGGTCATTCTGCGATCTAGGAAATAAACCATCTAGGAAATAACCCGATGTACGTACATGCGAGCCAAATACATCGATCAATTCAGAAGATAATTTTCTATAGTGTAAGTGAAAACAGAAAATTTATATTTTTCGGATTTCGAGGATAAACGGACCCCTTAAGTCCGTGCTGTGCAATATATCATGATGGTCATAGTTTCTCCAAGTGTCAATTCCTTATTAATATTTTTAAATAATTCAAGGAAGACAAAGCCCAAGATGCAAAAGATGCGTGAGAAAGTTTAATCTTTTGCTAAAGGAAACACGACCACCGTAGAGGGAAAGAAACGAAAAAAAAAAAAATTCTACATGGTGAATGCAATATGAGATCAATGTAGAACCTGAGGTATACGCACTAAGAGGTGCCGGATGAAACACAATTCAACATTAGAATGCGAGTAGTGAAGACACTTCGAGGTGTAGAGGAGTATGTGATGTGAGTGGGTTGGTGATATCTGGCAGCACACTCATGACGTCTCGCTAGAAGTTCAGAGGGACTATCAATGTGAAGAGGTTTATTGCGATATTATTATCAGAGGAAAGAGAAGAGGATTAAGCTGAAAATATACCGGGATTTTAGAAAAGATAAATACCAACACAAAACCATGAGTGTAGTGAAGATTAATGTCGTCATCACACGCGTGAGTATGGAGGAGATTACTTAATTCTATTATAATAAGAGATCGTAAGGGATTGACATGGAATAATATTAGGTGTAGAGAATAACTTGAACAACTTTTTAGGAGTAGAGAAAAATTGAATCACTCTAGTACACCTACGAAGTGTGAGAACTGCCCACGAATATACAAAGTGTGCTCAAAAGATTAATGACAACAACAGGCCAAAAGAGAATATTGGCTCATTCTAATATAACAAAAAATATAGGTCTTGACATTAAATATTACAGGGAGTGGCAAGAGGGTTGATGCCGGTGTAGACGCAGCCAGCAGCAATAGTGCCGTACACAACACAGTTAGTGTCGATGGTGTTGGGGGTGAACAGGGCCACCACGTCACCTGGGCCCAGTCCCTGCCGGCGCAACAAGCCTCCCCAGCGGGCTATGTTGTCCCGGTACTGCCCGAAGGTCATCGTGCGGCCCGTGTCACTGCACACCTGCACATCGCCATATCTGGTCACCACTAAGCTCTCAACGGAACAGGACCTTTATCTCGGTATACGGAATACCACGGCATTCATCTGGTGATCAGGTAGATCAGTTTATCTGAGCTCTCACCGGAACAGGACGTTTGCCAGGGTATGCGGTATTCCGTATACCCTGGCAAACGTCCTGTTTCAAACCAAAAATTGCTAAGTACATTCAAGAAAAGTTTTCTCACATTTCATACGTACTCAATCTTCCACGTACCAAGGCAACTTTGTTCTGTTTTCCATTTATTCCCTGCATGCAAAACTCCACGAAGTTTCCGGTCCACAATCGCTCCAGAGATGCCGAACTGCACACGATTTTGTTCGCCATTGTGGAGTGGTGTCGCCGGAAACTACGGAATGCAATATTGCTATAAATATAACACCACTATTGAAAAAAATTAAAGTGCATTGAAGCACTCACATCTAATTAGGCGTTCCTGCACTATTTACGCTGAAGAAATTAAACTTTCCTCACGTAAATTCATTTTGTTCACTTTGAATATTTTTGGAGAAAAAGTTTGAGTTGTAAAATTGAAAGTTTATATAACACACAAAGTCGGTTATTTAAATTCATTCTATGAATTTATGAATGTGCAATGTGGACTCAGATGCGTTTATTTGGAGTGGGCCATTATTTGTTACCATTTGTGCCATTTGCATAGAATGCATTAAATCAAAATTACCATAGCAGACCATGCACAGACGAATAATGTATCGCCCATGAACATAATAATTTTGGTCTTATCCCGAACACCAACCACTGATTCGTCAGAGTTGGATTCAATTTTGAGATTAACTACCAAATGTTCTACTACCTTAGAACATTTGACCCGGTCTTCAAAGAATGAAGAAATTTTCCATCAGAAAATGACTTCCTCTGAAAGTTATTTCAGATTGCGTTAAATGTTACCTCGACGCATTCATTACGGTAAGACGCGTGAATATTATACGACAAATCTCATACATTCGAGTAGTGGCACCACGTTTCAGAATAACAATATATGAAAATATCTTAGGATAAGAAGATTCCTTTTGTATCTTCAAGAGGATGACTACATGAGACACAATATTATTGTTCACTGGGGAAAATTCAATCAAAAATATCATTTAATTTCTCACCTGCCCAAAGAAGCATGGTGGCGAGCAGCAAGTCTCTGTAACGCACAAACGCACCGTCCTGCTTGCAGCATTTTGCTCACCATTCAAGAAATCCCCGATGCTCAAGCATAAATTGTTACAAGTTTGTTTTTACCTTGGCGACTTACGGCACTGCGTATCGTCACCCTGGAATAAAACGTCCATGTGTCATTGGTGAAGTTCTCGACTTTATTAGGATACTGGCGTTTTAGTTCAACAGAAATTAATAGGAACTATTCTACGCAAACAATTTGAATCAGTTCAAAATGCAGTCATTGCTCAGTTCTTCTTTCTTTCAACACGAGTTAAATCTTTTTTTTTTTTTTTTGGTACATGACTTTGTACACATTGTTATAGTTTTTTAAAACTTAGTCTAATCTAAAAATACCATTCGCACTTTGTTCTTCACTGTTTCCATTCTAGATACTAGATAAGATTCTGTAGATAATAAGTTAGTATATGTCTCCTGAATAACGGTGCTCAAAAAAATGAAGGATGGAGGCACCATTTATTCTATAGCTGAGGGAATGTACAAGGCCTTCCTATGCACGATATACACATAAATTGTGTTCCACACAAGATCCCTTACATCAACATAAAGTTAGGAAAGAAAGTAACGGATCAAGAGAAAATTTGAGAAAAGTATATAGTAATATTAAAAACAGGGCAGCAGTGAACTAAGAAAAGATGGTCCCTAACAAAACAAAAACCTATTCTGTTTCAACAAGAGGAAGGTTCACCTAACCCACAGCTCGGGACCTCATATTGTTTCCTTGAGAGCGGTAATTCTGTAAGATATAATGGGTGTATTGTCCTGAGGGGTGTTCCTCAGTTTTGAATTAAGTGGTCAGACTTGGTCTATACAGAGCCCTTGTAGCGCGACTAAATGACCTTGTGGGTACTTCACCCACAGTTGCTAACCAGCGATTCATCGATTCGTGACGAGTGGCAGCATTTTTATTTCTGTAGCACGCAACACACCCACGTTCAACTTGATGCTCTCCGAAAATGGAAAGCGATTCTAATTCTGCGAGACGCAACCAAACTGACACTCGTTGGTTTACACGTATGAACTTCGTGCTCCTCAACGGAACACTAACAATACACTCACGCTACGTTACGCTATAACAACGAGAAACAATTGTTCAGCTAGAACCATTCTGTGAGCTTGAACCATCACCTCTTACTCGTATTTTGAAAACAAGCAACAAAGGTTGAAATCGAAATAGCCAGCGTTAATAAACTAAAATGTTTTATTTCTTTATGGTACTGCCTCGCCAAATACAGGGAGAAATTCAGGAAGATAGCTACCTGACAGATACTGTCTGTTCACATTGCAGTCATAATCTCAAGGTAACAGGTTACTAATTATCCCACTGTATGGGCCACTGCTTTCACAGAAGAGGAGTTAAGCTCACACTGACTTTGTATCCATATCTCATTTTTACAGCCCAGCCATAGCATAGCACAAAAGACATTGGCTGAAAAATTTGGATGCCAGTGGTAATTGCTTTGAAAAAAATACTTTCCGTGCGTTAAATACTTTCCGTTAATAATTTCCTTCCCAAAAACAAAAAGTGAAAAATTTCTTGCTATAGTCTTGAAATCAAAAATATTCTCACATACGTGAGTTGGTGTATCTAATGACCAACAACACATTACACATCATTCGTTGGTTAGTAACACAGCAGCTTAGAATAGGCTTCCGTATATCAGTACACAATAAACATGCTAGCACCTACGCAACTCAAAGTACGTGTGCTCGAGACGACCGCCGTAACTGCTCCGAGCATCGAACGGTACTTACTGTTTATATTCTGCTTTCCCGAGGCGCGCCTCGCCATCAAGAAGAGAGGAGCGAAAACACGTTATCAAGATAAGTCAATCACGTCACAACATGGCATAGTTTCAGCATTTAAACGCGCCTCCGTCAATCTACGTGAACTTGCGGGACGAATTTCTACTGAAATTTAACCATTCATGTGGGCAATAGTATCATTTAAATGATTAAAATAGTGACTATGTTTCCATGCATAAATAAATCAACTGTATTGTCAAAGATATCGCTGGTTTTCGTTGTGGAAAGTTTGGCAAGTAACACGTTAATTGGTATACCAATATAAAAATAATTATTCATTTTCTTAATTGTTAACTGATTGGAACGTATATAAATTGAAACTACTGTGGGTGAATAAAAGACATAATTCCAAGCAGTGCAACCTCAAATTTTTCGTCTTGAATTTCATTGAAAGATCGCCTTTAACGCAAAGAATCGTTACTAAGAGTAAATATAATAGAAACTAAGAACGATTCATTCCTATAGAGACGTATTAAATAAAAAGCGATTCCTGAATAACTTGGAAAGTCAATGATGCAAAAAACATTTTTTCAAGGTACGCTGCAAAATTCAGCTCTAAACTATCTAGTTTTTCAAAATTTAAGAAAACTAATTACATGTGAGCGCACTAATTTTTTTGGAGTGAGAAATTTCATCACTTCAGGTCCAACTTCTTCTTTATCCTCCGATAAAAAGAGACCCTCGACCGCCAGCACGCGGGCACTGATATTCAAAAATCTTTAAGCAATAAATATTCACCAATTCTAGACAAATGTTAGTAACACACCTCATGGAGGGTAAATGAAGCATCTGCCACACAACATCAAAAGTAGTATTTCCAAACAATTTACGTCGATTTACCTGTGGGTTTTGACGTAAACTTCGCTACAATTCGAGCTGCACGCCTTTTTGGTAAAAATAACGAAACATGGCTGAAGAAAGCCCAATTGAAGACGTTTTACATGAAAGCATAGCCAGAAAAATACCCAAGTTTACTTAAAAGAACTTGTGCTGTCAGCTGTATCATTCTCCAGCTGTATCATTCTTCGGTCTGGCCATGACGTGACGTTTCTGGGAAAAGAGTTGTCCTACGAGAGGTGCGGGAGCCAATACCTTTACGGTGTAGTGCCCTGCTGATCGCGTGTTTGCTGGCTTCGATTCCAGATGCCTTGAGATCATCCTTCAATTCTTCAAGAGCTGTTTGGCCTCTGCACTACTGTTCGGACAAATTTTCGAGCAACACGATCGTTAATCTTCCGTGAACGGCCAGTTCCAGACTTGCTGAGAGTCGTATTTCGGCATTTACTCATACATATTGGTTCCAATCGAGGCTATAGGAACACAAAGTTGTGCACATATCATCCGATATTCCAAACCTTCATTATGAAGATCCTCAATACATTCGCGAAGGTCTTGGCTGATGGCCTTATTCTTAACCATGCTATATGACCTTTCAGAACGAGAGCTGCTGTACGTAAAGTCGAGTCTCATAAACTTTTTTTCCCGTATTTATTATGCATGTTCCTATATATTTTTTCTATTGCATATATGTGGGTTTTATATACATTATTAACCTTTATAATAATGTTAATGTATAGTCAAATTTTCGCAATTGTACGTGGCTTACGATTGTAGAATCTGGCAATATAATGTGTTGTATTATTTTTTCCCCCACTGTATACATAAGCGTAGAAATTTCTTCCTTTTACCCTTTTTTTCCAAGGATTTTGAACAAGCATTATCTATTTTCAAATTCCTTCCATCGTTGTAGCGTAGTGAGCACAATTGAGGCAATTATGAACTCAACGGAATCGGATTAACAATAGGCTTCAGCCGAAGTACACCAATGGCTTGACTAGGAGGAACCTCACTGGGTTCTGATATTATTTACCAAGCGGTTGAAAAATCCACCTATTGTATCTCATTTATAAAATGATCACAAAGTTTTGTTTCTCTGGAGATTCGAGTCTCTTCCTGTTCGTGTATGCGAACTCCAAAAGTACTAAGCCGTGGTGCTAAGATTACGAGATGGCGACCTGAGGGGTGTTTTCGCTGGGACATACGGTCTGGGGACCACCAATGAATCAATCATTGAATTTCTTACCTTAATTGTATGGTGTCCCGAACGCGGCACCTCCTGATTTTTGGCAGGTATGAAGTAGCTGGGGTGAATGAGAGTGGCGAATGCTTGGTGGAATTGTGTGTAGAGAGTGAGTTAGTGATTGGGAATAGTGTGTTTGAGAAAAGGAGTATAAACAAGTACACATATGTGAGGGTGAATGGGGGTGTGATAGAGGAGAAAGCGTTGATGGATTATATTTTGATTAGCAAGGGAGTGATTGTTCGTTTGCTTGACGTGCATGTATACCATGGTAAGTTGAATGGGATATCGGGTAATTACTTGGAAGAAGGAAAGTTAAGAGTAAGTGGAGTGTGGGGAGGTGCAAAAAGGAGGAGTGGAAGGGAGGTGTTAAATGTAAACAAGTTGCATGAAGTTGAAAGTAGAATATGGTAGGGTGTAGGTATAGAGGGTGGAGTGGAAGGGGAATGGAAGTTATTTAAAGATGCAGTGATAAAGTGTGCAAGGGAAGTGTGTGGGGTAAGGAAGGTTGGAGAAGAGATTAGAAAAGGAAGTGAATGGTGGAACGGAGATGTAGGAGATGGTGTGAGAAGAAAGCAGAGGGCATTCGAAAGATGGCCGCAAAGGGGCAGCCAGCATAATTTCGAAGAGTTTGGGGCAAGGAAGAAAGAAGTAAGAAGAATGGTAAGGAAAGCAAAGGGGGCGGCAGATGAGGAGTGGGGAGGAAGTTAAGAGGGGACTTCATTGAGAGAAGGAAGGTTTTTTGGAAGGAAGTGAAGAGAATTAGGAAAGGACAGGTGGAGAGTGAGACAAGAGTGAAGGATGCTAATGTTAGGCTGCTAATGGAGGGATGTGATGTGCAGAAGAGATGGGCGGAGTATTTTGAGGAACTGTTGAACGTGAAGTATGATAGGGTTGCGAGAGTGGTAGCTGTTGGAAGTGATGTTAGAATGCTTCTTAGAAGAACAATGTGGTTTTAGAAGTGGTAGAGGTTGTGTGGATCAAATGTTTGCTGTGAGATAGGTGAATGAATGAGAAATACTTGGCGAAAGGTGTATTGGGCATTTAAGGATCTGGAGAAGGCGTATGACCGGGTGGACCGTGAGGCATTATGGCAGCTTGTAGGCTTGTATCGAGTGAGTGGGAGACTGTAAAATACGATCAAGAGTTTCTACATTGATAGCAGAGCATATGTGAGAGTAGGGAATGAGGTGTGTTATTAGTTCCCAGTTGTGACAGGCGTGAGACAGGGATGTGTGATGCCGTCGTGGTTTTTCAATTTGTTTATGGATGGTGAAGTGAGAGAAGTGAATGCGAGAGTGCTGGGAAAAGGTGCGCAGTTGGTGGGACAAAATGGTACGAATTGGGAAGTGTGTCAGTTGTTGTTTGCAGATGGCACAGCGCTTGTCGCTGATTCAGAGGAAAAACTGCGGAGACTGGTTGCAGAATTTGGTAGTGTGCGAAAGGTGTAAGTTGAGAGTGAAAGTAAATAAAAGCAAGTTTATGAGAAGTTCAAGGGGTGGAGTGTTTGGAACATTGAATGTGAGGACGAATGGGGAAGTGTTGGAGGAGGTAGAGCATTTTAGGTACCTCGGGTCGGACGTGGCTGTGAATGATAATATGGAAGTAGAAGTGAGACATCGAGTGAGTGAAGGCTGCAAGACATTGGGTGCACTGAGGAAAGTTTTTTGAATATAGGAGTATGAGCATAAGTGCAAAAAGGGGACTGTTTGAAAGCTTAATCGTACCAGTTTTGCTGTAGGGAGCAAAGTCTTGGGTTTGAGAGCAGCTGAGAGGAAGAAGGTATAAATGTGATTGAGATGAAGTATTTGAGGAGCATGTTTAGAGTAACAAGAAGAGATAGGATTAAGAATGAGTTGGTTAGGGAGCAGACGGGTGTTGCCAAAAAGGTGAGTAGGCGGGTGGAGGAAAGAGTGCTTGGATGTTTTGGGCATGTTGAAAGAATGAATGTTGAGCTGTTGAGCGAAATGTTATTGTACGAAAATTTGGAGAGTTAGAAAAATTCGTTGGGAGAAATGTTATTGTACAAAAATTTTTGGATGGTTAGAAAAATTCAATTGTGTTTGCCGTGTATCTTTATAGGATGATTACATCAATCTAAGAGGATGCATTTGTATTCTAGTAAAATATAAAGCGCACTCCAACCGTAACAGTATAGCTTCAACGTGTTGTATGTGGAATGAATGTTTGAGATTCAACACGTGTACATGTGTTAGTCGAAACGGTCGTATGAGCACAGCGAAATTTTTGTGGTCTAAGCAATCCCAAGAGGCCTGGGCAGTGGTTAGAGTAGATGGCGATTTGAGTTGACCGCGAAGGAATTTATGAGGGAACTTGGCTACAAAGGGTGGAGGAAAGGCGGGTGGAGGAAAGTTTGCTTGGATGTTTTGGGCATGTTGAAAGAATGAATGTTGAGCGACTGGCAAAAAAGATTTATATGTCGGAGGTGAGTGGTATTAGAATGCGAGGAAGGCCACGGATGAGTCGGATAGATGGGGTGAAACGTCCATTGTGTGAGGGGTATGACTGAAGACGTGGCGAAAGGGATGACTGCAGACAGAAATGAGTGGAAGCAGTTCATAAGGTTGTAATTATTTGACGCGGTCACTGGAAGCCTGCCCCCATGTGATGGGGTGTATGGTTGTGTCTGTTATGTGCGGGGAGAGGCTGCACACTAATGAAGCGGTCGGGGTAAACCAGCTATGGCTCTCGAGCCTGACGGTAGAAAAGGGTTGTGCTGGGCTGCTATTGATCCGGGCAGTTCTGGTGCGGCCTGTGCTGCTTCTCTTGCCTCCTAGTGTATATGTACGTAAAAAAGAATGAGTGCATAGCTCTAGCCTGTGACAGATCTGAATTGTCGTGATATAGTTACGAACGCGTTTAATACTTCCACGATGCAGACTTTCAGCGACATCTGTTATTCCACCCGTCAACAGTATTGTTACTGCTTAATAAATCATACAATGAAGAACTACAAAAAAAAGCTACTGCAAATCAAAAGAATACTCTAGCATTTGATGGGAGACCAAATATTTTCTTCAAGTTACAGTAGAGTAAAGAATAACTTATTCCCTAAAACATTTTCACGATTAGGACGTCCGACAGTGTAAAGAAAACTTACGTAAAATGAACACTCAAACAAAATTTGTAGATTAATATTAAAAGTTTATTTTTAGATTACTATTAAAAACTTATTTTTAGAAAACCAGCACCTGGTAATTGCGTTCTAGGGGAACCGTAGTGCTCATGAGAAGAATTAGGAAAGACAAAGTTGTGCTTCTGTTTTTTGTCGAACACGAGACCTGCAGCATGGCAGCATTCTGTCATTTTGCTAGTTGGTTGTCATATTTGCTGTAATATTTTAACAAAATTATCCCTCCTACATGTAGCGTCAGTAATGAAAAAATTGTAGTAATCTTCATTGAGGAAAAATCTACTTTTTTCGAATTCATATACCATCATTATCTTCTTAACACGTTCACTGCATTCCCGCGGTTGTAACGGTTGGATTGGTTAGGTTGAAAAAAGCAGATTAGGGTAACGGTTGGATTGGTTAGGTTGAAAAAAGCAGATTAGGGAAATCGACTTTACTGCTCGAATACACTTCTATCCATCCAAAAACAAGATAAAAATACAATTACACGAGACGTTTTACCTAGTATGATGAGAATTATTTTTTAGCAAGGTCGCAAAACAGCTGAAATTATCATTCATTCATACCGGTACGAGAATGAGCTATTTACCTATGGGAACACGTATGGCCCAATCCGCAGGGAACGTGTTTAGAAACGGAAAAATACAAAACTCTAAAATAAGATGGATAATGGCAAAACAATTATTTTTCAAGCAATAATTACCCAGAATTGTATACTGCCTGATCGATGAGTTAGATGTTGCGAATTAACGATTCATTACAGCTCTAATCATGCAGGAGTGATAAAATCTGGCGAATGTTAATACAAGGAAGGAATTACAAAAATTAATAGCATAGTGAAGTTTACATTCAAAGTTTTATTAATGGGTTTGCGTAGTCCGATAACATTAGTTTGGGAGAAAAATAGCATTCAGCTGCGCATGTGCCTTTCTTACCTTTTATCGCAGCTTGAAAATGATAGAAGACTTCAGTTGAAAATTCTAAGAGCACAACAACACCCTTGCTTTAGAGACTGTATTGGAACGTCATGCAGGCGTCAAGTGTATACTAAGCTATCTTTGAGCGATAAGTGTTTATGATTTAATAGAAGTTTTTTCGTTCAATTTGTCGCAGTTAAGTCATTCTTTAACACATGCATTTGCACTTATGAATTTATTTCTCCGCCGTCGATGTTGCGCGCAAAAGCGGCGCAGTAAGGTTTTTGTATTTATGTTGACATCGTTATTTTACACTGTCCTCGAGAATTCCTAGAGAATTTTCAAATGACGGAACTGAGAGGAACATATTGAGGCAATCCCAACACAAATATCATGGAAACAAAGAACAGGAAACATTTCAGTTTTATCACTCGTACGAAAGCACTTACTCGAAAGTGATGTTAAATATTGCAGTGGATGATGTTAAATATTGCAGTGGGTGATGTTAAATACTGCAGTGGATGATATTAAATACTGCACTAGATGATAATAAATGTTGCAGTGGATGATATTAAATATTACAGTGGATGATGTCAAATATATGGCAGTGGATGATGTTAAATATAAGGCAGTGGATGATGTTA
The DNA here is from genome assembly GCA_030386875.1 of Morinoia aosen. Classification (NCBI taxonomy): domain Eukaryota; kingdom Metazoa; phylum Arthropoda; class Malacostraca; order Amphipoda; family Talitridae; genus Morinoia; species Morinoia aosen. The sequence goes on along the minus strand of CM059573.1, from coordinate 18,514,395 downwards.
AATATTGCAGTGGATGATTTTAAAAATTGCAGCCTTGAAGTCGCCAACTCTGAGTTACTCAATCAAACTCTAGTTTTAATTACATCAGATTAGATGATAGTTTAAGCCTCCCTAATCGCAACAAGGGCGTTCCAACGAGAAGAAGAAGGAAGGCACTATTAAGTATAGAGATAGGGAACACGGAATCTATGCATAAGATGCATAGAAACAGTAAATTGAGAAAAAAGTTTGTGAAACATGATAAAAATTGAAGAAGAAAGAAGTAGGTTCTGAAAAATAGGACAGCAGGAACCGAAAAACTTATGAACCAAAGAAAAAAAACTATTCTATTTCAACAAATGGAAGGTCTACCGAACTGGTTTCTCGGGACCTCTTATATTCCCCGTTGGAGCGCTAATTTCTACAGATACAATAGTTTCATCCCCCTGAGGGGAGTAAGTACCGCAAAGTCACTAACTTTAGGCATTTCGTTTTTGCAACGTAAGATTATTTCCGAAGTCAAGGAAAAAATTCAACGGACGGAAGAGAGTCACCTCATATTGAGAGCTAATGACTTTCACTAATTTAGAACTAGTTAATTCCTAATTTTGAACTAATGACACACTCTAATTTACAACTAATGGCATTTCTAATTTAGAAATTATTGATTCCTGTTTTACAACAAAAAAATTTCTAATTTAGAACTAATCGATTCTAATTTTGAGCTAATGACCCCTTATAATTTAGAACTTATTAATTCTTAATTTACAAATAATGACACTCTAATTTAGAACTAATTAATTCCTAATTGATTTTTAACTAATGACATTTCTAATTTAGAAGAAATGGGTTCCTAATTTCTGAAGATTTGACGCTCGTCTTATAATGTTGCGTGCTTAACAAAGATTTTTCGCGACAATTTCCGTGCCAAATCTTGAGCAGCTAGGTAACCAATCATTCATGAAAAAGTTCAATGCGAACATCCTCAAATGGGTGCTGCTATTGCGTGAGGTTTACCACACTATAGCATGAGCTCTACCGCTGTCTAGTCTTATAGCGTGAGATTAGGTTAGGTTACTAATGGATATTACTTATTTCTATACATTTAATTTAGCGTATACACTGAATTGGTACATCTCACACTGCGCCTGGTTAGGCGATATATGGCGGTAGACCTCACCCTATAGTGGCACCCTCAAACGTTTCTTCTTCGCGAGTTTGAAGCCCTTTCTCCTTCACAATGAGCCAGTCCGTGCTCGAACAAAATTCTTCGCTTCAAACCAATAACCTAGAGACCTATGTTTTTGAAAATTGTTATTAGTACATCTACGACTGGACAAACACAAGGAGGAGTCTCATAATGGTCAGGATGGCTAAGGGGAAAATTACGCAGGAAATTCGCGATATCGGCTTCATGTACACATGAAGTCAATATGGCGATTTTCTGAGTGATTTTTACATTGGTATAGGTACGAAAGTGATCTTTGTCGATACCGTACTGCTTCGAACCTTAAGATAGGTTGATATAACTTACAGTATAATGTTCAATAACGCTGAATAGCAACAGTGACTCCGTAGCTATCAGTCAACTTTAACCATGCCACCAATCCGTATAGTTGACGAAAATTTTGGAGTTAGCGTCATCATTCAAGACAGAGCAGCAAACTGGAGATAATTTTTGGTCAAGATGGCGACAAAACAAATTATGATGCGCTTCAGGATAGGATTTAGAATTTTGTGCACCATTAAAAGTCCTTGATTTTTAACCTCAGTATGACGCATTCTTATCACCTCCACTAACAATTCACGAGCGTGAATTATAACTGCAGGGTCTTTGTATGATTTTCAAGAACTGTGAGCGCTCTACTCCTTTTCACATACAAGTTGCATCAGCATACGAGCTTTGGTTTGGTCAGCAAGATCGCAGGTTATTCTTATAATTTCATTTGGGTCCATCGTTTTACAGGCGATCACGCGAAAAAGTACACAGTACGTATTTTCCTTCCACTGTGAGAAGAGAAAGTCTTAGCTGATTTTATTGATATATTACAAAAAAGCCCGGATAACAGCGGAACAGGAAAGCTGCTACCTGAAAACATAGCTTAGGTTCGTCTGTCTAAAAGTAACCGGAAATTGGCTTTCGGACTCACAGCATCCCACTTGACATAGTGTGGACCTGGTCACCACATCGCCGAGTGCCAAGCCTAATCTAACTAATTGTACTGTGTGCTTTCTAAGGGAAGGACGCGCACACAGTGGACACGTGATAGAATTGCATCTCATTCTTGGATGGTAACTTCGAGACCAGATTGGATGTGAGTAAGAAGCATAATTTACTATTTCAGATCTTTGAACGGCATGGCAAATTATGCATTCTTAGACGCTCTTCTCAAAGCTCCAGGCAGAATGCAGCAACAAAATACTTATTAAATACGTGGAATTAAAATCATAAAGGGATAAATTACAGTAACTCTCAGACAGTTTCCCGTTACGTTACTGTCCGTTGTTCGTAAACGAAGACGATAATTGACGTTAGTAGACGCTGAAGACAATTAGCGCTAATAGACGCTGATCTGATTAGATTAGTCGTTACTTTTAGCCTCCCTACCCAGCAACAAATGCGATCGAAAGAGAGGAAGGAGGAAGGCACCATTTAGTATGGAGTTAAGGAAACGCGGAATCTACGCAGAAAGGCATAGAAAAAGTAAGTTGTGAAAGAAGATCATGAAACCAGACCAAAGTTGAAGAGGAAAGTAGTAGGTGCTGAAGAACAGGACAGCAGTGAACCGAGAAAAGGTGGTCCTTAACATAACAAAAACATTTTATTTCAACAAAAAAGAAGGCCTACCTAACTCTCAGCTCGGGCCCTGATATTGTCCCCCTGGGAGCGCTAGTTCCCTTAGATACAATGATTGTATCCCCCTGAGGGGTGATAGACGCTGAAAAAAATTGACCAGGTACATTTTACCGCAAAGAAATTTGAACATTTTCTGTTGGGAAACTGACAAGCACTTTCCTTGTGGTGGAGTAAACGTAACATACGGTAATTACGACAATCACCTCCAGCTGTTCAAAGTATAAGCGCATTTCATCAAGCGCAAGGAGTGGTAATTGAATGACCAATTGACCATTCCCTACATGAAGGATTTACGCTTAGAGCTTTCCACCGCACATGTCAACGCACTCTTTTTGATAAATTTGTAATTAATGAAAAATGGACATCAATGAAATTTGGGTGGGATAAGTTTCTTCCAACCTTCCTACACGCAACAAAGGATTCCACAAAGAGGAAGGAAAAAGGCATGATTTAGTGTAGAATTAAGGGAACGAGGTATCTATGCACAAGATGCGTTCCTACTTAAAATCCCCTACGAATAGAAACAACAAATTTAGAAATAAGCATATGAAACAAGCATAAAATTGAAGAATAAAGTCAGAGTAATTAAAAAAGATGGCATTGAACCGAATTAGAATAGATAAGTTAATTTCAGCCCCTCCTAACCGCAAAAATGGCTTTTCAAGGAAACGAAAGATAAAAAACACCTTTTAGTATGGAGTAAAGGGAATGGGCAATCTATGTACAAAGTGTGTTCGCACTCAAGATCCCAGCGCACAGAAACATTGAGTTAAGAAAGAAAGCTATGAAACAAGATAAAAGTTGAAGAAATGTAGAGCCTTGAAAAACAGGGTAACAGGGAAAAAATGAAAAAAGAAAATCAGTAACAATACCAAAAGCCTCTTCTATTTCATCAAAAAGACGTATTTTCAACCTCCAGCTCGGGATGCATCAGTTTTTTATTATCAGAGCGCAAAACACTCTGTATTATGCAGCTAGAAATGCCCTATTTCATCCAAACCAGCTCTCTCTTTTACAAATTCCCGCAGAATTCTTTCCTACATGCAATAAAAATTACATAAAATGGCGCTGACGATGACAACATAAAACACAAAATTTCATTGCACCTTTTTGCACATTACGTCTGTAATGGAAATAAATTCAAGAACTCAAATGTCTCTAGAATGAGGTGAATGCGACAAAACTGGCAGAAATTTTCAAATTAAATTAATAGCATTTACTGCACAAAGGTAGCACAGAAAGCACTTGACGCCAATATGTGGCGTTCCAACACAGTCTCGACAGCAGACCATTGTTGTGCTTTTAAATTTTCGAGTGAGTTCTTTCATCGCGTTTTTTTCAGTGTTCGATATAGGATACAGAGCAAGAGAGGCACACGCGCTGGTGAACACAATTGTTCACGCGAACAGATGTTATCTGACTGCACGAACAAACACCCCAACAAACGTACTCAAGTGATGGATGTAAACTTTAATTTGCTATTTATTTTTGTATTTCTTTGCTGGTACTAACATTTATCAAGCTTTATCACTCCTGAGAACATTTTCAACGGCCCATTAGTTCGCAACATCAAACTTTTCAATCACTCGGAATAACATTCTGTACAAGCACTGCTTGAAAAGAAATTGCATTGTCAATTTCGAAAGTATTTTTCCGTTCTAATTTCTCCCTTCCTTAAGAAGATGATGTTTCAATGTAAGTTCGGAAAGCATTTAAATTTGCTCTTAATCAAGTTAATACATAAAATTTATTTTCTTTCTTGCAAATGTGCAGAAGAGAGATAACTTGGGCATAACATCGAAACTTTAAGTTTTTCTACACTCATTAACAAATCTTCGTATGTAGTGCATCAAATACGCTAATTTTTCCCATTGAATATTAAAATTGATGTAATCGTAAAACCGAGGCCGAAATATTCATGAACTAGCAGATTATCAACATCAAAAATCAGTAGGAAATAGAAAAACAGCCGCCTCCTCGAAAGTATGATTATGCTGATGTTAAACATCGTTTTCTACATTTATTTCCTGTTTTGTGAATTGATATGGTAGGCTATTACATCAAAAGACAGGATATGTCAGACAACACTTCATCAGTTGCCATCTAGCAAGATGACGAGCATGCTGCCGCACTGCAGGTCTCCGCACTGCAGGTCTCCGCACTGCAGGTCAATTTTGTTATGCATGTTCAAATTACATAATTTTTCCATATACTTTCTGAATTTTTACATATGAAAGATTTGAAAGCAATTAGTATTTTTTACTCAAAATTGTTAAAATGAAGAACATGATTGGTCTCTTATTGAATGTACCATGCATGTATATTTTTTGTTGTGTTTTAGCTACGGACAAATTAGTCCATTGTATGTATGACTTATCATGGCGAAGCAGTGAGCCGGTGAAGTAACAGCTGTGCCGCCACAATTAAGTCTGCATCGTAGAAGTATCAAACGCGTTCGTAACTTTATTACCACGAGCCAAATATGTCACAAAGTATGGTTATGCGTCCATTCTTTTAGAATATTTTGTTACAGAGACAAATTAGTTTGTGCCGCGATTGGGACACTGGACGAATAATGTCCTGACGCAAAGAGGTTCCTCTACGTCAAGCAATTGATGCACTTTTGTTGAAGGCTTCCCTATACACTTCGGTTGAGTTCATAAATGCCTTCATTATGCTTACAACGCTGCAAAGATAGTAGGAATTTGAAAATCGATAATTTTCTGCACATTATCGCTCCTCAAACTACACCAAACTCCCAACCATCACTACGGTGCAAACTCGAATGTCCTTCTGATCTGACTGCATCTTTGAAATGTTGCAAAATTTTCTTAATTGAGTCGAGAATTATTTTTATTTTTTTCCAGCTATGATTAAGTTCATAAATTTTCGCAAGTGTTGTGAGTTGAGCTTAGGGCTTCATCGTCGTCCCATAATCACGTTTGACACCATTTGGCAAAATTCTTTTTTATTGTATATTTTCACTTCTAAAAAAACTTCTTGGTTATTCAGTGAACTTGTAGACTTTCGTTTCAAACAAGTGTTTTCAAAAAAATTATTTAAAATATCAGCTTCTGCATAACATGGGCCAGTTTTTCAGAGGTTTCAACTGCTTCTTTTGAAAATCTGATGATGAAGCTAGGAGAACACATAGTTTTTCTAATCTGGTTGACCATTACTGAAACAGTGCATCTAGTTCTTCAAGAATCATATGCTAGAGGCCATCTTCGAGCGTTCAGAATTGGGTTGTGTAGTTGTGCTGATCGCTGATTTCATCAAGGAGGCGTAATAATTCAACCAAGAAGAAGTTGTGGCTGATAAATAATGTCAAACAAGGTAATTTACTGTGACACACTGCGCTGTCAAGAATAAATTGTGTGAAGCTGAACCATCGTTACGTTTGTTGAGAGCAATAAGTGTTAAAAAATAGATTTAATACCGTTTGAAGTGTGCTGCAAGAGTGAAAACTTTTGAGATCAAAATGGAGAAAATACGTCTGGGCATAAAATGTTTTTCAAAAAAATAAGCGAAAAATAAATGAAACTAGTTGTATGAAGTGAACATGCCGTAAAAATAACACCCAATACCTAAGTATGAAAGCCTCAGTTCATTTAAGCGTTCCACGAAAACAATGCAATTAGAAAATTGAATCAATATTGAAAATTTAATGCACAGGTTTATTTTAACTCAGGCAAAAATAAATCTTTGGACAAGACAACCAATTAACAACAGTCAACATTTGAAGCCAATCCCAACGCACAAGAACACTTGCTCCTCGTATTCAGGTCATCTATAAAAGACGAGTTTGAAGCTAAGGTTGCAGATTGCATCGAGTCAAAGCAACATGAGGTTTACGGTGAGCTCTTTAGTTTTGTACTCCAATGTGTGTGTGTGCCATTTTCTTAGCCTCCATGATGTAGAACTTTGCAATGTTTCCCGATCTTGCAGTTTTTCAAATTCTGAGAAAATCACCTAACATGTCACAGTCATATAGGAGCTCGAAATAGGATTTAATTTTTTTTCGTTTTCTAAGACACTTTGCCAACTATGATTTTAGGTAAATTTCAGTTGAAGAATAAAATACTGTCTCAACAGCCTTTACTGTGACTCAAAGTCTGTAAATTATCTCTTGCCTCTCTACAGCGACGTGTGTCCAGATGAGTTCTTTCCTTTCTTAGAACAAATTAGAAAAATAGGTTATCTCAAGAAGGAATAAATTTTTGCTGACTATTCCGCACATGCACAAAATGTTTACCATTGTGAAATTAGCAAAAAAAGCTTATTTCACACATGTCTTTTTACCTCTGTTTCATTTTTAAACATATTTCAGACATGCTAAGAAGATTCCAATGCCAAAATTTCGTACATAAGTATGAGTGATACATCAACTTTTTGATTGCCGTAAATTATCTGTACCACGCGTACATCTCCTGATGACTTTTTTCACTTCTTTCTTATTGCACTATCCATGATAACTGGTTAAAGACGATTCCTTCACTTTGTTACATTTGCTTAATCTTTCATTGTCCTTACCTGCAGGCAAAAGCACTGGGGTTGATCTTCCTGGCTTCTTTTTCGAATGCTGACGTGCTGCGCGTGAGCCGTGGACCGAGAAATTCATTTGGAGAAGATTTGTCGAATGATAATGTAGCTCGCGTAAGCCGTGGACCGAGGAATGCGTTTGGAGAAGAGTTGTCGAATGATGAAGAAGCTCGCGTGGGCCGTAGATCGAGAAATTCATTTGGAGAAGATTTTTCGAATGATGATGAAGCTCGCGTGAGCCGAGGACAGAGAAATTCATTTGGAGTAGATTTGTCGAATGTTGATGAAGCTCCCGTGGGACGTGGACCGAGAAATTCATTTGGAGAAGATTTTTCGAATAGTGATGAAGCTCCCGTGAGCCGAAGACCGAGAAATTCATTTGGAGAAGATTTTTCGAATAGTGATAAAGCTCCCGTGAGCCGAGGACAGGGAAATTCATTTGGAGAAGGTTTATTGAATGATGATGAAGCTCGCGTGGGCCGTGGACTGAGAAATTCATTTCTAGAGGATTTGTCTAATGATGATGAAGCTCGCGTTGGCCGTGGACCGAGAAATTCATTTGAAGTAGATTTTTCGAATGGTGATGAAGCTCGCGTGAGCCGAAAACCGAGAAATTCATTTGGAGAAGATTTGTCGAATGATGATGAAGCTCGCGTGAGCCGAGGCCCGAGAAATTCATTGGGAGAATATTTATCGAATGTTGATGAACCTCGCGTGGGCCGTGGACCGAGAAATTCATTTGGAGAAGATTTGTCGAATGATGATGAAGCTCGCGTGAGCCGAGGCCCGAGATATTCATTGGGAGAATATTTATCGAATGTTGATGAACCTCGCGTGGGCCGTGGACCGAGAAATTCATTTGGAGAAGATTTGTCGAATGATGATGAAGCTCGCGTTGGCCGTGGACCGAGAAATTCATTTGAAGTAGATTTTTCGACTGGTGATGAAGCTCGCGTGAGCCGAAAACCGAGAAATTCATTGGGAGAATATTTATCGAATGTTGATGAACCTCGCGTGGGCCGTGGACCGAGAAATTCATTTGGAGAAGATTTGTCGAATGATGATGAAGCTCGCGTTGGCCGTGGACCGAGAAATTCATTTGAAGTAGATTTTTCGAATGGTGATGAAGCTCGCGTGAGCCGAGGCCCGAGAAATTCATTGGGAGAATATTTATCGAATGTTGATGAACCTCGCGTGGGCCGTGGACCGAGAAATTCATTTGGAGAAGATTTGTCGAATGATGATGAAGCTCGCGTGAGTCGTGGACCGAGAAATTCATTTGATACTTCGAGGAAGGTAGATGACTCTGGCGTAGTCCGTAGACGAGGATAATTTTTTGATCCCGTGCCGAATGCATTGCTTCGTGGTGCTATCGACGACACCTGCACGTGTCCCAACACATATTTCATTTTTATTGCTGCTGTGGATCGCTGCGTCTGCTGAACGATCGAGTTCACCCGCATTTCTTGGAATTACTTCCGAAGATAGCTTACCTGGACAACTGGTGTTTCATCTTTTGTTATGCAACGCACTGATTTAGTGTTCCTATGGATTTTCTTTGCACTAGTGGTTATTTTTCTGCTGCTGATAACTTGAAATAAATTTTATGGAAAGCTTTCGTTGTTTTTCTCTTGCCATATTCTGTGAACTGCGACGAAACTTGATGTTTCGAAAGCCTTTTTCCGACATACAGAGAAATAAACCTATTACATCAGTTTTTACAGGTTCAACCATATATAATGTGAGAGCAGTTACTGTCACAATTACCTTTGCTCCTCTGGAAGGCATATCAGGTGGTGTTGCAACAGAGCTAAAAGCTTCACAATCAATGTCTCAAGCATATCAATATCGTCGCCATGCAGTGAAGCGCCTCCAAATCCCATTGGTGTATGTAATTTCTGTTACTCTATCAGTTCATTTGCTGTGATAAAGAAAAAATTAGTGAAATTACAATCTTGTTTTATCTCTAATTCTTAATGTATTATGACGATGATGATCAATGTATTATGACGAAGATGATCAATGTATTATGACGATGATGATCAATGTATTATGACGATGATGATCAATGTATTATGACGATGATGATCAATGTATTATGACGATGATGATCAATGTATTATGACGATGATGATCAATGTATTATGACGATGATGATCAATGTATTATGACGAAGATGATCAATGTATTATGACGATGATGATCAATGTATTATGAAGATGATGATCAATGTATTGCTGTCACAACATACGAGATTGGATTATTAGTTATGGCTCTCCCCAGCAGAAACAAAGGTGTTTCCCTGGAAAGCAAGGAAGAAGGTACCATTAAGTATCAAGGGAACGGCAAAAAGGAAAGCCTACCTAGTCTTCGGCTCAGGACTTCACATCTTCTTCCAGGAAGGGCTCTTCAATAGTTATATAATTGAAAAAGTTGAAACACAGTCGTAGACGCGTTTTTTTAAATAGTGGAGCTCCTTAGCGCTGAATGTCTTCAATGACAAAATATTGGATTTTATTGCTTACTTGAATGATGAGCGCAGTTTTGAAAAACCTGGTACCTGACGTTGAGGGCTGACGATGGTACCTGGTACCTGACGGTGAGGGCTGACGATGGTACCTGGTACCTGACGGTGAGGGCTGACGATGGTTCCTGGTACCTGACGGTGAGGGCTGACGATGGTACCTGGTACCTGACGGTGAGGGCTGACGATGGTACCTGGTACCTGACATTGAGGGCTGACGATGGTACCTGGTACCTGACATTGAGGGCTGACGATGGTACCTGGTACCTGACATTGAGGGCTGACGATGGTACCTGGTATCTGACGTTGAGGGCTGACGATGGTACCTGGTACCTGACGTTGAGGGCTGACGATGGTACCTGGTACCTGACGGTGAGGGCTGACGATGGTACCTGGTACCTGACGGCGAGGGCTGACGATGGTACCTGGTACCTGACGTTGAGGGCTGACGATGGTACCTGGTACCTGACGTTGAGGGCTGACGATGGTACCTGGTACCTGACGTTGAGGGCTGACGATGGTACCTGGTACCTGACGTTGAGGGCTGACGATGGTACCTGGTACCTGACGTTGAGGGCTGACGATGGTACCTGGTACCTGACATTGAGGGCTGACGATGGTACCTGGTACCTGACGTTGAAGGCTGACGATGGTACCTGGTACCTGACGTTGAGGGCTGACGATGGTACCTGGTACCTGGCTTGAGGGCTGACGATGGTACCTAGTACCTGACGTTGAGGGCTGACGATGGTACCTGGTACCTGACGTTGAGGGCTGACGACGGTACCTGGTACCTGGCTTGAGGGCTGACGATGGTACCTGGTACCTGATGTTGAGAACTGACGTTGGTACCTGGTACCTGGCTTGAGGGCTGACGATGGTACCTGGTACCTGGCTTGAGGGCTGACGATTGTACCTGGTACCTGACTAGAGGGCTGATGATGGTAACTGGTACCTGACGTTGAGGGCTGACGATGGTACCTGGTACCTGGCTTGAGGGCTGACGATGGTACCTGGTACCTGACGTTGAGAACTGACGATGGTACCTGGTACCTGGCTTGAGGGCTGACGATGGTACCTGGTACCTGACGTTGAGAGCTGACGATGGTACCTGGTACCTGACGCTGAGAGCTGACAATGGTACCTGGTACCTGACGCTGAGAGCTGACAATGGTACTTGGTACCTGGCTTGAGGGCTGACGATTGTACCTGGTACCTGGCTTGAGGGCTGACGATTGTACCTGGTACCTGACTAGAGGGCTGACGATGGTACCTGGTACCTGACTAGAGGGCTGACGATGGTACCTAGTACCTGCCTTGAGGGCTGACGATTGTCCCTGGTACCTGACTTGAGGGAGGACGATTGTACCTGGTACCTGGCTTGAGGGCTGACGATTGTACCTAGTACCTGACTCGAGGGATGACGATGGTACCTGGTACCTGACTAGAGGGCTGACGATAGAAGCCAAATAACAACAAACTGTCAGGGTAGTCTGTTAATATTTCAGGTTATCGAGTCATGGATGATGCAACCCACTTACCACTAGTTGAAAAAATGTAGAAGTCATCGACTTGTTCTGCCCGCCGCATCCCATTTTCTGAGAATTTCAAGTTTATTCAAAGAATTCGATACACATACATCGTTTTGAAAAGATATTAATTTCAATTCTTCACGTATGTCAAGGTCCGGTAGTCCAGGTGTATTATGAGAATTACAGCTTCGGGGTAGAATCCTGAATTTTCCTTTCGCTTCAGTATGAACATCTCAAGTCTTGTTATACATACGGGCCGTAAAAAGACGAAGATGCAAGGAAATTCTACCGAATGATAAATTAAAGCCCAGCAATATTTTTATAGTGATTAATCAAAGCGTGGAAATGCTACCTAGTGTTTTATTAAATAATGAAAATGTTATGAGATAAATATTGCGGCATGGAAATAGTATCTGATGTTTAATTGAAGCAAGGAAGTATTGCCTCGTGTTTAATCACAACTTTAAAAATTTCCCCAGTGATTAAAGTTAATTTAAAACATGGAAATATTACTTAGGGTTCGTTCGATTCAAGCACGAAAATATTACCTAGTGCTTCATTATAGCATGGAACTTTTTCTGGGTGTTGAATCAAAGCATGGACGCATTTTCTATTGCTTAATTGAAGCATGGAATTATCACCAAAGCTATCAGAGCATGAACATATCACCTAGCGTTTCATTATAGGGAACAGTGATATATTTTTCGCGCAATATTCACGCAATTTGTTTCCTGCTAGCCGTTTTTTATATCTTAGCATATACTGTAATGGGCTTTTACTCATTAATTGAACAATAGAACGATTTATTAAATTCGAAAAACCATCGCCTGAATTCTGAAAATTCGATCCTGCAATGAACATTAGACTTGCATTCGATTTTCTCGCAGGATCTGCAATTTTGCGGAAATCTTCACTTCAGATCACGATGTTCCAACCGATATCGCCGCAGTAATATTTTCAGTTTTGTGTTCAACACTGTTTACCTTTTTGAACTGAAGGAAATGAGAAGCAAGAACTTGCGAAAAAATTAAATTTATAGTGAAGTCAGCGGTCACACTCACTATTTCAAAAACATTGTGTACTGCGGCGCAATAGAGGAACTGTGATGGAGCGTTATTTAAACAATGTTCTTCATTCAGAGACTGAATTGAACGTGAGTGATAGAAGATTAGATTATATTAGTCGTTAGTTTTAGCCTCGCTACCCGCAGCTACAAATGCGATCCAAAGAGAGGAAGGAGGAAGGCATCATTTACTATGGAGTTAAGGAAACGCGGAATCTACGCAGAAAGGGCATAGAAACAGTAAGTTGGAAAAGAAGATTATGAAACAAGATGAAAGTTGAAGAAGAAAGTAGTAGGTGCTGAAAAACAGGACAGCAGTGAACCGAAAAAAGATGGTTCGTAACAAACAAAAACCTATTCAATTTTAACAAAAAGAAAACCTACCTAACCTTTAGCTCGGGCTCTCACATTTTCCCCCTGAGAGCGCCAATTTCCATAGATACAATAGTTGTATCCCCTGAGGGGGTAAGTGATAGAAAACAGTGATAATAAATTAATATTGGTGCTTGGAGACGCACGGTGGGTGTCATATCGGTGCACAATCGAGGTAGAAGTTCTATTCGTGATATTTCAACGCGAGCCAAGTTGAGACGTATATAAGCACTGAGCCAAGTTGAGACGTATATAAGCATTGAGCCAAGTTGAGACTTGAGCTCTGAGCCAAGTTGAGACTTGAGCTCTGAGCCAAATTGAGACTTGAGCTCTGAGCCAATTTGAGACTTGAGCTCTGAGCCAAGTTGAGACTTGAGCTCTGAGCCAAGTTGAGACTTGACCTCTGAGCCAAGTTGAGACTTGACCTCTGAGCCAAGTTGAGACTTGGGCACTGAGCCAAGTTCAGACGCGAGCCTTGAGCCAAGTTCAGACGCGAGCGTTGAGCCAACTTCAGACTTGAGCACTGAGCCAAGTTCAGACTTGAGCACTAAACTAAGTTCAGACTTTAGCACTGAACTAAGTTCAGACTTGAGCATCGAGTCAAGGTGAAACTTGAGTACACTGAAAATCACTGAAGTAAAATTGGAAAAGTAAGCAATGGATGATCAAAGCCTTAATTGTTGTGGGTTAGTGAGGATCACGCTAAATCCGTCGCGTATAACAAAAAGTCTATCTAGTTCGGGAAAACAGATCTGTTGAAAAATGATGCCAGACAATTTACTTTCTGATATCAGCTCATTAAAAAAATACTAATGTTTACACGTGCGTAATTTTGCAAATGATAAATTAAGAAAGTACGGCGAAAAATGTGTGCTCGGATTGGTATAAAATTGTAACGTTCTCGTTGAGGGGCTGTCGAGTTTAGAAGTGGAACACGCATAAAAATGAGCGTAATCATGACAGGCGAATGGCGTGTAGGAAGGGATAAAAGATAAGAAAGTGAAAAAGAGATAGTAAGTGTAGCAAACGCCGTTTGTCCTAACGATTTTGAGTGCCAATCAATGGAATTTATGGCAATTAAGAATAAAATAGAGCACTTTGGGACGTTCATTGATATTACCGTGGCCGAGTGGTTAAGAACGCACCCTTCAAGGGAAGGTAAAGGCAGTTCGAATCCCGGCAGTACCGCCAGGTGTTTCTCCCCATTGAGAAAAGGGAGAATACAGCCACAATTTCCCACTCTGAGCAGGTGTCGGAAATAGGCACCGGCTTGACCAGGGGTAACCGTCAGCGCATCCTGGTGTTAGTTGTATGGCATTTGAAGAACCAATGTGCATGATGATGTGTATCAGGCTTGATTGGAATAAAAAATCCTTTATCCTTTTTATACAAAAGCTCGCAGGTATCGTCAGAGTGGAACTTTGCACTCTAACGATGTCGCTTGAGATTCCTGACACCATACGATGTCCTGTCAGGTTTAATAACGTCAAAATATCCATGATGTTATATTTCATCGAATCAATAATAAATGAAGTATTTTTCAGTCGTGTAGTAAATCTTAAAACGTACAAGGTACGAGGAATCTTTGAGGATAGGTCGTTTTAAAGTTCATTACACACGCAAATCAATTACAATATTTATCATCATCTATGATAACTCATTCGGAGTATTATTTTAATCCAAGAAATTAAAAGACACAGAGTTGTAATTGCTTTGACTGCAAAACCTAGTGATTTAAAAATTGGTAACTATTTACATGTGGTCAAAACATTTGTTCATAGAGTTCGGAGAACTAGCGGGATGTTATGGCAATGTTTCCCGTGTGGCAAAAAAAAAAGCATTCTCAACTTTCCGATGCAAGAAAATCAGAATTTATACGGAATGTTAACAATATCGATGAGGACCCAGGAAGATCGGTGAGGACCATTGCCATAGAACTACACATACTAGAGTAGACTATCAGAACTGTGGTGCATCAGAACATCCGATATGAGTCATGCATATGTTAAGAGAAAAAGCCAATTCGTATCAGCAAATACGCAGAAAAACCGTCTGCTGCGTCCAATAACGGTTACTCGTCAATATGAAAAAACATGAATATCGCATGCTTCGGTTCTCCTATAACGAAAAAACTTCGACCAGGATCAGAAAATTAACTGACAGAATGAGAGGTGGTAATGTGCAGATCCTTCTGAAGTACCCAGGGTTATGCGCTCCAAATTTCCGGTTACTGTGATGGTTGTAAGAGGTGTGAGTAGTGAAGGTCATGTCATGCCACCTTTGATCTTCCTACAGGGTTTTAGGGTAAATGCTGCTAGGCAAATGCTCTAAAAAAGGTTTTTAAGTCCTGGGTAGGTTAAGTATCAGATGGAAGGCAATACATCTTTCAGCAAAACTCAACACCTTCTCACAAAGCTATAGTAACCAAAGACTGTTTATCAGAGAATTTTTACGATCATGCAACCCCCAACATGTGGCCCCCAAACTCGACAGATTTAAATTTTATGAACTATTACGTGAGGGGCGTCATAGAAAGTAAGACTAATCGATATCCTCATAGCACCATAGCTCTACTGAAGGCCGCTTTTGACTATAGGTGATGTCCGAAATGAATAAGGACCTCTTCATTTCAGCTTGTCAACGGTTTCGGACCCGAATAGAAGCAGTCATTGAAGCCAAAGGTGGTTTTATAGAATAATTTGATCAAGGAATATTATCATGAATATTTAGATAATTTTAATTTAAATATGGACACGTTTCGCTTAGATATAGCTGTTTACTTAGCATGCTAAAAATTTCCTCAAATAGCCCTAGAACCCTGTGTTATACACATCTACGAAATAAATTACTTCTATTAGTTTTTCTGTTAAATTATAATTGTCTATGAAAAATGGCACAAGATAATTCTTAATTGGTGCTAATATAAAAATGAATAAATTGTCATTCATTTTCAATAAATCATTTGAAATCATTTTTTAAATTTTTTTATTCAAAAAATTCCCTAGAGTTTCGTACAGTTGAATAATGTAAATTTTCTCTACAATGTTGCTTACGATCTACAAGCTCATATTAAAAAGACTCTTCTAGTTATCGACCTTAGATAATATAAATTATTAAAGGTTTCATCTGTTTCAAATGAGCATTTAAGATTCATAGAAATAATCAAGAAGGCATTGCACTTGAACGCAATACCTGATTTCGAGGAAAGATTCCAATACAATCACCAAAAAAGTTGCCATATCTGGCGATCTTGGTTTAGGTTTACAAAACAAATTATAAGTACCCTCTGGGTATAGAATGATCGAGAGCTCAAGTCTCTGGAAGTAATATTTCTTGCAATTAATTCGACACAAATTAAAAAATTGAATAAGTGATATGGAAACTCTTCTTCCGATCTTCGTTACGTATCGACTGCAAAAACATCGCTCCACTTTGTGCTGGGTATACGTATTTTATGCAAAAAAAGGCTTTTCCAACCTCATCATAATCTACTAATTTATTAAAACACTGGATTACTACAGACTTATTGAGAAGTGAAAAGTACTAAGCCAACAAGCCTGTTTGGTCTCGATCAGTTTGGTATTAATTTTGTATTCTCGTTTATCACGTTTCTTGCGATACGACCATATTGTGGGGCCCAGCTTGTTCTTACAGAATGCAGTATGATAATAATAATAAATTTAGGGTTGAGTTTCCACCAGGGTCACCAGCAATTCGCATTGCAGTATGAATCACTAGTGGTCACTAACTCAATTCTTATAAATACTCAACGAAAACCAAATGAAAGAGCACTCCCCATATAATGTATGCCATTCTCAGTGCTGAATGCTTGAATTGACACTTATTGGAGTTGAGTAATGAACTTCAGCTCAACCCGCCGCAAGAAACGCGTTAAATTTTTTTTACACTATTACTACGGCTTTACATCAATGTTCCCACGCAAACACATAGCTTTCTGTTTCTTGAGGCTACTCAGTGATTTGTAAAGTCTTTTCTTGATCTTCGATGCTACCAGCTCAAGTACGTGAAAAAGTTTAAGTCAAATGTGCCTCAGAAACCATCTTACGTTATCACAGTAGTTTTAACAAGTTCAATAACTCAGATGCAGAAACGGTTTCTACATATCTAACACATCATGTGGGCTGTTAAATTTAGTGGAACTTTAATTTCTATCAGGGACTTCCTTTTCTTTCAGTTCCATTAAATTCCTGAGTTCAATCTTCTACTTTGTTTCAATTCTCCTCAACTAAAACACATTAAATTTCCCATCGTCCCAGCAATTCTCACTTCCGCTGCTAGTCATCGAAATTGTGATTCCTCTTCTTGATACTATTCTATTCTAGATAACCTCAAATAGTTCAAGTCACGCGTAAAAAAATGGGTGCATATAGTGATTCTCTTCTACTCTAGCTGATCAACGTCGATGGTTTTGCCTCTGCGCTCGATCTCGTCGAGAACAAAGTTCATGTTGGACTTGCTGGGCACAGGGTGGCTGGTGTTGATCATCCTGAAGAAGTTGACGAGCCCCTTAGATGGCATCGGCTGATAGCCAATCAAGAGGGTCCCTTCGACCACCAACAGCTCTTTGATCAAGGGGGCCACCTGCAACGTCACGAAGCGACTGAGGCGTTGCAGCTAAATTCACCTATGGTATATCTTAACTTACCTCTATAGGGCTGCCAAACTTACCTCTAGGGTTGCTGAAATTACCTCTAGGGCTGCTGGAATTACCTCAAGGGCTGCTGGAATTACCTCAAGGGCTGCTAAAATTACCTCAAGGGCTGCTAAAAATTACCTCAAGGGCTGCTGAAATTACCTCCAGGGCTGCCAAAATAAATTCTAAAGCTCTTATAATTCCCTCTTAAGCTGCTAAAATTACCTCTAGGAGGTCTTATATTTCCTATAGGGCTGCCAAACTTACTTCTAGGAATGTTAAAATTATTACCTCTCAGGCTGCTAAAATTACCTTTAGGGTTGCTAAACCTATCTCTAAATCAGTTAAATTAACTTCTAAGGCAGCTAAACTAATCTCGAGTGCTACTAAACTTTCCACTAAGGATGCTAAAGTACCCTATAGAGCTGTTTCACTACACTATGAAGAGATTATTTATTATTATCGTTTGTGGTCGCTTCTCCACCGGGGTTGCCAGCTAATAGCAAAGGTGAACCACGTCACTTTCGCGAAGCAATTAGAAGAAAATTGGTATGGATTTTGATTGGGAGTGCAGCTGGAATCCCAGGGGCTTCAGCTGCCCACCGGCTAAACTATGAAGAGAATGATGATAAGCCTTCAAGGTGAATCACACACCGAAGCCAAAGTCCGCAATCAACAGAGCAAGGCCATGGCATTGATGAAATTTTTGTATTAATCTTAGCAATTTTACGTTTTTCCTAAAGAATTCATGCTGCACATAAAGATTTTTAGCAAATCTTCGAAATTCATAATAATTTCGAAAATTTGATGCAAGTCATAAAGATTTGGAGCAAATTTCAAAAAATTCACGCGTTTCTTTAAGATTTCACGCTAATCTTGGCGACGAGATACTAATCTCAGAAATTCCAAAGATTTCTCAGTTGTTACATTCTGTTCGACATACTTTGAGCTGCAGATGGACAAGGTAAACAATTGACTGTGCATGAAATACATTGTCCCGCTATAACTGCAATAACAAGATGTTTCCAATTGCCTCTCGCTCACGAAAGGCGAGGGAGAATCAAAACCTCTCTTTTAGAAGCGAGGATAAGTAGTGTCAACCTCCACATTATAATATTGCTATGCGGAAAAGATGTAAAGGACTCATCAGGATAACTTCGGGAATCGTAACGTAACTAGTGTCAACGCGTGCAATTATCACGCTCTGTTATGCATCTAATTAACTTATAAAAAAATGTTTTTGCTCAAAAAGCCAAATGAAATGAAGGTAAAGTGAAACGGATGAACGAAATGCAAGTAAACCCCTTTTCTACTGCACTTATTGAAGATCATTGTTGGGGACACTTTTGACATAACGACGTTTTCCCCAGAACTTTGAACATCACTCACCTTGTTGAGCTTCTGCCACCAGATGACTGTACGTTCCTCGTTACGTAGGGCAGGAGGGATGTACCAGAAGCAGACGTTAGTACATTGTAGGCCCTCGAGTACCAACTCAAAGCCTTCCCTCCGCTGCACCTCCTCTTCCAAGTACCTGTCACATGGGGATGAGTTCGCTGGTACAAATTTCAAGTGTTGTGTACTGCGGCTTGAACGTTCGCAAGTGACAATATTACAAGGCTTTGAAATAAATCTTATTCCCCATACAAGAGCTCTCTACGGATGAGGGCATTTCATCATCATCAGTAAACTAGGAATGATACCAACCGACTCGAATAAGAAAAATAACGTTAACGAGAAGGAAAGGAATGTGCCACTAAGTAATGAGAAACCTGATTTATTTTACGAGTGGTTTATATGAATGATGGCGTTTTGTTATCGTCAGTAAACTAGGAATAATTACAACCAATAAGAGTAAGGATAAGAACGTCAACGAGCACGGCTGGAATAAGCCTCTGAAAAATGGCAGTTTTCCCTATAAAAAACAGTCCCTCACTTTGAGGCCAGGAATGCTGCGTTCAGTCGGTGCTCGATGACGTCCATGCCATGTATTTTAAAGGTGAGCCAGAGCTTCAAAGCATCCCCTTTCCGGCCGCACTGAATGCTTTTGTCGCCGGTGTCGTACGCCACGTCGTAGAACTTGTCCTGCTGGAACAGGTACGTCGCGCCCACACAATTTGCTTGATGGAGCAGTCCCTGGAAAGTGGAGCAATGTGGAATTAGGGGGACGTACCTATGAAATTCAATGCAATCTAAAAAGGTAGAATAGCAGTTTCAAAAGCAGAGGAATTTAAAATTGAAGCAGGTTTCTTAGAAATATTAAAAATTAATCTTGTGAAAAGTTTCCTTGATGTGTAAATGGGGATATAACACTTACAGGCCAGCACTTTTCATGTTAAAAACAGGACATGTGTCGTAAAAGAGCCAAAAATGCATAGAAATATAATACACATAAAATGTGTCGCCAAGATCAACTATTTCATTCGCTCATAAATGTATATATATATATATATATATATATATATATATATATATACATATATATATTTACATACCTTGAGAATGGCGCAAGAGCGCCGAAACGCGTCGACTATTAGCGACCTTTTTAACCTCCTTAGCAATGATGCTAGAAATATATTTAGGAAAATAGAAAATCTTAACAAAAACTAATCAATAATAAAAACGGCGTACTTTTTAATGAAATATGCTTGAAAGAAAGACTGTTTCCAAAATATACGAATTTTAAACTATACGATCCAACAGTTCGCGACCATGAGTTTTCGCTCGCCTATCGTAGGCAACTCCTACAACATGAGTTGAACAAATTCCAATCCAACACAGTCAAACTTGAATTGGAGGTATCAAATTCAATCGAAACGATAGTCAATTTACTAAACAACGACGAAATAAAAACAGCCGTCTTGGACAAACTCGCTGAACTCAAAGAACAATACCAAACTGCTTCACTATCGAGAGTCACCGCCAAACTTAATAACCTATATAGAGGAACAATAGTATTGCCACAGAAGACCGAAACTTACATCAACTTATCCAGCGTCGAACTTAGCACGGCACAAAAGGAAGTATTATCATTGGGATAAAAATTCAACTACAAACCTAATTTTGATCCGCTACAAAAACAAACTGAATTAGAAATCTTATACGGGTCACTACTGAAACTTGAGCAGAACGGGGCTATAACAATGAAAACTGAACTCAAGCACCAACTCAGAGCCGAAGCAACCAAAAGGCGGGACTACAGCCAGCGCAATCCTCACTAAAAACTTAAAAACAGCATGCCGAGAACTAAAAGAACACCCAGAAATAGTCGTTAGACGCGCTGACAAATCAAACGTATTAGTTGTTATGAACAAAACCGAATATAAAACGAAACTAGACACAATCCTCAGCGACGACCAAAAGTTTAAGCTAATAACCCGCAACCCAACAGCAGATCTAAAAACTAAAGTCAACAAACTAATAGGCGCAATCAACAAAAACAAGACCGAAAAAATCATACAACCGATAATTGGGGAATACAACCCTGGATACATATATGGTACGGTCAAAACCCACAAACCTGGCAATCCACTACGCCCAATCATCTCGCAAGTTCCCACCCCCACTTACGCGATAGCCAAGCAGCTGAACAAGATAATAACACCATACCTACCAGCAAAACACCAGATCAACTCTACCGACGATTTCTTACAGATTTTAAAAGCTACAAGCCCCAAAGGTATACTTGCCTCACTCGACGTTGAATCTTTCTTCACGAATGTCCCAGTAGTTCCCACAATTGATATAATTTGCAACACCGTATACAAAAACAATTCACAAGCACCCCCCGTTGACAAAAATCTACTGAAGAAATTACTAATAGCATGCACTACCGAGTGTCCGTTCATACATATCGACGGCACAATGTATTTACAAACAGATGGTGTTAGTATGGGATGTCCGCTCGGGGTAACAATCGCTAACTTTTATATGGTAGACCTTGAACACAAAATATTAGACAACAACCCAGATACAAAAGCAGCTATTTACTGTCGCTATGTAGACGACTGCTTTTTGGTTGTTGACAACATTACATGCTTGACCAAACTCAAAACAATATTCGAAGCAAACTCTATACTAAAATTCACACATGAAATTGGCACAGGAAACCATCTCCATTTCCTCGACGTCCAAATCAACCTGAACAACAACAACAATAACTACACCACATCTGTTTACCAAAAACCTACCAACACTGGAATTTACCTACATGCTGAAAGTGAAACACCACAAAAATATAAAGACAGTACGATAAAAGCGCTAGTCCATCGCACATACAAGATATCTTCCACTTGGCAGCTGTTCCATGAAAGCATAACAAGGCTAAAGCAGGCATTTATTAATAACGGATACTCAAACACATCCTTTGATAACATCTTGAAAGAATATATACAGAAATTAAACAAAAGCACCAACCCGGACCAGCAAATTATACATACAGTATATTATAAAAACCAATACTCTACAGCATACAAAGCCGATGAACGCATATTAAAGCAAATTATTAAAAACAACACTAAATGCAACGCTGATAACGAACGTCTACAACTTACCATGTATTACAAAAGCCATACAGTCGCCAGCCTTATCTCTAAAAACAATATTGGCACAAAACTACCAGCCTTGAAACAGACCAATGTCATATACGAGTACAAATGCAACCATGAGGACTGTGAACCTCTAAACCGCTCGTGTATAGGCATGACAACTACCACCCTATCAAGACGCCTAACCATGCACCTATCCACAGGAGGCCCAAAACAACACGCTTCGGAAACACACGGCCAAGCCCTAACAAGAAACCAATTAGTGAGCAACACAAAAATTCTACGCAAAGAAACAGACTTCAATAGATTACAGATCATAGAAGCAATACTGATAGAACAGAAAAAACCAACAATTAACAACCAGAGCACCGGGACCCATCGCATTCTCAAACTTTTTTGACGCTGACCGCGTGAGTTGCACGTGGCCGCGTCGACCGACTGTACGCCCCACCGATTCGACATAAGCCGCCAACAAAGCCAATCCACATTGGCGACTCTGCCACCCTACCTTTCATTTGATCTCGAGCAGCCATTACAGTAGCACCTCAGAAATCATAGCTGCATTTTATTTACACAGCTTGAGAATGGCGCAAGAGCGCCGAAACGCGTCGACTATTAGCGACCTTTTTAACCTCCTTAGCAATGATGCTAGAAATATATTTAGGAAAATAGAAAATCTTAACAAAAAACAAAAAACTAATCAATAATAAAAACGGCGTACTTTTTAATGAAATATGCTTGAAAGAAAGACTGTTTCCAAAATATACGAATATATATATATATATATATATATATATATATATATATATTGAGTTTCCCGAAAAATGATTGAAATTGTTAAATTTTTGGTAGATCGAATGATTTCCTGTCCTTGCTATAACTAAGCCATGTTTTGATCCAAAATTACTGCTATGTACCTTGCGCATCATTTAGCGCATGTTTCATTAGCCTACGATATAAGAGACTTTGCGTACGTTTGTATCGCTATACCTGAAAATCACAACGCGTAGTGCATAGTTTTGACACTGATAATTGGGAAACGAAATAAAATTCTACGCACGTTTCACATAAAAAAGTACAGCAAAGTTTATTGGTTTCTTATGAGATATATCCCTGGCGTAAAATCCTTAGATATACTCCATAGTTACCTACTTTAAACGATGTTGCAGTTCTATTATAGCGTTATACTATGAAAGCGAGATGAAGCATAGATGTTCCTTTCTCTTTATTGAGGAACGTGGACGTTCTCCTGAGTTTGCTAAGGCACACGAATGTTTCTTTGTGTTTTTTGAGGGGAGGGATGTGAACTTACTTCTGTGAACGTTACCTTAAGTTTGTTGAGGAGTGGGAATGACGCGTTGTGTTTGTAGAAGAATATGGACAATACCTGAATATATATATTTATATATATGCATAATATATATATATAAATATATATAAATATATATATATATATATATGATGAAAAATTATGGACAATACCTTGCGTTTGTGACAGAATATGTGAAGACCTTACCCGGTGTTTGTTGAGGAATATGGAAGTTGACTTGCGTTTGATGAGGAATATAAACTTCACGATATGTTTATGGAAGAACATCGATGTTACGTGTCGTTCATTGAGATATATGGACCTTTCTTCCGTTTGTTAATTAAAGTACGTAGGCATAACCTTGTGTTCGTTGAGGAGCATGAAAGTACCGTTTAGTAATTTGAGACACATAGAGATTGCTATTGATTGAGGGGGTACAGAGTTTCGTGGGCACTAGCGTTTTGTTTAAAAAATAGATTTTTGAAGCTTAAATTCCGCTTGGTTGGCAATATAACACTTGGAACGTACCTTGCGTGTATTACAGAAACAGAGACCCACTTACCTTGTGTTTGGTGAGGAACATTGAGCACTGGAGAGGCACGCACAGCATCTTGTGAGGGTTCCAACTCAGAGAATCAGCTCTGTAGAAAAAAAGTAAACCTCAGAAGCTCACGTAACAAAAATACATCTCAAAGGCCATGTAATTTATACACTTAGAGCTCCTATTCTGTGCATACCACATTGCAGTAAGATATTAATACAATTACCAGTTTGTCTTCGTACGTTAGTCTGCGGTTCTCTAACTGAACCATGCAATTTATACACTAACAGCTCCTTTTCTGTGCATCCCACATTGCATTAATATATTAATACAATTACCAGTGTGTCTATGAGTAGTAAAGGAACTACCAATCAGAGCACAATTCACCCCAATCAGCTTGAAATGGAAATTATTAAAGAAAAAAAATTTGATAGAAGATTTATTCTTTGACGAATTTGACTTTTTATAAGTCAAAAACGACTTACACAAACGACTAAGTCACTTTTAGATATAAATTTCAATTTTCTTAATCTATCTGTATTTTAACAAACGAAATTAATTGTACTCTGTTCGGGAGCATTTCAGAAATCCATGTTTTTTTTAGTTCAACGGTTCAACGGTTTCTCGTCTCAAGGTATTCTCTAACGATATTAATCTGTTTTTGATATCAGCGTTATCATCCTCCAATTTCTGTGATGACTGTTTCAATTTTTCTATTTCATTTGTATTTATGATTGTTTCTCTATCCTGTTCATGAAGATTATTTCTAAAAGTTTCAACGTATGAACTCATGTCGTTGAATACTCTCTCGAGATTTGCGAAGTCTAATTTCACACTTTTTATTTCCTCTTCTTCCAACCTCTTAATCTCATTTTTCAAAAAGTCTGTGTGTTCTAAAGTACCTGTTCGAATGACCTCTATTTTTTCCTCAGATATTCTACTATGTTCATCGAGGTTTGTCATAATTTCACTGAGTTTTTCTTGAAAACCTGTAGTATTTTCATCTATAGATGCTTGGATGGAATCACTTCTGAACTGATAATTTTCATTGATAAGATTTTCTCTTACCCCTATATATTTTCTGAGATGAAGCCTCAAATTTTCCAAAACTTCGTCAACATATTTTTTATTCGTAGCGTCAAATTCTTCGATTGGAAAAGAAATATTTGCAAGTCTTCTATTATTTAAATCGAAATTTTGATCTTCATCAAGATATTTAAAACCTATTCCAGGAGGTCCTGGTTGTGAAGATAAAAATGATTTTTTTCCTTGTTGTCCAAAAATATTTACGCCTATCATTTTTTATACATAGAATTTTCAATTCTCTAAATTTTCTCTAACTCTCATAGATATCAAATTGTTTACTCGGTCACTCAAACTTTCCACTTCCTGGTTTAATTTTATATTTTTATCAGTTTCATTCTGAAGCATTAATTTGAACTGACTGATTTCATTCTGATTTGAAATAATGTCTCTTGAAAACTCATGGAAAAGACTTTCTACATCACTCAAGTTCTTAGCTAGTTCTTCCATTTTTCTTAATGGAACTGACTCTGCTCGTAATTCCATTATAATTTTGTTAAGATCATTGAATTTTTCTTCACTGGATGAGGTTATGGATGACTCTAAATTTTTCAGCTTATTGTCAACTTCAACAAACGAAGGTGCTAATGCTACAGTTCTTTCCATAACAAAAAGGTTTCTATCATTTAATTCAGCTAGATGTGCCTCTAAGCTTATACTTTTTTCTTCAACAGTATTGTTCAGTGTTGATTCTAAACTCTTCAGCTTTTCTTCAATTTGATCATTAAGTGATGTCTGCAAGCTCATTTCTTTTTCATTCACAACATTAATTATACTAATTTCTCGTTCTTCAACTTTATTACTTATTAATTTGTTCTTTGAATCAATTTGATCATTAATTTTAGTTTCTAAAGTCTTCAGTTTTTCATCCATTTGATTTTCTATAACTGACTCTTGATTCTTGAAATTCTCTTGAATCTCAGGAATTTTAACATCAATCAGATTGGTTATCTTAGAGTCCACAAGCTCAAATTTAGCTTCAACTCCTTTAATCTGATCGGTTAATGCCGACTCTTTAACTAAGAGCTTTTCATCGATTCTAGTTTCAATACCTGACTCTAGACTCTTCAATTTGTCCTCAATCTCTGGAATTTTTACGTCTGTTAGGTTGATTATGTTTGAATCAATGTTTTCAAATTTAGCATCAATTTCATCAATTTTCTTCATCAATGTTGAGTCTATGCTTGATAGTCGTTCATCATTTGAAACAATTTTTGGTTCGAGAGCAACGAACTTTTCAGATAAATCATAAATTAACGTCTCTAAGAATTTAATGATTGAGTCTACATCAGAAAATTTCACTTGTATATCTGTTTTCAGAGTTACATATTTCTCATCATACTCGTTTATAATTGATTCCAATTCAGATCTTTCATTTTTGAGAGCTTCAATTGTGTCTTTCAATGACTCTATATTAGAATCTTCAAGTAAACTTTTTATTTGCTCTACATTCTGCAAAAGTCCTTCAGAATTATTTTCATTATTTTCATGTTCATGATTTTCTTTACAGGAAGGTAAAAAGACCAACTTTGCTGCATAAATATTTCCACAAGACATTTTTTAAAGAAAAAAAATTAACTGTAGTTTATTTTCTAAAAACTAGTTTAGGTTTTATATAGATCTAAAAGAATTGCATGAAAGCTTTCATTTTCTAAACGCTTCAGCATTTCTAGACATAAATGTCCACAAATTACATCACCTATTTTCTGGATTTTGTAAGTAGAGAAAATTATATCAACACAATCTGTTAAGTAGTCTTTAAATTCAATTGGATAAATCAAACCATAACTGTCAAAGTAATAACATATGTTATCTTTCGTATACCAACAAGTCCAATGCGTTCCTAATCCTTTTTCAGTGTCTAAGTTTAGGATTCCGCATTCCGTTTCTAGAGAGTGTTTAGGTAAAGTATCTCTCATGTAAATACCTCGAAAATTCGGAATTTTCAATATATTTATGTAGTATTCCAAATCATGTTTAGATAATGGTTGGTTAGGTATTACTTCTTTGGTGGTTTCAAGTAGAGACCCTTTCCACAAGTTTTTTTTTTCTCGGAGTTATCCGTATACCTGAACCTTTTTTACTTTCCATTGCTTCATTGTGCCTTTTAGTTTCTGACAAGAGTTTATCATCAGCTTTTTTCTTATTGACTGCGGATGCTATTGCAGCAGCACCTCCAGCCAAAGAGCCAGCAGCCCCAAGGCCAGCTAATAAAGCTGGAATTGTAAATATAAAACCACCTTTCGTCGCAGTATCTTTAGAAACGAAAGAAGTCTTTGTCTTTTTACAAATAATACACATACCTTTGACAAGTATCTTATTGTTCTTTGTAATTAAATATTGAGGATTATCAGTATCAGTTTTCTTCTTACACTTTACACAATACATTTTTTAAACATTATTATGTGAATATATTTTAATTTTTAGTAGTTTAAACTCATTTTATCACCGTCAGATTGCAATCGAATTACTCTATCAGATAGAATCAGTGCATATGCATGTGTATCATCAGGAATATTAGTTTTAAATTCTGCTTTAATTTTAATATCAATTGTAGTTTCCTTGATGCGTTCATTTTGTCTGCTGATATCAAACACATAGATGGGATACAAATATTTAAAGTGTCTATATTCGATAGCACAATTTTCATTAGGTACATAATCTATTAACATCTTATAAGCTGTAGCATAATTGTTAGAATCGAAATCAATCTGTAAATTGTGATCAGGGTATCGTTCATTATTCAGCTGAACATATGCATTCGTCAAGTTACAATGATCGAAAATTGCATTGTTTACAGCTTGTGAATTAGCTTTCTTAGTTTGGAATGCTAAAATTATGTATCGAGGTCTTTGAGATCCTGAATTTGGAGTTAAAGTCCAATCTAAGAATTTCTGTTGAGAGTTTACAATTGTTTGTTCCAATTGTCTATTCAGATATGGAATAGGTAATGTTATTTTATCCTTAATTTGACGATATAACTTTATTTTATACTCATCAGACAGTTTGTAAGCTGGCATTTTCCAAATTAATTTTGTAATAGTAATTTTACCATCAACTACTTTATCTTGCTGGTTTGCATCTTTCTCATCTGATTTGAATATAGCATTAGAATTATCACCTCTTCTTAAAGTCAGAGCATGTTTCACTCCATAAATTACCTTCTTATAATTTTCACAAAATCCAAACACATGTTCAAGTGGGATAGCAGCGCTGAATTTCCCATTAGCTGAACTTAAGTAGTCATTTCGATCGCTAAATCCTTCGTTTGATTTTTCATTCTTTTTAGTATCGACGCTCCAGAAAAATATCATGTTTTCTTTAACATTTCGGGGATAGCTAACTAATCCTTTTAGAGTTGTTGTAATTCCAGGGTAACTATAACCTTCAATTTCTTCATCTCCAATTCTGTAAGAAACTCTATCAAACAAATGCATTAATCCATTGTTGATTATTGTTATTTTTTCATCTTTAAAATTATAATCACTTCCATCTTCTTTATTCAAAGCTCCTTCTATATAAATAAAACTTTTACTAGGTAATAGGAACTGATCTTGATTCTGGATAATGATCTTGATATCGTTATGTTCACGATTCAGATCAGTACCTATTTGTGGTTCATAGTTATGCGTTTCAATTTTTTCAATTGATTCATCAACTTTAATGTTTTCATTCCATCTTAAAGAATCCATTTTTTAAAGATAATTTTATCAAATTATTTTAATTTCTAGATCTTAGGTGTAATCGAACAGTTACTTCTTCACCTCTAGTATTCAGAGTATGTCCATTTTGATCAGTAAGCCAAATTCTCAAATCATAGAGTAAAGGTTGATATATCGGTAGATAAATTGGTTTATTTGGATTTTCTACAATTTTATATCCTGGTGGGACGTTTGGGAAAAAGGAATATAAAATATTATGCAAAGAACCATTAAGGTATGAGCCGTTAATTGCACTACAATGAACGAGTATTGCGTTAACAGACATTATGTTCACTATATTTATACTTTCATGTTCTCCAACACCTTCTAAGATAATTTCTCCAAATCCCAACATTGTATTTAAAGATTTTTCTTTATTGAAAAATACTTTTAATGTAGATGAATGGAGAACTATGACGCATTTCAAAGTATTAGTATTTGCTTTGATTTCAATAAAGCCTGCCAATGTTTTTTGAATGAATTCGTCTATACTTTCTATTTCATAACAACCTGTTGGAAGTGTAATTACATTTTCAACACCATTTAATTCATAATAAAATTTATTATTATTTTCATCAATGTTAGGAATAGAATGATACATGTCTAACCCAACCAGTGCCATTTCGTGAAATTTATTTTTGTTCAATTCTATTGCTGGACTAAAGTTTATACTTATGTCACTTTTTCTTTCACTAATTACAATGCTTTGAGATTCCATTTTTTAAACAATAAATCATCAAACACCTTTACTTCAGCAGTATTTAATAGACCTTGTTTTAAAAGTTCATGCGTAAGTATTTGCAGTTCATTAAAAACTCCTGTATTTCCAGCGGTAAACGAACCGAACAATAACTGGTGTCTTTTTACAAGATCATTGATGTTAGATGGCAATACAATAATACCTGATCCTGAAACGTCTGAATCCTCTCTGTGAGGATGACGAGGAGGTATAGGAGAAGATGTAGGAGAAGGTATAGGAGTAGGAGTTGGTCTAAAAGTAGACCTTCGTGACGGGTCGAAAATTGGTCTTTGACTTGTTGAAGGAATTTTGTATCGACTCGAAATTGAGGATTCTACTATTCTTGGGTTTCCTAAAGGACTTGGTTCAGGGCTTGATTCACGACTTGATTCACGACTTGATGGACTTGCTGATCTAATTGTTTCAACTGCAGCTTGAGCTTTTTTTCGTTGAACTAAACGATAGAGGGGTTTGATAAATTTAGAATATTTCTCACCCCTATTTGCTTTTACGGTACCGTCTTCCTTCAAATAAGCATCAGTTGAATACAACATTTCATAATAATTATTTTTATCTTCATCCCTAAAATCAATAGGATTTTGCTTTGTTAATAATTCCCATAATCCAGTTGTGCCTTCGTATATTCTATCTCCAATTTTCAAATCATTACCCAAAATATCTACCTTTTTATTTCCTAGCATAACTTTACTTCCATCCCAACGAATGCCATAAGCTTTGTCATACTCATTTCCAGGCTTCCATGCAAAACGCAAGAAATCCAATGCGATAGGCCCAACTACAGTGTTGGATTCAGAAGATGGCAAAGCTAGTTTCTCAACAGGTTTTCCTTGGATAGATTCAAGTTTTTCATGAGGTATATCTTTTATTGCCAACCTAGTTTGTTTAGTTTCGTCAACAATTTTAGATAAAGGTTCAATCAATGGTTTGTAAACTTTTTTGACATCATGGTATAAATCTTGTTCGATTATTCTATCATTTGTGAATTGCTTTTTCAAACTCTTTGCTAAGTTTAGTAAATCTGATTTAGTTTTGATATCAATCAACGCCATTTTTTAAAGAGAAAAATTCAAAAAGACTTTAACTTAATATAAGTTCACTCTGAACTGACATTAAGTTCAGTTGCTGAGATCCATGAAGGTTCATCATAACCTTTCCACTTGACCAGAAGTTTTCCTTTACTCCTCTTGAGAATTTTCTCAATTGCATAAACATCACTAGTATATTTTGATAGTTCTTGTTCATAAAAACTTCCTTTTATTTCTTCACCATCCATATCTTTTAATCTATAAGTAATTGGTTCAGTAGACAGTATTTCAGATACAATGAATAACTCATTAGTGAAATTTGGTAAATAACCCTTCCGAAAGTCTTTCCGTTTCTTGCTTATTCTTACTCTATCACCGATTCTGAGTTTCGGTGATGTGAAAGTTGGTTCGGTTGGAGGGAATAAGTTATCATAAACCTTTTTACTGTTCTTTTCCAATGATGCTTGGTTAGGTGTCATTTTAATTGTTCTATGATAGCTATTATTGTAATTTTGCATTAAATCTTGTAAAACATTCACCCATTTTTTCGTTTTCATATGTGTAAAATATTTCCACATTTTAGTTTTTAACGTCCTGTTGAAGCGTTCCACAACTTGAGCTTTGGTTTCATTTTCTGAACTAAACCACTGAATGTTATGTTTCTTGAATAGTTCTTGAGTGGATTTATTTGTAAACTCCAAGCCTTTATCTGTCTGAACTTTAGAAGGAATTCGTATTTTAAATAGTTTTCGAAAAGAAGTTTTGATTTCTTCACCTGTCTTCTTACTTATTGGAATCGCCCATGCATATTTACTGAAAATGTCAATTACTGTTAAAATGTAGTTTTTTCCTTGATCTTTATAGTTTTGCATGTCAACCAAATCAGCTTGCCATTGATCATCAATTTTTGATACCTTCACCCTTCTCGTTTTGAAATTATGTTTTATTGGTTTATGTAGAGTGTGAGTTTTTTGAGTTTCTAACCAATTTCGTACGAGAGTTGAAGATAAGCCGGATTTTTTAACAAGTTGATTCATTCCAGTATAACCGGTCTTTGGATTATAATATAAGTCATTCAAGATTTTATCGCTCACATCAGTGAGCGTGTTTAAAAGTTTTTTGAAAGGCCGAATCCTGCCCATGACTTGCCTGCCATAATTGCGTTAACTAATTTAGCATCTTGTCGAACGTATTCTGATTCATTTGGATCAGTTGCAATTTCAGCGGCTCTTTTTGCTAGAATATCATCAGCATAATTTCTGTCTTTCGTTTTTGGATGTTGTGAATAAAATATGTCATGATTCTTACAAGCCTGATCGAGTGAGTTAACTCCTCGATAACCTTCTTGAATTCGCTTCTGCACCTTAGTTCCTGGACCGCAAAATGAGTAGGTATGTTTATTGTTGAATGAACCGTTCGGGACTTGTTCAGATTGAATATTAGATGGTAATTTCAAATGCATTTCAGGTAATGGAAGTTTTCTAAGCAATGTATTTACAATACCCTTCCCAGTTTTTTCTTCATTAACTATTGATTTCAAATCACTCAAATACTGTTCATTTTCATTAGATAATAAATCTTGATTATAGAAGTCATTATTGTTGTAGATAATCATTTTTTATACTTTATTTAATTAATATATTTTATAGTGATTTAGTGCTAGTGTGTTGATACCATCTGGTAATATATGTCGCTTGTCATCATTACCATTTAATGCAACCTTATTTATTTCTTTAGTATATAATTCGTGGTTAACACTTTGGATATTATACATCGTTTTGTATATTGTTTCATTATTCAATGCTCTTTTATATTCATCCATTGTGATATTGTGCTCAGTTATGTTCTTACTTACCCCTTTTGCTTTCTTACTCACGGAATTTTTCATCTTGTAACAATATAGTTTTGCTCTAAGGCCGACGAATTCTTCAATTGGTATTCCACAAGTTTCGTCTTTCATTTTCCCAATCACTTTCATATTATTAGTTGAATATAGGAAGTGTTCTTTAGAATAGTTTGATGTATCATACAAGTCTTTATTTCTTTCCATATCTTTGTACAAATCTTTTGTTTCGATATCATAACATAATGAATCTGTATCTGTAAACAACAACTTCGCCTTATTACCATATTTCTTTTTAATATGATTATAATGGAAATCATACATTAATGTTTTACTTATATCTAATACAGATAACCCTACGTAGATTGGTTTATCAAATTTCAGTCTTTGTTTTTGCATATGACATGCTATCAAATTTTCTGAGAATATTTTAAAACTGGTAAAGTTTGGTTTGTTTGCTAATTTAATTAATTCTTTCTCTGACTTTACCAAACACACATCTACTCTATTTCTAATATTTTCCATTGTTTTACCAAATACTGAATTGTTCATCAGCTTGTAGAAGTCTTTTTCAAATTCAGATTTAGCTTGCTGGCGCATTTTTGTGTTGATATCAATATATGATTTCATCCATGGACTTTCATCAAACTCTAATATTCTGTGAATTGTCTCCAACTTCAATCCTAGATCTAGATATTGTGTTAGAGATTTAAGATGTACAACATATTTTTCTCGTTTTCCAAGATGGGGAACTAATTTATTTACATCATTTACTTTGATATTTTCTGGAGCTAATGGTAAATCATTATGTAGAGCATGTAAGTCTTTTGGATAACTTAAATCAACTTCTAATATATAACCTTTATCTGCTTTGAGTTTCGACTTTGGATCTTTCCATTTAAAGTTACCAGTAGGTAATGATCGACACATAGCCCAGCCGTAAAGATTATTTGCATCTATGTATGTGATAAAACTATTTGGTTTTCCTTTATCGAATGTTTCTGGAATATATGGATTGTTTGCTTTTGCATATCGTGTTGATATTGTAGAAATCCCACCTCTTATTCCTTTTTCAATGAATAGGAGCATATCAGGATCTTCAAACAAGTCCAATTCTATTTTTGTATGTTTCAGTAGAGCATCGAAAGACAATCCTGGAGCCGTAAAATAATGTGCTGGATCTAGAGAATAAGTTTTCATGCATGTTAGTCTAAATTCTTCAAATACTTCTGCTAATAATAATGTATCCACTTTTAGATATAAATTATGGTAATCTTTGAATGTTCTACAATTAAAAGCTCTCCACACTTTGAGTGCATGCTGATATTCATCTTCTGAAATATTTTTATTATTTAATCTACTGTAGAATTCACTTTTAGCTGGTAAACTATTAACGTTCATTTGTTCATAACTATTTACATATTCATACGGATAAATACCTTTTTTGTTGATCAACTCTAATTGTTGTTCATTGAGAAAGAACTTCGACAATTCTTTGTGCTCAGATAAATTCTTCGAAAGTTTATCTAGAGATGAAGGTAAAAACCTGTAGCTGTCTAAGAACCGTAAGTCTCTGGTGATATCTTTAATTTTTCCTGTATGTTTACATACATAGGAATCTACTTTTATGGTTTGTGTAAAACTAATATATTCTTCATCTGTTTGTGGAATAACGTTCAACTTTCCGGATATATTTCCCAAGTCTTTCACGAACAAATGAGCATCGTAATTAGACAGATTGTGTAGAAACACAGGTATAAAATTAGGATTCCTAATTTTTAAATTACATTTTAAATGAGCTGGTCCTCTATAATGACCTGTCAAATGATTGTGGTCTCTAACTTTATAGTTATCTTCCGTAAATTCTCCGCCACATACATAGCATCTTGTGGCTTCTTTATATTTTTCGAATTCATCTGATGGTAAATACATTTTCTTATTCATTTTCAACAGACTATAAATTCTCTTGGTCTCTTTTTCTAAATATTCTACAAACTTTTGGGAAGCATCTTCACCATTATATATTTCTAAGCGGGAATATTCATCTGCTTCACATTTTGTATAGCAACAGAATGAATTAGGATTGTGCTTCTGAATGTTCATGGTGTAACTTGAGTTTTGATTTGGTTGACACGTATCTATTTTTGTCAATGTTGATTCGAAGTCAGCATAAATTGTGAAAGGATGTCTAATTGTTTTTTGGTAATGTTTAAATTTCAATTTACCTCCTTCAAGCACATACTTTGTTGGAGTGTGAACTGAACAATCATTAATGTGGTTTGTTAATAAACATTCTTTTGTGAATGGCCATAAACAATATGGACAGACATGTTTTTTATGACCATCTTTAGTTTGCATAAATGGACTTAATGACTTCATTAATACATAATGACTTTTATTTCCATCTGTTAACAATAAAAGTGATATAACATCTTCATTTTTTACCTTTGTTATTCTCAAAGGACATAATTCTTTCAAGTAATTAAAGTTGTAAACATTTACTGATACATTATTGTTTCTCTCAAATTTATCGATATCTTTAAGTTTTACTGGGAATGTTATGTCTCTGAAATTTAACTTTTCAGCTTCAGTTTTTAATCTTTTAGATATTCTATTGCCGTTTTTTTCATCTCGGCAATAATATCTCGCAACACTCCACATAAAGCATTTATTATCGGTATTTTTAATATTAATTAGTTTATAAGTCGACTTTTGAAACTTTTCAGGTAATTCTATATAACTAGAACCTTTGATAGGCTTGTATTCAATAATTTTTACATTGAAGTCTAATAATTTATCTGTTATCCAGCCCGAGGAGTTTTTTGTATATTCTTCAACCTTTCTAATAGCTTCTTTATACAGATCATCAATGTTTGTAAAGTTTTTCGATATGTCTACAAACTTACCTGTATTCATCCATGCTGTTGAATATACTTTTTCATTTTTTTCTTTGTATTTATAAAATTGAACTAAAATTGCCAATTGTATCTTCATATTATCAAACTTTTGCTCTCTCAAAATTGATTTCACAACCGGGGTCATATTCCTCATGAAAACTGTCGGATCTATAACTGATATATCAGAGAACATATATTCCAGGCATTTTTCATTTATAGCACATTTTTTTCCTCTGAATTTACAGCCATAAACGTTTCTAAAATGCTTCTTTGATTTCTTATGCTGTTCTAGATTTTTTACTTCTACTTTACATATTTTACACACTTTTTTCTCAAAATATGAATCGGAAATCAATTCTTGATTTATGTTTTTAATATGCCTAGTAGATTTTAGATGTGTTTTTAGATTAGAGACATTTATATTACATATATTACAGAAATCTTTGTTTTCATCAAAATACAGATCCGAGATTAATAGTTTACTCACGTTTTTATTGTGTTTCATGCTTTTCTCATGTCTTCTCAAGTTGATGATGTAAATATTACATATATTACAAAAATTGTTACATGAAGTCATCTTTACTGAAATTTTCTTTAAATTATTATACCTTTTTGTATTCTTAGTATTAGATAGATGTGATACATTAAATGATTCCATTTTTAATAAATTATTTTCTCAGCATATTTTAAAAATTTCAATGTATTTATCCAATGTAAATTTCAAAGTATTCTGAAAATTTATATTAATCAAAATGAAAAGCAATATTCCATATGAAGTAATAGATGCTCAAAAATTGCAAACTCGATGTAGTTACTTTATTTACAACCAAAGATAGCTCATTCTCTCGTTATTGCCTAACGGGACAACCATAAAAAGAAAAATACATTGAAGAAATAAACTTAATAAAATGGAAGATATTATTACAGATATTCAAAGAGAAGTTGTTCTCAATACTGCAAAAATAAATCAATTGCAATTAGATGTTGATCAAATTCAAAATGATGTCGAATTAAATAGGGAAGTTATAACTCAATTAGAGTCAGATATCATTCATCTTGAAACATTAATCAGTAACGATTCTTATGACACCAAAGGTAGCTTTTTCTCTCGTAATTGCCCAATGAGACAACCAATAAGAAAGAAAAATACATTGAAGAATTGAACTTAATGAAGTAGCAAATTTAAAAAAACAATGTTTACAATTGCTGCAAACAGAAAATAAATTTTGGAAAGTCAGTTGTATTTTATTAGTTAAATAAAATGGTGTACATGTGGAAAGACAGTAAAAGAAATAATCAAAAGAATCACTTCATTTTTCCTTCTCCTGGCTTGAGATGTCTTATCGTAGGGAGATCAAACTGTGGTAAAACTTCTTTATTAATAAAGCTTCTGTTAGAAAAATTTGTTGATTTCAATCATCTTTTTCTGTACAGTAAATCAATACATCAACCAGAATATAAGTTGTTAAAGAATGCTTTTGATAAAGGCTATAATCAATCTGAAATAATTCAATTATTTGAAAAGGGCAATGGTAATATTGACGATTTCCTTGAGAATTTACCTATTAAAAGGAACTCAAAATCTAAAATTGAATATTTTCAAGATATGACAACTATTCCCGACCCAAGTGACGTAGATTCAAAAAAGAAAAATCTTTTTATTTTCGACGATATAGCAACTGAAAAAGATCAAAGTCCAGCTGATAGCTTTTACACTAGAGGGAGACACAACAATTGCTGTTCAATATATTTATCACAAAATTATTATTTATTACCAAGACAAACAATTAGAACAAATGCCAACGTTCTGATTCTTTTTGGTTTAGACTCAACTGATATGAAGAACATTTACACAGATATCATATCTCAGGACATGACCTTTGAAGAATTTAAAGAGTTTTGTTCTAACACTTACAAAGAACCATATAATTTTATCTTTATTAATAAAGACAGACATCCACTTCAAGGTAGGTACTTTCAAAACTTTGAAAAAATATATATTCCTAAAAAATACTTCAAAGAATGGAATTATTCCTAAACATACTATTTATTGTTTTTGTTTATTATACAAAAAAAATTAGGTTTAAAACTGAAATAGGGTAAAAAAACGCAAAACAACCCCGAAGTACCGGTCCTTCATCAGATCTCATCACGTCTTCACACTTGGTGAAGATCGGTGAGCTCTATTACATGGTCTCTTTAGTCCATAACACACTGTGTATTGGCGTCGTAATCTGATTTTCACGTCAGCCGACGCATTTCACACCATTCATACAGACTTCTGATTCCATGTAATATATTTGGGGTTGTCTCTCTTCAACTTAACGTATCGTTCACAATTCAACTATGGCCACTCGTTGAATTGCACAGATACGGTTCGTTTAAGAGCCACGCGTGGAAGGCAAGATATCAAAAGCAGTACGAGTACTGTTACATATCTCCGAAACCGTGAAAAACCCTTCCGGGAATCTCAGGAATCGAACCCTCAGCTGCAATGGTTTTCATAACGTTAACCCAACACGTTACCACTGAGCTAAAGATTGCCTAATTTAAATTGAAAATTTTGGTCTATTTATCTTAAACACTCTTAAACTTTTCTGAAAACATTTAAAAATGCTTCAGTTTTACATTTTTTTTCAGTCTTGTTAAAACTTTCATTACTTTCATTCATTAAAAGAGAAAAAAACAAAAATACTTAATATAGGTATCATTCCTACTTAGGATTTACCATTTACCATTGATAAGTGTCTTTTAAACCGTTTGCATAAGTTAGAAAACTTTCACGTTAGACGAGATTCGAACCCGCGGAGTCCCGACAATAGCTTCCTGCGGTAGCGCCTTAGACCACTACGCCACAAGATAGGTGAAATTGATGTGAAATTGTTGTGTATACTTTTTACATGTCTCTTCATTATATGAATTATTTCGTTTTAACATCTCTGTTCAACATTCTATTTATTATTTTAAATTCAATTTTGTTTGTTTTCAATAGTTTTTTTATGTAATAGTTCAGACGTAATCATATATGACTGAAATTTGACAAGTCTACCACGAAATCTCAGTTCATTTTCTATGTACGCCTTAGAAAAAATGATTTAATGGGATACTAATTTGAATTTGAACAATTTTTTGCAAAAAAGGAAAATGATTAAAACGGAAGTAGTTTTTATTGATGAAACCCTTATGGTTAGATTAAGAAAATTGAAATTTATATCTAAAAGTGACTTAGTCGTTTGTGTAAGTCGTTTTTGACCTATAAAAAGTCAAATTCGTCAAAGAATAAATCTTCTATCAAATTTTTTTTCTTTAATAATTTCCATTTCAAGCTGATTGGGGTGAATTGTGCTCTGATTGGTAGTTCCTTTACTACTTCTATGTACATTATTTTGGGGTTCTCTAACTGAAGCGATGCACATGGGACTGCTCAGAACAAGACGACGACGTAAGTGACTTCGTGAAGTGTGGTACTCACTTCTCACATCCATCCAGCAGGTGTTTGTGTTTCGACGACAGCACCACAGCTCCACCCCAGCACGCCTGGTGGAGGGAGGTGCCACGTACCAAAGATTAGGTACCGTGTACCAAGGATTAGGCACCGTGTACCAAGGATTAGGCACCGTGTACCAGGGATTAGGCACCGTATACCAGGGATTAGGCACCGTGTACCAGGGATTAGGTACCGTGTACCAGGAATTAGGTACTGTGTACCAGGAATTAGGTACCGTGTATCAGGAATGAGGTACCGTGTACCAGGAATTAGGTACCGTGTACCAGGAATTAGGTACCGTGTACCAGGAATTAGGTACCGTGTCCTAGTGGTTAGGGATCAGGTACCATTTATCAGGGATTGGATATCATATACCAGGGATTAGGTGCCATTTACACTAGATTAGGTAGCATACACATGTAATGAGGTGCCACGTACATGGGATTAGGTCCCATATACCAAGGATTAGGTACCATGTTCTCGGATGGGAGATACCATGTACTAGTAGGAAAGATACCGTGTACTAGAAGGAAAGATACCGTGTACTAGTAGGAAAGATACCGTGTGCCAGTAGGAAAGATACCGTGTGCTAGTAGGGAAGATACCGTGTACTAGTAAACAAACAAACATAGTAGGAAAGATACCATGTACTAAGGGGAAGTAGTATGTACTGGAAGAGTAGCATATACTGTGGAGGCAATTTATTGTTATAAAATGCAGAGTGCAATATTCCTACAGCTTAAATATTCTTATGTACTGGCGTGGGGTAATACTTGGCCCAAACATGCTCGACTACGCTATTATCTCCTGCCATATTAGCATAACTGAAGGAGACTAAATATTATAATACACTCGATTGAGAGTAAGTGTAACTCCGCACATTTTAAAGGATTTTTGAAGCCTGGTAGGAAAATCAGCGAAAAATTCAGCAAGTTGAGTGTTGTGTTTCAAAAACACAACTGTAAGAGAGACGACATAAAGAAGGTGACGGGACGAATGGCCA
Source organism: Morinoia aosen (assembly GCA_030386875.1). Taxonomy (NCBI): domain Eukaryota; kingdom Metazoa; phylum Arthropoda; class Malacostraca; order Amphipoda; family Talitridae; genus Morinoia; species Morinoia aosen. The sequence continues at coordinate 18,474,676 of CM059573.1, read as the reverse complement.
ACGTTCTCGATCATTAAAAATTTTTAAAAGAACCATAAGTCTGAGAATCAACGAGGATCATCATGTCGTCTATACCTTCTAGAGGAATCTTCGTTCGGATTTCGATGGAACAACGACTGCCAACAGAAAATGCCAGGAACATCAACGAATAATCATATGTAATGTTTACTTAATATTAATGATGTCTTAAAGGGGATTATTAGTATAAATATGTTAACAAGAGTAAGTAGCAGTGTATTTAATATGTTTTGGGAAATATCTTTTAATTATATATCAATCTTGTGATATCATAATTGCTAGTCGGCATCTAGAGAGAAGCAGCGGTAGCGTGACCGTGAGGGTTGCCTTTTGAACGAGAGGCAGTGAAGCGGAGGAGGGCGTTGAAGGCAGGGGTGTGAACAGCGTAATTATCCACTCCCGACCCAGCTTGGGCTGAGGGTCTCTTCCAGTATAGATATTTCGTCAGTATGTCAACAGTTATTTCTACTTCAAAATTAAATTAAACGTACGCGCCCTCGCTCATTTGAAAGTGATCTGGTGATTAACATTTACCAGTTACCGACCGCTAACGCTTCGGTCCCGCAACTCAAAAATGGCGGCTCAACACCAAGAGCCGGGCCTCTCCACAAAGGCCATCGGACCTAAGATAAGTATCTCTCCTTATCCACCATGTACTTAACGTCCCCTCTTTCAGAATTGCCAAGTATGTAGGATAAGATGTGCGCGATCATTATATGTAGTTCATAACCTTTCGATTTATTTTATTGTCAATAGTGAAATGTTTAGATCTATCGTGTCCTTAATTTCCCCCGTAATTAGGAAGAAGAGATGATGATGATAAAGAGGATATAGAAAAGAATGATTAATATTCGATGCCATGAAATACGGCTATGCACATAAATATTAATATGCCTTCCGCTATGTGACCAAAACGCTCAACCATAATCTTGAAATTAACATGTCTTAAAATATAAATATTCTTTGCCTGATAGGCTGGTGGCAGCGCAAATAAAAGCTATCGTGATTTATAAAGACTAGAAAATAGAATAATGTGACGAATAATGTATTTATGAATGTCACGAAATTAAAATCACGGAAACATCGGCAGTAATTAAAAGGCATGAGATACGAATTCAAACGACAACAACGAGAAAAGGTAATTATGACGTAACAACCCACAAGACGTCATAACAGAGCAGTGAGTTATGAATGTGCGAAGAATTTGGTTTCAACACAAGAAACTTCGGCGTGTCAACTAACAAAACGACTCCTATGTATGACACTAATTAGGTTACACCTAGAATACGCATGCTTGCGACACTTAGGAGTAAAACATGATGTGATAAGAGGCGTCTGATAAAAAAAAACAGAGAGAACAATTCAACTCATCAACTTATTACAATCTTTGAATAGAGAAGCCAGTCTCTGAGAGGCCACTTTTCGGCGTTGCTTGAAATTAGATGAAACTATTTTCAATCCTGAAGGAAACTAGTAATTTGGCTGGATTAAAGCACTAACCTTAGAAGAAATAACTTCTTAATATACAATTTTCACAAGCGCGATAGGAAACTTAAAAAAAATAATGCCACACGTACGTCGATGTGGAACCACAGTCCTTCTTCCTTGCACACGTCTGCAATTTCATGGAAATCGTCGTACGCGCCAAAGACGGTGGTGCCAGCCGTAGCATTCACATAGAGGGGCTGCTTGCCCGCCTTCTTGACTTTCTGGACCGCATCGCGGAGCGCATCTCCCCGCATGATGCCTTGGTCATCCGAAGCGACGGACACGACGTTGTCTAGGCCGAAGCCAAGCCAAAACGCGGCCTTCGAGATGGAGTAGTGGCTCTGTAAGAAATCCCGGATTGTATGTTTATGGAAATGGTCCCTGAGATGGAACCAATGAAATCGGGAATTCAAAAGGTGTCCGTGAGTTAAATATTGCAGGAAATTACGGATAGCAAGTGGAGTGAAATAGTCTATGAGGAGGAACCAATGAAAAAGGAAGTGCAAAAGGTATCCAGGCATTGTATGTTGGTATGTGTGCAATTTTTGTACGGGTGTTTCTATCAATGTTTCTTTAACGAGTCATTTGAAGAATCAGTGCGCCTCAAGAAATGAAGGGTAGCATTGGTAGCCACTGCAGGTAAGTAATGAAAGTCGCTTCAATTTTTCAGGTGATCCTACTCCAAAAACGAAAAACGTAAAATTAAAGGTAAGGTGTACATATTAACAGAATAAACAAGTTTTCAGAAAATAATACCAGTAAATTGTAAAAATAAGGTGCGCATTGTCAACAAATGGAATGAAAACGTTTCTTAAACAGATGACTGGTTGGAATGGAGACCCAGCTACCTTGTAGAAAACAACAGTTTCCAAGCCGTGAAAGTGAGTCGGGCTTCCGTTCAAATTTCGACAACAGCGTCCCGGATGCCAGAGCAACACTCAGATTTTCACTCTTCATGAGCCAATTAATGCAACACCTCACGGAGAGCAGAATCACATTCTTCTACAAACGGACTCTTCAGGTGTACCTCTTTATGAGATAATGTTGTTACTATTGAACTCTGGAATCAAATTTTTCAACGAACAGACACTGCAAAAGTACCTGGTCTGACGTGAAGACGACGAGCGGCGTGTCGGAGGCGGAGGAGCCGGTGCGTTTGAACTCAGGGTTGTGCTTGTGCCTGGCGAGTACCAGGCTGTACATGTTGGCCAGGCTACCACCTGTCTCACAAATCAGATTAGATAAGTTGAATAAGCGAGGGAATCTCAACGTGATCTGTTCTACCCCAGAAAAACTGAAGCTAAAAGCTGAGGTGCGAGAAAAGTCCAGGTTAGTAAAAGGATATTGGCTATATGTTGGCATTTTATTTCAGGGAATGCGAGTTCGGATGAAATTTCTTTAGGGGTGCGGGACGAATAAAGAGGTTGAGAATCCTTGTTTTAACCATTACTAACCACTACATAATATTTCAAAGAGAGGAAATGTATCATTTAGTACGGAGTTTAGGGAACGGAAAGACTATGGGAAGGTGTGTTCCCACACAAGACCCCCGGTGTAAAGAGGCATTTTTGGGGGATGTAAGTTTATAAAACCGAGTATGAGTTGAAGAAGCTTTGTAGTTATAGGCGCTGAAAAAAAGGACAGCAGCGAATCGAGAAAAGATGGTCGGTCTATAAAAAACCAAGAACCTTTTCTTTTTTAAGAAAAAGTAGGCCTGCCTATTTTTTAGTTAGAGATCTCACATCTTCCCTTTGGGACTGCTAATTCCCATACATACATAAGTTGTATCCCCTGAGGAGATTTGCACTGTTACCATCCATTATTTAGTGCACGTACACTTGTTTGTGTTTCAATTACAGTGATTTCGAAAAAAATTCACGCGTTTTCCTCCATTGTCACCTATTAATTTATTTAACATATGACAGTGAATTTGCTGCAAGCCATGAAAAATGCATATAAATTAATGCAGCGCATGATAAAGCCTTAATTCGACGTAGTGGATAAAGGCCACCCAGATCAAAGTCAATCGACCAATCAAAAGATAAATTGCAAAAGATAAACCTTTTCTAAAATGTCCAACATTAAAGATTTTGCAGAACATGGCTTCGAGATGCTATTTAGTTCCCTTCTGCTTATGATTGATCATTTTCATAAATACATCTAAGCTTATCTTCAAAAGGCAGCCTGAATTTTCATCGAAATCTCTTATTTTCCTTCCAGGGATGTGTGTAATAGAAAAATGCGTTGTTTTCTCCCCTAATCTCTAGCGGAGAAAATTTTCTCTGTTGATGTTCGTATTATCAAGCGGAATCTGTTTGGTTTATATTGAGCGAACGACAGTGACACTACACAAAATAACGTGAATTTTAGCTTTTTGCACTCGCAAATATAGTAAATTTTTCGCCTGACGTGCTAACGCACGTACTTCCTTAAAAACGCATGTTTTATTATATATGCTAACTCACAATGCAACAGAAACAATGCAGGCATACACACATACACTGCCAAACAAAGCTATGCTGCCATCGCGGGAGAAAGATTGGCAATCAACTTAATGAGAAGAAGCACACAGCTTAATCATCTATATAGGAAGATAAACTCACCTACATTTGAATCACCTATACCGGATACCTTACTCTTCAGTGAACATAATGGATACTTTTCGCTATCTCCTACCCGGCCGTGAGCATTTCTTGGCTGCATTTCAGTATCTCCTGCTTTGCCCTTCAGTATCTCCTACTTTGCTCATCTAGTGGAATGAATATTGGATACCTTCCAGTAATGGCTACCTTGTCTATCAAAGGATATTATGAGCACTTGAGTATTGGCAACCATATCTTCGATAGAATATACCAAATTGGATTTATACCTGTTTCAGCCACCTCGCTGCCTACCTAACTCTACGGATGCTGCACTTGAGTGTCAGCTATCTTGCCCTTTTTCGGAAACATTAGACGCACTTCAGAATCGACCACCTTGCATTCAAACATCAATATTGGACGCACTCCAGAATCGACTACCTCGCTTTCAGACATCAATATTGGACGCACTTCAAAATCGGCTACCTTGCTTTCAAACATCTATATTAGACTTACTGCAGAATCGACCACCTTGCTATCAAACAACAATATAAGACGCATTTCAGAATCGACTACCTTGCTTTCAAACATCAATGTTAGGCACATTTTATAATCGGAACCCATGCCCTTCAACAAGCCCGCTTCTTAATCGGCCACCTTGCTGTTCATCGGCAATATTAGATACACTCGAACATCGGCTACCTAGCTTTTTTCATGGTATATAGGATACACTTCAGGACCTAATACCTCAGCCTTCAACAGAAATACTGAACATCTTTTACAACTGATGTCGAAGGTTCATTGTCAGCCACACACCGGGACAAAATATTCCGTCTCCACCCTCCGTCCAGCCGTAAAGTTTGACCATCTGCTCGATGACTGCGTATTCTGTGATCACCAGGGCCGGCCCCACCTCGTACGTGTGCCTGTTGGGCGAGTAAGTTCCATTAAGAAGATCGTCCCACTTTTTCATCTTTTTTCGTCCGATTCGTTTCAAAATTCGCCAGTGTATGTACTTTGTGAAAGTAAACCTTTTTTACTCATGTCATTTTTTCGATTTAGGGCTTAGTTTTTATTTTTTTTTTAAATGAGTTTTTTGGTATATTTTATGGATATTTCAAAATGTATCTCCTCATTCAGTTTTGATGCTAGAACAAAACCAAAGACAGTTTTAGAATCCTTGGAACATTCCTAACAAACTCAAATGAGCTTTTTTTAAAATTCAATTTTTTTCCATTTTTTCCAAATTTTTTAAAATTTCTAAAAAAACATCACTTTTCTGGGTTTAGAGCTTCATATTTTTTTGAAAAATTTTAATTTGAAAAAAAGCTCATTTGAATTTGTTAGGAATGTTCTAAGGATTCTAAAACTGTCTTTGGTTTTGTTCTAGCATCAAAACTGAATGAGGAGATACATTTTGAATGTTGAAAGTTAGAAAAGTTGGGTAGAAGCATAAAACGAAATTTTTTGTTAAAGTGTAATATAATGAACAATTTATGTAATTGAATGCAGTTTTAATTTTATTTCGATAATATCCATACATAACTTCACATTCACACTGTGAATTTTGATTTCCAAACCCCCCCAAAAAATTTTTTTTTTGTTTTCAAACCTATGAAATTTTTTTTTTCAGCCTGATTCTTATGAAATTTGACTATGATATGCAACTTCTGAAAAGAAACACAATTTATTCCATTCATTTTATTTGATTTAGGCCTTAGTTTTCGAAAAAAATTGACATATTGGATTTAGGTATTGATATTTCACTGGTATTGATATTTCAAGATTGCCTCATTCAGTTTTGATGCTAGAACAAAAACAAAGACAGTTTTAGAATCCTTGGAACATTCCTAACAAACTCAAATGAGCTTTTTTTCCATTTCCTATTTGTTCCCTTTTTATACGGGGTTGAAATGGGCTCGAAGTTAAGATTTTGGTCCCCTTCCCCCCCCCCTGGGGGGGGGGATCTATGGTCTGTAGTACCATAAAATTTTAGGACCGAATAGTCCACCACCTAAGGGTCCTTTTCCAACAAAAACATGAAAAATGACCACGTGAGCGACAGGGGCCTGGGCCGGCCTGGGACGATCTTCTTAAAACAACTAAAGATCATCGAAGAGAATTGCTGACTTCGATTCTTCACATTTGAGATTTCGGTAATTAACCCACTTTTCTCGTTACTGCAAGCACTTATAATGAATAATGAAAAAAATTTAAACTTCAATCCCTTTCATCAATTCTTAACTCAGTGAGATTCTTATACGCAACCAAAAAGTTGATTTCATTATCTATATTATAAAAGGAGCCGCGTCTGTCCGTGTGTTACACCCACCAGCCTGCAGTGTGAGATGAGCGTATCTGTGATACAAGTTTCATCAACTCCACAATTTTAGTTGCCTTAAGCCAGCAGATTGGGAGTCGGAATGAATATCACGTGTATTGGTAGGTTAGATTAGGTTGAATAGAATATCAGCGGTTGAGACTAGGAAAGTATTGCAAAGCTATAGAATGTGCGCCCGCCGAGTATATAAATAGAATCGGCAAGAGACATCGCCGTTCACTAGCGGTGGCCTGCCGTAGAGGTAGCATTTAGAAAGAGTCGTCGCTGTTCATTAGCGGAAGCGCGACTGTCGAGGAAGCACCTGTATAGGTCACAGATGCGTTATAGAAGTAACATCACTTCGCATTAGCACCTACCGTCCGATCTAACTGATTCTTTGCCAATTCCCAAGCCTGTGCCAATTCTGAAGTACCAATAAAGGATAACTACGTTACTGCATCGTCACTCCCGAACCTCATTCGCGTTTAGTTACGACCTGTATACTGAAAAGGCCGGAACATATTTGGTGGCCCGTGTATGGGGATACCACATTAAAGATATCCACATTGCCCATTGAAGAAGAAAGATATCAAGAATTGATCTTCGGTTCTGCTGATCCGTGATTTTAAATGTGAGGAGTGTCACCCTGTTTGGAGTAACGTCGCAAAGTTATCACATTACTTCAGAGCATCGAGAAAAGGAAGAAAGACGTCAGCGCAGAAAATCGAAATTCTAGGAAAGAACTTCGAGGGAGAAAAAAATCGAAAATTTACACGCTACGCAGTCTTCACCAGTCTGGATCATCGCTACTCAAAGGAGAAGATGAAGTGAAAGGGTCCAGACCAACAACCTGGTCTGTCGACGAGATCTACGCATTTACGCACCGTCGTCTGCAACGAGAAGATCTACGAGATCTACGCATCGCCAAAATATTGTTCAACGTCACCAACTAGCTTCGCATAGCAAGTTAAGTGTACGCCGATAATGTTTGCTTGCGAATTAAAAATAAGCATGCGCTCAAATTAATGATTATACATCATTATTATAAAATTAATGAATACGAAGTTGAGCAGTGAGCAGCATAGGCATTGCAAGTGCAGTAAGCACGCTGATTCTTGGTAAGTGGGAGAGAGCCTGTACGCGGAAGCATTTGTGTGAGGCGGTAGTCCATTGTTCTCTAGAACAATTGAAGGAAGTTGTAGCTATTGTTCTCGGGCCCATTGTCCTCTAGCACATAAGAGTTAGCTGGAGCAGCCTGTCTCTGTCCAGTTTGTTGCCAGCATTCACGAGCTTTGACTTTGTAGTGCTGAAATAGCCTGTTTTAAGTCCGCTGAAAAAGTAAGTTATCATTTTATCGTATGTAGAATATTTTCATTAAATGTGTGTAGAACATTTTTCTCTTAATGGTAATTAGAGGTCTAAGAATATAAGAGTATTGTGTGTTTATGTCGAGAATACTTTAATTGTTGCGTTAGCTATGGCTATCATCAACCCCCTAGTAACAGAAGATTTTTCCAAAATGTTAGCGACTCGATCTGAGAGATCTGTGGAAATCTATTGTGCAGAAGATGACCATTCTCCCGAATCAAACTTTGATGCAGCCTATGATGAGGCCGAAGTGTATACAATGACAAGAGGCGGATTTCAAAGTAGAGGTAGGACGCGTAGGCCCTACCCGAGACCAAATTTCCCCAGACCAATTTTCCGTGCTAGACCTCACGTTAAGTCCTTTGTTGGAGATCGTGAACTAGGAACTCTAGAAGTCCAGGCATTAGAGACAGCTGAAGCAAAGCGTTGCTCGAATTGTTACAATCATGTGTGTGTCTGTCAAGGACAAGGTGTGTCGGTAACCACTGTGGCTAGGAAACCGACTGATTGGTACAAACCAGGTTCATATCAGACAGCCACCGAGCATTCACTGCGTGACGTAGCTTGTTTTCGTTGTAATAAGTTAGGACACTACGCAAGAGACTGTAGGTCCAGACGAGACTATTTCAACAGACCAGGTAGACCTGATCGTGTCCGTGCGCGAGGACAGCATAAAACTCGTGTACCAGAAAAAGGCCAGGTGGAAACTTACCAAACTAAGAGTGGCGATAATTTTTTAGCGTAAGCTGCGGAGACGATTTCATTTCCGATAGAAATAACGTCAATGATAAAAATGAAATTGAAGTAACTAAGTGTGACTCTACGTCAGTAGCTCCCTGTGAACCCGAGGAGAATTCTGGTGCTGAAGATTCCCTCGTTAAAAATGTCGAGAGAGTTGATGTGTTAAACATGTCTGGAGGTTCCCTCGTTAAAAATGTTGAGATAATTGACCCACTAATTAAGTGTCAAAATAGATATGAATCGCTGGGAGAGGTGGATTTAAGCGATTTGAAAGATTTAAATGCTCATGGCACTGAATTTGAAAGCCATGTGACGGCGAACGTTTGTAAATACGAAGAAGATGAAGAAGTTGAAGTTACAGGACAAAATGAATTATTTGTAATACGAAAAAGTCATAAGCCCATGATTGTGCTTAGAAAAGATGCAGACCTGTGGAATGCATTGATTGATTCAGGATCAGAGAAATGCCTAATCAGCTACCACAGAATAAGTGAGATAAGTAATGACGTGAAGCCAAGTTCTCTGACTATAAAAGGCGTTAACGCTAAGAGTAATGTTGAAGGCGAGGTGGAGCTTGTCCTAAAGTTAAAAAACGGTGTAAGTTTAAAGACAAATGCTTTAATAATTAAAGATGGTATTTAAAATTATGACGTCATTATTGGGCGTGATTTATTAGACAAGAACGCCGTTGTAGACTTAAAACAAAGATGTTTAATTATCAAAGACGAGAAAATTCCCTTTGCAGAGGTAAAACGACGAAAAAAGAGAAAGACAGAGTGTCTCGAGTATTTAATAGAGAATACTGAGTGTCTCATGGCGGACACGATTACGTCCAGAGCTAAGAAAAAAGTCCTAAATAAGCTAAGAGAGAAGGGAGAAAATCTCAGGACGTGTAATGCTGAGAGAGCAGGCGAGGAAGTAAAAAGGGATGGTAAGAGAGAAAATCAGCCTGTTCGAGGCGTAGTTGCAGTTACCAGTTCCCACACAGGGCCAAGGCCGTTAAGAGTGCATACTCGACGAGTGGAGATTGCTCCCAATGTAATTTTGAAACATGTTGGACATGTTGGAAAGTGTAAAAATGGAGAATACATAATAAAGAAAGCAACTTTAAAAGAAGGCATTTGTGTCGCAGAAGCAATTGTGAAAGTAAATAATAGGAGAAAGATTCCGTTGTTGTTAATTAATAGCTCCGACAGAGCGATTGTTTTACCAGAGAATGCAATTATAAGTACTTTAGAAAAAGTGGAGAAGGATCACGTTGAATCCGAAGTTTACTTGTCAGATGTACAAGGAGAATTAAAAGGAGGATTGAGTACCTTTGTGCAGGCAGCGAGTGTTGTTCAGGACAGTCATTTAGATGTCAAGAAGAAAGACACTAATAGTAAATCTGTCGGGATCACAGGAGTTGTCGACAAAGGGTACGTTTCTGATTCCAAAGAAATAGCCCGTGGTCGGCGGAAATTAAATAATGATGATATCAAGTGTAACGATGACGAAATGAAGCCTGAATTGCTGAGTTTGTTGAATGAATTCAGAGACGTTATTACTATAGACAATGAATCGATCTCCGCTGCTGCGATTAAACCATACAAAATACGTTTGAAACCTAACGTGGATGTCGTAAATGTCCCTCCCTATCGTATTGCCCACCGTTACATGGAAGACTTGAAAGTCGTTAACGAAAAAATGTTAGACGACGGAATTATTAGACCATCGATTTCAGCTTATAATTCACCGATAATTGTAGTTCATAAGAAAGATGGAACTATACGTCCGGTAGTTGACTTTCGCAAAGTAAATGAGGTAATTTATGAAGAATCATTCCCTCTACCGAGAATGGACGAGATTCTCTATAGTTTAAATGGTCAGAAATACTTTTCGAAATTAGATCTTAGGTCAGGATATCATAATATTACACTGACCGATGAGAGTAAGGAAATAACAGCGTTTACAGTTGGTAGCAGAAAATACGAGTTCAATCGTTTACCCTTTGGTTTAAAAACCTCACCTGCATATTTCCAGTCAGTAATGACGCAAACGCTATCTCCTGTTCTAGGAAAACTATCTTTCGTCTTTATGGACGACGTACTCATCTATTCAAAAGAAAAAAATCAGCATCTTGCCGATATAAAAGTTGTACTTGAACTATTAAGAAACGCTAGATTGTCAATAAAAACGGAAAAATGTGAGTTCTTCAGGGACGAGATTGAATATCTCGGACATTCCATTAGTGGAATGGGAACCAGAAGCACCGGTACTGACAAAGTGAAGAATTCAGAAATTCCTAAGAATGTGAAACAGTTACAGTCATTTCTAGGACTAGTAAATTTCTTTCGTAGGTACATAAAAAATTTTGCGAGTATCGCAAGCCCGCTTTATAATCTTCTGAAGAAAAATGTTGAATTCAATTGGTCTAGAGATTGTGAAAACGCTTTTGAAAAATTAAAGAATGAACTGTGTGAAAGCACAATCTTGAGTCACCCAAACTTCGATCAAAATTTTCATCTGTTTTGTGATGCATCAAACGTCGGCATAGGAGCTGTTTTACTCCAGTCATCTACTGATAAAGTTCGAAACATGAGACCTGTCGCATTTTTTTCTAAAACGTTGAATTCCACCCAACGACGATACTCAACAACGAAAAAAGAGATGTTTGCTATAGTTGAAGCATTGAAGTACTTTAAATATCTTGTTTTAGGCTATGATCTGGTCATTTACACCGATCATAAGCCTTTAGTTCCTTTATTTTCAAAGAAATAGCATGAAGACAATACGCTCGCTAGGTGGAGTATTTATGTTCAAGCTTTTGATGCCAAATTAAAGTATTTTTCTGGGAAAGCGAATAGTGCCGCCGATGCATTAAGTAGATTAAATCATGACAAAAATCCTTTAACAGAAAGAGAACTATTAGAGTGTTCTGAAATAACCCCGGATGTAGAGACTTTTCCCGTTGTAACCAGGCTGCAAGCCGCTGCTGCGGGTAACAAATGTAACAAGCCGGTGACTGAGGAAGAGTTCGAGGAGACAATGCCAGGAAGTAAGGATGGAAGAAACAACAACAGTACTGCTGAACAACAGACAGCCCTCAGACGTGAACCCAGTGACTTTAATAGCAGACAGAAAACGTGCTTATGCAGACTGGATAACGTTAACAAGACTACAGACCATTCAAGTATTAACGACAACTGGTCGTTAGACGAATTTAAACGTGAACAAGATAGTGATCCCTTTTGTTCTGAAATAAAGGACGCCCTAGAGAATGCAACAAAAGTTACTAATACTGACATGAATGAATTTCTGATTATGAATGACATTTTGTATAAAAGACGAAGAATTGACAACAGACCCAGCACCATTCTGACTATTGTGGTGCCATATACTCTGCTACACAAGACAATTCTATTCATCCACAATTTGTCCCATACAGATTTGAATCATACCTTGTTTAAGTTTCAATTAAAATATTTTCATCCGTGCGAACGGACAATTACACGCAAAATTGTTGAATCTTGTGACATCTGTAAGATTCTAAAATCACGAATATCGACGCCGATTAAAATTCTAAATGCTCCAATTGGAACACGATGTTTTCAAACGGTCAGCATGGACTTCTACGGTCCATTAACAATGACAGACAATGGTAACAAATATATTCTTGTCGTAATCGACCTATTTTCCCGTTTTGTTAAATTATATTCGACTAGTGACCGATGTACAGAGACTGTTACAGATTGTCTATGGAATTTTTGCTGTTTGTTCGGTACCCCGGACGTATTGCTGTCCGACAACGCTTTAGAATTTAAATCATCTAATGTGAGAAATTTCACAAAAGGACTTTCTATCTTAAAAAGGGAAGTTCTGGCTTATTCCCCTTTTTCTAATGGCATTGTTGAGCGATGTAATGGAAAAATCCGACACCTGCTCAAGTTATATCTAAATTTTCTTACTCATAATGAGTGGGATAGATTATTGGATATTGTGGAGAATTCGATTAACAATAGTTCTAATGAAACTTTAGGCGATACCCCCGCATACACGGTTTTAGGTAGAGATACGTGTGTGTATATTAGTTCTACTAATTTAGAAGACTTCAATGTTGCGACTACATATGAAGATGTTCAAAAACAAAAATTTAAAGAGTCATCTATTGTAGTGAACAATATTAGAAATGCAATCATTAACGCTACAATCGAAAGAACTACCTATAGAAACGTGAAACGTCGCGATAAAAATTTAAAAGTGACGGACCGTGTACTAGTGAAAAATCATGCCAAAAAACACAAACTACAGCTAAATTTCTTAGGACCAGGTATCATTGAAAGGCTAGGTAAAAATTACGCAGATATTAAGATCGGTAACAAGATTATCCGATCGAACTTAAACCATGTACTGCCTTTAGATAAGTTAAAAAGGTAAAATTGTCAACCTAGTTTGGAACTGTTCATTTCCTGTATTCCGAAATTGCCATTCCATATATGTATTTAAATGGTATTTAGCTTGTAAGTGCGTTCTATGAGTTTCTTTCTTAAGACTTTATGTGTTCTTGCGTTAGGAAATATTGTGTTGCGCAAACACCTTGTGACGAGATGTTGAGCTTAGGATGTTGTCATACTGTTATTGCGACATCAAAAGCTGTGTTCGTCAAGCCGTAAGCTAGAGTTGATAAACTTAGGTGCAATCTTGGAAATGTCAACACGAGAGTGCGAGTGCGAAACCCGCGAGAACTGCATCGCATCTGCCACAGCTTGTTTGAAAACAATGTCAGGCATTGTAGTTGGAATGAATGTGTCTTAATGAGAAGGAAGCGTTGCCTTAGTATGTAACGACAGTTGTTTACTTTAAACTTGTGGCCATGCTAATCTCCTGTCTCGGTTCCTTTCAGATTCCTTGGGCGACTCCTGAACAACTATTCGCAGTTCCACCTCAAGTTAGCGCATAACACTACAACGCTAACTTCTACATTCATATTAACATGACAAAACACACGTACCTCAACGCTGAGTTTTCATCTCCGAGGGTGTCCCTCGAAACTTCGAAAAATGGGAACACGCTCACGCACAGAGTCCACGTGCACGTACATACAAGATGGATCTGAATATTTTCAGAATATTTCTTTTAGAATATATTGTCTTAGAATATTTCTTTTTATACGGAAAATAACGAGTTCTTGGTGTCGTTAATTATATCCTTTGATGTTGTTTTACTCGCCCTATGGAAATGTTTTGTTTCAAGATAAGGAGACGAATTATTAGTATTGCGAATAAAAACCAAATTGTACGCTTGTAGATTGGTTGAATTGAATTAGTTCATTTATTGATTATTCTATTTAATTTACTTTCAATATTTAATTTAGTTGAATTGAAATAAGTTAATTTGAATCGTAGGACGATTTGAATTGTACGGAAAAGCTAATCGACGTTTAACTTGCCAATTGTAGTAATGTAATGTATTATTCTCGATTTGACGGTATGTGTCCAGTTTGTTCAAAAAAAGTGTACCTTATAGAGGTGATTTATTACGTACGTGATTTGATTTTTGATTTCGATAAGTTAATAAATTTGTGTGGTGTATCCAATAGTGAACATCGGAAGCATTTTGTGTCATACGTTCTGATCTGTTCGAATTAATTTGACGGATTGTAAGATTAATTGATAGTCAAAGGAAAATCAAAGTTAATTGAATAACGTTTTAAAAATTTTTATTGTAATAAAGAATTTTTAAAGGTGGGGGGAGCATTATGTGCGCCCGCCGAGTATATAAATAGAATCGGCAAGAGACATCGCCGTTCACTAGCGGTGGCCTGCCGTAGAGGTAGCATTTAGAAAGAGTCGTCGCTGTTCATTAGCGGAAGCGCGACTGTCGAGGAAGCACCTGTATAGGTCACAGATGCGTTATAGAAGTAACATCACTTCGCATTAGCACCTACCGTCCGATCTAACTGATTCTTTGCCAATTCCCAAGCCTGTGCCAATTCTGAAGTACCAATAAAGGATAACTACGTTACTGCATCGTCACTCCCGAACCTCATTCGCGTTTAGTTACGACCTGTATACTGAAAAGGCCGGAACAAGAATAAGATGGGAAATCATGGGAAAGCCATGTTGAAGCTCAATTGTTCCTATATCTAATCCTGTAATTTTTTTGACGGGCTGTGTGCACTCGTTGTATTAATTAGCACAAAGCTAGTATAAAAGTTCATTTGCACAGAAAAGAGACGCATAGAATTTTAATATAGAGATAATATTATGTCTAAATAGCACGACACAAACTAGTGTATTTACAGGAGCTGTTAATTGTTATATCCTCATGATATAACCACCTTACATCTATATTCATAAAAGAATCGCTACGAGGAATATTGAAATGCTTCGTCTGGCCCACGACTTTCATCTCCTCGAAAAGAACCGCACTTAGAATATCTTCTCGCGGATAAGCGCAACTTCGAATCAACTCCACAACATGCCTCTCATGCTATTTCCTTCAACATTATCGTCAGACGACGCTACGCCTTACTATCATCGTGCTACCCTCTTGACATTATCACCACGAAGCAACCGGAGGACTGCGAGATCAAGCTATCAGATACCTCTTTCTCTTTTCTCTATCACAATGTATTTCTTATCTTTCTAATCTTAATCATCTAGGATGCTATAGTATTCATTTATAAAGATTGAATGCAGGATCGTAATTATTGTTAGTCAGTATTGTGGGTTTTTCATTTATTAATGAGTAGCTAATGTCGTAACGTGTTTGTTCTCTGAAGTAGAGACGCGCCCTCGTTCCTTCAAGCGAGCGGGCAACGGTTAGTCTTGCACGGGGAGGCAGTCGAGAAGGTTCCTTCATTTAAGTTCGATATTGAAGAGTAACATTACGAGATCATCTAACTTATTGGTGTCTTCACCTGCGGTTCATCGCCTTTGGCGATGAACCCGCTTCACTTTAAACGATTGTAAAAGTGACAGTTGTCTCTAAATTACCTGGAAATCCATCTTGCTCCAACCATTCATTATAAATGGATCGCAAAGGCACCAGCCTCCTCGCAAATACTTCGACAACGCCCAAACTGGATTCTGCAGATAAGTCAACATGTTTACTATATGTCTAACCAGCTTCTCTCTCGACAGCATTGTGATGTATTAGGTGTCTGCGTTAATAACGAACCTTTGTAATCTTTCGTGTCTTCAATTTCCTTTGTAAGTTAGAGAGAGATGATAAAGAGATGATGATAATGATGATGATATAAAATGATGCACATACGTAAATAATAACCTTCCGCTCTTATACCAACGTTACCGAAGATCTTGAAAATATGTCTTATAAATATAAATATTGTTTGTCCGAATATCGGGCTGGTGGCAGCATTGAAAAGGTATCGTGATTAATAAAGACTAGAAAATAAAAGGAAGTGACAAATAATAACGAATGTCAAGAAATAACATGCATCACAAAACAAATGTCGGCAGCGATGTGGAATAGGATCAAGCGACCATCACATAATTTTGTCGTAAAGCGGCACACTTTTGTGTGTCAAGTTGTCGCAAAACCAGCACACGAAAGTGTGTCAACAATATACATTATTAGCCTATGTATTTTGACACACTTTGGTGTGTCATGGGCTTATACGATACACTTAAGCGTGTTAAACATGACACACTTAGCGTAAGTCAATTTTATTCCTCATAAATATTTCACTTTTTTAAACTAGCAACTAATTACACTGATATACAGACAACGTCCAAGAATTAGAAGAAAAATTAGCGAACATATAAAGTTTTTTGGGAGTGAATTGTACTCCAATCACAAAAACCGAACACAGTTCGGTTTTCTTCTAAAAATATTGAGCCATTTGAAGCGTGAATAAGGTTTTCAAGTCTCTCAACCGCTTTAATAACTGGTCAAAAAAAATACTTCAATATGTATCAAAATATTTCTTAATAACCGTTTGACACACCTAGGTGTGTCAAAATTTCTCACAATATAACTCGTGATTTTCAGCGCTGTTCTCCGCCAACGGTTTTAGCTCATTTAACCCGATTTACTGGTTCTATCTGCAAAGATTTCTGCGTAAAAATGTATGATCAATTAAGAAAACATAGATGAGCGATTATCGCTGATAAATTAATCATGTAAAAAACACGAGTTTGATCTGCTTAGTTGCGTCGAAGTCTCGACCAAAAGTAATTAGAAAGTTGAAGAGACGTTTAACTTAATCAATTCTCAATATCGAAATGTCATATTCAAAATACGAATTTCAGCTTTGCTTGAAATTTTACCTTGAATGCTAGTTTTTTCATGGTATGAGAAATTCCCTCAAGTTCAGGGGTTATCAGCTGGAGTTAGCGAATGTAACTGAGCACTTCTATGAGGTTTACTCACCTCTCTACAAAGTGCTCATAGCATTACTATACAAATGTGAATTAACACGATGACAACCAATGATATTACTCATTTACGCTTTGGCGTTATGAATGAGCAACATTTCTATTATTTCACTCCTTTCGTAGGTTAGATTTTAGCACAGGAGGTAAAATATTATCGTCTTATTACATTTTTCCCTCTTCTTGAAAAAAAAGCAATATATTTGAGCTGTGAAGTCTCTATTTCACCTCACAACCCACCGTGACCAACCATAGCATCAGCACGAACGTAGTCAACTTGTTTTCTGATTGATCTGGATATATCTACAATTCCTGTTGCATAATTAGAACAACTCAAAATTGATCGACGAGTCACTAATTATAATACAATTGAAATACAGTAAAATATAATACTGAAGAATTGCAACGAAATAAACGATACGAATAGTGAAAGATTGTCTAACCCTGAGCTCTTGGCAAACTTAGGGTGAAAGAATACCCAGTGATTGACACTAAGTTTTAGTTTTTGGCTTCGGAGTTGCGGTGGCAGTAATGACGGACACAAGTCGAGTTTTGCGAATAATTTTTGGCACGAAAAGATCTAAAGAAATGGTCATTAATACTTTGACCGCAACGTGAACCACCGGTGACCGCGGAGGGGATTTTCATAACGCTACTGACTTACTAGTAGTCACAAACTCAATTTTCATAACTACTGAATTAAAGCTAAATAAAGGCAAGACCCATGTCATGCTTCCCATTTTTCGAAATTGCTTATTTCAATTGACTTTTAAATACGAGTTGAATATTGAAATTCAGTCCAATAAATTGTGGTCAGAGTGTTAACGCCCCTTTAATAGTCAAATCTTAAGTTAGAAACGTAATTAATCGTCCCATAAGAGACAGTCCGCTCACTGATTGGTGTTGATGGCCTCCAACAACCAGGCCCCCGCCAGCCCGACCTCGTCGATGCCCCCGTAGAGCTGGTTGTAGAAGTGCGGGTGCTGCGTGCGCACGCTGTGGCGCACGACCCTCTCCAGCACCTCGTCTACCTCGCCTCGCGTCCGGCACCCGTCACGGCACATCGTCAGGTCCAGTATTTTCTGAAAAGAACTATCTTTAATATGAACTTTATGAAGATGGATTTTTTGTAATCCGAAACGTTTGTTTTTCATCACGATATTCTTAGCCACGTTGGTTTTCCTTTTTTATCCTAGAATTTAGATTTCCTAGAAACCAGTCTATTTCATTTACCTTTCATGTTGTGTTGAGTTTGTCAAGTAAGGGGGAGTAGCCTACCCAAAACCGACATGAACAATCCACCGGCTTCAGGCGCCAGCAGTGTAATGTTGAAGTTTATGGCTTTCGAAAATATGAACAGGTCCTCGAGAACAAAGAAAGTTGAACCTCAGTCCCTACTTCATTCCCTGACAGGTGAACTTACATCATTCGAACTTACGTCCCCGATCAGCGGCAGAGGAAATTTTCTAGTGTCAGATGGCTGTGATAAACCCACGCGAAAAATCAAAATCTTCAAATTTCCAATTTGGCTTCAGCTGATTTATTGGATCTAAGCGCCATGCTAACAGAACTGCTCCAAGACTGCTGGAGCTTTCGACCACTGAAATAACTGGAAAATTTTAGTTAATATTCTTCTTGGAGGTGAATATTGGAGACAAAAAATATACCTGAAAAATGTTCAGACATTTCAGTTCAATATAAATTGCTAGTTTGACAACAATAAACACCGATGGTAGGGGCAATTATAAACTCGATCTGATAAGTTCGCTGGCGCTACAGAAATTGTGCGGCGAAAAATTCAAACTAAGACAAAAAATGAGTGAAGGATGAAGATTACTAAGCTGTGTGTATTCATGGACGTTTATCAACTAAGGACCGTTAAATTAAGACATTTAATAAACGATGTAATTCTTCAAATGTATTGACGTTTTTGAACATTTACCGTGTTTTTATTTTTCAAATCGTGTAATGTTATTATTAGCCTCGCGTTGCAATTTCTTGTTTCTGACGCTCGTGAGTATACTATAACACTATTTAGGTGGTCAATTGCTCCAATTATGTTGTAAAATGTTCTGCTTTACTCTATGCAGCAACCCTACCAATATTCTTGACTCCGGTGAATTCTTTTGTGTCAGCATTTTTTGTGTAGGAAATATTATTAATTTGTGATGCGGTAAAATATATTTTACAAGCTCATTATTTAACACATTAGAACAAAAAAAGCTCATTAGTTCCGAAATCAACCTACTAGTCTAAGACGCTGAGTTATTTAAATTCACTCATTTTAATTTCAAATTTAATCCCTGATATCGCAAATTCCTAAGCTCGAATTTCAATATAAGTGCGCACCAACAAGAGCGTTTTCATCAATGTGTCACTGGTATTATAACTATTTTCATCACTTTGATTTATATTCACTACGAAACTAAATTAATTTGACAAAGGGAATGCATTTTTTATACTTTTATCTCAATCATTTGTTTTATCTCAATATTTGTAAGGCAATAACACCGGTTGTTGACCGTGTATAATTCTATGTGATCGGTATAAAATCTGAGCAGAACAAACTTCAATGCTCACGGTGAGAATGTTCTTTAACTCTTAGTCGCCGCACACAAAATCCTTACTCTTCATTTTTTTAATAGAAAACCCTACCTAATTAATCCAACCTCAGGCCTAGACACTACAACAGGCGCCTCAGACCATCATATTATTTTAATATTTTATTGTTTTAACTATGTGTTGCAGGTTGTAGCTCGACACTTATCCTAGGGGCCACGAATCTTCGAGTAGGACCTGACCTCTTTGATTATTCTTTCGCCCCGGAACATCACCTTATACCGCTGCAGTGAAGTGCAATTCTTATATTTTCTACAGAATTTAAGCCATTTCTTCTTCATGTGTTTCACAAGGCATGACAGCTTGATATTTTCTCATCATTCTGTAGCGGAAGCAGGAACGTCCCCAGAGCGACGTCTTTAAAGGATGTAATATGTCTTCGTGTTTAGAGTCTGATGGTTGTTATAACTGTATCTAACATCTTATAATATTTTAGAATCTTAACACGACATTGTGCTTAGGAACCCTGAAGCTCATATTTCTATGTGACAGGGTTCGGGAGTCGGTGCTACGGGTTGATTTCTAATGTTGTTATATGGTCGTTTTTGTCCTCGATCGGCCTACGCTCAAACGTTTCCTTACGGTGACAAGGTTGAACTTCAAGCCTTTTCTTGCATTGAAAGCTCAGTATAACCCATACTAGATTGCTACAAAGCAAGTTATAAGACGTCAAAGTTGACTACGAAATTCTAAACGAGGCTCTAAGAAGTAGTGTGAGCTCAAACAGATCACTCAAGCGTTGTTTGTCTAGAGCAGAAAGCAAAGCAAGCCGTAGAATACTTTGTCATCACAAGGTCCTTCAGTTTTTCTTTGGTAGGAACATATAACATCCACGTAAAATTAGGTACACAGCTTTTATCAATAGGAAAACCATATATTATTTTGCAGCCACTCAGTAACTGGTCTAAAGGTTTCAAATTGATTCTATGTATCACTATGTACTCACTCGTAGTTCTTCAGGATGGCTGAAGCTCACAACTTTCTTGCATTCTTCAATTTTGCCATAGAGCTTCTCCTTTTTAACTATTTCAAGGACTTTTTGAAGCAGCTCCCCATCCGAATACGACAACCGGTCTGGGTTTACTCCGTTTTCTACGACGGGAAATTTCTTAGAAGATGTGGAGTGCGTAGACATGATGCCGGTTGAGAAGCGATGCTGGTGAAAGAGAGGTCTCGCAGCACAGCTTTTGGACCTGCAGAAAGAGCACATTATGAAAAATTTTCATGGTCCAGTATTTGATAATATTTTAGTATTGCAGGGTTGATTTTCTTGCAGACATACAGAACAAAACTTCATCTTATTGGAGAAGAACTTTAAAAGAGGAATACCCAACGTATGCACTGTTAATCATCCGCATGTTTTACCATATATTTTTCGAAAACATAAAACAGAAACTGACTCTAATTTCCGACACATTAGTAGGAATCTTCTTCATCTTATGCGGAAAGGAGAGGACCAAAAGAACATGCAAATCTTTTCACTTCTTTTTCAATGAACGAAGAAAACTTAAAATTAAATTAGGGCACTTCGTGTTTTCGCGTTTATCAGTAAAGGATAAAATTATGTCATGTGAAAAAATACACTAGACGAAAGTGTCGGGATTGATTAAAAATTATTTTTAGCCTACCTTTACCACAACAAAGATGTTCAAAGATAAGAAGGAAGGTTATGAAACAAGATAGAAGTTGTAGAAGAAAATCGGAAGCGCTGAAAAGCAGGACAGCAATGAACCGAAAAAAAGTGATCTTTAACGAAACGAAACAAAATTATTTCGACAAAGAGAACGCCTACCTAACTCTTAGCTCAGGACATCACATTTTCCTCTTGGCAGAGCTAATTCCCATAGATACAGTAGCTGTATCCCCTGATGGGAAAACTGTTAGGGTATGAAAATTTGGAATATAAAAGCAAAAGCAAAACGTACTTCGAAAAAAAAACACCATGTAAATATGACATGAAAAATATAAAGAAACACTCTTGCTATTTATTAAAATTAGTCAACGGGTTAGAAGTGAGATGATGATTGTTAAACACGGGCTTTGCTTTAAAAACAGATGAGGATGCAAAAATCGGCAAAGCTAAACTAAACCAATAGTTTTGATAAATTAAAAATTATTTGTGATTGCAGAGCTACATATCGTACTTCACTGCGTGGTCTGTAATAGCTGAGCGAGGATGACTAGCGAATAGTTTATCAGTTCGATAACTCCTTCGACGATATTCTGCTACGCTGATCTCAACCCTAAGTACGCTGATGCACATTGTGCTCAACTAAATTTATTAACCAGGGAGCCCAACAATGCTGTACGAATTGTATCCTTCAATCCAAACAAAGAGGAAATGCTGCACATGTTGACCAGTAATGTTGTAAGATTCTGGGAAAAAATTGAGAAATGTTTATATGACTTTTTGAAACCATCAGATCATGGGCTAAATTTGGAAACGCAAGCATACGCTGTGTCAAAACAGGAGTTTTATTTCAAGTATGAAGAATGTCAATTTTTTTAGGCTACAAATTTCCGAGCTTGTTATTTTATAGAAACATCGGAATGTCAATTTTCTCAAAGAAATTAGTTTGAGCAATCAACTTATGTAAAAATATTCGTATAAATTGCATTCGTTTTATTTTTTTCTGATACTTCAAAAATTGTGGAGCATGAGACTCATTAAGAAGCAAAAAAAAAAACCTGACCGTACGTAGTCAGGTTTCTTGGTCATTTCTTTCTTTCTGAGATTTTAAAATTTTACCATTCAAATTTACTAAGCCCCTCCATAAATAATACACTCCAGAGTGTGTTTAGTGCAGTTCAAAGGTAAGGCTCTCTTTGTTGTTAAACAGCCCCCACTCTGTGCGTCAGATGACTTGTTGGGACAGAGGATCGAACCGAGGGATAGTGACGTTTGGAATTGGGCTCACCGTAGTGGGAATGGGAGATGGTATAGTCATTCCGTAACATTTCATTTCACTGAAATCGTTGCCTTCCAATTCTGATTGCACTCGCCCCGTACATGAGGCTTTGAGTTAAAAAACATACACGAAGTGAGTGACATGCAGAATGAGGATTTTCACTCATGTCGCTCATAAAAATAGGTTCGGAACCCCTGGGTACGGAGAACCAGTACCTTCCATCCTAGCTAGAGCCGTCTGCAGTGTGTGCACTCGCGCACACGTGTTGGAAATGTAATTAGCTCTCGCACGGGATACGTACACGTGCTAGTATACATGAAAAACTTGAAAGCGCGTTATATGCGCACACATACTAGTACACGGGATACGAACAGGTGTGGGTGCACGGGATGCAAAAAAGTGCAAGTACACGGGATACCCACGCGTGCTGGTACACATGATGCGTAAACATGAAAGCACTTTGTGTACGCTCACATGCTAGTACGCGGGATACGAACACGTGTAGTTGCACGGGATGCATAAAAGTGCAAGTAGGGATACGCATACGTGCGTGTACACGTGATGCGTATACATACTGGAGCACGGGATAAGTGTGCGTGCAGGCACACGGGATACGTACACATGGCGGTAGCTGCACCCAAAATAACGAGCCACGGACACGACAAGAGGGACGCGACTGATAAGAGGAGACATCTCTGGTGATGTCGTCAGGAGCAGGCCCCAAGTACCAAAGCTCGACGTGCCAAGCCTTTATGGTACGATCAACTAAACTGATAATATAGATAAGATCAACAACTGGTAGCTATCGCAGACTCTGCAAGCAATCAAGGACGTCGGGTAAGAGAACGCATTTGTCAAAGAGCATCATCATCGTACTGCTACGTCGTGAAACTATCTGGACGCACCAAACCTGAAAATAAGTTTTTTTTTTGCAAAGGGAATGACAGGAACGGGGGAATTTCCACGATATTTGGACTCACTCATTCGAACACCATAAGTTCTTTGGGGCTGTTAAGATTACGCATTCAAGAATGTGGTTGCAGTTCAGTTTGGTGGCGCGTACATGGAAGGTTAGAGTTATAGTGTTAAAGTTAAAGCGTTATATTTGCAAGCAAAAGTACGTCTTATGGTAAAGTCAGCCGTAGTGAGCTCGGCAGCCATTGCATTTTTTCTTGAAATAAGTATTAATTTCCCATGCAGCTCATACTCATTTATTGCCGAAGTTGTATAGTATAAGGATATATAGTAATTAGTTCACGGCTCCGTTTAGAGTGAAAGGATGTTTTTACTCAAAAAAGTGAAGTGACCATTTAGGATGGACTTAGGAAAACGAGCAATCTACGCACAAGGTGTCTTCCTACACAGGATTCCCTGCTCGTAGAAACTGAAAGTTAGGAAAAAAGAGAAAGAATAGACAAAGAACAGATAGCGTAGAAGGCATGGAAACTAAACGAAGCTAAGTGGGCACGAAAAATAGAAGTCCTGAAAGCCTATTTATTGATGGCGAAACCTACTTCATTGGTAAATGATTGCGTTATCTTATTTTCTATACGCGTAGTTGTCGTGCATGTAATTTAATGGTCTTGTGCGGGATAAAAACTTCCACCTTCCGCGCTGAAAATTCTGAGTTCGAGCTGTATGTAATGCGATGACTGAATTAGAAATCAACGCAAATTTTCGCACTGAAAACGTGTGTGGGGGTTAAAAAATTATAATTATTTTATTTTAGAGGTGTTTGAGTTAATACCAGCACTGCGGAGGAATCTGTTTTCGCGTCCCATCTCCCTTAGCCATGTGGGAAGTCGGTGTTTCATGTAAGTTATTTATCATTTTAATCAGACTGCAGTACCAACTTGTATCAACTTTCATACATCAACTTGATTGGCGTGTCGAATATAAAGAATATCAATTCAGTTTGATTAAGGAAACCCTAAACCATGTCTATCATGTCTATCCCATGATATACATTGGATGTCACATGTCTATCATCGCTCACTTCGGTGAGCAAGCGAAGGGCTGCCGCTGCAGAGCACCTCCCTATTAAGGCACAAAATGAGATACCAGATTTGTGCGGCAAAAATCTTTGCTTACCAACATCAGTTTTGTGATTATTTATGGTGTGAATTTCACGAAGGAAATTGAATTTTCCGCTCATTAAAATCCAACAATCACAACAGCATACACGACAATTAGACAGTAAAATCAGGGATCTTTCAGCAATGAGAAATTTATATGAAGAATTTTCTCCGCAAACTCTGCGGTAGTCCAAGGTGATTGAGAAGGGCACCTTCAAGAGAAGATCCTTAGGAAGACTTAAAATGAGTTCTCAGAAAATGTTCGCTAGTTATGCTGACTACTTTAATTAGTTAGTTCGATTTCTCAGAGTAATCAGGATCGATCAGAATAGATAAGTTAGTTTAGGGTTTCCTAATTACAACAACAGAGGTGATACCGAGAGAGGGAAAAGGAAGCCACCATTAGGTTAGGAATCAAAGGAACAAATCTATGAGCTAGAAGTATTCCCATACCCTTCACGTGGAAACAGCCAGATTGAAAGAAGTTCATTTAACTAGATAAAAGTTGAATTAAGTAAGAGATGATGAAAAAATCGCAACAGCAATGATATGAAAAAAGGTTGTCCGTAAAAAGTCAAATCTTATTCCTTTTCTAGAAAAAAGGCTAACCAAACCTTTCGCTGGGTTCCTCACATCTTCCCAGGGGAGCGCTAATAATATGTGCAATAGTTGTATCTTTCTGAGGTAGAACAATGGCGTGGTGATGGGCCATAACTTACTAATTTAACTGCGCAGTGACTGTGATGAATAATTCCCTTACGAATATTCGTATTAACGGATCATGACTCATGAGATATTTCTGGAGAGTCATACTTTTAACATGAATTACAGAACAATCAGCACTAAATCATATGAATTTCTGCCAGGATATTCAAATATATTGAAGGCAGGTCAGTGCTAAGTTGAAGAAATTGGTGGCAGGTCTGCACTTGGTCATATAAGTTGCTCACGGGTCTCCAGTAAGGCGAATAAATTACGCACTTACATTGCAGTAATAAGTTCAATAAATTGCTGACGAGTCAATAGCAAAATCAATTAAATCCTACATTCAACTCCAGGACAGAGTTTACTCTAAATGCAGCAGGTTTTCCATAACGAACACTTCACAAACAACCTGAAAGTTCTCAAGAACATCAGACAGAACGCCAAAACTTGAGCCAAATGATTGATTGATCATATGAAAGTTTTAGCCTCCTTTACCACAACAAAGATGTTCAAAGAGAGGAAGGCCCCATTTAGTATGGAGTTAAGGGAACTCCGAATTTATGCACAAGGTTCATAAAAACAGTAAGCTGAGAAAGAAGTTCATGAAAAATTATAAAAGTTGAAGAAGAAAGTATTAGGTGCTGAAAAACAGGACAGCAGTAAACCGAAAAAAGAAGGTTCTTATCATAACAAAAACATTTCATTGTAACAAAAAGAAGGCCTACGTAACTCTCAGCTCGGGCCCTCACACATTTCCCCCTGGGAGTAACCATTCCCGTAGATACAATAGTTATATACCCTGAGGAGACAGGGTTAATTAATGAGTACTCTTCTCTCAGCGTGGCTCATCTGCTGAAAAAAGTTCGTGGGCAAATGATTCCGCCCCTGATACGACAGGGCCTGGGCAGCACAACAATCCAGTCCTTGAGACTGCATGCCCGCCTAAAACGTTTAGGTCTGCTAATTTAATGGGATTTTTTTAGAACTAATGAGGTTCAAAAGAACCGAGCTATTGTTTTGGAGTTTAGTTATAGGTATAGTAGAGTGTATCCCTAGGCTGGATGTCATACAATTAATTAGTTGATTAATTCTAAGATGGTTACTTAGTACTTACAACTCAAACTTAGGACATCAAATAAATCATGATGGATAGACACGAGAAGTATAATATATTTTAGCATTGATTCGTTATATCGTTTCCCCAACTCGAACCTCCTGCATAAACAATTGCAAATTTTGAAGTGTAGTGTTCGCAGAGAGAAATTGAAAACATAGTCCTATATTACTCAAATCAAACACCCATGTCACGGATACGACAGCTGCCGATTCTTACCACAAAGGTGATTGAGCTTCAATTTACTATGTACTGAAATGCCGGACTGCTTGAAATAAGTATAACATATAACACCACAGCCCTCGCTTGCTTACAAATGAAGTTTCTACGCTGACGATTGCTGAAAAGGTCGCCAAAACCGATTTTTGGGACTACAGATTAGGCTCTATTGAAAAATATCTCTGAAGTTTGAATGTATAGTTTTTCCGAAAGCTAAAAATAAACCATGCCTTCAAATTGTAGGATCTAGCACATCTGTAGTCAAATTAAGGTCCCCCCTATGTCCCGACTATAACTTGAATACTTCAAAATATTTGACTTTCAGGTCCTGTGGCTTGCGTCTGCATGAGAATAATGGTTTATCATTTTGCTTGAGCAAATTTCTCTGGAACTTCGGTGATGATTTTATGAGGTTTACGACAAGACTCGTTTTGCTTCTATTAACAAACAGAAATTTGTACTGTGAAGGATCACAGACAGGACGACTCGTGCAAATGATCATTTGCACCGTGGACCGGCCTCGCATTTAAGCGATGCATTGAAAGACAGGACGATTCAATGTTTACTGGCTAAGCCCGCTCTCAACTAGTAAAATTAAAATTACAAATTTTACCATCAGAAGATAAAGACATCTTTTAGAAAGAAGCCCTGAATTTTAAGCAAGGACTAAACACGAATGATGTACCGTTTATGAGAGTAAAATGAGGATTTTACTCAGAGAGAAGTTTGAGAATCTCAAACACTTATTCCCAACAGGCTGGAGAATATTCTCTTTCAACCTACTCCAGTGAAGGAACGACCCCCTGAACATTTTGTGTGTTTATAACACTCGTTTTAATTTTCATGCTACGCATAAGACTTTGTAGACATCCGTTCCTCAAGACAACAATACAAGTCGACAATAAAATACTTTATACGAGGGATTTATGCCTGTGTCACCTCCGAGTGTGTACAGATGGCGAAGCTCGTGAATAAAAATGACTTGAGAAATATTTTCATGAAACGCGCATTCTCATAGCAGCGCAATTTAGCACGATAATCAAACCGCTGTTCTTTTTGATGTATTTTATGCTTTCGTTCTGCATCGAACGAAGACGTAAAGTCTGTCGAATGATTCTTGCTACATTATCACGCGCCACGAACGTGGTGTGTCTGCCAAGCAACAAAGCATTCTTGTAAAAACGCGCTTGTAGTCAGACGTGTTTGGGCGGAGCATGAACGTTCCTGTCAAGCAGAGAAACCCCTTCTCAAGGACTCTACTTGTTAAGGACTCGATTGATAATCATTCGAGCGGGGAATTTGAATTCTGGATGAAGAGACAAGGTTTTCGTGATTGCGGTATAGTTCTGAGATTATACCTTGGAAAATTTTTAAGTACACTCAAAATTACGCTAAGACTATCATCGCTCAGAAAATATGGCTTTCGCATCGCTGCAGTAAAGTTTAGCACTTGCTGGTTTAAAATTACAGTCTAAGATTTTTATGAGTCTTCTAGAGAGGTGTGAAGAATCGCACTTCTTTTGATGCTGCCGTAATCGCTGCATAAAGTCAGCAGTCGCAATAATTTGATTACACACATTTTCGCCTGTCAACTTTTCGGAAATTACGTCGCTTTGTTAATTTGATATTAATGACACAGTACAGACCATAGCGTTGCGGTGCAATTTATTTGTATTCCTGGTACAATGAAGGCCGGCGTCGCTGTGTAATATATTGATGTACATGATACAGTGCAGGCTGTAGAGTCGTGGCGCAATCTGTTGTTGACATTAACAGTGATGGACGAGATGCCCTAAAAGATCAATTTCATAACAACTGAGTTGAACAGTTCAACATGGACGCAAAACCACCATTCTACAAGTTTATCATGCGTCGACGTACCCTTGCACTAACAATGTTTCAGTTGAAATAAGTAAGCCCATATTAGCTATGGAATGCAAAATTAAAGGCTATTTTATAGTAAGCTTAAATTTCGGCTCAAGTGATTCAGTATGTGACAGTTGAAAAACGCTTCATAAGTATTTTTCACTGTCTCATTCAAAGATAGTTCTTGAATACAATAAGAATTAGAATTCAATATAAAAACAAGTCGCCGAGGCCACTTTACTGCCATAATATTAAAATTTCGGACTGAGAAGACGGGGCTGAGATCGCTAACATTTCTTTCAAGTACTTACAGCATCGATTTAATCTAAGCAAATATTTCTCACGAATGGTTGTCGGTTCATGGCCTTTCAAAAACAGTGAATTGCGGTATTGGTAAACAGATTTGGTCGATATTTAAATATTTTAGATTATGGGATACGAGTTAGGGTCGGATTTCACAACGTTCCATGAAAAAATAACAAAGCTTGCTTTAGCTCAGCATCTGTTGCACTGAATATAATATCCAACACTTTACGCCAACTAATTCACTTAAGTAACATAAGAAAATTTTAATTTTTAGTATAAGTACATTTGATATTAAATGAGAACGAAATCAGCAAAGGTCGAATTCTGCGAAATAAATCTTCTTGAATATTCAGGATCAATTCAATGTAACCTGAGTAGAACTCATCACAGCATCTTTCTTTACCGACTATCAACCAGAACTGCAAAACAGAAGCCATAAATAAACAGTAATATAAAGGTAGCTTTTCCTACGTCAAGGATGATTCGCTTTTTACAGGTATTTCGTTCTTATTTCCGAGAAATATTCCTCGTTAAACATAGTTTGCATAGCTTGGGATATTTGATCTATGTCAAAGGCGTGTTTTCTGACGGAGAAACCAAATGGACCATGATTTTAAGATTCATTTCTTCGTTGGTAAATGTTAAAACATCAAACACATTCACAAGCACATGTTAAAGCATGAATACAGATAAAAGCGTGTTAGAATGATACGTCTAAGTTCGTTATCATTCAGCTTATAATTTTCATTTCACATTAATTTTAAAGCTTATACCTACACTCATTTAGTTCCGCCAACCACGTTAAAAAACATTACACCAAAAATTCGTCTTTCACCCGTTTATTACGCAAGACACTAAAACTACACATAGCCAATTTCAAAGTACGGGAAGCAGTTCACGAAACACAGGTACGGGTGCAGGTTGAGGTTGTTCCTCTGCCCATGCACACCACCTCTTACCTTCTGGTGGCAGGCCGGACGCAGAACTGAGCCTTGAGGTACTACTAGCTCGGGTTGCACCGTCGCTCGATCTCAGCTCTTGTTGTGCCTGCTAGAATATTGAATGCAGACTGCTTCTGTTGTTCCAATCAATCGTTGGGGCGCTGTATGTTCCTTTGTTTTCGATATTCAATTCAGGTTGGAGTTCTTGACATTTCATGATTGATTTTTTTTTCTAGAAGTCTCTGAACTTATTTGAGCCGACAAGTAGCTATGCTCTGATGTGCCCATTGTAATAGATTTAAGAAACAATCTACTGTTGTATCGCTTGTGGTAAACAAATTGTTTAAATTGATTTTCTTCATTATTTTCACATTTGATCTTGATTGTAACTTTTCCTACTGACCTCGCACAGTTGATAATTTCTGTATTTATTTCAAAGCAATCAAAATGATCTGTAGTATATTTATTCTGTTCCTCTAATAGATTTTGAGACATGTTTTTGTGGCATCCCGAAAACGCATACGTCTGACATTATTTGTCACATCTTTGCATTTTCCTATTCACATCAAGAGGACACAAATTTTAATAGTACATTCACAGAGTGACCCTGTCAATTTTTACGCTCACCCCCTAATAACGCGTTAAACACAATGTGCTGGTGACTTGAAATTTCGAGCTACCGCTCAGACACGAGACGCGCAAGTTAGCGGACGCAACTATGAACATGAGCCCGCACCTTCCACTGAGGCTAAAATGATTTACGCACACCCCCGGTTGGACAATGAGGGTGGCTGTTTCTCTTTGCTGATATCACCTTTACCGCATAATCGTTTTTTTTTTACTCCTGTTATGTTTTATCGAAGGTTTAAACTGCGTTCCTTACCCGTTATGTAGTGAATTTCCCTCTGCTAGAGGATTCTTATTTAAGAAAATCCATCACAAAGAATTAGGTTTCGATAAACCAGATCAGGTTGTTGAATTAATTTCGAAGCTTATTTTGAACTTTAGAAATCGTTTTAGGAAAGTTTTAATCGCATCGACCATCACTCGAACGGCACATATTCAGATGCTGTTGAGCCTGAAAAAAGAAAAAGATAACTTAATTACTGGTAAAATGGTTAGCCAATTGTATAATCTGATGTGTAACGAAAAAAGGCGGCTATTTAATCGAGACCAACCCATTCACAACCAGTACAACCGTAGTGCAGGGAAGCACAAAAAGAATGCGTGGAAATAAATTCCTCGTTGTCAGAAATAGTACAATTCTTGAGTTCACGAAAGCAACAGAATAGCCCACTGCGCAGATTTTTGAAACCATAAATCTTAGAAAGAAAGTTAGTTTAAGCCTCCCTATTATTATTATTATTATTATTATTATTATTATATAAAAAAGTTTTAGCCTCCCTTAATTGCACGACAAAGATGTTCTAAGAGAGGAAGGAGGAAGACACCATTTAGTATGGAGTTGAGGGAACGCGGAATCTATGCACATGGTGCACAGAAACAGGAAGCTAAGAAAGAAGTTCATGAAACAAGATCAAAGTTGAAGAAGAAAGTAGTAGGAGCTGAAAAACAGGACAACAGTGAACCGAAAAAAGATGGTCCGTAACAAAACAAAAACCTATTCTATTTCAACATAAGGAAGCCTACCTAACCTTTAGCTCAGGCCCTCACATAGTCCCCCTGGGAGCGCTAATTCCCATAGATACAATACCTGTATCCCCCTGAGGGGTTTAAGCCTCCCTAGTTAAGACGGCCTGGGTGGAATAAAAAGAACGATCCATGACCATGCGCTCTTTTTGTGGCACCATGAAAACATTCGAGCAAAGGATGACGATTTCAACTGGGAGAATCTTACGAGCCGTGGTTGGTTTTCTTGGTCAACTTGAAATATCTAAGCAAAGCTCGTACAGGAAACCAAAAAAGGAATTCCTGATGACCCTCTAAATTTAAAATTTCATGCGTATAACATGATATGATTTTATATTCTTTTTTCACATGTTCCATTCAAGAACTCTCACGATAATTTTAAATGAAATAAGTGCGCTCTTGAAATGCTTTAATCCAAGACGTATCTCGTGGACTGATAAAAATTGGTAGAGTAGCGATAGAAATCTCACCCCTCGGTACGGCTGCGCAGAGATTGTTGGCGAGATAGCATTCCATGCACTGCCACTCCATTTCAAATTGACGAGTTTGGCAACTCAGGCTTACCCGAGTGAATACTACTCTCAAATTAATGTCAAATTTATAGCATTAAATTGCTATGTTACTGCATGCGCTAATTTAGTTCAAGTTTACAGTGGAAAGTGATTTAGTCAGCTTATAGCATAAGCTGATTTCGGTGTAAGTTGCTTCAATTTAAATTGACAGCGAAAGCTGATTCCGCTTGAATTTACAGCGTAGGTTGACTGAGTTAGTGTCTACAGAGTAAACTGATTTAATTTACACTATACCAAGTACAAACTAGCGACTCTCTATCATAATTTAAAGTTGAAGTAAAAATAAATAAAACTGAAAGAATTCACTACGAACACTAACCGAAAAACTTTCACAGAAGGGAAGAAAACATCAACTGCAAACGAATTGTTTACCAACACATAAGAAAAACGTAATTGAACACAAAGGAAATTGAACATAAAAAATCCATCTTGGGCGGGGCGTGGCTCCTTCATATGGATTTCAACAGGGACTCTCTTTTCCTTTCTCTTCAGTTTTGAGAATTTAAGTCGATAAATTATTAGCAGTTAAGTGATTAACACTCTGAGTCAGCGAAATTAGAGCAATTGGCACAACGAGGGAGTAAAATACGAGTACCCAGGTTGTCACATCTCGCTAACCTGGCAAAAAGCTTAAACATTTCAACGAAACGAAAAAGTGCAATGAGACTACAGAATGAATGCCAAAACACTGGTGCTGAAAGTCGGTTGCGCGGTACCCCGGCCTCTCCTTTGATGTGAAAAAGAGATGTAATTATGAAAGATGAAGCATGTCTGCCTGCAATTATAAGCCCACAACAGACTCGTGCCACAAGTTTTGCTGAACTCGTGATGGATAGTTAGGGAGACCACCAAGAAAAGCAATAGACAAATAGACACCCAAGGTGCGCTGATGAGGACAGACACTTTTTATCACATACTCACGAGATCGAGTAGTTCAGGTATCCTACGCATCCCAGAGGAGCCCGAAGTTTCCTAGATGTGCCCTTTCCTATAGATATTTC
This sequence comes from Morinoia aosen, assembly GCA_030386875.1. Classification (NCBI taxonomy): domain Eukaryota; kingdom Metazoa; phylum Arthropoda; class Malacostraca; order Amphipoda; family Talitridae; genus Morinoia; species Morinoia aosen. The sequence continues at coordinate 18,441,807 of CM059573.1, read as the reverse complement.
TCCTGTGGAATTTTCAGGCAGAACTCAGCACAAACAGAAAAATATTACTAATGAAGAATATTACTAAGAATCATTATTAAAAGTTTTTAGCATGATTTTGTTAAGGCGGACCAATATGCCAAGGATGATTTGAAACATGCGAGGTAATATTCGAATATTTCATGGCTGAAAGAATTGCATGTTTTGCTATTACTCTGTATAGTTAGGGTAAAATGCATCTACTCGTGATCTTCAATAGGTTCTTTAATGGTAACCGTGTCATTATATTTCTTAAATGACTAGATAAACTTTCTAATTAACAGTTGGCTAGGGATAAAGTTTTGCATATGAGGTGTGAAATTCGGCAACCATTTCTGTTGTTCAGTCAGCAAAAGTATGAACCAAGTTCTTATTGTAGAAGTACTCGAATTCTACACTAGAGTAGAAACGTTATTTAATTCAACCTCGACAGAGGTCTCATTCAATACACTATTCTATGTGACTTCATCAGCACTAATTTCAGTTTCGAAGTATCATTTCATCTCTTGATGAGTTTCTGCATTCACGAGAACGCAGCTCAAATGCGTCAGTTGCAAAGAAATCGATGTCTTTAGTAATTCAGCGCCTGAGTTCTGAGCAGCTCATGTCGCTTTCGTCCATTGCTCGTGTAGAGCATCTGATTCATAACCAACTGTGCTATTCCTATGAGTAATTTAGTCACTAGAGTTTTTGTGCGGCTTGGGTTTTGCGCCTTTCCACTAGCAGCAATACTGTTAGTGCCCTTAACTGTGGTGGATCCAAGAGCGTCGTCGGTAAGCGTTCTAAATTTCAAATAATAGTATTTATTTCCTTTTATTACTCAATAAACATTGTTTCAAATCAAATTTTCCTGACTTTCAAATGCCTGATTTATTTGTTCCACAAGAGTTCAGTGAAGAATTCATTTTATAAATCCCTGTCTAACCCAATATAATAATAAAAAGCTATATATCCCACGCATGATCTAAAATAGTTAGTCGTTCAGTGGAATAAAACACTAGACTTGAACGGCACGAAACGAATTACAACTAAGGCTTGCTATCTACATTTCAATTTCGCTGGGGTTAGTGCCTCCATGGAAGTAAAGTGCTCCTAAGGTGAAGTGTTCGAGGGCAGTGACAGCTGATACTGTTAGTGAATAGGTTAAGTAATGATACTATAGGCTGCAGGACAAGGGAATCTTTCGTCGTCATGTCCCTAACACGAACGGAGGCTGAAGGTCAGGAAATAATGGCTGAACGCTGACGTAACTTCAAATTTTTGTACCGTTTCTTAGGCGGAATAGAGCGAACGATATTAACAGGAATGAGCATAATGTGTAGCATGTATTTGCTAGTGTAACCATAGTGCAAATATTTTCAATAAAACGAAGAAGTTTTTACATTAGTGAGTAAATAAAAGTCTGTTTAGTTCGAAAGACTCCAAGATCATTTCATTGACAGAGGGTGTACAAAGGAAGTAACTTCCATTATTTTGTTTTTGTGTTCGTACACAGTTATCTTTAGGAGGGTTAGGGCCTCCAGTCCAGTAACGAGCACGAAACACAATTTTACTGTTAATTTGACACTATAATAGTTATTACTTTACAAAAATGTATACTAAAACTAGTGCAAGAAAGACTACTATGAATCATTTTCAGTTGTCAATCGATTTATTTTTATGATGTTGTCTAAACATCACCCAAGATAGAATACTCGAATAGACGAACATTAGTTTCTTCGATGGAGATTGAATATTGCTACGATTTAAATGTACTAACATAAGGACTGAAGTTGTCGTATGTTGCTTACTTCCAACTGAAATTAAACAGAAAACAATAAAAATTTCTTCAGTTGGAGCTTGGAAGAGGATCCATCGTTCTCTGACGAAAAGCTGATGGTGCTCAGTGAGCGACAAGCGCTGCGTGAAGCCCTGAGCGAAACCCAGAACAGATGTTCTAGATGTTGAATCACTCATTGCTAATTCAATGGAACATTTATTTTTCCCTGGGATGAACCAGCAAAAAAACTAAACTCTTCAAACATCCCTCTACGTAAGGACTTTTCACTGTTTGTTACTTGCGAGCTGGTTTGTCGGTCCTCTCTCCCACCCTGTAAAGTGGAACCTTGAACGGTACAGATTCGATTTTGAGTTAGTGTTAGCCCCCTAACCGCAGCGAAAGTGGTACTAAGGGAGAATGAAGTTAGGGGATTCATGCACGAAGTGTGGCCCTACATCCTCCGTATAAAAATGGCTAGATTGAAAAGTTTATGAAACGAGGTAAAATTGAAGAAGAATGTAATAAGTGCTGAAAAAGAGGGCAGCAGTGGCAAAAATATGTTCATCAATTGATCTATAGTCCAAAACCAATAAAAGAATCTGTTCTATTTCAATAACAATAAAACCAGCCTTGGTTCCAGCTCGAGAACCCACATCTCTCTGATGGGAACGCAAATTTTCTTTAATGCAATAGTAGCATTCCCCTGGGGTTTGAAAAGTACATAAAGACTGCTAATTTGTGTCGGAGAAGAAAAGGACAATTTCAATGTATTCATAAATATTGAAATTCAACCCTAAGAATAAATCTTTCGAATCTTGAGGCAAAAATCAAGGAATGTAAAAATATAAAAAAAACAGTTACAGTGTTCACGGAAGACAGTTTTCACGAAAGAACTGCTGCTCTAGTTAACACAAAATGCTTAATTTACAACGGCGAGGGTGCGCTAATCTTTTCAATAACAAATCCGTTATTCAGAAGAGATTCTTGCCTACGGTAGAGGAAACGAGATAAAGTAATTTCTATGGGAGAAAATACACCTCTTCTTGTTTGGCTAGCCAATTTCAAACAAACTCCATGACGTCACCATTGCGACACGTCGTTAGGTCAATATTGGTGGCAGATTTGGGGCTAGCAGTGTTGCCAGATGCAACACCAGCGCTGCTATTGGTTCGTTGCCATGACGTCAGCATTGCCACACGGTCCACAAAAAAAGACTGGTTTGATCCTAACTTTGTTCTTTCACTGCGATCCCGAACAAGCGGAGATGTGCTCTTGATGTTATTTTCAATATTTTCTGCCCGAAGCCAATTTTACTGAGCGTACTCAAAGCAAATACTTTCTGCTGGTTAAGGCTCAACTTAAGTGTAAATAAAATGTAAACGCAACTCTATTTTTATTCTTACGTCTCTGCCCCGGTGAGAGTTTTGCTTTTGACATGGTACGTGTATCATAGATACAAGTCTCTTAAAGATACGAGTGTATCATAGAGACAATTAAGTGTCTCGTAGATACGAGTGTCTCATAGATACGAGTGTCTCATAGATACGAGTGTATCATAGATATTAGTGTATCATAGATATTAGTGTATCATAGATATTAGTGTATCATAGATATTAGTGTATCATAGATATTAGTGTATCATAGATACGTGTGTATCATAGACACCTTTGTATCATAGACACCTTTGCATCATAGATACGAGTGTTTCACTGTCTATCCTAGTTTTTATACTCATCCTCCAACCATTGAGAAAACCACCATTGAAAAAAATTATAAATTTTCAAATCCCACATGCTCGCAAAACAGGTACTGTTATTCAGGAGCAGTTACACACCGCACTGAGCAATCTAATTAATTATGCTGTTCAACGTTAAATCGCCTATTTTTTACAAACCATTCCGAGTAAAACGAACTTGAGCATGTTTTATTCTAGTCTGGATAGTCATGCACTTCCGACGACTTATTATTAGCCATGACCCTAGCATATAGTCATCAGCACAAGTAGTCATAACACTATTTTAGCAGTTTTTACATTGTACAGTCTTTCCTTGACAAGTCATGAGTCATTATATATGTAGTGAAATGTCATCACACTGATCATTCGTTACCTAGTCGCTAAAATTACTTTCTTAATCTGTACCAGTCATGACAGTACCAAGACACCACACTCAGTAGTGTTGCCCTCTACCGCTGGCCCAGCTCGGTCTGTTATCACCAGTGCCGAGCTTTAGTTGACCTCATCATTAATAGCCTTTTAATCGATACAGTGAGCTGCGTACATCAGATACAGCGCCAGGCAACTTTCTTTATGTACCACTCGCGCCGCTCGCCTTGGCTGCTCGTATAACGTGTGAGTAGCATTTGGCTGCACTGCGCGCCACGTGAAATTTAACGCTCGGGAATGATTGTTTGATTTATGTGATGGGATTTGTATCTTGAAATAAAGTATGAAATTTCAAGACGGCGTGAAAAAAGTTGTTTGTTTGTTTATACTGATAGCTTTGGTGTCCTAGTTTCGAGAATCGTCTGGTTTCGAGTATAGTGAGCCTAACGTTAAAATATTCTTCCTAAATAAATAATTTCTTGTTGTCTATCTTTGAGTTTATTTTGTGCTTGGAACCTTAACTGGAGGTGCGGAAGTTTGGTTCAGGCAACAGCATAAATTTAGGCACAATTTTATCGGATTGTCTCTCTGCGCATCTGCCAGCTACTGGTGGATAGATTGGGTTGTACAAAACACGCGTCATTATTTATCGGGAACATATTCATTTTTAAATGCACTATTCAAAAACAACAGTTGTGTGGTATTCATGTAAGATAAAATATCGTTATCATTTCATGTATCATTCCGTACAAATATCATATTAACGATCAAGCCTTTGTTGAATGTTTTGTTAAGAATTAGCATTTTCCGGAATATGTTCCTACATTTAACCTCGGAAGCCGTTATCATGTACCAATTTTAAAGCGAGAGTACGAAATATATTTCAGTGTACAAAGTTAAAAATATGACGCGTTGCGATTTGTGCTACAGCAACATTTTATGGAAGGCTAAACTCGCAGTAATATTTTCCAGAATTCATTTGCTTCATCGATCCGAAAGTGAGATTTTGGAAAAAAAATCACGAATGCAGGAAATTTAGTTTTTTAAAGACGCGTAAAGAATAAATTTGAAAATTGAAACTCAAAATTAGAAAAAAATTGGAAAAAAATGCGATTGAAATTTTGAAATTCTGCATATTTCTCTTCGCACAATTCTGGTGAGGAGCAAGCGAGAGACATTTCTGTAATTTTAGAAAGGTACCCGGACGCCGGGTGGCAAAAAATACATAGGTCACGCCGTAATATTATACTTAACAAAATAAAATTCCCCAAGAATCGCCCTATAAGTACTATTATACTTAACATTAATTAAAACAAAAAACAAACATCGGCATCTAAGGATGCTTTATTTCCAATCAAGCCTGATACATATCATCTTGTGTATTGGTTTTTCAAATGCCTTATAACTAACACTATATATAGGACACCATGACGGTTTCCCCCGTAAAGCTGGTACCCATTTCCGACACCTGGGTTGAGTGGGGTATTGTGCTTGAGTTTCTCTTATACCCATCGGGGAAATCGCCGCGCAGCGCCGGGATTCGAACCCTCGATTAGGCTAAACTAAACTTAGGCTAAACTTGTAGAGATTAACAAAATAAACCTCATATGAACTTTAAATACGACTAAACAAACTAGTAAAACTAAAAGAATTAAAGAAGTAAAAATTCTCAATTAATTCGTAGGTTAAATCCTTTGCGCTTCTCAAAGGAAGCTCCAAGCTCGGCAACAAAAGTCACCGAGACACATCTACGTGGCCGCGAGCTTAGCGGCCGTGTAAGACAGGCAGAGAAACGCCAGTCCAGCCCAGACGCAGACTCGCCAAGACTGGCTAGACTCTACGATCCTAAACGTCCAGACGAGGTCATGTAGAGGAGACGCAAGCAACGTCTACAACTGGGTCTGGCCAAGGCGAACTTCACTGCTCGGGACGGAATGCAGAGGATTCACCGCATCTAAGATCACGTTGAGCACCTCAGGGACTAAGCCAACGGGGGAACTCTTGAAGGGTGTTTACTTACGCAAATGCTAGAGAAGAGAATATAATTAATGATGAGCGAAAAATTAATGAATTGAAAAGTTCATATAGAAATCTGAAGGGGATATTTCTTAAATAATTACCGTAGGGGAAGAGAATGAAGTCGGAAACAAGCAAGCAAAAAGAAGAGCGGCAGCAGGGCAACTCTCTGGAGCTTCAAGAGGCAGACAATAATACTGCAATAGAAAAAAACTATTCAAAATAGGCGCTGCCCCCTGATGCTATCAGCGCAAGTAATGCTTATAGATAATTAGATCAATTCTGAAACATGCTGGTACCTGAACTTTAATTAGTCCGTCCAGTGTAAAGAAGCATAGCTGAAGTTACGACGGTAAGTAGGAGCCTTCCAAGCAATTTAACACTTCGACCGCTATTGGTTAAACTGAAGTACAATATTCAACTAAAGTTTAAAGTCAATTGTAGTAAGAAGTTTTGAAAATAACAAACATTGGCTGGATTGTGTCTTCATTCAGCTGTGATTGAGTATTTATGCAAATTGAGTGTTTAACTACTAGTCAATTAGCAGCGTTATGAAATTCCCTCAGTGTACACCGGTGGCTCATAGCGCAGTCAAAGTATAAAAATCTTAAAAATGTTGACGCAGTCACGCAACCAGCATTTGGATTTCATTGCGATAATGTCCTGCTGTGTCAAGACCTATCTATGATACTCGGGTCAAGTTAAATGCGCCCTAGAAGAGTGGTAGATCAATATCTGTGATCAGCGACGAACAACATCAACGAAGATCAATGAAGATCAGCGAGCATTTTTAGCAAGCAGTATTCTTCACGACCACGCGGAGGTGAAGCACGTAGCTTGAAATCTCTGGTGCGTTCCCATTTGCGCTCCCGCAGTATTATTTCAGTAATAAGAGCATCCTCTCTAGTGAACATAGAAAACTGGAAGATTTAGTATAGAAGAAACTCATCTATTCCTTGAGCTTGCACTTGACTGGCCCACACTCTCTTTATATTAAGAAGACGACAATTAATGATTTGAACAACACAATTATAGCAACGGAGCGATTCAATAAACCAAACTAAAACGTCGCACACCTCAATGACATTTCCAGAACCATTGGAGGGCTCATAGCAGACACCCAAGTGTGTGTTGACATTTATCGTTTCTCCGAGTTATTTTACGTTGCTAAAGCATCGATAGATTAGATGTTAGTTTAAGCCGTCCTAACCACAACAAACGCGCTCCAAAGAGAGGAAGGATGAAGGCACTATACAGTATGGAGTTTAAGGAAACGTAGAATCTATGCACAAGGTACATTGAAACGGTATGCTGAGAAAAAAGTTTATGAAACGAAATAAAAGTTGAAGAAGAAAGTAGCAGGCGCTGAAAAACAGAAGAGCAGTGAACCGAAAAAAGATGGTCCTTAACAAAACCTAAAACGTATTAATTCATTAAAAAGAAAGCATACCGAACTCTCAGTGAACACATTTTTCCTTTGGGAACGCTAATTCCCATAGAATAGTTGTATCTTCCGAGGGGAGCCTCGATAGAGCAAATTTTTACACGATAGCATAGTTTTGGTTAATTTCCGGCTATTCTCAAGGCGATTCGTTAGCGAAGCTACGGAACAACGCGGTGGATTGAAATTTTAGTACCGCAATAGTTTCTGATCTTCAAGCATGTAACCAGGCATAATTTGATCAAAATATTATATTGCTCGTTTCACGTACACTATTTGATTGAATGAATTATATTCACTTCATTCTAGGTTCTTGTTATTAACGTACAACTTCAATAATGAATCGATGCATTTGACAATTTACAGTGCTAGACCAATCCAAAAATGTCTCACATGCGATATTCCCGTAAAAAGTCTATGTCTACATGTGTCGAACATGCTCACGTATCTGAACCCGTAGTCAAACGTAGTCTCTGCATCACAAATATGTGTTTGGACTTTATCATATATAGTTCAATTCATTGCATTTTATGAGCAAAACTGATTCGTTTCTACGCTAGGCAAAGATTTTGTATGTAATTATTAAAAGGACACGTATGCACCCAAAAACGAGAAAGTTACCTATACAATCTGTTCAAACTTTTTAGAAAATTGAGAAGAAAATTGTTTGATGATAAACTATTTCAAAGCACCTGAATTTTTCATTAGGAAGGAGTCAGTGAACTTCTATGAATTTTCAACCATTCGTACGAATAATCTTGAACTGCAGGATGCGTAAATTTCATGGCCCACTTCACTGAGTCAACAACGATTGTGTAACTCAGCAGCACACTCCACAGAGATAATTACGATTGTGTAACTCAGCAGCACACTCCACAGAGATAATTACGATTGTGTAACTCAGCAGCACACTCCACAGAGATAATTACGATTGTGTAACTCAGCAGCACACTCCACAGAGATAATTACGATTGTGTAACTCAGCAGCACACTCCACAAAGATAATTACGATTGTGTAACTCAGCAGCACACTCCACAGAGATAATTACGATTGTGTAACTCAGCAGCACACTCCACAGAGATAATTACGATTGTGTAACTCAGCAGCACACTCCACAGAAATAATTACGATTGTGTAACTCAGCAGCACACTCCACAGAGATAATTACGATTGTGTAACTCAGCAGCACACTCCACAGAGATAATTACGATTGTGTAACTCAGCAGCACACTCCACAAAGATAATTACGATTGTGTAACTCAGCAGCACACTCCACAGAAATATTTACGATTGTGTAACTCAGCAGCACACTCCACAGAAATATTTACGATTGTGTAACTCAGCAGCACACTCCACAAAGATAATTACGATTGTGTAACTCAGCAGCACACTCTACAGAAATATTTACGATTGTGTAACTCAGCAGCACACTCCACAGAAATAATTACGATTGTGTAACTCAGCAGCACACTCCACAGAGATAATTACGATTGTGTAACTCAGCAGCACACTCCACAGAAATATTTACGATTGTGTAACTCAGCAGCACACTCCACAAAGATAATTACGATTGTGTAACTCAGCAGCACACTCCACAGAAATATTTACGATTGTGTAACTCAGCAGCACACTCCACAGAAATAATTACGATTGTGTAACTCAGCAGCACACTCCACAGAAATAATTACGATTGTGTAACTCAGCAGCACACTCCACAGAGATAATTACGATTGTGTAACTCAGCAGCACACTCCACAGAAATAATTACGATTGTGTAACTCAGCAGCACACTTTATAGCAATAATTACGAGTGTGGAACTTTTATCTGAAACTCCCACTATATTTGTTCCCAGTTAAGTTAATTTTTGGGAAGTTACGAGCGAAACGAAACTTGAATGGGTGCCCAATGTTTCAGAATACTCATGTTTTGAATGCATAATGTTACATTTGCGTCGAAAAACGATTGATACATGGCGAGGTATTGGAACCACAGCCACTTGGTAAAAACCTGGTCAACCACTTAAAACGATTACGGCTGGTTATACAGAAGTTTAATATTCGACTTCAAGTAGAGATAATTTCAGAAATCGATTTGAAAATATCATTCAATGCATTGTGATTTCATTTAGTAATGATAGACCATTTACGAAAATTTAGTTTGAGACTACTGGTCAGTCAGCAGGATTGAAAATATCTCCTGCTGGCCACTGCTGGCTCATGTCGAGTCAAAGTCTTACCTACACTACAGTCATGCCGCCACTTTTGTTTTTGGAGTGAATGCATTAATTTTGGCGTATTGAACTGAAGTTCAATATCCAAGTCGAACTACACGCCACATAAACATTTGACACCAAAAGAGAAAAAAATAATTACCATGAGCTTTCGTTTGAGTTTGGTAAAGTGAACATAAAGCACGTGAGACAATTTTAAAGCACGTAAGACAAAAATGTAGTTTGTTACCGGCGGTGGGCAAAATAGCAATTAACGCCTTGAAAAAAAAAACGGATTCTTACTACACAGAGTAGTTAGAGCACGCAACAAAATAGTAAAAGAGAAGGGGCCTTGCAACTGATGATCTGTACCTACCGATGATCAGGCCAGAGAGAAGTAAAAGAAAAATTTACCTTGTTTATACTACCTTTTTTTTATTTTATTTAAAAAAAATTTACCTTTTTTATATTATTTTTTTATGATGCAACAAATAAACTATTTTCATCATTTCTAGTTTAGAGTCATTGCTGTGAATTACAGTAAATGAAGAAATTACGCCACAATGACATAGTTTCTACACCAACACCACAATTCATAGCGAGAAAGATCACCCAATAGATGTGAAGGAATAATAAGAAAATTATTAGATTAGATGCTAGTTTAAGCCTCGGTAACCGCAACAAAGTCGTTCCAAAGGGCCGGAGGAGATAGGCGCCATTTAGTATAGAATTAGGGAGAACGTGGAATCTATGCAAAAAGTGCATTGAAGCAGTAAATTGGGAAAAAAGTTCGAGAAACCCGATACAAGTTGAAGAAGAAAGTAATAGGTGCTTTAAAAAGAGGACATGAGTGAACAGAAAAAAGATGGTCCGTAACAAAAAAAAACATTAAATTTCAACAAAAAGAAGGTCTACGAACCTTTAGCTCGGGACCTCACATATTCCTCCTGAGAGCACTAATTTCCCATGAAAAGGAATAATAAGAAAAAATGAAAACAAAAATATTGAAGAAAGAACACTTTAATTCACCTCCTCAAACTTGGTAGTTTCTTCGCACGACACAGAAAAGCCTTCACGCACTGCAGCCCAGAGATGCGAGTGTAAAAGTTGACTTTGGCGAGCAATGAGTGAGAGGAAAGATTTTTGAACAAACATCAACAAAGTACGATAGAAAAAATCGTTGAGATTCTCACATTAGCTGCCTCGAGCTAGTAAAGCCGATTAAATCATGCCGTTATTTTGTTTGTAATGCATGATCCTCCGCAGATAATTGCGGATTCACACACTCACGGCAGCAGCAAACAGGTAGACGCACACAAAGACATGACTGCAGCAAATGTACGGGCATCCACACAGCAGCTGCAAACAGGAAAACGCACACGCAGCTGCAGCAAACAGGCAGACACACGACTGCAGCAAACGTGCAGACACACACTCACGGCTGCGCAAACAACCCGACTCACGCACGGGAAAAAACACTCCACCGCGGCGACAGTCGAAAGGAAGAGGAACAGAACGACCTGCACGGCAATACATCAGAGCTGCGGCCTGCTGCTGGACACGCTTGCGGGCGCTGAGGTCAGGTGGTGAGTGAGAGACAATACCTTGAGTGTCTCTCCAGCTTCCCTATTTGAGGCCATTAATCTGCTAAATTCTAATGCTTGCAAGTTTATGTCGTATTGCATTGGCTGATGGATGTGAGGAAATAAATGATGTGGTGGTAGTTTTCATGGTTTGAAGCTGCTGTAAGTTGTTGCTGTCGTGGATTTGAAGCCGAACGATAAAAAAGGCTTGTTATTCTGATACAAATCGCGAGATGCTCCCAATTCATCTTTTATCAAACTGCGTCGTGTATTTACCATGGATGAACTCAAAATTTCCACTGAAAGTGTTACAAGGAACCGCGCATCACATCATGTCTCCAAGCACTGACCTCCTCTAATAATTATTGATGCGGGACAAAACTAGATTTTTTCGAACGCTGCGCTGTTTACGCCTCCGTACAAGTTGCCAATAATTTCATGTTCATTAGATTATATTAGATTAGATTAGATTAGATTAGATGTTAGTTTAAGCCTCCCTAACCGCTAAAAAAAGTGTTCCGATGAGAGGAAGAAGGAAAGCACCATTTAGTATTTAGATAAGGGAACGAGGAATCTTTGCAGAAGGACATAGAAACAGTAAGTTAAGAAAGAAGTTGATGAAACAAGCTATTAGTTGAAGAAGAAAGTAGTAGGTGCTGAAAAACAGGACAGCAGTGAACCGAAAAATGGTGGTCCTTAACATAACGAAAACATTTCATTTCAACAAAAAGAAGGCCTAACTCTCTGCTCTTAGTCTCACGCATTTTTCCCCTGGGAGCGCTAATTCCCATAGATACAACAGTTGTATCCCCTTGAAGGGCCTTCATGCATCAGTTTCTTCAATTTTGAGTACTAATCGACTTGCAAGATGTAAGTTATGAATCGTGAACCGTTTGTAAAATCGCTAATCAATCGTTAGTTTAATTGAATAGTAATTTAATGTCTAGAGAATAGTGCAGTGAGTTGCTATACATGAGAGCCATGCAAGGCTTATTTGAAGCCATGTAGTGCGTGTGAGTGTGTTTGTCCGCCTGTTTGCTGCAGCCGTGTGTGTCCGCCTGTTTGCTGCAGCCGTGTGTGTCCGCCTGTTTGCTGCAGCCGTGTGTGTCCGCCTGTTTGTTGCAGCCGTGTGTGTCCGCCTGTTTGCTGCAGCCGTGTGTGTCCGCCTGTTTGCTGCAGCCGTGTGTGCCCGCCTGTTTGCTGCAGCCGTGTGTGCCCGCCTGTTTGCTGCAGCCGTGTGTGCCCGCCTGTTTGTTGCAGCCGTGTGTGTCCGCCTGTTTGCTGCAGCCGTGTGTGTCCGCCTGTTTGCTGCAGCCGTGTGTGTCCGCCTGTTTGCTGCAGCCGTGTGTGTCCGCCTGTTTGCTGCAGCCGTGTGTGTCCGCCTGTTTGCTGCAGCCGTGTTTGTCCGCCTGTTTGCTGCAGCCGTGTGTGCCCGCCTGTTTGCTGCAGCGGTGTGTGTCCGCCTGTTTGTTGCAGCCGTGTGTGTCCGCCTGTTTGCTGCAGCCGTGTGTGTCCGCCTGTTTGCTGCAGCCGTGTGTGTCCGCCTGTTTGCTGCAGCCGTGTGTGTCCGCCTGTTTGCTGCAGCCGTGTGTGTCCGCCCGTTTGCTGCAGCCGTGTGTGTCCGCCTGTTTGCTGCAGCCGTGTGTGTCCGCCTGTTTGCTGCAGCCGTGTTTGTCCGCCTGTTTGCTGCAGCCGTGTGTGTCCGCCTGTTTGCTGCAGCCGTGTTTGTCCGCCTGTTTGCTGCAGCCGTGTGTGTCCGCCTGTTTGCTGCAGCCGTGTTTGTCCGCCTGTTTGCTGCAGCCGTGTGTGCCCGCCTGTATGCTGCAGCCGTGTGTGCCCGCCTGTATGCTGCAGCCGTGTGTGTCCGCCTGTTTGTTGCAGCCGTGTGTGTCCGCCTGTTTGTTGCAGCCGTGTGTCCGCAATTTTCTACAAAGGCTCAAGCGTTAAAAAATCACGGTTTGGTTTTAATTGCCTTTACAAGCTCGAGGTAACTATAGTACGTGAAAGAATATTGACGCATTTCTCTGTATACTTTCCGGAGTACTTTATTGATGTTTGTTTATAATGTTCACTGTTCTACTGAATAGTAATTTAACGTCAGTTAAATTTAGGTTTAAAACGTTGATTACGTAATAGTACATATGTATACACCTCGGTCTATACTCATTTAAGTATCGGCATAAATTCGTCGCATTTTGTTTTTTTCAACACTTTTTTCTAAGTGGATTTCAACGTGCTAGCTAGGTAAACTATTATCGCACAATTTAATTTTTCGCACATTTCATTTTTTTGAACAGTGAAGTCGATTTTTCAATTCTCCTACTTCCAACACAACCTAAACAAACGCGTAGCAACCGCGTAAACTTAGTCATCGTGTTTCGTCGTTTTCAGTATTCAATATTGATTATTTCAAACATTAAATAGATCGTCCCATCATTTTGTCTTGATTAAGTATCTATAAAACTCGATTTTGGGGACACCGGCGGATCACAGAACCAGAAAATTCCTTCGCTGACCATCGGTGGGTCACGCCTTTGTTTTTTAGAGGCAAAACTATTGTGCCTCTATTTTCATAAATTACAAAGATCGAACATATTTTATGGTGGTGTGCGTATGCTCATTGAATGAAATTAGAATACATAACAACATGAACATAGGAGTTATCTTCATGTTGGCGTTCCATATAGATTTTTAACAAATCTGCCTCGCACGAGTTACCTCGTCCGACTGAACAATGCCTAAATTTGCTTCTATAAAATTTTATAGATTAAGTGTTTCGTTATTCAACTGTATCGTATTATTTTATGTTCAACAATATGCGTATGATGTTCCAACATTAAAAAAGTTTGGATTGGATATTATTTTAAGCCTCCCTGACCGCAACAAAGGCGTCCCAAAGAGAGGAAGGAGGAAGGCATCATTAGTTTGGAGTTAAGGGGACGCGGATACCATGGGCGAGGGTCAGAGAAACAGCAAGTTGAGGAAGGAGTTCGTAAAACAAAATTTAAATTGAAGAAATAGTAGGTGTTTAAAAACAGGTTAGCAGTGAACTGAAAATAGATAGTCCATAACAAAACACTATTCTATTTTAACAAATGAAAGACCGACCAAACCTATAGCTCCAGACCTCACATAAACACCCTGTGAGCGCTGATTCCATTAGATACAATAGTTGTATTACACTGAAGGAAAAAAACATGGCTAAATATCGCAGAGAAACTAAACGTGTTTGAGCTGCATGCAGAAAGACGCCTGGTTTTTTAGTAGGGAATCATTTGAAAGAATTTTATGTAAAGTAATAGTCATTGTCACGAGTATTGTAACATCGACCATTTGGAATGAAGTCATATTAATTTATTATCAAACATGAATTCGTCATCAAAAACTGACATAGTTAAGAGTGTAGACATTCTTTGCTTGGCAGCGTGAAAAATTACTCGCGTCATTGATATGTTTTACGTTTGAAATTCAGTGGTGAGTGACCCCTTCCTATAGCTAAAACCATAGTAATTTTAAATAAATCAGTAAGCTTTCAAGGTAATTTGCAATGTTCATATACCTTGTCACGCAAATAACAGCAAACATCGACTTGTGGAAATTTCCTTGGAGCCTTCATAAATTTCTGGATCACCCAGTTTCCGTCCCGCTGGCAACACCGCGCCTCCCCACAGGCCACAGCTTTCACCCGTACGGAGGCGGCGGCCGAGAGCGAAAGTTGGGCATGCGCAAGTCAGCGTCTCGAGTACACGTGCTCTCGTATGCAGGCAGTAGGGGTCCTAATCGTTCAGCCTGAGCTAAGTTTCCACATTCTTCAATGCAAAGCAAAATGTATCAAGAAGAAATGGGGGCTTCTCAACGTGGGGAGTAACTAAAATGTGCTCTTTGACTTGGATTTTCCTACTATTAGATTTCACGTCTGTGCCGTCTAAGCTGGTAAACAGCGCTCAGAAGTTTGCTTTCTCTGCGTAACTTGATACAAGTGGTTGTGTTTAACTTTGACCGCTCCGCTTCTAAACAAACACTGACTTGTGCATTAGCGGGAGTTACGTTTCTTACCTTGACGTTTTACAAAGTAAACTACAGGAAATTTTTGCAATGGAAGTAAAATGAGAAAATTGTATTTCATGATTGTAAAATATACCGCACATTGAAGCTGTGATTAAAATTGTATATTAATGCAGCTGCTTTATTTGACGGCATTGTTAGAGGCCTTCGATCAGCTTCATATTATGGACACTAATGGCTTCATGATAAGCACATCATAATAAAAACAAAAACTAACTATAACGTATTGAAGGACGTGTCATTAGGACCGATATTACGTCAGATGATACTATTACGAATAATAAATTCAAGTTTTTATTTTAAACCACCAAGCGTTTGAAGTACTCAGCGTTAAATTATCCTCCCCGTTTAGAGTTCTTCTCAATTGTTGCACTCCTCATTTAGAGTACTTTTTATTCTCATTTAGAGTGCTCCTCCTTTAGAGTGACTCCTATATAGTACCTCTCAATTAAAGAACTTCTCAATTAGAGTATTCTGTATTCAAAGTTCTCGAGTAGAGTTCCCCTCATCCAGATTTCTTAATTAGAGAGGCACTAATTTGGAGTTCTTAATAAGAATGCATCTAGCTTAGAGCGTTTTTTTACAAAACTCCTCATTTAAAGTTTCCCTCATCCAGAGTACCACTCATTTCATTTACAGTACTTCTCATTAGAAGATCTCAGAGTACCCTCGGTATGAAGTTTGCTCTTAGGAAAATCATCAATAACAACTTCATTCAGATCAACTTTCGTTTACCGCAACCTATTTAGTGAATCCTAGAGTATTTACCGTATACTTCATTCACTCATTAAAATACACTGAGTGACCCATTGATTTAGAAAATTATTCATCAAGAGTAACATCCATTCAGGACACGATTCATACAAAATATTCATTCAGAGCACGATACATCCAGAATATCACTTATTAAAGGGATGTTACATCCAGAGTACTACCCATTGTGGGCACGATTCATCAAAATAACTCATCCATTCAGAGCGCGATTCATTTAAAGTACAATACATTCTAGGCACGATTCATCAAAATAACTCATCCATTCAGAGCGCGATTCATTTAAAGTACAATACATTCTAGGCACGATTCATCAAAATAACTCATCCATTCAGAGCGCGATTCATTTAAAGTACAATACATTCTAGGCACGATTCATCAAAATAACTCATCCATTCAGAGCGCGATTCATCAAGTACAATACATTCTAGACACAATTCATCAAAATAACTCATCCATTCAGAGCGCGATTCATCAAGTACAATACATTCTAGACACAATTCATCAAAATAACTCATCCATTGTGGGCACGTACCGTCAATAGATCTCAACCATTTAGAACACAATACATCCTGAGTACCGCTCATTGTGGGCTCGAATCATCAATACATCGAGGGTACCCATTGGCTTAGAGCACACGACTGAGTTTTTGCCAGAGGCGCTTTGATTTTTTACTGCCTCCTTTCTACCACATTCCGCCTGCATGACGCTCGTCAGAGAAACTGGACTCTGCATTGTAAACAATTCCTCTTGCTGCACCTGCACGCCGCCAGCACTTGTTTTCCTTACTTACAACTATTTCAATAATGATAACATTATTCATAATAATAAAATAACAAATTTGAGTTACGTTTCCACAAATTTTTTTAATTATCGTTAAGTTCCTAAGCCTTTCAGACTGGAACTTATACTCATAAAAACTTTAGTTTTTTGGATGTTCGTATGGGGCAATGATGCAGTGTCTACCAACTCGAAAAACTGTTGTGGCGCCAGAATTTGAAATACAAAAAAATTTAAAAATTTTAAACAATTTTTTAAAAGTTGTTTGACACTGGTTCTACGACTATAAAGTAAATTGGGATTTTTTAGTTGGATTTCAACGTTTTAAGGTAAGTTCTAACACAAGGAAACGCATGTTTATTATTATTATATAAGAAAGTTTTAGCCTCCCTTAACCACGACAAAGATGTTCCAAGAGAGGAAAGAGGAAGGCACCATTTAGTATGGAGTTGAGGGAACGCGGAATCTATGCACAAGGTGCACAGAAACAGTAAGCTAGGAAAGAAGTTCATGAAACAAGAAAAAAGTTGAAGAAGAAAGTAGTAGGTGCTGAAAAACAGGACAGCAGTGAACCGAAAAAAGATGGTCCGTAACAAAACAAAAACCTATTTTATTACAACAAAAAGGAAGCCTACCTAACCGTTAGCTCGGGCCCTCACATGGTTCCCCTGGGAGCGCTAATTCCCATAGATACAATAGTTGTATCCCCCTGAGGGGAAGAAGTTCATGAAACAAGAAAAAGTTGAAGAAGAAAGTAGTAGGTGCTGAAAAACAGGACAGCAGTGAACCGAAAAAAGATGGTCCGTAACGAAACAAAAACCTATTATTATATTACAACAAAAAGGAAGCCTACCTAACCTTTAGCTCGGGCCCTCACAGGGTTCCCCTGGGAGCGCTAATTCCCATAGATACAATAGTTGTATCCCCTGAGGGGGAGGATTTAAAGAAACTTGCGCGTAAAAATGATGCAAAAACGAGAAAAGGAAATATTGGACTGGTCACAGCTGACTTCTGTGAAAGGATTAAGATCTGCTTCTACAAGAATGGATGCTATTTGGAAGCTGAAATTTTAGCTCAAAAATATTGATGAAAATAATGAAATTGTCCTATAAATTATATTTTTCGATTTATTTTGGTAGTATAGAACGATGTTCCTTTAAATATACCAATCAAAATGTAGCCAATGTTGATTTGTAGGAATATTCAAACTTACAAACTACTTTAGAAACATCCTCTATTATAGCAGTAATGCAACGTCGATCTGAGTCAAAGAGCATGACAGCCTTTATCCTTTGATGAGAGTGCTCGTAAATTATTGCAATACTTGGAGAAAGTACTGGACCAAATCAAAAGCAAGCTGCTGCAGCTCTCTCAAGATGCAACTTCTATAGAGTACGAGCAACTTTTTCAAGCGCCATTAGATACGTACATTTTGCTTCAAAATAATCGTTCATCACTAATAAAAACGCCCTTTTAGATTTTCAATATCATTACACGAAGAAAGTTCATTGGAATATACATAGGTCCGCAGTGTTTCAATTATCGAGAGACCGAAGGAAGTTTAAGAAAATTTCGAGTACCAAGTTTTTCAAACGTCGGGTTACGTAAGAGGTTGCAGGATTTGTAGAAAAAAATTGAGGGCAAAAGGGATCCAATAATTAAAATCAATCTATATAGTAGATTGATTGAGATGCACCCGAGTTCATAGCGCTCGTCATAGCCGTGTGGTTTAAGGACCTGCCCTTCCGTGAAAGAATCGAGGGTTCGAATCACGGCTCTGGGTTGCGATTTTCTCTGTTGGGTATAGAGGTATAGAGGAAAATTTATTGCAAAAACCCCACTCTACCCAGGTGTCTAAAATGCCCGGTAGAAAGGGCACAGTCACTCGGCAGACCCAGTAAAAATGGCGGAGTTAGGCGGCAGACCCAGTAGAGAGGGCGCAGTCGGGCGGGGGACTCAGTACGAGAGGGCGCAGTCAGGCGGCAGGCCTAGTAGAACAGGCACAGTCAGGCGGCAGGCCCCTTAGAAAGGGCGCAGTCAGGTGGCAGGCCCAGTAGAAAGGGCGCAGTCAGGCGGCAGGCCCATTAGAAAGGGCGCAGTCAGGCGACAGACCCAGTAGAAAGGGCGCAGTCAGGCGACAGACCCAGTAGAGAGGGCGCAGTCAAACCACTCAGCTCAGGCCAGCCCAGTACAGAGAGCAAAAAAAGAGCAGAGAGGGACCAGTGAGGACACCAGTCCGGGCCCTGGTTCGTCAGGAAGAACCTCTGCTGCAGCCGCTACTTCCGCTCAGTCCTGTGGCGAGGTGCTTTCTCCTGCGCTGTACTGCCCTGTGCTGCGCTGTACTGCTTTGTGCTGCGCTGTGCTGCTCTGTGCTGCGCTATACTGCGCTGTAATACTCTGTGCTTCACTTACTGAGCTGTGCCACGCTATACTGCGCTGTAATGCGCTGTGCTGCGCTGTGCTGCTCTGCACTACGCTGTGCCGCTTTGTGCTGCGCTATACTGCGCTGTACTGCTTTGTGCTGCGCTGTACTGCTTTGTTCTGCGCTATACTGCGCTGTACTACTTTGTGCTGCGCTGTACTGCGCTGTGCTGCTCTGTGCTGCGCTGTACTGCGCAGTACGGTGGCAGTCAGGTGGCAGGCCCAGTAGAAAGGGCGCAGTCAGGTGGCAGGCCCAGTAGAAAGGGCGCAGTCAGGCGGCAGGCCCATTAGAAAGGGCGCAGTCAGGCTGCAGACCAAGTAGAGTGGGCGCAGTCAGGCGACAGACCCAGTAGAAAGGGTGCAGTCAGGCGACAGTCCCAGTAGAAAGGGCGCAGTCAGGCGACAGACCCAGTAGAGAGGGCGCAGTCAAACCACTCAGCTCAGGCCAGCCCAGTACAGAGAGCAAAAAAAGAGCAGAGAGGGACCAGTGAGGGCACCAGTCCGGGCCCGGGTTCGTCAGGAAGAACCTCTGCTGCAGCCGCTACTTCCGCTCAGTCCTGTGGCGAGGTGCTTTCTCCTGCGCTGTACTGCCCTGTGCTGCGCTGTACTGCTTTGTGCTGCGCTGTGCTGCTCTGTGCTGCGCTATACTGCGCTGTAATACTCTGTGCTTCACTTACTGAGCTGTGCCACGCTATACTGCGCTGTAATGCGCTGTGCTGCGCTGTGCTGCTCTGCACTACGCTGTGCCGCTTTGTGCTGCGCTATACTGCGCTGTACTGCTTTGTGCTGCGCTGTACTGCTTTGTTCTGCGCTATAATGCGCTGTACTACTTTGTGCTGCGCTGTACTGCGCTGTGCTGCTCTGTGCTGCGCTGTACTGCGCTGGACTGCGCTATACTGCTTTGTACTGTGCTGTATTGCGCTGTACTGCCCTGTGCTGCGCTGTGCTGGGCTGTACTACACTGCATTGCACTGCACTTTATTATACTGGCCGCTAAATATTAGAATAAATAAGGTGAATGGTTCGTAATTGCTAAGTTCAAGTTTGGGTTACTTGGGCGAGTATATCATAAGAAAATATTGCAATACAGAGCACGCGAAATTCACAGCATGAGAGATAACTCTAGCCTTCAATACTTGTTCTGCTTCATAACAGCGTACCGACCTGTGGGGATAATCACTGCGTAACTCATGGGGTTTGTAATCTGTGGATTCCGGATTGTGTTTATTTATTGGTTGTGTTTTATTCTCCAATAAACTGAACAGTAAGCGTTTATCAAACGAAGAAGATAAGGTTTGTTATAAAGAGCATCATACATTTTTATTCTACAATTGCAGATCAGTAAGCAGCCGATCAAATGAGGTCCAAGGTTAACTATTCAGCAACTGCTGGGAAGTCCCTAAATTGTCAGGGATTTTCTAAGTTTCCTGACGACTGATTTGAAAAGCACCAGGGTAAAAAAATTTGAATTCGAAGAAAATGAATTTTCGGGGGCGAACGAATAGGCAAAACGAATGCTTTCCAGGTTCTTCACTTCATTTTCCATCTTTCTGCAAGAAAATTTTGTAGTATCTTAATTTTTCTCATGAGGTTAGATTCGGTTGCATCGCAGCGAGATGAGGTGCAAATACATCAAACTTCTTGTTCTAAATCCTGGTTCTCATCATGATTTCCAACGAAAATAAAACGCTACACAATGCATATGAAATTTTCCGTTTTTCTCTTTTCATTTAAAAACAGCAAGCCTTGGGAATGCGGTGCTTGAAATCCACTAGTTACGTCAAGATTCAAAACTGCAGATTATTTCCGTTGCTGAGTGAGGACTTCTTGGGCAAAGTTTAAATCACTAGGATGAAACTTCAGCTCTATGATAGCATTCAAACTCGACGACATTACTAACCAGTCGTATATCTTGTCCACCGTCATGCCCATCAGTGACTATATGAAAAAATCATTTAGAAAAGACAGAATATATGACTGTAAAAGGTTGTAAGTTTAATTTAGAATTCCTTCGATGCTTTGAGATTAAGTTATGGATTAGTTTATACCTCCCTAAGCAATAACGGGTGTTCCAACAGAGGAAGGAGTGTGACCCTATTTAGCACGGAATTAAAAAAAACGGAATCTATGCATAAGATGTGGCCCCACATCTTCCATGCCTGCGAATAGAAATAGCAAGATTGAAAGAAGTTAATGAAACAAGATAAAATTTGGAAAGGTCATAATAAGTCTGAAAAATAGACGATAGTGAAGCACAAAAAAAATTCCGTAACGAAACAAAAACCTATTTACTTAACACTTTGACTACGGTAACTAAATATTAAGTTCAGCGCCGAACACAAATTTAAAGTCAATTGGAATAAACTTTTTTTAAAACACCAAACATGAACTGGATCGTGCCTTCATTCAGCTTTGATTAAGTATTTATGAAAATTGAGTTTGCGACTACTGGTCGGTCAGCAGCATTATGAAAATAACCTCCGTGTAACACCGGTGGCGCACGTCGCAGTCATAGTGTTAAAAAAATGCTAACCTAATTTTCAGCCGGTTATCTTACATCTTCGTAATGAGACTATACTAGACTATACTAGATTTAAGAGTCCATGCAGACTGAATTTGATGGCCTCTCACAGCACCTTGTCCCAGCGCTCGCAGCATGACTTGGAGCCCAAAACTCGGTCCCTGTACCCAAGGTCCGGATGGGCCTCATCAAAACAATCCGGGCCGGAAAAACTGGCCCTAGTCCACTTTCAACCGAGAAACTACAGTCCGAGCTCTGCTAAAAACTGAGAAAGCGTCGGGCACGGAGGGAGCTCGCCAGGCATAGGTGCGGCCTAACAGGAAGCACGCCTGATATAGAGCGATTTCTCCTCACTGTCGAAAATAAAATGAAAAACTTATCCGACTCTCCAAAGTCATGGCGTAGCGTTTTCCCTTGCCTACGTTTGAGGCCGTTGCGAAGAATCCACGAAATGACTTGTCCGATGTGGAGTTGCAGCGAAAGTGAAGGAGGTTGAGTGGTGAAGGCCGTGCAAGTGTGATGACCAGAACGGTCGTTTGTTGAGACGGGCACTTCGCAACATGCTAGCACACATGCCATGTTGCATAGTCGTCCGTGATGCTCATGTAGTATATGCATCAAGTCTTTTTGGCATGATCTCACAGAGAGAGAGAGAGAGAGTTGATTTTATTCGGTATTTTTTCTTCCAAGGTATGTGAGCAAAATTAAGAATGGATAGTTTTTAGATCTGCGTAGATTTCTGCTGCCTATTATCGGTGCACTCAAAGCAAGACGTTAATAAAAGGGCAAATCACATTAAAATTGGTTCAAACGGCTTTTGAAACCCTTACATAGGCAAATTAAATTATTCACGGTGTAAGAAAACTCGGTAAGAAAAACAAAAGTAACTCGCTTTATAGTATCAAGCCCGCATCGGATTTTGGCAGCAAGCACTTCAGGTGGGACGTAGGTGGGTGTTGGTTATAGAGACTATAGTCGACAAGGTCAGGTTTAATTCAGTAGCAGGAAAACCGGGAGTAATAAAACAGTCCGGCGGCTATAAAATCATCTCTTTACCGTAAAAGTGGAGTTCAAAATCCATTTTCATAAACATCTTCAACATATTTAATTCCTTCTGAAATTGGTGCCCTGATGTGTTCTGCGAAATTCATTGTCGAATGGCAGTCCCTTCCTCGTTGTGGTGTCGGTAACTACATGATGCTGGTGCCAGTTTAATGATGGTGGTTGTGATAATGGCAATATGAGTAGAAAATTCTGACGTTGAAAGGTTAAGACAGATTAAGTTCTTGGGTAAAGAGTTGGCCGCCTAACGTTGTCTTCGACCCGGAAAAAGTGATATGCAGACAATTATTTACGGGAAGAACTGGAGTTTTTTTGCAAGAAACAGCATCGGTACTCGGTAAAAGTAGATAATTCCTTGCCCAAATTCAGAACATCGAGAGAGCAAATCCATCGCTATACTATTATACGTTTAAATTTTCTGTAAAAAAGAAAACCTCATCTGAGTCACCTCATTTCTAAACAACAACAACAATCATTCAAAGCAAAAGGAATAACGATACTATGCACAATATGGAATGGTTTCACTTGGGCTTGAAGATAATATTTAGGCTTGAAGATAATATTTAGGCTTGAAGATAATATTTAGGCTCGAAGATAATATTTAGGCTCGAAGATAATATTTAGGCTTGAAGATAATATTTAGGCTCGAAGATAATATTTAGGCTCGAAGATAATATTTAATACTCCACAGCTGTTCCGAAATATTTGTGCCCAGCGATTTTCTGTCTCTCCTAAAATAGGGAGTATTTTCAAAATAGCTATATATTATTTTCCCTCATGATTTATTGTTATAACTCATACTGTTAAGCGCATCATCAAATGTTTTTTTCCGCACACTTTGACGCCTTCTTCTGGTCGCCAAGAAGATTCATTTCAAAACCACTCGCAAATTGTTCAGACATAAATGCTTTGAAACAGCGGAAGTGGCACATACATATTTGTAGAATGAATTTTGCAAACACAGAATTTGTTCTGTATTAGTGCACAAAATGATTAATGAAAATTTAATTACTTGTAGAATGAAATTTGCAAATACAGAATTTGTTCTGTATTAGTGCACAGAATGATGAATGAAAATTTACTTATTTGTAAAATGAATTTTGCATATACAGAATTTGTTCTGTGTTAGTGCACAGAATGATGAATGAAAATTTACTTACGTGTAGAATGAATTTTGCAAATACAGAATTTGTTCTTTATTGATTCACAGAATTACAAAGGAAAATTTTTCGTAAACTCTACACAGAAGCATTGAATGTTTAGATTATTAGATTATTAGTAAGTTATTATCAGTAAGCCTGCCTATCCGCAACAAATGCGATCCAAAGAGAAGAAGGAAGAAGGCACCAACTAGTATGGAGTTAAGGGAACGTGAAATCTATGCACAAAAGGCATAGAAACAGTAAGATGAGAAAGAAGTTCACGAAACAAGATCTAAGTTGAAGAAGAAAGTAGTAGGAGCTGAAAAACAGGACAACAGTGAACCGAAAAAACATGGTTCGTAAAAAACAGAAACCTTCTATTTTAACAAAAAGAAGACCTACCTAACTCTCAGCTCGGGCCGTCACATAGTCCCCCTGGGAGCGCTAATGCCCATAGATTAGATTAGATTAGATTATAAGTTAGTTTAAGCCTCCCTAACCGCTACAAAAATAGAGCGTATCGAAGAGAGGAAGGAGGAAGGCACCATTTAGTATGGAGATAAGAGAATGAGGAATCTATGCAGAAAGGGCATAGAAACAGTAAGATGAGAAAGAAGTTCATGAAACAAGATAAAAGTTGAAGAAGGAAGTCAGAGGTGCTGAAAAACAGGACAGTAGTGAACCGAAAAAAGGTGGTCCTTAACATAACAAAAAACATTTTATTTCAACAAAAAGAAGGCCTACCTAACTCTCAGCTCGGGCCCTCACATTTTTCCCCTGGGAGCGCTAATTCCCATAGATACAATAGTTGTATCCCCCTGAGGGGTAATGCCCATAGATACAATAGTTGTTTCCCCCTGAGGGGTGTGTTGAATGTTCATTGCAATCAATAAGCATTTATGTATTAAAAGATAACCAAGACCACATATTAACTCTTATGAGCAACGCATATTAAATGGACAATGTTGGTTTGATGTGATCGCATTAATTTTTCCTAGCATAAACTATGCGCCAGTAATAATGTAATTTCTCAGAATTCTCAAAATTTGTCGCTTAAGGGTCGAGTTTATTTTTTAGATGTGTTATGTTCTCAAATAAACTGAACAACAACCCTCTATTAAACGAGGAAAATTAGAATAGATGTTAGTTCACGCCACCCTAAACGCAACAAAGGTGTTCCAAAGTGAGGAAGAAGGAAGGCACCATTTAGTATAGAGTTGAGGGAACGCGGAATCCATGCACGAGGGGCATAGAAACTGTAAACTGAGAAAGAAGTTTGAGAAACAAGATAAAAGTTGAAGAAGAAGTAGTAGGTACTGAAAAAGAGGACAGCAGTGAACTGAAAAAGATGGTCTGTAGCAAAAAAAAGACCTATTCTATTTCACAAAAGGATGGCCTACCTAACCTTTTGCTTGCGACCTCACATTTCCCCCCAGGGAGCGTATACATAGACAATACTCTAAGTTTTGGTTCCCCATACAAGATCTGCATTGGCTTTTTTTAGCTAGAGGAAAATGGGTCTAGCCAGTTAATCGAACGCAGCTAAAATGGAGCATGACAAGCACAAACCAGGTAAGCAGTTTGTTTTACTCGCGAGCTCTTACGAATTTGATAGTTTTTGTGCTAGATAATTGAAATGAGAGTCCTCTAAGTAGGTAACAAAGAATTTAAACCAAAACCGATTTAAACCATTTCAACACATTAAGAATTGCAGTTATCAGTACAATTCGAGTTCATGTCTGCAGTTACGTAAAATTTCGCATTCTTCGTTCATAGCATTTTAAGTTGGGTACGTAATAAAACATTTCTCACTGATTCATCTTATTATTGTTCAAAGATCCAAACAAATATCCGAACATCTGGTTATGCTTAATTGTACCTTCGTCATTTCTTCATTCACGCTCTTGCAGTTGGCATTCTCCACGTCCTCCTTTAGTCAATTTTCTTCATCACTTTCCCTCAGTTTACCTCTAGGTCATTCACCGCGTGAGCAGCATTATATTTTACATTCGTCATCCTATGACCGCTTGGAACTTCTGAAGGGCACAATGCATATTACTAATTCTTCATTAATCGTTGCGAGTCCTCATTCAATTTTTAAAAATTTGATCAACCGTTCGATTACACTGCAAATATTTGGAACAGCGTAAGAACGAGATTCAGTGAATCTGAATTTTTCTGAAATTCAGTGCTTCCGAATATTTTATCGGAGTTCATCCAGTACAGTTTCCAGAGCCACTTGGAGACTCAAGATGGACTGGTTGTGCTCCGCTACGACAATTTCGAGAACTCGGTGCTGGTCTTGGAACATCACCAGGTTTTTAATTAGTTGCTTCACCACACAGGTTTGCTGCATGAGACCCCGCTGTAGCACCGCTATGAGGTCTACTAAGCGGCCGTGTTCTGCAGGAAGATTTGCAAACCAGTCTCCATTGACGCACTGGGTGGCTTACTTGATATCTTCCTGAGAGCTCAGGGAAGAATATTTGTCTTCGCTAGAGTTTGAGTTACAGTGCTGAGGTTGGTAATTTTTTTCAGTCGTCATCGTGTTCTGCTGGAACGTTCTCCAAAAGCAAAGGAAGAAGAGCCGTCGTTGCAAAATGGCACAGACTTTAATCCAAATTTGGAATCAGCCGGTGCCGGTCTAATGGCTTTCCATGTTTAGGTATTCTGAATACCAGCGCCTGCTTTGCAGCTTATAAGTATATTTGGTCGTCAACTTTAACTTGCAGTCGCAATGTGAGTTGTCAGTGTTATTAAATATTTGGTCTTCATTTTGTGAAGATGGCGTATTATTTCAAGCTCTTTAAGTGATCACTGCAAAGAAAAATTATTTCTAAAAAAATTATATATTAGTTTTAAAAAAATCGAATGAAAAGTACCATTATTAGCACAAATGTAGATAAATTATTGATATGATTAAAATAAACACATTTGAAACACGAGACTAAATGAATAATAATGCTCCGTGATAAAATATTTTTATACAGCTTAGGTATTTCTGAGGTTTTCTTTCGTCTTTTAACTTTGGCAAACACAACAGCGATTCAAAAGGCAAAGCGAAAATCAAACCTGCCTGGAGCTGAGCTATGGAGATGCAACCAGTCAATTGTCCCCCGCCCCAATTTTATTCACAATAAAAGAATTTCAGTTAATTTATGCATACGCATTTCCTGTTGTTTTATTTCTCGATTACTCTATCCCGAATAAATGTTTGAGATCAACTAAAAATGCTTGATGAGCGTATCAGTGATACAGGTTGAACTCTAGTCCATATCTGAAAGGTTAATGAGAGAAAGATCGTCGCAAACTTGCAGTGATCGAAAAATAACGCTCTCTGTTGAGAAAGCCACCGTGTATTTATTGATCTTTTTTCTCGGTTAGTCTGCATCGAATTTTTTTTCAGGAACGACTGGAGCTAGAGGTGCTGGATGAGCCTTTTTGTGCTACGAAGCTTGTCACTGCAAGGGTGCCAAAATATTTAAATTGCCTATTATCAAGGTGGACAGGTTTGTTTGGTTGGTGTCCCCACCTGAAGTACCAACATAGGAAAATGTCAACAGTTAGAGAAGCATGAATCACAGATATGCTCATTACACACTTTCAGCCGTTCAAGTAATCAGACTGTAATGCTTTGCACAATCACAAATTTAATTAAATAATTTACTTGCATTGTAGAAGTTTGAAGAATGCACACGTTTTTGACGCCGGGCAAGATAGATGGCTTATACTGCGCAATTACTATTTCTGAAAACAGTTTTCGAAACTAGCCTCGGGACGTCAGTGCAAGCGTGTGTTATGTGCGTGTACTGTGTCTGCAGCTCGTTAATCTTATACCTAAATAATACCCTACGGTGTGTTCATTTATTTGTTTGGTGTCCTCTTCTTCCGTCTCTTTGTCACGCTCATAAGGATGCTCAATGATCGTATCTGTGATACGAGTTTCACCAGTACACAAGTACAAAAATATTTTAATCACGGGTACTATTGGGATGGATATATTTGTTTGTCATCCACATCTGGACAATATATATATATATATATATATTAAGGAAATTATCGAATCCCGACGGGCCGTGTACACTATATAGTTACGAAAGACGTGTTAAGACTTGTGCAGTTTAGTTCAAATTCTAAAAATATTCTCACTGCTCAGGAAGAGTTCTGTCGAGAAAATTTTTTAAACGAAAGACGTGTGCTTTTATCTTAACATGTTAACTGCAATCGATTAAACTGAAGTCCAATATTCGATTCACATGTCATGTCAATTATAGTGAGCAATTTTGACAATAAAAAACATTAACTGGATCTTGCCCTCATTTCGCTCTGGTTAAGAATTTTTAAACCAGACAGATAGCTTTACGAAAGATTTACCGGTTTATAAACTCGATCAGCGATCGATTAGCAGCATTATGAAAATCCCCTCCGTAAACACCGGCGGCTCACATCTCGACCAGCATGTTGAATTCTATAAAGCAAGAAATTGTGCGTGGAGTTCCGATCTAAGCTGATTCTATGTCAAATATAAAGTGCTGTATCTTCGTAAGTCAAATAATTTTAAAGGATGCTTGCACACGCGCTTGCAAACCAACAGAGCTGGTATATTTCAGATTAGATTAGATGTTAGCTTCAGCCTCCCCATAACTGCAACAAAAGGGGTTCCAATGAGAAAAAGAAGGAAGGCATCATTTAGGGTGGAGTTGAGGGAACGCAGAATCTAGGCACAACGTGCACATATAGAGTGAGTTGAGAAAGAAGTTCATGAAGCAAGATAAAAATTGAAGAAGAAAGTAGAAGATGCTGAAAAAAGAGTAGTAATCCGAAAATGTGGGTTCGTAAGAAACAAAAACCCCATTTTATTTTAACTAACGGAAAGTCTACATAACCTTGAGCTCGGGCCCTCATATATTCCTCCTGGGAGCGCTTATTCCCATAGATACAACACAGTTGTATCTAACTGAGGTGGCCGGTATATTTCACTTCTCTTAGAATTTGTACCCTGATCTATTCTTTAAAGTTCACTGCGGAGTGTCAGTCCGTCCCTCATTCTGTTTAGGTTACAACCTGGTGCCAGTGTCAGTAAAATGATTGTGATGGTAATAACGGTACAGTGAACAAATAAACGTCACGTGGTGAACCGCAGCTCAAATTAGGAAAGTCGAATGCAAATCTTCAAACCAAACTGAAGAAATGCGATCTTGCGATCTCCATAATTTCAAGAGAGGTCGAAAAAACTAAAGCTTCGGGAACATCACACATAGATCTGAAACTCAAAACTCATGAGCGAGAGGATCGCTGCGGTCGGTGAGAGACGACAAGTTGGCATATTAGATCCATTTGGTACTCTGCTGCGCAAGGCAGGTACTCTTCGAGGCTTTAGTGCATGAGATAGCAATCTCATGAGCGCGCTTTACTGTACAATTTCCGGTATGCATTTAACGTAATTTCCAATCTCAGTTCTTCAGTCTGTGCGGCACGATGAGGTTCCCTCCCAGGTGCACGGAAAAAATTTCTAATTAAATTTTTCCATTCCGTCCAGTTTGACCTGGCCAGGTAGATATTCTGCTAGTTACTGTGTTAATATGAGTTCATCTTGAACACCACAGAGTTGACTCGAGTCTTGCAAGTACGCAGAAAACTTCAAATTGTTAATATACACAAAAGCTTAACCACTAAATACACTCGGAAAGTGTTTCAACAACACCAGAGAGCAGATCCGAGATACGAAAAATTGAAAAAAATAAATACCCAGACCGTGGAAAAGAAGAGTGGAGGTCAAGTGCTTAGAAGCACTTTCCTGGTTTAGGGAAAAAGAAGCAAGAACCAGGAGATAAGATTTCTTTAACTGAAAAACTACTTTTGGAAGAAATACTACTCAATGTGCAATAAAAAGCTTGCAGTGATACCACCGAAAACCGTCAATTCTTTATACCACTCTGAGGAGGACCTCCACTACCAAAAATCCCGGCAGCCCACGCAAAATTGAGCATTTGCATTTAGAAAAGCCCCAATTGCGCAGAAGACGGCGCCCGTAGATAACCCCGTGCAGCGAATGCTGGCACTGCAGTGCAGAACATCGAGACATTTTTCTCAAAGGTCACCTCTGGACGCTCTGACCCGACGCCAAGCGAGTCACAATAATTCTTTTCTTTTAAGAGCACGCCACAATCTTGTTCATAGTCGATCGAGCACAATTAACAGAGAGTCACCTTCCCACCTCAACTTTTTGCTGCGGGCAAGCCCTAAGTTTCTCAAAGTTTTCTGCTGAATGCCGACCTTATTTCACACCAAAATTCCTCCAGGGTCTGGGACTTTTTCATTCAAGTTTTGGTTTGTTAGCGTATTCTCCTGCATACTCCGCACATCTGTGTTTTCGTTTACTGCAGATTTTTGCGCTTATTTTCGAGTTTAATTAGTTCCAAACGCTGAGCTTAATTTCACACAAGCATTTGATCACGAGTTTTTGTCCGTTCAGTAATTATTGTGCCCCAACCATGCATGGTCACATGAGGCACCTGGCTGTTGTAAAGATGTCTCTGAAATGAGAGGAAGGAATCTAGACCAAAGTTAATCTAACGTTCAGGTAGCGTGAACTAAATAGTTAGCTAAGAGAGGAGCTACAGCTTGGTCCACATCAAGTGAAACTGAGTTATTTATCACGGAAAGATAAGCTCTTTGCCTCCTCTCTCTTACTCATAGAAAGGGATCTTAACAACTTTCTATTCAAAAGGACTAAAAACCCAGAATTGTGCAGTAAGAGTTGTATCTTAACACTAATCGATACATTCTTTTAAATCACGAAGCCAAGCGTTCACATTCGACAAAAACCTTCGCCCACTTTCGGCATGTCATTCAGAAAGATCAACGAGAAAATTTCATCAGGAACTGGACCATTTACATTACCAAATGACTCGGCACTTTTACTTCCCGAACCAAACATTGAGCCGAAATTTGCCCTTCCCTCCGGCAGAACGAAAGTTGGCCGGTCGAATACGTCTAAATTAAACAGCATCGTGACGGCCAGAAAAAACAGAGCCACATTAGGCATGGCGTCAAAATTAATTGTATTCAGGGATGAATCGATTCTTGTCTGGAGTTGGGCATGGTAAAAATGCGGGTAGATATTCTATTGTGTCACCACCAACGTACATCTAAAAACATTGGAAAAAATATAGCACAAGAAGTAATGCTGAGAGCGACAAGATCAGCTATGTGGGCCCAGTTCAGTGAGTGGACAAATTATATAATTATTGGAGGAAGGAAGCGCGGAATTTGAAACACGTAGAATTCACAGAGAAGAGACGTTTGATGAAGCTGATAAGTGGTGTGTTGAAATTGTGCTGAGTTGTGAGATTACTAAGCAGAAAAAAGGGAAGGGTCTGAGTGACCATTGAAATGCTTTTCCACTCATGAGTGCGGTCAGTGACTAATTGTGGGGCAGGAGAGGGTACTTGAAATTGTAAAGGTGGCCACACGATTAGATTGATGCAATGAATGAGAAATGAATGCTAAAATTATAGGTTCATTCCTTAACCCTTCACTGTTAAAAAGTTAAAAATCCCTCTTCAAGAAACAGGTTTAGGATATTTAATTTTTGTAGAATTTACGCGTTTGAGAGTGCTCCGTAAAATTTCCGAAAAAATTTCCGTAAAATTCCGAGTGGCCGTTCCGTCCTCAATCTGATGTCGGCGAAAAACTGATGCCGATGCCAGCGCCAGTCTAAGCTCGGTGATCATAATAATGGAAGAATGACCATAAAATCAAACCAATAAAGTTAACACGTTCTCCGAGTATTGGGTCACATGCGTCCCGTTCGGTAAATTACTTATTCCCGTACCCAGTGTGAATGAATGACCATTTACTATTTCGCAATCATTTTAACAAATAACTGCCATCATACAAGGTTAAATGTTATCGCGCAATCGCAGTTTCATATTTCTTAGGAAGGATAAAAATGTATTCAAGCAGTAAATCCAATTTACCAATTCTACTACCCACAACCTAACCAAAACAACCGCTAACAACCGCGTTAACGCAGGGAACGTGTTAATATACGAAGTGAATCAATAAGAAAATAACCAGTGAAGGTTTAATGAAAAGACAGAAGTCGGGGCTGATTTAATGAAAATATTCAAAATATTAACGACGTGTAGTGGAAAAGAGAAGAAACGCGAAACTGATGAAATGGTTCTACCACAGAAATGTTAGAGACCTGAATATGAGAGATAAAAATAGAATTATTGAAGAGCGCATAGAATATTTTGCATATGTGAGCTGCGCTGCACTGAATAAAAGAATCTAGCTCTGTGTGGACCACATGAATAGATGCATGGAGTGAGAGTGTCAAATGTATGGAGTGAGAGTGGCAGGTGTATGGAGTGAGAGTGGCAGATGTATGGAGTGAGAGTGGCAGATGTATGGAGTGAGAGTGTCAGATGTATGGAGTGAGAGTGTCAGATGTATGGAGTGAGAGTGGCAGATGTATGGAGTGAGAGTGTCAGATGTATGGAGTGAGAGTGGCAGATGTATGGAGTGAGAGTGGCAGATGTATGGAGTGAGAGTGTCAGATGTATGGAGTGAGAGTGGCAGATGTATGGAGTGAGAGTGTCAGATGTATGGAGTGAGAGTGTCAGATGTATGGAGTGAGAGTGTCAGATGTATGGAGTGAGAGTGGCAGATGTATGGAGTGAGAGTGGCAGATGTATGGAGTGAGAGTGGCAGATGTATGGAGTGAGAGTGGCAGATGTATGGAGTGAGAGTGGCAGATGTATGGAGTGAGAGTGTCAGATGTATGGAGTGAGAGTGGCAGATGTATGGAGTGAGAGTGTCAGATGTATGGAGTGAGAGTGTCAGATGTATGGAGTGAGAGTGGCAGATGTATGGAGTGAGAGTGTCAGATGTATGGAGTGAGAGTGGCAGATGTATGGAGTGAGAGTGGCAGATGTATGGAGTGAGAGTGGCAGATGTATGGAGTGAGAGTGTCAAATGTATGGAGTAAGAGTGTCAAATGTTTGGAGTGGGAGGAGCAGATGTATGGAGTGAGAGTGGCAGATGTATGGAGTGGGAGGAGCAGATGTATGGAGTGAGAGTGGCAGATGTATGGAGTGAGAGTGGCAGATGTATGGAGTGAGAGTGGCAGATGTATGGAGTGAGAGTGTCAAATGTATGGAGTGAGAGTGTCAGATGTATGGAGTGAGAGTGTCAGATGTATGGAGTGAGAGTGGCAGATGTATGGAGTGAGAGTGGCAGATGTATGGAGTGAGAGTGTCAAATGTATGGAGTGAGAGTGGCAGATGTATGGAGTGAGAGTGTCAGATGTTTGGAGTGAGAGTGGCAGATGTATGGAGTGAGAGTGGCAGATGTATGGAGTGAGAGTGGCAGATGTATGGAGTGAGAGTGGCAGATGTATGGAGTGAGAGTGTCAAATGTATGGAGTGAGAGTGTCAGATGTATGGAGTGAGAGTGGCAGATGTATGGAGTGAGAGTGGCAGATGTATGGAGTGAGAGTGTCAAATGTATGGAGTGAGAGTGGCAGATGTATGGAGTGAGAGTGGCAGATGTATGGAGTGAGAGTGGCAGATGTATGGAGTGAGAGTGTCAGATGTATGGAGTGAGAGTGTCAAATGTATGGAGTGAGAGTGTCAGATGTATGGAGTGAGAGTGTCAGATGTATGGAGTGAGAGTGGCAGATGTATGGAGTGAGAGTGGCAGATGTATGGAGTGAGAGTGTCAAATGTATGGAGTGAGAGTGGCAGATGTATGGAGTGAGAGTGTCAGATGTTTGGAGTGAGAGTGGCAGATGTATGGAGTGAGAGTGTCAAATGTATGGAGTGAGAGTGTCAGATGTATGGAGTGAGAGTGTCAGATGTATGGAGTGAGAGTGTCAGATGTATGGAGTGAGAGTGTCAGATGTATGGAGTGAGAGTGGCAGATGTATGGAGTGAGAGGAGCAGATGTATGGAGTGAGAGTGTCAAATGTATGGAGTGAGAGTGTCAAATGTATGGAGTGAGAGTGTCAAATGTATGGAGTGGGAGGAGCAGATGTATGGAGTGAGAGTGTCAAATGTATGGAGTGGGAGGAGCAGATGTATGGAGTGAGAGTGTCAAATGTATGGAGTGGGAGGAGCAGATGTATGGAGTGAGAGTGTCAAATGTATGGAGTGGGAGGAGCAGATGTATGGAGTGAGAGTGTCAAATGTATGGAGTGAGAGTGTCAAATGTATGGAGTGAGAGTGGCAGATGTATGGAGTGGGAGGAGCAGATGTATGGAGTGAGAGTGTCAAATGTATGGAGTGAGAGTGTCAAATGTATGGAGTGAGAGTGGCAGATGTATGGAGTGGGAGGAGCAGATGTATAGAGTGAGAGTGTCAAATGTTTGGAGTGAGAGTGTCAAATGTATGGAGTGAGAGTGGCAGATGTATGGAGTGAGAGTGTCAAATGTTTGGAGTGAGAGTGTCAAATGTATGGAGTGAGAGTGGCAGATGTATGGAGTGGGAGTGTCAAATGTATGGAGTGAGAGTGGCAGATGTATGGAGTGGGAGTGTCAAATGTTTGGAGTGAGAGTGTCAAATGAATGGAGTGAGAGTGTCAAATGTATGGAGTGAGAGTGGCAGATGTATGGAGTGAGAGTGTCAAATGTATGGAGTGGGAGGAGCAGATGTATGGAGTGAGAGTGTCAAATGTATGGAGTGGGAGGAGCAGATGTATGGAGTGAGAGTGTCAAATGTATGGAGTGGGAGGAGCAGATGTATGGAGTGAGAGTGTCAAATGTATGGAGTGGGAGGAGCAGATGTATGGAGTGAGAGTGTCAAATGTATGGAGTGGGAGGAGCAGATGTATGGAGTGAGAGTGTCAAATGTATGGAGTGAGAGTGGCAGATGTATGGAGTGAGAGTGTCAAATGTATGGAGTGAGAGTGGCAGATGTATGGAGTGAGAGTGTCAAATGTATGTAGTGGGAGGAGCAGATGTATGGAGTGAGAGTGTCAAATGTATGGAGTGGGAGGAGCAGATGTATGGAGTGAGAGTGTCAAATGTATGGAGTGGGAGGAGCAGATGTATGGAGTGAAAGTTTCAAATGTATGGAGTGAGAGTGGCAGATATATGGAGTGAGAGTGTCAAATGTATGGAGTGGGAGGAGCAGATGTATGGAGTGAGAGTGTCAAATGTATGGAGTGGGAGGAGCAGATGTATGGAGTGAGAGTGTCAAATGTATGGAGTGGGAGGAGCAGATGTATGGAGTGAGAGTGTCAAATGTATGGAGTGGGAGGAGCAGATGTATGGAGTGAGAGTGTCAAATGTATGGAGTGAGAGTGGCAGATGTATGGAGTGAGAGTGTCAAATGTATGGAGTGAGAGTGTCAAATGTATGGAGTGAGAGTGTCAAATGTATGGAGTGAGAGTGTCAAATGTATGGAGTGGGAGGAGCAGATGTATGGAGTGAGAGTGGCAGATGTATGGAGTGAGAGTGTCAAATGTATGGAGTGAGAGTGTCAAATGTATGGAGTGAGAGTGGCAGATGTATGGAGTGAGAGTGTCAAATGTATGGAGTGGGAGTGTCAAATGTATGGAGTGAGAGTGTCAAATGTATGGAGTGAGAGTGTCAAAAGTATGGAGTGGGAGGAGCAGATGTATGGAGTGAGAGTGTCAAATGTATGGAGTGGGAGGAGCAGATGTATGGAGTGAGAGTGTCAAATGTATGGAGTGGGAGGAGCAGATGTATGGAGTGAGAGTGTCAAATGTATGGAGTGAGAGTGTCAAATGTATGGAGTGAGAGTGTCAAATGTATGGAGTGGGAGGAGCAGATGTATGGAGTGAGAGTGTCAAATGTATGGAGTGGGAGTGTCAAATGTATGGAGTGAGAGTGTCAAATGTATGGAGTGAGAGTGTCAAATGTATGGAGTGAGAGTGTCAAATGTATGGAGTGGGAGGAGCAGATGTATGGAGTGGGAGGAGCAGATGTATGGAGTGAGAGTGTCAAATGTATGGAGTGAGAGTGTCAAATGTATGGAGTGAGAGTGTCAAATGTATGGAGTGAGAGTGGCAGTTGTATGGAGTGAGAGTGTCAAATGTATGGAGTGGGAGTGTCAAATGTATGGAGTGAGAGTGTCAAATGTATGGAGTGAGAGTGTCAAATGTATGGAGTGAGAGTGTCAAATGTATGGAGTGAGAGTGTCAGATGTATGGAGTGAGAGTGTCAGATGTATGGAGTGAGAGTGGCAGATGTATGGAGTGAGAGGAGCAGATGTATGGAGTGAGAGTGTCAAATGTATGGAGTGAGAGTGTCAAATGTATGGAGTGAGAGTGTCAAATGTATGGAGTGGGAGGAGCAGATGTATGGAGTGAGAGTGTCAAATGTATGGAGTGGGAGGAGCAGATGTATGGAGTGAGAGTGTCAAGTGTATGGAGTGGGAGGAGCAGATGTATGGAGTGAGAGTGTCAAATGTATGGAGTGGGAGGAGCAGATGTATGGAGTGAGAGTGTCAAATGTATGGAGTGAGAGTGTCAAATGTATGGAGTGAGAGTGGCAGATGTATGGAGTGGGAGGAGCAGATGTATGGAGTGAGAGTGTCAAATGTATGGAGTGAGAGTGTCAAATGTATGGAGTGAGAGTGGCAGATGTATGGAGTGGGAGGAGCAGATGTATGGAGTGAGAGTGTCAAATGTATGGAGTGAGAGTGTCAAATGTATGGAGTGAGAGTGGCAGATGTATGGAGTGAGAGTGTCAAATGTTTGGAGTGAGAGTGTCAAATGTATGGAGTGAGAGTGGCAGATGTATGGAGTGGGAGTGTCAAATGTATGGAGTGAGAGTGGCAGATGTATGGAGTGGGAGTGTCAAATGTTTGGAGTGAGAGTGTCAAATGTATGGAGTGAGAGTGTCAAATGTATGGAGTGAGAGTGGCAGATGTATGGAGTGAGAGTGTCAAATGTATGGAGTGGGAGGAGCAGATGTATGGAGTGAGAGTGTCAAATGTATGGAGTGGGAGGAGCAGATGTATGGAGTGAGAGTGTCAAATGTATGGAGTGGGAGGAGCAGATGTATGGAGTGAGAGTGTCAAATGTATGGAGTGGGAGGAGCAGATGTATGGAGTGAGAGTGTCAAATGTATGGAGTGGGAGGAGCAGATGTATGGAGTGAGAGTGTCAAATGTATGGAGTGAGAGTGGCAGATGTATGGAGTGAGAGTGTCAAATGTATGGAGTGAGAGTGGCAGATGTATGGAGTGAGAGTGTCAAATGTATGTAGTGGGAGGAGCAGATGTATGGAGTGAGAGTGTCAAATGTATGGAGTGGGAGGAGCAGATGTATGGAGTGAGAGTGTCAAATGTATGGAGTGGGAGGAGCAGATGTATGGAGTGAGAGTTTCAAATGTATGGAGTGAGAGTGGCAGATGTATGGAGTGAGAGTGTCAAATGTATGGAGTGGGAGGAGCAGATGTATGGAGTGAGAGTGTCAAATGTATGGAGTGGGAGGAGCAGATGTATGGAGTGAGAGTGTCAAATGTATGGAGTGGGAGGAGCAGATGTATGGAGTGAGAGTGTCAAATGTATGGAGTGAGAGTGTCAAATGTATGGAGTGAGAGTGTCAAATGTATGGAGTGAGAGTGTCAAATGTATGGAGTGGGAGGAGCAGATGTATGGAGTGAGAGTGGCAGATGTATGGAGTGAGAGTGTCAAATGTATGGAGTGAGAGTGTCAAATGTATGGAGTGAGAGTGGCAGATGTATGGAGTGAGAGTGTCAAATGTATGGAGTGGGAGTGTCAAATGTATGGAGTGAGAGTGTCAAATGTATGGAGTGAGAGTGTCAAATGTATGGAGTGGGAGGAGCAGATGTATGGAGTGAGAGTGTCAAATGTATGGAGTGGGAGGAGCAGATGTATGGAGTGAGAGTGTCAAATGTATGGAGTGGGAGGAGCAGATGTATGGAGTGAGAGTGTCAAATGTATGGAGTGAGAGTGTCAAATGTATGGAGTGAGAGTGTCAAATGTATGGAGTGGGAGGAGCAGATGTATGGAGTGAGAGTGTCAAATGTATGGAGTGGGAGTGTCAAATGTATGGAGTGAGAGTGTCAAATGTATGGAGTGAGAGTGTCAAATGTATGGAGTGGGAGGAGCAGATGTATGGAGTGAGAGTGTCAAATGTATGGAGTGGGAGGAGCAGATGTATGGAGTGAGAGTGTCAAATGTATGGAGTGAGAGTGTCAAATGTATGGAGTGAGAGTGTCAAATGTATGGAGTGAGAGTGGCAGTTGTATGGAGTGAGAGTGTCAAATGTATGGAGTGGGAGTGTCAAATGTATGGAGTGAGAGTGTCAAATGTATGGAGTGAGAGTGTCAAATGTATGGAGTGAGAGTGTCAAATGTATGGAGTGGGAGGAGCAGATGTATGGAGTGAGAGTGTCAAATGTATGGAGTGGGAGTGTCAAATGTATGGAGTGAGAGTGTCAAATGTATGGAGTGAGAGTGGCAGATGTATGGAGTGAGAGTGGCAGATGTATGGAGTGGGAGTGGCAGATGTATGGAGTGAGAGTGGCAGATGTATGGAGTGGGAGTGGCAGATGTATGGAGTGAGAGTGGCAGATGTATGGAGTGAGAGTGGCAGATGTATGGAGTGGGAGGAGCAGATGGTGTGTGATGCAAGAGTAAATGCCCAGAAGCAGTGAAGAGTGACCGGAAAAAAGTTTGTCGTTTGCAAGACTTTTGTTTGTGTCCGTTGTTAGAAAAAAGTTTTTAATCAATTTAGGGCCCCGGAACTATTTGTCCATTTGCACTTTACACACAACATTGATGCTTAAAATGCTATAAAGGAGATAAAAATTTGTTCAGTTGTTAAATAACTATGAAACTCAAGACTTCAAATAGCTCGCGATAGCCATGTGCTAGAGGTTCTGCCGCCGTGCGGCAGAGACCCGGGTTCGAAACTCGGCGCTGGCGGTGGCGATTTTCTCTGTTGGGAATAGGAGAAGCATTCCAAGCACAATACCCCACTCTACCCAGGCGTCTGAAATGGGTACCGGTCTTGACCGGGGGAAAGCGTCATGGCGTCCTGGCGTTAGTTATAAGGCATTTGAAAATCCAACGTACAAGGTGATATGTATCAGGCTTGAATTGGAAATAAAGCATCCGTAGATGCCTTCATTATCATTATCATTATAAATGTGAGATCACATTAAAATTTGAAATTCCAAATAGAGAAAACGTGACCACAAAGAAATTCAAGACATCAAATGGAGAAGATGAAGTTACAATGAAACTCAAGACCTCGACTAGAGAAGATGAGGATGAAACATGCGAGCAGTGGAAGTGTTCTAAAGAAGATGGAGCGCTCGAGTCGGCCGGTTCCAACGCTCGGTTGTCACGCAGAGCTTTACTTATTGCCGCCAGGTGTCGTGACGAGAGGGAAGGAAGGGAGTCGTGAAAGATCGTGATCGTGACCACTCGTGCGTCATGCGGTGACCACTTCCTCAAATGATCACCCGCACGATTTGACGGATGCAACATTCGTTCAAAGGCCTGGAAACATTCTTATTGATCGCTTTATTATTACAGTCATGCTGTAATAATGGTTCATCAGCGTCTTATTTATTACGGGAAGTGAGTTGGGCTCAATGAGCAGAAGAGGCTGGAATAGAGGACTCTTCCACCCTTCTACATCTAACGAGAAGTACAGTTCTCCCTTCAATCTCTTCCACCCGTTTTTGTTGACCTCCTTTGAAACATTACTGCTGTAATTTGTACGTGAATAAGATTACAGTAAATAATAAGTGCTACCAATTGAAAGCTCACGTAATGTGCGTAGCAGTTATAGATAATTATGGTAGAAAAGAGGTTAGATACGAGTGCAATAGGCCATGACAACCTGCGATGAACACCTAAATAACTTACGTGGGACATCATTAGAATGAGATACCTCAGATTTAGTCGCCAGCGCAATTCCAAAAGAATCAGCTGGATTTCAATGCAACAGTTGGACCTAAATAAATAAGGACCCACTGATCGCTAGGTTACGCACAAACCAGAGTTTATGTGATCTATGCAAGATTTAGTCCCCTTCTGCAAAAGAATTATCGAGCGAGTAACATGCGCGTGTGTTGAGGACGACCTTGAAATTCAGCGAGAAAGAACGAAAACAAATTAAAGTGAAAAACTCACAACGAAAGTGCTCAGATTTCAACAAAAGGCTTGACGAAAGTAATTTTTCAGTATCAACGCTTACGAGGCTTTCTTTCAAGTGTGTTCCAGTCGTTCATCTCCATTAACCGTGCTGCCGCTGTGATTCAACAAGTTTCATTTGAATCGTGCAATTTTTTCAGTTAAGTTTTGACGGTTTTGAATAAATGAAAGTCATTCGCAACTGATGTTTCATCTTCCAAGACTCATCTACCTCCAGCTGACGCTTAAAGCTGGCAAGTGCATAACTGCTCGTAATTTATAATAGTAGAGCAATGTTAGAGCTTCCTCTAATTTTGAGTAGCTATGGTTGTGTTGAGACGCTGTTTTTTGTTGCGCGGATTCTTCGAACACAATGACGCTACCTGTTCGCGAATCGATGGATCCAGTTTCGTTCACAGAGCTGCGTCAAGTTTTAGCAAGCTCATGTTAAGACATCGTTTTTACATGCAGTGAATGCTTGAAAATATGTTATTAGCTTATATCGGAATAAAAGACCGTTTTATTATTCATAAAACTGTATCAAATTAGGTCCAGCCACGATAGAATAGATTATATTTCCACCCAGAGAATAAATTCTCACGAAGAACTAGATTCATGTGTTAGCGTTTCAGCTACGAATCCCGTTTTTGCTGCTGATCCGCGGGTGCCAAATTTAGGTGGGTTGCTTCAGAAAAAAAATATCAGTTGCATTTCACCTCATAGCTTGTCAATTTCAGACACTACAAAATTCTATCGTAACATGTAGGTATAAAATTATACGCATAAAATCTTTCGTGCTTTCTATTGAGTTATGAGACTCGATTAAATACAGAGTAGCGCATAAGTAACGCATCCTTAATTCCAATAAATCGTTGCGAGCCAAAACTAGGTAATTTACGATCAGTTATACATATGTATACACGAACTTTTTTTGCGTGAGAGCGAGTTTGGATATATCCATTACGGTTAACGTATTTGTGGAAAAATTCGTTAAAAAAAGAACCCTATACCACGTATATTTAAGTGTTGTATTAGAACTCCTCAGAAGTAGGACCAAAATGCAAAGGGTCAGATTTTAAAACATTTTACCATGTCGTAGCAGCATAGCCAGCAGTAAAATTCATCTACCGACTAGGCTACCCTCCATGCCATTTTTTGGCCAAAATTTTGAGGTTTGAGTTTGTCCTCCAATGAAATTTGAGCATAATACACCTGGCAACATGCGTGCAAACAAACAAACAAACATCGGTATCTAAAGATGCTTTATTTCCAATTCAAGTCTGCTACATATCACGTTGTACATTGGATTTTCTAATGCTCTATAAATAACTCCAGGCCACAACGACGCTTTCCCCCGGTCAGGAGAAGGCGTAACTGCAGCTGCTTCATGAAGAGGCTCTTCATTGTCGTCCTTCATATATAATGGAGCTATGAAATGCTGTTTCAAGTTTTCATGCGTGTACAGCAGACACGGCTACTTGATGTTGGATCAACAACACGCATACCTTCTTAAACGTTTTTGGTGCGGTAACCACGTCACTCTAGGTCGTACCTACGAAAACAACGGGTCATACTACCTTAAAACGTTCCTTATGTATTGGGACAAATGTGTACGGTGGGTAAATTGCTCATTCACGCACCGGTATAAGTGAATATGTTTCATTCGTTTCGCGACTTTTTTAGAAAATAACTGTCACTGTGCGGGAATAAAAGTTATCGTGCAATTTAATTTTTGTATTTCTTAGGAATGATAAAATTAAATTCGAGCAGTAAAGTCGATTTCTCAATTCTGCTACTCACAACCCAACTACACCAACCTTTAACATCCCCGGAAGCGTAGAAGACGTTAAATTCATCATTTATTACCCTATATAGCCCTAATATTTTATGGGCAACGAGCACGTACCTTTAGATATTTTACATAGAACATCCTATATTCCATTCACAAAATCTAAACACAGTTCAGTTTTCTACAATGAATTTTGAGCCATTTGAAGAGTGAATATGTGATTTAACTCTCTCAACCGCTTTAATGTGTGGTTAAAGGAAATACTCCAACGTGTATCGAAATATTTCTGAATAACCGTTTGACACACACAGGTGTGTCAAAATTTCTCTCAGTGGTGGATGCTTTAAATAATAATCTCATGAAAAGTATGTACGATATTGCTTTAGATGCTTCATGTGCAACATCCTCATCACCCTAGATATCGAGCTGTTCAATTACTCCTGAACGATGTCAGTTCGAAAACATTTCACCCGTGACGACGTGAATAACTTAACAGTAATTTATAAAAATCAAAAGCGCGAAACTAGCTTGACCAACACATGAAGAAAATATTTTTCAGCCTTGAGAGCGAGAGAGGAAACGCTCCCTTAACGTGAGGCAAAATTTTCTGCAAATTACGCAATTAACTCAGAATTACGCGAGAAAGCAAAATGATAACGTGGCAGAATACGCTGACGAGGACAGACACTATCACCATAGTTTCATCTCAGCGGAGATCTTTTCTGAGCAGAGTTATTATAAGGCTTACACCATGACCAAAAATAATACAATGTACCTTTTTTCTTGATCAACGCCTAAATATTGTTTTTAGGAAACAGGCTGGAATTCAAGAGGCTGAACTGAAGCGACAACTGACCGGGTCCAGGAACTAGTTCAAGAGGCGGAGGCGATAATTGACCGGCCGCTGCCCGCGCTTGGTTTCTAGCGCCGGGAGAAAGTAATCCGCACACCTGGAGGCAACACCCGCCTGCGTCCCTATACAGCTGGATTTCTATCGTGGACCCTGCGCAGTTTTTATGATGGATTTGGTGGGCTGTGGGATGATTTCGCGGATATCAACTGGGCTGCAAATTGATATCGTGAATGTCAAGCGGACTGTGAAATAATTTTGGGAACATCAAGTGGGCAGCGAAATTATTCTGTGTGTCTTTGGTGGGCTGTGCAGTGATTCCGCAAATCTCAAATGGGCTGTAAAATAATATTGTAAGTAATAAAAGGGCCGTGAAATAATTTTGTAAATATCAAGTGGGCGGGGAAATTATTTTGTTGGTCCCTGGTGGGCTGTGGAATGATTTCATGGCTCTCAAGTGGGCCGCAAACTTTGTCTCGCAGATCTCAAATGGGCTCTAGAATATTTCTGGAATGCCTGTGGGTCTTTCATGTTTGAACTTTAAGTTCAGGTAACGAGTCAATGAAGTACGTTTGGGAACAGACGCGCATGCTCTTGTGGTAGGTACGTACTTGCATGCGTGTATTCACACGTACAAAATTGTATAGATTTATTCACACAGTAACGCATTAAATAATTTGAACGATTGTTTCGGTGAGGTATGACAAAAACCTAGAATAAATTCACCAAGTATAAATCAGCTAACGTTACTAAGGAAAAACACTACTAAAATATTGAAACTGTCTGGCCTCATGCTACAGATTTCCCGATGCGTCCTTAGAATTCTCTACAGAAGTGGTATTTTAGTTCCCTTGGTCTGCCTGTGGGCTCTGACGCTGGTTTGGGTAGCAGACTGGGCCTAAGATAATTTGTAAGCTTTGCAGCAGAGTTAAGTCAAAAGTTAAATTGTTGATCAGTGCTGCATGTGACGCTTTAAAGGGACAAACCCAGCGGTTTAAAATTTTTGATACGATTGTTCTGAAATTTGGCCACTATATGTAATTTTAAAAAAACACACATTTCACTCATGTAACTCTTTCGGTTTTGGCCTTAGTTTTTGAGAAAATTTAGAATATTAATTTTTTAGGTCACTTCATCGGATATTTCAAAAGAATGCCGTCAATGAGTTGACCGCAATTGGTTAAACTGAAGTTCAATATTCAATTAAAATTTGAGTTGAATTTAGATTACAATTTTGAGAATAACGAACAATAAATAGATCACGCTTTAATTGAGTTATCATTATGTATTATGAAAATTCCCTCAGTGACCACCGGTGGGTTGCATCGCAGTCAAAGTGCAGGGTAGCAAAATGCCACGACTCCTTCGTCTAAGAAATTTTTACGAACTGACACTTTGATCCTCAAATCACTGTTGTTACAATCATCATTATTGCCGTCAATGGTTTCAAGTGGTCATCGAATCGGCAGTGAACTTCAAAGAACACTTCAGGGTGCAAGTTCAACCCGAACGAAAATATGTTAGAACGTTTATGAAGGGAATTGCGCAAGCCACCAGTCAGCCTGGAAAGTGAAGGATTATTTGAGACCACTTATGAACACGCGCATAATATTTCCGTTTGCTTTTGTTCGCAGCGCACGTAGGCGCGCACTGAACTGCAGTCACCACTTATACTACAGCGTCCGTATTTCTTTAAAATACCTCCAGCATTTCATCCGACGTTTTTTTCACCCAAAAATCAACAAGAGTTTCAGTATTTCTTCCCAATCCCCTTATATTTTCTGTACAAGTGTACAGAGGGTTACAAATACAGGAGAATTTTACTCAAGCAACTTGAAACGTCAGGGCTGCCGGACCCTCTATTCGTTCGTCCATTCCTTCAGCCCCGGCTTAGTAAATTATTCCAGAACAATGAAGGCCGCTCCTTAACTGACCTATTCCTATAACATAACCGTAGTTTTGCACTAATAAATTTACTGAAAGTTGATAAGTGATTATTCTATCATTGTTTCCGAATTCCTGCCTCAGCTATAACTTTCATATTATTTTGAGTTCAAAATTC
The DNA here is from genome assembly GCA_030386875.1 of Morinoia aosen. Lineage (NCBI taxonomy): Eukaryota > Metazoa > Arthropoda > Malacostraca > Amphipoda > Talitridae > Morinoia > Morinoia aosen. Next base: position 18,397,067 of record CM059573.1, on the reverse strand, counting down.
TCGTTTGAAATGGCTTTACAACACTGTGTAGGGAGTGAATAATTTCCAGCACTGCTTCAACATCAGCAGGAAACCAGGAATATAATAATTCAACTTCAGCAGTCCCAAAAAATGCTGACCACAGTCCAAATACAAGTCGGATTCAGTCACAGATTTTACAGGCAATCAACTTCCAGCTACATTTAGCCATGTGAATATATTTGAAAAAATTCTTATTCTAAGAATATATTTAATAACATGTAGCTGTAAGAATATATTAAATAATGGGTAGCTGTAAAAAATATTGAACAATATGTAACTACAGCTGTATATTAAACCAAATGTAGATGAAGAAATGCGGTATATTTTACACCTCACAGTTTTCAGCGCAGTCATATGTACTCAGAAGCTAATTTCGTGAACTTCAGCGAGACGGAAGTTGATCAGAGCACAAAATTGAGTACAGTTTCGCTTTTTAAAAAAAAAATAATTCTTATCGAAAACTGCGCCCACAACATCATTAATATCATCAATTCAAAGATCAACGCCACACTAGACAGCACTCACGTCCTTATGAGGCGGCTTCTTCACAATCACGAAATGCAGATTCTAAGCTAACACAACGTAAAATCTGTCCGAAAGTTATTATAAATTTAGATAGCATTTACCCAAAAAAATGGAGGTTGAAATTCCCTACGTGTACACCGTCTAGGAGAGCAAGGTCTTTCCGTTACGCGATGTGTCTTCTTTCGTATCAGGTGTTCTTGATCGGTGGCTTGTGGGCGTGTATTGACGAGGTGTGTGCGACCTGAGGGATGGCGTGTCTAGACGACCTTGCCATCCTGACGTGTCCTCCGATGTGTTAGGACCGAGTGTGTACCCGGAGTCCGGTGTGTCTGGGTGGTGTGTGTACCCGGTGTCCGGTGTGTCTGGGTGGTGTGTGTACCCGGTGTCCGGTGTGTCTGGGTGGTGTGTGTACCCGGTGTCCGGTGTGTCTGGGTGGTGTGTGTACCCGGTGTCCGGTGTGTCTGGGTAGTGCGTGTATCCGGTGCTCGGTGCGTCTAGGCGGCGTGTGTATCCGGTGCTCGGTGTGTCTGGGCGGTGTGTGTATCCGGTGTCCGGTGTGTCTGGGTGGTGTGTGTATCCGGTGTCCGGAGCGCTTGGGTGGTGTGTGTATCCGGTGTCCGGTGCGTCTGGGCGGTATGTGTATCCGGTGTCCAGTGCGTCTGGGTGGAGTGTGTATCCGGTGCCCGGTGTGTCTGGGTGGTGTGTGTGTATCCGGTGCCCGGTGTGTCTGGGTGGTGTGTGTACCCGGTGTCCGGTGTGTCTGGGTGGTGTGTGTACCCGGTGTCCGGTGTGTCTGGGCGGTGTGTGTATCCGGTGCTCGGTGCGTCTAGGCGGCGTGTGTATCCGGTGCTCGGTGCGTCTAGGCGGCGTGTGTATGCGGTGCTCGGTGTGTCTGGGCGGTGTGTGTATCCGATGTCTGGTGTGTCTGGGTGGTGTGTATCTGGTGTCCGGTGCGTCTGGGTGGTGTGTGTATCCGGTGCCCGGTGTGTCTGGGTGGTGTGTGTATCCGGTGCTCGGTGTGTCTGGGAGGTGTGTGCATCCGGTGTCTGGTGTGTCTGGGTGGTGTGTGTATCCGGTGTCCGGTTTGTCTAGGTGGTTTGTGTATTCGGTGCTCGGTGCGTCTGGGCGGCGTGTGTATCCGGTGCACGGTGTGTCTGGGCGGTGTGTGCATCCGGTATCCGGTATGTCTGGGTGGTATGTGTATCCGGTGCACGGTGGGTCTGGGTGGTATGTGTATCCGGTGCACGGTGGGTCTGGGCGGTGTGTGCATCCGGTGTCCGGTATGTCTGGGTGATGTGTGTATCCGGTGTCCGGTGTATCTGGGTGGTGTGTGTACGTGGTGTCCGGTGTATCTAGGTGGTTTGTGTATCCGGTGTGTCTGGGTGGTATGTGTATCCGACGTGTCTGGGTGGTGTATGTATCCGGTGTCCGGTGTGTCTGGGTGGTGTGTGTATCCGGTGTCCGGTGTGTCTGGGCGGTGTGTGTATCCGGTGTTCGGTGTGTCTAGGTGGTGTGTGTATTCGGTGTCGTCCGGTGTGTCTGGGCGGTGTGTGTGTCCGGTGTGTCTGGGCGGTGTGTGTATCCGGTGTCCGGTGTGTCTGGGTGGTGTGTGTATCCGGTGTGTCTGGGCGGTGTGTGTATCCGGTGTCCGGTGCGTCAAGGCGGTGACAACAAGAAGTGAAAGTAGACCTACGAGTGGTGGCCGCTGCAGAGAGAACTTGCAGCAAGTGGGCACCTGCAGCATGTGTGGCACCTACAGCATGTGTGGCACCAGCAGCAGGTGTGGCACCTGCGGAATGTGTAGCACCTGCAGCAGGTGTAGCACCTGCAGCAGGTGTAGCACCTGCAGCAGGTGTAGCACCTGCAGCAGGTGTAGCACCTGCAGCAAGTGTAGCACCTGCAGCAAGTGTAGCGCCAGCAGCAAATGGAACATTTACAGAGTGGCAACTGCAGTAAGCGTGGTAACTGATGTGAGTGTGGCAATTGTCGCATTTGTGGCAACTGTTCCACCTGCAGCAGGTTTTGAATATGCTGCAGCTGCAGCAACTGTGTGCCACAATGTAATCCAAGAATTGTCATACTTTCATTAAGAACAAACTCCAGATCCGACTTGGAGACGATTTCAGGTTAGAAATCAGTTTAAAAATATACTACTTTACATAAATGAACAGTATCCATAAGCAGGTTCATACTAAAAACTTACCGTAGTAAGCAATACCTCCCGTATGGGTGAGAGGTCTAACTAGATTTTTCCAGCGTCACATTGTCAGCCTACCCCTCCCTCGTCACCGCGACGCTCGCTCTCCTCCGGCTCGGGATTTGCGCGATAGAAAGTGAGGCTGGCGAGGCGGCCTCGCCTGTACGATGTCGGGCATTTAGTGACACTGCCTGCGTTATTCCTGCCCTCTTCGGAGCGTGCTCTCCTGCGTTCCCTTGAACCGTGTTTTTTATCCAGTGGGGCTAATTTGGCATTTGGTTGGATATATTTTCTATTTAGTGTGATAAATTTCTAATTTGATGGGTTATATTTCTCATTCAAAGGGATAAATTTGTAGTTCAATGGAATGATTATTTATTCAGCGCGAGAAATTTCGCTTCCAGCATGATAATCTCATTCAAATGGTATGAATCATTTTCTCTTTGCGGGAATGTTTTACCTAACGGAAAAAATTTCTTTCTTGCAGGCCAGATTCCTAACACAAAATTTTTGTTTAACGGCAAAAATTTTAGAATCCGTTGAGTAAATTTATTAATTTACAGAATAAAATGACAATGGGAGAACCGCTAAAAGGGATAAAGCTTTTATTTTGAAATGAGACACTGTTTTATCCACCGAGATTCTTAACCAGCAGTAAAAATTCCTTCGTCAATGGAACGAATCCAACTCGGTAAATGTTTATCCAATGAAATTAATTTCTCATTTAAGGGGGTCCTCCGGGAAAATTTGAATTTTGATCCGATTGGTCTGAAATTTGGTCAGTAAATGTATTTTTGAAAGCAAAAGATTTTATTTGGGAACTTTTATGATTTAGGCCTTAGTTTTTAAGCAAAATTTGCAATATTAGTTTTTTGAGTCATTTTTATACATATTTCAAAAGAACAGAAGTCACTGAGTATTCATGCTAGAAAAAATTCAAAGACAGTTTTGGAACCCTTGAAACATTTCTAACAAAGATACATTCAGTGATTTTGTATTTGAATATTTTTTATCTATGCAATATTTTACCAAAATATAAAATACACCGAAATTTTTGGATTTGAACTATGATGAAAAAAATTAGAGTGTACAAATTTGAAAAAATATTAATGTATCTTTGTTAAAAATGTTCCAAGGATTCTAAAACTGTCTTTGTTTTCTTCCCAGCATAAAAACTCAATGACGTCTATTCTTTTGAATTTTCAAAATAAGTGACTACAGTAAAGGCCAAAAACAAACTTTTTTGTTGAAGTGTAATATAATCGGAAATTTATGTACCTGAATGCTGTTTTCAATTTTATTTCGATAATCTTCCATGCATAACTTCATATTCACACTGAGAATTGTAATTTCCATGAAAAAAAAATTCCCATAAAAATTATGAAATTTTTTATTTTCAGTCTGGTTCTTATAAAATTTGGCTATAATATGTAAATTTTGAAAGGAAACACAATTACTTCTATAAATTTTTTGATTCAGGCCTTAGGTTTCGAAAAAAATTGACATATTGGTTTTTATTCCATTGGTATTGCTATTTCAAAAGAATAGAACTCATTGAGTTTTATGCTAGAACAAAAACAAAGACAGTTTTAGAATCCTTGAAACCTATCTAACAAAAGTATAGACGCAAATTTTCCATTTCCCGTTTTGTTTTCTTTTTATATGGGGTCGAAATGGGGTCGAAAATTAAAGATTTTGGTCCCCTTACCCCTCCCCTGGGGGGGGGGATCTATTGTCCGTAGAGCCATAAAATTTTAGCACCGAATAGTCCACGACCTAAGGGTTCTTTTCCAACAAAAACATGAAAAATGACCATCGGAGAGAAAAGGGGCCTCGAGGACCCCCTTAAGGGAGATTTTTTCATTACAGAAAAAAATAATTGTTTTGAGAAAATTTATGTCGATAAAGCTAAATTGTTTTTCTAATGAAAATTTTTTGACAAACCTAATAACATCGAAAATATCATCCAACGCAACAACACCATGCTTCGCGTCTACTTTAATAACTCGCTGGTGGTCTCTGTTACTTGCAGATTTAGTGCATTCTTTTTCCTTCAGAAGGGTTTCAGAATTGAAAACACAGTCAGCCGTTAGGGAAAAGACAAGAGTTTGATAATTTCCATCTTTATGAAGTTGTTCAAAATGGACGCTGACTCGATCGGAGACAACAGTAATGCACCCTGGCGTTAGCTTTAAGTATGTCAGAAAAATCAACGAGATAACATGCATGTCTACTTCATTATAACAAAACACTATTTCTTGAAAAAATATTGCGAACGATTTTTTCACGAAGCATTTTAATAACCAACCATGTCTCGTCTATATTGAGATGCAAGGAGGCGAGCACGGTAACTTTGATACCAACGTTGCTCGCAGCTGACGCCTGGTCGGGTATTTTGGTGGAGGAATTTGGAGGCTCGAACTCGAGTCCTTGTGTTGCAACTCAAACATTAATGCTTGATTGATCATAAATTACCACAATAAAGATGCCCAAAGAGAGGAAGGATGAAATCACCATTCAATATAGAGTTAAGGAAAAGAGGAATATGTGCACCAAGGGTGTTCTTGCAAAGGATCCCGGGCATAGAAACAGTAAAATAAGAAGGAAGGTTGTGAAACATGATAAAATTTGAAGAAGAAAGTCAGAGTTGCTGAAAAACAGGAGGGCAGTGAACCGGAAAAAGATGGTTCTTAACAAAACAAAAAACGTTTTATTTCAACAAAAAGAAGGCTTACCTAACTCGCCGCGTAGGACCTGCCATTTTCCCCCTAGGAGTGCTACTCTCAAATATTATCTTTCATGCCAGCTGCTGGATGGTTAGCCAGGCTTGATTAGGCTAAATTTTTCGTATGAATAGTGTAAATTGGCACGATTTACGCTGCATAATCTCTCAGCTTCAAGTCTCGCAGTGTATTGAAAAAATTACGCTTCTTGGTATCCCAAATAAGGTCGTTTTTCATATATCAACTTCGTTCCGAATCCTTTCTTAATTTCGACTGTAGAGTGCACGGACTCTTTTGATGAGACCTTCTTTCTAGTCGCACATTTTAATTACATTAAATATGTTCGTAGAAGCCTATCTAAGAATATGAAAGGGTTGTATGAAGGATATAATTATTTTTGCATATTGCATACGGTGTGTAGCTACACAGGTTGTAGTAAAACATGTACTCATCCTTTGGCAGATGATTACTCGTGCATTTTATTGGTTTATTTCAGGCGCAACAAAGTTTTCTTTTATGACATTTAATTTTCTTACTTCAAGGTTCCTTTCATCAATTTAACTCATTAGATTTGTCTCTTTGTCAATAAACACCTACATCGAAACAAAACGCACCAGTACTGGGCAGTCAATGAATGAGTAAATTTATTTGAGATTCGCTGTGTATTATATGAATTAATTAATGCATAACGCATATATAAAGTCAAACGCATACCTAGAAAAACAAGTAAATGCATTCGCAATGTTTTCCTACTCATCAACGTAAACAGTACAGTAGAGCCTACCTTATATCCTCGCTGCAGCCCGAACATTACAGAGCCATTTTCATTCGTGCCGCAGAAGAGGCAAAAAAACTCTTACCAAAGCATACCAAAAAAAAAAAAAACTCTTCAATTTAATCGCATGAGGCGACACGAGTATGAAGAGTCTAACAAGGTGTCAGTCTGTGTTCGACTGCGTAGGCAATTTGGCATTGATGTTCACTGCTACAGGACCTGCGTTTGAATGCACGAGTCCATCAAAGAGCTCAAGTGTGTCTCCAATTGACGTCCCGGAAAACAAGCTGCTCATTACGTCGACTCCACATGACCTCCCTCAAAGAATAATAGGCTCGCTGCATTTTCTTCCGGCGCGTTAGAAAACGAATTGTTTGTTTTTCCTGCTGAGGCGACGCCAAGTGTTTTATTAAGAGACGGTGGATTTCATGGTCCTGAATGGAAATTTATCCTTTTTTGATGTCAGAAGATAAGATTAAAAGTAAGTTCACGCCTTCCTGATCACAACAAAGGTGTTCCAAAGAAAAGAAAGCACCTGTAGTCTGGTGAGAAGGGAGGGGGAAATTTATGCATAAGGCGTGTCCCCACACCCTGCGCATAAAACAGCTAGTTTTAAGAAAGTTAATGAAACTAAAAAGAAATTGAATAATAGGAGCTGGGAAATGGACTGAAATGAACCGACAAAATGGCCAGTACTCAACAAAAGTTCTAACGAATTTAAAAAATGCCAACTTTACTTTCAACTCGGGAATCACATCTTCCCCAAGGGGCACTAAACCAAATAGATATAATAGTTGTATCTTCCTAAGGGTTAACAGATACATGAGGTTTAATCTAAATTTGTAAATATTAAATGAGAAAAATTGTATTCGCAGCTTTTGTGCACTATCATGCAACAGAATGAAGAAAACTAAGAACATTTAGTACACGGCAACGAAACTTTCCCGACATCTTGGCCCTTAAAGCTGAAATAATCATTCAACTTCTAAAAATCAATCACTGCATAAAGAGCAAAGATAGAAAACGTACTAAATGCCTGTTTTGAATTTTAAAGCGAAACAATTTACTTTGATTATCAAGTTGCTGAAAATAAAAGGCCACTCAAAAACATCTTCAATCTCGAATATTTGTAAATACTTTAACGAGTACATACACAGTGAGATTTTCAATCCAGAAGAATTTAGTTCAAATTGGTATATCATCCTGGGCAATAAGTCACTAGTGTTCGTACGATGTGAGTGTGAATACACGGGTTCCACAACAAGAGCCGAAGATGTGAGACTAGCTGAGCGCACAGGCAAGAGTTTTGCGTACTAATTTATTATTATTATTATAACTATTACTATTATTACTATTATGAATATAATTTTAACTATTAATATCAGTATTTTACTATTATCAATATAATTCCAACTTTTACTATGTTAATTGATTATACTAAAATCAACTTTGGCTTAAAAAAACGTGCTTTCAGGAAGAGCTAAGAGAAGGGACCATTTAGAATGGTGAGAAGTGAACGCGGATTCTAAACACAACGCGTGTTTTGACACGCGTTGACATATTCTACACAGGGGTATTGGAACAAGTGTAGAACAACATATTCGAACAACAAGTTACGAAGGAGAGGAGGAAAAGACAAAAAAGAGAGAGCGAAAAACGTAGGAATACTGAAAGAAGTAAAGTGGACACAGCAAATAGAATTCCCGAAGGCCTGTGTATGTCCACTTGAATTGACATTGTCCCCTCGGGCCGCCTGTCCCTGTGGCACAGGACAGACCAACTCAACTTACTTAAACCTTCTGCCTGTCCTATTGTTGGCTAAGCGTTGTATCTCCGTAGTATTTATGCAATGTTCTAAGGTAAATTATCTGAAGGTGAATTGCTCTGAGGTAAATTGCTGTGAGGTAAACTGTCTTGAGGAAAGTTATTAGAGGTAAACTGTCTTGAGGTAAATTATTCTGAGGTAAACTGTCTTGAAGCAAATTATTCTAAGGTAAACTGTCATGAGGTACATAGTTTTGAAGACCAGGAAGGATCTTAACTCATTGAGATATCTCGTGCTCCATTACAGGTTTGATATACGGAGCAAAGAAATGAGGAAGGTAAATTGAACAGCGAGATGCTGAGCACCAGAGCTATGGCTTTCGCGCCTGTTAGCACGGCAGGGTGGAATCTGCCTAGTTCACTTGAAGTCAGCAGGGTGAAGTAGCGGGAGACAGAGCGAGCTCGCTAGCAAAACAAAATGCACAATAAGAGAAATTCCAGGTGATGTTAGAAGAGTACGCACGGGAATGAAGCTTGGCAGGAAGGTAGTGTTCTGACCCTGTACCCCTGAGGCGCTTGTGGACTAATATTCCTATTTTCTGTTTTGCAGTTCCATGAACAAGAGCCTCTCAAATTCTAACATAGTCGCCACCAATTCTGATGCCTGTGATCTCATTTTCTCATTCTTTGTTTACTTTATTTATTTTGAACAGGAACTTCATTTTGATCTCCAGCCAATCTCATGACGCATCGGATATTTCGTGAGCTGCATTTCAGCATTCAATTTCTTTTAGAATTATTAATTCCTTGTGTGCTTTTTTGTACACTACATTGGTCGACATTTTGCTTTAAGTCAAATTATAATCATCGTAAAAATGAAATTTTGGACTCGAAAAATTCCTAAACAAAAATTCCTACAGTGTTGTTCTGTGCTCACTTGCGAGTTATACTTAGAATATTGCAATAGAAATACCTTTCGTGGCACTCATGTTTTGTTTGGTCTACATAAATAAATGAAATAGACTTGACTAACTTGTGTGTGCTCGAAATTGACTACACGAAACGTTAGCAAAGAGTAGAGAATAATATAGAGATGCTTGTGACTTGTGTCGGAGCCATTTGTTCCCCGAGCTGCTGAGTGCTGTGTTAGCACACAACTTTTCTCTGGAGTTCACTCTTTGAATTTAGGAAACTTTGTGAAGAGCAAACCGTACACAGTTGCCTGGAAGTAGACGACTTCTCAAGCATTTGTGCGGACGATCCCTGTTAAATTCCAGTCTTTGCATTGTACAAACTGCTCGGACTAGCTTCCTTAAAATGTATTCGTTTCCTGCATTGAGGAAAGATGAAATTGTACCAAATTTAAATTTACGGATGTTAACATTTGTTCTTTTCATCATTACATAATAATTTTGTAGTCCAATTCACAATCTAAGAGGAACACACTTCCACGATGTTTGTATTCGTACGGTTTGTTGAGATCTTCTATGCAGTATAATTTTTTTTAACAGAGATAAGGTATTCGACGAAATGGAATAAGACTCAAAATTATAAATTTGTTGTTATCATAGGTATTAAATGAATGGTTGAATAGTCTTCAACTATACAACGTAGGCCAAAAAACATTCTCCAATTTTAGTGTGTTAGCTACTCAAAAACAATCAATGGTAAAAAAATGACCTTAGTCTCAGTTGTTCCGAAATTTCTAATTTCATTGTCTGTTCCTAGGTTTTTCATGTCGATTATTTAATTCAGATGCAATGGCATACAAAATGAGGACCAAATTTTCGAAACCACAAAAGTCCATCTTATGACGTAAAATATCAGAAATTGGACGATTCGGAGGAAACCTAATTTTTAGTATAAAAAGAAACACAAGGGTCACAATAAAAATCATCTATTTGCACTCAGACCAGCTGGTTTCGACTTTTCATTTTCAATGAATGCTTCTGAAACAAAAAGACAAAAAATTTATACAATCAAAATTACAAAGTATTCGAAAAAAAACTTGTAACACTTCATAGGAAATTTAGATGGGTCGAATACTTTGTAATTTTGATTGTATAAATTTTTTTGTCCTTTTGTTTCAGAAGCATTCATTGAAAATGAAAAGTCGAAACCAGCTGGTCTGAGTGCAAATAGATGATTTTTATTGTGACCCTTGTGTTTCTTTTTATACTAAAAATTAGGTTTCCTCCACTTTTGTGGTTTCGAAAATTTGAGCAGTGTTCACGTAAACTGGCAAAAAATGAGGACCATTTCCATCTGCCTTGAGTTAGACGAGAGTTTTTTAAAATATATTCTCTTCTTACGCTTCATGATATGAAAAAACAGATATCCCTTACCTTCAAAGATAATTTATTAATATATTGCGTATTTAGAAAATTAATTTGATGGTGAAATTTCCGTCAAAGTCTTTCCGTTCAAATTTAATTGCGTTTTGGATCGGCATTATTGTCGAGAGATTTATGGCATCTCTCATTTTCCTCATCACTGTTCCGTTTGGCTAAGGATTCCCTCGAGAACGTTGACACAACTATTTTGAATCGGTCATGGATGCCTCAAAAGTCCGTAGGAGGTGTTCTGAATGCACGATCAACTAAGAAGCCCCCCCCCTCCCCCCCCCCAAAAAAAAAAAAAATCCCATGGCGTAAGGTCTAGGCTACTCAACGGCCACTTCATTGCATGCCCAATTCCTACGACAAGCGCCCTAAAAAATTGGTTGCATGTAGTTTTTCTTAGACACAAATCTAAAGCATTGAGCGCCGTCCTGCACGAGCGACATCTGTCTGTTTTTTTCGAATCTCAAGGTGTAGCGGGGAAAAAAATTAAGAAAATTTTTATCATGAGCAAGTAAGAAAAAAATGATCTTCTCTCGGAACACCATTGCGTCTGAATTAAAAAGTCGGCGGTGAAAAACTGGGCGTTAATAATTAAGAAAATTCATCATAAATGACACAAAGCCCATTCCCCCAACGAATGAGGGTTTTTGAGGAATTAGTATGCTGAAGTTGGGTAACATGTTTTTGCTCTCCACCCAGTATATTGTTATCCGTGCCTGGGGCATTCCCAATATGGCACAGTTAAGATTCATTCGAATAGCATATTCCTCTCCCAACACAATACTTTATAATTCTCAAGGAAAGTTGTTTGACGGGCGAACCAATTCCTTACAAACTAATGCAAAGCAATTCGATGACAAGTTTCGAAGCAAAATAAATTTTTGGTAATTGAAAACATCGTTATTCAGCTAAACCAAACTATTTCACTCAACCACTTAAAAAATACCACACGTAAGACAAGCAGGCCTTTCAGATCATTCACGGTTTAACAGTCGAGTTTACACCCTCGAGACAGGTTAAAGTCTCCCGCATAAACGAAACTTGAAGTCTCGCCCTGCGAACTGACAGCTTCGCTTTCTTTTGGGAAATGTTCAAGCAAAAATATGAACGACTCTCCAGCAAAAGAATACATGCGTATTTTTTTCTCTTTTATCTTCCTGAATGTTCAGGCAAGTATTGACAATTGTATAAAAAAACACTTGCATTTTGAAACTCTCTTCTGCTCCATTGAAGTAAATCTAACGTTCATTTCTCTCTCTTGGGTCCTCATGAATATTTCTATCGAAATTAAAATGATTTTTTACTTCTTGAATGACGGTGCGGAAATTCTGGATAAAAGTCAAGCAGTCATTCACACTTTTTGCAAGAAAGTTGCTCTTCAGCGTCGGTTACGACTATTATACCATTTCATAATAAATAAGAACATATTTAAAAGATCTTGTAAATTTTTTATGTAATAATTATTAACATGAATATTGGACTGAATTATGTTCATGGTTTTTTAACACAATTTGAAATAGCACAATTTCAAATTGTAACAATTAAATTGTAATCGTTAAATTACCATTTAATTTTAATTTAATTTACACAATTTCAAATTGTTCAAATTGTAACACAATTTCAACTTAAAAATTTTTAACACAATTTTTAAAAAATGTAATTTTATTTGACCTAATAGTTATATTAACCTATTCATAATACTGCATTGTGTTCGAAAAATTTTTGCACTAATTGAAACTAATCCTTGTCCAAACGGGGATATATTGGATCGCACATATTATTATATATTACAATTATTATTGCTATTATTATAATACTCCCTGTAACTATGAAAGACGATTTTACTATAACGTATTTAAAGTCACTCATCAATATAATCATGGATTAGTTTAGTGAAGTTATTTTAAGCCTCCCTACCACTACAGAGGTGTTCCAAAGAGAAGGAAAAGGAAGGCACCAATTCGTTTAGAGCTTAGAGAACGCGGAATCTTTGAACAAGTTGAGCTCCCACACATGACCACGTGCGCGTATTAACAGTAAGATCATCAAAACTTTGTGTAGCAAAACAAAAGTTGCAGAAGAAAGTAGTAGGTGCTCAATATGAGGCAGCAGTCATATGAAAAAATGGTCCACATAAAAGTTTTTTCAATGAAACAAAAGCCTACATAATTTTCAGCTCAGAAATTCGTATTTTCCTCTGGGAGTACCTATTCTCGTAGATAAAATGGTTGTGTCTTCCTGAGGGTGGCAATTTGATCACAGGCTAGGTCAAACGGTACAAACAACTCGCTGACTTCAAAGAAATTCAAGGATATTCTTCAGATTTTAAGCTAGCTTACCCTACTCAAAAGTTTCATCCCAACTTGATCCCATTATTTCAAGAAGAAAATTTCCGTTCTCGAAAAACCTGACGGGAAGAAAAAAGGCTGCATCTTATGGGAACATGGATTAGTAATTTAAAAAACAAACATTTTCCGAGCCATATTGTAATTTTCTAAAGCTGGAAAAATTTGGCTCCAGCTGCTGCAACAGATCACAATTTGAAGATCCCCAACCGAAATCAATCGAGCCGCCGTCACATGATGGCTCAGGCGCCAGCTGGGAATAAAACTCGACATTTGACTCAAGCATCTGTTACCGGGGCCACCTGCACTGCCAGCACTGTGGATGTCTGCACCACAGCAGCAGTACAGAGAGCATCACCCCACCACCACTACCAGCAGAACAGAGTGCATTGCACCACCACCACCAGCAGAACGGAGTGCATCACACCACCACTACCAGTAGAACGGGGTGCATCACACCACCACCACCACCACCAGCAGTACGGAGTGCATCACAGTACCATCACCACCATCAGCAACAGTACGGAGTGCATCGCAGCACCTCCACCACCACAGAAGCCTCTTCACCCAGCATGACGGTGCAGGTCTCACACGCACACCCACACACCCGCTGCACCTACACGCTGGCTGCACTACCAGTCCTAACGACTAGAGAACTACGAGGTGTTAACCACACGCGGCGGTCCTTTCTTCCACGCAGCGCTCCTGCAACGCGCGCTCCATCCAACTGAACAAAAGATTCAAATTCTACATCCGCTTGCTGTATGGAGGGCAACCCGCTAGCTCTGTAAACTTTACGTTTTGGAAAAAGACGTTTGGCCAAAGTGTGAGAGGATAGCAACGTTTCGGGAAAGTATTTATTTACAGTCCTGTGTGAGTGAGATTTGGACGTTCTGAGAAGCTTGACATCGCTCTTCCATCAACGTATTTTTGACACAAACAATGTTCGGTTCGCTGCGAGAGCGCTAGATTTGCTGTTAATAACAGTGATGGAATTCTGACGAAATAACACTGGTCGCTCACACACTCCGGCACGTGATACTTTCTCGATACTTCGGTAAAATGGTAATGTCAACAGTGAAAATATCCACAGTTCCCATTGAGTTAATTGGCAATTCAGAACGATGCTCCTAAGCTGAAAATAAAAGAATGAAAAAAGAATAACAAACTAATCTTTCAAAGACAGTTTTTACGAGTTAAGTATTACTCCAACTTAAAAAAATGCCATCACTATTGACGGTAAACGTTCAGTTTAGTTATAGTACGCTATAAACCCTGTAATCTATAGTTCAGGCTTTTCTAACACCACGCATTAACGATGTAGATCTTTTTACAAACAATTTCAATGCAATTCCAAAAATATGAGTTCAATGCAATTTTATTCAATGCAATTCCAATAAAAATATGGTGAGTTCATACCACAAGCAACTGCAAAAAGATTGATAAATATGAACAATAGTTCGATGCACAGACACACACAAATAATAAAATTCGAGCCGCCTGTCTCTCGTACCACAGTGCCGCACACAATTTGAACACAAACAATATTTTTGTGCCCGTCTTCAAATATCTGGACGACTTTGAAGTGCGCATTGGGTTTGACCATAAAAATTGGGCAGTCGAAATGTTCCACAGCATCGTTCGATGCTCTCCGCACACTTGACGTGGATGATGGTTCTTCTTGTGAGGAAAAAACGCAGCGTCGTACGCTCAAAGTCTTTTCCGGTGAAAGTAAGGTGTGAAAAATGGTAGCGTTGCAATGCGCGGTAAGCAAGCAAAGCCAGCAGAGCAAGCATCCCATTCCTTCGATTGAAATTTGAAACCACAAGTAAATATTTCAACAAATCATTTCAAGTATATTTTACTCCAGAACATTCTACATTACGTGTGTTCAGATGATTTTCATGCACGTTGTTAATTCGATTCTATTCTATTCATCCTCATGCAACTAAGGCCAATGTGCTAATAGGGCATAATTGATTTGAATCAACCAATTTTCAGGTATTTATCACGCATTTCAATATAAGAAATGAAAACATTCCGACTATAAAAGAAATGCTGAATGTTTCATTTTTATATATTCAGATGTAAAGCTGCAAATTGGAGTGAAGATCAAGAGAAATTTGGACACACCTGTGTGTGTCAAGCGGTCATTCCGAAAAATCTGGGCATATCTGGGAGCGACTTCGTGTACCACATGTTTAAGCGATCAATGAAGTTAAATCATATGTTCACGTTTGAAATGGTAAAAATTTTAGCGTTAAAATGTGGAGTGTTTTTAATTAGCGAATGAAATTTAATTTTCTCCATAATTTTAAGATATTCGTAACTTTCTCATTAAATTTACAGCCATGGTCTGTTCATGCACTTGATCAACAGCTAGTACGAGAACGTGAAACTTTTCACGTGAAAGATTACTGACGCTCTAAGTGTGTCACATTCAGCTCGCGTATGAGTGCCGAATCAACCCTTGCTGCAGAAAATGTCACGATACATTCATTACTGATGTATTTCGAAGACACTCTTACGCGTCGAGCTAGTGGGAATTTTATTGTCAGTGCAGGTGTACGGCGAGGGAAAACAAGCCAAAGGCAGGTCTATTTTCACAGCAGTGAATTATTGAAATGTGATCAAGTTATCAAATGGTGCACTCGAGATCATCTTACATTCTCTGTAAACGCTCCGACACAACGACCTAACAGCTTCATTGTTGCTGGTCGTATCGGATCGAATTTAACACGTTCGATACGTATTGATAAAAATATGTACCAATTGGTAAATTTACGTGCCAGTAACAATGGCTACCGTTTCACTGATTTCATTACCTTTATTAAAATGAGACTGTGTCGTACAAGTTAAAATATTATCTTGCAATTATATTTTTCCCGCTTTTAAGAAAAGATATGAATGTAATCAAGCAGTAAAGAAGTTTTTTTAATTCTGCTTCTTCCAACGTAATCAAACCGACCAAAGCAACCACAGAAACGTAGGCGACAGAAACCAGCCGAGGGGCCCATTCCTGAGTAGCCACCCGATTCTCCCGCGGTACGGCAACAATCACACACAAGCACCAGAGGAAGGGGAAAATAATAATCACATTTGCAGATTGACAGAAGCTTTAGACCCTGGATCACCGAAACTATTCACGTTTGAAAAATATTGACTCTATAGTTATCGTTTTAAACCGATAAATAGTAAAAAAAAATAAAAACAGCAGAGAACCGGAAAAAACGACACGTAACAAAACAAACCATCCACTCTATTTCAACGAAAGAAAGGTATGCCTAACCTTCAGCACTGGACCTCACATCTTTCCTTGGAAGCACCAATTCCCATAGATACAGCCATTGCATCTCTCTCTAACGATACGAACAATAGCAAAAAGTAGAGGAAATTCGACAGCAGTAGTTGTTCGATCGTCAAATGCAGATTGCATCTTTTTTCAAACAAACCAAAACTATGGAGGCAAGAGAAGATAAAAAAAAATAAATTGACTGATCAGGCCATGCAACGTGCATCAAACCTACAACAGCTGCATCAGCCGTTGCTGAATAACAGTTGGGTTACCAGGCGCACATCTGGGGAGCACTGAGTCCCCTGTGTCCGCTGATGAAGCCAGACTGTCAGCTTCCCATTTCTCAAGGGGCAATTTGTGCCCTGCTCCTCTTCGTATACCTTCATTTTTTCTTCCTTTCCCCTCGTGGTCCTCCCCTCGTCGTCCTCCCCTCGTCGTCCTCCCCTCGTCGTCCTCCCCTCGTCGTCCTCCCCTCGTCGTCCTCCCCTCGTCGTCCTCCCCTCGTCGTCCTCCCCTCGTCGTCCTCCCCTCGTCGTCCTCCCCTCGTCGTCCTCCCCTCGTCGTCCTCCCCTCGTCGTCCTCCCCTCGTCGTCCCCTCGTCGTCCCCTCGTTTTCCCTCCGTCATTTCTTCGTTTTCGCTTCATCTTTCCTTCATCGTCCCTTCATCTTCCTTTCATCCCCCTCCATTTTCCCTCCATCTCACCCTTCATCTTCCTTTCATCCCCCTTCATTTTCCCTCCATCTCACATTCATCCTCTTTCCTTTTTCCTTCATCTTCCTTTCATTTTCCTCCTTTATCCTCTTCATATTCCCTTCGTTTCGAGGAGACACTCGTGTTAGTCAAATGCAAGGGGATATGGGTGAAGCAAGATTAGCACATCAATTAGGATTACATTAGTTCACTTCTGGTATTATTATTATTATATGAGAGAGTTTTAGCCTCCCTTAACCACGACAAAGATGTTCCAAGAGAGGAAAGAGGAAGGCACCATTTAGTATGGAGTTGAGGGAACGCGGAATCTATGCACAAGGTGCACAGAAACAGTGAGCTAGGAAAGAAGTTCATGAAATAAGAAAAAGTTGAAGAAGAAAGTAGTAGGTGCTGAAAAACAGGACAGCAGTGAACCGAAAAAAGATGGTCCGTAACAAAACAAAAACCTATTTTATTACAACAAAAAGGAAGCCTACCTAACCTTTAGCTCAGGCCCTCACATAGTCCCCCTGGGTGCGCCAATTCCCATAGATAAAATAGTTGTATCTCCCTGAGGGGTTCACTTCTGGTAGCGTATTCATGTGCGACGTTAGTAAAATTTGTAAATGAACTTGAACTAGTTAAGGAGAAATACGTGCTATAGAGTACAATAAATTATTGGCAGAAGTGAATTTTTTGGGAGATGAAAAAAGTACGCTAGAAACTCTACTCTTGTCTTGAGTTCGGCTTACTTGGTTTCTGAAAACGTTGCTGAATTATGCAGGTATTGTAAACAACACCTTTCAAATGAGAACACTTAAGTTGCCTTTTAAAATTAGAAAACAATTTTTAAAGCAATAATTATTGTTTTTTACTTCTACTCCTGAATCGCATCACGCGTTGGTCGCGATGTGAGCCGCCGGTGAACAGGGAGAAATTTTCATCATGCTGCTGACCGACTAGTAGACTCAAACCTAATTTTTATAAATACTTAATTAAACAAAGCTAAATGAAGGCACGATCTTGTGTGGGTTATTTTCAAAATTAATTAATACAATTGAATTTAAATTTGAACTGAATATCGCAAGCATCTGTTACCGGGATGCTAATAATGCTCCATTCCTAATTATTGATGATGCTCCACTCCTTGGGATTCCAAACAACGGCGTTTGGAATCCCACGCCATTAGCCAATTATCGCAGCTTTTTATATTCTACCGTCGTCAACGGGACCAAAGGTTTGAGATTGAGTATCTTGCTGTCAACTTCGGCAATTCTTTTTTGATAGTGAAGTATAGAAATGAATACCCATTTTGTCGGAAACTCATCATTAAAAAATATTCTTTTGGAATCAAACACCAATTTTGTCGTAAATACGGTATTAATTCACATTTTGTCTTGAACACGACAGTAATGCTCAATCTGTCGTAATTAAACATCATTTCTGTCGTACACACGGCATTAGAAATTATATCTGTCGTGATCAAACAATTATGTCTTAGACATGGCATTAACTCACATTCCCTCATAAACGCGGATATAACCTCGTATTCTGTTGTAAACATAGTATACAATTAATTCTAGATTTAAATTTCTATTTTACTGTAACCGTTGCATCAATACAGGGTCTGTCGTAAATCCTGCATGAAAAAAAGCTCTGCATAACAGCCTCCGATTGAAACCTTGCTCAACCATCCAACGTAATGACTTTATCTTCAACGTAGAACAAAATCAATTCCTTCAGAAAAATGATCGACCTCGAATGATTTCACAAGATTATGAAAGAAGTGCATCGAGCGGAACTGCAGTCAAATATTCCAACGCGTAATCGGAAAAATCCCTTGAAAACTTTTCATCTTTAATAAATATTGCATGTCATCATCACGGAGCTCAGTACCCAGGCAGCCTTTCTAATGATCCACGAGCGCGTTAATGTGTGTATATGTCCGTAGCTGCTCTTATATACGAAAGGGCGTGACCGTATTACGATAGAAATTTATCTTAAGGCCATGGTTAACCTTGTCAAAACTATAATATTCATAATGCTTAAGTTTGTTAGGTTTTTAAACTCTGTAGTGCATAGCCGTTATCCCGTCGATCGGGATTATGTAGTCGAGATCCGTCTTGAACAATCTACAGAAAAGGGCCCGAATGTAATCATTAATGTGGTTTTATTAGGTAGTTTATGATTCCTTAGCGCCACAACTAAAGTGATACGAAGAAAGAAAAAAGAGGGGACCATTTAGTATGGGCCGTTAAAAATCTCAATCTCCGCACGAGGTGTGTTCCCACACACTATATCCTGCGCATAGAAAGACCCAAGTCGAGATGATAAAAGAATAGAAACGGAGAAGACATGGCGAAGAAGGCGTGAAATCTGAAAGAAGTGGACACAAAAGAGAGAAGCCCCGTAAGCCTCTCTATAACTTAGGGCCTGAATCTTAACTCAAGAATTCCTAATAACTATAGGCCCTAAACTGCAAAGCACGATTGCTATCACCTGAAGCACCCTTATTACACAGCTCACCCAGCTCCAATACGGATGAATCATCTCGAGGGAGCGTGAAATAGGTGGTAAAAATTTAACCTAATATGACGTGAGGGATGGGTATCGGTAAAAGGTAGTTCAAAGAAATTAGATATCGATTTTTTTTACAGTTCATATCCTTATCAAATAAAAATAACCTATCCTACTTGTTTTTAATTTTTGAAACAGCGTTAAAATGAAACCAGCACGTAACTTTCAACTGAAATCCAGGGAAGTCAGAGACCTTATTGGCTTGTTTCGCCTGTACCAAGATTATAAGAAGGTATTTTCCCTACTCTCACCTAGAAAATGCAGAATTACCTATCCTTTTTGTTCGTAATTTTTTGCCCCATAATCGATTCTCGAACATAAATTTCAACGGAAACCAACGGCTGTCAAAAGCCCATATTGGCCTATATTGTCAATGAATCACACGTCTCTGTGATGTTGGTGCACTACGGAAAATCTTTAGCTAAATAGCACTCGAAGAAGAACACTTGCGGTAATTGAGGGCGATAGGTAAAAATATTGGGGTCGAATGACGAATAGTATTATGTATCAAGTTCTAGAAGTTCTATGAAGTTTTTCAGATGTAATGTATTTTTGTTGGGGGCGGATTTTCAAGCAACTCACGTTGTAGGCAAAAAAATATTTTAAGGAGCAGTACAGGTGACGGCAAAATTTCTTCTGTCGAATTGACTATGCTTTTCTCAATTTCTTTCTGGAAAAATACACATATTCTAGATCTCATGAAATGAAATTTGGGGACTGCGTTCAGGTGGACTAGATTTTCTTTACTTATCTACACAATAGTGATCAACAGAAACTTTGCCAGAAGTTTTAAACTATTATTTTTTACCTTACAAAAGATTTCAAGTTTTCCCGAATGTCACATCGTGCAAAGTTCATGGACTCGAAATATTTGTGGTGCGATAAACCAGTTTCAATCGAAATATATGAAGCAGGGCATTTTTATGTGAACACGAATGAAATCATGTTACTTGTTTTGCATTTTTCTACTTTGAGCAAAATCTCAGAATATCTTCCATCAATAATTCATCTTGAAAACCGTCAGTCCAAATTCTGATGATGCTCCACACCTAATTAACACCAGAAACTATGAGACATGAAACACGTCAGGAATTCGATACTGGGCGTGAATAAGGTCACAATATAGTTCAAGATAAAAACTATAGGTCGTTCACACCAACCCTTCACTGTCTTCACGTATCATATCCTTGAAAGGAACCCCGAAATCAATTTGAACTTACTTGCTCAACTCCCCGAGACTCGTCTACCTCCTCTTGCATCACCAAAAAGCTATTAATAGTGCTGACAATTTCGCGAGTTTGCGCAGCGCTCGTTAAAACTCACGTTCCATCACTGAAGGCCATTATACACATGAGAGTCATCCGGTACCGAACAATGTTACGAAATGGAGAAATTGAGCAACGCACAAAACCTGATTCCTTGGGAACAGCACACATTTTTAAAGCCCCTATAAAATTGTTACAATGCTCAGTTTACCAATTAATAAAAGCAAAATAGCTCCTGGAAATAGAGCATGTTTTTTAAGAGGGGAAAATCTAACGCAGTTTGCTTGGATAACAATTTTGGGTAAACTGAATAGCATATGTTTGTATGCTGTGAGTTGAGTTAAGATGACTTCCGCTAACGACATGAGTTAAAGATAGGGTAGTTGAAGGGCACAAAGATCATTGCTGTCACTGGACCGGGCAGCTCAATAAGGCATTAAAGGAAGATTCACTTGAACAAGAGGAGGACCAAGAACAGAACCTTGTGGAACCAAGACAGGAAATTGCATTTGGGAACGGAGAATGTTCTCATCCCATGACCCTTTGAAATGAACCTTTCATAAACGGAACGATCGTCGAAGAATGAGCGATGTCGCAAGAAGAGAGGTACAGAAAGGAGTGGAAAATGCCACTTGGAAAATAAAGTTCCGAGACGTTCTTCTGTTGTATACTTTTATCAATAGGCTAAATCGTTTTCGCGCTTTTGTCTAGCTTCTGTTTCCAGGAAGTTCTCACCCACTTGAACCTGCGAAAACATTAGCACTGTTAGGTCAACTGCGGTGTGACCCACCTATGGTCAATGCGGGGATTGTCATAAGGTAACCCTCCACACTACATATCTTTTCATACTTGATCTTTTGTCTATTTCATAGTGAAACACTGAAATTGAGTTTTATTTGAGTTACGTATTTTCTTTTAGTTTAGCCCGCGGCAGTCTAGGTGTAAACGGAATGCTATTATTATTACTCGTTTCTAAGTTGTATTGTTTTGGTATTCCAACCATTTTAAACAAGCATCACAGTATTTTAAGCAAGAAATTCATTTATACGCCTGCTTACTTTGAGTATCCCGGTTGGAATTTTCTAAACATTCTATATCGCTTTTTTAGTGACGTAATTTTGTCCCCTATTTTCTCCTGCCAGATCAGTCATTGCTTTTAGCTGGCTGCTTTCAGTCGATCATGTACAGTGAACTGGTCCCCTCCCTCCCATCATATTCCTGAGGTATTACCAATTCCATCCTTTTTTACAACCTTCCACTTCCCGGTCGTCTCCTGAGCTAGAAGATGCAACCCTCTCGTGCGTTCTTCATGACAAATGACTTTTTATGTGTCATGCAAGATCGTTGGTTGCTTGCGTTCTCTTTTCCGGCATTTCTTCACTTTTTCGAGGGCTCCATTTTCAGCCTTATATGTTTTTTACTCTCTACATCGTTAGATTATAGAACTGTCACGAATAAATTTACGGCTATGATATTATTGATAATGTAAGAAACGTCAATTCACTGCGACACACTTCTGTAGAACGATCGCTCATTGTCGCATTATATTAAAATGAATTTTTGGGGCTTGTGACTGAAATTTCATGACCGTCAATATGATTGCTAGTCTTCATCTTGCTTCTACTCTGATGCCTGGACGTGATTGTCTCCGATAACGCAGGATTTTGGTAGCATCCCGAGAATGAAGCACTCAGCTTGTTTCTGTAGCCACGTTCTATTTTATTCCGATTCATTAGCTTTTTTTTTGCTCTTTTATCGAGGTCATTACGGTGTTGTGTCACTTTTGCATGGTTTGGTCTACAGGCGCCTGGAGCGAATGGGGCGTTATTTCTGGCAACGACTCAATAATACCTATGTGTCTCGAGTGAACCTATGCCGTTTATCAGCATGTAAGTTACGCAAATGCACGTAATTTATCTTGCAAAAGTGAAAAAATTTGTTTCTTTACTTACAGATGAATGCCTTAAATAAATCTTAATTAGTTGATTTCAAGTCGATCTTAATCGCTGTATACGATCTATAAAATTTAGAACTCGTACTCCTTTCTGAATTTGATTGAGGATTTTGATGTTTTATTCTGTTCTCGATTGAGGCGTACTAAAGCTTAACAGTAGTCAATGAAATCTTACGCTGCAGTCCCAGCGCTTTCATTTTTATACGCTCGATCATGTTTAATCTGCTAGATTTTTGAAATTGCATCACCCGTGTTACTTGCGCCTTTCCTCCTTCAATTTTATATACTCCAAAATGTTTACACGGTTTTCTTTTAACCAATACATCGTTATTATACAGCACCTTCTGTCGAATTCGTACCCAAGTATGTTCTTTTAAAGTTCGCTGACGAGCAGCAGTTCCCTCATTCGAATGTCGGCGACAACCTGATGCTGGTGCCAGTAGATTAGATGTTAGTTTAAGCCTCCCTAACCGCAACTAAGACGTTTTAATGAGAGGAAATGCCATTGCCAGTCTAATAACGGTGGTTATAGGAGCAGGGGTTATAATATCGGTATTAACAGTGCTTTTGAAAACGGTAATAAAAAAAATTAAACTGTAAAGAGTTAATTAAACTCTGTATACAATTAAGTGTGGAGCTGAGGCTCGCATGATGCCAGGGACGCCCCAGTGACACGCACACCACAGCCTGCCGTTAGCTAGCGCACCTGAAATGTATGCACTTTTGCAGCAGTACGTTGTGAGTTATAAAATGTTAATTTAGGAAATTGAACTTACCATTAATGCATTGTAAGACTTTTTGAGGAAGGATGAATATATCTTCAAAGTTGTGCAACAGAATCGTGTTGCTTTCTCGCAATCACTTCTTCGTTAATCTTACATCAGTTGATTGATTACTTACGCCAGTATTTGAGCGAAAAAAGTTACCAGTACGCAAATAATTTAGTGATATTCACCGAGCAAAATCAATCTTGCTGCGAACAACTATATACTACGGAAATTAAAAGTAAACAACGCTGAAGACATATACACAAGATAAGTGCAATGTGATAAATTCTTTGACCACTGACCTACTGAATAATGTAGTGTGGTTAAACACTCAGGGAATTTCGGTTCCTTGATTGGTACAGTCTGTTACATTTAACAATATAAATCAGTGCTAGCGTCTCCGAAAGATAAGGAAGTGACGTGAAAAAATAAAACTAATACATTCGTACAAAAGGACTACTGCACGCTAGGTCACATTCTACCTAAAAGAAAAAGAGTAGGGAAAAAAGATAAATTATATCAACTAGTGCCGTTGCCGGTAGTTCCCAGATGCTTCGTGGATTCTACCGTCAGAAGCTAAAGAGATGGAAGTTATCACTGAAAGGTGACAATTTTCGCTGTTACGCAGCTAAGCGCGGGTTCTGCCGGCGTATGTACATTTGAGCGCAGTTATATCTAGTCCTCGGCGTGTCGACAAGATGATCCAGCACTACAGTCACTTGTGCTAGCAATTAGTTGATAATAATACGACGCATTATACATAGCAAAGGAACATTACTCCGTTCGTCTCTGAAAGACCGTCGCTATTTTTTAGTTAATAAGCAATTCTAATCGGAATGACTTTTATGAGCGCATTGAAAGGTTCTTCCAGCTATGATCAATGTTCTCGTGGTTACTCTCATCAAAAAACGGGACTAAACTGTATAGCAGGGAATACAGAAAAATCAACACACGTTCTCAGTGTTACCGGTGAACAAACACGTAGAGGAAATGCCTTCAGATCGCCTCATCTCATTGAACGACGTCGCCAATGCAGAAAAAAGCAGCTCATAATTATTTAATTATTATTTATTGATAGTAAAATTGCTTCACACAACTAAACATTGGTGTTAGTGCCCGAGCACAGAGACATCTCAGTTTTGTCCTAACTCCATTCCTTCCTTCTGTGAGATGTCTAACTAATCATCGGTGAGAAAAAATTCCTATGCTGGTGTCGAGAACGCCGATGCATTCATTTTAATTCAAAAAAGTCTTTTTCGTTATGCATGCCGGATGGTAACATACCCCAACTCCCACAGAACTACAAGCATCGCAGTCAAACGCATTTGAAAATAATTTTTACGTATCGAACATTGTCTTTTTATGACTGAAAAATGGTCTCACATCTTTGGATTTTACACGTATTAAAATCTGAATGTTTTACTTAGGAATTTAAGACTAGTCTATACGACTTCAAAAACACTCCAATCCTTGTATGCATGTTTCTTTTGGGATGGGGGGAAGTGGCATTAAAAGGAATGAATATTCCATTGAGGAACAGGACTGCCCTCAAAAAGACACCCACCTCTCCCTCACAAAGCAAAGGATGCCCCAACTTCCCGTCATCGCTGGCCGCGACTGCAGCCATTGAGAGCGCCGCTTGTAGAAGACGACAGTGATACTTTCCCAAATTGTCGCCCGTCCTCTGGACTTCCGAGACACTTTCCATCTCGTCATGCTAGACCTTTCTCTCTCATTCGGCCTTCTTCCTTTTTTTTCTGTTGGTCATGGCAATCCAGTTGCTGTTTGCAGTTAGGCCTCATCAAGTGGATTTTTTGGAATTTCTTTGCTACAACAACGATGGCTTTTGTGATGTCACTCGCAGAAAAAACGGTTAACGAGCCTTGATTTACGCAATTTTTAGGTCAGCCGAGCTCTCGCTCGTATCTGAATGGGATGTCTTTTACGGTCAAGTTTGAAAATGAATTTTTTACTTCGTAAGTTACTTGAGGCACTAATAATTAACGGTTTCGAAGTGTGACTGTTAGCCCTGTTGTGAAGCGGGGTTGAATGTACTTAAAATGTTCTGCTCACTTTCAAGAATGAAATTCTTAGGCAACTTTGCTGAAGCTAACACACTATTTGAACGTAAATTATCCCATTG
This sequence comes from Morinoia aosen, assembly GCA_030386875.1. NCBI lineage: Eukaryota > Metazoa > Arthropoda > Malacostraca > Amphipoda > Talitridae > Morinoia > Morinoia aosen. The sequence continues at coordinate 18,371,683 of CM059573.1, read as the reverse complement.
TTCATTTTGATGTGCCATTTTATCAGAATTTGAGATAATTAAAACATTTTTTCAACATAACTGTTGAGCAAGATCGTTTTCTAATATACTAAGGGTGCAAAACACACTAATAATTTTCAACCGAAGGTTTAGGAATTTCTAAGAGCGTATGTCAGAAAAATTTTAGACATTCATAAAAAAAGTAAAATTCGAGTCGAGCGGCTTCCCTACTGTCCTTCTCTAGTCATTTTGAATCCCTTATCATATCTTAGCTATTCCTTAAAGTTGGCTCGGTGCATATCAATCTTCAAAGAAATTTCATAATTTGTATCGTAATATTTTGAGCCCGATAAAAATTATGATCATAGAACATTTGCACCGAATAACAAAGAGGCGTAAGCGCTTATTCTTCAAATTTAGAACATTCTATTTCATATCATAAGTATGGATTACATGAGAAAAACAGCCCTATTGTTTAATTTTATTTATATACCTATTTAGCTGTCAACACACGTTTTTATATTAATAATTTATTTCCCTTTATTAAAATAGATTTAAAGATGCTAAATTACATTACCTGACCTGACGCATGCAAGGAGAAGGAGCTGCACAAAACAAAACCTAGTGGCGCTCTAAAATGAATAAAATGCTCATCAGTTCTATTAAGATTTCTCTGACAAGTAAAAGAAATGCATAAGAAAAGATCCTAAATCCTAATGTAAGTTTTAAAATTTTTTTATCGTAATTTAATACCAATTGTTGAATGAAAGAAAAAAACGTTCGAGTTGAAGGTAAAAACTTTGCCGAAATTAACGTATTTCTGAAACACTCTTGGTTGAAATTGGATTATAAGTTAGTTTGGGCTTTCCTGATCACAACAAAAGTGTATGCATGGAATTAAAGGAACGTGTGATCTATGCACAAGGTGTGTCCCTATACCCTGAGCATGAAAACAGTAAGATTGAAAAAGAATAATAAAACAAGAAAAAAGTTGAACAAACAAGGTGCTGGAAGAAGCAGGAACTTAAAAATGACAAAAATGGAATAAAAAATATAATCTGCAACAAAACATAAATCTTATAGACGTATCATATTTAAATAAAATTAAGGCTCACCTAACCTTTAACTCAAAAACTCACATCTTCCCCTGGGAACCATTATAAAGCCAAAAGGACAATTTCAATATAGGATTTTGTATGTTTGACTCCAGCAATAGTTGTTCTCCTGATAGGTCGCTATAATAGTCTCAAAGTGCATTTCCCCCGCTATGTTGATGTTAAATTCGTCACACTAACACTTTGACTGCGACATGGGCCACCGGTGGTCACTGAGGGAATTTTTATAGTACTGATAACCGACCAATAGTCTTAATCACAATTTTCATGAATACTTAATGAAAACTAAATGATGGCACGATCGAGTTAATGTTTGCTATTTTCAACATTGCGTACTAAAATTCACTTTAAATTGGAATTGAATATTGAACTTCAGATTTACCTACTGCAGTTACAGTGTAAAGTTTATTCGTGCATCTCACTCGCGAAATGTACACGCTTGTGGTAAGTACATATGTAAAATCTTTCAAATTTAGGCAAGCGGACGACTGTTTCTTCGAAAGCACGAATCAAAAGTTTCTCATGAAACTATAAAAGCTTCGATGAAACTTCCTTGAGGCGCGCACCTGCTTCTGCATTCCGTGAGGGAATGAGGACCCTTTCTCATTGAAGGTAGTGCATGATGTTCGGTGCAATCGGCGTTAGCTGTCATAGTGGAGTAAGGTGCCGCTATGCCGAGGCAAAATTTCAGTGAAGATGCCAAAACTCAAATTCTTATCAGGTTTATGTAGGCGAAATGTTCTGTATTCGGATAAACCTTCCTATGATCAAAAAATAATTTGTCAGAAATGAATTTGTCAGAAATTAAGCTAGATAAGATTAGGTGTTGGTTTTAAACCACAACAAAGCCGTTCGAAAGGGAGGAAGGAGGAAGCCATCATTAGTATGGGTTGAAGGAACGGGGAATCTTTGTAAAAGGTGCATGGGGATGGCAAGTTGAGTATGAAGTTTATGAAACAAGACAAAAGTTGAAGAAGGAAATAGTAGACGATGAAAAACAAGACAGCAGTGACCCGCAAAAAATGAGCCTTAAACATAACCAAAAAAAAATTTAAACAAAAAGTAGGCCTACCTGATTCTCAGCTCGGGACCTCACATTTTCCCCACTGAGAGTGAAAATTCTCATCGATACAATATTTGTATACTCCTGATGGGCTGACGGCAAGAGACTAGGGTAGTAACCCGAAAATACGCCAGATCATTCTATAGTTCACAACAACGCAGTAAATTCTTGGTGTACTAATTCCCATTTTGTCCCATGTTAATTACACGTCATGTGATATTTGAATCCGAGATTTAAGGTAACTGATTATTCCAAAAACAATTTCTCAGATAAAATTTGATGTTAACGATGGACTTGTATTCAAGACATGTTTCCACAATTTGAATACAAGCTAATTTTTGTGATTAGTCTTCGGAGTCAAACTACGGAGGTGCTCGAGGCTGGATGAATTACTATTAAAGTCGTGTTCGCATGATGGCAGAACGAAATGGCTGCATTGGCTTTTTTCTAGATCTTATTTTTATTTATAACACAATAACCTTAAAATGGAGCTACCAAAATATTAGAAGAACGATTTATTTACGCTCCTCAAGCGTTTGATTTAGTAGCTTTGCTGAATCGATTGGTTTTGACAAACTAGCTTCCCTCATTACGACTCCATAACCGGCTTCCGAACCTATAAGGTGGGTCCTTACCGACGTGGATGTGGAGCCAAGTTACCTCACAAGCTCCCCATCCGACGGAACGTACAACGTCAAGTAGTTACAACCAAAACGTAAATGCAAGCATGATTATCAGAGAAAATAGAACCTTGAAAATATCTGTTTAAAGAACCCCGTCGAATACAAAAGCTCGCTCCAGTTTCCAATCCGTCAATCAATGTGGGTCATTTCATGCCCCAGCAACGTGGAATTCAATGTTTTCACCAATGCTTATTTGGAAGTGAGAGGAAGTCTTCCTTAAAAGAGAACCTGATGGATGGATCGACGCATCACGCAACGCAAAAATGTTGCGAGTCGATTGTCTTCCTCAACCTCAGCCACGCCTCTCGTGGGTCCCGATGTCCGCACTACGACACACTCAGTAGTTCCTTCCGGCGCATGAGCCTCTCGGTGACGATATTTAGTGCGCGATTACTTCGTCAGCAAACGCATCCGTTGGAAAATTTACAAGCAAAGTCAGGCTACGGAAATCCTACCCCAACCAAGAGGAACAACAATTTGAAGCTCCAGCTACTGTAGCCGATCCATGTAGCCGCTTGAATAAACTACTCTATGCATTCGAGGACCTTTCGCTCGCAAATACCAGCAATACATCGCTATGGACTGTGATAAAGATTAGATTAGTTCAAGCCTCCCTAACAACAAAAATAATAAATGTCCCACAGAAAGGAAGGAAGAAGGCTCCATTTAATGTGGAGTTATGGGAATGGGGAATCTCTGCACAATGTATATTTGCACGCAAGATCCGCGACACATAGAAAAGTAAGTTATGAAAGACGATAATGAAACAAGACATTGGTTCAAAAAGAGAGTAGCATGCGCTGAAAAACAGTACAGCAGTGAACCGAAAAAGAGAATCCAAAACAAAACAAAAATCCAATTGAATTTCAATAAAGGGAAGCACTACCTAACCTTCAGCTCTGGATTTCACATCACCACCTGGGGCGATAATTCACTCAGGTGCCTGAGATATCCCCTCGAGAGGTTTAAACTCTGATAATCTTGTTCGGTTGTTCGCTCGCTTGGTGGTCAGCTGGCGCGCTCTGCTTCCAGTGATGATAGAGAGAAAGTTTCAGTACTTTGCTTACAGAAACAACAGAGGGCGAAATAAAAAATTCCCACACGCTGTGCTGAAAATTTGACCTGTTCCCTATACCTATGTTCCTAAAAATATTTCTCTAAAATTAGTCATGCAAGTAAAATAACCCAACGGAACACTTGTGGTATAGTTCATACGTTTTAACTTTTTAATTAATAGATGCTTCGATGACCTGTAGTTAAAAACTCATAAAGCAATATGAAACATGACGCCGGTGGCCGCTTCTGGATCACGCTGCTCCTCGGAACTAACTTGTGAGGTGAAAGCAGCTGCCTGACTAACTGGTTCTCCGAGGAGCAAATGTGATGAACTGGTCTGCTTTCAAATTGTGGCCACTGCCACCTGAACTGGCGGAGCAAGAGTGCGGTTATTGGCAGCTTTGCGTCCTGGTCTAGATGGCCCTTTGCTCTTTAGCGCAACGAAATGGACCGACGTGTTCGGGCAGAATTATATTCAGGTGCCCCCATATTGTATGAGTGGCTCTTTAATGAACTGAAGCGGACCGACGTGTTCGGGCAGAATTATGTTCAGGTGCCCTCATATTGTATGAGTGGCTCTTTAATGAAATGAAGCGGACCGACGTGTTCGGGCAGAATTATATTCAGGTGCCCCCATATTGTAAGAGTGGCTCTTTAATGAAATGAAGCGGACCGACGTGTTCGGGCAGAATTATGTTCAGGTGCTCTCATATTGTATGAGTGGCTCTTTAATTAAATGAAGCGGACCGACGTGTTCGGGTGGTTATATTCAGGTACTTTCGTATTGAATGATTTGCTCTTTTACGAAATGAAGTAGACCGACGAGTTTGGGTAAAGTTCTATTCAGGTATCTTCGCGTTGTATGAGTTTACATTATGTGAAATTTTTATGTCCATCTCTCCGAGAAGAAAAAGTGAACCAAAAAGAAATAGGAGACAAAGAAAACTCGAGCAAGAGTTTGGTCACACGGTACGCTTGCTTCCGTGCCAACAAAAATTAAATGGAAAGAAAAAACAGGTCGCTATCTGCACCCACGACAAACTTCCTCGATGCACATTTTACCAGCGATGCATCCGAGGAGTGTATTTCTGATGGCACCGTACACCGACAAGAACATGACTACGAGTACAAGTGAACATTGGTCTAATGTACACATACTCGTGAGTAAAGTTCTGCCGAAGTGCTTAGATCGCACTGTATAACTCCGTATTCACTCAAATCAACACAGCTTCCATAACCAAGGCTATTTTTGCCGGTTTTTTTTGGCCGCTCCAGCATAGCTTCTATGTAACCAGTATAGCTTCTATACTGGGCGCCTAAAATCATAGACGCCTCGGCGAAAACGTTAGACTGAGAAGCTGTCACACTGCAATGAATTTCCTGATACACCAACAAATCAGGCGTTTAGTGTCTGCAGTGCCTGTCCTCTCAGCCCAAACAATTTGGATTAGATAAGTTAGTTTAAGCCTTCCTAACCACAATAAAGGTTTTACAAAACGAGGAAGGATGAAGGTGTGTTTTCGTTCAAGATCGCCTGCATATAGAAACAATAAGTTATAAATTACGAATAAGAAACAAGATAAAAATCGAGAGAAAAAGTAGCAGATGCTGAAAAAATGACAACAGTGAACCGAAAAAAAAGCTGGTCCTAAAAACGAGAAAAAATATATTCTACTTTGACACAAAAAACCATACCTAACTTTCATCGGGACCTCACATTTTCCCACTGCGAGTGTTAATTCCCAGAGATACAACAGTTGTATTCCCCTGAGAGATAACCCCATCGAATGGGCAGTTGTCATGGTAAAAGAAAATGTGAAGATACACAAATGTACCTCAAAACAAAATTTAAAAGCAGAACTCAATAAAGAATGACGGAACCGAGACTCTGATTAGGGACAAGACTTCGTCCAACATGCCGATACGTACGAGTAATAAAGCTATTATTAAAGCTAAGAAGCCGACTCCGATTACGAATCATTCACAAAAATTTGAGGAAAATTTTCAAATAGAGCTTCCTCTATTTGAGGAAAAAGAAATTTTAAAAATGAATTATAATTATGATCATCACCTCCTCATAACTCTTCCATGGCTGTATCCATAGCAGGTTAGATTAGGTTAGTCGTTAGTTTTAGCCTCCCTACCCGCAGCAACAAATGCGATCCAAAGATAGGAAGGAGGAAGGCACCATTTAGTATGGAGTTAAGGAAACGCGAAATCTAAGCAGAAAGGGCGTAGAAACAGTAAGTTGTGAAAGAAGATCATGAAACAAGACCAAAGTTGAAGAAGAAAGTAGTAGGTGCTGAAAAACAGGACAGCAGTGAACCGAAAAAAGGGGGTCCTTAACATAACAAAAACATTTTATTTCAACAAAAAGAAAGCCTACCCAACTCTCAGCTCGGGCCCTGACATTGTCCCCCTGAGAGCGCTAATGCCCGTGGAAACAATAGTTGTATCCCCCTGCGGGCTGTATCCATGGCACACGCACGCACACTCATAGCTGCCCTATCGTCGACTGTGCCCCTTGAACAATTTCTGCTCATCATATACCAATTCCTCCGTATAATTTTCGCTCAGAAACAAAATTAGCCGCAATTTTCTGAGTTAATGTTGCAGCAGCAAGACAACAGTTGCATCTCACGCGGCGACGATGGACTGAGCACTTCAGGGGTTCGATTTGTAGTTAATTGCGTCATCGAAGCGGTACAGCTGCCAGCGAAAGTCTTCTCTTCGATTTGGCTTCCCTACGTGATGCATTTCCTGGCTAAAATCTTAAAATTTAAGGTTTTTCTATCACAATTTGGCAATTCTCGCATGGCTACTAAAAGCTGGGCACTTACATTTAGTTGAAAAAAAATTAGTGCATTGCGCAACTAAGTCCACGGACGAACGTTTGCTGCCAGGAGTACCGATACAATGACGTAAATTGTTTGAAAATTCTGACCCAGGTTCATGATTCAGTCCCGCGCTTTTGAACCATCATTGATTCGCTGAACAATTTGCCCAATTGCCCCGTAATGACCGGCCCTAGAGCGCTGATGACCACCGCAGTCATGCCTCCTAAACTGACGTCTCGAGAGAGCCTCCGACCTTTCATTCCCTCTTTGTGTCTGGCGCTCTCCGTTCCAGCAAAAATCTCGATACTTTTTGAAGGCATTGAGTGAGCGGCCAGCTCTAATTACCTCCGGTGTATCATCGCTTCCGTGTGTAATACTACCTATTTGATACCGATTCTTATGGATTTCGTACCGTGGCCCGCTTGAGAAAGGCTTGGACTGGTATTTCAGATCGATCAACCGTTAAAAAGGCTTGCATGAACCAGTACTTTGTACAGAAGAATATTTGAAATACGCTTACGTGTAGTCGGTATTTTAGATCGTTTTCAGTATAAAAAAGGCTTTCGTTGGGCTGTTCTCATATATCGTAGCATGATTAAGATCAACCTTCACAGGGCACAATTTTGAATCGTCTTTCATTTAAAGTAAACTCGCAAGTTGCAGGTATTGCGGATCGCAGCACAGTAAAAACAACCTGGCATGGGTCCGGTATTTTCAAGCAGGTGCACTTTTTGAAACATTCAAGCTATAAATCTATGCATTTCATTTTTTTGGCAGACGTATCATGTCTTGAAAAACAAAGCAAACTAAAAAAAGCACAACTGAAGCAAGAATTGCAGTTAAACCAAGCCAATAAAAAATTTGATGCCACGCTTCAACGCGGACAGAAATTTTTTTTATGAAAAAGCATGCAGCGACATCGCATGATGATTTATCATATGACACAGTTGTCACACGGAGGTCAGTCGTCACATGTTATGAATCACGGATTGTAATGAGTAACATGTTACATGGGTCAAATGTTACATGTGTCACATGTTATAGATGTTACAGTTTATCATGACTCGTCGGTTGTTGAGAGTCACATGTCATTGAGAGTGGCATGTCATTGAGAGTCGCATGTCATTGAGAGTCGCATGTCATTGAGAGTCGCATGTCATTGAGAGTCGCATGTCATTGAGAGTCGCATGTCATTGAGAGTCGCATGTCATTGAGAGTCGCATGTCATTGAGAGTCGCATGTCATTGAGAGTCGCATGTCATTGAGAGTGGCATGTCATTGAGAGTGGCATGTCATTGAGAGTCGCATGTCATTGAGAGTCGGATGTCATTGAGAGTCGCATGTCATTGAGAGTCGCATGTCATTGAGGGTCGCATGTCATTGAGAGTCGCATGTCATTGAGAGTGGCATGTCATTGAGAGTCGCATGTCATTGAGAGTCGCATGTCATTGAGAGTCGCATGTCATTGAGAGTCGCATGTCATTGAGAGTCGCATGTCATTGAGAGTGGCATGTCATTGAGAGTGGCATGTCATTGAGAGTGGCATGTCATTGAGAGTGGCATGTCATTGAGAGTCGCATGTCATTGAGAGTCGCATGTCATTGAGAGTCGCATGTCATTGAGAGTCGCATGTCATTGAGAGTGGCATGTCATTGAGAGTAACATGTCATTGAGAGTCGCATGTCATTGAGAGTGGCATGTCATTGAGAGTCGCATGTCATTGAGAGTGGCATGTCATTGAGAGTGGCATGTCATTGAGAGTGGCATGTCATTGAGAGTGGCATGTCATTGAGAGTGGCATGTCATTGAGAGTCGCATGTCATTGAGAGTGGCATGTCATTGAGAGTGGCATGTCATTGAGAGTGGCATGTCATTGAGAGTGGCATGTCATTGAGAGTGGCATGTCATTGAGAGTGGCATGTCATTGAGAGTGGCATGTCATTGAGAGTGGCATGTCATTGAGAGTGGCATGTCATTGAGAGTCGCATGTCATTGAGAGTCGCATGTCATTGAGAGTCGCATGTCATTGAGAGTGGCATGTCATTGAGAGTGGCATGTCATTGAGAGTGGCATGTCATTGAGAGTCGCATGTCATTGAGAGTCGCATGTCATTGAGAGTCGCATGTCATTGAGAGTCGCATGTCATTGAGAGTCGCATGTCATTGAGAGTCGCATGTCATTGAGAGTCGCATGTCATTGAGAGTCGCATGTCATTGAGAGTCGCATGTCATTGAGAGTCGCATGTCATTGAGAGTCGCATGTCATTGAGAGTCGCATGTCATTGAGAGTCGCATGTCATTGAGAGTCACATGTCATTGAGAGTCGCATGTCATTGAGAGTCGCATGTCATTGAGAGTCACATGTCATTGAGAGTCACATGTCATTGAGAGTCGCATGTCATTGAGAGTCGGATGTCATTGAGAGTCGCATGTCATTGGGAGTCGCATGTCATTGAGAGTGGCATGTCATTGAGAGTCGCATGTCATTGAGAGTCGCATGTCATTGAGAGTGGCATGTCATTGAGAGTCGCATGTCATTGAGAGTGGCATGTCATTGAGAGTGGCATGTCATTGAGAGTGGCATGTCATTGAGAGTCGCATGTCATTGAGAGTCGCATGTCATTGAGAGTCGCATGTCATTGAGAGTGGCATGTCATTGAGAGTCGCATGTCATTGAGAGTCGCATGTCATTGAGAGTCGCATGTCATTGAGAGTCGCATGTCATTGAGAGTCGCATGTCATTGAGAGTGGCATGTCATTGAGAGTCGCATGTCATTGAGAGTCGCATGTCATTGAGAGTCGCATGTCATTGAGAGTCGCATGTCATTGAGAGTCGCATGTCATTGAGAGTCGCATGTCATTGAGAGTCGCATGTCATTGAGAGTCGCATGTCATTGAGAGTCGCATGTCATTGAGAGTGGCATGTCATTGAGAGTCGGATGTCATTGAGAGTGGCATGTCATTGAGAGTCGCATGTCATTGAGAGTGGCATGTCATTGAGAGTGGCATGTCATTGAGAGTGGCATGTCATTGAGAGTGGCATGTCATTGAGAGTCGCATGTCATTGAGAGTCGCATGTCATTGAGAGTCGCATGTCATTGAGAGTCGGATGTCATTGAGAGTCGCATGTCATTGGGAGTCGCATGTCATTGAGAGTCGGATGTCATTGAGAGTCGCATGTCATTGAGAGTGGCATGTCATTGAGAGTCGCATGTCATTGACAGTGGCATGTCATTGAGAGTCGCATGTCATTGAGAGTGGCATGTCATTGAGAGTCGCATGTCATTGAGAGTGGCATGTCATTGAGAGTCGGATGTCATTGAGAGTCGGATGTCATTGAGAGTCGCATGTCATTGGGAGTCGCATGTCATTGAGAGTCGCATGTCATTGAGAGTCGCATGTCATTGAGAGTGGCATGTCATTGAGAGTCGCATGTCATTGAGAGTCGCATGTCATTGAGAGTCGGATGTCATTGAGAGTCGCATGTCATTGGGAGTCGCATGTCATTGAGAGTCGCATGTCATTGAGAGTCGCATGTCATTGAGAGTCGCATGTCATTGAGAGTCGCATGTCATTGAGAGTGGCATGTCATTGAGAGTGGCATGTCATTGAGAGTGGCATGTCATTGAGAGTCGCATGTCATTGAGAGTCGCATGTCATTGAGAGTCGCATGTCATTGAGAGTCGCATGTCATTGAGAGTCGCATGTCATTGAGAGTCGCATGTCATTGAGAGTCGCATGTCATTGAGAGTCGCATGTCATTGAGAGTCGCATGTCATTGAGAGTCGCATGTCATTGAGAGTGGCATGTCATTGAGAGTCGCATGTCATTGAGAGTCGCATGTCATTGAGAGTCGCATGTCATTGAGAGTGGCATGTCATTGAGAGTGGCATGTCATTGAGAGTCGCATGTCATTGAGAGTCGCATGTCATTGAGAGTCGCATGTCATTGAGAGTCGCATGTCATTGAGAGTGGCATGTCATTGAGAGTCGCATGTCATTGAGAGTCGCATGTCATTGAGAGTCGGATGTCATTGAGAGTCGCATGTCATTGGGAGTCGCATGTCATTGAGAGTGGCATGTCATTGAGAGTCGCATGTCATTGAGAGTGGCATGTCATTGAGAGTCGCATGTCATTGAGAGTCGCATGTCATTGAGAGTGGCATGTCATTGAGAGTCGCATGTCATTGAGAGTGGCATGTCATTGAGAGTGGCATGTCATTGAGAGTCGGATGTCATTGAGAGTGGCATGTCATTGAGAGTCGCATGTCATTGAGAGTGGCATGTCATTGAGAGTCGGATGTCATTGAGAGTGGCATGTCATTGAGAGTCGCATGTCATTGAGAGTCGCATGTCATTGAGAGTCGCATGTCATTGAGAGTGGCATGTCATTGAGAGTCGCATGTCATTGAGAGTGGCATGTCATTGAGAGTCGCATGTCATTGAGAGTGGCATGTCATTGAGAGTCGGATGTCATTGAGAGTCGCATGTCATTGAGAGTCGGATGTCATTGAGAGTCGCATGTCATTGAGAGTCGCATGTCATTGAGAGTCGCATGTCATTGAGAGTGGCATGTCATTGAGAGTCGCATGTCATTGAGAGTCGCATGTCATTGAGAGTGGCATGTCATTGAGAGTCGCATGTCATTGAGAGTCGGATGTCATTGAGAGTCGCATGTCATTGAGAGTCGGATGTCATTGAGAGTCGCATGTCATTGAGAGTGGCATGTCATTGAGAGTCGCATGTCATTGAGAGTGGCATGTCATTGAGAGTCGCATGTCATTGAGAGTCGGATGTCATTGAGAGTCGCATGTCATTGAGAGTCGCATGTCATTGAGAGTCGCATGTCATTGAGAGTCGCATGTCATTGAGAGTGGCATGTCATTGAGAGTCGCATGTCATTGAGAGTCGCATGTCATTGAGAGTCGCATGTCATTGAGAGTCGCATGTCATTGAGAGTCGCATGTCATTGAGAGTGGCATGTCATTGAGAGTCGCATGTCATTGAGAGTGGCATGTCATTGAGAGTCGCATGTCATTGAGAGTGGCATGTCATTGAGAGTCGCATGTCATTGAGAGTCGCATGTCATTGAGAGTCGCATGTCATTGAGAGTGGCATGTCATTGAGAGTCGCATGTCATTGAGAGTCGCATGTCATTGAGAGTCGCATGTCATTGAGAGTCGCATGTCATTGAGAGTCGCATGTCATTGAGAGTCGCATGTCATTGAGAGTGGCATGTCATTGAGAGTCGCATGTCATTGAGAGTCGCATGTCATTGAGAGTCGCATGTCATTGAGAGTCGCATGTCATTGAGAGTCGCATGTCATTGAGAGTCGCATGTCATTGAGAGTCGCATGTCATTGAGAGTGGCATGTCATTGAGAGTGGCATGTCATTGAGAGTCGCATGTCATTGAGAGTGGCATGTCATTGAGAGTCGCATGTCATTGAGAGTCGCATGTCATTGAGAGTCGCATGTCATTGAGAGTCGCATGTCATTGAGAGTCGCATGTCATTGAGAGTGGCATGTCATTGAGAGTCGCATGTCATTGAGAGTCGCATGTCATTGAGAGTCGCATGTCATTGAGAGTCGCATGTCATTGAGAGTCGCATGTCATTGAGAGTCGGATGTCATTGAGAGTCGCATGTCATTGAGAGTCGCATGTCATTGAGAGTCGCATGTCATTGAGAGTCGCATGTCATTGAGAGTCGCATGTCATTGAGAGTCGCATGTCATTGAGAGTCGCATGTCATTGAGAGTCGCATGTCATTGAGAGTGGCATGTCATTGAGAGTGGCATGTCATTGAGAGTGGCATGTCATTGAGAGTGGCATGTCATTGAGAGTGGCATGTCATTGAGAGTGGCATGTCATTGAGAGTCGCATGTCATTGAGAGTCGCATGTCATTGAGAGTCGCATGTCATTGAGAGTCGCATGTCATTGAGAGTCGCATGTCATTGAGAGTCGCATGTCATTGAGAGTCGCATGTCATTGAGAGTCGCATGTCATTGAGAGTCGCATGTCATTGAGAGTGGCATGTCATTGAGAGTGGCATGTCATTGAGAGTCGCATGTCATTGAGAGTGGCATGTCATTGAGAGTCGCATGTCATTGAGAGTCGCATGTCATTGAGAGTCGCATGTCATTGAGAGTCGCATGTCATTGAGAGTCGCATGTCATTGAGAGTCGCATGTCATTGAGAGTGGCATGTCATTGAGAGTCGCATGTCATTGAGAGTGGCATGTCATTGAGAGTGGCATGTCATTGAGAGTGGCATGTCATTGAGAGTGGCATGTCATTGAGAGTGGCATGTCATTGAGAGTGGCATGTCATTGAGAGTCGCATATCATTGAGAGTCGCATATCATTGAGAGTCACATGTCATCGAAAGTCGCATATTATTGAGAGTCACATTATATTACGACTCACATGATATTACAAGTAAAACGTTTCTATTTCAATAAAAGGGTGGCCTGTTTAGCCATCAAGTCGGGACCTCATAGTTTGCCCTCGCAGTGCTAATTCCCATAGACCACATATTTGCACCTACCGGAGGGAAGAACAACACGGAGCAACATAGAAAGGAGACACAACGACCACAGCACACCAACACTAGATATAAGGAAAGAAGTTAAGTGATTCTACAGATAGCGACTCCATGGCGTAGTCTCTCACTACATAGCGTAGCTCTCAGCACCATAGCGCAGCCACACGGCAGTGAGGAGACTATTGCTGCCAAGGAGGTTTAAGAATGGAGACGGCATCAGCGCTCTAAAGTGAAGCCAATTTTCGGTAGCTGTAGGGTATACGGGCACACACACGGAGATGGGGCTCAGTGCGTGTCAGACACTCAGCGTGACAGGGTGCCGCTATCCACGCTGCGGTCAAGGACGAGTTTCCTCAATATGAGTTTCTTTATCATTCAGCGAGGATGCAATTGAAATATATGCCTAAGAAAAAAACGTATAGCACAGAGTAGCGCAAGTCTGCCATTTAACAGCGCGGTCTTCAGTCGCTGATGATGGAGGTGGTGCTACCCCTCCACTGCAACACCAGCTCCACACAGGGACCTAATGCCGGGTGGGCGGGGCTTGGGACGGCAGAAGTGGCTTCACTCGCTTGAATGGCAAAAGATAGCGATGCCGGTTCCATGTATCCAACTTCCTTGATTGCTGCTGCAGCTGCGAGGGTTGCGTAGGAGAGAGGCACCGTACTGCAGAGTGAGTCGTCCGGCAGTCCTCAATCTCATCTGAAAATCGTGAGTTCCTGACGACTATCCGGTATATCTTTGAAGAATTTAATGTACTTTTCCCTTAATTTTGAGTACTTTTCCCTTAATTTTGAGTACCTTCCAGCAACCCTGAGTGATTTCCAGTAATCAGGCATGTCGAAAGGTCGTCAGGTCTACTGGACGGTAATCCTCATTACCTTCCAGCAATCCTGATTACCTTCCAGCAATCCTGACTACCTTCCAGCAGTCCTGACTACCTTCCAGCAGTCCTGACTACCTTCCAGCAGTCCTGACTACCTTCCAGCAGTCCTGACTACCTTCCAGCAGTCCTGACTACCTTCCAGCAGTCCTGACTACCTTCCAGCAATCCTGACTACCTTCCAGCAGTCCTGACTACCTTCCAGCAGTCCTGACTACCTTCCAGCAATCCTGACTACCTTCCAGCAATCCTGACTACCTTCCAGCAGCCCTGACTACCTTCCAGCAATCCTGACTACCTTCCAGCAGTCCTGACTACCTTCCAGCAGTCCTGACTACCTTCCAGCAGTCCTGACTACCTTCCAGCAATCCTGACTACCTTCCAGCAATCCTGACTACCTTCCAGCAATCCTGACTACCTTCCAGCAGTCCTGACTACCTTCCAGCAATCCTGACTACCTTCCAGCAATCCTGACTACCTTCCAGCAGTCCTGACTACCTTCCAGCAGTCCTGACTACCTTCCAGCAATCCTGACTACCTTCCAGCAGTCCTGACTACCTTCCAGCAATCCTGACTACCTTCCAGCAATCCTGACTACCTTCCAGCAGTCCTGACTACCTTCCAGCAATCCTGACTACCTTCCAGCAGTCCTGACTACCTTCCAGCAATCCTGACTACCTTCCAGCAATCCTGACTACCTTCCAGCAGTCCTGACTACCTTCCAGCAATCCTGACTTCCTTGCATCACAGGAGCTTTCATACGAACTCATATCATGAAAAATGGCGATGCTGATTGTTGTCATCATCGTTGAATGGTGATGCCAATTCTTATCCTCATGGTGAAATGATGTTGCTAATTATATTTTTATTGTGAAATCTTGGTGCTAATTATTATCATCGTGAAATGGTGATGCTAACTATTATCATCGTGAAATGGTGACGTTAATTATTATCATCATCGTGAAATGGTGATGCTAACTATTATCATCATCGTGAAATGGTGACGCTAATTATTATCATCATCATCATGAAGTGGTGATGCTAACTATTATCTGTGAAATAGTGATGCTAATTATTATCATCATCGTGAAATGGTGATGCTAACTATTATCATCATTGTGAAATGGTGATGCTAATTATTATCATCATCGTGAAACGATCCAACAATTGCGGAATATTCTTGGGCGCGCAATGCAGCACACGCTCCCCTCTAGTGAAGGTGCCGAACAAGGATCATTGAACTGCACTTGGGTAGAAGATAAAAATAAGTAAAAGAAACTAAGCTGTGGTTTTCGAGTGAAAAATCTAGGAAAACTGAGTTTCCTTCCAGCCAAGTGAAGGCTTAGCAGGATTCTAGTGATATGTGTCAGGCCGTGTAGATGTGGCAACGGCCACCCAAATTATGAATTGAAGAAAATGTTGTCCACAAAATCTTAATCACTCATCCAAAATATGATTGTTGAAAATCAACATACTCGATTTCACGCTTGCTCTAATCGTAACCGAACTGAGTTGAGCAAAAAAGGTTGGGAGAAATTATGAAAGTCCGTAATGAATTCATTGTGTTTTCAAGTTACCTTTGTTCTTTCACAGTTTGAATAAAACCAGCAGGCTTGAATATCAGCCGTAAGGAAGAGCCCAGCAAAACCAAAAATTAGCTTCTTCCATTCCATTTATTTCTTCAAAAAGGTTTGCGATGAACATACCAACGCTAACTTTATCTTCCCTTTCTTTTAGTACACCCAAGAGGCTTGAAAACCAGCTTCACGTCTTAATATGGAAAATACCCTCTACGATGGAAAACGAGATTAACGTCTCGCTAAGCCTTTCTTCACCGAGTTAAGCTACGCCTCTTCAACGTCGAGAAGATACTATTGAGAGTCGAAGACGAGAAGATACTTTGAATTTTACTATTCAAAGTATTTTTATTTTCAATTCTCTTTTGTGTAACTGAACTGCTTTCCCATTAGGACTCGAAACTGGACTCGGGTCCACGATGCGAGTTCGGACTCGGACTCGGGTCCACGATGCATTTCTAGTTGCAGTTTTCTTCCGTGGGAAAGCTGCGTCTTTGGGCAATAAAATTTTACGGTGAGATGACTGATTTTTTTACGAGAAAAGCAGCGTGTTCTGAACAGTTCTAATTATTAACAATGACGGTTCACATTCGAACGCAGAAATATTTTGAAAGCACAAATCGACATCAACTCTTTAACAATCATAGAACATGAAATTGTTGATTTATGAATTTATGTATGAAACCAGCCCACTTTGGTAAAGAAAAGAGGTCTTTTGAGTAGGAGTGCAATAAAATTTTAATTGATTTGGAGGGGGATAAATGCCGACTTCAAACCTCGATTGGCACCACTCGTTATGCCCGTATAGGTGAGTAGAACAAAATCCGTGTAGAGCAAAACCAAATAAACAAAAACCTCATCTCTAAATCATTAATGCAAAAAGTCTTGCACGAAACGCATGAAGGAACGGGTAGGCAGAGTAAAATGTCGAACAACTATAAGCCCACAACAGCCTTCGGCAACAAGCATCGCTGATTCCGTTATGAGCAGGTGGGGAAGCCGGTGGGGATTACTAAGTTTCCAACGCTTACTAACGAGTATGACCGCAAAAGATGTTTGTAACAGGTGATGAATCAGATTCAGAGGTATAGTAGAGTATTTTACCCCTGGGACACACGTCCTATGAGATTTCAACCAAAATTCTATCCAAAGTTATTTGTACATAGCACCAAATGGGAAAAAGAGTTTATGTTCTACAATTTAGTATTAAAAATGATTAAAAACAGAAGACTACTAAAATAATCGTTAAAACAATCTGTGAAGGTTTTGTAAATTTCGCGATTTTCCAATCAGGTGACGAAGACATACGTCCTGATTTCCACTGGAATCGGCTCATTAATCTGTGGTCCTCACTGATCTCTTGAGAAAGAAACATCAAGTGAGAAATAACACATGGGAATGGTATAAAAGTTACAAGAGCCATATATACTGTACGCGCTGCAATGAACATTTATATACACACAAAAATAGAAATATTATTTGACGTACATTAGATTAATATACAACCACAGGTGATTTCACTTTATATCAATACCTGAACAATTGTTACACTATAAATTTATACGACCGTCATTTAAAAACCATAAAAAATTATGATTTCTAACGAGCGGCTATCTCGTCAAGTGACAAATATTGCTAATTCGCTGGAATGGTAAGAGTGCTTCACTCATGCAAGCTACCGAAACTCAGTCATACAAAACTACAATTTTCACTCTGAAGGTGATGTTAAAATATAATAGAAACTGAACACAACAGAACTTTGAAACATCGGTTAGTCTAATTTACAATCACGTTTGCAATTATAATACAATAGTTGTTATTCTGTTGACTTGAAGGAGAATAAAAGTGCAGGCTCAATGAATATTATGGTTTCTCCTTCGACCTCAGCCGAGTTCACCGTTTTGTACAATCACCAGAGGAGCTGCCTGCTCTGATAAAATAAAAGTTTCACGCTGATAGGGGAATAGAACGAAGAGCCATCTCATTAAAAGTGATCCGGTTAGGAAGCCACGATATCCCATGCACGTTAGAATATTCATAACAGTATATCTAAGAACAAAAACCCCAATGAGAGCCTTGTGCGTTTGATGCATACTGGGGCTCTGCGAGTGCATTATTTACCCATCGAGTGTCGGAGTGCGACAAATACTAGGGCTTGTAGCGGTCAGTCCTAGATATTGAAGCCTCGAGCGTCTTCTACAACAGCCAGAGAAGCATATCAGAGCCCATCAGCGGAAGTCTGTCCCAGCACCCAGACGAACGAACAGCTTGGTGTTTACTTGAATTTGAAGACGCTGTATTACTACTAGTGCATAGTTGCAAAACGATCTTCCGATTTATGACTGAAGAGCAAAATAACACGTACAGGTGGGAGAAAACTGTATTTTTTACATATTTAGTCAACGTGAAATGTCCAAATTTCTACCATAAATGTAGAATGGAATACTATTCGTAACAATCTACCGTAAAATATTTCAGCCAAAATTAAGTAGTAGTAAATGAAACATTTGCGTCAGGTAAATTTCAAAACACATTACGCATTTTCATGTAATAAATCTTTAGAAACACCTGTTTTTATTCGTCTTGAAATCATTCAGAGATTGTTTTTTCACCGTTTTGATATATTTCTAAAATAAACGCGGGCACTTTCGTTGACGCACTTTAACAACGGCTTTGTATTCTGGCATCATCTCTTATATTGCTACCTCCTGATAGATAACTTTCAAGTTATTTTCAGCTTCCCTCAACCCAGCAAAAGTGTTAAACGAGAAGAAGGATGAAGGCACCAATTAGTATGGAGTTAAGGGAACGTAGAATGTATGCACAAGGTGTGTTACCGCACAGGATCCTCCGCATAGAAACAGTAAGCTGAGAAGGAAGGTGCGGAAACAAGATGAAAATTGAAGAAGAAAGTTATTAAGATTCTGAATAATAAAATTGCGTGGCCGAAAAATTATGGCCCTTAAACGAAACAAAAACACTTTATTTCAGCAAATAGAAGACCAACCTAACTCTCAGCTCGGGACCTCACATTTACCTCCTGGGAGCATCGATTCCCATATAGTTAAAAAGTTGTATCCCTCACTGACGGAAGGTAATGTCTTACCTGTTGGTAAAGGAAATAATATTAGTCATATCCTCAGTCTGCACATCGTGGAACTTCGTTAAGAAAGGCTTTGAGTACAGAAAAACTCTTGCGAAAAAGTTCCTGTAATTTCGGTTGCCGTGCTACAATACCTAAGTGGAAGTCACTAAAGGCGACGATCAGCAAGCCAAAAAATTAAGATCATTGAACTTTCTGCTCGGCAATTAGTTCTGACCTGGGATACAGAGGTCAGAGTTAACTAGCGGTGGCTTGGAAATTGAACTGACATTATCCAGGAGACATGCATAAACATGCACACAGAAGACACGCCTATAGAGAGGATCCCCCTTTACACGTTGACTGAGATGTGTTAAACTGAAGTTTTATACTCAACTCAAATCTGAAGTCCATTGTAGGATGCAATTTTCAAAATTGCAAACATTAATTGAATCGTGTCTTCATTTAGCTTTAATTAAGTATTTATGAAAATTGAGTTTATGAGTATACTGGTCAGTCAGCAGCATTATGAAAATTCCGTCCGTGTACACTTGCGGCTCACGTCGCGGTCAAAGTGATAACGCTCCAACAAGAAGACTCCTTTCTTCAGAAGCGTCTTGTTCGAGACGGATTGAAGTCTGCCAATGGGCGTTTACACAAGTCACCATCGTTTACGGATACAATTTTACAGTGGATAAAGCCAAAAACTGAACCGTTTGAACATTTTAACACAGAGTAGTTGTTACTAAAAAAAAGTGTAAGCTTCCCATAGGAGCGCTATTCCTACTGTTAAGTTTGGTCGCGGTTCCATCATGGTCTGGGGTTGTTTCTACTCGTCAGGTGTTGGCAAGCTCCGAGTAAATTAAGGACGCACAGACGGAAAAAATATCGAGGTATATTGGACCAACACCTTCTGGTTTTTGTTCGCTCCCTGAATGGAAACGTGGCTGGCCCTCCCGACAAAACAATGATCTTGAACATGGAGAAAATACAACATGGATTACAAACATGGATTAGATTAGATGCGATTAGATGTTAGTTTAAGATTCTCTAACCGAAACAAAGACGTTCCACAGAGAGGAAGGAAGAAACCACCATTAAGTATAGAGTTAAGGGAACACGGAATCTATGCACAAAATGCATAGAAACAGTTAGTTGAGAAAGAAGTTCATGAAACAAGATGGAATAAAAATTTAAGAAGTAGTAGGTGAGGAAAAACAGGACAGCAGTGAACCAAAAAATTGTCCTAAACAGGACAAAAACTATCTCATTTTAAAAATAGAAGGCCTACCTAATTCTAAGCTCGGGACCTCACATAATCCCCCTGGGAGTGTCAATTCCCATAGATACAATAGTTGTATCCCCCTGGGGGAAACAAAAACATGACTTCACGAGAAAAGCACATCTCCTTTAGAGTGGCCAAGCTAATTCCATGGCATTAATAGGTGTAAAAATACAAAGGGAAACTTAAGTTTCAAAGCAGATACAGTAAGAAATTCATCTCGAAGAAATCTGCAGAGGAAAGTGAAAGAAAATCTCGCTTGGGACCTGCAAACATCTGGCAATTATGTGATTCGCCAAGAAATAGAAGGTGTCCACAAAGCCTATGCCACCACATATAAATTAATTTTTTTTGACGTATTCCAAGCTTTTCTTATATTAGATTGTAAATTAATTTAAGTCTAGTAAAAGCACACCAAATGTATTTTCCAGGAAGGAAAGAAGGAAGCCCAATTTGCATGCATAGTATTTAGGGAACGGATAATCCATGCATAAGGTATGTCCTTATACCCTACGCTAAGAAACACTAATATTGAAAAAAGTTCATGAAACATGATAAAAGTTGGAGCAGTAATAGATGTTTCAAAAGGACAGCAGTTTTCCTCTCTGAAGAGTTCAATTCATTGCTAATCAGGTTTCCCGTTGAAAGTTGAATAGATTTGAGTGTTCCCCTTGCAGTAACACTCCATTATACAACTATTGTAAAATGTGTATAATCTTCGCTGACTGCAAATTTAAAGTATGCACCTATGTGCGTGTCATATTATTTTGCCCCTCACTTCAGCTCTGTCAGACAGCGTATTTAAGCCGTTATTGACAGCAGCTTCGTTGCAAAAAGTCTCATTTGGTTTGTGTTTGCCCGTTGATCTCCTAATAGCACAATCGTTCCTCAGCGACAGCCATCCATTATATACACTTTCTTGGGGGATCTTCAAGACGCTAAAGCTGAACTGGTAATTTCCCAAAGACAAAGCATCAATAAAATACTAAAGTCGTCATAAAAATCTCGCAGTATATGTCAAAACGAGTTTTTCGTTTCGAGAAAACCGCTTCTGACGAGTCCATGAGCGAGCAGTGAGCATGACTTGACCAGGAACATAATAAGTCAACGAGACGCAGATGCAAGAAGGTGCCTCGGCTGCAGGCATCATCAAACAACTCGCATTCAGAATTTGACGCAAATCAAGCCAGGTGTTCCTAACGTGGCTGATGCTCGGTCACGACTCGACGGGAGGGAGGCGATTGGAAAACCAGCTCCACGTCTCCTGGGAAACCTGGCATGTAAATACGCACAAGCGAATGTGATCAGATGTACTTACGCAGGTGAGTGTGGTCAGGTGTACTGGTGCGTGCAGGCGAATGTGATCAGGTGCACTAGCACAGGTGAGTGAGATCAGGTGTACTAGCACAGGAGAGTGTGGTCGATATACAGTATACACCTACACACACGCACAATGCACCATCCAAGCTAGCTGGAGCAATCAATTTCAAAATAATTTTAGAAAGCAAACAGCAGCAGTACTGCGTAAAAAAAATAAATAGAAGGCAAAGAAAGGGAAGCAAGGTAAGGTAAATTAACAGAGGTAAACCGAGTATTAGAAGGCAAGAAAAAATAAAGAGGGAAATAACGCGATGAAAAGTTGAAATGAGGTAATGAAGATCATGTTGAAACAGAAAACATTACGCACAAGAGAACCAAATAATACTAAATAAGGAAAAATAAGACTACAAAGATCAAATTAAAGCAACTGAAGTTGAAATGAAGCAAAAAGAGGGCTAAAAAATGTTACACTAGGCGAAACAATGCTATAAAGATCAAATTAGAACAACAAAAAAATAAAATCAA
Organism: Morinoia aosen; assembly: GCA_030386875.1. Lineage (NCBI taxonomy): Eukaryota > Metazoa > Arthropoda > Malacostraca > Amphipoda > Talitridae > Morinoia > Morinoia aosen. The sequence goes on along the minus strand of CM059573.1, from coordinate 18,349,740 downwards.
ATAAAAAAAGAGTCAAATAATGCTAACAGTATCAAAACAAGGTAATGAAAAAAGCTGTTTGGCTAGGAGTTGCTGAATTGGTCAGAAGCATGTTGAAAGCAGCGGGTCTGACAGCAGCGGGTCTGACAGCAGCGGGTCTAACAGCAGTGGGGCTGACAGCAGCGGGTCTGACAGCAGCGGGTCTGACAGCAGCGGGTCTAACAGCAGTGGGGCTGACAGCAGTGGGGCTGACAGCAGTGGGGCTGACAGCGCGTTATCGGTGTACGGAATCGAGTCTTAGTGAGCCTTGAGTGACGTCATGAATACGTTCCACAAACATTGCTGCATAAATAAGCTACATGAATTAGCTTCACGAGCTAAAGCAACACGCTTCATTATTACTATTATAGTTAGTTTGAATTTTCCTAGCCACAACGATGGCGATCGCAAGAGATCAAAGACAAGGAACCATTTTGTATGGACTATATAAAACGGAAAATTTAGAATAAGCTTTGTCCTACTCAGGTTACCCTGAGCATAGAAACAGCAAGTCTGGAAGGGAGAGGAAGAAAAACAAAAGAAGAGATAGGGGTTAAGGCCTGATAAGTGGAAAAAGTACAGAAGGCACCAGAGATCTAATCCCGAAGGCCTATCTATAGCTGAGGTAACTCAACAGTATCTCCCTGGGGACGCCTGACCCCTTGGCACAGGATAGCCAAACCTAAATAACCTAAGTCTATTGCTTATCTCATGCCTCTGAAGGGTAAATATACAGTATGAATACCATTTTTTAATATGCTTCATGAGCAAGAATTTGCTTCATGAGCAAGAAGATGCTTCATGAATGAGGTTTCTCATAAATGAATCATTTACTATGGTGCAGAGAATTTTGTTTCTACGCTTTATTCCATCATCTGTAAGTACTCTTTTCATCACCTCCATATTTACTGCAAATCGATGATGTGAATAAATTCAACCGCTCAACTCAGTTATTTCACTCCATTAGCCCTCACACTCACTGCGTGGCATAGTTTGTGGAGTCAAAAAGACACAGTCGGGTAGTGTAGACTTGAGATGAGCTTGCAGAGTACTCCCGACCGACACACCTCTAGAGTACTCCCGACCGACACACCCCTAGAGTGCGCCTGACAGGCACACCTCAAGAGTGCGCCTGACAGGCACACCTCATGAGTACGTCTGACAGGCACACCTCATGAGTACGTCTGACAGGCACACCTCATGAGTACGTCTGACAGGCACACCTCATGAGTACGTCTGACAGGCACACCTCATGAGTACGCCTGATAGGCACACCTCAAGAGTAAGCCTGACAGGCACACCTCAAGAGTAGGCCTGACAGGCACACCTCAAGAGTACGCCTGACAGGCACAGCTCAAGAGTACGCCTGATAGGCACACCTCAAGATTACGCCTGACAGGCACATCTCAAGAGTGCGCCTGACAGGCACACCTCAAGAGTACGCCTGACAGGCACACCTCAAGAGTACGCCTGACAGGCACACCTCAAGAGTACGCCTGACAGGCACACCTCAAGAGTACGCCTGACAGGCACACCTCAAGAGTACGCCTGACAGGCACACCTCAAGAGTACGCCTGACAGGCACTCCTCAAGAGTACGCCTGACAGGCACACCTCAAGAGTACGCCTGACAGGCACACCTCAAGAGTACGCCTGACAGGCACACCTCAAGAGTACGCCTGGCAGGCACACCTCAAACGTACGCCTGGCAGGCACACCTCAAAAGTACGCCTGACAGGCACACCTGACAGACACACCCGACTGCCAACACTACCTCAAATCTACCACTATGGAACTGCGACACTGACCGCTCTCCTTGGTATTCCTCCTGGAATCCTGTCCTGGAAATATCGTTCGTAGAACGGGAGCGCAAGTGTTCGCAAGTTACAATGTAATTCTGCTACACAGAAGTGCTGTGTTTAGATGTGGATATGTGTTATGGAAACCCTGAATCCTAAATAAATTTGGAAAGATGATGTACCTCAGTGCATGTAAATGAACATTGTGTGATTCCGTCGAATGCGCGTATGAAATTCATTTTCCCTTTCAATTTTTCATCCATTGTCGCACCTGCTTTTAAGCAGCTTCTGTCAACTTGAACTCTATAATCACTAATGGTGCTCTGAATCTTTCGTATTTATTCTCTGAATCTGAATTCTCTGTTTTCGTATTCTCTGAATCTTTCGTACAAATATGTCAGCATATGCTCATATAAGCCCTAAATGAATACGCAAAAATTAAAACTGCCAATAAAAGCTGCCTAGAAAAATATCCTGTTCAGCAAGGCTTAGTGGTAAGAAGAGTTAATTGCGAAATCATTACATTTTGGCGGCATGCGGTGTACAGTTCTCAGGAGTGCCACGGCCACAATTGCATGTGGAGGTAAATTATTGGCTTCCAATCAGGACGCGGGAACTGCAAGTCAGCGGCAGGCGAAACTCCACGTAGAGTGCATTGCGAAATTGGCTGACGTGACGTCGCCTGTAGCTCGCACCTGCCTCAAATGGCTCCGAGGGCTTGGTGAATCTGTGAGCCTTTTCTCTGCACTTTCAAAATTGAGTGCCACGAAATTGATCGTTACGTTCGTACAAAGTTCTCAAAAAATTTAGTATCAAGAATTACCGGTAACGTTGAGACAAAGTTTTCAAAAAATTTAGTACCAAGATTTGACAGTATCATCCGATCGAACTTCTCTATAATACGGGTACTAAAAAATGTACAACTACCGCATTATGACCCCAAAAACAACAGCAGCACACGCTAGACAGTTCCATAATTGAAGTCAATCAATAAGATTGCATCACATATCGTAGGAAAAATCACTCCTGCAAAGCTGACGTTCAAATTTATGAAGCCAAAAAAGAATCAGCACACGATTCGGAAAAAATTAGTCGTGATTGGTTGTCTGAAAATAGGATATCGTACGCGAGAAGTGGACAAGCAACTCCTCTGCAGGTTATCACCTGCAGATTAGAAGGTGCGCATCTCAAGAGTGTCTGTTCTCCCCTACCACATGAATTCATTTTCGGACCTGCGGTTAATTTTCTTGGCGATTTATTCGTTCTCACTTACATATGTTCAGTCGGCAGGAGAACAACTTTCACAGTAGAAATGCAGAACTAGACACGAACGCATTTTGTGTCAGATCTGTAAGCATTCAACTCTTGTTATTCCATTCACTCAATTTTCCTGAGTTCACTCAATTTTCCTTGAATTCGCTCCTTTTCCTTAAATTCACTCAATTTTCTTTAAATTCACCAAATTTTTGTTAAATTCGCTCAATTTTCATTGAATTCACTCAATTTTAAATAAATTTAAATAATCTTCATTCATTAAATTTACTCCATTTTTATTGAAATCACCCAATTTTCATTCAATTCATTCAATTTTCATTCAATTCATCCAATTTTCATTCAATTCATCCAATTTTCATTCAGTCCACCCAATTTTCATTCAATTCATCCAATTTTCATTCAGTTCACCCAATTTTCATTCAGTTCACCCAATTTTCATTCAATTCACCCAATTTTCATACAGTTCACCCAATTTTCATTCAATTCACCCAATTTTCATTCAATTCACCCAATTTTCATTCAATTCATCCAATTTTCATTCAGTTCACCCAATTTTCATTCAATTCATCCAATTTTCATTCAGTCCACCCAATTTTCATTCAATTCATCCAATTTTCATTCAGTTCACCCAATTTTCATTCAATTCACCCAATTTTCATTCAATTCACCTAATTTTCATACAGTTCACCCAATTTTCATTCAATTCACCCAATTTTCATTCAATTCATCCAATTTTCATTCAGTTCACCCAATTTTCATTCAATTCACCCAATTTTCATACAGTTCACCCAATTTTCATTCAATTCACCCAATTTTCATTCAATTCACCCAATTTTCATTCAATTCATCCAATTTTCATTCAGTTCACCCAATTTTCATTCAGTTCACCCAATTTTCATTCAGTTCAGCCAATTTTCCTTCAGTTCACCCAATTTTCATTCAGTTCACCCAATTTTAATTCAATTCACCCAATTTTCATTCAATTCACCCAATTTTCATTCAATTCACCCAATTTTCATTCAATTCACTCAATTTTCATTCAATTCATTCAATTCATCCCTTCAATTTTCAGTCAATTTAAAAGAATATAATCTATTTGAATTTTCTATCCATTCATTGAATTCATGTTTCAATACTCTCTTCTCACAACGATACTAAAAAATTAACCCTCTAAAAAATCAAGCCGTTCTCCCTCATCTCCGTTGCATGAGGACACGATCCATCAAGGGAGTGATTCATTCCCCTCTCCACCGTGCCCCCCCCCCCCCCATTCCTCAGCAATTATGGTGGGGAGGAAATTGCGAAACGCAGGCAAAAACACCTTTTCCTTTCATTTCGAGATCCCTCTCGAGAAACTGGAGCTTGGAACTCGGGGCGGTTTTCTGGAGCAATTTGCCGAGACCAGTCTGAGAGCGTGGGGCAGGAGGCATAGGGAGCGGAGTGCAGGAGAGCTTCGGTAGAGGATGTGACGTGACGTTCTGAATGAGAGGAATGTGAACGGAGGGTCATTTGTGGGCCGAATAACTTGCTGGAAGCAACGTGAATTGAGGTGTCCATTCGTTGGTGTTGTGCATTTGCCATTGTCGGGTGGATGAATGGCATCAGCGGGTGAACGAATGAAATTAGCGTGTGGATGCCAGAAATTAGAGTGTGGATGAATGGAAATATCGCGTGTACGAATAAATTAAAACGTGAATTAGCATTTAAATGATAGGAACTAGCTTTTAAATGAATGGAAATATCGTGTGAATGAATGGAAATATCGTGTGATTGAATGGAAATAGCGCGTGATTGAATGGAAATAGCGCGTGATTGAATGGAAATAGCGCGTGATTGAATGGAAATAGCGCGTGATTGAATGGAAATAGCGCGTGATTGAATGGAAATAGCGCGTGATTGAATGGAAATAGCGCGTGATTGAATGGAAATAGCGCGTGATTGAATGGAAATAGCGCGTGATTGAATGGAAATAGCGCGTGATTGAATGGAAATAGCGCGTGATTGAATGGAAATAGCGCGTGATTGAATGGAAATAGCGCGTGATTGAATGGAAATAGCGCGTGATTGAATGGAAATAGCGAGTGATTGAATGGAAATAGCGCGTGATTGAATGGAAATAGCGCGTGATTGAATGGAAATAGCGCGTGATTGAATGGAAATAGCGCGTGATTGAATGGAAATAGCGCGTGATTGAATGGAAATAGCGCGTGATTGAATGGAAATAGCGCGTGATTGAATGGAAATAGCGCGTGATTGAATGGAAATAGCGCGTGATTGAATGGAAATAGCACGTGATTGAATGGAAATAGCGCGTGATTGAATGGAAATAGCGCGTGATTGAATGGAAATAGCGCGTGATTGAATGGAAATAGCGCGTGATTGAATGGAAATAGCGCGTGATTGAATGGAAATAGCGCGTGATTGAATGGAAATAGCGCGTGCTTGAATGGAAATAGCGCGTGATTGAATGGAAATAGCGTGTGATTGAATGTAAATAGCGTGTGATTGAATGGAAACAGCGTGTGATTGAATGGAAATAGCGCGTGATGGAATGGAAATAGCGTGTGATTGAATGGAAATAGCGAGTGAATGAATGGAAATAGCGTGGGATTGAATGGAAATAGCGCGTGAATGAATGGAAATAGCGCGTGAGAATAAAATAGTGCCCATATGAATGGCATTAGCGTGTATGAAAAAAGTAAGTTGCTGTAAGTTTTGAATACGATCTATATGGATTAAATTTTTGTACACGACTGGTATTTGTGTCTGGGTGAATGAAATTAATGTCTGTTTAACTCCAACTAGGATTTACATGAATGAATTAGAATCTTCACAAATGAACTAATGTTTGCATGAACAATATTTCTGTTTGAAAGAACGAAATTAATTCCAATTAATCAATTGGTTCCTATGAAAAAAATTAGCGTTAAAGAAACTAGTGTGCGGGAGTTAAATTATTGTCTATGAAAGGAATTATTATCTGTATGGCCCACTTTGTATTCACTTTATTGAGGATTGATTATTGAGCCTCCCTAATCGCTAAAAAAAGCTCTCCGAAGAGAGGAAGGAGGAAGGCACCATTTAGTATGGAGATAAGGGAACGCGGAATCTATGCAGACTGGACATAGAAACAGCAAGTTTAAGAAAGAAGTTTATGAAACAAGATAAAAGTTGAAGAAGAAAGTAGGAGGTGCTGAAAGACAGGACAACATTGAACCGAAAAAGTGGTCCTTAACGTAACAGAAAAGATTCTGTTTCAACAAAAAGAAGGCCTACCTAACTCTCAGCTCGGGCCCTCACACATTTCTCCTGGGAGCGCTAATCCCCTAGATACAATAGTTGTATCCCCCTGAGGGGTAATGTGGATTGAGAATAATTTCATGAATTGCTCACATTTTGTATTAGTCCGATTAGCTGATTGCATCACACTTAGCACCAGTACTTTAACAGACAGAGCAGTACTTAACCTCTCCCTATCCCTAACTCAACACGAGTTAAAATTTATTGGCACTAGGCGCTTGCTTAGTAAACCTGTGTGTTTCTTAAATAAGGATATAAAATGAAGAAAAGTCATGATTCGCAAGCAAATATATTCCGAACATCCAACAAATATTTCCGGAATCCAAAATAACATGTATAAAATCTTCCATGCTATCGATCAATAAAATATGCGTTGAAATTTTGAAATTCTTTCATAAAATCACGGGCATTAAAACACAAATTCATCGTTTTTGAATAGTTCCGAAAATGTTCAAGCTGTAAAGAGAGTTTCTTGTCACAATTGAGAAGATTAACAGCGTACTCCCGCTGTCAAAATGCCATTATACAGTAGTATATCATTTTGGGATCATTCGTGGAGTTTATTTGTTGAAACTGAAATTTATTCTAGATGTGCTCTGGAATACACTGGATAAATATAGTCAATCTTCTTGTGATTTGTACATTTTTGTGTTATTGTAAATTCCAGATGAACTTTACTCAACATGCTTAACTGGAATTTAGATAGAAATTTAATGTTATTATTTTGTGTTCAAGGATCCACTTGAAAAAACGACGAACAAGCCAGTTATGCAAGCGACCAAGAAACTGTACTGTAACATCAGAAAATGGCAAAGTGGAAAAATTGCTTCGACGGATGTTCAACACGTTACTAAAGACTACTCACCACTATTTCCCCTGCATGCTCTGGCAGTTAATCAAAGACCCTGAGCTACTATATCATTGATTTAAAAAAGAGAAGAAAACGGACCATTCAATACTGACGGTAGAATACGAGGAATCCGTGTACAAGGTATGTTCCAACACAAGATACCCTGAGCTGAGAAACAGTAAGTTAGGCAAGAAGAGGATGAAAGACAAAGAAGCGATAGCATAGAAGAGATGCAAACTGACAGAAGTAAAAGGAAAACGAAAGATATAACTCCCGAAGGCCTATTTGAGGTAACCAACTGCATTTCCGATTGGTGCGTAGTTCCTCTTAGCAGAGATAGACAAACCAAACAAACTTAAGTCCTTGCCTGCATATCCTATGCGCTGTGAAGTCGATATCAACAGCATCCAGCTAGGAAACCAGAACGCGGAATCCATCACCTGTGATCCAAAAGTGAGAGCTGGAGGTGGAGCGAGGCAAGATTCCAATTATGACGCGCCCAAGAGAATTCGATCGCCTCCGAAAGAGCCGGTCAGAAGGGCGGGTCACTCTTGCTTTCTAGCGCCCGCAGATTGTGTGGCGTCAGAAATGTGGTGTCCGCAGCGGCGCAAACCGGCGATCCGTAACGGTATCGCTGCTTGGGAGCAAACCGTTGCATGCCTCAACAGTAACGCTAGTTGACAATAAACCGTTACATGCCTCAACGGTAACGCTGGTTCAGAATAAACCGTTACATGGCTTTACGGTAACGCTGGTCGAGAAAAATCACTTCTTGCCTTGACAGTAACGCTGGTTAAGAATAAAACCGTTTCGTATCGGTAACGCTACTCAACTCAAGAGAAGGCCGTCACATGCCATACCGGTAACACCGGTAGAGATTATACCGTTGCATACCTTAACTATAAGCCACTGCATATTTTAATATTAAAGCATAGCATGTCGTACCAATAAACCGTATCATTTCATAACAGCAAACATAAGCGCACCCTAACAGTAAACATGAGCACGCCCTAACAGTAAACATAAGCACAATGACTGCACTGGTCGAGAATAAACCTTTGCGTAACATCCGCTTGCACGGATTCGTAAGTTTGTTCATGGTAATTCGAGAAGGTAAAAAAGGAAGTAAATGTAATCGTTAGCTCAAATTGTGTACCAATAAACTCCTTAGTAAAATCTGATTTCTAATTATTACTCACGCAATGAATGGTAAACAATAGCCATGAATATCATTTTCTACGTTATTGTTTTCCAGTAGTATTTTTTAATTGAAAAATAAATAAGCGATTCATTCGTACTGACACTTATGATAAATCACTCATTACCTAAAAAGTAGGCTTCATTGCAACCATTATAACCAGCCCGCATTTAACTAACAAAAGGACGATAATTCTTCCAACATTCAGAGCAGGGGACAAATGCTAAGGTTGAGGGATGGAACACCTCAAGCCACAACGCAAACCAACATTGAGAAATTTGGCTCTATTTTCAAACGTTCACGTTCTGCCTCGGATATGACTATACTTACTGTTCAAGAGCTGCATGTAAAGTAACTTCCGTCTTCAAGTAACTTCAGCTTGTTGGTAGCGAGAGTTTGTGCTAAGTGTGTTCACTTAGTTCCACATAGGGCTTACGCTGCAAGCTATACCGCTACAACGGTGCAATTTGTTTGATAATCTGCCTTTGCGACAGTCGCGGCTCTTATAGCTTTGTACTCTGGAGCAAAAACTGAATTAGGAGTTGAGAATTTCTCTTACAAGTAGACACAATGAACACCTCCCTCTTTTCCTGGCAAGAAATGTCATATTTTCTGCTGAAACGAGGTTTGGCCTTAGCAGGTAAGACTAAGATCGTCTCAATACCAGGCTGTCGCAGCGTGCAGTTGCTGGGAAGAGATTGTACCCTGTGGGATTCAAATACTGTTATTTGCGCGTAATTTCAAGATCTTTTTACTGACCTGTATTTTTTGTCGTTCGTATGAAAACGAGACACATTCGTCTGTGCGTTTTGGATGGTATTTCTGGTCGCGTGTCATATACGTCAGCCATGCAGGATTGAGGTATGTATGTACATTCATATATGTTAGTCTCGACACCTCATACACTTGGTATGCATGAACAGTCTGAACGAAGTCGTTTTTAAAGTATTCGAAAGTTTAACTTTTGACTCTGATAAAATTGCAGAGAAATAATATGTACTAGAATGAAATTTTACGGTGACAAAAATGAAATGAAATAATTCAGTTACACATTTTTAAAACTTGGCAATTTTAAATTGAGATATTATTACTTCCCTAACACACACTGTCATCTGAACACGTTAACTGTGAAGTACCGTTAACTGAGAAGTTTTTGTTGGAAGTAGCAATATTGAAAAGCCGTCTTTACTGCTTGATTACATTTTTATTCTTTCCAAGAAACCGAAAAAAAATAATCACACGACAACATTTTTACTATGTATGATGTAGTCTAATATGAATAAAGGAACGAAATGATTGAAATGCTACTCATTGATACTGGTATGTAAATGAACAATTTGCTTAGTAGTACACAGGTGTACCACTACGCAGTCAATGTGTCGGGCTGGCCCGACGCAGCCTTATCTACACTCTGCCATTTCAAATAATTTTAATGTCATTATAGAACTATCGTCTTCACATAATTCTTCAACTATTTTCAACTATATTATCATTGTTATTATCAACAATATAACTACTAAATTCAAGGTGAAAAATTTGAACATCTCAGTTCAAACAGCCTGATACGTTGGTAAAAAGAAAACGTTAGCATCTCGATCGAATGAAAATGTGAAAGAAGATGGAAGAATAAAAGACGAAGGTACTCGTCCACAGAATCGTTTTCACGGTACGCCGGTCTCTCCCTCGAGAGGGGCAGGGAAGTAAAGAAAGGAAATAAGGTCTACTCAAAAACAAATTTGATCCCGCAACAGAAATTTTCTAGCGCCAATTCTGTGGTGTAACTTGGGTAATTTTGTGATGGCGGGTAACCAGGGTAATTGTGTGGTGGTGTGTAGCTAGGGTAATTGTGTGGTGGTGTGTAGCTAGGGTAATTGTGTGGTGGAGGGTAACCAGGGTAATTGTGTGGTGGTGTGTAGCTAGGGTAATTGTGTGGTGGAGGGTAGCTAGGATAATTCTGTGGTGGTGGGTAGCTAGGGTAATTCTGTGGTGGTGGGTAGCTAGGGTAATTGTGTGGTGGTGGGTAGCTAGGGTAATTGTGTGGTGGTGGGTAGCTAGGGTAATTGTGTGGTGGTGGGTAGCTAGGGTAATTGTGTGGTGGTGGGTAGCTAGGGCAATTTTGTGATGGCGGGTAGCTAGGGTAATTGTGTGGTGGTGGGTAGCTAGGGTAGTTGTGTGGTGGTGGGTAGCTAGGGTAATTGTGTGGTGGTGGGTAGCTAGGGTAATTGTGTGGTGGTGGGTAGCTAGGGTAATTGTGTGGTGGTGGGTAGCTAGGGTAGTTGTGTGGTGGTGGGTAGCTAGGGTAATTGTGTGGTGGTGGGTAGCTAAGGTAATTGTGTGGTGGTGGGTAGCTAGGGTAATTGTGTGGTGGTGGGTAGCTAGGGTAATTGTGTGGTGGTGGGTAGCTAGGGTAATTGTATGGTGGAGGGTAGCTAGGGCAATTCTGTGGGGGTTGGTAGCTAGGGTAATTCTGTGGTGGCGGGTAGCTAGTAGCTAGGGTAATTCTGTGGTGGCGGGTAGCTAGGGTAATTCTGTGGTGGTGGGTAGCTAGGGTAATTCTGTGGTGGCGGGTAGCTAGGGTAATTCTGTGGTGACGGGTAGGTTGGGTAATTCTGTGGTGGCGGGTAGCTAGGGTAATTCTGTGGTGGTGGGTAGCTAGGGTAATTGTGTGGTGGTGGGTAGCTAAGGTAATTGTGTGGTGGTGGGTAGCTAGGGTAATTGTGTGGTGGTGGGTAGCTAGGGTAATTGTGTGGTGGTGGGTAGCTAGGGTAATTGTATGGTGGAGGGTAGCTAGGGCAATTCTGTGGGGGTTGGTAGCTAGGGTAATTCTGTGGTGGCGGGTAGCTAGTAGCTAGGGTAATTCTGTGGTGGCGGGTAGCTAGGGTAATTCTGTGGTGGTGGGTAGCTAGGGTAATTCTGTGGTGGCGGGTAGCTAGGGTAATTCTGTGGTGACGGGTAGGTTGGGTAATTCTGTGGTGGCGGGTAGCTAGGGTAATTCTGTGGTGGTGGGTAGCTAGGGTAATTCTGTGGTGGTGGGTAGCTAGGGTAATTCTGTAAGGTAGACAGCTAGGGCAATCACAGAAGAGCGCAAGTTCCCTAAAACATACTGACGAGTACAGACACTATCACCATGTATACTCAAGTATGCTTCATACCCCTAAGAACACCAGCTCCCATATATGCGGTGTAAGTTAACATTCTCCTATATCATTCTCCCCCTGAAAAATGCGGTGTTGGATACTAAAGAATGGCTTATTTCAGCGCTCTTGAGTTTAAACATGTCAATACTTTTCCCACTGAGAAACATACATCGTTGTATGTCTAAAAAACTGATTGTTATCATCCGAAATCAAGAAAAATCAAAACGTTGCAGGTGTTTGCTTCAATTTCAACCCAACCAGTGAAAGCGAAATGCTGGGAACTCTTCATTTGAGCTAAGAAAGGTCACGAAACTGTTTTTTCTTGCATACTTTTGAGTATTGTCGTGCCAGGAACGCGTAAAAACGCACTCGTCGCACGCAAGACAGTCTGGCCACCACGACCGGATTATTCTACAATTTAAGCCATTATAGCGGCACAACCGGCAGCGTAAGTTTGTTGAGTACACTTAGTTATACTGCGTGCTGTTTTCTCAAGACAAGCTTCTTAAGTTTGCTTCTATTTATGCACTCAGATGGGATTAGATTTTAAGTTAGTTCAAGCTTCCCTAAGCCCAACGAAGGTGTTCCGAAGAGAAGAAGAATGAAAGCACCGTTTATGATGTCAAGGGACCGTAGAACCTATGCGCAACACGTGTTCCTTGCGTATAGAAACTGTAACTTAAGAAAGGAGGCGTTGAAACGAGAAAAAAGTTGAAGGAGAAAGTCGAAGGTAATGAAAAAGAGGACAGGAGTGCACCGAAAAAAAGCGGTGCGTAACGAAACAAAAACGCAACTATTTCATGAAAAAGAAGACATACCTATCCCTCTATCCCTCAGCTGGGGACCTCTCATTTTTCCCCAGGGTGTGCTAATTACCATGAATAGAAAGGTCGTCCCATATGAGTGGATTTTCGTGCACAACGCCTGTCGAATCCAAAAAGTTGCGAGGTGTTGAATGCGCCACTTTCATTTCAAAAACGCTGAAATAGGACTATTACGCCCAGGAAAAAAACTCGTAGTGTCCAAGCCGACTTAAGAATTAAGCTGCCACCTGCAGCGCTGCGATATAAAAAGCTCAGGAATCAGGTCCCAGTTGTGCTGGGCTATTGCCAGGGCGAGGAATGCGGCGAGGGACATTTAAAACCGCCTCCCGTACTCGGCAGGGCGGCGGCCGGTGGGCTGCGTGCGGGGAAAGTAGAACTGGCCGGGCCTCAAATTCTGCTCTGAGTCATGGCGGTGTCTGCCGCCTGCAGCGCTGTAACAAGCGCTGTTTGGCTGCTCATGAGTTGATATTGTATCTACCAACTGTACCTCCGATGAATAAACGAAAAATATTGTGTGAAAATAGATTTATTATGAGTTTGTTTCAGCACCCTTCAACAACAAAGTGTTCGCACAGAGAGGAAGACTGAAGGCACCGGTTGGTATAGTATTGACACTTTGACCGCAATTGGTTACACTCAAGTTAAATATGCAATTCAAATTTTGAACTGATTGTAGTAAGCAAGTTCGAAAATAGTAAATATTAACTGTATCATGCCTTCATTTATCGTTAATCAGGTATTCATGAAAATTGAGTTAGTGACTTCTGGTCGGTCAGCAGCTTTATGAAGATCCCCTCCATGGCCACCAGTGGCTCACGTTACGGTCAAAGTGTAAGGGCCACGGAATCTATGCACAAGGTGTGTTCCCTCATATGATCTGCGCAAACAAACAGTAAGTTGAGAAAGAAGGTTAGGAAACAAGATAAAACTTGAAGTTGAAGGTGCAGTAAAACAAGGCAGCATTGAACTGAAAAAACGATGGTCTGTAACAAAACAAAAATTTATTCCATTTCAGCAAAAAGATTGTCTTCCTAACACTCAGCTGGGGGCCTCACATTTACCCTTTGCGAGTGCTTATTTCCATAAATACAATAGTTGTATCCCCTCCATTGGATACTAAATAGAATTGAGCAAAAAATGTTATTTGATGCCACTCGTGAGTCAGAAGAAGTAAAGCATCCTTACGTAGCAGTTTTCCCGGCATCAGAAGTTCATGACTTTTCAGTTGCATGAGGTCGGCGAATAATTAATGCTTTCTCTCATCAAGTCACTTTATGTTAAAATATTCAATGGAGCTCTGCCCCCAGAGTAACATAGTGTGCTAAAGAATTTAAAAAGTAACGAATTTATATTAATCAACAATTTCCGGTCATCGCTGTGTATAGCCTTACATCCCCTGGTCTAGAACCCCTACATCCCTGGTTTAGAACCCCTACATCCGCTTCAAAACCCTTACATCCGTTTCAAAACCCTTACATCCTAGGTTCAGAACCCCCACACCCCTTGATTCTAAATCAGCAATCAAGCAGCGCGCTAGAGCGTTGGCGAGCCTTTCGCCTCGCTCTCACGATTATCAAACGATTACAGGAATGTGAGAGCACCGCTGTTTCATTTAATTTCAATCAAATTAAATTGCGGAAGCGTTAGGTTTCAAAGTCGCGTGTTCTACTACTTCGAATTAGCGCAGCTTCAAGAAGAATGAAATTGAATGCAGTACAAAAAATTTGCTCAACGAATTTATGAGCGCTACTGTGTCGAATTTCTGTGGGATATCCACGCATAGAAAGATACGGAGGAAGGATATCTACTTTCTCCACATAAATCTACTACTAAATAAGGACATGAACCATGTGAACGGTTTTCACCTTACAAGATATGAGAAATGTTACATTCAATTTTTAGAAACTAAAAAACGTACTTTTAGAGCAGATTTATTAAGAATACAAAACTTTACTGCGTCTTGGTCTTCACTTCCCTGCATGAAGTATAAACAGTTACAGAATAGGGTTCGGAAACCTCAAAACACTCAAAATCTCAACTCAGGTCAGCATTGAAGAAATCCTCGGATTTGTGTTAATCATTCTAGGGTTGATTAACTCTCCTAAAGCCCATTATTCTTGACAAGAAAATGAGAAACAGTGGAAGACTATCTGATAAATAAACTGGGGTTGGGAGAATTGTTAGTATCTTTCTTTATAAGAAATCCGAATAAGAAAATGATTTCTAGGATTTCAATGATGATTCGATCGTATGGAACGTTAGTCAATATTATAAAAACTAGTGTGCACGGCCCACGAAAAATGACGGGATTCCATACCTTTCTTGAAGGAATTTTTCAGATATGGATGACAAACAAATATATCCATCCTGACAGTAACCGTGGTAAAAAATATTCTTGTGCTTGTGCAGTGGTGAAATCGTATCACAGAGACGGTCATTATAACTATCCTTATGAGCGTGATAGAAAAATGGAAGGAGCGGACTCCAAACAAATAAACCAAGGGTATTGTTAGGTAGTTGCAGGACCCGTGGAAATTCCACTGACAATGTCATCATTAAGCTAGGTAGATCCGTTAAAAAATTTTGTCAATATTACCTAACCTATTCTAATCTACGCTCGTGAAAAAATCCTGTCAATATTACTTACCCTATGCTAACCTAAGCTATCCTAACCTTTCCAGTTTCAAAGCGGCCCA
Organism: Morinoia aosen; assembly: GCA_030386875.1. Lineage (NCBI taxonomy): Eukaryota > Metazoa > Arthropoda > Malacostraca > Amphipoda > Talitridae > Morinoia > Morinoia aosen. Next base: position 18,334,644 of record CM059573.1, on the reverse strand, counting down.
TAGACGATCAATATAATTGTCAATATCATTGACTCAATATATTGATGAAAGTTTTTTTGCCCACTAAATCAATTAATTGACGGTCGTCAATCAAGCCCACAGACGATCAATTAAATTGTCAATATTCATCATTGTCAATTATAGTGACAATAAAATTGATCGTCTATGGGCCGCTTAAGAGAACCTATCCTAATAAAATGGGAAACATGTCAATGCATGTCAGGGCCATCCTTCAATGTTACACTGAGGAATTCTGTATCCATTATACAGCACACTCAGGCATCCTAAGTTTCTTAAGAAGCGGACACCAAACATATATATAAATAAACACACGACGGTGCACTATGTAGTGTGCACGGCCCACTAAAAATGACGGGATTCAACACCTTTCTTGAACAAACTTTCCAGACGTGGATGACTAACAAAAACATCTATCCTAACAGTACCCTATAAAAGATATTATTGTGCTTTCGCACTGGTGAAACTCGTATCACAGATACGGTCATTATGGATATCTTTACTAGCATGACAGAGAAATGGTAGAAGCGGACTCCAAACAAATAAACCATGGGTTTATTTGTTTATTCCCTCCATGAATTTTTAGTGTAGTACCAGGACCCGTGGAAATTCCTAGGTGAACCCGTATACAAATTCTGTCAATATTACCTAACCTATGCTAACATATCCTAAAAGGACACATCCTGATACAATTCAAACATATCAATGCATGTAAAGGCCATCTTTTAATGTTATACTGAGGAATTCGGTGTCCATGATACCGCAAACTCAGACATCCCATGTTGCTTAAGAAGCGGACACCAAACAAATATATAAATAAACACACAACGGGTATTATTAGGTTAGATAGTTCAAACGTTTAAAAGTTAAGGGGTTGAATAATATGAGCCAACGCTCGTTTGTAGTAATGGTTGTATATAATGACTTCTTTAAAATGAAAACAATAGCAAAGAGTATCGGTTTAAAAGACATTTTTGTTTAAAACGAACGTTTCGACACCTAAGGTCATCATCAGCGGATGTCTGAAAAAATACACAGAAAAATATACATTTATAAATTGAAGAAAAACTATACAAAAAATAAACGTAGAATGTTAAACAGAAGCTATTTTTAAGGGGTGTGACGACTGCATATCGTTTAGACCGGGTTTTACTGACTTCTTTGTTCATTGAAATCTCGTAAGCGATAAAAATTTTACATCAGGGAAAATTTTAGAGAAGAATATTCATTCTCTACGGGCTTGGATTAAATTAAATGAGATATGTCATGCCTTCTTAACCGCAATGAAGGAACACCTAACCACGACTCACCCCAAGAAAGGCAGCAGGAAGGCACCATTTAGTATGAAATGACTGATTGATTATAGGTTAGTTTAAGCCTCCCTAACCGTTACAAAAAAAAAGCTTATCGAAGAGAGGAAGGAGGAAGGCACCATTTAGTATGGATGTAAGGAAATGCGTAATCTATGCAGAAGGGGCATAGAAATAGTAAGTTGGGAAAAAGTTCATGAAACAAGATAAAAATTGAAGAAGAAAGTAGAAGGTGCTGAAAAACTGGACAGCAGTGAATCGAAAAAGGTGGTCCTTAACATAGCAAAAAATTTTTATTTCAACAAAAAAAGGCCTACCTAACTCTCAGCTCGGGCCCTCACACATTTCTCCCTGGGAGCGCTAATTCCCATAGATACAATAGTTGTATCCCCTTGAGGAGTAGTATGAAATGAAAGGAACGGGGAATCCATCCGCAAAGTGTGTTCACCCTTCCTACTGATAGAAACATCAAGATTGAAGGAAGTTCACGAACAAAATACAATTTGAAGAAGAAGAAAGTAATAGGTGAAGAAGAAGAAAGTAATAGGTGAAGAAGAAGAAAGTAATAGGTGAGGAAAAAAAAGAACAGTGAAGTGAAAAAAATGAACCCCGACAATAAAACATTCGATTTCAACAAAAAGGGAGGCCGTTCACGTAAGCTTCAGTTCGGGACCTCACATCGTCCCCGTGGACGCCCTAATTTTTCAAATGCATAAGTTCAATTCCCCTGGAGAGGTCATTTTTACACATACCATTACAGAGAAGTCCATTACAGAGAATAAATTTTATTAACTGGAAGTTTGAATAAATAAATTTTTAGTGTTTTGTCGTATCCTAGGCAGTAAGAAATCAACTTCAGTTCCAAGTTCGCTGGGGGCCAGGTAGTCGGAGGGGCAACATTTGTTGAGTCAGGAAATATATAGAGAAAATCAATGTATGCTCTTCGTAAAATTTCCACATTTTGGACGATGGCAGTTTCGCCAGCGAGTGGGCTCAATGCTCCATGTATCTACTAAATCAAATAAGACCACTATCAACTAAAACAACATCAAGAATATCAATATCCACTAAAACATCAACTGAAAAAATAAACTAAAAATATAAAATAAAAATAATATCAACTAAAACAATATCAACTGATAAGAAAAACTTAAGACAATATGAAGTAAAAACAATCTCAATTAAACAATATCAGCTAAAACAAAACAATCAAGGACAAGAACCTCATTTTCACCATTACACTTTAATCCAACTCTTTCGAGCCGTGCCCACCGCGGTCTGCCCACGCACCCTGACCTGAGACTGCGAATTGGGCCTACTCCCACCGCCTCGTTTCAGAAAACCTTTCCCTAGTTTCTGGAACATGATTCCGTCTCCATCTGGGGGCGCCAGCGCACCAACATTCATGCACCAACTTAAACACACACTCACTACCCACAACATACACATAGCCGCTATCCAGGAAACAAAACTTAGGAACACTTCACTTACACCAAAGTTTCCTGGTTACACGACACTTAGACTCGACAGACAAAGAGACGGCGGCGGCGGCGCCTCATCACCCTCATACACAAGGCAATCCCATTCACAAACACAACAGCCCACACACTCGCAAACATGCCCCAAGACAACACTCTAGAAATACAGACTGTAAGAATTAGGGTACACAAACACGACATCAACATCGCAAACATTTACATCCCTCCGACCTCCTCATGCCCCCCAGGATACTCCCCAAACACATCATACGTAGAAACACTACCTGACATCTACGTCCTGGGGGACCTCAACGCTCACCACACTACATGGCTCACCTCCCAAACAAACGATACCCGCGGACACCTCATCCTTCAACAACTAGACTCCCTGGTAATCCTCAATGACCCCGACACACCCACCCGCAAGCCCTATAACATTAACACCGCCCCCACCTCCCCTGACATATCCCTGACTTCACCATCACTTGCCCTCAGATGCTCGTGGCATGCGCTCCACGAACTCCCCTCCGATCACCTCCCTCTTCTCATTACACTCTCATTTCACAGACCACTCCCCTCACTGCACTCACGCTCATTCACAAATTACAAACACGCAGATTGGCACTCCTTCACCGCATCAATCGAAGACTCTTTACACAATTTCACTTTGAACAACTACACCAGCATTGATGCGGCAGTACAACACTTTAACACAGCCATCACGAACGCAAACAAACACCATATCCCAACAGGACACAGAAGACACTTTAATCCAACATTCAACCGCGATACAAAACTCAAACTTCAAACTAGGAACCATCTTCGCTCACTTCCCCTCACACCCAACACCCTGGCTCGAATACAAGAACTCAATGTAGAAATAGACAACAACATCAAAGACGAACAACGAGCCAGGTGGAAACAAACACAAGACACGATCACTTTTGACACTGACCCAAGTAGACTATGGAAACTTCTGAGGGGCCTCAATAACAAATACACCGACAACACTACCACGCACGAGGCCATCCTCTCTCACCACACAAACATCCCCACAGACAAGCAGCAGGCGGACACACTCATTAAATACTACTCAAACATTAGCCGACTCCCACACAAGCACGAGAATAGGATCATACTGCGCCGCCTGCATGCTCTACAGATCGACAACACGTACACGCCCTTTACACCTCACATGACGGCGGTGGCCGTCTCCAACACTAAACATACAGGTAGCACCGGACCTGATGGCATCTCATACATTCACCTCAAACACTTAGGACCACAAGCCATCAGGGCCCTCACAGACATCTTCAACCACTCAGTCGCAAACAACAGCATACCCAACATCTGGAAGACAGCCAAGATCCTACCCATCCTGAAGCCCAACAAATCACCCACAGATCCAGCCTCTTACAGACCTATATCACTTCTGTGCAACCCTTCAAAGATACTAGAGAGGCTGGTTCTTCACAACATCTCACCACACGTCCCACTCTCACCCTCACAACACGGCTTCAGGCAACAACACTCCACTAACACTCTCCTCACGCACATGACACAAACAATTCTCGAAGGCCTTAACTCTCCCAAACCTGCTCCACGCACACTGTTAGCTGCCATCGACATAAGCAAGGCCTTCGACACAGTTCCACGTCACTTACTTATTAACAAAATACTCAACACACACATCCACCATAACCTTCAGAAATGGCTCGCCAATTTTCTTTCGGGCCGCCATGGCTACACAACATACAACGGCAAGTCCTCCATAACAAAACACTTCACCAACGGAGTACCGCAGGGCTCCGTGCTCTCACCTACACTATTCAACTTATTCCTCCACGACATACCGGCCCCTACACACCCACAAACACACATCCTCACATACGCAGACGACCTAACCATCTTCTCCCTACACCCTAAACACGTGACCGCCGCCACTCAACTACAAGACTACATCCACATAATAGAGAACTGGCTAGAAACAAACAGACTCAAGGTCTCCGCAAACAAATCCTCACTCACACTCATCACACCTTATAATAGAGAATACAACATCCATCCCCACGTCACATTAAACAACACCCCCATCCCCTACACAGACACACCCAAAATCCTTGGAGTTACATATGACAGAGGTCTTACGTTCAGCCCACACACTAACAATATCAACACTAAATGCAACACTAGGGTGAACGTCCTCCGAGCACTAACACACACTACATACGGCCACTCCAAGGAAGACATAACAACAGTATACAAACAGTTCATCAGACCCATCCTCACTTACGCACACACATCTTGGTACGCAGACACTGCTCGCACACACTTACAGAAACTACAGACCACACAAAACACAGCGTTGCGCATTGCCACGGGCTGTACACGATCGACCCCTGTAGCACACCTACACGAAGAAGCCCTTGTCCTCCCCCTCCTTGACCACATGAACACGCTAGGGACAAACTTCTACACCTCCACACAAGACCCTGCCCACCCGCTACACTACATGCAACAACCCCGGCCAACCCAACGAACACTACACACCACCCCGGCCACACACCTCAGAACACTATATGACTCTCTCCCTCCCTGCCCCCCTGACACCTCACTACGCACACACATACACACACAGTTCACCTCACGCGCCCTCGCTGCCCTACCCCCTAACTCCCTCCTCGGAGTGAGACCCCCCCCCGTCCCCTCGACGGAGCGATCCCTCCCCCGGCAGGATCGAGTCCACCTGGCGCGGCTGCGGTGCGGGCACCACACTTCACTCCCCTCATACATGCACAGAATAGGACTTGCGGAGGACGACAGCTGCGTCTGGTGCCATGCCAACGTGGGCGATCTTCCGCATGTCCTCCTACACTGTCCCGCCCTACACGCACACCGACACACACACCAGATACATGCACTGGAGCACCTCTGGACTCGCCCCGCGGACGTCGTGAGGTTTCTGCACGACGCGGGCGTCTTCCAGAGGCCCATATAACCACACCCCTCTTCGCCTCGAGCCGGGCCCGGTCTGGGGCGGCCCTGGCCGCGGCGGACCCCTTCGAGCGGCCGTCGGGGCAAAACAACAACAACATTCATGCATGCTCACGCTGCGGAGGAAAGGGTACGCTTTGCATCGCGGCACTCCTTCTGCTGCTGACCAGCTGTGCTGTGTACATTTGGGTCCCATTACGGGCACGCGTTCCTTTGCTGGAAGCCGCACAAATTGTTTGCGTGGACTAAAGGGAAAGTCATCGCACGTGAACTTCTTACGTGCTGTTAAAAACATTTCCTCGGTTTAAATTATAAAATGTGATTATGCTGCACCCTTGCAGTTTGAGAAGAGGCTGCTACGTTGATGTGAAGTCTTGCATATATTTTAAAAAATGTGAAGCGCACGGATGTCATTGGTGTGTGTTTTAAATTTAACACCAAATTGGAATAAATCTTAAGTTTTTAGATGACATGTTTTGAGTTAGAGTAGAGCATCTACAATCATTGGTCATGGGACCTGAATTCTACTAACCGACAAAATCTACCTCGTGCAACCAGAAATAATGGAGTTTTCCAACACGCAACGTGTGTAGCCTACAATCACAAGGCAATAATTCTAAGCCTCATGTCACGCTTTAGTGCAAGTCAGAATATTTTCAGTATGGTATCCAAAATCGAAGTGAGCATCTACGCAAAAAATAGTACCTACTGAGGGTATCATTCTTATTAATCTTTACGACGATCAATGCAATGTTAAATATCAGGTAATGTGTAATGCTTCGGCTTGCAGTGTATCACGGTTTTTTTAAATAAGTGAGAATACGCCAAGGAAACGACGTTTGACACCCGAAGAAAATGTGCAGATTGTCTCGGGCTTTGTAAATGGTTTCTCTGAAGGATATACAATCAGAAAAATGCGATAGGATACAAGAGCATAAAAGACGTATATGGAAAAACCAACCCTTTGTCAGAGGTGTTAAAAAACATTAGGAAGAGAAGAAACATGAACCAAAGGAACATGCGGCAATTTTGAAAGCAGGTGAAGAGACATCTTGGAGTGACCAGTGTGGCAATATTTGAAGATGCTGGGTTTGGACCTGTATCCACAAGCATCCATTGAATGCAGGGTTCTCAAAAAGGCCACATATATAGCGAATACAATCGCCGTACCACCCATTTTGAAAATATTCCACGAGAAGAAACGCATCGTCTGGGCTAAAAAATACTTAGACACAATTGCACAATGTCATTTATCAGTATGAGGCCCGAGCTACATTAGTTGGTACCAATGGTTGAGCCCAAACGCGTGTACTTCATGGAGTCATCGTTCGTTCTAGTCGCTGTCGTCAGCTACAAAATGGTGAAATGGAAATGTTTTGGGTGGGAATTATGAGTAACGGACAGAGTACCATTTCAAGTGCAAGAAGCTATCGAAATCACCAGCCCAGCATATACCAGGTTCTTGTTAAATATACTTGTAACTCTGTTCAGATGATTAGCCACTCGCATGCGTACGGCAGCAGATATATACGCACAATATGAACGCGATATATACGCACAACGACCACATCGCGTTCATCCGAGGCTACCGTATCATTCCTGAACACTCTGAACAATAGAGGAAACATCTCATGTCTTGGCCTCCTGCTTATTCCTACTTAAGCCGCATTGAATAGTTCTGGACCCCATCTTGATGCGTAAGTTTCTGTGAGAGGTGCCCAGTGTAAATCGAAGGGAACAATGTGAAGACGATCAAAACTGTACAAGTCTCCATAACAGCAGCTCAAGCTAGTCCATGAACAAAATATTATTTGGTATGTTATCCGAGTACGGAATTTCCGTTGGTAAATAATCTAGTCACTTGTGTGGTAGTACATCTTCCTGTCGAGTATTTTTTCCGCTTGTGGTTCCTCAAACCAAGATAAATTATTACTTAATTTAAGCCACCCTAACCACAGCCAAGGTGTTTCAAAAGATGTTCTATGGAGTTTATAGAACACGGAATCTATGCACAAGGTGTGTTCCAACACACGATACATACCTAACACAAGATACAGCGCATTGATACAGGAAGTTACGACGGAAGTTCATGAAACAAGTGTGGGCTGTCCACTGTGCATGGGCTGTCCACTGTGGGCTGTCCACTGTGCATGGGCTGTCCACTGTGCATGGGCTGTAAACTGTGCATGGGCTGTAAACTGTGCATGGGCTGTCCATTGTGCATGGGCTGTCCATTGTGCATGGGCTGTCCACTGTGCATGGGCTGTCCACTGTGCATGGGCTGTCCACTGTGCATGGGCTGTCCACTGTGCATGGGCTATCCACTGTGCATGGGCTGTCCACTGTGCATGGGCTGTCCACTGTTCACGGGCTGTCCACTGTGCATGGGCTGTCCACTGTGGGGTGTCTACTCTGTACCGCACAAGAAGTGACGACCGTTCCATAAAGCACTAGCCGAAACAGACACATTTGTCACACGGTGTTCGTGGAGTGCTCAAATCTTCATGACGCTTAGGAACGCAGTCAAGCAAAACCCCCTCTCATGGTGCAAACGAATCGATCAGAATTTTTTTAATCCAAAGGAATGTGAAATAATTTTGGCAACCGTGAAAAGGAAATTCATCAAAAATGCTCTGTGCTTTCAGAGGATGGATTTCAAATGAGATCGGCTCTCTCAAGTACATTACCTGTTTATAATTCCGTTAGAAAAATGGTGAAGATTCTTCACAAATATCCTGCTAAAGTGAATAACCTAATGTTAGGCAGCAGTACCGTCCTTCTTTTAAAAAAATTACTACTATGGAAAATGCACATACAAAATAGAGCAGCGCTTCTCCTCGCTAAACAAATGGCCCGAGCGAGCTGAGATGGAGGCAGAACCAACAAGCATGAGAAGAATCGTCCACACGGACGTCAACAACGATCTAAGATTAGTAAAGCCAGTTTTAAGCCTCCCAATCCGCAGCAATGGTGTTCCAAAAGATGGCTGATTGATTATAAATTAGTTTAGCCTCCATTACCAACACGAAGATGTTCAAAGAGAGGAAGGATGAAAGCACCATTTAGAATGAATTTAAAGGGAACGTGGAATCTATGCACAATTTAAAGGTTGTTCCCGCAACGGATCTCGTGCGCATGGAAACAGTAAGATTAATGGCACAAGATAGAAGTTAGATTAGATTAGTCGTTAGTTTTAGCCTCCCTACCCAGCAACAATTGCGATCCAAAGAGAGGAAGGAGGAAGGCACCATTTAGTATGGAGTTAAGGAAATGCGGAATCTACGCAGAAAGGCATAGAAACAGTTAGTTGGGAAAGAAGATTATGAAACAAGATCAAAGTTGAAGAAGAAAGTAGTAGGAGCTGAAGAACAGGGCAGCAGTGAACCGAAAAAAGGTGATCCTTAACATAACAAAAACATTTTATTTCAACAAAAAGAAGGCCTACCTAACTCTCAGCTCGGGCCCCCACATTGTCCCCCTGGGAGCACTAATTCCCATAGATACAATAATTGTATCCCCCTGAGGGGAGATAGAAGTTAAAGAAGAAAGTCAAAGGTACTGAAAAACAGGACAGCAGTGAACCGAAAAAAGATGGTTCTAAACAAAACAAAAAACATTTCAAGCTCTCAGCTCACGACCTCACATTTTCCCCTCTGGGAAGGTCTGAAGAGAGGAAGGATAATGGCATCATTTACTCCGGAGTAAAGGGAATGTCTACTCTGTGATCCATGCACCAGGTGTGTTTCCACACAAGATCCTGCGCGCACAGAAACAGCAACGCAGCCCCGACCACCAGCAAGTATATAGGCTGACACAGATCCAGCATCCTACAGGCAGAGGTGGGAAACATCCTCAAAAATTCCCCAGAGCCACAAAAGTTTGCAAGCAAATCCATACCCTACAAAAACTTGGCCTGCGTCCGAAAGAAAGGCCCTCAAAAACTGTACAGGCATATAAAAACTGCGAACGAATCCATAACCTGCAAAATTTTAGTCTGAATCCGAGGGAAAGACGCTCAAAAGTTGTACAGGCTCGCAAAATTTGCGAGCAAACCTACAGCCCGCAAAAATTTGGCCTTCATCCGATGAAACACTCCACTTGCGGACAGAAGAGTGCAGCTCTGGTCCACTTTCACATCACTTTCAGATTACGGCAGCCTTTAAAGCCGTTTGTAGTGAGGGAAGCCCGTCAACAGGCCGACGTCCGGCAGAGTAGGAGGTGCAGGCATGACTCTCAGTTCTTGCATCACCTGCATTCTCGCCGGCCGAGGCAGGTCAACTGCTTTCCTCGAGCTTCCATTACTTTTTTTCTCGTTCGACCGTCGAGAAAAGCCGTCTGCTCAGAAAATGTGGGAAGGCTACGAGCGTTTACTCGTATTGGAGAATGTATTACAATGGATTACTTGAGTTGTTTGTTCAAAGTGAAGCTAATTTGAGGGTTTGATGTCAAATAACTTCATGTCAATCAAAAGGATCCGAGTTTGCAATTCCATTCGACCCTGGGCATTCTGAATTCTGAACTGGCACTTTTCTACTCATGCAGGTTTTTCCCAGGTCTTCAGGATTTCGAATGCATTCCAGTTTACGAGTTTTAAATGAATAGAAACAGATAAATAAAAAAATAAATACAAATAAGCGCGTTTGTGAGAGGTTATTAACACGTCAACCGCAACGTGAATCACCGGTGACCACGGAGGGGATTTTCATAGTATTGCTGACAGTCCAGTAGTCACAAGTTCAATTTTCATAAAAATTTAATGAAAGCTAAATTAAAACATGATCTTATTAATGTTTACTATTTTCAAAATTGTTTATTACAACTGACTTCAAATTTAAGTCGTGTATAATTCAGTTTAACCAATTGCGGTCTAAGCGTTGAGGCATTATTTTGCAACGTTCTAAAATCTTTCAACACAGTCATTTTGATCCTAACGAACAGTATAATTAGAGACTGAAGAATGGAAACACTGAAGAACTGAAGATTTAAATACAAAATTCAAAACTGAATTAACGGAAACACTTGAACCGGAGTAACTTTAGAGACATGTTATTAAACCACGCGGGAGAAAAATCAAGATTAGATTATTAGTTAGTTTAAGCCTCCCTATCCTCAACAAATGAGATCCAAAGAGAGGAAGGAAGAAGGCACCATTTAGTATGGAGTTTAAGGGAACGCGGAATCTATGCAGAAAAGGCATAGAAATAGTAAGATGAGAAAGAAGTTCATGAAACAAGATCAAAGTTGAAGAAGAAAGTAGTAGGTGATGAAAAACATGATAGCAGTGAACCGAAAAAAAGATGGTCCATAAGAAAACAAAAACCTATGTTATTTTAACAAAAAGAAAGCCTACCTAACCTTTAGCTCGGGGCCTCACATTGTCTCCCTGGGAGCGCTAATTCCCATAGATGCAATAGTTGTATCGCCCTGAGGGGGGATAAAAATGAATTTAGGACCGGCGTATTAAAGCTTCTCAATTGCAAAAACGCACCCAGTTAGAAAAGCTTGTTTAACCTAAATAAATGCAACAAAGGCGTTCCAAAGAGAGAGAGAGGAGGAAGGTTACGCTTTAGTAATGCGTAAATGGAACGAAAGATCTATGTACAACGCGTGTTCCCGCAGACAATACATATCCCACACATGATGCAACTCATAGAAACAGTAAGTTACGAAGGAAATAGATGAAACAAGATAAAAGTTGAGCAGGAAAGTTGTACATGCGAAATAATACGATAGCAGGGGACCGAAAAAAAGTTCGTAACGAAGCATGGTACCTATTTCTATTTAAACAAAAGGAAAGCCTACTTTACATACAGCTCGGGACATCACATTTTCCCACGCGAGTCACCTGCACGCAACGCCTGCAAACGGTGTTGGCGGTGCAGGATGTTCACCAAGAGCCAAGTCTTGTGAAGTCTGCCGAACTTCCGTACAATGAACACTGCCTTGAGGAAGGAAGACAAAACCCTCCCAGCCTCGGAAATTCTCAAGACTGACCTTGCTTACTGTAAAATTTCAAGTCCAGGGGATGTAAATGAAAGTTAATTGATTCTTGTGCGACTCTTTTACTTAGTGAAGAAGGTGAACGCATTTTTTAATAAATTGAGGATCGTTTCTAGAGTACCCGTATAATTCAAAACCAGATATGCAGTAAAATGTTCTTTTTGGCAGCTGAACGACAAAAAAAGACGTGCGTTTTAAATACAAAAAATGCAGTGCTGCTGAGCTTTATCAAGTATGCAAATATAAGGCGGTAACCTAGATAACCCTGAGCATTTTAGACACCAAAGCTGCTGCCGCCTTTAGAAATTAGCATTAAATGGGAGCATCGAGACTGGAACTCATTTAGTCGTCACCGTCACCGTTTAAAAGCAGCTGGAAAAGCTGCGCTAAGGCTAAGAAAAAAAATCTACAAAAGAAGAAAAAAGCTGCCAAAACGCATATGATTTTGTTATTTTTTTCTAAAACATCACATTTAACATAAAAAATTGCATGAAAAATAGCGACGTTTTGAGCAAGTAAGCATCTTTTTATTTCATTTTTGAACGAGGCGATCACACGTCGATCCTTTCAGTACAGTTTGGCTGAGGAACTTTGTTTTGAAGTCGCAAACCTAACGTGATGGAAACATTTCTCACTTGAGCATTGCCCATCATGATGAATGTCTCCCAGTGAAAAATTCATGGACGGCGACACAAAAAAGATTATCACGTAAATTTCTGTTGGTTTAGCGATTCACGTCCATGTGGATAGCAATGTGGTGGAATCAGAATAGTTCATCATTTTCTAACACGTAGCGTTACACAAAGATTATGGTCGAATAAAAATCGAAATTTCAAGGAGAGAAATACAGTCGAAAAACGAAGTGAAGTATAATAAAAAGAGAGCGTGTGGATGGCAATGTGTTGTAATCAGAATACTTGGCTCAACTTTCTCCAACACGCAGCGTTACATAAAGATTATGGTCAAATAAAAATGAAAATTTCAAAGAGAGAAATAAGTAAAAAAAAACTCAGTGTAGTATAATGAAAAGAGAGCATCTGTTACAGCTTGCAACCAGACCACCCTCACCTGAGGGAGCCCCCTTGTCTCGCGTAATTTAGTTTCTGATCTATTTAATTCCGAGGGCCCAATTGAACAGAAACTTCTGTTAAGGATGCAGATTTTTCAACAACAGCTAGTCTTCATATACTTATCAGTCTCAATGATGTTTTCATATACTTATCAGTCTCAATGATGTTTTCATATACTTATCAGTCCCAATGAGAAGGTCGACTGATGTCATCGCCGTGAATTTTGCAAGACCAGAGATTAAATGAGATCATAAGTTAGAATGAAAGGAGGAACCAATATAAAAGGGAATGTTCTTTTAATTGCAACCGTTACGGGATCTCTGATTCCATCATCAGTGCTGTAAAACTAAGAATAAGAAACGATAATGAACAAATTGCGAAGAAGCTATAAGAAACTAATATCACCATGCCTACATCGAAAAAAGCTATGCCTAACCATTGAAAAATAAAAGAAAAATTTCTCCTAAGCATTCAGAGCCACACGTACACAAATCGTCTTTTTAATTCGATCATAAGTTAGTTCAACAATTTGATACGTCGACCAAAAATTTCCAGAGAGAAGAAATATAAAAACACAATAAACTATAGAGTTTGAGAAATGAAAGACTTCAAGGTTTATTCCCACACAAGATCCCCTGTGCATAGAAACAGCAAGTTGAGAAGAAAATTTATGAAACAGAATAAAAGTTGGAGAATTAAAATGGTAGGTGTTAAAAAACAGGACAGCAGTTAGCTGGAAAAAGCTGGTCCTAAACCAACAACAAACTAGCATATTTCAACAAAAAGGCCAACCCAACTTTCAACTCGGGATCTCAAATTTTCCTCTTGGAGAGCTAATTCCCAAAGATGCAATAGTTGTATCCCAGCGAGGGATAATTTTACAAGCAGCATAATTGACAGCGTAACAGGAATGCGCCGCCTGACGACACGGGTAGACGCGACCAGCTGGCGTGGGCCTGTTCTCCACGTAGCTCGTGTCTGTGTCTTATCTTTACACTTTGACCGCAACGTGGGCCACCGGTGGCCCCGGAGGTGATTATCATTATACTGCTGCCCGATCTGTGCTTTATCCTTACACTTTGACCGCAACGTTGGAGGATAGTTTAACCCATTTAGTTGAATGTTGGACTTCAGTTTAACCCATTCAGTTGAATGTTGGACTTCAGTTTAACCCATTCAGTTGAATGTTGGACTTCAGTTTAACCCATTCAGTTGAATGTTGGACTTCAGTTTAACCCATTCAGTTGAATGTTGGACTTCAGTTTAACCCATTTAGTTGAATGTTGGACTTCAGTTTAACCCATTCAGTTGAATGTTGGACTTCAGTTTAACCCATTCAGTTGAATGTTGGACTTCAGTTTAACCCATTCAGTTGAATGTTGGATTTAAGTTTAACCCATTCAGTTGAATGTTGGATTTCAGTTTAACCCATTCAGTTGAATGTTGGACTTCAGTTTAACCCATTCAGTTGAATGTTGGACTTCAGTTTAACCCATTCAGTTGAATGTTGGACTTCAGTTTAACCCATTCAGTTGAATGTTGGACTTCAGTTTAACCCATTCAGTTGAATGTTGGACTTCAGTTTAACCCATTCAGTTGAATGTTGGACTTCAGTTTAACCCATTCAGTTGAATGTTGGACTTCAGTTTAACCCATTCAGTTGAATGTTGGACGTCAGTTTAACCCATTCAGTTGAATGTTGGACGTCAGTTTAACCCATTCAGTTGAATGTTGGACGTCAGTTTAACCCATTCAGTTGAATGTTGGACGTCAGTTTAACCCATTCAGTTGAATGTTGGACTTCAGTTTAACCCATTCAGTTGAATGTTGGACTTCAGTTTAACCCATTCAGTTGAATGTTGGACTTCAGTTTAACCCATTCAGTTGAATGTTGGACTTCAGTTTAACCCATTCAGTTGAATGTTGGACGTCAGTTTAACCCATTCAGTTGAATGTTGGACTTCAGTTTAACCCATTCAGTTGAATGTTGGACTTCAGTTTAACCCATTCAGTTGAATGTTGGACTTCACTTTAACCCATTCAGTTGAATGTTGGACTTCAGTTTAACCCATTCAGTTGAATGTTGGACTTCAGTTTAACCCATTCAGTTGAATGTTGGACGTCAGTTTAACCCATTCAGTTGAATGTTGGACTTCAGTTTAACCCATTCAGTTGAATGTTGGACTTCAGTTTAACCCATTCAGTTGAATGTTGGACTTCACTTTAACCCATCGCTATTGACGTGTCAATGAACTTTGCACATGTAACCAGAGGAAATGTTACACACAAAGCGGACTCGTAATGGAAACACATGTTATGATTTATTCCAGCCATCCACACCAGCGCGGACCAGACTGAGAATCATTATATCTATAATTTGAAGACAGGTGGCATGACATCTAATCAGTGAATTCTTAGACGCACTACAGAAAGCTCGAAGAAAAATGCATCATCAAAATACTAATTGCGTTCATCGAATTAAAATAATTCAGAGATAAAATAAAACTCCATGGGAATATTATCAAGGGCATTTACAGCTACTCAAACTCAACCCTCCACTGCTGCTAAGCTTTACCAGGACGCATCTCTATAAACTGACGCACAAGGACGCGCAACACCTTAAAACACACGAAAATAATGTTTCCAAGCAGAGCTTTAATGAGAAAAGCATCAAGAGGAATGTGTGTCACCCTACACTCAACAATTTGAGGTTTGAAAGTAGCTTGACTAATAGCTTTAATTGTAAGTTCGGTTAAGCCTCCTTGGCCACAATAATAGGGTCCCATAGAGAGGATGGCTGAAGGTACCGTTTAGTATTGAAACGGTAAATTTTCGCACAAGGTGTGTCCCCACACACTGAGCATAGAAATATCAAGATTGAGGAACCTCGTGAACAAAAGTAAAAATTGAAAAAAGGACAGCAGTGTAGCAGATAAGGATGGTCCGCGTGAAAAAACTCATTCTATATCAACAAAAAACTTACCTTACAAACAATCATCTCATGACCTCACGTCTTCCCCCTGAGAGCACTAATGTCCCGTAAATACAATGGCTGTTTCCCCAGAAGAAAGTAGATCTATGTCAACCATGAACTTTCTATTCTCAAGTGAAATTCCCGTGACTCAAAACACCAGGAATCGAGGAAAATAATTTCAATGCATTGCAAGTATGGGAACTGATAACAAAACTAGCTATTAAGGGCGAATTGTTTTTAGCTACCGTTTCTTGTTTGACGGTTCATCATAAGGGCACTCTGTTTAGATGTAGCGTTGCATGAAATTGTTCCGAATGAAAATGACCACCTGATAGAAATACTGAAACTCGAAGCCTTGGAACAACGCACAGTATTAAAAGTACATAATCAAAATGGCAAAGTTAGTTGATTCCGAAGAAAATGAGTCGCTTAAATTGAACTTAAATTTCTTTTAATTTTTCCAATTTTGGGCTTGTATGAGGTGAGCAAAAAATGTCGTGAAGTTTTGCTCCTGGCAAAGCTGTTACGAATTTACTCAGAAGAAGAGGAAGTTCAAATAGTACGCAGTTCTTATAAATTTCATAGTCCTATAAGTGGCCGCAAAATGCTAGGGTATTTGCACAAAAAACATATTAGCAGAGCATAAAGCGCGAGACAGTTTGACGAGCAGTTTGTGCTGAAAATTTGAATTTAAAAATCTCTACTACTAGTACCCATTAAGATCAAATGACTCGTTACTTTTAGACGACAATGTATGATTCTTATTACGTATGAAATCCTGAATAATTAGATATTACGGATTTCAAATTGGTTCTTATGAACTTCAAATCCTTAGCCCAGTATGAAAATGCTCGGGAATTATGAGTAAAAATAACTGATTTTTCATGCAATACAAAGTTCTTAGTTGTTTTGAGCCCAAATAACTTAGCACAAGCAAAATTCAAGGTTCTTATCCCACGTGGAGTTCAAATTATATTGAAGAAACCCAAAGAAACCAATTTATATGAATTTCATGATACACAACACTTATGTGAACCTAAGTACATCGTACTAATAAAAATCCAAATTACATAGCACTAATGAAATCCAAATTACGCACATTGTACTTTTGAAAATTAAAACTATAAATTACACATGGAATTCAAATTACGTACGCAGTACCTATGAGATCCAAATTACTTACATAGTATTTATGAAATTCAAATTACGTTCATAGTACATATGAAATTCAAATTAAACATACAGTATATACGAAATCCAAATTACACAAAACTTATTAAACCCGAATTACATAGCGCTCATAAAACAAAAGTTCTTTTCCATATATAACCCGATGTATTATAAAACCAAATACCGTAGCACATGTGACCTTCACTGTATCTAGTACACCTGAAGTACACAGTCCGTGGAAGCGAGAGGAAGTACAGGGAGCGGGGCGTAACGGAGTGCCCGCTTTCACCACAAGATGTGAATAGCAAAATTCACGCTGGACCAGCCTTGCAAGCAGTCCAAACTTTCCACTTCTTTCCGGGCATGGAAGAATTATTTGCGTGATCTGACCGATGTGTTACGCGATGCGGCGGTGACTGGCGTAGCGGCGCCATGTGTTTTGCTGCTCGGGCTTGCATTTTCAAGAATTTCCTAGCCGTGTTCCTCAATTTCAAGCTTGAAAGTAGCTAGACAGTTAAATTCCACGATAAATTGGTTTACACGTTCCTCGCGTGTTGGGCCTGTAGGTAAATTGCTCATTCACATACCGGGATAAAAGATTGACATTTTATCTGTTTCGTGACCACTTAAAAAAATTACTGCTATCATAAGAGGTGAAATGTCAACGTGCAATTGTATTTATTTATTTCTTAGGAAAGAAAAAAAAAAGCTGAAAAGTAAAGTCGATTTCCGTATTTTGCTATTTACCGTCTAACCAAAACAACAGTTAACAACCACGGAAACACGGTAAGCCTCCCTGACCGTAACAAAATGGGTACCAAAAAGTGGAAGGATGAAGCCACCCTTCAGTATGGAACTAAGGGAACAGGTAACCTACACACGAGATATTTTCCTAAACTCTGAGGCTAGAAACATCAAGATTGAAAGAAGTTCAGAAAAGAAATTAGAGGCTTACCTTACCATTGAGCTCCTTAGCATGCGAAAATGTTCAGAGATATATTACCATATTATCCAGAACAATGTTGAATTGCACGTATCAACATCAATTCAGAGTGACACGTTACACTGAAGGTTTGCATCTCGGGATTCTGGGATCCCAGATGATCTGATGCTGAAATTTCCCGGTCTGGGAATCCTTTATCACGGGAACTCCCGGGATTCTAAATGGTTTACATATTTCAAGATATTAATGAGAAAGAACTTAAAATCATGCTGTTTAATGCGATTAATCAATTAGAGAGCTCAAGATAGGACTTTAGTGTTTAAATATCATTGCAATTTACATCACTACACAGTGTAGTCTTCACTATCTCATAATATAGTTCAACTATTGCATCAAAACATATTCTGTGGTTTGGTTTTGCAGGCAATAAAGAACAGACTAATAGATGCGATGGCAGCGGCCGATGTTTTAGAAACTAAAGCCTTTGTGTGGCGATACTATATATGTTAAAAATGCAACTGGAGAAAGTGCGAAGTGTGTAAAGAGCGGCAAGAATTTACTTTGCAAAGGCTGGTCTACCAGTGGTTTGCTACATCACCCAAAGAGTAAACACAACCTAGTGAAACCTGAAACTGTAGCGTCAACTAGTAGCTGAGAAAAAAATTCGTATTGGAACAAAGCGCCCTCGCGCAAGGGAGAGCAGTAGTGAAAGCACTAAACCTAAACAAACAAAAAAAAAACAAGTTTCGTAAAGGTGCATCAAAGTACGCCGGAAGAACAAGTGACCAAGCTTTTAGAAGTTGATGGCGTGTCAGTAAATACAGTTACAAAGAGTGAATTCATTAGAGAATCCTTCTCAGATAAAGAGTTTTTGCTCCCTAAATCGCCAAATACTGTGGTCGCATGGGCAGCAAACTACAATTATAAAATAGCACAAATGTAAAAAGGAAAGAAATCCCGGGATCCCCGGAATTCCCGGGATTGTCTTCCTGAAATCGCGGGATTCCAGGATTTTCATTTTGTCCCGGGATTGCAAACTCTATATAGTTACACTTCGTTGGATGCAAGGAGCTCAGTCTTGAGATCTCATAAATACCAGTTATTATGGAGTACGGATGCTAGTTTTCAGTTCATTCCATAAGTTCTGTCCGAAGTTTACCTATTTTTAAATTTAAATTAAACGAAATTAAAAGAGTATTTTAAAATGTTCAATGAAGCTGAATAATATTTTTGTGGTCAAATGCATTTAAACTGATAAAATTTTATCTTACAGAACTATAAAATTTAAATTTACATGATTAAAACCTGCTGACATGGAAGTACCCAAGAATCATTAGAGGCACGCGATGTTTTATGAGTTCAAGAAGGAAGGAATTCAGAAGAAAGGAAACTAGAAACATCCACTCAGTTTATGGAGAGGAATGTGTTAATGAAAGAAATTAAAGAAGATGGTTTACAAAATTCAGCAGTGGAGATTTCACCCTCGACGATGAAGATCGAAACGGACGTCCAGTTGAGTTTGATGATAAGATTCAAGCAAGACACAGCAAGAATCACGTTACAAAAGATTGAAGAACTTGGTAGGGAAAAAATTCCTCATCCACCTTATTCACCCGACCTTGCTCCTTCGGACTACCATTTACTTTGTAGCCCATAAAATCATTTGGATAAAACAGCTTTTGCAAATCAAGAAGAGGTTGAAACTGACATTTGTGAGATCTTCGAATCAAAACCAAAAGAATTTTACTATAATGTTATTAATAAGCAAATTAATAGATGGAAGAAAGTCATAGATAATCAGGGAAAGTACATTAAGGGGATCTACTACCCTGGACTCGACATCTTCGTTCAAACTTCACTGTACACATTTCTATTGCACCGATGGGAACAAAAATTTACACGTGGATGTAAAATTTAATTGGGAACACATTTGCATCTATAAAATTTTATGATTTTCGCAAAAAAAATAATTTATTTCGCGATCATTAGAAAAATATATATAGTGGCGCAAAACCCTACTTACTCTATAATTTTCAACGAAGAAGCGTGATTTTGGTTTCATTTGACGCGGAAAGACTGAACCAAGACCGTAACGTAGGATTTTTTTTAATTTTGAACTAGAAAAAAATTTATGGTTACACATGTCAAAAAAGTGTTTTAAAAAGACAAATTCAATATACTTTTTTTAATCTCGGATTACAGGATTCTATTGCTACTAGGTAAATGAAAATGAATACCGATATGTAAAATTAAATTCTAAACACATTTGATTTTATGAAAAATTTCGAAATTCGCGATAGAAAAGAAGTGATTGGGTGAACATTTATATATATATATATACATATATATATTTTCTGCGCAAAAACCACATCCCTTCTACAATTTTCAACGTAGAAGCGTAATTTTGGTCTCATTCGATGCAGTTTAACAGTGAAAACAGCGTAGCAAAGCAAAATTTCATTTGAATTGTAAATCCAATTTTTATTGGGGAAAAAACTGGAATTTTTTTTCCAAATGTTGGATATGTGTACCTATAACTTTTTTTCGAGGTCGAAAATAAAAAAAATCATACGTTACGGTCTTGCTACAGTCCTTCCGCGTCGAATGAGACCAAAATCACGCTTCTAGGTTGATAATTATAGAGTGAGTAGGGTTTTGCGCATGGATTCATATTTTTCTAATAATCGCGAAATAAATTATTAATTTTTGCAAAAATCGAAAAATTTTATGGATGCAAATGTGTTTGGCATTTAATTTTACATGTCTGTATGCATTTTTGTTCACCCAGTTGCGATAGAAATGGGAAAAAAGACATTTGTAAAATTTGGTAGTCAAAGGGTAGTCCAGGGTAGTAGATTCCCTTAATGATTGAATATTTAGTTAAATGTAACATTTTATTTACTCAAAATTTGGACAGAACTTAGCGGCAATAATGCCAGTTACTTAGCATTAATGATGTCAATTCTTTTAATATAGATCGATACCAGTTACTTAGCTAAATTGAGGAGTTTATATGAATTTAAACCAAAGTTAATTAGATATATCAATTACTGCACAACATACTCGTACATGCCAATTATTTTCCCTCATATGTGGCTGCTACCTCCTAACTTGTGTACCATTTTTCTCGTATAATAGATCCTAATTATTTCATAGGACACCATTTGTTCGGTTTTACAAGTTGTTAGCAACTTATGATGATACAAGTTATTTTGGATCAGATGCACAAAGAAAGGATGTTTTATTCCAATCAAGCCTGATATACATATGTTGTGCATTGTTTTTTTTTAAATACCATATAGAACACCAGGACGCATTGAGGGTTACCCCCGGTCAAGCCAGTACCCATTTCTGGTTCCTGGGTAGAGTGGGGAATTGTTGCCGAGTTCTCCCTTTTCCTAACGAGTGGAAATCACCGGGCGGCACGGCCGGGATTCGAACTGCCAAGCCCTCCCGTGAAGGACGCGCGCTCTAAACCATGCTCCCGATCACGGTGACCGCATGCACAACATAACACAAACCAGAATCTTGCTTGTCGTTACATCAGTGCATTTTACTAAACAACAATCTCACTCGCAAAGTACCGAAACTGCACTAGTACGGATGTAACATTTAAGATAATTAGAGCATCGAGAATGACTGCTCGCCAAGGCAAACAAATCCTTTTTTCCGAGCGACTAAAAATCGGGTTCACATGTCTTGCTTCTTGAGGCCTGGTCCGGCTTTATTTACTTTGTCTTCCTTTCAAAAACACTCCATTGCGCTCTGCAGCGCTAAATAAATGGAACTTAATGAGCTCTAGTTTTATTAACTTTCGCACGCAATACTATACGATTTGTTGAGATCGTTGCTCTACCGCTGATTTTATTGTAATTAACTAGATAGAATAGCAAATGGCAACAGAAACGAGCCAAGTGATCCATTCTCGGGCTGCCCCAAATCCCGTGGCGTCATACACCAACCACGCACCGGCACAAACGAAGCACATCTACAATTCTCAATTTTCACGCACAAGCGCCAGTACACGCATGTTAACGCAGTAACTCTTAACGCAGCCGTAACGCAGTGTGGTCATATAATTTGAGTTTTCTTCGCATTATTAGAAATATTAGAGAAAAATTACATTTTTTGTCACGCTAGGATTACGCTACTATGAGAAGAGCCTTAACCAATGCATCGCTGTTATAGCATGTCGCCATAAATAGCGCAAATTAGCAAATATTATCTCTATTCTAGGTACATAACATTAATGGAAGAAATAACTTATGTTCGAACCACGTGTTGAAATTGAAAATTGTCTCTGTGAAGCATGAGGAGGGACTGAGAAGGGACTGAGGAGGGGCAGGGAATAGTAACCTGTGACTAAGTGATGCGACGAAGAAAACAAGTCACGAGAGATGCAGTGAGTGGCAAGAACGTAGAGTGGCTATGATGCGTCAAGTGACGACTGGAGAGTGTGTAGGAGCAGCAACATGAAGATCAAATTGAACTCCACAAATCGTTTGTTCAGCTGCACTTGTCCTGCTAGAGTGCGTTGCTTGAGTGCGTTGCTTGAGTGCTAATAGAGGAGTGAGCGGGTGCTGCGAACCGAGCACTTAACGCGAGGTCTGTCTGATTCCTTCGGTCATTGTCACAGTGCTAAGATTTTCTTTTTATCTCCTCACACATGCATGCCAGTACGAAACAGCGTTGTGGTGATGAACTTGATAGGTAAATGAAAATCCAAATTCCACAATAGGTATTCATTCTTGCTTACATCTTCTAAACAGCAAAACGGTTGTTAGTAATACGACGGTGTGAAATTCAGTGCACGCTTCTATGAATGGATAGAAAGGTAACACGCTCCGATACGAATCCAAAAACACGCGAAGAGAATGGATACAAATACCTGACGGACGATCAAACTCGGCAGATCAAGCAGCAGGACGGATTTACGAGCGGAGGAAATGCGCGACCGTTCAACCAAATCCTGCTTATTGTGAGCAGCTGGATTTCAATTCTCGTATCTAGAAAGGGAGAGGAAATTATGAGCAGCGGCCGGCGGATCGCGCTGAGAAGGGAAGAAAACTTGCTCTTTACTGATCGCTTTCATGGTTGCCTCACTTCACACTTTTGTGTTCCTTCATAATAGGCGAAATTAAGCCTTTCACAGTTACCACGCAGAACGTTACCTTACCTTACACAGCGAGGTATTTGGATTAGATCAGAGAAATTAGTTTAAGCCTGCTTTAAACCGTGAAAAAGCGTTCCGAAGAGAGGAAGGTGTAGGGCGCTATTTAAAAGTGCTACCTATCTCTCAATTCAAGACCCTACGTATTCCCCCTGGGAACGTTTATTCCCATAGATACAATAGCTGTATCCCCCTGAGGAACGACGAAGGTATGCATTTCCCCAAACTGTCGTCACCTTTAGAGATCGTACATGTAAACGCTAAAGTATTATGTAAAATATATACCAGATTTCCCTGTTCTAAGGAGAATTGAGATTTTCCTATTTCGCTACTTCTCTCAATTCCCGGGTGAGTTTGAACTCGCCGAGGAATAGAATTTTGAAGTCTCACTTGTGTTTGCGACCGGTGTGTGACTCGCGCCATAGATGGCACATTTGTCGCGGTAGTGTTGAGTCAAGAATATTTTATCGTAGCTACAGATTGAATGATAAAAAATTATTCAATTTTTGTACCTCTTACACACTGGAATAATAGGACTGAATAATAAAAAATTAGGGTATATACGGCAAAATTGAACTTAGCAGAATTAAGGCTGGTTATAATTACACGAAACAAAATGAGGCCAAATAGAGTGTACATGTCAGTATTCAATTTTTATTTTGTATTAGATTAATTTAAATCTCTGAAGATCACAAGAAATGTGATCTCAAGTGAGCAAAGAGAAAGGCCCGTTTGGTATGGACTGTAGAAAACGGAGAATCAATGCACAAGGTGTGTTCCCACGCAGAATACGCTGCGCATAGAAACAGCATGTTTAGATTGAAAGGAAAAAAGACTAAGAAGAGATAGCGAAGAACGCATGAAAATTAAAAGACGTGGAAGGAAGAAGTCCAGAAGGTCTATTTAAAGCTGAGGGAGCAATACAGTGCCCTCCCTTGGGGCGCCAGTCACCACAGCACGGGTCCCCACTTCACGGGTCCCCACAGCACGGGTCCCCACAGCACGGGTCCCCACAGCACGGGTCCCCACAGCACGGGTCCCCACTTCACGGGTCCCCACAGCACGGGTCCCCACAGCACGGGTCCCCACAGCACGGGTCCCCACAGCACGGGTCCCCACAGCACGGGTCCCCACAGTACGGGTCCCCACAGCACGGATCCCCACAGCACGGATCCCCACAGCACGGGTCCCCACAGCACGGGTCCTCACAGCACGGGTCCCCACAGCACGGGTCCCCACAGCACGGGTCCCCACAGCACGGGTCCCCACAGCACGGGTCCCCACAGCACGGGTCCCCACAGCACGGGTCCCCACTACACGGGTCCCCACTGCAAGGGTCCCCACTGCACGGGTCCCCACTGCACGGGTCCCCACTGCACGGGTCCCCACTGCATGGGTCCCCACTGCACGGGTCCCCACTGCACGGGTCCCCACTGCATGGGTCCCCACTGCACGGGTCCCCACTGCACGGGTCCCCACTGCATGGGTCCCCACTGCATGGGTCCCCACTGCATGGGTCCCCACTGCATGGGTCCCCACTGCATGGGTCCCCACTGCATGGGTCCCAACACGGGTCCCCACTGCATGGGTCCCCACTGCTTGGGTCCCCACTGCATGGGTCCCCACTGCATGGGTCCCCACTGCATGGGTCCCAACACGGGTCCCCACTGCATGGGTCCCAACACGGGTCCCCACAACACGGGTCCCCACTGCAAGGGTCCCCACTGCATGGGTCCCCACTGCATGGGTCCCCACTGCATGGGTCCCAGCACGGGCCCCCACTGCAAGGGTCCCCACTGCATGGGTCCCCACTGCAAGGGTCCCCACTGCATGGGTCCCCACTGCAAGGGTCCCAACACGGGTCCCCACTGCAAGGGTCCCCACTGCATGGGTCCCCACTGCATGGGTCCCCACTGCAAGGGTCCCCACTGCATGGGTCCCCACTGCATAGGTCCCCACTGCATGGGTCCCCACTGCATGGGTCCCCACTGCATGGGTCCCCACTGCAAGGGTCCCAACACGGGTCCCCACAACACGGGTCCCCACTGCATGGGTCCCCACTGCATGGGTCCCCACTGCAAGGGTCCCCACTGCATGGGTCCCCACTGCACGGGTCCCCACTGCATGGGTCCCCACTGCATGGGTCCCCACTGCATGGGTCCCCACTGCATGGGTCCCCACTGCATGGATCCCCACTGCAAGGGTCCCAACACGGGTCCCCACTGCACGGGTCCCCACTGCACGGGTCCCCACTGCACGGGTCCCCACTGCATGGGTCCCCACTGCATGGGTCCCCACTGCATGGGTCCCCACTGCATGGGTCCCCACTGCATGGATCCCCACTGCAAGGGTCCCAACACGGGTCCCCACAACACGGGTCCCCACTGCATGGGTCCCCACTGCATGGGTCCCCACTGCAAGGGTCCCCACTGCATGGGTCCCCACTGCATGGGTCCCCACTGCATGGGTCCCCACTGCAAGGGTCCCAACACGGGTCCCCACAACACGGGTCCCCACTGCATGGGTCCCCACTGCATGGGTCCCCACTGCAAGGGTCCCCACTGCATGGGTCCCCACTGCATGGGTCCCCACTGCAAGGGTCCCAACACGGGTCCCCACAACACGGGTCCCCACTGCACGGGTCCCCACTGCACGGGTCCCCACTGCATGGGTCCCCACTGCATGGGTCCCCACTGCATGGGTCCCCACTGCATGGGTCCCCACTGCATGGGTCCCCACTGCAAGGGTCCCAACACGGGTCCCCACAACACGGGTCCCCACTGCACGGGTCCCCACTGCATGGGTCCCCACTGCATGGGTCCCCACTGCATGGGTCCCCACTGCATGGGTCCCCACTGCATGGGTCCCCACTGCATGGGTCCCCACTGCATGGGTCCCCACTGCATGGGTCCCCACTGCATGGGTCCCCACTGCATGGGTCCCCACTGCATGGGTCCCCACTGCATGGGTCCCCACTGCATGGGTCCCCACTGCATGGGTCCCCACTGCATGGGTCCCCACTGCATGGGTCCCCACAACACGGGTCCCCACTGCATGGGTCCCCACTGCATGGGTCCCCACTGCATGGGTCCCCACTGCATGGGTCCCCACAACACGGGTCCCCACTGCACGGGTCCCCACTGCACGGGTCCCCACTGCATGGGTCCCCACTGCATGGGTCCCCACTGCATGGGTCCCCACTGCATGGGTCCCCACTGCAAGGGTCCCAACACGGGTCCCCACAACACGGGTCCCCACTGCACGGGTCCCCACTGCATGGGTCCCCACTGCATGGGTCCCCACTGCATGGGTCCCCACTGCATGGGTCCCCACTGCATGGGTCCCCACTGCATGGGTCCCCACTGCATGGGTCCCCACTGCATGGGTCCCCACTGCATGGGTCCCCACTGCATGGGTCCCCACTGCATGGGTCCCCACTGCATGGGTCCCCACTGCATGGGTCCCCACTGCATGGGTCCCCACTGCATGGGTCCCCACTGCATGGGTCCCCACAACACGGGTCCCCACTGCATGGGTCCCCACTGCATGGGTCCCCACTGCATGGGTCCCCACTGCAAGGGTCCCCACTGCAAGGGTCCCAACACGGGTCCCCACAACACGGGTCCCCACTGCATGGGTCCCCACTGCATGGGTCCCCACTGCATGGGTCCCAACACGGGTCCCCACAACACGGGTCCCCACTGCAAGGGTCCCAACACGGGTCCCCACAACACGGGTCCCCACTGCAAGGGTCCCCACTGCATGGGTCCCCACTGCATGGGTCCCCACTGCATGGGTCCCCACTGCATGGGTCCCCACTGCAAGGGTCCCAACACGGGTCCCCACATCACGGGTCCCCACTGCACGGGTCCCCACTGCATGGGTCCCCACTGCATGGGTCCCCACTGCACGGGTCCCCACTGCAAGGGTCCCCACTGCAAGGGTCCCCACTGCAAGGGTCCCCACTGCAAGGGTCCCCACTGCAAGGGTCCCCACTGCATGGGTCCCCACTGCATGGGTCCCCACTGCATGGGTCCCCACTGCAAGGGTCCCAACACGGGTCCCCACAACACGGGTCCCCACTGCAAGGGTCCCCACTGCATGGGTCCCCACTGCATGGGTCCCCACTGCATGGGTCTCCACTGCATGGGTCCCCACTGCATGGGTCCCCACTGC
Organism: Morinoia aosen; assembly: GCA_030386875.1. Lineage (NCBI taxonomy): Eukaryota > Metazoa > Arthropoda > Malacostraca > Amphipoda > Talitridae > Morinoia > Morinoia aosen. The sequence goes on along the minus strand of CM059573.1, from coordinate 18,307,341 downwards.
ATGGGTCCCCACTGCATGGGTCCCCACTGCATGGGACCCCACTGCACGGGACCCCACTGCAAGGGTCCCCACTGCAAGGGTCCCCACTGCAAGGGTCCCCACTGCAAGGGTCCCCACTGCAAGGGTCCCCACTGCAAGGGTCCCCACTGCATGGGTCCCCACTGCATGGGTCCCCACTGCATGGGTCCCCACTGCAAGGGTCCCCACTGCAAGGGTCCCCACTGCAAGGGTCCCCACTGCATGGGTCCCCACTGCAAGGGTCCCCACTGCAAGGGTCCCCACTGCATGGGTCCCCACTGCAAGGGTCCCCACTGCAAGGGTCCCCACTGCAAGGGTCCCCACTGCAAGGGTCCCCACTGCAAGGGTCCCCACTGCAAGGGTCCCCACTGCATGGGTCCCCACTGCAAGGGTCCCCACTGCAAGGGTCCCCACTGCAAGGGTCCCCACTGCATGGGTCCCCACTGCAAGGGTCCCCACTGCAAGGGTCCCCACTGCAAGGGTCCCCACTGCAAGGGTCCCCACTGCATGGGTCCCCACTGCATGGGTCCCCACTGCATGGGTCCCCACTGCAAGGGTCCCAACACGGGTCCCCACAACACGGGTCCCCACTGCAAGGGTCCCCACTGCATGGGTCCCCACTGCATGGGTCCCCACTGCAAGGGTCCCCACTGCAAGGGTCCCCACTGCATGGGTCCCCACTGCATGGGTCCCCACTGCATGGGTCCCCACTGCAGCACGGGTCCCCACTGCACGGGTCCCCACTGCAAGGGTCCCAACACGGGTCCCCACTGCAAGGGTCCCCACTGCATGGGTCTCCACTGCATGGGTCCCCACTGCATGGGTCCCCACTGCACGGGTCCCCACTGCATGGGTCCCCACTGCATGGGTCTCCACTGCATGGGTCCCCACTGCATGGGTCCCCACTGCACGGGTCCCCACTGCAAGGGTCCCCACTGCAAGGGTCCCCACTGCAAGGGTCCCCACTGCATGGGTCTCCACTGCATGGGTCCCCACTGCATGGGTCCCCACTGCAAGGGTCCCCACTGCAAGGGTCCCCACTGCATGGGTCCCCACTGCAAGGGTCCCCACTGCATGGGTCCCCACTGCATGGGTCCCGACTGCAAGGGTCCCAACACGGGTCCCCACTGCAAGGGTCCCCACTGCAAGGGTCCCAACACGGGTCCCCACTGCAAGGGTCCCCACTGCATGGGTCCCCACTGCATGGGTCCCCACTGCAAGGGTCCCCACTGCAAGGGTCCCCACTGCAAGGGTCCCCACTGCAAGGGTCCCCACTGCATGGGTCCCCACTGCAAGGGTCCCCACTGCAAGGGTCCCCACTGCAAGGGTCCCCACTGCAAGGGTCCCCACTGCAAGGGTCCCCACTGCAAGGGTCCCCACTGCAAGGGTCCCCACTGCAAGGGTCCCCACTGCATGGGTCCCCACTGCAAGGGTCCCCACTGCAAGGGTCCCCACTGCAAGGGTCCCCACTGCATGGGTCCCCACTGCAAGGGTCCCCACTGCAAGGGTCCCCACTGCAAGGGTCCCCACTGCAAGGGTCCCCACTGCATGGGTCCCCACTGCATGGGTCCCCACTGCATGGGTCCCCACTGCAAGGGTCCCAACACGGGTCCCCACAACACGGGTCCCCACTGCAAGGGTCCCCACTGCATGGGTCCCCACTGCATGGGTCTCCACTGCATGGGTCCCCACTGCATGGGTCCCCACTGCATGGGTCCCCACTGCATGGGTCCCCACTGCATGGGTCCCCACTGCATGGGTCCCCACTGCAGCACGGGTCCCCACTGCACGGGTCCCCACTGCAAGGGTCCCAACACGGGTCCCCACTGCAAGGGTCCCCACTGCATGGGTCTCCACTGCATGGGTCCCCACTGCATGGGTCCCCACTGCACGGGTCCCCACTGCACGGGTCCCCACTGCACGGGTCCCCACTGCACGGGTCCCCACTGCATGGGTCCCCACTGCAGCACGGGTCCCCACTGCACGGGTCCCCACTGCAAGGGTCCCAACACGGGTCCCCACTGCAAGGGTCCCCACTGCATGGGTCTCCACTGCATGGGTCCCCACTGCATGGGTCCCCACTGCACGGGTCCCCACTGCACGGGTCCCCACTGCAAGGGTCCCCACTGCAAGGGTCCCCACTGCAAGGGTCCCCACTGCAAGGGTCCCCACTGCAAGGGTCCCCACTGCATGGGTCCCCACTGCAAGGGTCCCCACTGCAAGGGTCCCCACTGCATGGGTCCCCACTGCAAGGGTCCCCACTGCATGGGTCCCCACTGCATGGGTCCCCACTGCATGGGTCCCCACTGCATGGGTCCCGACTGCAAGGGTCCCAACACGGGTCCCCACAACACGGGTCCCCACTGCAAGGGTCCCCACTGCATGGGTCTCCACTGCATGGGTCCCCACTGCATGGGTCCCCACTGCATGGGTCCCCACTGCAGCACGGGTCCCCACTGCACGGGTCCCCACTGCATGGGTCCCCACTGCATGGGTCCCCACTGCACGGGTCCCCACTGCATGGGTCCCCACTGCACGGGTCCCCACTGCATGGGTCCCCACTGCATGGGTCCCCACTGCATGGGTCCCCACTGCATGGGTCCCCACTGCATGGGTCCCCACTGCAAGGGTCCCCACTGCACGGGTCCCCACTGCATGGGTCCCCACTGCACGGGTCCCCACTGCATGGGTCCCCACTGCACGGGTCCCCACTGCACGGGTCCCCACTGCATGGGTCCCCACTGCATGGGTCCCCACTGCATGGGTCCCCACTGCATGGGTCCCCACTGCAAGGGTCCCAACACGGGTCCCCACAACACGGGTCCCCACTGCAAGGGTCCCCACTGCATGGGTCTCCACTGCATGGGTCCCCACTGCATGGGTCCCCACTGCATGGGTCCCCACTGCAAGGGTCCCAACACGGGTCCCCACAACACGGGTCCCCACTGCAAGGGTCCCCACTGCATGGGTCTCCACTGCATGGGTCCCCACTGCATGGGTCCCCACTGCATGGGTCCCCACTGCAGCACGGGTCCCCACTGCACGGGTCCCCACTGCAAGGGTCCCAACACGGGTCCCCACAACACGGGTCCCCACTGCAAGGGTCCCCACTGCATGGGTCTCCACTGCATGGGTCCCCACTGCATGGGTCCCCACTGCATGGGTCCCCACTGCATGGGTCCCCACTGCACGGGTCCCCACTGCATGGGTCTCCACTGCATGGGTCCCCACTGCATGGGTCTCCACTGCACGGGTCCCCACTGCATGGGTCCCAACTGCATGGGTCAATCTTTATCCAACTTAAGCTTTTGCCCATCCTGCGTGATTTGAAAGGTATCAGCATTAGATCAAATTACGACTGTATTTAGGCAATAAATTAAGAATTATGTAATTCGGTTGGGATTAAATAAAGCGTAATTAGAGGCAAGTAAAACAGACTGATGGAAATAGAATTTTAATAAAATAAAAATAACATAAGGAAAATTTATAAGAAAAAGTGCTTGAATAGGAAAGCACTACAACAAAATGGGATCAGAAAACGTCGAATTGCAACCTGCTGTAGTAGGATCAAATAGAAGAACATCGAAAAATGAGTGCGATTAAATAATCTAAGATAAGAGTCAAATTGTTTTGAACAATTTTCAATGGGTTTCCATATCATCGCTGCCGACAGTTAATTTCATCTTCTGCTCCCTCTAGCCCTACAGCCCTCGATCACTCCTTCCTTCCTTAATTCCCTCCCTCCTTTCACACCCTCCAGATAAGCAAACAAAATAATTTCTATCATACCACAAAGCATCCTCGTCTACGAACAGCACAACTTCATTGAAGCGAACGCATATGTTGTTCTGCCAGCACGGTTGACATGCCCTCACTACACACGTCATGCCCTGAGGGCAGCACATGCCCCCCACCACCACACACGTCATGCCCTGAAGGCAGCACATGCCCCCACCACACATGTCATGCCCTGAGGGCAGCACATGCCCCCATCACCACACATGTCATGCCCTGAGGGCAGCACATGCCCCCATCACCACACATGTTATGCCCTGAGGGCAGCACATGCCTTCAACACTACACACGTCATGCCCTGAGGGCAGCACATGACCCCACCATACATGTCATGCCCTGAGGGCAGCACATGCCCTCATCACCACACATGTTATGCCTTGAGGGCAGCACATGCCCCCACCACACATGTCATGCCCTGAGGGCAGCACATGCCCCCAACACCACACACGTCATGCCCTGAGGGCAGCACATGCCCCCACCACACACGTCATGCCCTGAGGGCAGCACATGCCCCCCACCACACATATCATGCCCTGAGGGCAGCAAATGCCCCCAACACCACACACGTCATGCCCTGAAGGCTGCACATGCCCCCACCACACACGTCATGCCCTGAAGGCTGCACATGCCCCCACCACACATGTCATGCCCTGAGGGCAGCACATGCCCCCAATACCACACACGTCATGCCCTGAGGGCAGCACATGCCACCACCACACACGTCATGCCCTGAGGGCAGCACATGCCCCCACCACCACACACATCATGCCCCGAGAGCAGCACATGCCCCCAACACCACACACGTCATGCCCTGAGGGCAGCACATGCCGCCACCACACACGTCATGCCCTGAGGGCAGCACATGCCCCCACCACCACACACATCATGCCCTGAGGGCAGCACATGCCCCCAACACCACACACGTCATGCCCTGAAGGCAGCACATGCCACCACCACACACGTCATGCCCTGAGGGCAGCACATGCCACCACCACACACGTCATGCCCTGAGGGCAGCACATGCCCCCAACACCACACACGTCATGCCCTGAGGGCAGCACATGCCCCCACCACCACACACGTCATGCCCTGAGGGCAGCACATGCCCCCACCACCACACACGTCATGCCCTGAGGGCAGCACATGCCCCCACCACACATGTCATGCCCTGAGGGCAGCACATGCCCCCTCCACCACACACATCATGCCCTGAGGGCAGCACATGCCCCCACCACCACTCACATCATGCCCTGAGGGCAGCCAAGAAAAGTAGGCGGTATCGGTTAGGCTGTCTCGATTTCGCTGCCGTTCACGTGAGGAGAATTTCGAGTGGCAGAACGCGCTAAGTTGCGGCGCGTGAAAGTTCAATTGTACGGCATTTGTAGCTTTGGATTTCATTAGAGAACTTGGTGTGTGGTATAAGAGCGTTAGGATCTGCTGCCTCTAGGGGCTTCTGGTGTGGGTGTGTGTGCCTCTGTTGGTGTAGTAGTGAGGGTGGTGGAGTGTTGAAGTGGTAAAGTGATGAATAAAGTGATGGAGGCGTCGAGTGGTGGACTATTGGAGTGTTGACGAAGTGGATGAGTGAAGTGGTGAAGTGGTGGGCTAGTAAAGCGGCATAGTGGCAAAGTGGTAAAGTGATAGGGTGGTGGAGTGGTGGAGCGGCTGAGCGCAGGATTGGTGAAATGACAGAGTGGATGACCTGTAGGAGGAGTTAAAATTTAAACAAGAATGAATATGATTGATTGATTATGAATTAGTTTTAGCCTCCCTTGACACTACAAAGATGTTCACAGAAAGGAAGGATGAAGGCACCTTTTAGTAGGGAATCTATGCAGATGGGGTGTTTCTGTAAAGGATCTCATGTGCATAGAAACAGCAAGTCAAGAAGGAAGAGTTGTCAGCAAAATAAAAATTGAAGAAAAAAATCAGAAATGCTAAAAGCCCGGACAGCAGTGACCCGAGTAAAGATGGTCCTTAACAAAACAAGAAACATTTTATTTCAACAAAAAGAAGGCCTACCTAACTCTCAGCTCGGGCTAACACACATTTTCCCCCTGGGAGTGCTAATTCCCATACATACAAGAGTTGCATCCCCCTGAGGAGACACGAATTAATATTTTGTGCATGATGTAACGGGGCTTAATTCTGAACGGTGCATGCAATGAGTGCGCTCAGGCAAAAAAAAATCAATGTACATTATTTCTAACCCAACTTTTAACCCAACCTCTGTTCCATTCAAAAAAAACCTCAACTATGCCCCCTTAGATCAAAGAACAATTTGCGAAAGCATGTTTTCGCCTCCAGCTGCCCCTTTCATTTTTATTCGGCGTATTCTGGCCGGTACAATCTGCACTAAATTCTTTTTCGTTACTCGTTCGCCTCGCCCGGACATCGCCTGCCCAGCCGTGCATGTCGGCCGGCATTTGTAAATTGCAGGTCGATCTATAAATGACATTTTCATTTGAACTGTTTCGCGGCTCGCTACATCCCTGAGGGAGATTGAAATGTTGCTTTTAGCAAACGAAGTGCAGCTTTGACCATTTTGTTACCTCTCGAAAATATATTTGTTTGAACTATTTCGGAACCAGCCACACCCTGAAAGCGATTGGAACCTCGTTTTTAGAGAGCAAATTGCCGCTTTGCCCATTTTGTTACCTCTCAAATGATATTTTTAGCTTGAGCTATTTCGAAACCTGCTACTTCCCTGAAGACGATTGAAATACTCTGTTTATAATCTTTAAAAGTGTTCATTTTGCTTCAAATCTGAAATGATGAAGAAAGGAACTTGCTGTCAAACTGCGCCAGATGATGGTGGTTCAAATTTGGAATTTTCACTATCAGTGGATATTTATAAGCAAAAAAACTCGCTTGTACAAGATACGATGAATTTAGTGACTTGTTCCCTATAACTAATACCTTTATTTTATGGGTTTATACCTCGAAATATAATGGATTTCCTTAAATCCAACAGCGTTCTACAAAACAACTGGTATAGTTTCACTTAGATTCTAGTCATTTTATTTCCTACAATACAATCGCTGTAGTGTTACACTTCGTGCTGGAGATGGTCTGGCGCCACCAAAATCAGCAAACGAGACAAGTGTCGACAAATTTAAACTCGGATGACTAAATTCTTATTTAAATTCTCTTACAAATTTAAACTCGGATGACTAAATTCTTATTTAAATTCTCTTACAAATTTAAACTTGGATGACTAAATTCTTATTTAAATTCTCTTACAAATTTAAACTCGGATGACTAAATTCTTATTTAAATTCTCTTACAAATTTAAACTCGGATGACTAAATTCTTACTATCAGGCGGGTTCTTTAGGTTTGTCCAGTCTTTTCATAAAATTTTATCATGAAGAGCACACAGTCGCTGAAAACCTTGCATTAAATCAACTTGCGTTTTTGTACAATGTTTATGAGGTAAATCGATTTAAAACATGCTGTACTTCATTACAGCATGTAGAAGGTAAGCGTGTTGAAATGCATATCCTCAAGTGGATTGAGTTGAAGTTTATAGAGAAAAATTCAGCTAAAGTGAAGTTAAGCTACTCTGCTGAACTTGATAGAAGAAAAGTGTGCTGAAGGGTAGAATAATTTTCAAATATTTTGGGTAGGGTAATATTCAATATTAGAAAGAAACTTCATTTCCTCTCACACTATCAGATGGATTTAAAAAAAACATTCATGCCATTCAGAGAAATGCTAGTTATTTTTTGATTCATTTTTAAAAACAGTATTTTTCATGCACCGCCCCCCTGGCCGCAGACATGCAAGAATTGGCCCCATTACGCAGGCCGTGTTCTGCGGTGCAGCAGGTGATGTCTGGTCCAACTCGCTGGATTTGTACCGCGATGGAATCTCTTGAGTTGGTGTAGACTTGTAGACTTTTCAAGTTAAGCCCTTCTTTTTAAAAGCTTCCCGTCGATAGTATGTTGAAGTACATTGCACGAAACCGACGTAAAGTGTGAAGCAGTAAATGAAATATTCTAACACATCATATATTACACTACAATACACTCCTCTGACATGATGTATCTTGTACTACATTGAACGACTGACAGTTTATGTTGCAGTGCATTATCTACATAATATACATTGTAATATATATTGTACACACCCTGACAAGAAGAATGTGGTACTACATCATACAACTCTTATTGATGTATATACTTCACTACTCTGGGATGATGTATTGATGTATGTTGCGGGGAATTAAAGTTTTTGGAAGCGAGGCGTTTCGAATTTCAGCATTGGAAAATAAATATTAAGCAAGAGAGCTCGCCCACCGTTCTGTTCTCAAATTCTGTCCTCACATCAAAAATGCTGGACAAAAAAGAATAGAGCTGTATAGTGTATAGCGGAACCCATTGTGTTGTGTTTGAGGGATATAGGGGAAATATTTGTAATGAATGTCGATGAGAAATGCTGTTCATGATTTATCTACGCTGTATAATAGCAGTTAGTCTCAGTGTTATTTCTGAAGAATTTCTATCTGCTCCAACACTGGAAGAATTAATTGAGGTTCACCTTATGAAATTAATAGGCGCGAAAGCAAACATTTCATAGTTCCGTTTAATGCAGGTAATTGTACCACTTACTGAATGTAAATTTCTGAAAGTTTATATTTCACTTATGGGACTCAAAACTACCTAAATTTTTATGCATCATGATCATAGAATCGCGCATCAGAGATACTGCAGAGTGAAAGAGGAAAGAGCAATAAAAACAAAATTAACCTCTCATCACACCAAATATACCACTGATGAGCAATGCGCATATCAAGAGAATCGCATATGAACTAGTCATAGTGAAGGGCTTAAGTGTCATAAAAGGTGCTTTTAACTTAGTCCAAGCCAACAATACAACCCTGACTTAACTCTCCCTTTCAAATGTGGTCTAGAAAACAGGTCAACTTTCCTGTGCATGTTTTCTACATCATTCCATCATTGGTTATACCACTCGTCGACTTCCACAGTTCCACAGCGATCGTCTCTTCTCGTTAAAACCTTATTCTTATTGGTCTAAAATTCGTCTCATTTGATCCTAAATCAGGAATAAAAAGCGGATACAAGCCACTGGTCCGCGTAGCATGCGAGCAACCACCAGCAAGAGTCCTTGGAGAAGGCAGCCTGGTTGGGAGCGGAGGCTATATATAGAGGGTGATTGCCCGGCGCGCCTCCAGTTGCGCACCAGCTGTGCGTTAGGTAACACTGTTCTTGGACAGCAGCTCCGCGCTCTCCCTCGCCCGGACCTCTCGAAAAAAAACTATTCTCGTTTAGCAGTTCGAAAGTAACCTAAGCTGTTTTGTTAAAGACTTCCTACATTTTCAATAGCGAACGGTCCACGATTTATGATTATTGTAGACGTTTTAGTGCAAGGAACGTTGATTGGTGCTTCTGAAAGAAACGTTGTAAGAAAGTTAAAAACGTATCACGAAATTTGTGGAGTGGAGTGATTATATCTTGCGGTGAAGGCACTCTTCTCTTCAAGATGAAGATTACTTTCTTGGTGAGTGCTCAGTTATTTTTATTATTATTAGAAGCAACATTATCATTGATGCCTATTCACGATTTAAGATCTAATCTTCAATTTTCACTACAAGAAGAAGGTACTCGTATTTGTATCATCTGAATAAATATTCGTCAGCGAGTTGTACTTACAAATGCTACTCCCATCGTGAAACGCAAACGCTTTTTTACCTGGAATTCAAAACGCGCAATCAAGTATTTTCACCTCATAACAAAAATGAAAAAAATAAAATCAAGCTATTTATCGCTCTAATGAAAATTACAAAAAAACTTTGCTGAAGCCTTCTGACGGTCGAGATGGTTAACTAACGATCAAGCATAAGACGAGTCATTCTTCTTAAATAATGGGAAGTGAATCATATCACTGAAGTCATTTCGTTGAAAATTACGCGCTAACATCTTGGGAACACCAGAATTATTGAAGAATATCAACAATCAGCCTTTGATTGAAGTAAAGCAAACGTGCTCACAATAAACAACACCTCAGCAACAGTTGCACCAATATCTAAAACAGTTACAGACAGCAACAGTTGCAGCAAAATCTGAAACAGCTACACTCAGCCACATGGGCAGCCACCACAGTCAGAATAATTTGAAACAGCAACGATTAGTGACTATTGCAACATTCGTAACAGCTTCGTTCAGTAACATTTTCAACAGCTTACAATTCCCGCAACACTTGCGACAGCTAACAATTTTAGCAACATATGCGTCGGGGAAAAACAGCCATAACATCTGAAACAACTGAAAATGCCAGCTACATCTGCAACAACTGAAAATTCCAGCAACATCTGCAACAACTGAAAATCCCAGCAACATCTGCAACAACTGAAAATTTCAGCAACATATGCAACAACTGAAAATTCCAGCAACATCTGCAACAACTGAAAATTTCAGCAACATCAGCAACAACTGACAATTTCAGCAAAATCTGCAACAGCTGACAACTCCAGCAAAAGCCCACAATTCCAGCAACAGTTCACAATTCCATCAACATCAGCAACAGCTGCTTCATCAACAGTTGCGCAGTACCTGCAGTGCGGTTAGATTGGCTCAGCAAAGCGCGGTTTTTTACTCCCATAAATATACCGTACGCGAGCCCCTCACATTGCGCTGAATCAAGCCTGACACATATCCTGTGCATTGGTCTCCAAATGCACAACTAACACAAGGAAGCAACGACAGTTATCCCGGCTGAGCCGGTACCCATTCCCGACACCTGGGTGGAGTGGGCAATTCTGCCCTAGTTCTCCCTTTTCCCCAACGGGGAGAATCACCGGAGTGACGTTGCCGGGAATCGAACAGACGACCCTTCTCGTTAAAAGCATGCGCTCCCAACCGCCATATGACGAGGACCGACAAACTGGCACCCGTTTTATTTCCTCAGCTATGCATGCTCTACAACATCATAGTTGTCACCACGAATTGGTCATAAAAATAATATAATTTGATACGCGCTGTTGGATACAGAGTGGGCCTTGCTTGTTCACATAGTTAGTTAATTAAGCTTATCGCCATTTTTCATTTGGCTCTTTATTAAACTATATGTGTCATGAATGAGTTGCAAATCTATGAGTGTATAACAAACTGTAACTCTGAATTCTTGCTGCAACAGTTTTGTAATATAAAGAAAAACGGACTTCTAGGCTTCGTGGTAAAAGTTTGAATATTAAACTACTACACAACTGAGCTTTAATGACAGGCTGTCTACCCTACGTGGGTCATCATAATGCCTGGTCTTTACATGCAATGTACGTGATGCCAGATCCGTATATGCAATGTACGTGATGCCAGATCCGTATATGCAATGTACGTGATGCCAGATCCGTACATGCTCTGTACACGATGCCAGATCCGTATATGCAATGTACGTGATGCCAGATCCGTACATGCTCTGTACGTGATGCCAGATTTGTACATGCAGCGCACATGATGCCAGATCCCCGCACGGCGCTCAATAACACTTCCCTCCATTAACAACACTTACGACTAAAAGTCACGTAAGCGCGAGATGCTGATTACGGCTCAGCGATGATTTATTAATGAAACCTGCAGCAGGAACGGTGGCTGTGTCCCTTCTACTCGCATAAAGCAAGCTCGTCACAGCACATTCTCCTTCTGCCACTTGCGTGCACCGCCGTCAGCGCGCGAGCAGATTGTCAGATTTTTTTTTCAGGGAAAAACAACCACATTTGTCTTTTTTCAAGCAAAATTTAGTTCCTAAATACTAATCTTGAAATTTGTAGTTTTTTTTCTGGCCATAATGTTCAAATTCAATATTTTTAGCTTAAATGTGACTGCTCAAAGGCCTAATATAAGAAAATTTTACGCGAAAAAGCCAGTTTGCGCCAGTTAACCAGTCCAGACCAGTAAACATGCACCAGTTGACTAGAAGAGAAGGTGAGGTTGTACGCGCCATGAGACCTACCCTCGTGTGTCTTGTACTCCAACTTGCCTTCAATTCATCACTTCCGGCACCGTGTGTGTCGCACTAGTGTTGCAAACAGTAGGTACTCAAGCACACCCTGTAAATCTTACATTCTTTACACTTCTAAATGTGTTATGCATATAATTTACTGAAGTTATAGTTAAATGTACTGCGAGCTGTGTGTACATTCTGCTCCAATTACACGTGTGTTCTACTCCTCTAATACAAATTTTCCGTGTACAGTGAGTCGCATATTTAGAGCGCTCGAATAAAAAAGGGTTTATTGACTTCCAGTTATACATAAAGCGCGCTCCAGTAAATGCTCATTTAATTCGGGTTACACGCGTGTTTTGCTCTTCTAAAACGCTTTTTTAGTGCAAGCTGCACGTAGACTGAGCTCCAATAAAATGCATGTTTAGCTCATTTTGCACATTTTCTGCGCTCTAGAAAACTCTCATTCAGGTCAAGAATCATTCAAAACCAATTTGCAGTTCAAGTAACACTCATATAAAACGCGTTTCCAGCTCGAGCTGCACACTCACATTTTTTCTGGAATAATGTCTTATTTCAAGTTAAACACCCCGCCGTACTGCGGCGGAGATCACTCGAGATAGCAGCGAGACGTGCGTGCAGGCCGCTGTCTCCCACGGTCTCCTGCATCAGCGCGCCCTCTGAGCAGCGATAACAAGCTTGGTAACGCCTTAGTTCTTCTCAGAAGAAAGTCTTTGTTGGCTTTCCTTCGCCGAGAGCGGAACTGCCGAAACGCACGAGCGCAAGAAATGAAACATGATCGTCCATCCCGCAGTACATATAGAGTTTGCATGCTTGTTGGCTTGCTTGTTTGCTTCCTGATCCGTCCTCTGCAAGCGGAACGGCCGTAATGCGCCGAGTTCAAAAAATTAAATACTGATCATCCATCTATCCCACTATACGTATAATAACGCTGTGTGTTGCCTGCTTGCTTGCTTATGTTTGCTGGTTGGTCCGTCCCTACTCCCACCCTGCAGACTGGATGCCTGAAGATCACGTAATGACTTGAGCTTTCAATTTCAATTTATTTTTGTTGATTAAAGCACATTCCGATATTATCCTAACCTGAGAATAGAGGAATGGACGATGGAAAGAATGCGCTACCAGACTGATGACTTGGAAAGCTTTGTAGCTCCCATTTTGGAAACGGAGTCATTTTACGATGGCTTTCAAATAGGCGTCTAAAATGTCGCACATGAACGGAACGAGTGAACAAAATGTGAACGCTCCGATTATTATGTAAAAAACTTAATGAAGTCTCTAAGTATAAAAAAGAATTATAGCGACCGTAAAAATGTGTTAAATAAATGAGCTGTTGATGATGAAATGGAAAGAAGCCGAGTAATCCGAAATAAATCACTACAGAGGCACATTTTACCATGAACATCATTGCCAAAATTCCAAAGGGAAAGGCAAAATTACCCACAATAGAGCAAGCTTATCCATTATAAGCAGTCAAAGCAATCCATCTACGCTATAACACGTGTCAAAAAAATTCATCTACAAAATGGCTACTTTGTTTAATGGGCGCGTCGGACCCAAAAATAAATAAATACACCGGAAGAACCATCGTTGCGACGAAACAAAGAGAGCTTTCGGCTCCTAAACACTCTGTGGGTGCCTACAAGCGACCGATTATAGTCAAACAAAGACTCCGACACAACCTGCTGACTACGTGTGACCCACCTGAAGACCTCGCAGATCCTCATTTCCTGAGAGCACAAAGGCAGAGACAATTTATCGAGTCCTCGAAAAGCTAAGCCGCAAAAGCAGCAACTTGTTTCCCACCGGAAGGTTCAGAATGATCAATCTTTCTCTGCTGTGAAGCTACGATTATAGTGCTTAGTTGGAAATTCGAGTCATGAAAAAAATCGAATTAAATTATTCTGGAAGTAGTCAGCGTTTTTGAAAATCTGAGTAGGAAGATTTTAGAGTGATCGCACCTTCAAGTGTCAGTTTGCTACGGATTCGTTTTTTTCCAGATAACATTCTCAATAAAGTCGCACGTGTGTTTGAATTCAGAAGTCTCTCTGTGCATCTATTAAATGAAATTTCCAACGCCGCTCTACATACGTGAGGCTATGCTAGTGCGCCTGTCATTCAGCTGGAAGCGCTGCTGCTTCAGAAAATTTTCAACGATTTTTAAACTTGAATTATACTTTCACTAACTTGAATTTAAAAAAAGCGAGGAGGCTTATCAAAGGCTGTGGCAGGGAGCAAATTTGTGTCTCTACATAATGTTTCTAGCTTAGTTGACGAAAGGAGTGAGCTAATGGGACCTGAAAATAGCCTTTTATTGTAACCACTCACGTTTTTGGACAACGTAATTGAAAAAATTCAACATTTCGCAATTATCTGCATAAAGACGAGTAACAAAAAAACAAAACGCCTGAATTCATTACTTGAGGAAATCGTGCGCAGTGAGCAAGGCCTCATAAGTTACGACCAATAGATCTCGACCATAAACAAGAATTTATCGATTGCATCGAAAGCGTGTTCACTAACTGCAGAATGAATGATCTCGCTCCCGCAGGCAATGTGTGCACGCATGTCTCGGCTTCCCACTGGGAAGGAGCTTATTACGCAAAAACCTACAAGTGCTCCAGTGCCAGGCGTAGTTTTTGTTCCGGTTTACGAACACCGTGACCTGAATCCCAGCGTTACGTCGCATGCAAAACCCGCCGTGAAAAACGTCCATAACAAAAACGTCGCCGTCGGCGCCCTGGGAGGGAAAGGGGAAATGGGACATTCTGCTGAGCAAGCATGAGGGCTGGGAGTTGGGGATGCAGCCCCAGGGGTTGGGGGTGTAAACCTCTCCCAGTTGTGGGAAATTTTGGGCTTGGTTGGAACGTAACCTCAAGTGCCGTGTGTTACGGGATGGCTGTCGTAGTTACCCATGTTTGACAAGTGAGATCGACTTGATATCCACGTCTACTTGTGGAATGTTGCTATGAAAAGGTACTTTAAGGTACTTAAAGTAAAACACGATGAGATAGAATATCTCCTTAGAAAGTCTTTATGGTGACGAATCATGAGCTGAAAGGTCTAGAATTAAAGCCTTATCGAGTGCTGGAAAGCGAACAGGATGACAGCTCTTGCAGTCGTTGAGCCATCGTCCGGTTGATATACGGTGCGAGGTAGCTGCCCGCATCCGTCTGGCGTGTGTTGCGTTAGTGTCGGTGTGCAACTCCTACCGATTACTGGAACTCAATGGGCTGTAATGTTACTTATTTTTTAATGGTTACTGTTTCAGTGATGAAAAATGTATTGGGGGATTCCCAATGCATAAATTAGATTACATTAAAATTTGGTGTCCCTGTCGCTAAAGAGATGGTCTGCTGCGGGTTTCTCATCCCGAAAAATGGCAAGCCAACATCGACAGGAACAGTACCGAACAGGAAGGTTGGCTGCAAGGCACGTCAGCACCGCCAGAAGAAGGAAAAAATAATAAGAACGAAGGAAGACAGTGCCCCTCTACCAATGAGAACTAGGACTCGAGGTTAACTGGAGGTCGGCGCTTCTGTACGACGCTGAAAAATATCAGCCTTCACGAGACTGCGTGAAATTCCCGGCTCTGACATGAATTGTCTGGCATTATTGCATCTGGCGAGAAGTGCTGTTGAATTACATCACATGATCATACCATTTTGGGTTGATTTAAAGAGAAAAACTGAGTGCGTTCTTCAGGAGAATCATCTGAAACAGCAATTCTTTGGTGCGATATATTTGCGGTTCCGTTGGTTTTCCTCTCCGGATAATTGAGTCTGCATAGCATGAAAAAAATGGCTTTGACTAAAACATTTTTCATGTTACGAAACGAAGAGTAAAATGATGAGACAAGACTTTGCGCAGCGGCCGCGCTAAAGGACATTATGTTAATTAACATAAATTTAGTGGTGCTTGCGCGTGAAAATTGATCGTTGTAAATGTGTTTCGTCTGTGCCTATTCGTAATTTGCGTCTGACGGCACGGGACTTTGGGACAACACGAGAATGAGCCACTTGGCTCGTTTCTGTTGCCTCTTTTATTCTATTGACATGCCTCTGAATTAATTTGCATGTCATTATGAAGGATGTTTGAAAGTTATGCCAAAAAAATTTTCAACAACGAGGGCATGGTATTAAATTCTTGCGTTTGGCCAATTTTCTAAATTTTCTCTGTGTTTTTTTTATAAAATATTCCCAACCAAAGACTCAAAGCATAAAGGAAAGTAACAATTATCAGCATACCATCGTCTGTTGCGTGGACCGGTAGTTTGAAGTACGGTTGCGACCGGAAGGACGGAATCGTAGGTCGAGTTATCTAACTACCATAATTTTGCACCCTAGTCCGACGTAATGCATTACTGTGGGAGGAAAAATCTTCTCCGTCTAAGATTACAGAGTATAGATACGCTTGTGCAACCATGAGTGCATAAATATTCGTTTTTGTTTACACATTCTGAAATAAACTTACCAGTGCACGAGTCATGGGAGACTTAACCAATCACTCCTGCATGAGAGGCTGATGTGAATTGTTCAGTGACAACTCGAAGGCGGATGTGCGCTATCGAAGCCTACAGGATCGTTCCTTTTGGACTGCAGCTATCGAACGGACAAGTTTACACAACACATCACACGTATGCAGATTCTCATGAACCTAAATTCTTCCCATAGATATCCCACTGATTCGGTGACGTGAATGTGGAAAATTCCCACTCACCGTGAGCCCTGCTGTAATATCTATGGGAAAGATCATTCAATTGAGGGTTGGCAGAATGCTACTTGGGTTCAGGATGTTGAGATCCACTTAGAAAGGTCTCAAATTAAGAACATTTGTCACGCTGGAAAACTTTAGACTTCGGTGAGTAAAATGAATTTGCTAAATATTTTGTCAACTTGTAGTTCTCAGTCATAAGTTACGTTCTCACATCAAAGCTTTTTTAAATAATCCTACAGTGTTCTGTATTTTGTGTTTTTTGACATTTACTTTCACTGGTCAAAATAAAATATTTTTCTCCGAAAACTGAAGTCATGAAACGTCAATGATATATTTATAGATTTAAATAATCACGTCATTAACCGAATAATTTTCCCGATGACACTGGAGCTACCAATTTTTCCCTAGCTATCCATGAAAGATACGATGAGCCAAGAAGGACTTGAAATGGCAGGAGTTTTTGATTGTAACCTCGACCCTTTTCTACTTCCCGTACTTGTCATAAAAGTAGGTGCTTCAGCCTTATTTATTACAACTCTCCTTTGTCTAAACTCTTCTAAATTCATATAATTTATTGCCAGTGCTAAAATTTCAAGCACATCTCACAACTGTCTTCGATCATTTCAAAAATGTTGAGCAATTTAAAAGGGAACAGAAGAGAAAAGAACCGGGAAGTTTTAATGCGCCCGTCAATTGTGTCGCTCGATTTGTTTGAAAAAGAAATAAAGCTACAGCCCCGGGAGTGAATAAGTTTCTTAAATAGCTAGAAAGCCGTGCATTGTATGAACTTCTGGCCTGTTCTCACTGTTGGCTTGGATGAGAGCTATTGTATATTTTGATAGCTCTAATCCGCATCGAATTTCGAGTGACAGACTGTGCAAACAAAGGATGATTTAAAACACCCAAGACCGGAATTGATGAACAAAGCGCACGAACGCAGTACATCAATCTCGAACTTTAGAAAAGCACTTGTAAATCCGTCAGCGAATCGCTTTCCAATATGTCTCGTAATCGTATTAGAGGTTAAGCGCGCTTTCCATGGCATTCCTACTCCTTTGGTATTTGTTGAGGTTTAGAAACTGAGCAAAAAACTAGTGCGTGGCTGCTTTAAATGAGTCGCTATGCCTCATGAAGAGGTAGGGCGTGTGTGACGGTCACACATCACGTAGAAATGAGGAGTCGAAGATGGATCACTACTCGACATGCGTTGGAGTCTCCCTAAATCTGCGCTGGAGCTTCGTTAACAATTCGCTGCATTTCTTGCAAACCATATGAACTTGAAAAAGAACATCAAAATGAGGAAAGATGGAAATTAAATTGAATGAATTTGCATTCAAGCTGTGTGAGTATCTTTTAACTCCTCCTTTATATGAAACATAGTTTTTGCACGTGCTTTCACCATCATAAAACGGATTTCAAGCATATATGAAAGTAATTTTGAGGCTGCTAAAAATAGCAAACAATTTATACGTAAAATTTGTTCGAAGATTAAATTACAACGTCAAACTTTAAGACTCAAAGTAAAATGTAATATGATCATCTATTTCCCTGATAGGCTATCATACCTTTAAATGAGCCAATAATCATTGAATTTTCAAAAATTTTCCAATCCAGAATATTTTCTAGCGACACTTTCAAAAACATTTCCTGTATTTCAGTGCAGCCCTAGAGAAATATGTACTGAAATAGTTAAGGTACTAGCCAAACATTCGTATGTGCGTGCATGAAAATGAATTAGCGTTTTATGCGGCAAAAACTGAAGAAAATGGACGATCTTTTTCCACTGTTTTTTTATGCTTATTTTTATTTTCATGACAAAATACGGCCATGCAAAACAAGATTGCTCAATTGAGAGGTAAAGTTTGAAAATCACAATATTACCCCGACAGCGCAGAATTGGCATGTACCCTATCTGTTATTATAATTAAAATATACGCTAACGGCATCATATTAAAATATATTGTACATGTTCAAATCCACCCTTAACATAATTTTATGTCGATGACGTCTTTCTCGTAGATAACCTTTGAATGGAATACTAAATTTTTGGAAAGAACCAGGTCATGGATTATTTTTTTTCATGTGCTGAAGTTTTAAACACAGATATTAATTGAGTTATAGTAAATGAACTAATCAGACAAAAATTTCGGGACAGGACCTGGCTTATTCATTATTGTATATGATGAACGTACGTTAGTGTCGGAGAATTATTATTTTGCTTTCTCAGATGCTCGTTGAGTTTAACTTCACTTTCACCGAATGTTCATTTTCGAACTAGATATGAATCACCTTTCAAGCGAAAGAGTTATTACTTGTATTTTTAGTTGATGGCTGCCAAAAGTTTACGAAAATGCCAACAGTACCGGGATTGTGATCATTTTCGCGCGGGATCTTAAAATTTGCCCTCAAGTGGAACTGCCTCTTTTAATAGGGAAAGAAATTAATAGCTTTGAAATCATTTCTAAGATCTCAATCCCAATTTCATTTCTAGACAGATTAACGAATCAAAGTCTCCTCTACATGAACGTTTCACTACCTAGAACCCAAGCCGCGTGGACTTAGTATACAGTCCTCTGGACAATTTATTTTTTAAGGCATAAGCTCTCGAAACTTTCTCATGCCAGATATCTGAAAAAGAACTCACAGGCTGCGGTGCACATCTTAGCGGAACTTGCAGAGAGGGCAGCGCAAAAACTTAGCACTCCTGCTGATACATTGAAAAACTGGGCCGTCCGCGACTTTCGGCAGCTACCGCCCGCAGCTCAGAAACTGGGGGACGGCGTAGACAGAAACTTCAGTGCTGTGCTACCCATGCTTCCGCTATCTGAATTTCTTACCACGTAAATTCCTAGTCTAAATTTTTCGCCGTTGCATCTATAGTTTTAACCGCCCTCTGCAGAAGTTATACCTGGACCGGTAAAATTGTAGATGCTCCGACGAAAAAGTTAAACTGGGTTCCTCTCTAGCAGCATTAACGGCAAAATGACCTGATACGAAAAACGAATCTGAATGAAAATTTTTTGTTGCCGTTTTTACTTGCTATTATTGGCTTTTTGTTTTCGGTATACCGTCGCAGGCTAGAATATTTCTACTTCTGGATGACTTTCGAGAATGTAGCCCATCATCTCATAGATATAAAATGGTTGAGCCCGCTTGGGTTCGAAACAGAAAAAGTAAGGTCATAAAAAATGTAATTAAAATGAAAGTTCGGGTTTGACGGCTGAGAATAATCGTCTTCTAGCTCCCAGGAGCGAGAAAACGAATTAGTCTCTCCTGGTTTTAGTTCATTTTTCAAAACCTCTCGTTACTCGCTGAGAAAAACTTTTTCCCATTCAAATTTTTTCTCTTGGAACAACCGTTCCCTCTGCTCCATAGTAAACATAAAAAGCAGAAACTGTAATTGCTGCATGATAACAAGAGCACTAAAATATTCATGAAATTAATTTTAAACTGATTATACATCCTCACCAAAATTCCCTCAATCCACCAGAGCGCGCTCGCATTATTCTTCGCATTGTATACAAACTAAAATTGTTCCTGGTTAATCCCACCTACTCAAGACTTGATTCAAGCGTCGCATTAGCTGAACAACTGGGACAAATTTCCCCCGTATAAGCTAAGATTTACTTTAGATGATGTCGTACAATTCAACGATTGACTGTACATTGCATTCAAATGGTATTGAAGAAAGTAAGCCCTACAAACACTCTGTCTCAAGTTCCGCGTGTAAGACATTTTCAATTTTTTCCGCCCTGAGAACAGGTCCTGTCGGCACACGAGCAGTCTTAAGTAGAAAACCTTCAGTTCAGTTTTTTTTAAGTGAAAGTGCGCGCGGGGGTAGAAAGTTGGCGTGCTTTTTATTTACGATTATTTTATTTTACCTCATAGGCTAGGGCGTGGTAGAAAAGATGTTTCCAGGATGTTGGTACTGAAATGATGGAACTTCTGATCCGACATAGCTAAAAAAGAGGGGCCAGCACAGCTAGGAAGGAAGACCCAGTATAGCTAAGAAAGAGAGGCCAGCACAGCTAGGAAGGAGGAGCCAGCACAACTAGGAAGGAAGGCCCACTACAGCTAGGAGGGAGGTGCCAGCACAGCTAGGAAAGAAAACCCTGCACAGCTAGGAAAGAGGAGCCAGCAAAGCTATAAAGGAGTGCCCAGCACAGCTAAAAAGGAAGCTCCAGCACAGCTAGAACAGATGGCACAGAACAGCTAAGAAGAAAAACCCAATACAAGTAAAATTATAGCCCGTGTTACCTCGCTGGCCTTAATTATTGCAGATTCTCCGGCTTTGGTTAGATGCTGCGCGCTTTTCATGACAATTGTAAGTGAGAGTCGCCAACATTTGAATATTTCATCTTAAAAAGAAGCACCCTCTCAGTTCTGTTTACAGCTACATTCTACTCGCTCTAAATTTTTCGCCGAGGCATCGATGATTTTAGCCACCCAGTGCAGAAGCTATACTTGGTGAGCTGAAATCTCAGATGCCCGGCGAAAAGGTTAGACTGCATTTAGAAATCCTCCTTAAGCGCTTCAGTGTCAGATGATCGAGGTGACTGATGGTGCTTCTGGAGATGTGGACGTGCTTTGCTTAATCAAGTTAGCAGGTTGTGCCTTCGGCTGTGCTAGATGCTCGTCAGTGATGTACGGTGCCCGTCAGTGATGTATGGTGCTCGTCACTGATACCTGATGTTAGACACTGATACTGGATGCTCGTCACTGCTGTTCAATTCTAGTTACTGGTGTTTGAAAATTGTCATTGATGCACCATACTTGTGGCCGATACCTGACGACAATCACTGATGCGTGGCATTATGCTGTCACTGGAACCGTATGCTCGTTATTGACGCTTGACACCAGAACTTAAGGCCTGATGTACGTCACTGATAACTAATGCCCGTTACTGATGCGTGATGGTCATCAGTGATACCTGACACGGGACACTGAAGCCTGCTCGTCAGTGATGCTCCAAGGCGCAGAGATCTTAACATGACCCTCAGTTAAAGCTTCAACAGCGCGTTGAAAACTCCACTTTTCCCACACACCACCAGTTCACCAACATACCCCTGTCCCTCACACAACACGCCAACAACACAACCCCGTCCCTCACACAACACGCCAACAACACAACCCCGTCCCTCACACAACACGCCAACAACAAAACCCCGTCCCTCACACAACACGCCAACAACACAACCCCGTCCCTCACACAACACGCCAACAACACAACCCCGTCCCTCACACAACACGCCAACAACATAACCCCGTCCATCACACAACACAACATCGTCCCACACACAACACACAACCTCGTCCCTCACACAACACACAACCCCGTCCCACACACACAACACACAACCTCGTCCCTCACACAACACACAACCTCGTCCCTCACACAACACACAACCTCGTCCCTCACACAACACACAACCTCGTCCCTCACACAACACACAACCTCGTCCCTCACACAACACACAACCTCGTCCCTCACACAACACACAGCCTCGTCCCTCACACAACACACAACCTCGTCCCTCACACAACACACAACCTCGTCCCTCACACAACACACAACCCCGTCCCTCACACAACACCAACCCTCGCTCCCCAGTCCCAGGGTCTTCACAAATCCCCAGCCGTACGCTTAGCTCCCCGTATCTGCCGCGTCACGCCGCTCACTTCAGCTCGCCCGTCCCTAGGAAGGCTGCCGGTCTACCTGAGCAGCCCTGCAAAGAAAGCGAAGTGCATGCTTTGAACTTTCACTAACGGACTTCAGGCCTCAATTTGGGAATGAATGTAAGGCTGTAGAGCGTTCTTATTAATTTCCATTTTATTATTCATATATTCTGAGTAACGTTTGTATTATACGTGTACCGTAAGTAAACTTCGTATTGCAGATATACCATGAGTAAACTTCGTATTGTAGATATACCATGAATAAACTTCGTATTGTAGATATACCATGAATAAACTTCGTATTGTAGATATAGCGTGAGTAAACTTCGTATTGTTGATGTACCGTGAGTAAACTTCGTATTGTTGATGTACCGTGAGTAAACTTCGTATTGTTGATGTACCGTGAGTAAACTTCGTATTGTAGATATACCGTGAGTAAACTTCGTATTGTAGATATACCGTGAGTAAACTTCGTATTGTAGATTTACCGTGAGTAAACTTCGTATTGTAGATTTACCGTGAGTAAACTTCGTATTGTAGATATACCGTGAGTAAACTTCGTATTGTTGATGTACCGTGAGTAAACTTCGTATTGTACATGTACCGTGAGTAAACTTCGTATTGTACATGTACCGTGAGTAAACTTCGTATTGTACATGTACCGTGAGTAAACTTTGTATTGTAGATGTACCGGGAGTAAACTTCGTATTGTACATGCACCGTGAGTAAACTTCGTATTGTACCTGTACCGTGAGTAAGCTTCGTATTGTACATGTACCGTGAGTAAGCTTCGTATTGTAGCTGTACCATGAGTAAACTTTGTATTGTAGATGTACCGTGAGTAAACTTCGTATTTTTGATGCACCGTGAGTAAACTTCGTATTGTTGATGCACCGTGAGTAAACTTCGTATTGCAGATGTACCGTGAGTAAACCTCGTATTGTGCATGCATCGTGAGCAACGCTCGTGTGATGTATGAACTGCAAGGAACTTTCTTAACTGAGCAATGTTCAATGCGCACAGCAAGCAATGTTTATATCAATGAAACTAAGTAATCACGTCACTTCGTATCTTCTATCTGATTTAACTTGACTGGGTAATTACTAAATAACGCTCGCATTATGCATACGAACTGTGAGACCTCTCTAGAGTTAGGGTTTATTCTGTTCGTTATACTTTCCTGCCTGAAGTTATGAGGTTTCCAATTCAATTATAAAACATGAAAGCAAGAGAGCGTATCGTACAGTTAGTTTGATTATTTTATTACTTATGAGCACATTATTCTTTATTCTTCGATTAAATTTTTAGTGACTTTAGGTCTACCTTACCAGGTAAAATGAATTTTAAGAGAGGAGATAGGAAGACACCATTTGGAGTGATATTAAGGGAGCAGGGACAAGTGTCCCCCAACTGATTTCTTCCTCACAGAAACAGCAAACTGGGAAGAAGTTCATGAAAGAGGGTGGAAGCTTGAGATGCAAGCCACAGGTGCTGAAAAAGACCAGCGGTGAACCGGAAAAAAATATTCGTGACATCAAAATATAGCTATCCTATTTCGATAAAATTGACTGATTATAAGTTGGTTTCAGCCTCCCTTACCCCAACATAGAAGTTCAAAGAGAGGAAGGATGAAGGCACCATTTAGTACAGAGTTCAGGGAACATGGAATCTATGCACAAGGTGTACCCGCACAGTATCCCTTGCACATAGAAACGGTGAGTTGAGAAGGAAGGTAAGGAAACAAGAAAAAAGTAAAGAGGATATTCAGAAGTCCTGAAAAACAGAACAATAGTTCACCAAAAAAAAAAGTCTTTAACAAAACAAAATACATTTCATTCGAATAGAAAGAAAGCCTACTTTCCTCTCAGCTCGGGACCTCATATTTTCCCCGAGAATGCTAATTCCGATAGATACAATAATTTTATCTCCCTGAGAGGTTCTATTTCAATAGGAAAAGTCCCAAGTAACCATGAGCTTGGGACTTCATATCCTCCCCTTGGGAATGCTAAAACCCATAGATGCAACAGTTGTATTCCCCTGAAGGGACGATATTCGTAGGAAAATAGTCCGGTATCAAAAATTGCCCGACTGTTTTTGCCATCTGACGCGCATCCGCAGGTCTCGGCTACGGATAGCATCAATAAAATGAGTTGAAATTTAAAGCAGAATAGAAATACAAAAAGGAGATGAGTAAAAATTTAAAGAAAAATCCAAATTGTTCCGACTATGACAATGGTTCTAGCAATGGCACCGGCAGGGAAATCTTCCAAATTCTCTTTTATGTGAAAATTTCCCTCATTTGCCCGTGCGTGAGCGTGGAGCGCGCTTGACATACTTCCAGTGCGTGGTGCTCGTCAGTGGAGCCTCAACGTGTGCATGGTGCTCGTCAGTTCAGCTTGAACACGTGGGTAAACTTTGTATTGTACATGTACTGTGATTTAACTTCGTATTGTAGATGTGCCGTTAATTAACAATCAATGTCTGCCAAAGCCCTACCGCCCCTTCCTCTCACCCCCCGAAATTTTCGGCTAGTTCAGCCCCTAAGCGCGAGTGTGTGTGTGATGGTAGTTGAGCCGCCCTTTTCTCCTGCGTGTGGGGTCTGGCAGACCCAATGAAGCTCCAGAGGGTCTGTAAGATCAGCTTGGATTCCGTGCATCAGGAATGCGAGACCACGCGCACGAAAGATCCTCTGCGTGTTCGGACAGTCACGCCTGCACGCGTGTTGTCATGCGATCTTGCTAACTGCACATCGTACAATACTGCACGTCACCACAGAGCGCCTAGTTACATTAGGCTCCATGCAGGTCAGCATCTCAGGGTGCTTCGCCTCTGCCAAAGCGTTCATTACGCGCTTTACAACTCACGACAGAAGCTAATGATAGGCATTCATTTGTATTACATAAACTGCAGTTTAGATATGATTGTGTGTACTTACAACATATACAACTCACGACTGATGCTAATGATAGGCATTTATATGTATTTAATTACACTACCGCTTAGATATGATGCTATGTACTTACACCACGAGGACGTGTCATACCTTCTAATATGTTGGGGAAGGCTGGCGCTTGGTCATCCTACATGCATTTTTTGCACGGTTTGCGTCTCTGGCCTAAGTTGTCATGTCTCAAATGGAAGATATTTTTCGACTTATCCTTCAATAGGTGTCGGTTTCACTATCTCCTTCCTTTTAAGTTTTCATGGCGCTGACTTATCAGATATGAATTTGTTTACAACCCTGATGGTATCCAGGGATATTTTTCAGCAGCAAACGCTTCAACCCTGATAAAACACTGTACATTGGTTCTTCTCGAAACGAACACAACACTCCAAATTTTATGCTTGGATTGTGCCATAGAAGGTGAATCGTGGTGATGCCCTAAGTCGAGCCCAAGTTTAAAACAGGAATACGTTAAAATTATATTTTGGTAGAGCTGCAGTGCGAGAATAAAACAAACATGAAAACGTCACTGCCGAGACCTCACAGTTCATTGAGCGTCAAAAGATTTAAAGCCCTTCATTCCTGCATACATGTCTTATATGTACTCTGATCTCTATTTACCCAATTTAAAGTCACTTATAACTGATTAGATTATAGATTATAAGTTAGTTTAAGCCCCCCTTACCGCTGCAAAAATAGAGCGTGTCGAAGAGGGGAAGTAGGAAGGCACCATTTAGTATGGAGATAAGAAAATGAGG
Organism: Morinoia aosen; assembly: GCA_030386875.1. Lineage (NCBI taxonomy): Eukaryota > Metazoa > Arthropoda > Malacostraca > Amphipoda > Talitridae > Morinoia > Morinoia aosen. Next base: position 18,281,455 of record CM059573.1, on the reverse strand, counting down.
AATCTATGCAGAAAGGGCATAGAAACAGTAAGTTGGGAAAGAAGATTATGAAACAAGATCAAAGTTGAAGAAGACAGTAGTAGGTGCTGAAAAACAGGACAGCAGTGAACCGAAAAAAGGTGGTCCTTAGCATAACAAAAACATTTTATTTCAACAAAAAGAAGGCCTACCTAACTCTCAGCTCGGGCCCTCACATTGTCCCCCTGGGAGCGCTAGTTCCCATAGATACAATAATTGTATCCCCCTGAGGGGAGTTACTTATTACAGAAGTGTAACTTTAATATTCTACTGATAAATAGATGTTCGAACAATTGAATTCGTCGTAGCGCAGCGGTACAGGTGGCAGCGTAAACTCTTCTAAGTCGACTTTACACAACTTGGCTGAATGGATTATAATTACATTTTTCTTTTCATAAAAGTTTAGGACTTCCTAGCCAAAACAGAGGTGATCTCAAGAGAGCGAAGAAAATTGAACGATTATTATGAACTGACGAAAATTAGTGATTTATGCCCAAGGTGTGTTTCCTCACCGGAGAACCGACGCATAGAAACAGCAAGTTAGGATATCAGAGAATGAAAAGACCATGAAGAGATTACGATAGATACATGAGAACAGTAACAAACAAAGTTAAATATAGCTGAGGTAACCTAACAGTATTCCACGCGCTAGTCCCGTAGCATAGGCACACCCAATCATCGCAAAACCTATTGCCTACCCAATCCCCAAACAATCCAATTCAAGTAAATCAAGCCTCTAATACCACACTCAAAATCTAGTTCGGTGTAGCCCTCAGATATATTTAGTCTCAAGAGCGCGCGTGTGATGGCAGTTGGGCCGTCATTTTCTCCAGATCTCGCCCCAAAATATAAAATTCGCTCCTCACACCATGAACTACATAGCGCAGGTTTGGTGCCGCTCCTGGTCGTGAGGTGCGCCGTATTCCACAACGACTGCTGCTCTGCACGAACTCATTGACCTCAATAATCACCGCTCGATAATTCCATTAGCCTCATCACAGCAGCGTGCACGCTGCGCTCGGATGACTTTATGCGCGTGCGACACACATCTGCGCCGTCGCATATTGTAATTGCTGCAGAGGTTGACGACACTATTTTGCAACGTTTGCTCACATCTGGCTGGATTTTCTAGTAATTTGTGGTGCCGGTATAGCTGGCACCGTGATTTTTTCCAAGGCGAATTGACTACGCTCTACACTCTTTATCCAGTCGAAAAACTGCATGGTTATGGTTTAAAAAAGAAATTCCACACCTGATTGGATCCTTCCTTTTTGTAAATTAGGGGAATATTTCCTAAGCTTGACACACCCTTTGAATAACAATTGCACGAGAGCAAACCTGAATTCGTTAGTTTGTAATAGCCTCGGAGGCATACTTCTGAATACATTGCAGAACGCACACGGCTAACAGTACATGAAGGTGATAAAAATCGTATTGATTTACCGTTATTTACAAGTAACTAACACCTATGATGAAGAATATTCAAAGAAATGACCGCTAATATCATAACTCATATAAAAAAATTACAATATTATGATTACAACAATAGTATAATTACAACTATAGTATGATGGCACTGCAGTCTGCAAGAAGGTCCAACCATTGAATAAATTGGAGGCCGTAACATATAAGGTTGGTCATTTCCGATGATCAGGAACAGTAAGCTTTCCCCTGCTAGTGTCAGCACTGCACTTCATTCCCCAAACCTCTCGTTAAATTTCCCCTATTTGTCAATGGCGGCATGTTGTGGGCGTGCTTCGTCTCGCATACTTTCCTTAATTAATAATTTCAGCTCCAGCTGGTTGACGGAGCACCTCGATCGTCATGCATCGCAATTTTCGCACGCGTTTATGGGCGAATGCCAATCTTCGAGTGACAAAATCTTCGATTAGATTTCTATGAACCTAATTTTGATTTCGAATGACTTATTTTTTGAACATGCATTCACATATTTTCGTATTCGCTTATCAAATATTTCCCACTAAATATTAAAAAAATCAATTTTAATTCGCAATTTCAGTTTCTATAACTTATAAAGGCTTACTATATCATTGAATTTCTTCTAACTCAACATTTTGTGAATGCTGCTGCATGCTGCTCCTTGGTAGAAATTCGTCCCTGTCGCAAAGCTTTCTTCTAACTCGACATATTAGACGCATCCTACTCGTATCTTGGGAGCTGCAGCAGCAGCAGCAGCAGCGAGCCTGGGAGATGGCGCCGAGTTCCAAGTTGCTCAAGAGAAGAGTCAACAAACCATGATCGCCCGACGTCCTTTTTGAAGGACATTAACGCATCGTTCTTATATACTAATTGCTTCGATGAAAAGCAAGCACCGTACTGGATTTAATGAATGACAATTCACGGGAAATTACCGAAATATTTAAGGAAAATAAAGGGAAATTACCGCAAGCAAAGCAATTTGGCCGTTACTGGGTTAACAGCTTCTATTCTATTCTCTTTATAGGTTGAGGCTTGTTTTGTTCCACACCATAATATACGCGATTTTTCTCGTAATACAACATTGGTATGCATGACAATAGGAGTAGTCTGTACAACATATCTTGGTTGAATTTAGTATACAAAAATACATTGACGGTGCCATGCAGGATTGTAAAATAAAAAGTTACAAAATTTCGATGCTCAAACTCTATAAAAGTTGATACTTGAAAATGCCTTATGGGATAGTAACAAAAAATTCAACGTACAAAAGCTTTTTAGATTTTTCTCCAACACCATCAGAAGCAAATAGATGTACAAAACTTTAAAACTAGGTTCCGAGGTTACTCACCATCAACGTCAAACGTTAACGCTAGTAAATTTGAGAAGCTATATAATACTATCTACAAAAACTAACTAGACTAGTTTTCCTTAAGAAAACCTGAACGTAGAATTCTACTAAGCAAAGTGACACAATCGCCCAACGCTAAGATCAGTAAACTTGAAAAAGCTGTAAAATGTCATAAAATGGTAGCTAGACTAGTGACGCATAAGAACATTTTAGCGTAGAATGTCACTTAGCAGAACAATATAGTCGTGGAACGCGAAGATCAGCAAATTTAAAAAAACTATAAAATAATAAATTCTGCATAGATTAGTTTTCCATAAGAACATTTTAGCATGAATCGTCATTAAGTAGAGCAGCATAATCGTCAAACGTTAAAATCCGTAAAAGCTAAACAATAACATGAAATGCTCACAAGACTAGTTTTCCTTTAAAACACATCGGCACAGAACGCCGTCATGCAGAGCAACACTGTCGCCGAACGCCAAGAGCAGTATTAAAAAAAATAAATGAATATGAAATACCATAAAATGCTAGTAGGATAAGCATCCCATAAGAACATTTTAGCACAGAACGCCTTTTAAACAAAGCAACATAGTCGTGAAGCGCTAAGACCAACAAATTTTTAAAAAGCTCTAAAATACCCTAAATTCCTAGTTGCACAAGTTTTCCCTGAAAGCATTTTATCACAGAATGCCGCTATATGCACAGCAACACAAAGCTCGTATCAGCAGCAAGAGTCTGTCGCAGAGCACCGAGAAAGTGGCCTGAGTTCCAGAATATGACGGCCGCTGTTCACGGTTACGCTTTCTTTGGCACATGCCGTGACATCACTGGATGCTGTTACGCGTCACTTGAGTTAATTGGGCATGACTGCCGTCACGCGCCGCCGCTACACGTGTGTAACTCCTGCCTTGTTACCCGCGTAAACGAGTCGCATTATCTCATTATTTTCAATTAGGCTATGCCTCCTCGTCGACTTTTTTCTATTCGATTGATAATAGACCATGTATTTTTTGATTACTAATATAACTTTAATCCGTGCTCATGGTTTTATGCCCCATTTAGCATGGTTCATTTCTGAATAAATTCAGAATTTAGTGAGTATTGCCGTGAGTAAATTTTAGTTCTAACAATGTAGTCAGCAATTTGTAAAAATACAATCAGCTCGTAGATTAAGTTCAAAATTGAAGGAGCCTACACAAAACTATGCAATTTTTGGTTCAGGGTAACAATCAAAAAGAAAGAAGGGAACCTTTGTTAGAGGGCTGTACCGTGGCGCTTACAGAGAACTTGTAATGTTATGAATAATTTGCGCTGTATATTTAGAAGTATGAATAGTATTTTTCTTCATCAATTTCCTTCTTTTCTGTTTCAAAAGACCCAAAAATAAAAAAAATCATGTGAAAACATGAATAAAAATCCTCAATATTTACAATTCACTGCCCCATTATCCCTATTCTACATTTATCTCCTTCAATTCATCGGCTTACCATCCCCGCTACATGCACCCAAACTCATTAACAAAAAAGCTAATGAACTCTTGCCAGTTAAATTTACTCGCCTCATTCGCGTAATTACCGGGCTGCAAAAAGACGATAATTTGTTTGACATCGAAAGAGCAAAGAAAATTGAGACCAGTAGCTCAGGAGGGAAGTCAACACGGTCTCAGGGGCTTCGTTTAATCACAGTCCCGAGTCTCATTACAATCTTGAATAGATTGCCTCGGCAGAACAATCTCCCGACTGATGACCGTGGAGCAGCGCACGGTGAAAGCGCAATCTCTTGACCAGTTTTTGCGCGAACTCATTGCCTACGTCACGGGGCGCTGCTCTGAGCCGTTATGCGCGTGTTATGTAAATCAGCGGTAACCAGACTACCATTCCTGGCATGTCGTGCCTACAGCTTACGTTTTCGGAAGGCCTCGCCTTCACGGCCGTTCCTTCTCTCCAGAAAGGGAAAGTGAAGCTCTATCTCTGAAGCTATAAGCGGTTGGGCAAGCCGTGAAAAGTTAAAGACGGCATGTTTAATCCTCTCAAGCAAGTTACGGTGCAAACTTAAAGACGAGGCTTCCTTAAAGCCCTTAACTTAAAGACGAGGTTTAATCTTGTCAAGCACGTTGCAGCGTAAACTTAAAGACGAGGCTTCCTTAAAGGCCTTAACTTAAAGACGAATTGTTTAATCCTCTCAAGCATGTTGCAGCTAAACTTAACCCTTTAACGTCCGAATTTTTGTACTCATATTACCGTTAACACAACCACCGTCACTAAACTGGTGCTGGCATCAGGCAGTCACCGGTATCAGGATGGGATTGGAACTGCCACTCGGCAGAGAACTTCAAAGAACACATTAGGGAACTAATTGAACAAGAAATACAATATGTTGAGGGTATTTTTGGAAGGGGACACTGGTGTCCTCTGGGGCATTAAAGGGTTAAAGACGAGGCTTCCTTAAAGGCCTAAACTTAAAGACGAGGCTTCCTTAAAGGCCTTAAATTAAAGACGAGGTTTAATCCTCTCAAGCATGTTGCGGGTGAATAAAGGTAGCTTTTAATAAGAGCGTTTTTTATACAACTAATATAATCATAATTGCATAAATAATCCCTAGGTCATATAGTAAAAAAGAAATGGTGAATGCGCCGCAGAAGTAATTAACGCTGACACAAAATTTGTTAAATAATGCACAGAAATAAGTATTTTTAAACATCTCTTCAGCAATATTTCTACTAATAGAAGAACAATAGATAAATTTCTTATAAAAATATTAATTCAACTTTAAGTTAGTTTGGGCCTCCCTAATGCAAATAAGGGTGATACCAAGAGTGTAAGGAGGAAGGCGCCATCTACTCTGGAATTAAGAGAACTTGTAATCTATGTACAAGAGGTGTCCCCACAATCTACTCATGGAAACAAGAAGATAGGCAGAATTTTATGAAACAAGATGAAAGTTGATCAAAAAGTAATTAGAGCTGAAAACCGAACGATAAAAAGAACAGATGGCCAGTAACAAAACAAACCAAAAAATATTCCATTTCAACAAAAGTGAAGGATTCCGTAGTTTTCAGTTCGGGACCTTACAGCTTCCTCAGAGAAGTACTAATTCTCATAGATACAACAGTTTTATCCCTCTGAAGAGAATATGGGTTTAGATCACGAATGTTTTTCGTGTTTCTAGCCTCAAATAAATAAAACACTTAGTTTTTCTTCAAGGAAGTTAGAGAATTACTAGAGCTGTTTATAACTCTTAGTGCAGTTCACAACACCATGCCTGACTAATTTGCCTTGATTTCGTAAAGTAGGTTAACTATAACCACCAGTTCGTTAGAGGAAGAGGAGCTTCCGCAGTATTCCTACCATTATGAGTGCAGTTGGACTATTGCTTGCCCTGAGTTGTTTAGTAATTTTATCTTTAGTTTTCTTATTTCCTTCAAAGTACTATGCTTACCTACTGCCACCAACTTATTATGAAAAATGGAATTTCCTTAACCCGTCTCCACATGGCCGACCTACCGGGAGGTTTGAAGAAAATGGGTCAAATGTGCAACTTACTGTACATTCATTATTCAAGTTAGAAGTTTCATTGGGGGTTCATTGTAAAGAGAGAGAGTTGCTCTTTCTGTCAGTGGGGAAAAAATGCTGCTACCCCAACAAAAATCTACGAAATTTGAGTTTTTATTTCGGTAAAATATAAACAACAGAAATCAGAAAATCACTGGCCATTTTTTATTTATTGCACTTTCATGTTTTTTATGATGCATTTTCATAGATTTTGAGTTGCTGAATCTTGTGGTATGTGAATTTTTTTTCAGGCCTAATAGTTCCGGAGTTATGTGCATTATATGTAAAACACAGTTTTTATTTTTCAGTTCATTTTGTGTATAAGCTGTTATCAAGCAGTTTCATTGCTTGTAAAGAGTTTGATATGCAGAGCTTTTCCTCCCAAATACAATGGTGGTATTATTTTTTGCCAAGGAGTAAACCTGGGGATTTGGACTCCCATTTTTGGAACAAAAAACATAAAAAAATAAAAATGATGGCGACCTTCTAAGAGGCAGAGTGTGTGCTGGTATGCCTCAGCTACACTGCTGACCTTCTAAGAGGTTGTGCAGCGCCAGTAGCTACGCTCCAGACTCAGCAGAAGAATTCATACAGATTTGAGCTTGTTACCTCTCCTTCCCTGTTCCCCCCACCTAATTTTACATTACACCAATGAATAGCGCTCAACGAGACGCTTAAGACCATATATGGCAACCCTAGGTTTGCTGATGTGAAACATGTACTAGCTTTGTCGACCTTTTAAGAGTCCAGGACGTGGCGACGGGTTAATGAAACATCATAAATAACACCATTCCTCATGACAGCTTTAACATAAACAAAAAAAAATTACTCAGACCCCTTGAGATTTAAGCCCACCGTCAATAGAAGGAAATTTTCCGAACAACTATGGCGGCAAGTAGAGATTAACACTATTCTAGAAGCATTCCCAAAACATTCCGTAAATTTTTGGCAAGCGAATACTCACACTATAGTTCCAATAGTGCGCGCTCTCATATGTCCTTGAACAAAAAACTGGATAAAAACTTGTGTTTGAGAGATTAATTCTCAAACCAAGCAGAAAATGATGTGCGCCCATGCAGTGGAAAAATTGAAGTCGATTTCAGTGTAGACAAAGAAGCTTAAGGCCAAGAACAGACTCCTGATAACAGATTTACTCAGTATTTGAAATAAAACAGTCAGCATTAGAGTAAAAAATTTTGCCTAGTTTGAGTAGTTCTGAGGTCATCGTCAATTTCCCCACATCTCTTTCATAAATCCTTATTTCAGATATCGCCCCATCCTTAGACGTTCAGAATCAATATCAGGGTTTCAATTTCTTACCTCAGACAACCTCGCGCGAAAGTTCCCGGCCATTTCGCACAATTTATGACAATTCCAGCAGATCAGATTACGATGGACACGTGATGCTAAAATGCCCATACATTCAACGCTACGGTCGGTCGCCCAATTCAAAATATCTTATCTAGCACTCCAGACGCACACGTGAAAGTTCACCGAGTCCTGTAATGCCTTAACAAACTACCAGAAAGTTAGAGAAATATCTCACAAATAAAAGCAAGTAAATGCTGGAACAAACAGGCCCAGCCACACCTTTGCCTCGAGTTTTATTGCTCCCGTGAAAAGAAAGATCGGCACAGATAGACAGAAGACGGGGCTGGGCGCTCGCCCAGCCGTGACGGAACACGGCAAAGCTTCAGTGCTAGTTGTTACACTGAGGGATTCCAGGTGAAAAGAGCTCAATTTATAGAGTACATTCTGTGACTTTCAATAAGAAATTCGTTCATTTTAGTATTTATGTTAACAGTAAAGGCTTTGCTAGTTTCCAGACGAATGTTATGAACATTGGTCAAGATAAATGTACGTAGTATGCAAAGAAAAAATTGGAAGTTTTATTTTGAAATTCTGTCTCCCGAAAAACTAACTTTGCGGTGTGGTAAATTCCCTTTAACCCTTTCGAGTTAGCGTCAATGAGTATTAAATTTGAAAAAAATGTTTTATTATACGGCTATACGTGTGTTAATGAATTAGCCTTTAATATAATTGTGGATACATTTCAACTATGAAATGTATGATATTGGGTTCTTAGTTAATATTCTAGTTTAGATTTAGTATTACGCACAGATTTCAATAAACCCTGCTAGGTGTTTTATAAAAATATCATTTAATTGTTTCCCATTCTATACTCTTACAAAACAGAAGAATTTTTTTATAATATAGTGAAATAACAATTTTTCTAGAATATAAGACTCTTTGAAAGTTATAATCAAATAAATCCACCCCATGGAATTACGCATCCATTTAAGCAGCATATTTCGACATGATGCATCACAATCAATAGTACGATGCACTTGGCAAAGCATGGACGAAGTCTGTGCGTTTTTGGCGCCCTCGTCCTGCCCTTGTTGACGTGCTGACACCGTGCAGGACGAGGGTAAACTCAACTGAAACCAGGGATCTACTACACCCATCATGTTCCCAGGTAGAAGACTGGCGCACAATGCGAGTCTTCCTCCAATATGTTTTCATTATCCCTTTTTAATCGCGTAGTTTGGTTTTGAAATTTTGCATCAACCTTTATTTGGCTATTTACTCTTCAACACATTTCGAACTTGAGTTGCTTCCCTCCTCTCCCTGCACCTTCTCATCCACCTCCCACACATCCCCCACTCATGCCCCGCATCTGAAAGGCTTCTACTGACCTCGCCCAAAAGCACTTCACACTTCACTGAGCTCCATCATGCACAATTTCAGAAAAAATCTTGTATTCATCTTTCCGACTGACCGGCTCGAGAAAGTTATGTGCGCTGGATACCACACACCCTTCCCGATCCACTTTCCCTCTTCAAATTCATTCATGGAATTTCAAACTCGACTTTCTCTTTCCCTCGAGTGGTCTGGAGTTGTGTAACCCAAGTCTCGCGCAGCCGCTGAAAATAATCCAAGTTCATTAGAATAACTAATTGAGTTTCGCCCAACCCTGCTCAGATACAATGGCCCCGGGCTGAGTTTGTCTGTTCTCAGTGGTTGTGTCTTTATGGCTTATAATGAACGTCGACTAAGTGTTTACGGCTTTTAAAAACCCTAGATCAAGTCTTTATGACTGATGTTGAAGCTAGATCAAATCGTTCTAACATATGTAGCAGCTGGACCAAGTTTTAATACATGGTTAAATGTACGTCCTTATGATTTGTATAAAGGATGGGAAAGTTTCTGAAAAATAAAGCTTCATATTAATGTGAAGGTATATATTAAAGCATGCATTGTCAGGATTTATGAGGTATAAAAATATGACAGTTTCTATGGTCGAATATGAAAACATATAGACATAAGATATTAGATTTTCATCCACAACAAAATGAATGATCTCAAGTTCGAACATAAAGTTGAATATTAGATCTGACCTTAGTTTCAGTACATCCTTAATATGCGCTTTAATGCTGTTCGCGATCTTCCTGTGAGAACTAATGTGATGTTTTCTTATTCCTCAATAAAGTATGTTCCCCGTGCAGGCATTTTGTGTAATTGTTTCAATGGTATGCCAACCTAAGTTCAAGAGACATCATCAAATGATAGAAATGATAACTTTAGCGTGATTACATCAACATCGACATGCAATATGAAAAAGGACAGTTAATAGCTCTATTCTTGATTTATAACAACCCCCCATGCCCCATACGTTGTTGTCGAAATAAATTTGAACAGAATTTTATCGCATGCAAGAAAATCTAACCAATAGGCGTAAAGAAAGATCTGCCTCTCACAACTTAATTAGAAAGTCCTCTTTCCTATCCCTTCAACAATGGCCAAAATAAAATACGAGTTAGACCAGGTTTTTACAGTATGGTTCGTTCGATTGAAAACTAATGCTGATGAATGACGGACCTTCCAACAAGACAGCGGCCGTCTGTACCCGTTTCCAGCGGAGTTACTTTCAAGACCCGGTTTACTTGCGTCTGAATTCAGCGCTAACATGTTAGGTTATTCAAAATGGAGGTTGCGAGGTAGCTGTGAAAAAGGGTTATTTACCGAGTGCATTTTTAACGGAGATTTGATACGAATTTTTAATATTAACATTGCGCGGCGCTTCATTTTTATGATAAAGATTTCACCTTTTAAAAAATTCAATAGGTTGTGTATTAATATCATTGGCGATATAACCTACATAATAAGGTAAGGGAAATTCCGAGGCACGATCTTCCCATTTAATTATTTTTTGCTTTTCGAAAGCGCTCGCAAACCAGAATCTGACACTGTAGGAGAAAAACTCGTTTCATTCCACCGCAATTAGAACACATTGTAGCCACAATTAGGAATCGTTAACAACTTTACACCTAAGTAAAAATCTCAAATTGAATCTATAATAAAACCATCCTTCCACTGCCCGTAAGCAATTAGATACGACCACCGAATATTTCTGCATTGATTTCTTGAAGTGCAAAAAGTGGAAGCCGTGAAGCTTTCTCCTAGCCTTCCAATTACATTCAGTGAAATTTTTAACGACTTGTCATAAAATCTTGAAAATCTCCATTACTCTCTGTGCGTAAAGCACTGCTATTTTCAGCAGACTATAGTGTCTGCAGGAGCTGCAACACAGCTAGCGGTCTGTAGGCCCACTGTCTCGTCCGCAGCTCTCCAACATTCCTGCAAGTCACGCTTCATTTACTCGTCCGTCACCTCCATATGTTTTAAGGCCGTCCCTAAAGCCCATAAAAATAGCGGTCGTCAGCAGGGAACGCGTGAAAGTTTCAACGTCCCGTCGTGTCGAAAGAAAAAACAAATACGGAATGAAAGACACTTTCTGTAAGCGATCCTGTCTCGTAACGCTCCAACCTGCGATACTTCAACTGGTCACGAGCCAGAAGCCCAGACGAGTTTCTTGCAGAGTGTTAATGAAGGAGTATTGCCTCAAAACAAACAGATGTTGAGATCTGATAGCTTGTTCTTCAGGAGCCGCAAAGGCGAGCCATGGAAGTGTTTCGTGCGAGCAGCAACTGCATCGACGGCGGAGGCAATTTTGTCAGAATACTCAGTCTGACACAAAGTAAATTTGTAAAAGATACAGAAAAGGTAGCAATTGCTGGTTACATAAGGCACTTGATACGAGGCGCTTACCGTCACATTAACGTTTGTGTCATGCATTCAGCAGCGACCGTACATTACTGGCTGAACTTAATTTAGTTTGCGATTCCGTCCTTTGCTTTCCTGTTGTTCAGTATCTTCCATGTATTATTTTAATCTTATGCATAGTTTATTTGTGATAAGAATGAATCGTTCATTCCTGCCTTCAACTATGCAATGATTATATTAGATATTAGTTTATGCCTCCCTAACTGCAACACCGGCGTCCAAATAAAGGAATAAGGACTTAATTTAGTATGGACTTAAGGAAACGCGGAATCGTTGCAGAAGGGGAATAAAAACAGTAAATGGAAAAGTGAGTTTAGGAAACAAGAAAAAAGCTGAAGAAGAAAGCAGAAGGTGCTGAAATAAATGGCACATAATCATCTTTCAAACCCATTCTAGTTCAACAAAAAGAAAGGCCTACCTAACCTTTAGCTTGGGACCTCACAATTCTACCTAGGAGCGCTAATTCCCATAGATATTATAGCTGCAGCCATCTGAGGGGCTCCAATCATGAAAATAATGATGACCATCATAAAATATATTTTCCATTGCCAAAACCGATACGAAGTAGAATTTTTGCTGCTGCAAATACCAGTCTGAAATTCGGATGCTGAGTCGTATGATACCAGCTTTTTCACATTATGAATGCTCTTTCCTCTCTTTTTTTAGGTGGATTTTGTTTGCTCTAAAGTCAGCTCAGTCACTTCAAAACTAAACGTAACAAAAACAAGCGCTGGGCAACATTTCTCACGGAATTTTAAATCCATGAAGTGCATTATGAGGTAATTTTACACGGAGCGTTAGAGTGCTTGAGTACTTCACACTTCAAAAGAAAGTCTGTGAGATGTAAAAAATAATAAATAAAATGATAGCCTGAAAGTAACTCAAACAGCGTCATTGCCTCGAGATTGCTGCGTGTTGGTAGGTTTGGTGATGGCTGGAGCTATCGTTCAGACTCATTACATTGCTCTCCTAATGCACGAGCATTGGTGTCTGATAAATTCCTATTAGGATCGGCTTCAAATTCGTTAGTGTAACATACCTCACTAAGACGCTGATTGTTCAATGACACGCGGGTAGTCACCGAACAGGTTTTCCGATACTCACCGGCCGGACCTACTGGTCGTCACAAACTGTTTTTATATTCATACTTAACTTAACCCAGATATGACACTACATTATTTTTTGGTTCATTTAAAAGTTGAATTTTGTTTCGAACTCCAAAATATAGCTAACCCTCCTGTGGTCACAAACGGCACTTAAATAATTGTATGTCGGCTTAACTTGTGCCAACACTTGTAAGTTATTTCCCCCCATTATTTTTTTGCAAATTTTTTTTTTTCATGAAATTGAGTTCGATTGGAGTTAAAAACTTGTATTTGAATGCAACACCTCGCAGTTGACGCGTTAAAAGATATTTAGTTTACGCTTTAAATTAAATTTAACCGGAGAAGCTCACTAGGTAGCAGTGATGTCACATGCAGTGTGTGGATGTAAGTTCCGTCCTAAGTCGGCAGTTTTGTGTTGACGCAACACTTTGTTCGTTGCTGGTATGCAACACTTGACGCAGGACACGTTTGCCAGAGGAAACTTGTAACTTTCACTCCAAATAACTTTTAAGCTAAACATGTCTTCAAATCTTGAAGAAAGATCTCTATCTACCTCGTTTTTAAACACGTATTTAAATATTGAAGTCATACAAAGATCAGCGCTAATACCCTCAGAGAAGTATTCAACCATCAGAAAATAACGAAATACATAAGACCGCACAAAAAAATAGACTCAACTCCACGAAGAGCGTTCCTGTAAGAAGAAGAGAATGTATCACGATATCTTCGAGACCGAGAAAATGAAGCCGTTATCCTTTTCTTCAAGTGGCTGTAATCTGAGCGCTTTAACAAAAACGCTCGTCAAGCTATGGCAGCTAGTCATTTCCGCGGAATAAAAGGAAATCTCCCAACAAAATCATTTGATTTGCAGCTTGTCTCAGGACGAGCAAAGCGTTCTCACGGTGCTTCCACACGGGGGAGCGGAGCATTTATACCGCTGAAGCAGTATTCTGTGTCTTCTATTTCAATGATGCTCTCGGATTTGGACTTGGTTATTGCTGTTTGTAAACGTCATTAGTAACGGAAAACATGAATGTGTACATTAAAAACGGTCATGCACAAGAAAATAAGACGAATTGGTATTTTCAATGCAGTACTGGAAATTAAATGTTATTGTTCAATAGGATTTTTTTTCACATAACCGTGCACTAAAACTTAGAGAATAAAACTACAAACAAGCTAATTAGTTAATTAAACAAATATTAATTTCAGTGCTGTTTACAGTTTTTCATGAACTTCTTTAATTCGTATCAGAAAAATCAGCGGCTTCGATTTTTCTACCGTTCTTCAAAGAAATGAACGCTTTGAAGCACGACTCTCGGCTGACGGCGGGCCGGCAGTTTAAATGCTCATTTATTGAGCATTTTGAGCATTTAAATGACTCGCACTAAAAATGATACTAGCGCGAAGTCAGTATACCGAGAAAGCTTTCTGAATACGAAGAAAATTCTGAAATGAACGTCTCGTTTTCATCAAAGAAATGAAAAATACGTATTCGTTCCCAATCTCCGCCCTCGTGACGTCTCGTCAGCTGGTCGGATATCTGCACGGAAGAGTATTTTACATGACGTTCTCACCAAATTATTTATGGCTAAAATTTTTCACTGAGCCACATTTAATGATGGGGTCAAAGCTTAATATATTGGAATTTGAGAGCAGGAAGAGCGAAGTTAAACTCCTTTCATCACGTCAACGTTTCTGGCGCTTGACTTCTAAACATCGCACGTTGTCGTAGCATTGCAGCTGGTAGCGTAAATTCTTTTTAAGTCATCGCTTAAAAATTTAACCCTAGGCTTTTACCAGTTAAATTCATCCATGTTTTTTCAATAATAATCTAAACAATCCAGCACATGACGAACCTGCATGTTTTCCAAACAGCTATGAAGTACCATATGCAATTTCTTCACCAGTGTAACGTGCGCCGTCAATTATCGCACATCCCGCAAAAACAAGTAGAAATTTCACGGTAAAATTCAAGTGACGGAGATCGTTTCGGTGCTTTAAGTAGCACCTACTCGCACAGTCAAGTGACTGTACTGAGTGTGAACATGCGGATGAGTTGGCGTTTTGGTCTAGGGTTCAGACTTTGCTATAGTTGTTAATAAAAACGAATTGGAACGTACGCTGACTTAACCAATACTAAACGTACGCTGACTTAACCAATACTAAACGTACGCTGACTTAACCAATACTAAACGTACGCTGACTTAACCAATACTAAACGTACGCTGACTTAACCAATACTAAACGTACGCTGACTTAACCAATCAAATACTACAAAACCTTACGTCCGGTGTAAGTTCAATGACAACTCTTTGTATTTTCGACCCGCTATAGTACCTATCAGTTACTGATGGAAATAGACACCAAATTTGTTTGAACCCGCAAGCATCAAGCGCTCGTGAAGCAGTGACAACACGTTTGTTTGAACTCGTAAATATCAAGTTTTCGTGAATTTATGAACATCATGATTTCGGGTACCCGTCAGCATCAGTTTTTTTGACTCGTGAGCACTTAGACGTTATATTTCTTTCTAAATAAAAATACAAACTTCCTTTGGACCTAAAAATACTGACTTTCTTTGAACCTTAAAACCCTGACTTTCTTTGCTCCTGAAACATCGAGTTTCTTTGAACCTAAACATCGAGTTTCTTTGAACCTAAACATCGAGTTTCTTCAAGCCTGCGTACATTCAATTCTCATGATCTTGCGAGAGTTACATCACGTTTGTCAGGAGTTGGGCTCAGGAAATGAAGATCTGAAAGTAGCCTTTCCGGTTTGAGTGAGCGCCGCTGGATGTTGCCCAAGAAAGTAAGACCAGGATGAGGCGAAGAAAAAAACGTACGTAAAAAAACAAGGATTTAACTATACATTATACATAGTCTCAAAGAATATAGTGAAGCACAGAAAGGGAGAATGAAAAGTGCTGAGAAAGGTCATAGAAATTACGAGGCAGACAAAATTGGAAAGCAAGAGAAGAACAAAATGAAAGGAAGAATAAAATAAGATGGAGGGGAAAGGCAAATTAACCACCTAGAGTAGGTTGTGAAAATTGAAATGAAGAGAATCTCGAGAAATAATTTTGAGTGTGAGCCCCCCTAAAAATTATTGCTGTAAATCTAATTTTTATCAGTTATTGAATCACGAAGTGCAAAATCTTTCATCTCTACCATTTTGTATCGTCTGATTTAACTTCTCTTGCGAAATGATCACATCGTTTTTTACAATTCAAATCAGATAATTAGAGAGCAAATAACAAAAAAGAATTTAAAATTTGGCGATTACATTCCAAACAAGATCTTTTGAAAAATCGAGAGCTCATTTTCAGCCTGTGATCGAGTTGATTAAGAAAATCAGTCACAGAATTGTCTCCTTACTTTCCCAACTCTGCACACAAATCAGCCCATGATAAATGAGCAGATTTGGATTGAACGTGATAAGACAAACACATACTTCATAAAGTGAACTATTGTACTATGGGCACCATACCTCGAGCAATCACTCGTAACTGAAAGCTGAGTAATCATGGAAGCTATGTACGAGAAAGAACGCTTTCTGCAGTTTAGTATTGAACACCAGTGTATGTTTAGTGATTACTAAACCTCGGCATTTGTACATACTATCCACCTAAATTTTATATTGATGGATTGATAATATTTAACTCTCTAATATACACGTGAAATTCAGAACACACTTCCATAATCAGCTCTAATCATTACGTGTCGAATTCGTACCTTAAAGTATTCCTTTAAATCCACTGCTGCGTGGCAGTACTTTCTCAAGTCTGATGTCGGCGATAACCTAACGCCAGTGCCAATGCAATCCCCAATGATTTGTAACGATTCGATGAGCAAAATCAAAATCTGGAAGTCAAGAGACAAGCACTGAACCTGTGTGTAACCAAGTTTCAATGAGCATAAAGCTTTACAGAGTGATTTCCAAAGACATAAAATCTACGCATAAGCAAGTTTTAAACACATAAAACTTAGAATAAATGACTATCAGTAAAGTCTGAACTTAGGTTCAAGGGAGTCGAAACTACAAGCCTATGTCGGCATTAATTGGTTTCAGTAAACACAAAAACTGAGTGTAAGTATAAAAGAACAAAACCTAGCCCACAGTTAGTTACAGTAAATAAAATCTACTCATAAATTAGTTTCAGCAAACACAAAACTTAGGCAAATGCCTAGTTTGAGTGAACACAAAACTAGGCAAATGCCTAGTTTGAGTGAACACAAAACTAGGCAAATGCCTAGTTTGAGTGAACACAAAACTAGGCAAATGCCTAGTTTGAGTAAAATCAGCACCTAGGCAAATACTTAATTTCAGTAAAAAAGTCAAATACCTGATTTCAATAAAAACAAAACGTAGGCCTAAATTGGTTCCAGTAAACACAAAATCTAGGCATAATTTGATTCCAGTAAATGCAAAGCTAAGGCATAGGTGAGTTGCAGTAAACACAAAACCTAGTCTTGAGTTGGGTTCAGTAAATGGAGGACTAATGCAAAGCGAGTTCCAATAGAATTGGCAGCACATGCGCACGAGCGCTGGGTGCCCGCTACCGCTATCGCTCACAGGAGAGACCACCAGTAAAAGTTGCGTCACGTATTGTTGAGTCACTCGCAAGTGCGCACGCAACTCATCGCAACTGCGCCGGCCTGCAGGCTACATACTCGGTAATGAAGGGTTATGGGCACGATTCCTGCATGTTGGCACCCACTCTCTCGCAACATGTCGTTCCAGAACCGGAAAGTAAACGCAAGCACACGTGAGAGACTTTTTCTTAGGAGAACTCGCGCTGCAAATTGCCACCGAGCCAGAGCCAAAACTGAGCGTCGCGTTGAGCGGACTGTCGTGAATTTTGAGCGGCATGATCAAGAGGCTTCGAGACGCTCACACAAAGTTCATCATTGCACTCAAGTTCAAACTGAAAGAAACCTTTGATTGCTTCGCAATTAGAAGTTGAGTAACAGCACTACCATGATTCTTTAAGACGTTGGAAGTTATTTTCTGATGAGATTTGTGTGTTATTGTTAAGAAAGACACTTAACGCCGGTGACTGGGCATCTTCTTCAGCCACCGGCTCTGCCTTGAAAACGGGCTGTGCAGCAGGAATGTGTGGTGTCGCGCTCTGACATCGTTGGTACTCGAATTTTCTTCGCGTACGATTAGAAAAACTGTGCAGCCTAATTGCTCTTGTGTCTGCCCTTGATCGTATTTCTGTGCGCATTTTGAATAAAATATTTAAGCGTTTCAACGTAGTTTTGAAGAAGCAGCTACAAAGAATCTTCAAATAATCATACTCTACTTCGAGTTCGACCACCGGCGAGACGAAAACTGCAAGACTGCGCCGCGTCAAAGAAACTATGAAAAAATAAGCCAGACAAATTTAATTTTAATTACCTATGTACTCCTAATTGTATTTTTCGAAAAAAATAAATCGGTAAGGTTTTTTTTTCTGTAAGATTTTTACAAATATTTTGGTTTTACAGAAAACCGGCGTTTTTTATTTAGTTGCAATTTTCCTTTCCTATTGCCTCCACAAAACCAAAGTCCAGCAGCTCAATTAATGAACAACAAGACCATTAAATACCATACAGATGCTTATTTTTTGCAGAATTTCGCAGAAAATTTGAGGAAAAAAACGCAGAATTACTCAAGAAATTATAAAAAATTTACTCAAGATTTCTCAGGTTTCTCAGGTTCAGGATTTGTTCAAGATCGCAACATTTCTCTCAGTTACGTTTTCAGTGTTTTTCTGAACTCTATTTCGCCCTCATCAGAGCACACACGCACTGCACAAAATCGTTCGTTCTCAATTAAACGCTTAATTTTATGAACGCGTCATTCCTGCGAGCCCTCATAATGCTGCCCCGAATACTGCAGCAATATGCTGATGACGGGCCACTAAACGATAAATAAGAACAAAGTTTTCCCACAAACGTCTAAATGAACTGCTCAAAAATTACTTCAATCTAGAACTTATTACTAATCAATAAATTAGCTAATAATTGAACGAATCAATTGTAACTAATTAATGCATAAGCGAATGATAACCTGTAAGGAATGGAGTTGAACATTGACAAATTTTGTGCATGGTTTGCCCGTCAGTTTCATACTCGATGATACAAACTTCTCTGAAGTCATCCCTGAAGCAAAAACTGAACAATATTTGAACGACACAAGCAATGTTTACTATACGCTATCTAGCTTCATTTTTTTATTTGACGTCTCTTTGATCCTGTATCCACCATTCAGGGACTCCAAGCCCCCCATTCAGTTCGCTCAATTCTTTCAGCCCCTTCTATTCTCCATTGACGGCCTATTGAGCCGAACGGACATTGATGGAGGCTTATTTACAGCACCTCAGTCCTCATTAATGGATGGTCATTAACAGCTGTTCAGTACTCATTAATAGAAGCCCATTAACATCTGTTCAGTCTTCATTAATCACTAATGTGTTCTCATTAATAGCAGCCTATTAACGGCTGTTCAGTCTTCATTATTCACTGATGTGATCATATCTTTGGCGCTTGCGCAGCGGTGACGAGTTGTCCTTTTTACGAAGGCTGCGCAAGTCTGCCGAGCTCGCGCGATGGATGAGGAGATTTGCTTCAACACAAAAGTCGCATCAAACCGACTCGGTCGACACGAACACCGGGAAGATATCGTATCTCCTTCACGGTTCGGGACCCATGGACGTTTCTTCGTGAAACTTATTTAAGAAACTTGAGAATAGAAATAACATTTTACAGCCAATAACACTCATAATGACCCTTTGTTCTTTGTTGATGAATCACGCGATGTTCCGCACTGCTTCCAATGCTAAATTGTGGCTCTTCAGATCGCACGGCGACACGATGCGCCGGTCGTCAGCTTTTCAGGCATGAAAAACAAAAATTGGTCAAATAAATCTTGTCTGGGAAGGATAAGCGAGTTAATTTTGCCTTCAGCTGTTGGAAGAATGTTCTTTGAGCAAACTTATCCCATTACCGTCAAAGCAAATTCCAAATAACAGCTCTAATATATTTTATTTCTTGTCAAATATATGCCCTTTGGTGTTCGTAGTTTATTCAAGAGTGGCAATCCCTTACTCATAGATGTCGGTTACAACTTGATGCTAGTGCCAGTTTAATAACGAGGTTTAGAGAACGCAAAAATTGAGAAAATATTTCAAAAGGTGAAAGGTCATGTATAGGAATATTCAGGCCCATTTGAACCCTGACACTTCGCCGAAAAGGACTATGATGCCCATTAACAATTAAGGGATGTCGTAGCATATGAGACACGTTGAAAGATAGTTCCCATTATCTCGTCCCTCGCAAGGGTCAAAAATTGAGTGCCGAGATTTCTTCTCATTGCAGCCTGAGAGCAGTAGCAGATTTACTCGCAACTCTTCGGAAGAAAAACGTAACAGAAATTTACAACTCTACAACCTTTGAGCAGATTATTCCTTTCGTTCTACCTTCTCTGTACCATTCGTATAACGTTTAACTTTCAAACTTTCTTTTCGAACATAACCTTTATGCGTAACGCAAGAGAGCGGCTGCGTTGCCCCTCAACACCGAACTGCCGTGAGTAGACACAAATTCCTCAATCTAATTTCTGTTCGCTATCATACCAGAATTTCACACTCTTCCTCCCTTGGTTTTCTCGCGCGAGCGTAAGCTGATTTTCAGATTAACATTAACGTTGTGCATTATAATTGTCTATTGCACAACAGTCGACGTCAAACGCCGTTGAGTCTACAAAAAAAAAAAACTTAAGGAGATTAATGTGACCAAAAATTTATCGCTTTCTTTAATTTCATGCACATTCTCTTGATGTGGACTGCCGTTTGTGTTGCAAGGACTGGACCTCAGAACATTTCCAGTCATCATAGCGGTACAGCAGGCAGCTGTTCTCGGTGGATTTGGCTGTTCATTCACCGTGTTGGCTAAGTCTTCTCAGAACTTACGCTGCCACCCATACCACTATGACGACGTAAACTTTTCGAAAATGGAACTTTCATACAAGCATCCTACGTGAAGAATACTAACCTACTGAACGATTCTAGTTCAGTCAGTCGAATGAAGGGATTTGCAAACTCATTTTAATATTCTAGCCACTTTAAAAAATACCGATTATATCCAGCGGAAAATTAAACACCATTGTATCCTAGCGTAAGATCGGGAACTACTAAGCTCAATACTGGCGACTTAGAATAACGAGCTGGCGCTGAAAGTGAAAGGAGATATTTTCAACCTTGAAAATGAATGATGTTGGCGCGCCTGTTCTAAAAAACTGTGGTTCAAGTTTGCATTGAGCAAACGTTATGCACACATCTCAATTTATGGGCCACGATCGCTGTAGTTTCTAAAATTTAGCTCTCACATTTCAGCCTAAGGTTGTATCGGTCATCTCTATTCTTGGAGTCCAAACGTAAATCGTACGTACTTAAAAGTTGACAGCATCGTCAAATTTCAAAGCTAGAGTTGAATAATTTGAAGCAATTCTGCTCGTTTTATGCTCATGGCAGACGGTCATGAGACGAAAGTCCGAATGAAAGTGTTGGAAGATTCCTTGAATGCTACACAATCTTTGCGGTTGTGGTGTATTTGCTCGAACTGGAAATTAAGCGCTTCTGGAAAATTAAACTTCCAAAAATGTTTCTGAGATTACGGTTTAAAAGAACGTTTAATGTTCACTAGTCTTGTCTTGAACCAAAATCTAAAACATGTCTTAAAGGGAGGTGTAAAATGAGGGTCAAATTCATCCTTATAGATAGCGCGTAATTAGGTTCACTCTCAAGTCGTTCGAAAACTAGTTTATCTGAGCTAAAGTTAGGCATGACGCCACTTCTGCTCAGTGGCTAATTTGAAATTCAAGTTTATTTTCCGTGTGCAGCAAATGTACAACTAGATCTTGAAAACTTGCATTATTCTCTAAGGCAAAATTCAAACACAAGC
This sequence comes from Morinoia aosen, assembly GCA_030386875.1. Lineage (NCBI taxonomy): Eukaryota > Metazoa > Arthropoda > Malacostraca > Amphipoda > Talitridae > Morinoia > Morinoia aosen. The sequence goes on along the minus strand of CM059573.1, from coordinate 18,259,917 downwards.
AACGTTTTGACCTAAAGATTCAAATTTGCTCGGCATTTACAACAAACAGGAGAAACATCCCGTAAAACTCACCCCTGGGATGGATCTTCCTGGACCTAAGTAAGCAATTTTCACGTAGAGAAAACCAAACCTGATCTAAGCCCGCAACTCTCACTGACATTTCAAAGCACTTCACAAAGGCCCGCGGGATTCTTTCTCTCGAGAAAAACTTGAAATTCGAGCACGAGTTTGCATGCCGCAAAAAGCCTCGTTTCTAATGGACGCAAAAAATGGTTCCGGATGCCCCTTGGCCGAGCGGGCGGCGCTGAATGGACAGCAGGTCCAGCAAAAACAGGACTGTACATCTGGCAAGATGCAAAATTTGGCGAACAGTCGAGCCATGGAGGACAGAGAAATTGGCTGTCAAATGACGGGTTAAAACGAATGATTGGTTCTTTTGAGAGCAATTGAGCAAATTCATTGATATTCCGAGCACGAGGGTGAAAATAATGAGGCATAGCAGAGATCAAGTCTAATTTTAGATTGAAAAGTGGTACGGCTTACGAAATATCGGAGTAAACTTCAAATGAGGGTACTCGCACTTTCGATATACAGTTCTCTACAGATGAATGTTTTTCAGTAAAATTTACAAGTAAAATTGTACGTACGAGCGAAAAAGAAAATTCGACGAATCAACTCTAATTTTGAAAAAAAATTAAGTCACTATAAAACGCTCACTGCGTTTCCGCTGGAAACGGCGGGTTTGACTAGGTTGTAAAATGCAGAATAAAGAAACAGACTTTAAAATGCTCAAATACATTTTTATCTTCACTGAGAAATATGACAGTTACAATTGCACGATACATTTCACATGGTATGATACATAAGTTATTTCTTAAAGAGCTCACAAAACATGAAGTGTCGCTCATTTATACTGGTACCTGAATGAGCAATTTACCAACCAATACACATATGGCCCAATACGCGTGGAACGTGCTAATTTGGGGAAAGTTGCAGTGCCGCTGGTATAGGTACTGACCACACACCCTCAAAACAAGACGCAAGTCTACGGGGAAGAAGAAAAGTATCTCCTACATTTATGTGAATTAAATATTCATCCTTCAACTCATTGCCATTAAAAATTGTTAGCCTCGTCCAGCAAGTCCTTTTAGCCCTTTTTACTCTTAACCTCTAACGATGTTGTAGCTCCGATTTTTCACTTTGCATTCCTTTGATGTTCGCTAATATCTGCCTACAAATATTCATAATTTTTCACGTTAAAGTGACAAGTGGATATTTTGCATGCACATGCGGACAAAATATGAAACAACGGTAAATGTGTAGCGTTGGTCAGTAATCGATTTTCCACTTTTCGGTGTCTAATCGTAGTTAATTAGATCGAAATAAACAAGTTTTCTTCTATGCACTTTCCGTCGTAAATGAATATTTTACAAGATATAGCGGTAAATTACTGACCGCAACTCCGGTGTTTGAAGCGGGAACTAATTCAAACAGCACATCGGACGGCAACACTGCAATGCCGTCTCGCTTCTAGTTCGATCGTCATCAAAGACGAAACCAAACCTACCGCTATACCTCGTTAAATACTCATTTGACGAAAAAAGTGTATAGAAAAAAAGTTGTTCATTTCGATGTTATAAACATGTTTCAAGCAACAAAAATTTGAAAATCGATGAGTAGCTGTTTATTTAAGCGCATTCGGGTAAATCTGAAGGATATGTCAGTTGTCGATTTTCCACTTTTTGGTGCCTGAACCTAATTAATTGAATCAAAATAAACAAGTTTTCTTCTATGCACTTTCCGTCTCAAATGAGTATTTTACGATTTATAGCGGTAAGTTTAGTTTCGTCTGTGTTGACGAATGCGCTCGAATAAACAGCTACTCATCGATTTTCGAATTTTTGTTGCTTGAATCATGGTAATAACATTGAAATGAACAACTTTTCATCTATACACTTTTTTAGTCAAATGAGCATTTAACGAGGTATAACGGTAGGTTTTGTTTCATCTTTGATGACGATCGCGCTGGAAGCGAGTGCGCATTGCAGTGTTGCTGTCCGACGTGCTCTTTGAATAACTTGCCGCTTCAAACACTGGAGTTGCGGTAAGTCATTTACCGCTGTAACTAATAAAATACTCATTTGAGACGGAAAGTGCATAGAAGAAAATTTGTTTATTTCGATCTAATTAACTAAGCTAAGGCATCGAAATTTACAAAATCTATAACTGACATATCCTTCAGATTTACCCGCATTCGTCATCAAAGACGAAACTAAACTTACCACCATAACTCGTTAAATACTCATTTACGACGGAAAGTGCATGAAAGAAAACTTGTTTATTTCGATCTAATTAACTACGTTTGGGCACTGAAAACTCAAAAATCGATTACTGACCAACGCTACACATTTACCTGAGACAACTTTGAAACAAAATATAATAAGATGCTATGATTCACTTCTGAGGTAGGTATAAATATAACACGTATGCACATCCAATTCCCCGAATCCTTTCAGAAATGATCAGACTGTTTCTCTGAGAGCAATTCTAGGCACCCAACTAAAACTAGAGGAATAAAACGAGATAAGTTAGTTATAATCTCATCTCAACAAATGTGTTCCCAGGAAGCGAAGGTATCATTCAGTAAGTAATCAAGCGAACGAGGAATCTATACACATGGTGTGCACCCGAATTCTGCAATAGAAGTAGAAAGATTGAAAGAAGTTAATGCAATAAGATAAATTTGAAATACGAAGTACTAGGTTCTAAATTAAATGACGGAAGTACATCGTAAATTAATTGTTCGTATCGCCTATTCCTTGTCAATAAAAATATAGCTTACCATGTCTTCAGCTCCGGACTTCACAGCTTCTCTCTAGTAGCGTCAATCTCCATAGCTTCCTGAAGGGATTAGTGGAAAAAATAAACAATGGTCTTTCCTCTGAGATGTGAGCCATCACAAGGACAGAGTGCTTTTCCTGCCGGAGTGAAAGGGGGACATTCTGGGTTACTTGGATTGTTTGCATCTCAATTGCGAAACCTCGGGAACGCTCAGCCACATTCTAAACGAGATAGTAAAGCTTCCACAAACACTTCCGAATTTTCACACGCTTTACCGGAGGGCAAAAACACAGGCAAGTCTGAGAGAAAACGAATAAGAATTTTCGGTAAATCTGAAGGAGATGACAGTTGTCGATTTTGTAAATTTCGATGCCTTAGCATAGTTAATTAGATCGAAATAAACAAGTTTTCTTCTATGCACTTTTTGTCTCAAATGAGTATTTTATTAGTTATAGCGGTAAATGACTTACCGCAACTCCAGTCTTTGAAGCGGAAAGAAATTCTTTGATCGAGTTGTATGGCAATACTGCAATGGCGTCTCGCTTCCAGCGCTCTGTCTTGAAAGACGAAACCAAACCTACCGCTATACCTTGTTAAATACTCATTTGACGAAAAAAGTGTATGGAATAAAAGTTGTTTATTTCGATGTTATTACCATGTTTCAAGCAACAAAAATTCGAAAATCGATGAGTAGCTGTTTATTCGAGCGCATTCGTCATCAATGACGAAACTAAACTTATTGCTATAAATCGTAAAATACTCATTTGAGACGAAAAAAGAATAGAAGAAAACTTGTTTATTTTGGGTCAATGTGAAGTTTAATGCAATCACGGAAAATAATAATGCCGATCCCAGGAATCACTAAAGGAACACATTTCAGAACGTTTTACACGAATGACATTCTGCTCGCTGATGCGTTATTTTCGAATAATTGAACTTTGAAGTTGGCCTTGGCGCCAAAGGAAGCGAGCGCGTGAAACGGAATTTAATTAATAACGGAAGCTATTACAAACGTAAAGAGGTTGGGTCGTGAGGGGGAGGCACAGTTCTTCTAGTGAAAATTATAAATAAAGCATCTAATCCACCCATTAGGGTGAATACCGCAATCTTGTTGACATCGGGTCCAAAATGGCGGCGCCCATGGTGGTCGCCATGTTAGACCCGATGTAAACAAGATTGCGGTCGTCACCCTAATGGGTGGGTTAGAAGCTTTATTTATAATATTCACTAGAAGAACTGTGCCTCCCCCTCACGACCCAACCTCTTTACGTTTGTAAAAGGGGGGTTAGCTTCCGTTTTTAATTAAATTACGCTCGCTTCCTTTGGCGCGGGAAGGCCAACTTCAAAGTTCAATAATTCGAAAATAAAGCATCAGCGAGCAGAATGTCGTTCATGAAAAACGTTCTTAAATGGGTTCCTTTAGTGATTGTTTGGAATATAATTATCAATTTCCGTGATTGCATTAAACTTCACATTGACCCGAATTTCATAGGTATAGATGGGTAATATAGTCGATTATAAGACGTTTTACATGAATGACATTCGGTCCGGCGATGCGTTATTTTCGAATTATTCAACTTTGAAGCTGGCTTGTGCGCGCCATGGAAGCACGCGAGGCTAGCGTAATTTAAATAATAACGGAAGCTAACCCCGGCTTAAGTCTCGCTGAGCGGCTTCGCCCCTCAGCGAGAATGAAAATATCGATTATAACTGGAATTTGATGCTGATTCCGAATATGCAATTTGTTTTGACCGCTCTCGATTTTTTCGATTTTTTTTTTTTTTTGGAAAGGCGGCTAGCAACAACTGAGGTGGTGCCCAAAGAATGCCATGTCCGTACAGGTTGGGTGGAACCCGGCCCTATCCGGTACTCAGGTCTTCAAGGCACGGTCTGACCATGTTGGGTCGAGAATGGCAGAGTTCGGTTCATGAGGTGGTGCAAGCCAAAGTATGCCAAGTCCGACCATGTTGGGTCGAGAATGGCAGAGTTCGGATCATGAGGTGGTGCAGGCCAAAAAAAAACATTAAAAATGTATAAAAATTTAAAATTAAAAAAAATCACAAAAAATCTAAAAAATCGAGAGCGGTCAAAACAAATTGCAGATTCGGAATCAGCATCAAATTCCAGTTATAATCGATATTTTCATTCTCAATATTGACCGATATTAGATCCAGAGCTCATTTTAGAGCTATAAGACAATGTGCACAAAATGTTGCACACACAGCATCTTCGAAACAAACTGATCACAATTTCTCGCGTAGTATGAATACTACACATAAACAAATCAAATTTTACGAGTCCTTTGAAAGTTGACTTTACTGGTACGGCAATAATTGCTTTTTTTCCAGTTTCTCACAAGAGACCACGCTTCTTGAAGACATTGGGCGACTTGAACATTTCCTGCACTTTACACACAGAATTTTATTTCTTCACACCGAAAAAACATCGAACGGGTTAGGGTAATTCATCAAATATCGAACAGAAATCACGTGTGTCTAGAAACAACCTTCATAAATCGGTAACTTTTGCTCTGAATAACTCTTGCGGGCCTCAAGGTTATTCTTGAACAGTTGCTTTCTTGTTCTGTGATGTCGCTTGAAAGACAACGTAGATTATTGAAATGTATTTATTGTTCTAAAAATCGAATTCTTTAGTAACATAATTTCATCAATATCGAACAGGAATCGAACAAGAATTTTGATTCGAACAGGATGGTTTGTCAATTAGTTCTCTTCGTATGGAACTTTTGTTAGACTATTAGCACGCCACGTATGGTTTGTCTATTAGTACGCCTCGTATATTTTGTCCATTAATATGCCTCGTATGGTCTATCTATTTGTACACCTCATGTGGCCACTTGGAAAATAAACGTTTTTCTTTCATTCTTTTTTTCTTTGGTGCACTGGATTTTCTTGGAAGTGCTCGCGGTGGCACATCGGTTAAGGGATCGGACTTGTATGTTGGAGTCGCGGGTTCGTATCCCGGCGCTGGCGCTGCGATTTTCCCCGTTGGGTATAAGGGAAAGCTCAAGCACAATACCCCAATCGACCCAGGTGTCGGAAATGGGTACCGGCTTTACGGGGGAACCGTCATGGTGTCCTATATATAGTGTTAGTTATAAGACATTTTAAAAACCAATGCTTAAGATCATTTGTATCAGGCTTGATTGGAAATAAAGCATCCCAAAGATGCCGATGTTTGTTTTGTTTGTTTGTTTGAAATAACTGTCTCATTACTTATTTTCAAGATGCATTTAAATGGAGAGTTATCAAAATTTGAATATGATTTCGATGTTTCATTTGCAGTGTTCGTTGAACCATCATTGTGATCATCAACCTGTGTGACCTTTTTTGGAGTAGAGTGTAAAGCACTCGTCAATGAATTATTATTGATGCTTGCATCAATTTTCTTGGCAAGGGATTGATCATCAGTAAATGTAGCCAGACGAATCATTGATGATCTTGAGGGCTTTGGAACACCAGCAGATGATTGATAGCCCCTCACCAGAATTCCCATCTTCAACTATTCAATGTTATTTTCAAGCGTTAATACAATATTTTAATGAAATAAAACAGGCGTTCAATAGATCGATTCAGTTATTTAAAAGAATTAAGAATCGAAAAGCTTTGTTCGAGGCATAAATTCATGATTTTTAAGGAATTTTGATTCGAACTCCTTTGTTCAGTATTTAATACTGACATGAAAAAGGAACTGAATGTCGAACATGGAATAATTATCAAGTTTTTGGCGGAAAAGAAAAAAATACAGTAACAGAACATCATATGACAACACTACTCTCTAGTTATGACGGGAGGTTGACGGTGACCCAACAACAATTAAACCGTCGCAATTTTCCCGAGGTGCGTAAGATTTTTCGAGTGAAAAAATTCGACCAATTTGTAAGGGTTGTACAGAAAATGCGTTCGCAACAGCTGGTAGCAGTTTGCAGCTCACAGAAATGAGTTCTTATCACTAAAATAGGAGTTTTAGATGTAAGATCACTGGCACTGAGCAAGTTTGGATGCTTACTAAATTTATTACGCGCATATTTCCAAAGTTGTTCGATAATCAGTTCAGTTCGATATTTGATGAATTACCCTAGTTGACACACTCGCTAACACCCAAGGGCTGATCACTGACCGAACGTGTTGCGGACTTCCAGAGGATTATTCTGCGTAGTCGTGGCTTCAGTCCCGTGGATGAAAGGATATTTAAATGTTGATTAAAGTTTTTGGAACTGAAGTTTCATTCTTTTAACCGAAGATACCGTAATTAGATTTTGAACGTAAGCTCGGATAGTAAAATCATATTCATTAAAAAAATCCTCGCTTCAGTGCCAGAACCAAATTCATCCGCTTTCAAACTTACTAGCGATACATTTCACCGTGGCTACCGATGAGTCTGAGGAGAAGACTAAAAAGTGGCATAAATAGAGGTACTTAGGGCAATTTTGACTATCACCGCAGGCTCGTTCTGAGCCGTTTACAGGGACGCATCTAAGACATGGTGCCCTGACCACAGCACCCCGGGTGCCGCAGTTTTGTGAGATACGGTGGCGCAGCCAAGACATGATATTGTGTATCGTGTTTTGGCTGCGTCACCGTAAACTTGTTGCTAACAACCCCGTGGGAATTGGCAGCAATTACATCGTGGTGATTGGTATCTCAGTGGTTATTGGTCTAGTGTGATGCATGATTTTGAATGTGATGCAGAAGTGATAGTGGTGATCGCAGACGAAATTGTTCAGTATGTTCAGTAACAGATTTTGTAAGTGAAATTGTTCAGTAATTCATTTCAAAAGTGATGCGGAAAAGTCATAGCCTGACGAATTTTGGCACAAGCCATTACAAGCTGAAATGTTTTCTCGTAATAAGACTATGATTGATGTTAACCATGCATTAAGTTTTTTCAATTAAAAAGATGCACTGAATTAGTTTTAAAGTGCAAATATTGTTTGAAATTTATCCGTTTACAGTTGGCTACTTAGGCCAACTGATGTGCATGTGTCTGATTGGATCGAGTTTTTGCAAGTCTTGATACCAAAGGAACGCCACACTTACATCGATTGTTAGTTATTTGACACGAACGACAAGTTTCATAGATTTCTGCGTTCGTTCATTTGCTTCAATAGAGTTTTTTAAATATCTGCTTACCGGTAACTTGATTTGGTCAAAATTGACCTGTAACGGAGATCTCATAAAACCAGACGGTAGCTCGCAAAACAGTCACCGAAACAGTAGCACCACAAATGCAACTAAATACTTAAATGATTTGCAAGCAATAGCAACTTTGTACAGTTCAACCTATACATCACACAGGTGTTTCATGCGTTTATCAGACAATGCTTAAAATCAGAGAAAAATTTTCCCTTCTCTTTCGAATGCTTTTTTTTTGTAATTCAGAATCGTCACTAACGACGTGCGATGGAGAAGGATTTTTTGCGAACGTCAAAAGAAAAATGGTCGGCGACACCAAATCACCATCTCTGCACACTACGGCTCCTGCAATCAACGAAGTTCTTCATGTGAGCCGCTGACAAAAACTGGCAATTTGCTCAGAATTTTCGTAGGGAAAGAATCGGCGAGCTGGTGAAAATAGCAGGCCTGTTGTAACGAGCAGCTGGAGGTGGTGTTGGCCCGGGTGGTGTTATGGTTAGATGGTGTTGGAGCAAGGTGGTGTTAACGCTGGGTGGTGTTGGAGCTAGATGGTGTTAAGGCTAGGTGTATTAAAGCTGTGGGGTGTTAAAGCTAGATAATGTTGGAACTAGGTGGTGTTAAAACTGGGTTGTTTTGTAGCTAGGTGATGTTAAGGCTAGGTGGTGTTGAAACAAGGTAGTGTTAAGGCCTGATAGTATTGAAGCTTGATGATACAGCAAATGGTTTAAAACTTAGGTGGTGCGGAGGTCAAATAGTATTGATATCATGTGGAGTTAACACCAGAGGGTATAAACACCAGGTGATAATGAAGTAAATAGCATAACCATCCTGTAGAGTTAATACTAGGTAGTGTTAACTGTAGGAGTGTAAGATCTGGCGATTTGATGAAGATGAAATGTTACGTTTACACAGGCCCGTGTATCATCCTCCTATTCATACCTGCTGTGCTGACCTGCGTCAGCCAGTTTGCACAGTTCCGCCTGACAAGTCTTGGTTTGTGAGAGTTTCGAGCTTGTTTTCTCTGCTATACCGCAAAATCTAAAGTTGAGCTGCTAGATTTTTATTTGAGATCGTTTATTCGTAAGTTTAAATAAGGTTCGAACATTTTAAGCTCTGGCTTATATCAAATACTATATTTGCGATCATTTGAACGGTAATATGTCACTCAAATGGACTTTTTTTCTGTAATTGTGTGTTTCGTTTTTTTTAATTTATTCAATTGAACTTAGTTTATTTGTTTTATTGGAGTGTTTACTTCAACCTATTTATTTAATTGAACTTATTTCCTTAATTTTTTTTTCGCTGAATTGAAGTTCTTGATTTCATTGAACGTCTTTCGTTAATCGAACTTATTCACATAAATTGAACTTATTTATTCTATTGATTTTATCTATTTTATACGAGTAGTTAATTTATCTGAACTCGTTCATTTTAAAACAACTTGTCTGGATAATAGAAATTTATTTAGCATGGTTAATAATTGGGAAGTTACGCTCTACAAATTGTGAGAGCATTGGTTCTTACGTCGTTCTGGCCCCGCAGGTTCAACTACCTTAGTATTTGTTGGATCATTGAAGAGACAGGTGCATTGTAAGTTATCTCTCGAGAGAACTGGAGGTAAAAGCGCTCCGACGTGAGACTATAATTCTTCATAAACAGTTGATGAAGCAGCTTATATAACCGTTGTAAAATGGCATGTGATCGTATAAGGTACGGTCGTCGTAGGATTACATTTGATCGTCGTAAAACCATAGAAGTTCGACCATTTTCAATCAAATGTCTCATTTTGTCATTCTGCTTACATTCATGTAAAGAAAAATTTAGAAGGAAAGTTTCTAATAATGGCTAATCTCTGAATTATTCTGTAATTATTATGGGCCTGCATTTTTAACAAGTGAATTTCATTTTTATTGCGTCATGGGAGCAGTTCCAACGTCTCGTTTGCTTTGAGCTTTCATGGAGGAAACGATTACACGTATCTTGTACCGACAATTTGACACAAACCGCAAACCGCGTCGAACCAAAAACTTGCTTGGACCCCGATCTGCTTCACTATTAAAGTACCTCAAATCAATGGAAGTTATCATTACCCTGCTTTTGTGACCATCAGATAAACTGGAGCTAACAAATGCCACCAGCTCCATATTCTAGAATATACATTTCTCCCCCTTCTACTCTTCATTTCAATCAAGGTCTCAAACTACAAAAAGCCACCATCTCCATGTTCCACAGTACCTCCCTCCCTTCTTCATTTCCATCAAGAGACTCAAACTAACCAGTGCCACCAGCTTCACATTTCTCTGTACCTCCCTCCCTCCCCTCTTCATTTTCATCAAGAGACTCAAATTAAAAGATGCCACGAGCTCCATATTCCACAGTACCTCCTCGCTCATTTCCATCAAGAGACTCAAGCTAAAAAATGCCACCAGTTCCACATTCCGCAGAACCTCCTTTTTCATTTCTAACAAGAGACTCAAACTAAAAAACGCCACCAGCTCCATATTCCACAGAACCTACTCTTTCATTTCCACCGAGAGAACACAACCACCCCTAACGCCGTCAACTCCACGCAACCTGTTTATGAAAGGCGGAATGTCGTCATCAACAACGAGCTTTCAAGCACCTCGCAGTCTGGTTCTTCATCTGGAGGCTGCGGTGCTGGATTCCAGAAAACTACCCCTTGAACAACATGGATTTTTTTCTTATCGTGTGCCTTTTAATGGATTTTCAATTTTTTCAGATTTTGTGTAGGGTATTTATCTTGCAGGATTTTTAAAGTTCTTTAAAAATTTTTTTAAGTTTGGTATCAATATTTTTCTTGTAGAATTTACAGTTTTTTCTATTTAGTTAAAGGTGAGGTTGTATATTTGTCTTGTAGTACTCGTACAGATTTCTCAATTTTATTTAAGTTGGGTAGGTAATTTTCGCCAGGACAAAGATCGTTCTTCTGAAAAAATTTTCATTATTGTATAATTAATATCAGTATTTCTTCGCTGTTCAAGACAATTACCTGAATCACTAATATTCCCGCTCTCGTAATGTGTACGTAATGCAGTTGTGTGCAATAAAGGTTTCAGTAATTTAAGAGACATTTTCAGAAGTACTAAAATTTTCATAACTCGTCGTTTTTCCAGTGCATCGAACGATGATGCATGATATTAGGAACCATAAAAAATAGCATACTGAACCTCTAAGGACAGGATTTCATTAAGTATTAAAACGTTTGTGCAGATTGCTTACGACTTCCTCAAACGCCATTCTAAGCCAAAAAAAAATCTTCAATGATACTACCAAAAAACTCATTGATTGATGTTCCTAAAAACAGCTAACATTTCCCCTCACTTACTGAATGAGAGACGAGTTGTTTGACTCCTAAAGAGCTGCTTTTAAGACCATGTCTGGTTGCCCTCGCGGCAGTGCTTCCACTTTAGGGTAAAATACCCTATTTTAGGGTAATCAGGTGTTGCCTAGGGTAGAGTTTAGGGTAAAGCAAAATTCCAAGGTTTTTAGGGTAATTCGATTTCTGTTGGGGTAGCACAGCAAAATTTTTGAGTAATTGCCTGTCTTCATTACCAATATCAAGTTTACTTTCAAGTACCCCACATACCTTGTGTAAGGTACATTGCGGAAGTCCGCTACTGGAGTATTTATAAAAATGCCATATAAGAGCCATATTTGGAACAAACTCAAAACTTGTCAGAACTCGCTATTAATTTAATTTTCATTGCACACTACGATAAGGCGCAAATTGCTGTGCACATCGCTGCATATCTCTCAGATCTCTGTTCAGTATAATGCTGCCAGATTTGCTGCATAAATAATACCTTGGGTAATTAAAAGTAATGACAATAATTAAAGTGATACGCAACTTGATATAATGTTTGGAATTTCATATTTTCTAGCCTTGCATAACTAACTCGTAAATGTATCAAGATTTACACCAATACATCGGTCATCGTCGTTAACTGGAGTTGAACAGCTACATAACGTGTACAGAACGACGGTCCCCGAGCCGAGGGTATGTAGTTTTGTTTCAGTCGAGGGCAATGAACTGTGTCAGATGCTGTCGCGTGCAGTATTGCACTGTGACAAAATTTTTGGTTACCTGAGTCTCAGTAAAATTGCTAGTATTGAATAGATTCTGTTCCCGATGAAGCTGCTACACCTCCTATGAAGAAACGCAAAATTTTATCGTCTGTTAAGCCCTACACACAAAATGAGAGGAAGTATGGAAAAGCGAATAACTGTTTCGAGGCTGGTAAGAAAAGTCTCAGTTTTCTAACTTCTATTCTACGCTCAATTACCATTACGTTTGGTAAATCTGAGATTATTTTTCATGCTAACAGTCAAAGCAATAAAAATCTCTCATTGTTGAGAAGGAAAACACAAACTAAAACTTTGTTCATTTTATCACATGATCCAATTGACAAGTCACGTATAAAAATTGAATCACTGATATGTGCATATCTTTCTGAGCATAATTTGCCAATTTCGTTAAGTGACTCATTGCTAAAATAACTGAAAAAATGTTTCTTAAAGAAAGTAAGCTTAGTGAAATAAAGAGCTTCAAACATTGTTTCGGTAAACATGTACATATTAAGTGATCTTGTCGTTGGCTTTGATGAAGTTTATATTCTGTAATAATTAATGAAACAGCTGACCGCAGTAACGCTAAACAGCTCGGAGTCATGGTGCAATACTGGAGTGAGAGTGCAATTAAAATATCTTCTGTTGATCTTGTTAAAAAACTGGATAGCACAGCCAATGAATTGTTTGGTACACATTAAAAATATTTCAGTGATAAAAATATTAAATTGAGCGAAACTGTAGGGTTCTGATCTGACACGACTAACGATATGATGGGACCCCAACATTCTGCGGCTTCTTTGTTGAAAAAAATAATTTTCGAATTCCTAGAGAAATGTTGGCTTGGTGGAAGTACAGTTTTGGGAGTCAATAAAAAAGCTTGTAAGATAGAAATCGGAGTTCTTCTTCCATTATTCTTGGCAGTAGGGCTTACTATAGCGTCGATTTTTGGAGGAGCTACAGGTATTCGACTGTAGGCATTCGGCTTTTTTTGACGTGTAGGCTTCTGTCTAAAAATAATCCGGCCATGGGCCGAGATTCCTAATTGTTACGAGGCTCTTATTTGTAATTCAATGGGTTAAATATGAACCTTGAGTAACTTTTGCTAAGCCTAACTTAGCGTAAATTATCTCTCTACGCAGTTAAATTCGCACTAATTGAGTATACTGATTGCGAAAATTTTGGGAAAGTCATAATTTTTTCTTTAGTGCATTACATTTATTGCCAAATTCTTTGCATTTGCTCCGAGAATGAGGGTGTAAATGAACTTATTTCCTATTTAAATTCCTCTTATTTGTGTGCACAAAAATTGTGAACCTGTGTTTAATTGAGTTGTGTTCCATAAATAAATGTTTTTAGTATTACTTTGTAGTTCATTTCCTCTTACTATGCCTTTGCTTCTCTCTGCTAGTCATGAGTAGATTGCCTGGCCTCAGACTTTGCGCTCATTGAGCAGAGCTTGTAACTAGGGAATCAAACACAGAAGATAAACTAAAGTGAAAGCAATATAAAATGTTGCACGTATCGTAGCACATGTGACTCCGTAAAGTCAGAGAACTTCATTTTCTGATATCCGCATGAACCCTGCTGTAGTGTCATTTCTACACATACAAACATGGAAACAGTGAATATTTTCATGTAATACCAGCAATAAGGTTATTTGATATTTTAGGGTAATTTATGCATTTTTAGGGTAATCTTGAACAAAGTTTTAGGGTAGGAACTTTCACACTCGTGGAAGCCCTGCCTCGCGGGTGCCCAGTGTGTACTCTGTGGTCAGAGGGGGAGGTTGTATCTGCTGTTGCTGTTGACTTGCATGACTGGACGCCCAGCCAGCAACTTTCCTCTGCCGCTCATTCGATCAGCCTGCGACGCATAATGGCTGTCGTAACGCGGCACTCACAACCCGCCTTTACAGCAACCGCTGCGGCATGACAAATAAGGCATGGACGATGGCGTTATTGCACAAGCAATACCAGGTAAAAAAAATAATCTTCGATGCGAATTGCCTGCGTATTTTCCACGCAAATCATCAGAAATCTGTTAGCACCCGATACCATTTTCCAATTACCGACTGCAGAGAATCAAATAAGAAACTTTCCATTCCATGCGGTGAGAGGTTCGTGATTTTTTTCTAACTCCTCGGAAAAGGCATTCTATCACATAGTGAACATTCAATTAATATTGAATTAATGGCAATCAATAGCAAGTTTTGAATGTTTCGTTCTTGATTGTTTTTGCGTTCCGTTGACGGTGTTAACTGAATTATGACTTGACAATTGTCTCCATTTCTCACTAACTGTATACTTTTACAAACTTTCGACTCTTTTGACGACCACAATATTGTGTCTGATTCTTCAGGTGTATTTTCAAATAATGAAAGCATCCGAATATTATTACTGGTTTAGATTTCTTTATCTAAATAAAATATTAATGACAAAATTAGCACTAAAACCGTAACCTGACTTTTTGAACAGATTCGCGATACTGGTCTGTATGAATAGGCTGAGTATCAGTTTCAAATTTGTTAGTAAGAAAATAATTCTGAAATGACTAGAAAGGCTGGCCTAATATGAAAATATCGGACACATAATGAATCGCTTATCAGCCCTACGCAAAATTATTACCCTGTATTGAGAAACTTGCGTAACAGAGAAATGCTTCCTAAAGCTCTCGCGCAACTCCTGTAAGTTACCACTCATACACGTACAGAATAATACACTAAAACACTATTTCTATCAAGTCGTAGAGAATAAGGATGCATTGTTGTTCAGAAAGGTTAGACAGTTCTCCCATAACAACACAAAGCAGCTCGCTGGCTTGACTGATTTCACCAGCGCTAAATCTGATCCGTAGAAGATCGAAACGCAGCGTTGGGGAACGAAATTCATTTTGATGTTCACAGCTCTTACGGAAACTTTGCTAACTCGTCCAGCATCGTGAATGTGTGAACAACCATAATTTCTCAAAATTATGAATTTCGTCATGCCATTATGAGGCAGCAATAGCAGCGTTAAAATGTGATTGTGCAGTCGTAGTAAGAAAACCATCGAATATGTTCACAGTAAGAGAACCATTTAGTCACGTCACTGTAGGACAATAACCTTGCTATAGCAGTGTAAAAACAACGGCAGCGTTGCAGTACGGTAACAGCTGTATTAATTCAGTTAGATAAGAATAATTCCAACAGAGCAGAACAACAAAGTGCTCTCACAGTGAGATGACAATTCTCTAATCACAAATTGAATGAATGCATTTCCCAGCAAAAACAAAAAAATTGCCAAATGAATCCTGCAAAATTGCACTGCGTTTATAATTTTGAGAGTTAGTTCTCTTCACTAACCTGCGTTTTGTTGAACTACAAAGTTTCGCATCCTTGTCATACTTTGCGCACAACGAGAAACTCCTGGAACAAATACTAGCTCGTTCAGGCTTCTGGAACCAGTTTTTTGCTTCTATTTTGAATGCTGAAAATTTCGACGCTGCAGTGCACACCTCATGGCTCCAATTTGCCTGCTTTTCACCTGCAAAACCCGCACAAAACGGCGGTTCCAAGCGCACAATCGGCAGGCCTTTACGCGCGCAGGCGTCAATACTCAGAGAAACTTTGCGTTCACCCCCGGAGAAATTCACACTTCATGACCAGCAAAGTTTCCCTTTGCGGTGCGATCAGTTATTATTACATAGAAGACTGCATGAAGGGGATCGAGTAGCATTTAGCACACCACCGCAGCACGCCGGTATAGGCGTCATGAATGGAGGGGTCGATCACGCTGGGTCAGGATCCATCTATCTCAATTTGAGGAGTATGTGGTTTGAGCACACGTGTCACTTTTGCTAGGACATTTTCAAATCATGCAGGTATGTGGTTCATCAATACAAACGAATTCTAATGCAGATATGTTCAGAAAGTATATCAAAGGCATTATGGGGACGAATATCGTGAAATGGAGGCATTATGTAGTTGGTTGGTTTTAAGTTATACATTAAGAGGAACTCAAAAGAGTCATTTACGCATACATGCACGAATCACGTGAAGTGCCTGTGTCTCCACAACAGTATATTCATGTAGATATGGCTATTTACATGGACATCTATGACATATTAGAAGTTGAGATGGTTTTTAACCACATTTAAAAGCAGATGCATGCATAAAGAATCAAAATAGATACTAGGTCATTCATGAGATGAGTTCTATTAATACCTGAGATAAGTTCTACCTTTTCCACTGAAATTCAACTTGACCAATAACAAATAATTTTTCGCGGCCAATTTGGGCAAGCCTACAGAGGGCATTGAACGTTACATAAATTAACAAAGTGCAGTGAAGCTATTTAACCTTTAATTTTACTAGATTCGAAAGGTCTTCGAACTATTCTTGTGCAAGTTACGCTTTCCCACAAATATGCCGACCAAGGAGTTTTCTCACCTGAGGTATCACTTAAAATCTATTCAAAGTTGAGTCAAAAACGCTCGACGTGCGTCAGCATGCGAGCTATAAGCAAATAAAATGGCCCTGATCATTTTCTTGCTCCTTAATACTGTATGGCAGAGCAAGAACAAAATCGACGTATCCTCGAAGCTCAAGAAGGAAGATTCTCTGAGAAGATAACGGAATAGAATATCTGGCTTGCCAATGATGAAATAACATACTGATGAGACTACACCAGCTGACTGCAGGTGGTGGGACAGCCCACCAACAGCTGCGATGCTGCTCAGCCCAGTTACGCAAAGCGAAGCTACTGCCTCAAAGTTACGACTTTCAACCGCTGTCTGACGGAAGCACCTCCACCACACCGCAGATGACTTAATGAAAATAAAAGTGGCAGCTGCACGCAACTGAGCTGAGTGTGAGCGTGCCATTTCCGTACAGTAGTACACATTTTATTGCAGCCGTGTCTGCATACTCCGACACGGCGTTGGTAGGTGCGTTGGCGCAGCCGAGAAAGCAGGTTGCAAGATTAGCTAGATGTTTGGAACAAGTGTTCATTTTTGCAGCACCTACAGCACTAACAACAAGGCCATCAGCACTAAGTGTAACGGCAGCACCTACAGCACTAACAGCAGCGTCATCAGCAATAAGAGTAGCACCAACAACGCCAGCATCATCAGCATCCGCATCAAGAGAATTATTTATGGCAAAAACAGCAGCAGCAGCATCACTAGCGATGCGCCAGTAGCAGCATTTCAAGTAGCAACAACACCACCACATGCAGCATCCGTAGCATTATCAGAGCACCAGCAGCACTGGTAACTCTGGTAACAACACTAGCAGCACCAGAAACAGCACCATAACAAGCATCAGCAGCACCAGTAACAGCACCATAACAAGCAAAACAGCACCATAACAAGCACCAGCAGCACCAGTAACAGCACCATAACAAGCACCAGTAGCACCAGTAACAGCACCATAACAAGCACCAGCAACAGCACCATAACAATAAAAACAGCACCAGTAACAGCACCATAACAAACACCAGTAACAGCACCATAACAAGCACCATCAACACCAACATTACCATAACAAGCACCAGCAGCACCACCGCAAGCAGCAGGAGCGCGTCCAGACTGCCCACTCCACTTTCACTGCGGCCTCACACAGCGCACCGGCTTTCATCGCCGCACCACATCGCCGCCCCGCGTTAAATCGCCGCCCTGGTCTCCTGCGGTCACAATCTGGGCTGGGAGCAGGGAAGGAAAAATGTCTGGATACTATAGAGGTGCTTCTGAGGCCTGGGGCGGGTGTAGGCGCTTGAGTATTGAGTTTAAATTGAAGACCGACAAATTTACAGCCACAATTTTATCCTTCACGTACAAATGTTGAACTTATCACCCTTCTCGAGGTGTTTTCTTTCAAGACACGCGCCTTTTCCCACGCCTGCTACTCAGATGCGTCTACACGTGGAGCAGGAACCTTTTACAGCTGCGTTGCATTGGTGGATGAGTTAGTCTCCTCAGCCTTTTGCAGCCGCATTTTCGATTTGGCCGAACACTAACACTGATGAAGAAAAAGGTTTATCTCAAACAGCGTAAATTTTTGTCGCAGTGTTGAATAAGGAGTCAATATCCAGCTGATAGCTCAGGCCTTTTTTAACGAAAATTTCATCTCACTGAAAGAATGCCTTCAATGTTAGCGTGTTTACTCCAAATGGAGTGAGAGAAAGCAAGCCTCGCTATGACTGGTCAAAAAAATTAGCAGTCGAGCTAATATTGATAGGCCTCTGCTGATTGGTTGCGTTGCAGTGTCCGGCTTTTCCTATTGGTCAAAAATGAATTCACTTTCTCTTGCTACACCCCGGCGGGTGCCCTGCGCATCTCAACCTGACAGCAATTTTTTATAGTTCACCGAGATTAATTGAAGGTCATAAAACTGAAATGGTCATTGTGCGCTTGGTTTTGTTGCTGCAACGTTTTTGCAGTGAATCTATGGAGGATGAATATTAACCTAAAATTCCTACGACTGAAAAACATCTAGCTTCTGAGCAGGTTTCGTACCTAGTAGTTAACTAGAGCACTCTCATAATTTTACGGAAGCACTTTTTAAGCGACATTGTTGAACACATATGATGGATAAATGCAATTTACATTCGTATTTAACCCCAATTTCCTAACCCCATACCCAGTCTAACGTTCTCGCCAGGGCACCTATGATTTTAGCTGCTCAGGTCTGAAATTATACTTGGCACCTAAAATTATAAATGACCCTCGCGAAAAAGTTTGACTATGTTTGTGAGGAATGATCCACGTATATAGTTTCAGATTGAAATGAAAATTTTCCAATCTTTGAGGGCGGTTTAAACTTGGGTTTGGAGTTTTGAAAAAAGCTCGTAGACATTTGTGAGGGAGTAAATGAGAAAGAACTGGGAGAGCTAAAATATTATTTATACATCATTTTTTTTAAAATAATCAGTTCAATTTACTAATATATTTCTGCGAAGTTCACCATTATAAGATATTCTTCCTTAGCCTCAAATTCCTGCCCTAAATTTATCTGAATTAGCTCTGTGAACTAATGAAGAAACTTCTTTCTTACGTTCCTTTATATTTTACTCTCCTCATTTCTTGCAATCTCATTCGCTCAGTTCGTGACCAGCCATGCACCGAATTCCAAAAATCTTCCTCCATCAGTCACTTCCCGTTTATCAATCGAAACTCACTTTCACCTCAACAACAATTTCTTTGAGCGATAATAACTCTGCCGTGCATTCATTTTTCCTCAGCCTAGTCACTCCATAATCCTACACCTTCCTCTCCACACCCCTCAGTCCTACACCTTCTTCTCCACACCCCCACAATCCTATACCCTCATAACCCTACACCCTTCTTTCAACACCCACATAATCCTAAGCTCTTTTTTCCACACTCCACAATCCTATATCCTCCTCTCCACACTTTACAATCATACATCCTCTTCAGCCCTACATCTTAATTGTCTCCATGCTCCACAATCCTACTCCCTCCTCAATACTACGCCCTTTCTCCGTGCTCAATAATTCTACCCCCTCCAGAATCGTACACCCTTCTCTCCACACCCCACAATCATTCACTCTCCAGAATCCTAAACCTCCTCTCCACACCCTCCACAATCCTAAACCTTCTCTCCACACCTTCCACAACCCTAAACCTTCTCTCCACACCCTCCACAATCCTAAGCCTTCTCTCCACACCCTCTACAATCCTAAACCTTCTCTCCACACCCTCCACAGTCCTAAACCTTCTCTCCACACCATCCACAATCCTAAACCTTCTCTCCACACCCTCCACAATCCTAAACCTTCTCTCCACACCCTCCACAATCCTAAACCTTCTCTCCACACCCTCCACAATCCTAAACCTTCTCTCCACACTCTTCACAATCCTATACCTCCTCTCCACACCCTCCAGAATCCTACACCTCCTCTCCACACCCGCACACATCCCATAGCACGTGCCAAGTTCCTGTCAGCTGTCAATTAGAGCCAGAGAAGGCAGTCCTTTCTGTCTGCAGAATGACGGTGCCGTGGAATATGCGCCACACTTTGCCCTGTAATTCCTGTGTTTATGTATCAAGAAAGACCCCGAAGAACACAGGCAAAACAGCGCTGCTTTGCGCGGAGAGACGACGATGATCTGCCGGGTCTTGCTTGGTTCGCTGAAGCAAAAATGCGGGGCGTTATGATTGATCGGATCACCGAAGTACTTCGAGGAATACGCGGAAAGGGAAGGAAAACAGAAGAACTTTGTGATGAACGCACTCGTTATGACTTGGGAACAATCGCTGCGCAGAAACGAGTGACAATATAGTCACTGTAGGGATTTACTTCAGTAGAGTTACTCGTATATCTATCGTAAATTATCCTTTAGATTCTTTTTCTTCCACGACATCAACTAGAAATCAATTTGAATTATGGTGAACTCTTGAATAATTTTGATGCGTAGCTCCTAATATCTTTTGTGTGACCAGTTCTCACTCAGCAGGTAAAAACAAGCGAGATGGCGTGCACGCAAGCAGGATGCTTATAAGTGAAACTCAAAACAAGCAGAAATCTAGAGAACCAATCAGCATCTCAGTCATACAAGTAAACATAGAAACAAGCATGCTGCACTCAAGGGAAAATGAAAGCCAGCAAAAATGCAGACAAGCCTGAAAGCGTGGAAGTAAGCAAGGGAGCGAGAAAAAATATAGACGAGCGAGCAGGTATGTAAACAGGCAAGTAAGAAAGCAAGCAAAGCCAGCCCCGGGGCGCAAAAGTGAAGGTGTGCCGCCTATGTTAGCGGCCACTTTAATAACTAGCTCTGCAATACTGTCCATAAATTCAGCAGCTCGGAAGTGGGCAGTGAAAGTGCGGACAGACACCGGCCGGACTCCGGGTGTCTGCCTCGTAATGTGAGACTCGCAATCATCACGCTTCTATTGTCTGGCGAATTGTCTAATGCTGGCGAATTTTGATGTGAGCATTTGCTACTGTAAGCAAGCGTTAATACGAGCGATAGTCCGAGTGAACAAAGGCTAATGAGAGCTACCGAAATGTGAACCTAGCAATTACAGTAGTACGGTTCGATTGTTTAATGTGAGCGAATGTTAATGTGAGAATTCGTTACTGTAAGCAAATTCGTTACTTAGAAAGTGAGTGAATGCTTATGTGGGTGATGGTCAACGCAAGCTTTGGTTAATGTGGGCGTCAAACTGCTAGCGCGCTGGCATTCATTAATGTGAGCGGTTGTTCGCGTGAGTGTTGGTTACTGGGACAGACTGTCAAATTGAGAACTTATACCTTACTATGCAGAGCAGACATGGGACTATTCAAAAATTGCTGAATCCGTGCAAATTTTTGATAAAAGGAGCGTCAGCAACTAATGCTTACCGGCAGTTCATCCAACTTAAGGAAACGCAGAGAATGTACGAGTTTCACTCACTGTTGAGTGAAAAACGCCACTGGGAAAAGAAAAAAAAGGTTATTTGCAAAAAATTCCTGTATGAAATTTACTGCAACAAATAGGATTACAAATATTTTTAATATAAAGGTACTAATTGATCGACAAACCAAAAGAAGTAGACAATAGCCGTGTGAGGAATGAAATATATTATAAGGAGAAACAATAAAATTACAAAGACCAAAGAGCGGTGGCACGCCTTGCGCCTCGTAAATACACTCTACCAGCAATAAGTGGCAGTGTACGAGTTCAAAGTCCTGAACTAAGAAACCAACACTTTACAAGGAACACCTAAATCAATGAACTTGACATAAAACACAGCGTAAGCACTAAATACATATGGTGTATAAACCTTATGAACTATCAGCTTGTGTAGTTGTGCTATTTTGTTCTTCACAGTCAATAAATTATTTTTTTACTCGAAAAATAACTTATCGTTCTTTGACTTCTTGAGTTTCTTTGTCATCAAGATAAAAGACCAAAATTTACTCAACTTCTAGCTTATGCAACGCGTTTACCTTCTTTGAACAGCAAATGAATATTGTTCTTATTACGCTTACGAAGGCGCTCAATTTTTTATAATTCGAAATGTTATTAAACCGCTAAAAAAATCCCCATTTAAGTCGTGTTAGGAAGTTTCTCGGGACTCATAACCATGTTAAGTTTAGTCGTCATTCGGTCAAGCGCGAGAAAACGCAAGAAAGGCTGCTTTGTGCAATACCGGACTTGTCCAATTAACAGTTGCAGCATGCAGTCAAGCGTCGCTGAGAAAGAGGGTCAAACAACTCCACATGTTCTCATTCTTCGCCATCTGTAGTTGCACCGCGCTCCTGAATGGCTTGATCTGCTTTTACGGAATGAAATTCTGTGTGGTCAAGAACCACGACTCGTCATAACTCAAGCCCCATTCGTACCATTATGAAAGCGGTTAATGGGTCGCGGAAGTTAGGTAATGTTATTAGCACTTCTCTTCACGAAAGATTTCGTAACAACCAGTTTTCAAGTCGTTGAAACCTATGAACAATGTCACAAATTACAATGCAGCAGTTTAGACTACAATGGCAACTCAGAAATGATCATTTTGGCGGTCAAATTTATTTTTCATGAGCGTTGGCGTGTGCACAGTTTTGAACATAGGGTGTACAATACTGTACATCGACTTTAATAGTTATAAAATGTAACTGTGAAGTTGAAAACTATAATATAGTGAAATTCCGATTCATTTCTTGGATTTGAATCCTTTTAAAATTCAGTTTGGCAAATATATTTGCACGTTAGTAGTATTTCAAATTTGGGTTACGTTTTTCTTTGATAAGCCCGTGCAGCATAATTTGATTTGTCTTTAGTCAATAACTGATGAATATTGCAACAAAAATGCGAGAGGAGTGAGAGATATATAAATTGTTATGATCTGACTGCAAAAACACCTCCAACGCATGCCTCAAAACACGGTTATGAAACTGAGAAAATGTCATAAGAATATCAAATAGTAAGGAACGACATTTTATTCAGAATAATTCTTTAGATCAAGAGTTTAGACTGATCGTTCCCATAAAATTAATACTATCTGCGTAACTCTTTATAGTTTCCCACAGATTTGAGCAGAGTGTACAGCTGGAATGTGGTCCTCCTCACACGATCCACTGTTGTGTTGCATTAATTTAGGAAGCTGATCTCATCCTGAGTTGTTGTCGTGTAGAACCCTCACCATGACCAATGAAGTAGGCATTTCTGTAAACTTCTGATTCCCACACAGCCCAATTTTCACACAATCAACACCAATCTATTCAACATTTATTTATGAGCACTTGATTTCCCCATACAAATTTCCTCAGTCTAAGCCACCCTGTAAACAGGATATTCATATTTCAAACGTCGTTTCATCTTCAAACAGTGCATCATTTTGTCATAAAGTTCGACGTACGCCCTTACTAACGAACTCCTCATGTTTCAGGTGGCGAGTGCTGCCGTGATGGCGGTGACGCTGGTGCCGGCAGCCGACGCCGGCATGAACGACTGGTTTGGAGGAATGTTCGGCGGAGGAGGCGGCAAAGGCGGCGGCAAAGGAGGTGACAAAGGCAAAGGAGGGGGCAGAAGACGACCTCACGGGGGCTACCGCCCTATCTACATCACAGCTCCCCCCATAGTGCAGCACGCACCGCGGCCCCCACCTCCACTCTACAAGAAGCCTGTGATACCGAGCTATGGTCACGGCGGTGGCTATGGAGGTCACGGCTTTGGCGGCGTCGGTCATGGTGTTGGCTATGGAATTGGAGGCCATGGTATTGGCGGTGCTTCGCTGGGTTCCTTCCAGACCTCGCATGCCCCTATCGAAATCCATTCTAAAGGCATCAGCTCTCACGGTTTTGACTCACATTCGTCTGTCGGCAGCTTTGGAGGTGTCATCGATGGTGGTGTGTCGTATGCAGGATTAGGCTCTTCTGGAGGATTTGGTTCTTCTGGAGGGTTTGGTTCTTCTGGAGGATTTGGATCATCTGGAGGATTTGTTTCCACTGGAGGTTTTGGCTCCTCAGGAGGATTTGGATCCTCTGGAGGATTTGGTTCCTCAGGAGGATTTGGCTCTTCTGGAGGCTTTGGAAGTGCTGTGGAAGTCTCCAAGATTCCCACTCACGTTGAAACGATCACTACTACAGGACCAGCTTCTGGTAATTTCCCAGGCTTCCACGCCTCCCACGGAAAAGATGGTAGCCTGATAACCACTTTCGGAGACACTTCTGGTCTCCATGCTCCTCCTGTTCATGAAGTGATTTCAAATGACATTCACCACGGCAGCAGTATTGGAGGGAGCAGTTACGGTGGAACCAGCAGTTACGGAGGAGGTATTCACAAAGGGTTCGGCCCTATCAAAGACGATGATCTGATTACCGTACACGGAGGAGGTTTGGGTGGATCATCGTACGGTGGAGGTTTGGGTGGATCATCGTACGGTGGAGGTGGAGTTCATATTGAAACTGAGCTCTCTGTTCCTCACGGATTCTCTCACCAGTCTCACAGCGTGCCTCACCACGACCTCTCCCACAGCGTTGTACATCACGGCAAAGAAATTCCTTTGCCTCACTCATTACCTGTTCCTGAAGTTCCTCCTCATTTGATTTCTCACACGGTTTCTACTGATTTCCCCGTTGATGGTAAACTTCCAATTCATGACGTTCATGATATTCCGGCAGAAATTGAACACGATATTCCTACAGAAGGAGTAACTCACGAAGTTACACATGGCATAGGTCACGAAGAAGGAATTACAGTGGGCAATGACGTTGCGTTTGGTGGAGGCGCAGGAGTAGGTCATGAGGCATCAGTTTCTGGTGACATCCATGGGATAGATTTTACCAATCATATCGACATCAACGCAGCTCTCAAGAATGGTGGACAGCTAGTTGAACATCGTCCTCCTGTGTATCACGCCGGAAGTGGTACAACAGCAAGTACTTTTGGAGATCATCCATTACTAGCTAAAGAATTGCACGGCAATGATCTTTCACTAAACCAAGACCTGTCCTCGTCTCTAACTCATTCCTCTACATCAGCTCATTTCCCAACGACCGAGCACGGGGCTTCTTTCCTTGAACAACCTCCTGCTCCTCTGTATTCACTTAATTCTGGAGCATCTGCTTCTGTTGGAAGAGGAAAATCTTTCATTCCTTCTAAACAAATTCCATTCCCCGATGAGGTGATTCACGAGGATGAATTTCCGGTGAGCGTAGACGTAGACGCTTCACACTCATCTCCGAACGCCGCGGTAAGCGCTAGGGTACCGAGCTCCTTCGTTGATGCGCATGGCTCAGTGCCCGTCCAAACTGGTTCTTTCTCTGAGACATCTCCTCAAGCCTTCGTTACCTATGATGCTCCTCTCAATTTTAATGATCCTATCATCGAAATCGTATTCGAAGACGCCGAACCGACGCACACACCAGCCCCAATTGAGATCGATCCTTCGCTCTATCAGCCTCAAGCTGATGATGTCGAAGTGTATTTCATCGAAGTTTCCGATGACAAGCCATATGAATCAATTGATGACTTGGATTTGTCAGGAGCTTTGAAGGGAGTACGGGAAGAATTCCCTGATGGACTCCCCACAGAGCTAAGTCAAACTCTTATCAACTCTGGCTACCTCGACAACGCTCAAATAGAAGTCCTTGACTTGAACACAGCTCTTGGAGATAACACTTTGGACTTCAGTGTCAGAAATGCTCTCCGAGAAGTTTACGCTTCTGAAAGTAAGAACTCACCAACCGTCGTCGATGCTCCAAAAGCCAACGCTAGCGATTCTAAAGTCGAATTCCGCCTAAAACGGTTAGCCAATCGCCAGGGTTCTGCGGCAGCCCAAGAAGAGCTCGCAAAAGAATTACAGCGATTCGGTGCTGCTCGCTACGGAGGTCAAGTGCAACTTAACGACAAGAAGTCAAAGAGCTTCTTGCCTGTCACGGTTGACGGAGACAAAATTCCTATTCCCGAACTTCCCGAAATCAAAGGCAAAAAAGTTAGCGGAGTTCTCGTGTACAAAGATTCGGAAACCATTCCAGCCACGGACCGTAAAAGCAAATCCAAAGCGAGGGCCAACGAAACCAAAGGAGTTAGGACAGCCAGACAAGTTGAGGCGCACACCGAAGACTGGTCCAATGGAGACTGGCAACCAGTCGCTCCCTATGTGAGGCCTCAGGCGAAATCCAAGTCTAGTTAGGTATTCGTAAATATTGAATAACCTTCCACCCCGCATGAATGAATATGAACTAGAACTATTTCGTCATTGACATAGAGTGAAACATATTCGATGCGATGGCATTGTAAATTAAACCCTTCTATTATTCGCTCAAATGGTTTCAATCGTATAATAGTCTGTGCTTGCGATTTTAATAAATAAGAGTTCCGCCTCGTTCTTGAAATAGTATTGCCCATACAAATCTTGCAAGTACGGCGCAAATCTAACACAAAATAAGGGACCAAAAAGGTTATATGTGTATCATAAAACCAGCGTTTTCCAACAACAACAACAAATGAGCTCCTCTAAAGAGGCCTTGATATCATGGCATTTGCATGTGTAAATTTATTTTTTTAAATTCCTTTTGACAACATCAAAAATAAAACTTTCATACTTAAGCACAAGTTCATCGTCATTCATGCGCTGTGAGAGGACCTATTGATGGAAGACGATCAAAGAATTTGACTGTTGCCACAACAAGAGCGCATCTGAAGGATTCGGTAAACTCAGTGAACCTATTATTTCTAGTCAAATATAAAACGCAATAGAACACCACTGTCATGTCATGGAATCGCGTCCTGAGCACGATAACGGATTTGCTCGAACGAGATTATTTGTTGAGCCAAAACGTTACTTTTTTATAAACACTCACTATCACATCAACCGCTTATTTTAACATTATCCGCCCAAGAGGGGGGTGTTCCTTTTGCGAGGCCTGGAAACCCACACGATTGGTTGGAGACTTGAAGAGATGGAGAGATGCTCCGTCATTATTGTCTCATGCAAGCAAGAATGCAGTTTGAATTCTTCGGAATGTATTCTCTCTGTAATACACTCTCGCTCCCAACGATGTAAAGTGATCCTATGCATAGTTTGCTTGGCAGAATTCGGTGCGAGGTAAAAGTTTTCTTGGCACTGGACGCACCGGCTTTCGAGTACCGCAAATGATGCCGGTCTATCAAATGCAACGAATTGAATTAACGCAAATTTATGTCTCAACTCAAATTAAAAGCGAGAACAGATAATGAGGAGAAATCGTAGGTTCAGTTCACATATTGTACGATATTGCTACTGTAATATAGTTTTCATTGCCCATATAAGGGCTCATTCATTTTTATTTATGTTCTTATTTTTAGCTCATCTATCTTTATATTGAGGCGTTTAGAAGTGCAATGAAATATTCCTTATCACAGCAGCCGTTGAAGTGAAGATTTGCGGAAGCTAAACGCGTGTTGCATGTGTCGAATAACTTCCAAATTAAAAAATCGATTCTCAAATGAGGTTTACCAGTGTTCGTTAAGGAGCAAACTGAGCATGCCAACAGTGGTAACAGTGGTAAAAATAAACTAATGTTTTGCTGTAAGTACTCGGGCTTTAATCTATATTTTCTCTTTTTCAAAATGAACAACTTCTTTGATAGCGACTAAAACTTTGCCACCTACCGCTCAAGTATCATTAGGATATGTTTAGGAACAGTGTAGGAATTATTGTATGTAAGCTGATTTTTATTGATGGAAGCAAAGCTTCGAACAGTGATTCCATGAAAGAGCATGTCTTCATTTGTCCGGAGGAAGAATGTTACCTTTATAAGCATAAATATAGATTCTTCATAGATGACAATAGAATCTAGAGGCCTATGTATCGTATCATTAATATCATTGGCCAAGCTCCCACTTTTCGATGTCAGGGAGATATTCAGGTCACCAGTGGCGTTTTTTTCAGAAGCTATCACAGGATCGCGATCATCTATTTACGGCCTAGGAACTTGAATATTCCATTATCCTTGCATTATTTATTACTTTTTTGACTTGTTATCTGTTTGCCTTGTTTTCCTTGTTGAGTTTTTGACTGTTTATTGTTTTATGATTTTTATTGTATTAGAGCTTCCACTTGCATGTTATCGTTACTCAGACAGGAAATAAAAAGAAAACTTTTCAGCATTCTAATGAAATTTAACAAATATTTCTCGTCCCCAATGCCTAAATTCCATTCTATCGTGCCATTAAATCAAATACGGGGACACCAAACCAATAGAATCGTTTAAATTCATGTAAAATATGAATCACGCACCCAAGTACAATAGATGGGGAACAAAATTTTAAACTAGCCCTCTTATTCTTAAAGTTACCTACACAGTCGAGAATAGAATTATGTATACATATTAATGGATTACCCAGTTTAAAATTCATGAAGGGATATAATTATGTACCTCGTTTTTCAAGGTTTGTATTATTTAATAATGGCCGAAAATTTCTACCTGAGTCAGATCCAGTACATTATGACTCAAAAATTCTACCCTCTACTATCTCCATGCATGGAACTCTCTAGTGACCCAGCTTCTGCTCTCTGATACAGCAAACTTTTTAACCGTTTGAATTATATTCTTTTTATCTGAAATAAATTAACTTCAAGAAGCTATTTTTGCGATACTTGAACTCCCGTCAGGATGTGGCTGATAGCTTTACTTGAGAAGCAAGACTCTAACTTCTCTCGTCATCATTCCGAAGGTCATAGTTATCTTTGCCGCGTGTACAGACTATACTAGATCCTTCAGTGGTATATATTTTGGACCGAAACTTTGTTTTTGTATCCTTTCCTTCCACAGCTTCAAAGGAGCCGGATGTTTTCGTTCTGCTGGCATCGTGGCATCGTAAGAAAAGAAAAACAGTATATTTCAAGTCAGGAAACAAGACTTAAAAGGTCACGATGATCATACCCTCGGCTAACTTGACGTTAAAAATAAAAACATGTGTTTCTAATTTGAGAACAAGAGTTAGGAGGTATTATGTTCATGTTCTCGGCTGGTAAGACATTAGAATGAAAGGAAAAACAATATATTTCCAATTAGGAAACAATATCAAGAGGTATTATACTCATATACTTGACCGGTATAACTTTGGAATGAATAATGAAGAGATGGTGTTAAAAAACATGCTTATATCCTAGGTTAGTGTGACACTAGGATGAAAGAAAACATTACAATCACGAGTGCGACAATGGATTGTGAGGCAAGACTTGAGAGCATTCTTTTGGATCCAATTCTGATCCAATTATGTTATACTCGATTAAGGATAAATTAATGAATATCGTTTGCACAATAATTTAATATGGCTTTCAAATCGGAAAATCTCATCTTTTTCGATGAGCTCATGTCACTCGAAATGAATATATAACATTGAACTGAAAAATTACCTGAACATGAATGTAAAATTTCGAAACAGCATCTTTTTCGTTGCATTCGAAAATTTTTGTTCATGTGCAATAATGAAAAGTAAACATTTAATTAAAGATGAGTTTGACAAGCAATAATTTAATAACAATTTGAGGGCCACAAAATTTGTAATTCCGGAGGAAATTAGATTCCAAGAGTAAATCAGTCAAACTTTTCAGTTAAATAAGTAATCGAAATTCGAGTCAGGTGAAAACTCATATAGATGGCCAGAAATTGCACATTTCTTGAGCAGCTCATGTGAAGCTTGTCACATGCGATTATTTTGAAAGTGATCTTTCAATTTATTATAGTTTCCGAAGACGTTAATAATTCAGTTCGGAATAACTTGCTTGAACCTTCGTTGGCTTCATTATTTGTGAGAAAGAAAATGACCAGCTGCGATGCCTGTGATCATGCGTATTCATTAGTAAAATGCTATGCGGTTGCACGCTTACATTACGTCGTCGTAGTGATAAAGCTGTTACCATGAATTTGTATAAGAAAACTTTGCAGCATCACGTGCAATCATGCCCAGCTTGGCCGAGTCAAGTTAAGAATACTTCACAACGACGTCAATTATCCAAAAATCAGCTCGTTGGCCCTCAGACTAAGCAAGCGTAGAGCGTTACATCAGTACCTCCTTCACCCCCAGTCCTGAACGCAGAAATTGTGACGTCACTCTATTGGTCGGAGATTTCGAGCCATTTGTGATAAAACAAAGACGCGAAACTAAAGTTAGCTTTAATCGATCGTTCAGTATTCATTAAAAGAAGGATACTAGACTTTGATTAATTCTAGGAGATATGGAGTGATACTTTTTCTGTCAAATGGGTTTGCAAAAATTTCTGTTTCTTATGACCGTGTCTGCATGATGTGGCTGAAAATAGAAGTGTAGTTTAAGCTTGTTAGGGCGTAGTGTTAGCCCACGCCATTGCATTAGAAAACTTAAACTACGAAGATATTCTACTGAATGGAATATTTGCAGTTACAACAGAATAAAGCCCTCATTAGAGGACCTCATTAAAAATAAAACTCGATCTCTCAGGCAATGTTGAAAATTCTTCATTCAACACGTTCACCACAATGGGTTAAAATAGAGTTCAATGTTCATCTTAGATTTTCGCTCTGGGAAAACAAGTTCAATATTCAGCTTAAATTTGAAGTTAACTGTAGTAATAAATTTTGAAAATGACAAGCACTAACTAATTCGTGCCTTCACTTAGCTTTCATTAAGTAATTATGAATATTGTGTTTGTGACTACTCTCGGTCAGCAGCATTGTGAAAATTCTCTCCGTACGTGTACACCGGCGTTCAATATGAGCGCGAAGTGCAGCGAGTCCGAAAATTTGCACAACAACGTGTTCATATGCATGTAAATTGCACAACAACGTGTTCATATGCATGTAAATTGCACAACAACGTGTTCATATGCATGTAAATTGCACAACAACGTGTTCATATGCATGTAAATTGCACAACAACGTGTTCATATGCATGTAAATTGCACAACAACGTGTTCATATGCATGTAAATCAGAGGCACGCAACAAATGAGCCCTATTAATACACAGTAGGTGCCTCCATATCTTCATTTTTCATATTTATTATTTGCTTAGAAAGGGGAGGGGGGTGCAGTGGCATTTTTTTAAACAGCTTAAGTGTAGGAGGTGGTAAAGTATAGAAGGTGGTGCAGTGGCAGGCAAACTGACCAGCATGCAGGATTGTCAATTTTTTTCTGGCTAAAAACCATCAAATTGTGACTCATTTTGAATATAATTTTATCATAAATAATTATAGCGATGAACGGTGTCGACTTTGACCGAAAAGACCGCTGAGAAACCTGAATGGTGATAGATACCGAGTCTTTATGCCCTGATATTAATAAGTTGAAGCAGCCCAAACTTTTGGATTTTGCCTGAAAACTTCCTGAGCTCACCACGTTCCTTCTTCCTCGAAGTCTGTTGTTCGCTCACCAAATGCATTGAAAAAATTTCGTACAAGTATTGTTTGTGGGGCATCTTCTTAGTTCATATTCATGTTTATTCTTCTCGTTTAAAAATAAATAACTGCCTTGACACAAAATACAACATCGAAAATTCTCACTCAGTTCTTCGATGCAAGAAAAGAAGAAGGCTTTGCGCGGAGAGTATGTACCGTAGAGAGCAATTTCTTGAAGGCAAGAAAATTTAATATATAAGAAGCGTCAAAAAAAATAACAACGCGGAACAATATTCTACAGCAAATGCAAAATCTTTGTCCGTGTTGGTTTGAAGATGCGCAAGCGTCAAAAAGATAAAAATACAGTGTAATATTTGACAGTAAATGTACAAATCTGTGCCCACTGATACGGAGATGCCCTACAACTTGTACCTATGTATATTTTTGCTTTTTAGGCATCGCCCGTTCGAACCGAGCTAACTACGCACAACAAATGTTGAAGACAAAACAAAAAATTAAAGACTAAAGTCGACTTATACGCACCTCACGTTGAAGAATGTGGACGAAATTTCTGCTGAGTCTCACCCAGAGTCTTTTTTAACATTCCCAGTTCCCATAATCAGTTTTTTCTTGTGCTTTTTCTATTGCGTGGGTCGTGGCTGCCTCAACAATAGCAGTCATCAGCAACATGACTTCATCTTCAATTTAAAAATTGTTGCTATCGATTTCTGTAAAGAAAACTACAATGTCCAAAGAGTAGAGGCGATTACATTTTTACATTTTTTGTCCTGCACTTCTTCACATTGTATCTATACCACGAGGTGTACTGACGTCGCAGTCGTGAAGCTATGAGCAAAGGCAAACAATTTCATGAAAAAATTCAGTCAGTCTCCCACTTGCCGCTGGACGCACTAGTTACACAAGCCATGAGTATTACCATTTCGCAACTCTGTTAAATGGCAACAGTGAAATTGTTTAGACCACAAAGGAGCCTGAGCCATGGCCGGAGCTCAACACAGACGAAGCGAGCGCCTCAACAAGGCAGTGAGCGCAAAGTTCTGAGCTGAGCAGCTCCAGTGTTTGAAACAGCAACGGTGACCTTTGCATGTTCGAATTTTGGGTTAATTTTTACAAGTTTTAGTTTGTATAAGCGGATAGAAATAAATGACAATCAATGAAAATATTAGAGAACTCACATTTTCCTGGGAATGAAGTTAAGCTGAGAAGTTGTTTCTGTTGATACGAGGAGTTTGAAAGTTCATGGGCAATAGGTGACCGACTGCATGAACAAATATTTCATTCTATTCATTCCAATAGTTCATATAGGATCTACCATCCCTAATAACACTGTCTCGTAGTATTTGCTTGAAAGAAGTTATAGGGTTTGATTTCCTACAGCCTAACTCACTTCAGTTATTCCATGCTAAAAGAGACACTAAAGTGGCATAATGTTCAAGCCCACTGTATCCACCATACCCCATACCAACCTCAAAGCGCATCCTATAAAGAACATAAAAATAGATGCATGGACTCAAATATTAGCTGAGTGACTCATACTAAGGGAGCTACCCAAGTTTTATACTGCCGAAGTTAACCATTTATCAGAAGTCAGCCAATGCTAAAACTTATGTCATCGACTCTGGTACCTCAAAGGATATTTTATTCCAATCAAGCAGTAGCATTTCAAATATTCATTTTAAAGATACTTTTCTGTGCCCGGTAGGTGTTTTTTTCGGATTAATCTGGTATTCATTTATAAACCAGAGTTGCGAAAGGAATTGGGACGAGCTTTTTCCCGTTCCCAACGGGAAGAAACTCTAGGCTCGCAATACTGAATTCGAACGCGCAACAAACCTCTTCAAAAATAAACACTCTTACCACTTGGTCAAAATGGCCACTGGACTCAAAAATAAAAACCAACACATTACTTAACGTCTTCGCATTGACTCTGTAGCTTTCATTTATTTTCTTAATTAAGTCAATTTCCAACCGCCTGCACAGAAGAGGCAGCCACACTTGAGCGCGAAGTGCAGCGAGTCCGAAAAGTTGCATCCAAGCCTCAGATTCCATGCATTTTATATCCAGCATTTTTATATTTTATTTAAAATTAAATAAAATGCTTCCAAGTCTGTTTTCAAACAGAAGAAATTCACACTCAACCCGGATTATAATCGTCATTCAAGTTTACCCTTAATAATTATTGTCAAAGAATGACTGTTAATAAAAAAATACCATTGTACAGTGCCTTGCCGAATAACCTACGCTTTCGCTGCCAGCAGACTAGGTATACTTTTAGATATGGTAAGTCTAAATGCATTTTAACAAAACGCCCAGACAAGGAATTATACCTAGTCATTGGAAGATTCCTATGTTCAGCAAGAGGTGTGGTGAGATTTGACGAGTGGTATAGTGAGGCTCTGTGGGTGGTGTAGTGAGGCTCTGTGGGTGGTGTAGTGAGGCTCTGTGGGTGGTGTAGTGAGGCTCTGTGGGTGGTGTAGTGAGGCTCTGTGGGTGGTGTAGTGAGGCTCTGTGGGTGGTGTAGTGAGGTTCTGTGAGTGGTGTGGTGAGGTTCTGTGAGTGGTGTAGTGAGGTTCTGTGAGTGGTGTGGTGAGGTTCTGTGAGTGGTGTGGTGAGGTTCTGTGGGTGGGGTGGTGTAGTGAGGTTCTGTGAGTGGTGTAGTGAGGCTCTGTGGGTGGTGTAGTGAGGCTATGTGGGTGGTGTAGTAAGGCTCTCTGGGTGGTGTAGTGAGGCTCTGTGGGTGGTGTAGTGAGGCTATGTGGGTGGTGTAGTAAGGCTCTGTGGGTGGTGTAGTGAGGCTCTGTGAGTGGTGAAGTGAGGCTCTATGAGTGATGTAATGAGGCTCTGTGAGTGGTGTAGTGAGGTTCTGTGAGTGGTGTGGTGAGGTTCTGTGAGTGGTGTGGTGAGGTTCTGTGGGTGGAGTGGTGTAGTGAGGTTCTGTGAGTGGTGTAGTGAGGCTCTGTGGGTGGTGTAGTGAGGCTATGTGGGTGGTGTAGTAAGGCTCTGTGGGTGGTGTAGTGAGGCTCTGTGAGTGGTGAAGTGAGGCTCTATGAGTGATGTAATGAGGCTCTGTGAGTGGTGTAGTGAGGTTCTGTGAGTGGTGTGGTGAGGTTCTGTGAGTGGTGTGGTGAGGTTCTGTGGGTGGGGTGGTGTAGTGAGGTTCTGTGAGTGGTGTAGTGAGGCTCTGTGGGTGGTGTAGTGAGGCTATGTGGGTGGTGTAGTAAGGCTCTCTGGGTGGTGTAGTGAGGCTCTGTGGGTGGTGTAGTGAGGCATGTGGGTGGTGTAGTGAGGTTCTGTGAGTGGTGTGGTGAGGTCCTGTGAGTGGTGTAGTGAGGCTATGTGGGTGGTGTAGTGAGGTTCTGTGAGTGGTGTAGTGAGGCTCTGTGGGTCGTGAAGTGAGGCTATGTGGGTGGTGTGGTGAGGTTCTGTGAGTGGTGTGGTGAGGTTCTGTGAGTGGTGTGGTGAGGTTCTGTGAGTGGTGTAGTGAGGCTATGTGAGTGGTGTAGTGAGGTTCTGTGAGTGGTGTAGTGAGGCTCTGTGGGTGGTGTAGTGAGGCTATGTGGGTGGTGTGGTGAGGTTCTGTGAGTGGTGTGGTGAGGTTCAGCGACCTAAACCCTAAAAACACTTTTCCTTGCGTTGAAGAGGTGAAGAATAATTAAAAAGACGTTGAAGCAATAGAGATTAAAAAATATATTAGTTTCAACAAGAAAAATTCATGCAACTATTTGTCGAAAGTGCGATAAATTTAAAACATGGTAAGGAATGTTATATTCACATTCATTTTAGTACAGTTTAAGATAAAAAACCACAGCGTAGGTATATTTCGCAGTTGTATTGTTGAGTTTTGCAGAATACTTCATGTATTTTTAGTTATTATTTCTCGGTTACAGAATAAACCTTTGTTTTACATAATGGCAAAAGTTCTCATTAACGCCGTGCTGCTGCAATTTTTAGCTTTGTGCAGTCTGCCCTTGAACGCTCAAGTGAGTACAATTTTTTATGAGAAAACTGACGAAAATAATTTTATGGATAACTATCAAAAAAGGTTTACCCATCATCAAGCCAGGGGATTGTTTATTAGTAGATCTCTTATGTGAAGCTAGGGCGTTTTCGGCTGCTACATAAAATTTGATTTTATTTAAAATTGTTTATATGTGAATAAATGAACCTACATTTACACATATTATGCAGCAAAATAATTTTTTTTCTCGAATGTAATTCCGCAAAGCATTCCTGAATCGTTGCTATTCATGAAATGAAATGAAAGTCCCTTCTTCTTACCCTCTTGCGTGCTCATATGCTATGAAAATAGCCATCTGTCATTATTTTCTTAACCTTTTCTGAATAACCAAAATGCAGCCGAGCTGGTGAATAAATTGAATTATGATTTCTGTTAGACTTAAGTTAAAGGAACGAGACTTACGGCTGAAGATTATAAAAATAAGTTAATTAAGCCTTTCGGTGTTTAGTTAAAAGAGTAAAATTAGTTCAAAGGATTCGAATTCGAATACTGTTGTCCAAAATGCCTGCAAAAGAAAGGGCTCGCTGTATGAATTATTGAAACTGACCAACCTCCTGGAATACTTCAATGATTTCAACAATATTCTCCTTAGCTCAAAAGATCATTTTCACAGTGTTGTAACACAAACTGAATAGACTATTAGGCTTTGCCTGGACCATTAGATGAACAACTTAAAGATCGTCAGAGCAGAGCTGGCTGGTTCTATAGTTCGAGCTGGGCCTATCGTAATAGGGCTGGGCTGAAACGTGCAGTCTCCGACAGAGCTTCTGACAAAAAATATAAACTAACCTTCTCCCCCACACTGACTAGACTACCATCGTTCATTGCAGATTTTGCCCCCCATGCTGCCCCCCGCCCCCCTCAACATGGAGGCAGAGGCCGGCATCCAGGTGGCGGACAACGGCACGGCTGAGCCGGAGCTGTCGCTAGCAGAGCCGGAGGACAGTGATCACGTGACGCTCAACGACTCCAGTCAGGACACGCACGTGATGGTCGTCGCGCACCCGGAGACGATCACGGATGAGAGTGAGGATGGGGACTGACACCCCCAGGGGAGACATACTTGGGTCCCCTCAGCAATTCAGCAATGGATGGGCACTCGGGACGTCTATCTTTTGTGTCTACTGTGTGTTTTTCAATTTTCATCTTTTCTTTGCTGTATCATCTTTGTCATTTGTCCAGTTCCTTCCAAACTTGTTTTTTCTATGCTCAGGGTATCCTGTGTAGGAGCACGCATAGATTCCCGTTTTCTACCGTCCACACTAAATGGTCCCTTCCCTTCGCGCTCTTGGGATCGCGTTTTTCGGGAAATTATGAAACAACTAATCTAACCTAATAATACCCGTTGTATATTTATTTGTATATTTGTTTGGTGTCCGCTTCTTAAAGATGTCTGAGTTTACGGTATCATGGATACCGAATTCCTCAGTATAATATTAAAAGATGGCCTTTACATGCATTGATATGTTTGAATTGTAGCAGGATGTGTTCGTTTGGGATAGGTTTGGTTAGATTAGGATAGGATAGGTTAGCATAGGTTCTAATATTAAAAGAATTTTTACACGGGTCCTCCTAGGAATTTCCACGGTCCTCCTACTACCAAACAATACCCTTGGTTCATTTGTTTTGAGTCTGCTTCTTCCATTTCTCTGTCATGATCATAAAGATAACCATAATGACCGTATCCGTGATACGAGTTTCATCAGTGCGGAAGTACAATATAATTTGTTTTTATCACGTGTACTGTTAGGATAGATATTTTTGTTAGTCATCTACGTCTAGAAAGTTTGTACAATAAATATATTAATACCGTCATCTTTGGCGGGCCGTGCACACTAGTATGATAATAATGATGAAATAATAATAACAACATGATAACAATGCTAAAAAGTTGAGTCTTCTGTTGGGTCTCTTATTATCCCCTAGTGATGAAATTCTAGAAGGCAATGTTGGTTGATTTGAAAATCTTGATTAAGTTGAATAACTCGACTCTGTGAGTGGTGTATTGTTTACTTTATTAACTCATTTATAAAAGTATCGTAATTTTTTATGAACTTTATTAACCTGATTATGATTGTCAGCATTATTAACTCCGTTAAGTTAATTCTGGTTCACTTGTAATAACCTTGTTAGGTACGTGAACTTTCTTAACTTTCTTACGTGACTTCATAACGACTTCCAGCAATTTTCAACCAATTGCTGATTTCATAATACAATAGAATGTAGAAAAGGAACGCTCTGAAATGTGCAACAAATATTTCCATCTATGGTGGAGTGTCGTTTGTCATACTCGTATGCTCTTATGAAACAGCATTTTTCGTCTTATTTTAATATATTGAATTCAAGTAAGGCGAATTTCGTCTTCTTTGTAGCGATTACGTACCTTTTTACACAATTATTTCCAAAGCTTACATTGAGGTGTTTTATATTATGGGAGTTTTATTAGGATTCTATGTCTTATTGATCATGGAAAATAAGATTTGAAGTAGTTCACGAGATGGAAATACCGTACCATCTGATGTGAGGTGCCTCCATTCTGTCACAAGGTTGACCCGCGCTAGCAAGTCATCGCAGACTCAGCAACGCATGCAGCAGGAGTTTTTCGACGGTTTAAATTTGCAATTATTCTTTACTTATCTCCCCATTCTAAAGATCTCTTTCGCTTTTTTCGGGGATGCTGGTTTACTGTTCTGTACGAGTGCCATTATAATTTATTCAATTTTCTTTTTTTGTATCATCGAGAGTGAGCCTTATGTTGTCTGTTTGCCAGCGTAGGAAGCTGTGCTTTAGAAACAATGGAATGTTTCACTTCCCTCGTGCACTTGAAGATGGAGACAAGACTAATTTATGTTTCTAAAAAAGCATGAACCTGTGCCTTCTGTAGTTAAACGCAATTTATAATTGTATAAAGTTCACGAAACCTAGGAACAAACTATTAAGGCAGGTATTTCCTCACGCTTAGAAAGAAATGTCCCCGTACTCTCCAGATCTTAACCTGCAGCCTTAGAGTTTTTAGGCGCTGTCGATTCTCAAGTGCTCATGAGCGAGCTTTGAATTTTCTGAACTGTAGTTTCTCGAATAAATAAATGTGTCAATATCATCGCATCATCAGCAACATGCTTCAGACGGCTATTATTATAGCAGAAGCTATAACACAATACTAAAATAGATAATTTGTTGTTTTTCTTTCGTAATTACTTCTCGAGATCATGTCTAATAGTAATGACCATTTTAATCAATTCTATTTTATGTAATATTGCTATTGGATGAAATTTACAAAATTATTATACCTCCTTATGAAATAAGAATTTGACTTTCAGACTGCATTGAAAACCCGTTCGTACAATTTGAAAATATTCACAAATAAAAACATCTCTAAAAATTAGTGACTGCTGTAAAATCATTTCTTCCAACGCCAAAAAGTTTAAAAGTAAATAAAATCCCCCGTAAAATAACACCGTAGATTTCACAGTGTTTCAACAACCACACACAAATTAACTTGAATATTTCCCCCAGACACCCCGCTGCTGTGCTCGGAGTCCCCCCCACCGACGCTGGTGGGGCACGACTCTCCCATCGAACTGAAGGCCAGCCTCTCCGACCTGCCTGAGCCTTGCGTCTGGAGCTTCCGGGTGTGTGGCTGTGTGCTGGTGTTGTGGTGTGTGTTGTGTGTAGTGTGTGTTGTGTTCTTGTGTGTGTGGTGTTATTGTGTGTGTTGTGTGTAGTGTGGTGTTCTAGTGTGTTTTGTTATACTGTATGTTGTGTTGTAGCATGTGATGTGTTATAGTTTGATGTTATAGTGCGTGTTGTGTTATGGTGTGGTGTTAGAGATTGTGTTGTGCGTAGTGCACTGCATGCATACTAGCCTCTGTGTGAGTTGTATGTGTTATATTGCAGGTACACTAGTCACTGTAAAAGTTGTGTGTGTTGTATTGCATGTACGTTAGTCTGTGTGTGAGTTGTGTGTATTGTATGGCATGTACACTAGTCATTGCCAGTTATTGTATTGTATTGCATGTACACTAGTCTGTGCAAATAAGTGGGTTGATTTACATATACACTAGTCTCTGTGTGAGTTGTGTCTGCATTAACGCAACCCTCCAATATCAGCATAGCCTAAAAAGGATTGTTCTATCCACCGTCGGTGACACGATCACTCTGCATGGTTACCATGACCCCGAAATTGTCATAACGTCCGCAATTCTCCAAGAGCTCTCCTCATATTCTGCACACTAAAGTGGCGCTCGATCGTTAAAAGCTGCATTCATAGCCATCATCGTCACCTTATCTACCTTGTTCGTCTCCCACCTGTCTGCATCGTCACTCCGCTCCATCTGTCTGCATCGTCATTCCATCTCTTTATATCGTCCCATTACTTGCTTGCAAAGTCACTCCATCTGTCAGTATCGTCATTCGATCCGTCTGCATAATCACTCTATCTATCTACATCGTCACTTTATCTATCTTCATCGGTATTCCATTTTTCTTCATCATCTCTCCCCCTGTCTGAATGTTCATTCCCTCTGTCAGTATCGTCACTTAATCTGTCTGCATCTTCCCTCTATTGCTCTGTATCATCATTTCACCTACCTGTTATAGCCTCTCTCACCTTCAATGTGGTTTAGCTCCAGCATCATACATCACATGCAGGCTGACAAACCATTACCTTCTGCTCTCACCTCAGCACCACCCTCGCATCACACTACTGCTCAGCTCTTATACAGCAGCTCTGGTGTGACCCTGTTTAATTCTATAGCACCTCTTCGTTAGTTGATATACAGGAATACTTTCTTCTCACGTCCCTTTTATAATTTAAAGAGTATATTTACACAGAACCATATTCGAGGATAAAAGTGAGTGTACACTTTCCACTGAGCGACAAAACATGAAAATGAAATTCACATCAAATGCTTGAGTTGGATACTCTATTCTAAATTAGATTTCCCGAAGATAGTGAGTGAATGTCATTCATTTTCTTCACTGGCATAGTAAAAACCACTTATGTTTTTCCCGGAGGTAGTCAGAGCGACGAACCTGGAAACCTTCTTCTACGCGAATTACGAGTGCCTTGGTGAGTTGATTCTTTCTTTTCGTGTGAACTTTTTAGATCTCTGCTTATTTTTCGAGCGAACTTTCTGGATCTCTCAGGTTGATGAGAACTCGACCTCTCCCAGCACGAGCGGGATGTCGGAAATGCACGGCCGGATTTCAGCGAGCGCCAGGGGCAAGTACCTCGTAGATGTGCCTGAAAGTTTCCTGCGTCTGAGTTGCGAGGATCTCATTCTGCTCGGCGAGAACGAGTGGAACAACGAGGACCA
Organism: Morinoia aosen; assembly: GCA_030386875.1. NCBI lineage: Eukaryota > Metazoa > Arthropoda > Malacostraca > Amphipoda > Talitridae > Morinoia > Morinoia aosen. The sequence goes on along the minus strand of CM059573.1, from coordinate 18,219,194 downwards.
GGACGGCGGCAGCGGCCCTCCCAGCGCCGACCTCGGCTCCAGCGACTGCCGCATAGGCAACTACCTCATTGTTGGTGACACGCTCGAGCGATCAGAGAGGTGAACTCTTCAGAGCATCGATTGAGTTTATTTGCTTACATTACGGTTGTTACTGCCGCTGTTATTCCGTTGTTTCGACTACTGGTATTCCATTCTTGTGACCATTGTTATTCCATTTTTTTGACCATTGTTATTTTGTTGTTTTGACCATTGTTGTTCCGTTGTTTTGACCGTTGTTCTTCTGTTTTCGTAACCACAGTTATTTCGTTGTTATATACAATGTTACAAGCGTTATCTAGGTCTGGTTACTGGAATGTTGTAATACGAGGTAGGCATGTGAGAGCCGTGAAGATCACCGAACCTACAGATATTTACTTAGCTAAATTCTTGCACACCAGTCTAAAGTTGCATCGATGTAATTCCTGAGCTCAATTCAGGGTGCAGCAGTCAATCCTCTATTTCTAGGCTTTCACAGCTTCCTCGAAAATGAAGGATTGAGTGCCGCACTGTGAATATCGTATTAGCCTGCTGATTACGGACATCGAACCGACAACATGGTTTTTTGGTAGCGCAGTAGAAGTAATACTGTAATTATTCGCATCAATTCCGTGTTTTTCATAAGTTGATAATAATTTAAGCCTTTTTGACTCGTGTGCTATGAATGTTGAATTTAGCAGGTCTATGCGTATTAGAAGCTGGACTTGTTCACTTTACAGGTGCGAGTGTGACTCAAAACTATCCCATCTGCATGTGTCCGATTGTTCGCTTATCAAAATTGTATTTCTCAGTTGAGACTGAGACGCGCTGCACCTCCAGCCTCAAACTATAAGGGTAAACAAGTGGGGTAAATGGCTTAACATAATTTTTACATGTTAAAGGGGAGTTCTTCAATTAAAGTTCTAATAAGGCACTCAGTGCTGTAAATGGCACTTAAATCAGAGCCTTGGTAAACTATTTGAAGTTTTCTCGTATATCTTGTCTAGTTGTTCCGTGTCCTCCAACGAGGCAGCCAGATCTGCAATATATGGAACAATGATACAAAACTCTTTCTATTGAAATTTTACATGTGTATCAATTCTGTTTTGCTTTCACATTTTAATCAATTCTTCGGGATGCCACATGATAATTAATTCTACTGAAATTTCACATGTTAATCAATTCTTTTGGGATTCCAAACGTTAATCAGTTCTATTGAGATATCACATGTTTATCAAATTGAAGACGTGATACAGAGAACACTTTGGAACAACGGAGAAATAAAACTGATAAAGTTTATTCGACTTCTGTACTGTGTAAAGAGTTTTGAATGTTTTTTTTGTGAATTTCAGATTTGCCTTCTTAAATGAGCAGCAGCAGAAGATGTGTGCCGCTCACAGGCTATGGAAAGAAGCTATGCTCTAGCTGGATTATTCATTTGGTTCATTCAGTCGATTCCGTCGATTTAGTCAATTCAGTAGATTCTACAGATTCAGTAGATTTGGTATGCACAGTAGATTCGGTATATTCAGTCTTTTCGGGCAGATTCAGTAGATTTTGTATGTACAGTAGATTCGGTATATTCAGTCGATTGGGCAGATTCGGGAGATCCGGCAGATTCAGTTGATTCAGGGTACGTTATTTTCGTCTCAGTCGCAATTCCTTTACTTTTTGGCCTACACGTTCCTTACAACAATTTAATTGCTCCACATCACTTTTTTGACTATATAAATTGGCATTAAATAGTCGTACGTATTGTTTTGCTTCATTTTATTTAATTAGATGGGTGCTCGCATTTTTTTCGCTTCTGTCACACTCAGCAGCCTTAACATCATGTAAAAATGGCTGGAAGCTTTTAGAAAATCTCTAAACCTTATTTAAGCCTCTTTGAAGGGCAAACTCAATGTCAGTGAAATAATTATCAACTTAAACATGAGGTAAACCTGTATTTGTTTCAGTTTGACAGCTGGACTACTCACCTATGACTGAAATCTACGTTGAGTCGTTTAAACCTTTAAAAACTCTTCATACTTCTTAAAATCTTTTTAAAATCTCATAGAACTTCTGAAAAAATTCTTAAAACTTATTAAAATATCTTAAAACTTCTTAAAACCTCTTAAAGCTTTTAAAATTATTCTCTTTTAACCAAAACTTTAACTTTCAATCTAGTGGACCAAATTCTCCATGTGAGATTCATCGCTAAAAGCACTTCTGAGAGCTCTTTTTCGTGAGGAAGATGATGACTCAACAGTTTTTGAGCAAATAATGTAAATATAACCAGCCGAGCTATTTCTGTAAATGAATCTAAATAAATACTCGCTAATTTCATTCCAATAAATGCTTACACGTTGGGAGAATCTTCTCAACTTGAGGTTTTATCATCATCTTTGCGGTCTGATTTAAGCAAGTTAAGTTTGTAAATGGTGTTGTCTTTTTTGTGAGTGGAGTGTTCTAGGAAGAAAACTGTCAAAGATGAGATTTTGACTACTCAAAATTACATGATTATTTTGCCGCTCTGTGATAAGCTATCTCTCTTCTTCAAACTCAGGGGCACGTGATGATTCTTGACGGGAATTGTAATTGTTTGAAACCCTGACGCTTCTACATTTACTTTTCTTCTTCAGGCTTAAATAAAAGTTAATTTTTACTTCTCGAAATCCTTAAATCAATTTGCCTTTACCAGCGCGGTAAGTTCTCAGTAAAAGAAACTTCTAGTTAGGGAAAATTTACTTCACTTTCTTACACCCAAATGATTTTTTTACTCATGAATTTAAGATCCTGATCTTAAATTCAAGAGTAAAAAAACCATGGAATGGCGTCGAATGGCGTGATGTCACAGATGCAAACGAGGTAGAAATGATCATGGTAGGAGGGAAATTGTAAATTTCTATCTGCTTCTAAGCTGCTTAACATTTTTATCAAACTTTCTCACAGTTTTATACGTATCGATTCCTTCAGATTACCGGCGCAGTAAAGGTGGCTGAAATTTGTCTGCAATTGCAAGAAATATCATGCTACAGCTATGTTAAAGCTCAACTATTATATGTGCTTACACCAGAATGTTAGTATCTTTTCTCTCGTGAGCTGAAGAATTATGACATTTTTTCATTATCTCATCGTATCATCCTGAAAACTGATTAATTCCAAGTCGTTGACATTTCAAGTTGGATATATACTCTCACGTGGTGCGAATACCAACTACTGCTTCAGTTGAATGCTTACATCTTTTACTAACCGCCGTGTTGCAGGGTGTGTGGCCTGGTCAAGGACCACTAACTGACCGCCGTGTTGCAGGGTGTGTGGCCTGGTCAAGGACCACTAACTGACCGCCGTGTTGCAGGGTGTGTGGCCTGGTCAAGGACCACTAACTGACCGCCGTGTTGCAGGGTGTGTGGCCTGGTCAAGGACCACTAACTGACCGCCGTGTTGCAGGGTGTGTGGCCTGGTCAAGGACCACTAACTGACCGCCGTGTTGCAGGGTGTGTGGCCTGGTCAAGGACCACTAACTGACCGCCTTGTTGCAGGGTGTGTGGCCTGGTCAAGGACCACTAACTGACCGCCGTGTTGCAGGGTGTGTGGCCTGGTCAAGGACCACTAACTGACCGCCGTGTTGCAGGGTGTGTGGCCTGGTCAAGGACCACTAACTCACACTGACCACCGTGTTGCAGGGTGTGTGGCCTGGTCAAGGACCACTAACTGACCGCCGTGTTGCAGGGTGTGTGGCCTGGTCAAGGACCACTAACTGACCGCCGTGTTGCAGGGTGTGTGGCCTGGTCAAGGACCACTAACTGACCGCCGTGTTGCAGGGTGTGTGGCCTGGTCAAGGACCACTAACTGACCGCCGTGTTGCAGGGTGTGTGGCCTGGTCAAGGACCACTAACTGACCGCCGTATTGCAGGGTGTGTGGCCTGGTCAAGGACCACTAACTGACCGCCGTGTTGCAGGGTGTGTGGCCTGGTCAAGGACCACTAACTGACCGCCGTGTTGCAAGGTGTGTGGCCTGGTCAAGGACCACTAACTGACCGCCGTGTTGCAGGGTGTGTGGCCTGGTCAAGGACCACTAACTGACCGCCGTGTTGCAGGGTGTGTGGCCTGGTCAAGGACCACTAACTGACCGTCGTGTTGCAGGGTGTGTGGCCTGGTCAAGGACCACTAACTGACCGCCGTATTGCAGGGTGTGTGGCCTGGTCAAGGACCACTAACTGACCGCCGTATTGCAGGGTGTGTGACCTGGTCAAGGACCACTAACTGACCGCCGTGTTGCAGGGTGTGTGGCCTGGTTAAGGACCACTAACTGACCGCCGTGTTGCAGGGTGTGTGGCCTTGTAAAGGACCACTAACTGACCGCCGTATTGCAGGGTGTGTGGCCTGGTCAAGGACCACTAACTCACACTGACCGCCGTATTGCAGGGTGTGGCCTGGTCAAGGACCACTAACTCACACTGACCACCGTGTTGCAGGGTGTGTGGCCTGGTCAAGGACTACTCGTTCACCAGCGTGACGGGGGCGCTGACGGTGAGGCTGCGGGCACGCGAGGCCGGAGGAGGGATGGGCGACTTCGAAATGGCGGGGTGCTTTGTAACCCTCGAGTGACATGGGGTGTGCAGGGAGACAGGGTGGTATGGCGGTCACGGTGTGATGCGGGGGCGACGTTGTACTGGAACTAAACTGGTCTAATGGAATGTATAATATATACAGTATATGGTCAGATAAGTTGATTATGGCTAGGGGATGCTAGTCTTACCCAACACTACCGAGTGGCTCTGCTCAGTATGTGTTGGCATGATTTAATGCGAGATACTAATCGTTCAGGAGATACTAATTGAGATACAAATCGAGATACCAATACTACAGGATTTTCTCAACTATGAGAGCAAGTTATTTTTTTTAAAACGATTGTTTTCGATTTGCGTCCTAGTGGTGCATTGTGCAGTGGACTTAATAACCCAAGTCAATTATATTTATTGGGCGTGACTGAACAAAAAGAATTCGCTGAGGCTAATTCTGTCATAACGCGTTCGTACATTTTCCTAAAACAATCAAAGTCAACAATTTTGACTCGGATGTGACTGTATCACAAGTATCCGCTAATCCTAATTGAATCATGCCCCTTCGTACACTTGACTGGAACAATCTTAGAGAACAGTCCTCACTTGGGCGCGACTACGCAACAAGAATTTTCTGGGGCTAATTCTATCTCAACGCGCTCCCAATTATAAGCACTTTCATGTCTAGCGTAAGTCTCCTAAGAAAAGAAACATAAATTTTCTCTTCACGTTTTGATTTGTAAATTTTTTCCTTCATTCTTTTTGAATACAATAAGATTACAAAAATATGTGTAGTTTTACTACCCACAGTTTTTCCCACACCCGTTTTCATGTGTTTCATTCTTAGAACGAAATAAAATTACAGAAAAGAGGCAGTTTAGTTCACGAGAGTAAGGGTTGATGAGCGTCTTCATTTCTAGAGTACAATTCGGTAATCAAATCAGGGGCGGTTTTCTTACTCGAGTGAGCGTTGAACATACGGTGAACGATCATCTTGATGGTCATACAATAAACGTGCACTCGTGGTTTTTTAAAAAGCGCACGTAGCATAGAACTGTACATGCTAAGGAAGATACTGGGCCAACGAAACTTCTTCCTGAAGGTGCACTATTGCGTCTGAACGAAAAGTGCCTTCGGTGCAACTCTTTCCAGAGTTGGTAATTGTCATTGGTAATTGTCATTGGTAATTGTCATTGGTAATTGTCATTGGTAATTGTCATTGGTAATTGTCATTGGAAATTGTCATTGGTAATTGTCATTGGTAATTGTCATTGGTAATTGTCATTGGTAATTGTCATTGGAAATTGTCATTGGTAATTGTCATTGGTAATTGTCATTGGTAATTGTCATTGGTAATTGTCATTGGAAATTGTCATTGGTAATTGTCATTGGTAATTGTCATTAGTAATTGTCATTGGTAATTGTCATTGGTAATTGTCATTGGAAATTGTCATTGGTAATTGTCATTGGTAATTGTCATTGGTAATTGTCATTGGTAATTGTCATTGGTAATTGTCATTGGAAATTGTCATTGGTAATTGTCATTGGTAATTGTCATTGGTAATTGTCATTGGTAATTGTCATTGGAAATTGTCATTGGTAATTGTCATTGGTAATTGTCATTGGAAATTTTCATTGGTAATTGTCATTGGTAATTGTCATTGGTAATTGTCATTGGTAATTGTCATTGGTAATTGTCATTGGTAATTGTCATTGGTAATTGTCATTGGTAATTGTCATTGGAAATTGTCATTGGTAATTGTCATTGGTAATTGTCATTGGTAATTGTCATTGGTAATTGTCATTGGAAATTGTCATTGGTAATTGTCATTGGTAATTGTCTTTGGAAATTGTCATTGGTAATTGTCATTGGTAATTGTCATTGGTAATTGTCATTGGTAATTGTCATTGGTAATTGTCATTGGTAATTGTCATTGGTAATTGTCATTGGTAATTGTCATTGGAATTGTCATTGGTAATTGTCATTGGTAATTGTCATTGGTAATTGTCATTGGTAATTGTCATTGGTAATTTTCATTGGTAATTGTCATTGGAAATTGTCATTGGTAATTGTCATTGGTAATTGTCATTGGAAATTGTCATTGGTAATTGTCATTGGTAATTGTCATTGGTAATTGTCATTGGTAATTGTCATTGGTAATTGTCATTGTTAATTGTCATTGGTAATTGTCATTGGTAATTGTCATTGGAAATTGTCATTGGTAATTGTCATTGGTAATTGTCATTGGTAATTGTCATTGGTAATTGTCATTGGAAACTGTCATTGGTAATTGTCATTGGTAATTGTCATTGGTAATTGTCATTGGTAATTGTCATTGGTAATTGTCATTGGTAATTGTCATTGGTAATTGTCATTGGTAATTGTCATTGGTAATTGTCATTGGAAATTGTCATTGGTAATTGTCATTGGTAATTGTCATTGGTAATTGTCATTGGTAATTGTCATTGGTAATTGTCATTGGTAATTGTCATTGGTAATTGTCATTGGTAATTATCATTGGTAATTGTCATACAACAACACTGACTTCATGAAACTCGCTCAGTACGAACTGGATGTTATAAAATCACAGGGCTTTTACGTTGAAGTAACAAATGAATTCAACATATCAACAAATGTTCTTCAGTATTACAGTATATACATAATTAGGGGAGTTATTGGGAATAGTATATTTCTTACACCATATGGGAACTTTTGTTTAATTAAGATCAGTAGTGAAAACCTGATGTTTGATTATGTAAAATAAATATATATATTCATAAATATTGAGTTGGCCAAAAAGTTCGTTCGTTTTTTGAATGCCATCTCTCCGACCTCCGAAAGATTATTTTTAATTTTTTATTCACTAAATCCTGTATTCGGTACAGAGAGCATGCTTACGTCAGTGTGTAAAATGACTTAGCCTCCATGTGAGAAGTTTTAATATTTTTGTTTGTATTCGAGCCCTTCGAATGGTGGACCAAGCAGAGCACTACTGACATCTTATGCTTTTTACTTAAAAAAAGGAAAGCAACAGATACCACCCATATACATGGCATGAATTTGTATAAGTAACTGTTCTTTTCTTTCCTTTCTGAAGTAAAAAAGCATTATAGAAATCGGTACTGCTTTGCTTGATCCACCATTTCATGGGCTCGAATGCATGGAAAAATTTCAGAATTTCTCCATTTGGAGGCTTATTGCACACTGAACTAACATGCATGCTCGTTGTACCGGAAACAGGATTTAGAAAATAAGAACATAGAACGATCTTTAGAAGGTCGGAAAGATGACATTTAAAAAATGAACGATTGTTTTGGCCAACCCAGTAGATGATTATATGTTGTGTGGTTTTGCAGACACTCTGTGAAATCGGTTTCCAAGACAAAATGCACGCTTATGAGGGTCAGGATAATTTTCCCATTGACCATCATTTGTCGCTAAAGTGAAAATCAAGGCACTAAATCTGCTGCCCTACTACGCTTGTACTTTGTAAGTACACAGATTACTTTATTGGGCTAAGTCAAATCACGATTTATACGTCATCACCTTTTGCAAACCTCTACTTGTGTGGACAAAATATGTCCCTGCTAAAAATACGATACTTGATTCAATTTATGAATAAGTGAGACTAGCTTTTTCCCTTATGAGTTGAGGTTCACAAAAGATGATGTAGGTATAACTCAGTATCCAACAATAACCTGATTGGGTAGTATAATTGACTAGTGTGTCACCAGGCAATAAACTACCATTTTCAAACACGAGTTGGAAAATCTTGCATTTAAATTTTTTCTCTGCACGTTCACACAAATGAGCTCAGTTTAACTCAGAGTAAGCTAAAATTCCTCACTTTGTAAATGAAGTGGCTTTCGTTGCTCGCAATTAATCTTCACTTTTGCTGTGGAGAAGTGAATCTTAATAGAGTTTTATTTCAATTTAAATCATTCATTCGGGTGAGTGAACTAACTCCAAACTGCCTCAAAAAATTTTTTACGAACGATCACAATTCTTTGTGCTTGACGTACATGCATGAGCATCAGTTATAAAATCTATTTGTCACTCATACGAAGACAGTAAATTTATCGTCTATTTTAACGTGCATTTGTCTAAGAATCGTCTGAAAATGCTGCTTCCGCCGGATACCGATCACAATTCACAGTCGTTCTCGTGCATAAATTTAACACATCATAGTTGAGCTGAGTTACATCATGATGCCGAATATTGTGAACTGAAGTCTACGAATGCTCTTAATAATGTCAATTGTGAGAGCATCCTCACGTAACAACTAAACTAAAAATTTGTTTTTAAGAGTCACTTTCCAGCTAAATCGAAGATATTGCAAGATATACTTAGGTTCAACTCAAGTCCTCTACCATAACCGAAAAATCCTTTGACATTTTTCTAATAAGACAACTACCGAGATTCACGCCCAATAATGAGTCATAAATAGCATTACCCTGAGAAAATAAATTGAAACACATTTAGCCTTTGAGGAACGATAGAAATTTCGCTAGAAAAATGAACATGAAATAACTGCTCGCGATGGCATAAAGATAACTTGACGCCATTCCATGGTATCTTTGATACATAAGCGTTTAAGCTGTATTAGGTCGATACTAAAATTAAAATTATATATTTTTTTACCTTAAGGACACCGTCTGGGTATAAAAAAGTCCGTTATTTACGGATGGATTTGTCTGAAATTTTCACAGTAGGTGTGAAATGATGCAAAGATCATTTGTTACCTGGACAAAATTTTTGTATCTGCATTGGATTTTTTTTTACTTTCGAAAAATATGATAAAATAGTTTTTTTTATATCTATCTTCCTCTACAATTTTGAAGTTACAGAACGAGTACTTCGTTTTTAGATTGCTTATATGTCTATATAACCATAAGGGCTAGGGAATTGTGATAACTTCTTTTTGTGGATTTTGGGAATTAAAAAAAATTCACCTTTTTTTCATTTGTTTTTCATGTCGTGTAATTTTCAAAGTAATCGATGCATCAAAAATTTGTAGCCCTTATGGGTACACCTTGCTAAGCCCTATCGAATGGTATATGAATCATTCTTTTAGCTCTATAATTGTGGAAGAAGATACATTTGAGAAACCAATTATCAAGTTTCCATAAAAACGTGTTTTCCACAAAAAAATGTTTTTCTTCTTATCTTTTGAACTAACGGCTTTTTTACAATAAACTTTTGAAGCTCTTTTCAAGCCCTTTCGATTGATATAATTTACAATGCTGTAGCTCTGGAACTCTGGGAAAAAATATGCATCAAAAGACAATGCGTGTAATTCTTCAAAACAACCACTTTTTTATTTTTTCATTTTTTTTCGACCCAAATACGTTTTTTTCAAGTCAACTCCTCTGTTTTGTAGCTCTTTTCAAGCCCTTTGGATTGGTGTGCTCGCCATAGCCGTAGCTATGATACTGCAGCTGTCATCGAGCTATGAATAAAAGCTGCGGTATCATTGATACGGCAGATCAGCTAAATTCTGAAATTGTCAAAAATTATAAAAAAATTTTAATCAGCATTAGAATGTTTCGTTTGAATAATGAAAGCACTTTGAGTAGCCCATGAACGAACTCTATTGCCATTGCCGCAGAGAAACACGCTCAATTGCGTCAAGGTCACGCCACCCCCATCGCTTTCCCCCCTCTCGTGGGCGTACCATTCGGAGTAGACGTAATCGATAAGTACCAATGGAAGCGCAAGAAAACCCTCTATAAGATGCATATAAAAACAGAAAATCAACACTTATCCTGATTTCTACCCAGACGGTGTCCTTAAGTGTCTGGATTGCCAATTGCACGTGTATATAGGGGTTGATGAGCGTCTAAAAAGCGAGAAATGAATTTAAATTTCTCACAAACATACATTCAATATAAATCAGATAATAGGTGTCGTTCTTAAATATATTTTCTTTGCTCATTCATAATTGGAATTGAAAAATATGAATAATATACAGCCACAAATTAAATCATTCGAAAACGTGTCGTTGATTTGAAACCACCGTTTTTAGCACGGAACTGTTCCCTCTCTTCATTGTTCCTACTATTTATTGCTAAATTGAAAAAAATGCCCATACCTTTTAGAAGAATACTTCTTGAAGCAACTCTGTTCTAAAAAGTTACCCATCAATTTTCAGAAGAAGAATGCTTCTTGAAGCATTTCTCTTCTAAAAATTTACCCATCAATTTTCAGAAAAAGAATGCTTCTTGAAGCAACTCTGTTCTAAAAAGTTACCCATCAATTTTCAGAAGAAGAATGCTTCTTGAAGCATTTCTCTTCTAAAAATTTACCCATCAATTTTCAGAAAAAGAATGCTTCTTGAAGCAACTCTCTTCTAAAAAGTTGCACATAAATTTCTAGAAGAAGAATGCTTCTTGAAGCAACTCTGTTCATTATTGCATCTATTCGGTGATCTCCGTAGGAGTATCCTGTATCATCTCCCATTCGGTCATCTCTCGGAGCTGGCCTTCTAATTCTGACGAGAAGTTTTTAGGCTTCTAATCCCGAGAGACGCCTAAATCCCGGACTGTTTCTCCTTTCCGCATGTTAGGCAGCAACTACGGTGGATCAGCCGTAGTTTTGTCGCAAGTTGCAATTGGGTTAGAGCTCCCAGCCTCCGATGTGGCCTGGCCCTAAGACGCCGTCTGGCCAGTTCGTGTTGTTCATTGTTACCGCTATACTATATTTGTCCGTAAAGTCTCTTCAGCATTTCAAAAATTTATTAGAAAATGCTATTGATAGGATATTTTATTACGATTTGTTCTTTTGTATTCAGTGTATATTGAATTTTTTCACCTCATTTAATAGACTTCTTTATGGGCACCATTATAGTTGCACGAAGCATATCAAGACGGTTCTCAATTTCGTGCCGTGTTCGCTGTAGCATAGCCTCATTAATTGTAGCAATCACATGAGTAATTCTTGTAATATCCCGTATCTTTATTCAATGCACGGTATCTTTAACATAGCCCTATAGAAAGAAGTCTAAGGATGTAGTGTCTGGTGAACGTGGTGGCCAAGGAATTGGCCCATCCCTTCCAATCCACCGGCCTGAAAATGTTTGAGGAGCTCACGAACATGCAGTCCCCAATGTGGTGGTGCACCAGCTTGCTGAAAAATGATAGTTGGTTCAAGGTCATTCAGTTGTGGTGCCACATATTCAGGCTAGAGGTCAAGGTAAACATTTGCAGTAATTTATGTCCTGTTGAAGAAAAATGTACCAATTGATGAGGCTATGCTACATCGAACAGGGCAAGTCTTGATGTGCTTCGTGCAACTAATGGTGTCCTTGTAGAAGACTATCAAATATGGTTAAAAACTTTAATAAAATGAACCAAATCTTAATAAAATGTCCTATCAATTGCGTTTATAATAAATTTTTGAAACGGTAAAGAGACTTTATGGACATCGTGTAGATCCGACCATGAGATTCTTAAAATATAAGCTGTAATTGTGGATTTATGTTATAAATAATCCCTGGCAGATCATGGTTATGACCATGACAAGGATCCATTAAACATCACTGAATAGCAGTTCCAGTTAGAATATATTTTTTTGACTTTTGTCATTTCTTTGTGTTATACAAGCCAACGAGAAATGGGATGACTTTAATTACAAGAGCTGAATTTTAATGATTTATGCAGTTCAAACAATGTGAATAGTTTTAATAACTCCTACAATCTTAAAAAATCAGCTATGTAAATAATTCAAGCTATTTAAATAATGGAGGCAGTTGGAAAAAGATAATTTACTTTCAACATTCAAACATCTTGAAGAGGTTGAACCATTTGAATCATTTAACTAGTTTAATTAACTTAAGCAATTTGAACAATAAAGGTTTCAATAAAATCATAACATCAGTAAGATCCCACCTGGAAACTATTACAACAAACAGGCTCAAATGTGAGCGACTAATGGAATGACTGCAGTCAAAACGAAAAATGGACGAATTTCCCACAAAATATAAATAGATAAGAAAAAAGCTCAAAACTAATAATAATATCAGTAAAAAATAAGATAAATATCATGATCAGTCCACCTGTCAGGTGTGCCTGCAACAGCTGACATGATCAGTCCACCTGTCAGGTATGCCTGCAGCAGCTGACATGATAAGTCCACCTGTCAGGTGTGCCTGCAGCGGCTGACATGATCAGTCCGCCTGTCAGGTGTGCCTGCAGCAGCTGACATGATCAGTCCGAATGTCAGGTGTGCCTGCAGCGGCTGACATGATCAGTCCACCTGTCAGGTGTGCCTGCAGCAGCTGACATGATCAGTCCGCCTATCAGGTGTGCCTGCAGCGGCTGACATGATCAGTCCACCTGTCAGGTGTGCCTGCAACAGCTGACATGATCAGTCCACCTGTCAGGTATGCCTGCAGCAGCTGACATGATCAGTCCACCTGTCAGGTGTGCCTGCAGCGGCTGACATGATCAGTCCGCCTGTCAGGTGTGCCTGCAGCAGCTGACATGATCAGTCCACCTGTCAGGTGTGCCTGCAGCAGCTGACATGATCAGTCCGCCTGTCAGGTGTGCCTGCAGCGGCTGACATGATCATTCCACCTGTCAGGTGTGCCTGCAGCAGCTGACATGATCAGTCCACCTGTCAGGTGTGCCTGCAGCAGCTGACATGATCAGTCCGCCTGTCAGGTGTGCCTGCAGCGGCTGACATGATCAGTCCACCTGTCAGGTGTGCCTGCAGCAGCTGACATGATCAGTCCGCCTGTCAGGTGTGCCTGCAGCGGCTGACATGATCAGTCCACCTGTCAGGTGTGCCTGCAGCGGCTGACATGATCAGTCCACCTGTCAGGTGTGCCTGCAGCAGCTGACATGATCAGTCCGCCTGTCAGGTGTACCTGCAGCGGCTGACATGATCAGTCCACCTGTCAGGTGTGCCTGCAGCAGCTGACATGATCAGTCCACTTGTCAGGTGTACCTGCAGCAGCTGACATGATCAGCCCACCTGTCAGGTGTGCCTGCAGCAGCTGACATGACCAGTCCGCCTGTCAGGTGTGCCTGCAGCAGCTGACATGATCAGTCCACCTGTTAGGTGTGCCTGCAGCAGCTGACATGATCATTCCACCTGTCAGGTGTGCCTGCAGCAGCTGACATGATCAGTCCGCCTGTCAGGTGTGCCTGCAGCAGCTGACATGATCAGTCCACCTGTCAGGTATGCCTGCAGCAGCTGACATGATCATTCCACCTGTCAGGTGTGCCCGCAGCAGCTGACATGATCAGTCTATCTGTCAGGTATGCCCGCAGCAGCTGACATGATCAGTCCACCTGTCAGGTGTGCCTGCAGCAGCTGACATGATCAGTCTACCTGTCAGGTATGCCCGCAGCAGCTGACATGATCAGTCCACCTGTCAGGTGTGCCTGCAGCAGCTGACATGATCAGTCTACCTGTCAGGTATGCCTGCAGCAGCTGACATGATCAGTCCGCCTGTCAGGTGTGCCTGCAGCAGCTGACATGATCAGTCTACCTGTCAGGTATGCCCGCAGCAGCTGACATGATCAGTCCACCTGTCAGGTGTGCCTGCAGCAGCTGACATGAGCAGTCTACCTGTCAGGTATGCCCGCAGCAGCTGACATGATCAGTCCGCCTGTCAGGTGTGCCTGCAGCAGCTGACAGGATCAGCCCGCCTGTCAGGTGTGCCTGCAGCGGCTGACATGATCAGTCCGCCTGTCAGGTGTGCCTGCAGCGGCTGACATGATCAGTCTACCTGCCAGGTATGCCTGCAGCAGCTGACATGATAGTCCGCCTGTCAGGTGTGCCTGCAGCAGCTGACATGATCAGTCCGCCTGTCAGGTGTGCCTGCAGCAGCTGACATGATCAGTCTACCTGCCAGGTATGCCTGCAGAAGCTGACATGATCAGTCCGCCTGTCAGGAGTGCCTGCAGCAGCTGACAAGATCAGTCCGCCTGTCAGGTGTGCCTGCAGCAGCTGACATGATCAGTCTACCTGCCAGGTATGCCTGCAGCAGCTAACATGATCAGTCCGCCTGTCAGGTGTGCCTGAAGCAGCTGACAGGATCAGTCCGCCTGTCAGGTGGGCCTGCAGCAGCTGATATGATCAGTCTACCTCCCAGGTATGCCTGCAGCAGCTGACATGATCAGCCCACCTGTCAGGTGTGCCTGCAGCAGCTGACAGGATCAGTCCGCCTGTCAGGTTTTCCTGCAGCGGTTGACATGATCAGTCCGCCTGTCAGGTGTGCCTGCAGCGGCTGACATGATCATTCCGCCTGTCAGGTGTGCCTGCAGCAGCTGACATGATCAGTCTACCTCCCAGGTATGCCTGCAGCAGCTGACATGATCAGTCCACCTGTCAGGTGTGCCTGCAGCAGCTGACAGGATCAGTCCGCCTGTAAGGTGGGCCTGCAGCGGTTGACATGATCAGTCCGCCTGTCAGGTGTGCCTGCAGCAACTGACATGATCAGTCTGCCTGTCAGGTGTGCCTGCAGCGGCTGACATGATCAGTCCGCCTGGCAGGTGTGCGTGCAGCAGCTGACATGATCAGTCCGCCTGGCAGGTGTGCCTGCAGCAGCTGATCAGTCCATATCGCAGGATGAGAGTACTGACGGACATGCCAAGCCAACAAAGATGCAAGCAACAAACTAGTTAGTGTTGCATAAGTGCATAAAGTAATATGTTTGGAAATAATGTTATATCCGGCTAGTTTTAATAGGCAAGTTACATTCCACTGATTCTACATCAGCTACCCCGTCCTCACAATCCAGTGCGTGCAATCGAGCGAATTTCGATGTCAAAAACTATGCGACTGGGTGAAAAATATTTTAAAAAACATTAAACGCCGAAACCAGCTAAAAACTTAAAACCCTGATCTTAGAAAGCTGCTTGTCTCCCTCCCATGGCTTCAGACATACGTGCGCTCACTAAATTGTTAATTTCATAAAATAGTCTTGAAATAATACTTTTCCCGAACCACCATTTCGGTGTCGCCTTCTGGAATTGATTTATGCCAGGAGAATTCTATTTTATTTTTCACGGATTCCAAATCTTCCCTGCTTTTTCTTCTACAATACATAATTTTGCTCAATATGTAGTCTGCGAGTGGAAACCTGATTCTTAGATATACATAGCGATATGATCATGCGTATTATATGATATGCATTTTTTCTGAAATGCATGTATAACACTGAAAATATCGCAATCCCTCTGCTAAATTATTGTACATGTAGAAACTTTACTTCTGCATCAATGGTCAGTATATGGCGTAATTCAATTTCTACTGTCTCCATAATTTCTATTGGGATATCTATTGTGTCCTTGTACAGTCTCATCGTCAACTTTTGAGTTGTTTTTTACATCTATCCCCTATTTTTGCACAGTATATTCCCGTACAATATCTCCTATATTTCGAAACCCTAATCTTGTATTTTGCACGTTCTAGTTAATAATTCATCCTATATTATTTGATTCCAACTTTATATTCTCATGAATTACCATTTGAAATAACTTTTCGTGCAATAGCATTTGGTTTCTTAACAGCCGCACATGGTTTTTCTTTTTGCATTATTGTGCACACTGTTTACATTAGGGTATATCACGTTCCATTTACATGTTGTACTTATGTCAACGTGCTAATTATGTTCTCATCATTATGATTTATACTTGTACAAGGCTATATTCATTCACTTCTTGGTTCAAAACCTACTTACAACTTATGCAATCAAACACAGAAACAAAACTACCCACCGTGCCCACACTCATGCTTATCCTCCACTCTTAACTCCCGCCTCATCCATCTTCCTCACCTCGGGTCCGCGTTTTAAGCGACCACTTCTTGCATTCTTTTCCTCTTCCGCGTTTCTGAGATACGGCGCGCGATCCCGGACTCGTGATCGCGCTTCTTCTCCTCCGCATTTTTGGCGGAACTCCGCGGTTTGCAGGAGCCGGACCGGGGGGCGAGCATCGCGCGGATCACAGGTGTCTAAAAATACTTAATAAACAGCGGTGCTCCAGGCGCAGGATTACGCCAGACTGATTTATTCTGCGGCTCTTTTTGTGTTGCACGCAAACTGATGAAGGTGCTTAATTTAGGGGGGGGGGATGTGGGGTGGAAGGGGAGGGGGGGGGGGGAAGGAGAGGAAGACTAGAGTGGAAGTGAAGTGGGAAGAGAGAAGAGGGGAGTGTATATAGAGGGGGAGTGGGATAGGAGGAGGGGAGAGGGTGGTGGAGTTGTAGTGAGGTGGGAGGAGGGAGAATAGAGGAAGTGGAGAGGGAATGGGACGGGAAGAGGGAGAGGGATGAGTGGTAGTGGAGTGGCATTACATTCCCTCACACCTACTACGTACACCGGGTCATCGCCAATCGTCACCCCTCCCAGCACCACACACCGTCATCCCATTTTAACATCGCATACTAACAAAAAAACATATTTTCCGGTTTTAGTTGGAGCTGAGTCTAAAATTTTTAAATCAACAGGAGATATAGTGATATTGCATTTTTCGGCTTGATTTTGTCACGAAATTTCTATGTCAGAGTTGCAGAGCATAGAGGTAGAGGCATCCTTACTGGGGATCAACTACGACACCCATCGCATTCTGCAGTGCGAAATCATGCCGAAAAATCCAATGTCCCTAAATCTCCTGCTAATTTCCAAATTTTAGACTCTGCTTTGACCTCTTATGACCTCAGGATTTTAGAGTCCTTGCATATTTCCAAGGGAAGCCCTGATCTGAACAATATGGACAGTTCATGCCCTTTGCAAATAGTAGATAGGTAGAATCCGTTCCATCACCTGCCCAAATTTATTTCATGTAAATTCATCAATGTTTTTTTACTTTTTTGGTTTTTGTTTTTCTTCTGTGACATACTTTGTTATTTACTCTCATGATATATTTTAATACTTTCAATTCATTGTACTTTGATCATTTATTTCAGAAATAATGATTCATTTTTTTTAACATACGATGGAACGGGACTCGGAAACATTTTCGTAGTGAAGATGATTAATTTCTCTGAATTTTATTCGTTTATATATTTCTGATAAGTTGCGACTGAAGCAAACCACTGACTTGTTTAAATATATTGTATTCAATGTGATCATGTGTTATATAACCTATTTGTACAACTCCTGATTCTACCTTGCCACCAACATACGAGTATAACATACGTGCACATGAACATACGTATACTTCCGCAGGAGCATACTCATACTTACTCAGAAACATACTCATACTTACGCAGGAGCATACTCATACTTACTCAGAAACGTACTCATACTTACGCAGGAGCATACTCATACTTACTCAGAAACGTACTCATACTTACTCAGAAACATACTCATACTTACGCAGGAGCATACTCATACTTACTCAGAAACGTACTCATACTTACGCAGGAGCATACTCATACTTACTCAGAAACATACTCATACTTACTCAGAAACATACTCATACTTACGCAGGAGCAAACGAGTACATTCTAATTTGGTGTGTAGGTTGACTAGCAGAGCGTCATATGTATGGGAATATATTACTTCCTTTAAATATTCTTGCATCACTAAAGTTACAGTTATACTTTTATTGTTCATATTATCTTTGCCCCTACCCTTACAAAAATATTGTATTTTACTGCACCGTTATGTGTGATTTCGATTTTCTTGATATTTTCAAATCCAGTTTCCACCCTACATGTTCACTTCTCAACCACTCGTTCAGTTGCATCGAGTTGGTCCGGTTGGTCCATTTCAGCTGCGCTATCTAAAGGGCCGTTTACACTAGGGACATTTCGGCCGTGAGGCGCGACATGTGTATCCGAAGCTCACCACTGAGGCTCATATTTGTGTGTGTGTGTGTATATACGAAGTTCCCTATTCGCCACGGTAGTTACGAGGCTCTTGAGTGTCGCAAATTTCGAATTTGATCAGAGCGAATAAGAAACTTTGTATAAACACACAAAATATGAGCCTCAGTGGTGAGCCTCGTATACATGTGTCGCGCCTCACAGCCGAAATGTCCCTTAGTGTAAACGGCCCTTTAAACGTAAGTCGATGTGCCTCAGTTCACATTCCTATCCTAAGAACTGCAGTTCCTTTTCTTTATTTGCATAAGGCAATAGAGATTAGAGATCCCACTCCATACCTTGAAGTTTGCGCTCCGCCCTCTCACCTATTTAAAAGTTTCTAACCCTCTCGAGCGAGCGTACAAACGGCTTCACTTTGACTGCACAGGCACATCTCTGACTTTCTAGAGACTCCGGCCAAAATGTTCAGAGTGCAGAAACTGCTGCCTACATTACGTAATGAGCTTTTTAAAGGCTTTTATTTTGCCCTGCTCTACGGTAATTCTAAAATCGTTTTGTTTCTACTCCATCTTTGTCATTATGACTTTTCCCTATTTTTTATTGCCTCTATTTTGCCCTGTTTTACAGTTACATCGTAGTCATTTGATCTCTATTCACCTATTTGTTGTCACTATTTTACCCCTATTTTGTTTTTATGTAGCCTTCATTTTGACCCCACTCTACAATTATATCCTAATTATTTGATCTCTGTTTCATCTTTATCGTCCCTATTTTGTTCCTATTTTGTCTTTGTGTCGCCTCTTTTGTCCCTGTTTCACAGTAACTGTGTAATTATTTTGTCTCCATTGCACCTCTTTTGACCTAATTTTGCCCCTATATTGACTTTATGCTGCCCCTATTTTGATACGATAACGCATTTGTATTATTTCTAATAGACCTTTTCGTTGATTTTAAATAACTTTTTTTACTCTTATAATTGCGATTTCATTGTGTTTGTATAACTTCCATTTTGCCTTCATATTCACTCCTATTATCATTTTATATAGTCATAATCGTGCTTCTATTTCCTTTTATGTTATCTTTTCTGCCCTAACTTTTCCCTCTGTAGGCCTAGCATTTATTTTGCCTTTATTTGCCTTTATTTTGCATCTATTTTACTTTCTTGGTGTCCTTATTCCGCCTTTAATATGCCTTAACGTTGCTTTTCTCTCGACTGCAGCTGCCCTTTCCTCTCACTAACATTTCTTTAATTAACTAGATACAATACTTCTTCATAACTTCAGTTACCTGAGGTAGACCAAAAAATTATTTGTGTGACTTAAATTAGT
This sequence comes from Morinoia aosen, assembly GCA_030386875.1. Classification (NCBI taxonomy): domain Eukaryota; kingdom Metazoa; phylum Arthropoda; class Malacostraca; order Amphipoda; family Talitridae; genus Morinoia; species Morinoia aosen. The sequence continues at coordinate 18,199,525 of CM059573.1, read as the reverse complement.
TTTATCGTGAATGGCAGTTTTACAGTATTACTGGGAATTTAATTCTCTTCAACGATATTATGTTATCATCCATTTATACGTCGTCGTTAAATAAAATAAGGTTAATATTAAGAAAGCTCTAGCTGGATCACGATTGTCCAATTGGCTTATGATAGACCAAAATCCCTTGATTTTTTTTCGAACAAAATTTAAACATAAAGAGCGATCAGCATCTGGCAACCCAGCTAAGTTACCAAATGCTGAGTACTCTTGATGGTGAAATTTTGCTCGAAAAAATTACACACTTCAGGGTATTGACGCAAAAAAAATCTCACGGTCTTTTAGTGTAGAAAAACATTTGAGAAAGAAAAAGACTGGTCAGTGTAATCAAACTGAAACAAAGCAGCTAATCACACAAAAACTTAATTTTGCACATAGTTTTCACTTATTCCTATCCAGCAAGCAAGACAGCTGGGAAGCCTCTCTTTCTGTGAGCAACAAACTCCTCTTTCAGAGTCCAGTATGATAGAGTATATTACCTTTTTAGAAAAGTGTAGTGAATATAGCTAAAAATATATTGAGAAACGGTGCTCTATTAACTGGTGCGGTAGATTGGTACGTATAGTTCATTGAACTCTTGAATCGTTGTAAGATGTAACGTATCATGGCTTGAGAAATTCAACTATACGTTTTGACCCATGCGAAAATCGCGTCCATGTTGAACAGATGTGCTGAGCTAGCCTCACGAGCGTCACCCTGTTTCAATTTATGAATCGCAGCACGCATGGATGCGAAAATATTTCACGACTAGAATACACCTTCTAAACTCGTATTCTTACACTTAGTACATAAAGAGCTTCCCAAAAGTCCCGCACCATACAATAATTTATATTTCTTTTTCATATTTTAGATTATATTTAATGTGAATGAGAAATTAAGAGTACCAGGAAGAGTTCAAATGGTCAATGAACAATGATCAGTGCTACAAGAGTTCAATGACCGATAAAAATTATCAATACATTTACTTTTATAAAAACCTAGCTGGTGTGCGACTTCTGGGCCACCCTGTATACACGCCAGGTGTATTTTCCTCCCTGGTGTGAGTCAGTAACTGGTTTATTTACATACTTACTACATATACAGCTCGTATAGCTATACAAGTGGTGTATCTATACACCTAAACGCAGGCATAAGTTTATCCTCACACTTCGTGTATCCCAACGCCTGGTATATCCATGCTCCTCGTATATTTCAACGCCTGGTATATCCACACACCTCGTATATTTATGGTATATTTGCACTCACACTCCTCATCATTCCCAGACCTGATATACCCTCCCGCCTCATACAATCCAACGCCTGGTATATCCGCACTCCCATATCCACCTAGTATTTCCTCCTAGAGGAAACCATGCCTCCAGCAACACATGCCAAACAGACACACCCAAGCAACTTCACCAGGAACCTACGAAGAAATTAAAACAAGGAGCAGCCTTCTATTTTCTTTTCAAATCAAGACACTTTGCTCTCGCTGCACTCGCGAAGAAACTTTGCCTGGTCGTCCATAAGAGAAGGCTGGCGTCGCAGCTCATAACCGCTCAGTTTGCATCTGAATGGCGACCCCAGCCTCCCTTCCGAGAGCGAAGGATTCTGTTCTTCAGAAAATAGGATTATTTCGCTTCTTTTCTTGATACCTGACGCTGTTCTCGTTCTTTCAAAGCTGAGGTGCGAGTTCGTGCATCTTGGAGCTTATCTTTGATTTGAAACGCCGCTGGAACTTTTGTCTCTATTGAAACATGATTGGAACTTATTTCTGTTTTAAACTGCGCTTGGAACTTATCTCTGTATTGAAACGTGGTTGTAACTTATGCCTGTATTGAAACGTGGATGGAACTTATCTCTGTATTGAAACGTGGACGGAACTTATCCCTGTATTGAAACGTGGATGGAACTTATCTCTGTATTGAAACGTGGTTGTAACTTATGCCTGTATTGAAACGTGGATGGAACTTATCTCTGTATTGAAACGTGGACGGAACTTATCTCTGTATTGAAACGTGGATGGAACTTATCTCTGTATTGAAACGTGGTTGTAACTTATGCCTGTATTGAAACGTGGATGGAACTTATCTCTGTATTGAAACGTGGACGGAACTTATCTCTGTATTGAAACGTGGTTGTAACTTATGCCTGTATTGAAACGTGGATGGAACTTATCTCTGTATTGAAACGTGGACGGAACTTATCTCTGTATTGAAACGTGGATGGAACTTATCTCTGTATTGAAACGTGGATGGAACTTATCTCTGTATTGAAACGTGGTTGTAACTTATGCCTGTATTGAAACGTGGATGGAACTTATCTCTGTATTGAAACGTGGTTGTAACTTATGCCTGTATTGAAACGTGGATGGAACTTATCTCTGTATTGAAACGTGGACGGAACTTATCTCTGTATTGAAACGTGGATGGAACTTATCTCTGTATTGAAACGTGGTTGTAACTTATGCCTGTATTGAAACGTGGATGGAACTTATCTCTGTATTGAAACGTGGACGGAACTTATCTCTGTATTGAAACGTGGTTGTAACTTATGCCTGTATTGAAACGTGGATGGAACTTATCTCTGTATTGAAACGTGGTTGTAACTTATGCCTGTATTGAAACGTGGATGGAACTTATCTCTGTATTGAAACGTGGATGGAACTTATCTCTGTATTGAAACGTGGTTGTAACTTATGCCTGTATTGAAACGTGGATGGAACTTATCTCTGTATTGAAACGTGGACGGAACTTATCTCTGTATTGAAACGTGGATGGAACTTATCTCTGTATTGAAACGTGGTTGTAACTTATGCCTGTATTGAAACGTGGATGGAACTTATCTCTGTATTGAAACGTGGACGGAACTTATCTCTGTATTGAAACGTGGTTGTAACTTATGCCTGTATTGAAACGTGGATGGAACTTATCTCTGTATTGAAACGTGGACGGAACTTATCTCTGTATTGAAACGTGGATGGAACTTATCTCTGTATTGAAACGTGGATGGAACTTATCTCTGTATTGAAACGTGGTTGTAACTTATGCCTGTATTGAAACGTGGATGGAACTTATCTCTGTATTGAAACGTGGTTGTAACTTATGCCTGTATTGAAACGTGGATGGAACTTATCTCTGTATTGAAACGTGGACGGAACTTATCTCTGTATTGAAACGTGGATGGAACTTATCTCTGTATTGAAACGTGGTTGTAACTTATGCCTGTATTGAAACGTGGATGGAACTTATCTCTGTATTGAAACGTGGACGGAACTTATCTCTGTATTGAAACGTGGTTGTAACTTATGCCTGTATTGAAACGTGGATGGAACTTATCTCTGTATTGAAACGTGGTTGTAACTTATGCCTGTATTGAAACGTGGATGGAACTTATCTCTGTATTGAAACGTGGATGGAACTTATCTCTGTATTGAAACGTGGTTGTAACTTATGCCTGTATTGAAACGTGGATGGAACTTATCTCTGTATTGAAACGTGGACGGAACTTATCTCTGTATTGAAACGTGGACGGAACTTATCTCTGTATTGAAACGTGGTTGTAACTTATGCCTTTATTGAAACGTGGATGGAACTTATCTCTGTATTGAAACGTGGACGGAACTTATCTCTGTATTGAAACGTGGATGGAACTTATCTCTGTATTGAAACGTGGTTGTAACTTATGCCTGTATTGAAACGTGGATGGAACTTATCTCTGTATTGAAACGTGGATGGAACTTATCTCTGTATTGAAACGTGGACGGAACTTATCTCTGTATTGAAACGTGGATGGAACTTATCTCTGTATTGAAACGTGGATGGAACTTATCTCTGTATTGAAACGTGGATGGAACTTATCTCTGTATTGAAACGTGGACGGAACTTATCTCTGTATTGAAACGTGGTTGTAACTTATCCCTGTATTGAAACGTGGATGGAACTTATCTCTGTATTGAAACGTGGACGGAACTTATCTCTGTATTGAAACGTGGATGGAACTTATCTCTGTATTGAAACGTGGATGGAACTTATCTCTGTATTGAAACGTGGATGGAACTTATCTCTGTATTGAAACGTGGATGGAACTTATCTCTGTATTGAAACGTGGATGGAACTTATCTCTGTATTGAAACGTGGATGGAACTTATCTCTGTATTGAAACGTGGATGGAACTTATCTCTGTATTGAAACGTGGATGGAACTTATCTCTGTATTGAAACGTGGATGGAACTTATCTCTGTATTGAAACGTGGACGGAACTTATCTCTGTATTGAAACGTGGATGGAACTTATCTCTGTATTGAAACGTGGACGGAACTTATCTCTGTATTGAAACGTGGATGGAACTTATCTCTGTATTGAAACGTGGATGGAACTTATCTCTGTATTGAAACGAGGATGGAACTTATCTCTGTATTGAAACGTGGATGGAACTTATCTCTGTATTGAAACGTGGTTGTAACTTATGCCTGTATTGAAACGTGGATGGAACTTATCTCTGTATTGAAACGAGGATGGAACTTATCTCTGTATTGAAACGTGGATGGAACTTATCTCTGTATTGAAACGTGGATGGAACTTATCTCTGTATTGAAACGTGGTTGTAACTTATGCCTGTATTGAAACGTGGATGGAACTTATCTCTGTATTGAAACGAGGATGGAACTTATCTCTGTATTGAAACGTGGATGGAACTTATCTCTGTATTGAAACGTGGATGGAACTTATCTCTGTATTGAAACGTGGATGGAACTTATCTCTGTATTGAAACGTGGATGGAACTTATCTCTGTATTGAAACGTGGATGGAACTTATCTCTGTATTGAAACGAGGATGGAACTTATCTCTGTATTGAAACGAGGATGGAACTTATCTCTGTATTGAAACGAGGATGGAACTTATCTCTGTATTGAAACGTGGATGGAACTTATCTCTGTATTGAAACGTGGATGGAACTTATCTCTGTATTGAAACGTGGACGGAACTTATCTCTGTATTGAAACGTGGATGGAACTTATCTCTGTATTGAAACGTACTTGGAACTTATCTCTGTATTGAAACGAGGATGGAACTTATCTCTGTATTGAAACGTGGATGGAACTTATCTCTGTATTGAAACGTGGATGGAACTTATCTCTGTATTGAAACGTGGATGGAACTTATCTCTGTATTGAAACGAGGATGGAACTTATCTCTGTATTGAAACGTGGATGGAACTTATCTCTGTATTGAAACGTGGATGGAACTTATCTCTGTATTGAAACGTGGATGGAACTTATCTCTGTATTGAAACGTGGATGGAACTTATCCCTGTATTGAAACGAGGATGGAACTTATCTCTGTATTGAAACGTGGATGGAACTTATCTCTGTATTGAAACGTGGACGGAACTTATCTCTGTATTGAAACGTGGATGGAACTTATCTCTGTATTGAAACGTGGATGGAACTTATCTCTGTATTGAAACGAGGATGGAACTTATCTCTGTATTGAAACGTGGATGGAACTTATCTCTGTATTGAAACGTGGATGGAACTTATCTCTGTATTGAAACGAGGATGGAACTTATCTCTGTATTGAAACGGGGATGGAACTTATCTCTGTATTGAAACGAGGATGGAACTTATCTCTGTATTGAAACGTGGATGGAACTTATCTCTGTATTGAAACGAGGATGGAACTTATCTCTGTATTGAAACGTGGATGGAACTTATCTCTGTATTGAAACGAGGATGGAACTTATCTCTGTATTGAAACGTGGATGGAACTTATCTCTGTATTGAAACGTGGATGGAACTTATCTCTGTATTGAAACGTGGATGGAACTAATCTCTGTATTGAAACGTACTTGGAACTTATCTCTGTATTGAATCGTGGATGGAACTTATCTCTGTATTGAAACGTGGACGGAACGTATCTCTGTATTGAAACGTGGATGGAACTTATCTCTGTATTGAAACGTAGATGGAACTTATCTCTGTATTGAAACGTGGATGGAACTTATCTCTGTATTGAAACTCAAGCAAATGAGAGGAAGTTTTCCCGGTGGGAAGAAACTGCTATTTCAGTATCACTGTTTTGTGAGCGGTTGAAGAAATGCTCGATTATTGTGATAACGGCAGATTATGAAGAATTTGAAGATTTTTTGTACATGGAAAATTTTGTTTAGCATATATCAAGTGCAGTGAAAATCCGCATTCAAATTTGAAGCAGTAGACAGTTATATACAGTGCCGTATATAATACGTGATAAATGAATCTCCAAGGCAAGGATTTTTTCAGTAAAATATCAGTGTAATCTAGTAAATTCCCCACTAAAGTTTAAATAATGCCGCACTGGAGTCCAGCAAATCCACTCTGGAGTCTAGTAAATCACTTACTAGTGTCCAGCAAATGCCCCACTGGAGTCCAGCAAATGCCCCACTGGAGTCCAGCAAATGCCATACTGGAGTCCAGCAAATGCCATACTGAATCCAGCAAATGCCACACTGGAGTCAAGCAAATGCCACACTGGATTCCAGCAAATGCCGCACTGGAGTCCAGCAAATCCACTCTGGAATCTATTAAATCACTTTCTAGTGTCCAGCAAATGCCACACTGGAGTCCAGCAAATGCCACACTGGAGTCCAACAAGTGCCACACTGGATTCCAGCAAATGCCACACTGGAGTCTAACAAATGCCACACTCTGGAGTCCAACAAATGCCACTCTGGAGTCTAACAAATGCCACACTAGAGTCCAACAAATGCCTCACTGGAATCCAGCAAGTGCCTCACTGGAGTCCAGCAAATGCCACACTGGAGTCCAACAAATTCCACACTGGAGCCCAGCAAATGCCACACTGGAGTCCAGCAAATGCCACACTGGAGTCCAACAAATGCCATACTGGAGTCCAGCAAATGCCACACTGGAGTCCAGCAAATGCCACACTGGAGTCCAGCAAATGCCACAGTGGAGTCCAGCAAATGCCGCACTGGAGTCCAGCAAATCCACTCTGGAATCTAGTAAATCACTTACTAGTGTCCAGCAAATGCCACACTGGAGTCCAACAAATGCCACACTGGAGTCCAACAAATGCCACACTGGAGTCCAACAAATGCCTCACTGGAGTCCAGCAAATGCCTCACTGGAGTCCAACAAATGCCACACTGAAGTCCAGCAAATGCCACATTGGAGTCCAACAAATGCCATACTGGAGTCTAGTAAATCACTTACTAGTGTCCAGCAAATGCCACACTGGATTCCAGCAAATGCCACACTGGAGTCCAGCAAATGCCATACTGGAGTCCAGCAAATGCCACACTGGAGTCCAGCAAATGCCACACTGGAGTCCAGCAAAATTCCACACTGGATTCCAGCAAATACCGCGCTGGGGTCCAGCAAATCCACTCTGGAATCTAGTAAATCACTTACTAGTGTCCAGCAAATGCCACACTGGAGTCCAGCAAATGCCACACTGGAGTCCAGCAAATGCCACACTGGAGTCCAGCAAATGCCACACTGTAGTCTAACAAATGCCTCACTGGAGTCCAACAAATGCCTCAATGGAGTCCAGCAAATGCCTCACTGGAGTCCAGCAAATGCCACACTGGAGTCCAACAAATGCCACACTCTGGAGTCCAACAAATGCCACTCTGGAGTCACACACATCACCACATCACCATGTGGCAAATGCCACATTGGAGTCCAACAAATGCCACACTGGAGTCCAGCAAATGCCTCACTGGAGTCCAGCAAATGCCACACTGGAGTCCAATAAATGCCATACTGGAGTCCAGCAAAAGCCACACTGGAGTCCAGCAAATGCCTCACTGGAGTCCAAGGGATGCAGAAACTCAGAACTCGACACTCACGTCAGTGCTGAACGCAACTTAGCAGCTTCGGGGGAAATATTCCAGGGAAATTGCGCAAAGTTTGTTGGTCAAAATCGTGCAGGTTTCTTGATGAAAATTATCTCCGTAAAAGAAAGTTGAACGCATGCAATATTTCTGCAGTGACTTGAAACTGCAACCTCGTGCATGAGCTTCTGGGGCCTCTCACTTGGAGTGAAGTGATGTGTGCTGCTGCTGCCACTCCTTTTGAGTGGTGATGTGTACTGAAGCAGCCACTACTTATTTTAAGTGGAAGTGTTTACTATACCTACCCTGATTTTGATAACTTTATAACATACAATTATCATTTAAATCATCAATAATTCTAATGACGATATTGATAGACTCGCAAGAGAAAAATTAGTCCCCTTCTGTTTATATAGTGTAGGACCTCCATGAGCCCAAATAATGGCGATAATTCTGCGAGGCATTCAGTCTACAAGTGTCATAATGTAGATCTCGTCGATTTTAAACCAATCTTGTTGCAACTGATTTCCTAGCTCGACCACAGTACGTGGATAATCTTCTCGACGTCTAACTCGTCGTTTTAGGTGGTCTCACAAGTATTTCATTGAGTTCATATCCGGGATTTAGCTGACCAATCTAAGTGCCTGACGTATCCTGAATGACAGTCGTCCAGTTAATAACAGTTCAAGCGCGATGCATCAGGCATCCTGTCAGATAGGCGAAGGAATAAGCATTTCTTCATTTAGATATATGCGAACGGTAAAACTTGGTTATCTAGAAGCTCAGTTTAGCCATGCTGGTTCAGTCTGCTGGATGCTTAAACTGAGCCAGCAATCTTCCGTGTTATAGAAACAGCCCCAGAACATGACAGACCCCCTTCATGTCGCCCCTTGCACACAGCCTTCGTTAGAGGCTCCATGAAGTCCTCAGTGAACTCGAAGACTAGCAGCATTGCTGCAGCGACAGAATCATAAAACATCTGACGGCTTGACACTTCTTCACTCTAACAGTCTAGTGTGCGTGTGCTTTGGCCCAGTTTAAATGCTTGAGTTTGAGTTTTGCGGACAAGAATTAACAGCGGTTGTTAACGAACCACTCAGTTTCACGTAACCATTGCATGGAGTTCCTTCCAAAGAGTTCGTTTAGATAAAATTGGAGGAGGGCCACCATTGAAGTTTCACAGTAGTTCAATAGAAAGCAATTCAGGTCAACATTCTGAACACATGACAGCGGTCCCTATCAGAATTTTCTTCTGACCGCCATTTTGCCTTGAATTTTTACGAGATTTTCCCAATGTACGAGTACGAGATTTTTCCAATGTAGCTAAACTTGCATTGAGGTGCGGCATGAAACACCAGCGAATTCAGTTACTTCATTCACTGGGAGCAATGGCATTAGTCCCTTTTTGCCATGTGAGACGGATTGCTGTCGTCCCATTGTTGAGGAGCAATTAAGAAACAAGTCTGCACCTTGCCAGCTCTAAGTGAAAACTGATGCGTGTTGAGTACTCGCAAGCAACCTTAATTTCGACCACAGCTTCAAACAACGATCATTGCTTAGTGAAAAACTGGTGTTTGGGAAAATAAGAGAGTAATTTTTGCCAGAGAAGCCCATTGCAACATTCGAGGAAGCATGTCATGTTTGCTGCATGCAGTTTCGACCAAATTAAGATGTACTGGAGTTTGATTTTTCTCACAGTTGGTTATCTCAACACATGATGATGAAGCGTCTAGAATGAAAAATGAATTCCGCGCATTGTGCACTTTGCGATTTGACTCACGGCAACATTATATTAACACACTCTTGATGCAATGACAATAAAACATAACAACACAACAACACCATCACAGAATCATAGCAACAGTACACAAACATTATATCTTAATATATATCCATAACATCATACTAATACAAAAAAATCTAAAAGATTTCATCATAAGCTCCCATAAACATCAAAACAACATTACAAAAATGACACATCACATCACCATAAAAATAATTTCAAGATAATATCACAATAATGATATAGAATTGCTCAGCATACACCACTATTATATTAAATTAGCATCACAATAACAGCAAAGTTATTGTGATCACTACCGTTATTGTTATAGTGACCACTACAAATGACCCAGACATGCCTGTGCAGGCTTGTCTATCAGTCAAGCCTGCTCAGGCCTGACTATACGTCCAGCTTGTCCATGCTAGCCTGTCAGCCTAGCCTACACAGGATTGCTTGGCAGTCTACTCTGCACAGTCCTGCCTATCAGTACTATCTGCAAAGTCATGCCTGCACATTCCTGCCTGCACATTCCTGCCTGCACAGTCATGCCTACACAGTCATATCACAGTCATGCCTGCACAGTCCTGCCTATCAGCGCTATCTGCACAGTCACGCCTGCACAGTCCTGCCTATCAGTACTATCTGCACAGTCCTGCCTGCAGTCATATCACAGTCATGCCTGTACAGACCTGTCTATCAGTACTATCTGCACAGTCATGCCTGCAGAGTCCTGCCTAATAGCGCTATCTGCACAGTCACGCCTGCACAGTCCTGCCTATCAGTACTATCTGCACAGTCCTGCCTGCAGTCATTTCACAGTCATGCCTGTACAGTCCTGCCTATCAGTACTATCTGCACAGTCCTGCCTGCAGAGTCCTGCCTATCAGCGCTATCTGCACAGTCACGCCTGCACAGTCCTGCCTATCAGTACTATCTGCACAGTCCTGCCTGCAGTCATATCACAGTCATGCCTGTACAGACCTGTCTATCAGTACTATCTGCACAGTCCTGCCTGCAGAGTCCTGCCTATCAGTACTATCTGCACAGTCCTGCCTGCAGTCATATCACAGTCATGCCTGCACCGTCCTGCCTATCAGTACTATCTGCACAGTCCTGCCTGCAGTCATATCACAGTCATGCCTGTACAGTCCTGCCTATCAGTACTATCTGCACAGTCCTGCCTGCAGTCATATCACAGTCATGCCTGTACAGTCCTGCCTATCAGTACTATCTGCACAGTCCTGCCTGCAGTCATATCACAATCACGCCTGCACAGTCCTGCCTATCAGTATAATCTGCACAGTCCTGCCTGCAGAGTCCTGCCTATCAGCGCTATCTGCACAGTCACGCCTGCACAGTCCTGCCTATCAGTACTATCTGCACAGTCCTGCCTGCAGTCATATCACAGTCATGCCTGTACAGACCTGTCTATCAGTACTATCTGCACAGTCCTGCCTGCAGAGTCCTGCCTATCAGTACTATCTGCACAGTCCTGCCTGCAGTCATATCACAGTCATGCCTGCACCGTCCTGCCTATCAGTACTATCTGCACAGTCATACCTGCACTGTCCTGCCTGTATAGTCCTGCCTGCACAGGCCGGCCTGCGCAGGCCCCCAACGCCTCAGTACGCAGTTAATCATAAATTAAAGCCTTCTGGCGGAGCCCATCAGAAGTTGTGTCGTAAAGCGGGAGTGGTGAGGGGCAGGGAGGGGTAATGAGGGGCGATGAGGGGCAGGGAGGGGTAATGAGGGGCGGTGAGGGGCAGGGAGGGGTAATGAGGGGTAATGAGGGGCGGTGATGGGGCAGGGAGGGGTAATGAGGGGCGGTGAGGGGCAGGGAGGGGTGATGAGGGGCGGTGAGGAGCAGGGAGGGGTAATGAGGGGCGGTGAGAGTCAGGGAGGGGTAATGAGGGGTAATGAGGGGCGGTGATGGGGCAGGGAGGGGTAATGAGGGGCGGTGAGGGGCAGGGAGGGGTGATGAGGGGCGGTGAGGAGCAGGGAGGGATAATGAGGGGCGGTGAGGGGCAGGGAGGGGTAATGAGGGGTAATGAGGGGCGGTGAGGGGCAGGGAGGGGTAATGAGGGGCGGTGAGGGGCAGGGAGGGGTAATGAGGGGCGGTGAGGGGCAGGGAGGGGTAATGAGGGGTAATGAGGGGCGGTGATGGGGCAGGGAGGGGTAATGAGGGGCGGTGAGGGGCGGGGAGGAGTGATGAGGGGCGGTGAGGAGCAGGGAGAGGTAATGAGGGGCGGTGAGAGGCAGGGAGGGTTATGAGGGGCAGTGAGGGGCATGGAGGGGTAATGAGGGACAGGGAGTACTGGTGAGGGCCTCCAGAGGTAATGGATGAGAACAACTAACACTGTGGTTAATTGACAGAACCGCAGTTTGGTGTTAGCTGCCTACACACCTTGTTTTTCTACTGACTGCCACATGTGATCCCCGTGTTCTCCTGAACTTTACCCTGGGCCTGGCAAGTTCAGCAAACAAGTTGTCCATAATGCCTTTCTGGTTGTTGTTGTCGTCCATATAACATTGTGGATTTTTTCTCGATACTCTATCCCAGTCAAACTATTTCGCCGGAGCATGCATGTTTTTCGCCGCATAAGTAATTTAATTACTTGAGCAGCGAAAAACATGCATGCGGGCGGCGAAAAAGTTAGACTGGGATGGCGACTTCAACGACAGATATGCAGGCTATGGTAGTTTGTAGAGAGCCTTGTCGTCACGTGTTCATTTGTGTGTGTTGGTTAGTACACTTGAAATCGATAGCTTTGTGAAGTGTTACTGTCTCATGATTTTTTTTGCTTTAGAAATGCTATTCAATTCGTACAAAAGTGTGCGTTTTGAACGGATATGGTGCTGTTACAAAAAGAGCATGTCACACGACCTGTTTATTACAAAACGGCTTGTTCCAAAATGCGAATGTTACAGAAAAGGCATGTCAGATACGGTTCGGATGGTTCTTTTGGGTAAATGTTTCCCTTAATGATACCTCGCTACCAAATACAAAAAAACTGCAATCAAGTAGAAGAGATAGGTAGCTTCAAGTGATAATCATTTTTCAATTAGCTTGAAAATTATTATTTCAATTAGCTCCAAAATTAGCGTGACTTTGTCACGTTTCAGAACTCGGTGATGGGCTGATGGATCTCCATCCACGATATCTTGCTTAGCCCCCAAAAATGAATGATTTTTGGAGACCTATTCTTGAATAAAGAAAGAAAGACCTATTCAAAGACAAAGACAAAGGCCTATTCTTGAATATGAGAAAACGAAAACGTGTTCTCGCTCGAAGAATCTTGAATGGAAAAAAGCAATGACCCAAAAAATATCCAGGAACAATTTTTAAACAGGGCTTTATCCACGAAAATTTTTAAAACAACAGCTTTTAAATGAATATCTAGTGTCTTTTAACGAACTTCTCTTTAGAATATAGTAGACGGTCGTGCACTCTGTGTTAAACACAAATTTTAATCTTTAATTAATAAAAAGGTATAAATTAAATAAATTTTAAATGGTTAAATTGTAAAGCGTAGTATAATCAATAAAGAATTTTGCCTAATGGACAACAGCAGTTTTAATTCAGATTTGCAATGTACGCGAGCGGATCAATTGTGCTGGACAATTAATGAGTACAAACGTGTTACATGTAGAGTAAAACTGAGTTATCTTCACCAGTTGAAGTCGTTACAAAGTTCTTTGAATGATCAGACGGTCAGTACCTGAGAGGTTAAAAATTCTCTGGATCAGCCCCTTTCTACTAAAAATCACAAATTCATCCGAACAAGAAATATTCGATTGAACTCAGTTCAACTTTTTCGCCAGAACATACATGTTTTTCGCCACCCAAGTGATTTAATTACTTGGGCGGGGAAAACATGCATGCAGGCGGCGAAAAAGTTAGACTGTGGAAAAGGCGAAGGATATTTCATCAAATGGCTGAGTGTCATGCTGGGATCGGCTACAGTGATCAAAGCAACGAAAAATACTGCATAATACAGATATTGACATGACACTTCAGCTAGGTGCAATTTATGCATATAATTAGAAGTAATGAATGCATCAACAATAATTGTCATCATCGTCCACTTATTGTCATCGGCCTCATATTAAAGGGGTTTAAAAAGGTGTCTAATTTTAATTTTAATGTTTAATGACTTTGAAAAAATTAAAAAATTCTAATTTTAATTTTTTTTAAATGGGTGCTCGATATGTGAAAATCATACACAACCTAGCATAACATTAAACCTACCCAAACCTAAGTCATTATATCAATTTCAACTTGAATTATATTCATTTCGAAACGTTAACTTGATCTGATTGGTTATCATCGTTAACCTCAAAAAAAAGGATCTTTTCCACATAAGCCCCGCCACTAATGCAACACATAAGTTCACCCCTATCGACTTCAAATTACTCTCAAACGGAAGATTAAAGCATTCTTTCGTTTGAGAGTAATTTGAAGTCGATAGGTGCATTATTTCGAAAGTTACAAGTGAGTGAACTTTTGTGTTGCATTAGTGGCGGGGCTTATCTGGAAAAGATCCGAAAAAACTTCACTTATCCCAACTTGACCTAATCTGCACTTAACCTCACCTACTCACCTAACCTAACCTAACCTAACCTAACCTATTCTAACCTTCTACAATTTGCCATGTTTTGAGCAAAATAAAACTCAATAGGCATTCGTAACGAACAGCCAACCACTTTCAGAAGAAATAAACTAATAAACTTGAAGGAGATATACTGAATGGGACATCCTAAATAGGAAGTTAGTAAAATGAAGTCAACGAATAAAAACATTATTTATTGTTGCAAATAATTTAGGGTTTAGCATTCTCTACGTTCGTAAATGGTTGATCTTTATCAAAGTTGAGGTTCGTCGGAGATATTTGCTCCAAAAGTATTCTGAATCTTTTGGAAAAGATACTTACAGAACTACTGGTTGTAGCAAAAAGATGAACTTCATTCTGTGATTCAGAACATGAAATTTATAATGTATTAACATCAATGAATAATATTTTTGACAAGATAACTAACAAAAGACAAACTTACATTGTGATTAAATACATGAATTGATGATGTATCAACATAAAAACATATTTGCCACTATATTTACTCAATAATTACTGTTAATTTATTCATCAACTTTTCTGAAATTTGTTTGAATTTGGAAGAATTCGTTTCCCCTCTAGCTGTACTTTCAACTTTTGTTGAAATCTGTAATCGTTGCCACCGTCTGCCAAAATAACCTGTTCCATTGACTGCTGCAAAATAAGGAAATAGTTGTTCAATGTTGACCTCTGTAATTCCTCTTTGTTATGTCACTATTTCAGTTAATTCATCAACGTTACAAGGAATTTTTTGATATTGAAGGGATTTAATTTAAATAGCTGAGGACTGTAGATCTTTCAAGAACAGCCTGCAAAACTACTCTTCTCTCAAGATCTGTCAAATCTTTTGTCTGTCGGTTACATGTGCTCTTTTTATTAGTATCTTCTTTATTTGCCATCTCCTGCGAGTAATTTAAGAACTTTTAAATACTGGTAATAAAGAGGAAGAAGACAAAACTATATTACCTCACCCCATTGTTTATAAAAGGTTAAAGTTTATGTTTAATACGCTGTGCACGATCGTCGCCTATACTAAAAAAAGACGTTCGTTGAAGGACACCAAATCGCGGAGAGTTTTCTCCCTGTGTAGCAAATATTTCCGATAAGAGGGAGTAATTCTTTTTAAAAATATGTAAACGTTTGCACAAGCCTGGAGTGTAGTCCGTCACGCTGTGGCCTACACGCTGCCGTCACACTGTGGCCTACACGCTGCCGCCACACTGTGGCCTACACGCTGCCGCCACACTGTGGCCTACACGCTGCCGCCACACTGAGGCCTACACGCTGCCGCCACACTGTGGCCTACACGCTGCCGCCACACTGTGGCGTACTCGCTGCCGCCACACTGAGGCCTACACGCTGCCGCCACACTGTAGCCTGCACGCTGCCGCCACACTGTGGCCTACACGCTGCCGCCACACTGTGGCCCACATGCTGCCGCCACACTGTGACCTACACGCTGCCGCCACACTGTGGCCCACACGCTGCCGCCACACTGTGGCCCACACGCTGCCGCCACACTGAGGCCTACACGCTGCCGCCACACTGTGGCGTACTCGCTGCCGCCACACTGAGGCCTACACGCTGCCGCCACACTGTAGCCTACACGCTGCCGCCACACTGTGGCCCACACGCTACCGCCACCCTGTGGCCCACACGCTGCCGCCACACTGTGGCCTGCACGCTGCCGCCACCCTGTGGCCTACACGCTGCCGCCACACTGTGGCCCACACGCTGCCGCCACACTGTGGCCCACACGCTGCCGCCACACTGTGGCCCACACGCTACCGCCACCCTGTGGCCCACACGCTGCCGCCACACTGTGGCCCACACGCTGCCGCCACACTGTGGCCCACACGCTGCCGCCACACTCTGGCCACACGCCACAACTGCCCAGAAAACACTCACGCAATTGAAGTCCACTGCACTCAGTCTCCCAAAATTCGACTAATTCAATAAAACTTTATTTCTGCACCCGCGCGTCTCTCCGGCAAGGTTTACGATCCTCCCAAGTTTGTCCAAAGAACTTCAGGGCTGAGGTGTCGCGCCGGCTTGTGTTCGTGCCTCTTATTTCATTTGCTAACTTCCCACAGACGGACAACTCGCAAAAACCGGGCAACTTCGGACAACCGGACAACCTGAGCCTGCCCGAGCACTTTGGAACTGCCTGGGTAATTTTGGACCCTGTGGTGGCGTGGGCGGGCCTGAGCTACCCTGTTCTACCCGGGCAGCTTGGATCTACCCGGGCAGCTTGGATCTACCCGGGCAGCTTGGATCTACCCGGGCAGCTTGGATCTACCCGGGCAGCTGGGATCTACCCAGGCAGCTTGGATCTACCCGGGCAGCTTGGATCTACCCGGGCAGCTTGGTTCTACCCGGGCAGCTTGGATCTACCCGGGCAGCTTGGATCTAACCGGGCAGCTTGGATCTACCCGGACAGCTTGGATCTAACCGGGTAGATAGGTTAAGCTTTTGTTCTAACACTTTCAAAAACCGTCGATTTTGAAAGTGTTAGAACAAAAGCTAAAAAAACTAGCTCCCAATCCCGTGAAGGTTGGCTTGCGATATGTACAGAAGTTAGCAAAAATTTTTGCCCCCATTCCTAGGGACACGACAATCGAGAAATGATAATTGCGCCTCGTTGCCAATTTCCCTAGTAAATTTAATTGATGGATGTTTCTCATTCAAATAATACAGTTGTGAGCAGTGCGCATCGACATACGTCGGAATGACGTCGCGCAATATCGACGCTAGAGTGGCAGAGCACGGCGGAAGGAGTTTTTGTACTGGTTACTTGTTGGCTACCTGTCTGACAGAAACCCTTGGCAGTAATAACTTACATGTCGATATTAAAGTCATGTAATATATTTAAAGTGGAAGCCAAAACTTTTAATTTTATCCATCAAAAATTCTATGATATAATGAGAGCAAAGTCCTTTGTAAAATATCAGGCGAATTATTTCACAAAACAATGGAGAAGCAAACCTCACGTACAATACTTTGCTAACATCGTCCAGTGATGTGGCACTTCAATATCAGCAATATATGGCAGCCATGCTGCCACTGCTTATGATATGGTATATTAATGTAGAACAATTCTCCTAAATATTATTTATATTTTTTTCAACAAAATGCAAGCGAACGACCCACAATAACAGTGCGATATTTGGCTGTGATCATTGCGATCCACTAACAGCATCGGATGCTTCCCATCTCTTCTATTTTCGCGCATTCCTCCCTCTTTCACTCCTCTGAAATTGTTAAATGGAGTTCTCATTTCAATTTCATGTTTAAACATTATAATCAGAGCTAAATTTCTGCACCGAAGCGCTCAGCATGAAACGTCCTTAAATATTCCTTTTTTTAAATTCATTTCTTTTTAATATTCGATATGATCTGTACGATGAAACGTTAACAAATTTGAACTGTTTTTCGAACTTCAGCTCGCGCTTTACAGAAGAATTCCTCGATTTCGTTCGACCTCCGTGTGTCTATTTTAAATTTGTAAGATCGACTATGAAAATTAAATATTTCATTAAACTCTATTTTTCACTTTGAATTTACTCAATTGCATAATAAGAAATTTAATTCGGATTCGCTTTTTTCCGCAGAAAAAAATAAATTTCACAAGGATATCCAAGGTTGCGATAACTTTTCAATTTGATTTTTCAACTGACTTAAACATTTTCGATTCGAAATTCCGGTGCCAAAATGAATTTGCCTAAAATTTTTCAACTTCGAATTATTTGAGCCGAAATATTTCGCTAAAAAATTGGCTCCGACTTAAAATCTCTGCATTCTTCCGTCATCATTAAAATTTGAACAATTGTTATTACAACAATAAAGTCATCATTAAAATTTGAACAATTGTTATTACAACAATAAAGTCATCATTAAAGTTTGAACAATTGTTATTACAACAATAAAGTCATCATTAAAGTTTGAACAATTGTTATTACAACAATAAAGTCACCATTAAAGTTTGAACAATTGTTATTACAGAAATAAAGTCATCATTAAAGTTTGAACAATTGTTATTACAACAATAAAGTCATCATTAAAATTTGAACAATTGTTATTACAACAATAAAGTCATCATTAAAATTTGAACAATTGTAATTACAACAATAAAGTCATCATTAAAATTTGAACAATTGTAATTACAACAATAAAGTCATCATTAAAATTTGAACAATTGTTATTACAACAATAAAGTCATCATTAAAATTTGAACAATTGTTATTACAACAATAAAGTCATCATTAAAATTTGAACAATTGTAATTACAACAATAAAGTCATCATTAAAATTTGAACAATTGTTATTACAACAATAAAGTCATCATTAAAGTTTGAACAATTGTTATTACAACAATAAAGTCATCATTAAAATTTGAACAATTGTTATTACAACAATAAAGTCATCATTAAAATTTGAACAATTGTTATTACAACAATAAAGTCATCATTAAAATTTGAACAATTGTTATTACAACAATAAAGTCATCATTAAAATTTGAACAATTGTAATTACAACAATAAAGTCATCATTAAAATTTGAACAATTGTTATTACAACAATAAAGTCATCATTAAAGTTTGAACAATTGTTATTACAACAATAAAGTCATCATTAAAATTTGAACAATTGTTATTACAACAATAAAGTCATCATTAAAATTTGAACAATTGTTATTACAACAATAAAGTCATCATTAAAATTTGAACAATTGTAATTACAACAATAAAGTCATCATTAAAATTTGAACAATTGTTATTACAACAATAAAGTCATCATTAAAATTTGAACAATTGTAATTACAACAATAAAGTCATCATTAAAATTTGAACAATTGTTATTACAACAATAAAGTCATCATTAAAGTTTGAACAATTGTTATTACAACAATAAAGTCATCATTAAAATTTGAACAATTGTTATTACAACAATAAAGTCATCATTAAAATTTGAACAATTGTTATTACAACAATAAAGTCATCATTAAAATTTGAACAATTGTAATTACAACAATAAAGTCATCATTAAAATTTGAACAATTGTAATTACAACAATAAAGTCATCATTAAAATTTGAACAATTGTAATTATGAAAAAGACAAATGTACTTCCGCCTCGAATGAGAGTAGCGGCGGCGCGATACCTTCCACCAAACATGGCAAGATTTTATTTTCAGCTTTTCCTGCCACTGCAATAAGATTCGATGAGACTGATGTGGAATAATTAATACATCGTAATCAGTAGAATAAAGTACGGATATTTCTTTCCTGAACTGAATGCATCTTTTCTTTAGATGAAAATAAGTCATGGTCAAATTGATGGCATCAACTGTTTGAAATTCGCAAGCATTAAAATGGATAAAAAACAAACATTCAAAGAATATATTACATATGATTGTAGTTCTACCTAATCTACCAAAATCTGTAAGAATCATCAGAGGAGCTAAAAATATATACCCTAAAGGAACTTTAAAATACTACACCGAACGCTTACTTTTCCCATATTTAACATATGGAATAAGAGCCAAACACGTGACTGATTCAGAAAATTATCACGCTTTCTTTTTCTCTGGAAATGTTCATTAGAACTCAAGACATTAGAAATTAAAAGCCCATTCAAACGTTCAAAATTACTGCGGCTTTTAGATTCCTATTAACTTTCCTCACTAAATATCACGCATAAACCTTGGATAATGAATGTAAAAAATATCTTGAGCAGTAAGTACTTCCTTCAATTAGTCAGCACAGTAATTTAATTAGAAGTGGAAGTAAATTCATACTTCTTTATTGCTCCAAAGTGCGATCTGAACACAATATTCACTTCATTGGAACTAAAACTTAGAACTCGATCCCTGCTGAAATTTACGAAAAAATGCAGAGCATCCAAACCAACCTTGATTATTTATTTCCAATGCTAACCAGCTAACAGTGTGAGCCGGTAAAAAATAAAGTATTTTCTACTTATCTATTAGGCAATTCATTGTGGAATGAAATTAAGTTCAAGTCCATAATAGAATATACTGTTATTGCTTAACTAATTCAACAGTCGTTTAACTAATTCAACGCAACTCAATATTAACTTTTGTATTGAGCACTTTCACTGCGACGTGGGGCGCCGGTGGCCACGGTGGGGATTTTCATAATGCCGCTGACCTACTAGTACTCACTCAATTTTTATAAGTACTTAATTAAAGCTAAATGAATGCACTATCCACTGAATTTTTGCTGTTATCAGTATTGCTCTTCTACAGTTGATTTTAAATTCGAGTTGAATGTTAAACTTCAGTTCAACTTCAATTAATTCCAATTTCTTTCGGTTTAAATTGAGTTAAATTAACTTTACCTTTAATTTTAGCTTACATATTGAACTGCGGTTGCCTGATCTACCTAGCTTGAGAGTAGGTTGAGCTCTAGGTTAGACAGAATTACATACCGTAGAAAATTGTATTGATAGGACGCGCTAGAAGTCGCTAGAATGATCCCTGCCTCAAGTAACTGTATCCAAATGTGACCGTTGTAAAATTTGGGTGAGAATTTTCTAGATATATCACTTATTGTAAACAATATGTTCGAATAGTTTAAATGCAGTAGAATTCACTACAGGAGCGCCACATCACCGCACAACACACGCACTCACGCCGGAATCGTCTGGATCTCCTCAGTGTTTCAGAACTTTGACCGTTTAATCGAAGAAGTCTATTGGAAGAAGTCAGTTGTGCTTTTACCCGTATTTTCTTTTCTTGTTCATAGCCGAAACGTACGGCGAATTTGCATCTCGCATCGCGTTTTCCCTTTCTTCCAAGCTTTTGTTCAATTTTTGAGTCAATTATGTATGAATTTTCAATTTACCGGGGCATTTCTCATCAATTGACCATTTATCAATTCTAACAACTTGAATAATTTGCCCACCACAAATGATACATCGTAACTTGAGACTACGATATAAAATGAACAAATGCAAGTAAAGTTACTTTCGGACACAAATAAAGGCACCCTATCAAAACGCGAATGATTTTAAAATTACCTTCAACCTTATACACTTCACCTAGTCGCTCGCTAGACCGATCAGTCGATGGGTTCACACAGTATTTATGATTCAGTTAACGGAGATATTCTTACATGGGCGGAATGAGGAGAGTACATCCTGGACAACCACTTAAGATCAGTTTCAGTCCGTAGCATTTTTTGCATCTACAATTGATGGCATACCGAAAACACAAACGATGACCCTTTTAATTTGAATCATTTGATAGGAAATATTTTAGTTTATTTCTTAGTGTCTTTTATATTTTGATTAAAAGCAAACATTTAAAACTCGTTATAAAGATCAGATTTCGTTAGGGATTTATTCATAGTTTTTTCAAATGCCTTGGGTGCTGTGTTGAGGCTGTGTGCTGTTGTGTTGAGGTTGGAGAGTAAAAATGTTTGAATTCACTTCTATTTATGGTCAGATGATCAAGATGGCCAGTTATTACTAATAATAATTGTTCAAGATTTTTGTGGTCGTCAAAGATTTATTCATGAAATTACTAATGTAAGACTTACAGGAATCCAAAAGCCTGAGTATTTTTGTAGTTTTAAATGAATGATTTGTGTGGACATTGAATTCCAATTGCCTGATTTTCATCTACTTTTCTTTTCGTTGATGTTTTTGACCCATAGATGTGCCTTTCTTATTGAATTATTGTCAGATTTTTCCTTAAATAATTTCTCGACGATTTGTTCAGTAACCGCATGCTTATTCCTCAAATATTTTTTAAATATAACATCACCTGTAAGTATTATGAATGCACAGTAGCCTAATACGGCAACTGGTCCTGAGTTAACTTTCGTCATTGCATAATATATTCAGTGCTTTATAGTTTACTTGCATCTAAAAAAATATGGTAAACAGCCATTGTATTTTTTTTCATAGTGGGCTTTAGCAATTGATCCGCGCGTGAAATACTTCCCCCATTAACTTAACCACAAGTTATCCAACGAAAAACCCCCCTTAAAATTAATTCCTTCACGTGCAGTTGCGGAATTCAAAAACCTTCATCGGGAACCTCAGAATTTTACTTAAAAACGTCCCGTAATCGCCACTATTGGCACCAAAAAAATATATCAAGACTGCGATCGTCTCGGGAACCCCTTAATTTAGCTTAAAAACTTTCTATAATCGCAACAATTGGTACCAAAAAAAAAGATATCAAGGCTGCGATCGTCTCGGGAACCCCTGAATTTAGCTTAAAAAACTTCCTATAATCGCAACAATTGCTAACAAAAAAGATATCGAGGCTGCGAGAAAAGGAATACAGTTGCCGGGATTCCAAATTGGAGAAGAGGCAAATAAATTCCCGTCGCCCCGGTGCGGGCAAGACAAAAAGTCCCAATTTAAGGCGGCCTGCAGACCGTCCCCCCGCGATGCTTGGCTGCCCCAGGGCCATGTGGTCCCCGGGGGGAGCAGGAGGGGAGGGGGGGAGAGGGAGCAAGGGAAGCCAGAATTGCAAGGGGAATGTGGAATGGGGCTCTGCAGATGCTGCTCTGTGTCTGGGGGAGATGCTCATGAGCTCTGTATTTCTTTCTTCTAGAATTGGGCTCTATTGTTGTGGTTGTTGAATTTGTGTTCGTAAGAGGTGGGTTGTAGGCTTGAGTAGATCTTGATACCGCGATAAAGACTTTATTTGTTTAAGTTGTAAAAATTTGAGTACGGAAGAGGTTATACTTGGGTAGGTCTTACACTCGTGATAAAGACCCTTTCTTCGTTAAGGTAGTCAGAATTTGTGTTCGTACTTGTGTAGATCTTGCACTCATTATGATGACGCTTCTGCTGAAAACTAAATAAGTATAAAACTCAAACCTTTATTTCAAAGTCACATTCACACAGAACGTTCGTTTGAGGAAATCCAATATTATTTATGAGTGCTCTTTGTTTTTTCACCTCATAAAAATACGTTCAAAATTCATTAGATACGTCAGTATTAATTTACTACGAACACTAAGTGTGGTATACATTATACTGTTGATTAAACGTCATGATCGTGTCTACTGGGAAAATGCAAAAAGACAGGACCTTGCCCTACGTAAATTGATCGCTCGATCAGCATGCCACATCTTCACTCATTATACCCTCATGTTACCTATTATGTTACCTATTATAGTATAACTATCAGGTTACCTATTATGTTACCTATTATAGTATAATCATCAAGTTACCTATTATTTATCCGCGGCTCCATTCTTATCAGGATCAAGTGTACTGAATATACCTAATACTGAACAAAGCTCAAATTAAATTTCACTTAGAATCAAAAAACGGTTGGTAGGAATACGTGAAATAAGCAACGTACGACGACGGTGGCAGGGAAAAGTTCACTCAGCCGCAGCGTGAATAGGATGAGTCGTGCCACCAAAAATACATCATAATTATTTCACCGTGTGAACACAGTGCACGTTTCATTACTGCAGTACACTATACATTGTGAATTGAATTCAAACCTATACAAAAGCTGATTCGGATTCGTTCTCTGCCTCCGAATCAGGCTTTTTGTTCTTTTTTGGTGAATATTGTACACGAAATGTTACGAAAATTTATTGAAATTCGGTAAGATTCCCGCGTATAGCATTATACGAAGAATGTTCTCATGCAAAATTACCATGGAATATAACCCTGTAGGAATCTCATGGAATATAACGGGATTGGAATCTCGTGGAAGATCTGGCGTAAGATAATTAACTCCTTGTATAACGTATGAATGCCCTTTATGAGCGTCAAAACGGACCGTTGAATAAGATTTACAAGCAAAGAATATCATTCAGCTGCAAACACGTTATAACTTTATGGAGCTCTATAATGATTCATTTTCTTCAAAGAATAGTATCGTATTTTTGCGGCGCAAAACTTAATTGAACCTTCGTTATGCTATACTTCTGATCTATCTCGAGCCTGTGAACGCGGGCCTTTACTTTTCCTAGCGCTGGAACGTGTGAGAGGGTGCTTCTGATGCCCTCGTTCATGGAACATGCGAAAGTGTGCTCTGAATTTTCTGATTAATGGAATGTGCAAAAATGTGCCCCCACTTTCCTCATTGATCGTGCGTGTGAAAGTTTGCTCTCAATGTCCTCGAAAATGGGTTGTACAAAAGTGGGCCCCAGATCTATTCGTTAATGGAACATGTGAAATTTCTTTTCTAACTTTTCAGCCTTACGATATAGTTCAATTTCTTCACGTGTAAGCTGGTTACACGTGAGTAAATGGAACATGTGAAAGTGAGTCCTCCGTAAGTCATCAAAAAAGCATGTGAAAGAGTGTGCTCAGTTCTCTCCCGAATGCAACACGTGAAAGAGTGCTCTCAATTTCCTAATTAAAGGAACCCTTCTTCACGCAATGACATATCATCGATGATATAAACTTGAACGCGAGCTCCTGACCCCCAAATGAGAATGATAGTTTTAGTGGGAGTTATACTTAGAATATAGTTCAAGTGAACTATTCGCGGCATAAACCTAGCATAAATATTTGATGCTGAGTGTTTTTTTTGTTCAGTTCATATGATAATTTCCGAACTTACGGATCCTTTGCTTCTACTCCTCTCACTTATTCTGGAAACTGATTAATTTCGAACCAGAGGATCTTCAGCTTTTTCTATTTAATTATCAGTCATAGCAGAAACTATACTTCAGAAAAAAACACTTCTTATTTTGAAAAAGAATAAAGCTTATCTTATTCGTCATTCTTTGACCGTACGTTGGAAAGCGTTTTAATTCCTAGACTCCAACTGCGTGCCTCTCTGTGCGCTCAACTGTGTCAGCTTTGTCTCTTCATTTTTTTCGCGTGTTTACAGCATTGAATTTGTATTTGTCTTTGCTCAAAATAACATAGTTTTTCTTCGTTTTCTATGTTTATGAACTGAAGAAGAGAGAGGAAAATACTCAAAAGCTTTTAGAAGAACTCTCATAAAAAAAATGTATTCTTCATTGCCTGCTTCATTTTAAAGCTACAAGTTGTTGCTACTGAATTTACTTGCACAATTCATTTAATTAGTCATCTATATCTAAAATCATCTATAATAGGACATGTGATTATCTGTTCATATAATTATTAAGTAATTTAATTAATAAAATAATTACCAATCGGAAGCTATGTGTGGAATTCGGATCATATAGTAAACGTTGAATTAAGTTCTTTTATTAATCATCTAATTCAGTTCATATAATGATTATCTAACAGAGTTTGTGTGGAATACACAGCCCATTTAATAATTATTCAACTCAGTTGATGCAATTATTATCCAAGTAACTCACTTCAAACTTATAACACAAATCCAGATGATATAATTCCGTAGATGCAATCATGATCAATAACGGACCTCTACAGCCGTAATAGAAAGTTATCGCCGGGCAGAAATACACGGATGTTCATGCAATCAAAAATTCTACATTTACCAACGCTGTTCAAATATTCTACATTTACCAACGCGATCTCGAAATCTACTGTAACTGCTTGAATCAACTGTAACTGCTTGAATCAACTGTAACTGCTTGAATCAACTGTAACTGCTTGAATCAACTGTAACTGCTTGAATCAATTGTAACTGCTTGAATCAACTGTAACTGCTTGAATCAACTGTAACTGCTTGCATCAACCGTAACTGCTTGAATCAACTGTAACTGCTTTAATCAACTGTAACTGCTTGAATCAACTGTAACTGCTTGAATCAACTGTAACTGCTTGCATCAACTGTAACTGCTTGAATCAACTGTAACTGCTTGAATCAACTGTAACTGCTTTAATCAACTGTAACTGCTTGAATCAACTGTAACTGCTTGAATCAACTGTAACTGCTTGCATCAACCGTAACTGCTTGAATCAACTGTAACTGCTTTAATCAACTGTAACTGCTTGAATCAACTGTAACTGCTTGAATCAACTGTAACTGCTTGAATCAACTGTAACTGCTTGAATCAACTGTAACTGCTTGCATCAACCGTAACTGCTTGAATCAACTGTAACTGCTTTAATCAACTGTAACTGCTTGAATCAACTGTAACTGCTTGAATCAACTGTACCTGCTTGAATCAATCAACTGTAACTGCTTGAATCAACTGTAACTGCTTGCATCAACTGTAACTGCTTGAATCAACTGTAACTGCTTGAATCAACTGTAACTGCTTGAATCAACTGTAACTGCTTGAATCAACTGTAACTGCTTGAATCAACTGTAACTGCTTGCATCATCTGTAACTGCTTGAATCAACTGTAACTGCTTGCATCAACTGTAACTGCTTGCATCAACTGTAACTGCTTGCATCAACCGTAACTGCTTGAATCATCTGTAACTGCTTGAATCAACTGTAACTGCTTGCATCAACTGTAACTGCTTGCATCAACTGTAACTGCTTGCATCAACCGTAACTGCTTGAATCATCTGTAACTGCTTGAATCAACTGTAACTGCTTAAATCAACTGTAACTGCTTGAATCAATCAACTGTAACTGCTTGAATCAACTGTAACTGCTTGAATCAACTGTAGCTGCTTGAATCAATCAACTGTAACTGCTTGAATCAACTGTAACTGCTTGAATCAACTGTAACTGCTTGAATCAATCAACTGTAACTGCCTGAATCAACTGTAACTGCTTGAATCAACTGTAACTGCTTGAATCAACTTTAGCTGCTTGAATCAATCAACTGTAACTACTTGAATCAACTGTAATTGCTTGAATCAATCAACTGTAACTGCTTGAATCAACTGTAACTGCTTGAATCAATCAACTGAAACTGCTTGAATCAACTGTAGCTGCTTGAATCAATCAACTGTAACTGCTTGAATCAATCAACTGTAACTGCTTGAATCAACTGTAACTGCTTGAATCAATCAACTGTAACTGCTTGAATCAACTGTAACTGCTTGAATCAATCAACTTTAACTGCTTGAATCAACTGTAGCTGCTTGAATCAATCAACTGTAACTGCTTAAATCAACTGTAACTGCTTGAATCAATCAACTGTAACTGCTTGAATCAACTGTAACTGCTTGAATCAATCAACTGTAACTGCTTGAATCAACTGTAGCTGCTTGAATCAATCAACTGTAACGGTTGAATCAACTGTAACTGCTTGAATCAACTGTAACTGCATGAATCAACTGTAACTGCATGAATCAACTGTAACTACTTGAATCAACTGTAACTGTTAATAGCCAACAGTCACAAACACAGCGTTTGTGCAGATGAATGCAATGTGTACCAACACGCAAGCGTAAGTGCAATTCTGTTCGATGAATGAAAAGCGGTAAATGAAAATATAATTCAGTTGAATTTGTGAAAAACGGTAAATGTTAATGTAATTCTGTTCAATGAGTGGAAACCGGTAACTTTAAATACAATTCAAGTCGATGTTCGGAACTGGTAAATGTGCTGGTTTTTCTGTTGAACATGTGAAAACCAGTACATTTACGTATAATTCAGTTCGGACCCCAGCTTTTACCACGAAAATCCAGATTCACGCTCCAATACACACAAACTAAAACACACACGACACACGCGGGTGTATTTCAAGGCACAGACTCCATTCACACACCATAACACACAGGCACAAACACACACGACACACGCAGATGTATTTCAAGGCACAGACTCCATTCACACACCATAACACACAGGCACAAACACACACGACACACGCAGATGTATTTCAAGGCACAGACTCCATTCACACACCATAACACACAGACACAAACACACACGACACACGCAGATGTATTTCAAGGCACAGACTCCATTCACACACCATAACACACAGGCACAAACACACACGACACACGCAGATGTATTTCAAGGCACAGACTCCATTCACACACCATAACACACAGACACAAACACACACGACACACGCAGATGTATATCAAAGCTCAGCTCCGTAACTGCTGAGGAATGAGCGCCGTGCGTCAGGGCGATAGCGGTGCGCTGCCTCGTGCAGCTGCTGCTTAATCTTACGTCTGCTGCGTGCGTCACTGTGCCTCGTACGTCTGCACTCGTACGTCTGCTGCCTGTGTTCGTACGTCTGCTGCACGTGTTCATACAGCACATCTGACACCTGTGTTCATACATCTGCCGCCTGTGTTCATACATCTGCTGCCTCGTCTGTGTTCATCCATCTGCCGCCTGTGTTCATACATCTGCCGCCTGTGTTCATACATGTGCCGCCTGTGTTCACACATCCGCCGCCTGTGTTCATACGTCTGCCGCCTGTGTTCATACATCTGCCGCCTGTGTTCATACATCTGCCGCCTGTGTTCATACATCTGCCGCCTGTGTTCATACATCTGCCACCTGTGTTCATACATCTGCCGCCTGTGTTCATACATCTGCCGCCTGTGTTCATACATCTGCCACCTGTGTTCATACATCTGCCACCTGTGTTCATACATCTGCCGCCTGTGTTCATACATCTGCCGCCTGTGTTCATACATCTGCCGCCTGTGTTCATACATCTGCCGCCTGTGTTCATCCATCTGCCGCCTGTGTTCATCCATCTGCCACCTGTGTTCATACATCTGCCGCCTGTGTTCATTCATCTGCCGCCTGTGTTCATACATCTGCCGCCTGTGTTCATTCATCTGCCGCCTGTGTTCATACATCTGCCACCTGTGTTCATACATCTGCCGCCTGTGTTCATACATCTGCCGCCTGTGTTCATACATCTGCCGCCTTTGTTCATACATCTGTCACCTGTGTTCATACATCTGCCGCCTGTGTTCATACATCTACCGCCTGTGTTCATCCATCTGCCGCCTGTGTTCATACATCTGTCGCCTGTGTTCATATATTAGCTCATGGGATAAACCTCAGTTTCCAACATTCATGAATCACATTCCTGCACTCATAGGTATTTGAGTTCATACATCAGCCTTTTGTCGCTACACATAAGCCTCTTGCACTCATACGTGAGGTCATTTACTCATAAATTATAAATGTATGAATCCAATGTATTCATACATTATTAATCTAAAATCATACTTGATCCTCTTGCACTCACACATGAACATGTGTATTCACACACGACGCTCCGCACACACACACAGCCCCCCATCACACACTCACACCCATCACACACACAACTCCCATCACGCACACAGCCTCCATAACACACACACACAGCCCCCATCACACACACAGCCCCCATCACACACACACAGCCCCCATCACACACACACAGCCCCCATCACAGACACAGCCCCCATAACACACACACAGCCCCCATCACACACACACAGCCCCCATCACACACACACAGCCCCCATCACACACACACAGCCCCCCATAACACACACACAGCCCCCATCACACACACACAGCCCCCATCACACACACAGCCCCCATCAAACACACTCAGCCCCATCACACACACAGCCCCCATCCCACACACGCAGCCCCATCACACACACAGCCCCAATCACCCACACACAGCCCCATCACACACACAGCCCCAATCACACACACACAGCTCCAACTCACACACACAGCTCCATGTCACACACACAGCCCCCATCACACACACACACACAGCCCCCATCACACACACACAGCCCCCATCACACACACACAGCCCCCATCACACACACACAGCTCCAACTCACACACACAGCTCCATCTCACACACACACAGCCCCATCTCACACACACACACACAGCCCCCATCACACACACACACACAGCCTCCATCACACACACACAGCCCCCATCACACACACACACACACACAGCCCCCATCACATACACACACACAGCCCCCATCACACACACACACAGCCCCCATCACACACACACACACACAGCCCCCATCACACACACACGGCCCCCATCACACACACACAGCCCCCATCACACACACAGCCCCCATCACACACACACAGCCCCATCACACACACACACAGCCCCCATCACACACACACACAACCCCCATCACACACACACACACAGCCCCATCACACACACATACAGCCCCATCACACACTCACACACACACAGCCCCCATCACACACACATACAGCCCCCATCACACACACAACCAGCCCCCATCACACACACACAGTCCCCATCACACACACACAGCCCCCATCACACACACAGCCCCCATCACACACACACAGCCCCATCACACACACACACAGCCCCCATCACACACACACACAACCCCCATCACACACACACACACAGCCCCATCACACACACATACAGCCCCATCACACACTCACACACACACAGCCCCCATCACACACACATACAGCCCCCATCACACACACACAGTCCCCATCACACACACACACAGCCCCCATCACACACACACACACAGCCTCCATCACACACACACAGCCCCCATCACACACACACACAGCCCCATCACACACACATACAGCCCCATCACACACTCACACACACACAGCCCCCATCACACACACACACAGCCCCCATCACACACACACAGTCCCCATCACACACACACACAGCCCCCATCACACACACACACACAGCCTCCATCACACACACACAGCCCCCATCACACACACACACAGCACTCATCACACACACAGCCCCCATCACACACACACACAGCCCCCAACACACACACACAGCCTCCATCACACACACACAGCCCCCATCACACACACACACACACAGCCCCATCACACATACCCCATCAAAGAGCCGCTGCGCGCCCACCCAGAAATGACTGGCAGTAAACCTGCTAAATATCCTGCAGCACTTAACCTGATCTCATTCGTGAGTTATTCTTACTGCCACAGTAACCGTGCAAATCAAGTTAGGGCGAAATTAAGCTCACGGTTAAGACTCATCTCGGCGGTGGGCGGGGCTGCCAGGTGTAGGCCTTCGACACCGCTGCCAGATGTACGATGAGCGCTGCATAATTTTAGGGTTTTAATTTTAAATCATAGGGATCTCGGAGTTTGAGGTCGATGTGCAGGGGTTTTTGTACGGGTTTTGTACGTGCTTGAGGGAATAGTAATTTTAAATCAATGTCATAGGAGTGTTTGTTATAGTAAAAGAGGTGTAATGTTGGCTTTGGCTTTTGGATATATGATTTGTTTTAAGACACCAAGCTTCAGCCACAAGCGAGTAACAGTCTCAACAAAATTAATTTTCATATGCATTTGAGTCATATTATGAGCACCTTCAATGATTTTTATGGTGATGAGTAAATGAATGTTTTCAATTTGGGCACCGTTTGGCAGCGAGAAGGGCAGGGCGGCCTGTGGTTGGCACGCCAAATTTGAGGGCGAGAGGCTGGGCCGCTCAGTGTGGCTGTAGCCGTCGTGAGGTGAGGGTGTGTCATAAGCGGCTCTCTTGTCGGCCACGCTGCATCGGAGCGTCGAAGAGCCGATTTTCCTCCAGGCAAAAATTCAAATGAAATTGATCCTGCTCGAATTCCAATGAAAGGCTGCGGTAATGTATCGGATAATTTAACATCACTTAGATGGGGAAGCAGAGGGTCTTTTTTCCCTTATATGCTGGAAATGCTACACAGAATTGCCCGCCGCCTCGGACACCGGAGAATTGAACTCCGATTCCGTCGATGATAAACTGGCGCTCAGCTGCGAAAATCTTCAGAATGAAGTCAGTGCGGGAAAAAATATTGATGAACAGTTTTTCCAATTCGTCTTTAATGCTACACAAAATATAAACACTTCATTTTCTGGGACAATAATCTCGTCGGGTGTATAAAATTTTTTGACAATGGTTATATACGATGGAAAAGATACTTGAATCCTGGTCGCAATTTCCGTAGACTTTGAAACAACTCTGTTTTTCATTGGGAAAAAAGTGTTTTACAAAAGGAAATTCTTTAACGAGTAAATCTAAACAAGCTAAGGCAATACTGGTTCATAAATGCAGTTTAAAATTAGTATAAGCATTTCTGTCTCAACATTTGATGATTGCAAAGAACCAAAAAGTTACAGAAAAATATAACAAATGATTGAATGTAGGTAGAAAACCTTTGTAAGGCAAATAATTAAATATCCTACTAAACACATTATTACAAATTATTGTAGGTATATTATTTATTGAAAAAATTCACAACATAACAATGAAGAAAAAATATTTCCCCATGATAAAATTTTAACCTCATTTCCTGTCGAGGTAATCTTCTGAAATAAAATTAAATTTTGATCATTAACTAAACTTTTCTTAGCAATAGCTTTTCTTTTTGGCGCATTTGAATAGAAAAAAGTAACATAATAAGCTACAAACAAATTCTCACACACTTTCAGCCTCGAAATGGCTTAGGAAATTTATTGTTTGATGAATATTCTGCAACAGCTTTTAAATGTGCCACAATATGTCGTGAATATAAAACAATAGCTGGCAAATGTGGTGCTATAGCTCTTCAATATACCGCAATAGCTGGTTATACATCGTAATACCTGATAAAATTATTATAAGGCGGTTAAATATTCGGCAATATGTGGTAAATATACTGCAATAACTGGTATAAACATGGTAATAGCTGATAAATAACTATAAAACTGTTAAATATAGTGCAATATGGGGTAAATATACCACAATAGCTGGTATATGCCTCATAATAGCTCATAAATATACTAAAAAGCTTTTAGATATACTGCAATATGTGGTAAACATACCGCAATAGCTGCTATAAACATGGTAATAGCTGATTAATAACTATAAAACTGTTAAATATAGTGCAATATGGGGTGAATATACCACAATAGCTGGTATATGCATCATAATAGCTGATAAATATACTACAAAGCTTTTAGATATACTGCAATATGTGGTAAACATACCGCAATAGCTGTTATAAACATCGTAATAGCTGATACATATAATACAAAGCTTTTAGATATAGCGCAATATGTTGTAAACATACCTCAATAGCTGGTATATGCATCGAAATAGCTGATAATATCCTGCAACAGCCGCTCAACGCGCCGCCACAGCTGGCATTACACCGACGGGGTTGTTTGAACAGTTCGAACAACAGAAAACATTCCACTCAAAAATTTTGTTCAAACCTGGAAAATAAAGAACATCTTGACTAATATTTTTGCTTCATTTTCGAATTTTAGCAATGTATGTTGCGATTTTTATGTGAATTTCTGGTAGAAATGCATTTTAATCGATATTCACGTCAGTTTTGTGTGTTATCGAGGAGTATTCAGACACTTACCTCAGTTTAAGATATCTTCATTTAATACACAGATACATACACCAGTGTTAGGTATTGATATATTTAATCCTAAAATATTTATAAGTGTTTTGTATTCGCATAATTAATATCCTGTCATTCACCTCGATAATGGATATTAATATTCGATACTCTTTTTCTAAATCAGTTTTAGATATTATTCTTGTATTATTAGCCGTTCGTACATACTTCACAGTGATGTTTTACAGTATTTAATACTTGTTGAAATTACGAATAACAATTTTTTCCACTCTGATAATGTGATATCTATTTCAACTTCAAATAATAATCATCACCCTATCATTTATCTCGAATTCTGAAATGAAATACTCGTATGCATTAAGGATCAATAGTCTGCATATATACCCCACGGAGCCCACGTCACCAGCTCGGAGTCAGCGTACAGAAGCTATCTTGAAATAAATGCCCAGAAATTATCTATACAATTTTAACACGTGGCTTGCGATCCCACCCGTCGGTGGGTCGTGGTCTAGTTCTTCTTCCTGCTGTGAATTGACCCATAAAAGGGTCGTTTGAAAATTTGTAAAAACCTTTTAAAATTAATGATATTTAATGAACCCAGTTGATGTTTTGTGTTTATAATATTTCTATCAAGTTATGTGTTTTAATTCGAGTTAAATATTGAAGTCCAGCTTAACCCATCGCAGTCAACGCGTTACAGTAGCATTTCCTTTACAACATTCAAAGAATTTCAGCGTCTTCGTATTATTTCACATTTCTCTAAATACCTTGTTTTACAAAACGTGAATTTGGCGATAGTAAAAATTATTTGATAACAATGGCGTTCTTTATTTATTCACCGAAGATACAAATACAGTTGTGTTCCGTAGACTGGAAGTTCACAGCAGACCATAGAGACAATAGGGTATGTCGGCGATACAACTATGCGTCGTCGTAAGCAAGCCCAAAAAGACTGCAAATTTCCCCCAATACAACACTGAATGACTCGAATTATCTGTTATTTTTACAGAGAAGTTAAATTTTGCTCTATGATTTCTGAAAGCAGAGCGTAGTAGGTGAAAACCATGTGTGCACAAAAGCAATAAACAATTTCAGCGCTTTATATGTTTATATGTGTAATTATGTGTATATGCATATATGTATACAGGGTGATTGAAAAGTAGCTTCCGATCTTAAACATTTCATCATTTTTTACATGCAGGTTTTTTTGCTCAAATTTTTAAGTTATTTCATATATGAAGGTACACACATTAAAAATTTTAACAAAAAATTACTGCACATGAAAAATAAAATAGGGAGTTACTTTTCATAGGGAAGCTACTTTTAAAATAGGGAGCTACTTTTCAATTACCCTGCACATATAAAATTTCGATTGTAATTTTGCAAAAAACAGTGAACAGATCTTTTTTATTTTACTCTTTAATTAATTTTTCATCATATAGTTTGAGTTTACTTTATAATTTAATTCCCACTTTAAAGAACAGCCCGCTTGCCTCGAGAGTGAAGCAGTTCTAAAGTACCAGCGTGTTGGAAGCTACCTGTATCTCCAGTTCCGTGAAAGTTAATTATAACGTACTTATGTGACATTCATTTTACAGATATGGATGTCCCATTATGGATTTATGAAGACATAGAAATTATTTTTCATTTAATGGAGCCGGGCATTACTGTAGATACTGCGAAGACGTGATCACTCTCTGAAAAGTTTGACTTGCACAATATGAAAAACCATACGATTCGAAGTAAGTGCGTCATTTCGCACTACACATCCCTAAATGCTGCGTTTCGCTTAAAAGCTTGACCGTCTTCATAGTCGTCATTGTCAAAGAAACAATGGCAACAATATTATTATTAAAAGTGTCGATAACTGATGCAATAATTCCAAATGACCTCTCTCAGAGACACAAATTACAAAACGAAAATACGGACAAACTACATGAAAGTTGCGCTCTACCGACAACCTGCACAAAGTACGTTGTAGTATAAATGTTTCGAGATTCTTTTGTTTTCTCACGCACGCTGCTGAGTTTTCATGTTTTCCAATTTTTCCCTGAAAACATTAAACCTGACTGGAAATAAAAATCCATTTCGAAGCGTAACTCCCTGCGTCACACAGCAAGTCTCTCACAATAGCCCTGATCCCAGGGGCGAGCGCGACATAGGACACTCTAATAATCAATGATTAATCACGAGTAGATGAGTCTTGTTCTCTTCTTGCTCCGGATCGGGCAATGTTGCCTCGAGCTTACGGAAGAGAACTTCATGTGTGACGACCTTGTACGGTCGGGGCTGTAGACGAAAATAAATCGAAGAATCTAGGTTTTTCTGTTTTCTGTTTTGAAATAAGTTGTGGGCTTTAAATAGGTTGTCGAGGCTGAGCTCATTCTTGATCAATATGACGAGGCGTTCTATTCACTTTTTCTAATTTGACTCTTGGTCAGTGTTCCAAAATTGTTGAATGAGTTTTTTCTTCACTTTCCAACAAAATTTGTCTCATTAATATCATAAGATAATTCACTCTGTTGCTTTAATACTCCAGCAATAAGACTGAATTTTCGAGGGATATTCTATTCTACACGGGCATAATTTTTCTTGACCAAATATTTGAAAGTCGCAAATACCCTTCTCATATAAGGTAATTTTTTAAATAATCTGATTGACATGATATGCTACTGTAAAAACAGACATGACCACACAGTGCGACCAACACATTAAAGGTGATCGTTCGTCAAATGGAAGCTATGTTACAAACTCCACAAAAAAATTGCATAAATCAAGTTACGACTGGAGCACAAAGTCCGACACCCGATTATATCAACCAGTCTTTTTATCTGATATTCATTAATTGCCTATCATCTTTAATGAGTAATTATTTCATTTAAAAAGCTACTGTAAAAAATACAGGTTATCAGTAAAAAATTCATTAGCATGAAAACGGCTGCTAAAATGAGGGTATTTCAACAAGAAGAGTAAACGCTAAGAAATTTGACGAGGGTATCCTTAATTTTGACCCAGAAATTGCATCAATTTTATCTCGAGAATATTGAAAATAATTACTTACGTTTCTATCATAAGATATCACCTGTGGGTAAAAAATTACAGCTTCCAGTTACCGCGATAGCTTTTTATTGACTGAAGCACCGTTAAGGGAAAATTTGTACGATTTTGTTTGTGATGGATCACGTGAGTTACGAACAGCCAACCCCATCATTAATATTATCGGTATGAATAGTATTGATAACTAAAGAAATAATTCCAAATGACCTCTATATGTAGTTACTCAGTAGCACATTTAAAAAAAATACGGACAAACTGATGGAAATTGGTGCTTCACCGGCAACCGCACAAGCAAAAGTGCTTGACCGTTCTTTTGTTCTCTCTCGCGCGCTTATTCCCGTACTACGTCTCTGTTATTCATCGCAACATGCGAATTATGAGAGCGTGATTGTGTGGCTTGTCGTCCAGGAAATATATAAACAATTAAAATATTTAAAAAATATGAATAAAGTTGGATCAAAAGTAAACAGATAAATATATAAAATAGACAAAATAAAATATAAAAATTAAAAATAATTATAATTCAAATACCTGATAAAATTATACCACCCAGTATCATTTTAAATTACGGTCAAAAATCGTCTTTATATGGTGTCAGAGTCACAATAAAATCGCCACATTTGTGCGCTGGACACAACTTGCGTAGCGTTACAAAAATATTTACGCAACATAGCCACCGCAAGTTTAATGTTAATTTAATCGTGAAAATTTATGGTTTTTCTCGTGTGTGGCTGTGGTAGTGAATGAAGTGTACCAAAGCAGCTGCCATGCAAAAATAGAAGAACACACTGGTACACAAGGGGACTTGCGGTTGACCTTCAGCTAGACTCCACCACAACTCGGACCACAGCGATGCTCTGATTCCCACACCTGGGAATATTTTAGTTACTCCCACAGGCAAATGTCGCTCTTCTTTATTATGTTTCTGTGAGAATACACCTTTTCTCGTTTTATAACCACATTCTTTCAAAATGTACCGACGAACTGCAAATTTAACAACGACGAACCATTGAATATAACAGGGAATAGAAATATACAGACAGTGTCGCAAAAAAAAACAACAACGACAAATTATAGCGACACCAGGGAAAATGAATGACAGTGAAACTATATATCAGAACAAAGAAACAATGTGTAGTGACAGAGTCGGTTTATTGTAACAACGTTCAAAAAGGATAACAATTACACAAAAAATAGTAACGTACGTATATAATATGGTTACAAATTAACAATTTCTGACAAAATTTTTTATAAGTAAAATAAACAGTAAAGTAGGATATTGCGTAGTTCAGTACACGATGCATATTCAGACTATGCATACAAAATTATCGATAATTACAATAAAGAATGAACATCATACACCTTTTCTCGTTTTATAACCACACATCAAAACAATATAGCAACAGTTTGCACAATAATACAACAGCGAATAAAAACTAATAACAGCGGCTCAAATATAACAACATCCAGCACAAATCTAGTGACGATGCTGCAAAATTGATAACAGATGCAAAATGTAGTGACAGAGACAAATGAATGTAACGTTGCGACAAATTGTATGACACACTCAGAATGTTGCAACAGACGATCATTTTCTTTAACAAATAGTCAAATCTTGTAACAATGCTTCAAATAGCCAGTATCACAGGTTCAAAATGATGTAACAGATGCAAAAAATAGTAACGAAGAGTCATAAGATGTAACAACATCTTTTAAACCCTATTGACGAGAGAAATTTTTTTTACGATTACATGTTAAAAAAATTGAAAATAATGGGTTCACCTTGAAATCCTGAATGTCAAAATCCCAGAAATAAAAATCTCGAATATCTAATTCCCGACCATATTTGGCAGTGAAATACATACTGTACGCACATACAGGCCAGTTGGCAACCCTGATTACAACATTCGGGATTTTGATTTTTGGGATTTGGATATTCGGGATTTCGACATTCGATATTTTCACTTACGGGAGCATCAATGCCACCCGACAATAAAACATATGGGACTACATATGTACATTCCATTACTTTCCGGTCATTGGATGATGTAATATCCGACCGGGAAGTACTGGAATTTTCGAGAACAACTCTGACGTGGCCGGTTCTCGT
Source organism: Morinoia aosen (assembly GCA_030386875.1). Classification (NCBI taxonomy): domain Eukaryota; kingdom Metazoa; phylum Arthropoda; class Malacostraca; order Amphipoda; family Talitridae; genus Morinoia; species Morinoia aosen. The sequence goes on along the minus strand of CM059573.1, from coordinate 18,160,898 downwards.
GTGATACATACATATGATGTTTATTCTTTATTGTAATTATCAATAATTTTGTATGCATAGTCTGAATATGCATCGTGTATTACGCTACATGCTACTTTACTGTTTATTTTACTTATAAAAAACTCTGTCAGAAATTGTTAATTTGTTACAATAATAAACGCGTACGTTACTATTTTTTGTGTAATTGTTATCCTTTTTGAACGTTGTTACAATAAACCAACTCTGTCCCTACATATTGTTTCTTTGTTCTGATATATAGTTTCACTGTCATTCATTTTGCCTGGTGTCGCTATAATTTGTCGTTGTTGCTCTTTTTTGCGACACTGTTTCTATATTTCTATTCCCTGTTATATTCAATGGTTCGTCGTCGTTAAATTTGCAGTTCGTCGGTACATTTTGAAAGAATGTGGTTATAAAACGAGAAAAGGTGTATGCATCACACGTGAACCGGCCACGTCAGAGTTGTTCTGGAAAATTCCAGTACATACTTCCCGGTCGGATATTACATCATCCATTGACCGGAAAGTAATGGAATGTACGTATGTAGTTCCATATGTATTATTGTCGGGTGGTATTGATGATCCCGAAAGTGAAAATATCGAATGTCGAAATCCCTAATATCCAAATCCCAAAAATCAAAATCCCGAATGTTGTAATCAGGGTTGCCAACTGGCATGTACAGTATGTATTTCATTGCCAAATATGGTCGGGAATTAGATATTCGAGATTTTTATTTCTGGGATTTTGACATTCGGGATTTCAAGGTGAACCCATTATTTTCAAATTTTTTATATGTAAGTGTAAAAAAAAATTCTCTCGTCAATAGGGTTTAAAAGATGTTGTTACATCTTATGACTCTTCGTTACTATTTTTTGCATCTGTTACATTATTTTGAACCTGTGATACTGGCTATTTGAAGCATTGTTACAAGATTTGACTATTTGTTAAAGAAAATGATCGTCTGTTGCAACATTCTGAGTGCGTCATACAATTTGAAGCAACGTTACATTTACTTGTCTCTGTCACTACATTTTGCATCTGTTATCAATTTTGCAGCATCGTCACTAGATTTGTACTGGATGTTGTTACATTTGAGCCGCTGTTGTTAGTTTTTATTCGCTGTTGTATGAGTGTACAAACTGTTGCTTTATTGTTTTGACGTGTGGTTATAAAACCAGAAAAGGTGTAAACTTGCGCAAAGATCGATTTGCGATGATTTATTAAAATAGAACTCTTTACTCGTGTGTTTTGATGATTTTTAGTGGATAAAATTGGATTTCATTCGATAAACCATCGATTCAACATGCGGCTGAAATTACACTTGAGGATGTTATGAGTTAGCAACTTTCAATCATCGTCTTAATTTTAAAATCACACGCCGTTACATTTGCACGCCAATTGCGAGTTTATTTTTTTTTTTAATTAACGTTACTGTTTTCCAACTAAATAAATAAAAATTAATAAGCTCTGAAATCTCTTAATGAATTTGATATTTGATACCCAAATATTTTAAAACCCCTGAAATCCTTTGTTAAAATTCTATTTCCCTAAAATACTAGCCCTACCGAAGGGACTCCAAATACATCACTAGGCGAATTTTCTTAAAGTACATTGCTAGAGGAATTATAGAATCCCAAAATATATCGCCAGGGAAATTTTGGAATATCAAAATACAATTGTGGGTGAATTTTGGACCCCCAAAATACATAGCCAGGTAAATTATAGAATCCCATAATAAATCACAGGGTGAATTTTGGACCCCCAAAATACATTTCTGGGTGAATTTAGAAAGACCAAATTTTTGCAAGAGAAAACGAGTCAGCGCTGCCCATAAGAGGCGATCAGGTTTGGTGTAGCAGGAGGAGAAGGGACTGCAGAGGTAAAAATGGTTCTTTTTCTTCACTGGCCTTTCGTAAAGCGAGTAGTATGAAAGAGAAAGAGAAAAAAAGTGAAAATGTGACCAGTGATTTCCATCTCCATTTAAGGAAAATATCCAAACGGACAAATTTTAACCCTCCATGCAAAATTCCCTGTGTAGCATCGGTATAACTAGACAACGGAACTGCGGAGGTTTTCACCTTCAAATTTTAGTTCTTAAAATTTGACAAACCAAACCAAGCCGTTGCTACCGAACGCAGCTGTGCTCAGAGACGCGCATTCCACGAGCAGCTTTTGCTGGCAAAAACAAAACAGAATTACCGGAAATTTAACAAATAAAAAAAATTATTATTTCAGTTCCATAGATGCGTTCCACCCTTCTTAAGAGTCGCGGCTGGTTCAGCTTCATTTGTTGGTCTGTTTTTGAGACAAAGTTGACTTAGGCGATAAATTTTTTCATGGATATAAAAGTCTTTTTCTGATCGTGCGGTGAGGGAAGACGGAAGTGTCTCGAATTACAATGAGGAGGTGTCTGTGATGCGAGACTTATGGTACCTGTCACTCACGGTACCTGTCATTTGCGGTACTTGTCACTTGCGGTACCTGTTACTCACGGTACCTGTCAATCACGGTACCTGTCACTCGCAGTACCTGTCACTTGCGGTCCCTGTCACTTACCAGAAGCAACCCTTCCTCATCAAACGGGTTTCCCATTAGTTCTGTCCGAAACTCCGTGTGCGTCATGTCTGTCGAATTTTATAGATATCCAAGACGGCACACGAGACATTGATTTTATATGAATTAAGACACCTGTAAGTTAAATAGGACTTAAGTTAAAGGGCTGGTAAGGTAAAAGGGGAAGACCCCGAATGAATTAAAATTTAAATCGCTCCTCAATGATATCTGTGGGGCATTTCAACTCGGAAGTGAACATTAATATTTCCGAGTATTGCGGTTTTTGGCACTTAATGAATCATGGTTTTAGCCTTTTATTATGAATTTTTACACTGACCTGATAAATTTTAATATAATTTTTATGAATTTATTGAAAATATTGACCTGACTTTACCTAACCTGAAAAAACCAAACCTACCTTGTCTAATCTTACCTAAATTAATCGGATAAAGTCTTTTAGATCTGAAATTTGACAATAAAAACCTTATACGTCTATCATCGGCAGGATTGATGCACAGGTTTTTTCTTCGTTGGTTAAATCTATTCTCCGTTCAGTTATTTTCTAGAAATTAAAATAGCGTATTGAAATCATTGTCTAATAACGTACACCAAACGCAAGAAAGTCATAGGAATGCTTTTTGTCCGAATATCAGTCAAAACAGATGAAATGCCTCCAAATTTAGACTACACTATAATACTAAAGTGTGCAAACAAAAGAGAATTTAAACTGTCGTTTTTTCTGCAATGTACACGAACATTTAACAAGAGAGTTTGCATTTTCAGTCCTATAGCTTCATACTTTCGTTCAAAATTATAAAATTATGTATCAGATTTACTTCAACTTTCGGTACGGTAATTTCAAGAACGTTATATATAAAAATTTCAGAGAAATTAACCTGAAGGAAAGGAAAAAATTGTTCTCAATAAATAACAACCTCCTGCATTGAACAGCCGGAACTAGGTTTGGGAAATTCCTCAACTAATTTCCCGTAGTGATAAGTTCAATTTGATCGCCACAATTTTGAGATAAATAGCTTTCGCTTCTTTTCTAATAAATAAGACATCAAAAAAGTGCATCAGGCCTGACCAGCAAGTCCTAAAAAACCAGATGCTCTTGACTTACGTTAATTCCTATCAGAGCCTCTTCCCCATACTCCCCCACCTCCTCCAAACAACTCCCCACACCCCCCCACCTACCCCAAACAACTCCCCACACTTACCCATCTACCCCCAGCCAACTCCCCACACTCTCCTAACTCCTCACACTCTCTCACGTTCCCAATCAACTCCCCACACTCCCCACACTCCCCACACTCCCTACCTCCCACAAGCCACTCCCCCACCCACCGGCATAATAAAGCCCGTAGGATTCATCACACCACAAAAGCCGGACCAACAAACCTATCTGATCCGCAGCATCATACCTAATCCGCGGAACCTAAACCCGGACACCGGATGAGCGGTGACTCCGCACTGCGCTATCCGGGCCGCATCTGGGAGCCGGACAGTTGATTGCTGCGCCGTCCGCATAGCTCCGTACTTTGTGCATGTTGTGTGCTGTGTGTGTATGTTATGAGTTTTGTGTGTGTGTTGTGATGTGTGCTTTGTATGTGCGTTGTATGAGCTCTGTATGTGTGTGTGTTGTGCTCGGTATTTGCGTGGTATGAGTGTTATGAGTTGTGTTTGTGTGTTGTGTGTGTTGTACTGTAGGTTTTGTGAGCGTGTGTTATGAGTTGTGTTTGTGTGTGTTGTATGTTTCGTAAGAGTGTATTATGAGTTGTGGGTGTGTTTTGTACCTGTTCTACACACGTGTGTTGCGTTATGAATTGTGCTTGTACAGTATGTTGCGTTATGAATTGTGCTTGTACAGTATGTTGCGTTATGAATTGTACTTGTGCAGTATGTTGCGTTATGAAATGTGCTTGTACAGTATGTTGCGTTATGAATTGTGCTTGTACAGTATGTTGCGTTATGAATTGTACTTGTGCAGTATGTTGCGTTATGAATTGTGCTTGTACAGTATGTTGCGTTATGAATTGTGCTTGTACAGTATGTTGCGTTATGAATTGTGCTTGTGCAGTATGTTGCGTTATGAATTGTGCTTGTGCAGTATGTTGCGTTATGAATTGTGCTTGTACAGTATGTTGCGTTATGAATTGTGCTTGTACAGTATGTTGCGTTATGAATTGTGCTTGTACAGTATGTTGCGTTGTGAATTGTGCTTGTGCAGTATGTTGCGTTATGAATTGTGCTTGTACAGTGTGTTGCGTTATGAATTGTGCTTGTACAGTATGTTGCGTTATGAATTGTACTTGTGCAGTATGTTGCGTTATGAATTGTGCTTGTACAGTATGTTGCGTTGTGAATTGTGCTTGTACATTATGATGCGTTATGAATTGTACTTGTGCAGTATGTTGCGTTATGAAATGTGCTTGTACAGTATGTTGCGTTATGAATTGTGCTTGTACAGTATGTTGCGTTATGAATTGTGCTTGTACAGTATGTTGCGTTATGAATTGTGCTTGTGTAGTATGTTGCGTTGTGAATTGTGCTTGTACAGTATGTTGCGTTATGAATTGTGCTTGTACAGTATGTTGCGTTATGAATTGTGCTTATACAGTATGTTGCCTTATGAATTGTGCTTGTACAGTATGTTGCGTTATGAATTGTGCTTGTACAGTATGTTGCGTTATGAATTGTGCTTGTACAGTATGTTGCGGATGATATGTTTTAGGTGAGTGTATAAGTTTTGTGCCGCCGTATAATTTGTGTGTATGTATTGTCTTTAATGTTGAATATGTTAGTACTCTTTCAGGTATTGTATATAAGTGGCATATGCTGTGTGTGTGTGCCGCCAAATTTGTTGCCTGTACACTGCTGAGTGCTATCCTGTTTGTGTGCTGTGTGCTTTGTGCGCAGGGTGTGTTGCTGTGAATACGTGTGCTTCCGTGTTGGTGTGTGTCTGTATGTTTGTTGTGTCTGTATAGACGCAGCATACATGTATAACATATACATATATATATATATATATATATATATATATATAAACACATACGTGTGCTTACGTGTTGTGGTGTGTCTCTATGTTTGTTGTGTCTGTATAGACGCAGCATACATGTATAATATGTATATTTATGTATATATATATATATATACACAACATACAGACGCTTTACATTACGCGAAAGAAAATGAAAGAAGCAACTGGCAGAATTAACAGAGACTGCGCCAAAACTCAAGAGGCAGTCTGATGAGAGATGAGAAGTGCAAGAGAGGCGATGCCGGCGTTGGCTGGAATACGTAGAGTGACTAAGAATGGAAAAAAAACTAATAAAATAAAGCTAAAATTTTTAATAGATGTTTACTATGATGCAAGTAATGAGACACAGTATGGCCGAATACGCTATATAATGTTTTTTTTTTTTTTTTTTTGCTTCAGAAATACAATTCGTCTGGTAAAATTACTCAACTTTGCAGTCATGTGAACACAGTAGAAAATCCCAACCCTAGTATTAAATGTTTTGACTGTTTAACAAATTGTCAAACAAATTTTCGAAAACGGAATGATACATGTGTTGCCTATCCCCTGAGACACACATACATCCTTTATTAGAATTAAACCGGAATCTCTAACTAAAGTTTTGTGATTACTTACTTCAAGTTGAGGTTCGGTGTAACTTCTGTTCACATTGCTCATCTTTCAAGTATCCACAGCCCTACAGGCCTCCACAAAACTCTCTTTAATTTCCACAGACTTCCGTCAACGTCCACCGACTCCGTCAACGTCCACCGACATCCATTAAATTCCAACATCGTCCATTAAATTCCACGGGCAACCATCAACTTCTACCTACTTCATTCAACTTCCATCGACACCCCCTTACTTTTATCTTCCTTCAACTTCCATCGACACCCCCTTACTTTTATCTTCCTTCAACTTCCATCGACACCCCCTTACTTTTATCTTCCTTCAACTTCCATCGACACACCCTTACTTTTATCTTCCTTCAACTTCCATCGACACCCCCTTACTTTTATCTTCCTTCAACTTCCATCGACACCCCCTTACTTTTATCTTCCTTCAACTTCCATCGACACCCCCTTACTTTTATCTTCCTTCAACTTCCATCGACACCTCCTTACTTTTATCTTCCTTCAACTTCCATCGACACCCCCTTACTTTTATCTTCCTTCAACTTCCATTGACACCCCCTTACTTTTATCTTCCTTCAACTTCCATCGACACCCCCTTACTTTTATCTTCTTTCAACTTCCATCGACACCCCCTTACTTTTATCTTCCTTCAACTTCCATCGACACCCCCTTACTTTTACCTTCCTTCAACTTCCATCGACACCCCCTTACTTTTATCTTCCTTCAACTTCCATCGACACCTCCTTACTTTTATCTTCCTTCAACTTCCATCGACACCCCCTTACTTTTATCTTCCTTCAACTTCCATTGACACCCCCTTACTTTTATCTTCCTTCAACTTCCATCGACACCCCCTTACTTTTATCTTCCTTCAACTTCCATCGACACCTCCTTACTTTTATCTTCCTTCAACTTCCATCGACACCCCCTTACTTTTATCTTCCTTCAACTTCCATCGACACCCCCTTACTTTTATCTTCCTTCAACTTCCATCGACACCCCCTTACTTTTATCTTCCTTCAACTTCCATCGACACCCCCTTACTTTTATCTTCCTTCAACTTCCATCGACACCCCCTTACTTTTATCTTCCTTCAACTTCCATCGACACCTCCTTACTTTTATCTTCCTTCAACTTCCATCGACATCCCCTTACTTTTATCTTCCTTCAACTTCCATCGACATCCCCTTACTTTTATCTTCTTTCAACTTCCATCGACACACCCTTACTTTTATCTTCCTTCAACTTCCATCGACACCCTCTTACTTTTATCTTACTTCAACTTCCATCGACACCCCCTTACTTTTATCTTCCTTCAACTTCCATCGACACCCCCTTACTTTTATCTTCCTTCAACTTCCATCGACACCCCCTTACTTTTATCTTCCTTCAACTTCCATCGACACCCCCTTACTTTTATCTTCCTTCAACTTCCATCGACACCCCCTTACTTTTATCTTCCTTCAACTTCCATCGACACCCCTTACTTTTATCTTCCTTCAACTTCCATCGACACCCCCTTACTTTTATCTTCCTTCAACTTCCATCGACACCCCCTTACTTTTATCTTCCTTCAACTTCCATCGACACCCCCTTACTTTTATCTTCCTTCAACTTCCATCGACACCCCCTTACTTTTATCTTCCTTCAACTTCCATCGACACCCCCTTACTTTTATCTTCCTTCAACTTCCATCGACACCCCCTTACTTTTATCTTCCTTCAACTTCCATCGACACCCCCTTACTTTTATCTTCCTTCAACTTCCATCGACACACCCTTACTTTTATCTTCCTTCAACTTCCATCGACACCCCCTTACTTTTATCTTCCTTCAACTTCCATCGACACCCCCTTACTTTTATCTTCCTTCAACTTCCATCGACACCCCCTTACTTTTATCTTCCTTCAACTTCCATCGACACCTCCTTACTTTTATCTTCCTTCAACTTTCATCGACACCCCCTTACTTTTATCTTCCTTCAACTTCCATCGACACCTCCTTACTTTTATCTTCCTTCAACTTCCATCGACACCTCCTTACTTTTATCTTCCTTCAACTTCCATCGACACCCCCTTACTTTTATCTTCCTTCAACTTCCATCGACACCCCCTTACTTTTATCTTCCTTCAACTTCCATCGACACCCCCTTACTTTTATCTTCCTTCAACTTCCATCGACACCTCCTTACTTTTATCTTCCTTCAACTTCCATCGACACCCCCTTACTTTTATCTTCCTTCAACTTCCATCGACACCCCCTTACTTTTATCTTCCTTCAACTTCCATCGACACCCCCTTACTTTTATCTTCCTTCAACTTCCATCGACACCCCCTTACTTTTATCTTCCTTCAACTTCCATTGACACCCCCTTACTTTTATCTTCCTTCAACTTCCATCGACACCCCCTTACTTTTATCTTCTTTCAACTTCCATCGACACCCCCTTACTTTTATCTTCCTTCAACTTCCATCGACACCCCCTTACTTTTATCTTCCTTCAACTTCCATCGACACCCCCTTACTTTTATCTTCCTTCAACTTCCATCGACACCTCCTTACTTTTATCTTCCTTCAACTTCCATCGACACCCCCTTACTTTTATCTTCCTTCAACTTCCATTGACACCCCCTTACTTTTATCTTCCTTCAACTTCCATCGACACCCCCTTACTTTTATCTTCCTTCAACTTCCATCGACACCTCCTTACTTTTATCTTCCTTCAACTTCCATCGACACCCCCTTACTTTTATCTTCCTTCAACTTCCATCGACACCCCCTTACTTTTATCTTCCTTCAACTTCCATCGACACCCCCTTACTTTTATCTTCCTTCAACTTCCATCGACACCCCCTTACTTTTATCTTCCTTCAACTTCCATCGACACCCCCTTACTTTTATCTTCCTTCAACTTCCATCGACACCTCCTTACTTTTATCTTCCTTCAACTTCCATCGACATCCCCTTACTTTTATCTTCCTTCAACTTCCATCGACATCCCCTTACTTTTATCTTCTTTCAACTTCCATCGACACACCCTTACTTTTATCTTCCTTCAACTTCCATCGACACCCTCTTACTTTTATCTTACTTCAACTTCCATCGACACCCCCTTACTTTTATCTTCCTTCAACTTCCATCGACACCCCCTTACTTTTATCTTCCTTCAACTTCCATCGACACCCCCTTACTTTTATCTTCCTTCAACTTCCATCGACACCCCCTTACTTTTATCTTCCTTCAACTTCCATCGACACCCCCTTACTTTTATCTTCCTTCAACTTCCATCGACACCCCCTTACTTTTATCTTCCTTCAACTTCCATCGACACCCCCTTACTTTTATCTTCCTTCAACTTCCATCGACACCCCCTTACTTTTATCTTCCTTCAACTTCCATCGACACCCCCTTACTTTTATCTTCCTTCAACTTCCATCGACACCCCCTTACTTTTATCTTCCTTCAACTTCCATCGACACCCCCTTACTTTTATCTTCCTTCAACTTCCATCGACACCCCCTTACTTTTATCTTCCTTCAAATTCCATCGACACCCACTTACTTTTATCTTCCTTCAACTTCCATCGACACCCCCTTACTTTTATCTTCCTTCAACTTCCATCGACACCCCCTTACTTTTATCTTCCTTCAACTTCCATCGACACCCCCTTACTTTTATCTTCCTTCAACTTCCATCGACACCCCCTTACTTTTATCTTCCTTCAAATTCCATCGACACCCCCTTACTTTTATCTTCCTTCAACTTCCATCGACACCCCCTTACTTTTATCTTCCTTCAACTTCCATCGACACCCTCTTACTTTTATCTTCCTTCAACTTCCATCGACACCCCCTTACTTTTATCTTCCTTCGACTTCCATCGACACCCCCTTACTTTTATCTTCCTTCGAATTCCATCGACACCCCCTTACTTTTATCTTCCTTCAACTTCCATCGAAACCCCCTTACTTTTATCTTCCTTCAAATTCCATCGACACCCCCTTACTTTTATCTTCCTTCAACTTCCATCGACACCCCCTTACTTTTATCTTCCTTCAACTTCCATCGACACCCCCTTACTTTTATCTTCCTTCAACTTCCATCGACACCCTTTTACTTTTATCTTCCTTCAACTTCCATCGACACCCTTTTACTTTTATCTTCCTTCAACTTCCATCGACACCCCCTTACTTTTATCTTCCTTCAACTTCCATCGACACCCCCTTACTTTTATCTTTCATCAACTTCCATCGACACCCCCTTACTTTTATCTTCCTTCAACTTCCATCGACACCCTCTTACTTTTATCTTCCTTCAACTTCCATCGACACCCCCTTACTTTTATCTTCCTTCAACTTCCATCGACACCCCCTTACTTTTATCTTCCATCAACTTCCATCGACACCCCCTTACTTTTATCTTCCATCAACTTCCATCGACACCCCCTTACTTTTATCTTCCTTCAACTTCCATCGACACCCTCTTACTTTTATCTTCCTTCAACTTCCATCGACACCCCCTTACTTTTATCTTCCTTCAACTTCCATCGACACCCCCTTACTTTTATCTTCCATCAACTTCCATCGACACCCCCTTACTTTTATCTTCCTTCAACTTCCATCGACACCCTCTTACTTTTATCTTCCTTCAACTTCCATCGACACCCTTTTACTTTTATCTTCCTTCAACTTTCATCGACACCCTCTTACTTTTATCTTCCTTCAACTTCCATCGACACCCCCTTACTTTTATCTTCCTTCAACTTCCATCGACACCCCCTTACTTTTATCTTCCTTCAACTTCCATCGACACCCCCTTACTTTTATCTTCCTTCAACTTCCATCGACACCCCCTTACTTTTATCTTCCTTCAACTTCCATCGACACCCCCTTACTTTTATCTTCCTTCAACTTCCATCGACACCCCCTTACTTTTATCTTCCTTCAACTTCCATCGACACCCTCTTACTTTTATCTTCCTTCAACTTCCATCGACACCCCCTTACTTTTAACTTCCTTCAACTTCCATCGACACCCCCTTACTTTTATCTTCCTTCAAATTCCATCGACACCCCCTTACTTTCATCTTCCTTCAACTTCCATCGTCACCCCCTTACTTTTATTTTCCTTCAACTTCCATCGACACCCTCTTACTTTTATCTTCCTTCAACTTCCATCGACACTCCCTTACTTTTATCTTCCTTCAACTTCCATCGACACCCCCTTACTTTTATCTTCCTTCAACTTCCATCGACACCCCCTTACTTTTATCTTCCTTCAACTTCCATCGACACCCCCTTACTTTTATCTTCCTTCAACTTCCATCGACACCCCCTTACTTTTATCTTCCTTCAACTTCCATCGACACGCTCTTACTTTTATCTTCCTTCAACTTCCATCGACACCCTCTTACTTTTATCTTCCTTCAACTTCCATCGACACCCCCTTACTTTTATCTTCCTTCAACTTCCATCGACACCCCCTTACTTTTATCTTCCTTCAACTTCCATCGACACCCTCTTACTTTTATCTTCCTTCAACTTCCATCGACACCCCCTTACTTTTAACTTCCTTCAACTTCCATCGACACCCCCTTACTTTTATCTTCCTTCAAATTCCATCGACACCCCCTTACTTTCATCTTCCTTCAACTTCCATCGTCACCCCCTTACTTTTATTTTCCTTCAACTTCCATCGACACCCTCTTACTTTTATCTTCCTTCAACTTCCATCGACACTCCCTTACTTTTATCTTCCTTCAACTTCCATCGACACCCCCTTACTTTTATCTTCCTTCAACTTCCATCGACACCCCCTTACTTTTATCTTCCTTCAACTTCCATCGACACCCCCTTACTTTTATCTTCCTTCAACTTCCATCGACACCCCCTTACTTTTATCTTCCTTCAACTTCCATCGACACGCTCTTACTTTTATCTTCCTTCAACTTCCATCGACACCCTCTTACTTTTATCTTCCTTCAACTTCCATCGACACCCCCTTACTTTTATCTTCCTTCAACTTCCATCGACACCCCCTTACTTTTATCTTCCTTCAACTTCCATCGACACCCTCTTACTTTTATCTTCCTTCAACTTCCATCGACACCCCCTTACTTTTATCTTCCTTCAACTTCCATCGACACCCCCTTACTTTTATCTTCCTTCAACTTCCATCGACACCCCCTTACTTTTATCTTCCTTCAACTTCCATCGACACCCCCTTACTTTTATCTTCCTTCAACTTCCATCGACACCCCCTTACTTTTATCTTCCTTCAACTTCCATCGACACCCCCTTACTTTTATCTTCCTTCAACTTCCATTGACACCCTCTTACTTTTATCTTCCTTCAACTTCCATCGACACCCTCTTACTTTTATCTTCCTTCAACTTCCATCGACACCCCCTTACTTTTATCTTCCTTCAACTTCCATCGACACCCCCTTACTTTTATCTTCCTTCAACTTCCATCGACACCCTCTTACTTTTATCTTCCTTCAACTTCCATCGACACCCCCTTACTTTTATCTTCCTTCAACTTCCATCGACACCCCCTTACTTTTATCTTCCTTCAACTTCCATCGACACCCCCTTACTTTTATCTTCCTTCAACTTCCATCGACACCCCCTTACTTTTATCTTCCTTCAACTTCCATCGACACCCCCTTACTTTTATCTTCCTTCAACTTCGATCGACACCCCCTTACTTTTATCTTCCTTCAACTTCCATCGACACCCCCTTACTTTTATCTTCCTTCAACTTCCATCGACACCCCCTTACTTTTATCTCCCTTCAACTTCCATCGACACCTCCTTACTTTTATCTTCCTTCAACTTCCATCGACACCCCCTTACTTTTATCTTCCTTCAACTTCCATCGACACCTCCTTACTTTTATCTTCCTTCAAATTCCATCGACACCCCCTTACTTTTATCTTCCTTCAACTTCCATCGACACCCCCTTACTTTTATCTTCCTTCAACTTCCATCGACACCTCCTTACTTTTATCTTCCTTCAACTTCCATCGACACCCCCTTACTTTTATCTTCCTTCAACTTCCATCGACACCTCCTTACTTTTATCTTCCTTCAAATTCCATCGACACCCCCTTACTTTTATCTTCCTTCAACTTCCATCGACACCCCCTTACTTTTATCTTCCTTCAACTTCCATCGACACCCTCTTACTTTTATCTTCCTTCAACTTCCATCGACACCCCCTTACTTTTATCTTCCTTCAACTTCCATCGACACCCCCTTACTTTTATCTTCCTTCAACTTCCATCGACACCCCCTTACTTTTATCTTCCTTCAACTTCCATCGACACCTCCTTACTTTTATCTTCCTTCAACTTCCATCGACACCCCCTTACTTTTATCTTCCTTCAACTTCCATCGACACCCTCTTACTTTTATCTTCCTTCAAATTCCATCGACACCCCCTTACTTTTATCTTCCTTCAACTTCCATCGACACCCTCTTACTTTTATCTTCCTTCAAATTCCATCGACACCCCCTTACTTTTATCTTCCTTCAACTTCCATCGACACCCTCTTACTTTTATCTTCCTTCAAATTCCACCTATATCAACGAAACTCCTTTATCCTCCATCAATTTTAACCGACGTCTTTCGACTTTCATCGACATCCACCTCATTCTACCTACTTTTATCAACCTCCACCATCAATTTCCATAAAAATCCACTGACCTCTGCTCACTGACTTCCACCACGATCCATTGGCTTTTCACCCTCGTAAGGCTTCCATTGATTTCCATCGGCTACAAAAACAAGAGGAAAGAAAACATTCATTTGACAAATAAGAATCTTATTTTTTACGTTTTAAAAATACAGTCTGAAAAATAAAGTAACTTAGAAAGAACAGCTGCAATAGCTTACTCTAGAATAAAACAGCTTTTTAAAATCAACCTGCAACATTTATTGTCCTATACTGACACGGAACTTCTTAATAACTGAGAATATTTAACTATTGTCATATTAGCTTTTTATATCCAATGAGTTTAATCTATTGATAAGTCATGAAAACATAATAGAAAGAAATTGAAAATGAAATAATTCATATCCAATTGGTTTATTTAAAATCAGTTTCTACGAATATATTTTGGATGATTTTACGAGGAGTTTTCTCTCCTATACCATAGCGAGTGTCCCACAACGGAAAGAACGTTGACGTATCACAGATAAACGAATCAAATTGTGGTTAATATATGAAGTTCAATGTCTAAATGATTTTGAGTATTTCTAAAACGTGGGTAGGTCCATAATGTCTCACACTATAAAACTAATTAAAAGAAATTAATACATTATTTATTACTGTGTATTTGAAGTGTTTGTTCACTTTTTGTGTGAGACACTCTACATGGCATTATTAGTACTCTTGTGATTTCAATAAATACGCTAGCGATATACATAAAAATGCTATCGATCTTAACAAATACGCAAGCGATAATGACAAAAACGCTATCGATATTTATGAGTACGCTAGCGATGTTTAAAAACATCACATTATTATACGTGTTTGCACTAAAACAATGCATTTCAAAGACTCATGTTAATGAAAAGTTTCTCTTTGTCTTTTTCCGACGATGTCGGAAGCAGCAGCTGAAATCCAGAGCGAGAATTCTGTGGTCCGTATCCGGGCTACCGGACGGAGTCGGAGTCAGTCGGATATTATGGCCCTAAACTGCGGATGCGGCGCGGAAATTACCCTAACTCTTACCCCAACACTTACCCCAACACTTGCTCAAACTGCCTCAATCGCCCAAAAATCTCTTCCTCGTCTCTAATTTCAACCCCTGCGCCTAGCAGAAGTTTTTCGCAAAATTTCTGTCCTTGTAATAGCGCCGAGAATATTAGGCAGAAATTGAAACCTTTTTTCATAAATAGACTAATAGAAAACATTTAGTTGATGAACATTTGGAAAACATTACTCTTTTTTTGTTTGGTAGAAAAATTATGCGCCAAATTTGAGACATTATTTGAAATTTTTGGGTTTTCTTTCTGTTTTTCGTGCAAATTAAAATGAATGTGAAAGAAATTACAGCACATGTATGACTCATGCACATTATCTCCTGATATCTTTGATACTGCGAGTACATTTTTCTAAAATAGCTAGCATAATACACAATAAAAAACTACGAGGTAGCTTGATCTTCCTACATCTGTAAGTGCATTAGGTGCGTCAAAATCAACCCACGCTCATTTCACTCACCGATCCGGGAAGCTCGTCACGTCGGACAGGTTTTTCTGGTGCAGGCCTTTCATAACTCTACGGTATTTGGAACTAAGTTTTCACTTCCAAGTTCCGCGGTTTTTGTGTCGGTGTGAGCGTCAACACGTCGTCTTCTGCGCGTGCGCACACGCTGCTGTCTCCTTTACAGTCACACAGCTCTTTTATTTAGATAAACACTGCAATGAAATTTGTTGTAATATGGATAAATTCATTTTGGGATATTTAACTCAATGCATAATATTTTTATTTAGCCAAACACTTCAAGGAACTTAGTTGTAATGCGAATAAATATATTAGAGAACATTACAGTAGTAATAAATTCATTATGGAACATTAAGGCGAAGTTTGATTGCACTCTGCAACTAATTTTAGGGGAACAAGCAAAGACACGTGCGTTGAACTTTGTAGCGCTCTAAGGAAAACTTTGGAAACCTAAATTCAATTTTTAGTTGGTCATGTAGGAAAACATCAACATAATTGAATACATATTGACGTGTTTTGAGGGAAAACTTCATAGAACATTTCTTTGACATTAGTTTCTGCGAAAGGTTGTGGCTCATTTATTTGTATATGATACATTGATTTGATAAGTAGCCTAAATGTACAAACTTTATAATAGTTATTTGTGTTTAATCCAACATGGGATATGAAGCAACGACTTTAACTTATTTCAGCATCTTTTTATAGTATAATTTCAATGTACAATTTAGAATTATAATTAGCGTTATTCACAGCCTAAACAGTTAAATCCCACGCTCCAGTTCCCATCTTACCTTCCATTGAACATTGGTTCAGTCAAGACTGAACACAGTCTACCCTCCGTCTACAGTTCAGAAAATTTAAAGAAAAATATCAGTCAACTGATACTCCACTCCAGAGATCAGAGAATTGAAAAATCAATTCCAGTCTAATAACACTTCAGCCTATAGTTCAGAGAATTTATAGACTCAACCCAGTCAACTGACACTCGAAACTGACAGTCGAGGCTGTCCTCAGCCTATACATCAGAATGCTGAAAACTGTTTTCAGTGAACCGACACGCACAAGAGTGTAGTGAGCAGATCAGTTTGCCCCAGCTTACGGTGACATAAGATCAAACTACACCTTTCTTCAATTACCATTTATTTGGAATAAATTTATCCCCAAATTAAAAAAGAACTCAGGTTATGACTTCAAGGAAACTTGAATTCAATTCACGAAGCCTAAATAGCCTACAGTACGACTTAATTTTCGTGTTGCAAAATGTATGCGATAAAATATTACTTCAAGTGCAGTGAGTATCATAAATGCTTTTGCATTATCTATAATTCAATTTAGTAAGGGTACGGCAAATGTTACCCTGTGATTTACTTTAAAGAATTTTCAAACAGATGTGCTAGATTTACAGACCAATTTCCAGAATTTTTATTCTCCAGACAATACGAAACTGTTATGAAACTAAGTCCTACCGCCGGAAGCATCGCTTTAACCTTCCATCATTTTTCTTTCCATTTTAATGCGACCTAAAATTTTTTGCAGCCCGTCTCCAAAACCGGAAAATGAAGCTGGTATATGGGATCCTTGTACGCTACCTCGCCACCACCGTGAGTGAGAACGCTGAAAGCCTCTCCTTTTGTATTCCGTATTCTTCTCTTCAACCTCTTTTGAAGAAGTAATATCGCTGTCCAACACACACCATAATATTTTTAAAGAAGCTATTGGCTATTTGAACACTATTGCTCAACGCGCACAACCTAAAAGACCGACATAGCTGCCTTATCTCTATTTTACGCTCGTTTCTTTTGGCTCCTTTGATGAGGTAAAATCACTATCCAATACTCGTCACAAACTTCATATCTGAGTTATAAATTATACTCACTCCATTACACAGCTGGAGCAGCCTTAAACAGCAACATCGCGTCTAAATCCCGCCACCTTAACACATCATTTCATTTCCCTCACACTGATTTCAGAAAGACGCACGTTCCGCATCAAATCATCCCCCATTCACATTAATCTCAAGATACGAAGAAATTAAATTTCTCTCAATACCAGAGAACAAAGTTGGACAACACTTAGCGCAAACTGAACTTTTGCTCGGGCGTCTGCAAAACTGTGGCGGAATAAAACCCACACCTGCATTAGTGGGGGTAAACACGCGCATATAGCGATGAGCGGTGCTGGATTAGGGCTGGAACCTATGTAGTGGAGACGGGTGTGTTGTGTGTGTTGTGTAATGCTGATGTGTTGTGTTATGGTGTTGTGTTGTGACATGCTGTTGTGTTGTGCTGTTGTGTTGTGTTATGTTGTTGTGTTGTGCTGTAGTATTGTGTTATGTTGTTGTGTTGTGCTGTTGTGTTGTGTTATGTTGTTGTGTTGTGAGCTGTAGTGTTGTGTTATGTTGTTGTGTTGTGCTGTTGTGTTGTGTTATGTTGTTGTGTTGTGCTGTAGTATTGTGTTATGTTGTTGTGTTGTGTTATGGTGTTGTGTTATGTTATGGTGTTGTGTTATGCTGTTGTGTTGTGTTATGTTGTTGTGTTGTGCTGTAGTGTTGTGTTATGTTGTTGTGTTGTGTTATGGTGTTGTGTTATGTTATGGTGTTGTGTTATGCTGTTGTGTTGTGTTATGTTGTTGTGTTGTGCTGTAGTATTGTGTTATGTTGTTGTGTTGTGTTATGGTGTTGTGTTATGTTATGGTGTTGTGTTATGCTGTTGTGTTGTGTTATGTTGTTGTGTTGTGCTGTAGTGTTGTGTTATGTTGTTGTGTTGTGCTGTTGTGTTGTGTTATGTTGTTGTGTTGTGCTGTAGTGTTGTGTTATGTTGTTGTGTTGTGTTATGGTGTTGTGTTATGCTGTTTTGTTTTGTTATGGTGTTGTGTTATGTTGTTGTGTTGTGTTATGTTGTTGTGTTGTGCTGTAGTGTTGTGTTATGTTGTTGTGTTGTGTTATGGTGTTGTGTTGTGTTATGTTTTTGTGTTGTGTAATGGTGTTGTGTTGTGTTATGTTGTTGTGTTGTGTTATGGTGTTGTGTTGTGTTATGGTGTTGTGTCATGCTGTTGTGTTGTCTTATGGTGTTGTGTTGTGTTATTTTGTTGTGTTATGTTGTTGTGTTGTGTTATGGTGTTGTGTTGTGTTATGTTGTTGTGTTGTGTTATGGTGTTGTGTTGTGTTATGGTGTTGTGTTGTGTTATGTTGTTGTGTTATGGTGTTGTGTTGTGTTATGTTGTTGTGTTGTGTTATGGTGTTGTGTTATGCTGTTGTGTTGTGGTATGCTGTTGTGTTGTGTTATGTTTTTGTGTTGTGTTATGCTGTTGTGTTGTGGTATGCTGTTGTGTTGTGTCATGCTGTTTGTTGTGTCATGTTGTTGTGTTGTGTCGTGCTGTTGTGTTGTGTTATGCTGTTGTGTTGTGTCATGCTGTTGTGTTGTGTTATGCTGTTGTGTTGTGGTATGCTGTTGTGTTGTGTCATGCTGTTTGTTGTGTCATGCTGTTGAGTTGTGTCGTGCTGTTGTGTTGTGTTATGCTGTTGTGTTGTGTCATGCCGTTGTGTTGTGTTATGAGCTGTTGTATTGTGTCATGCTGTTGTGTTGTGGTATGCTGTTGTGTTGTGTCATAGTGTTGTGTTGTGTCATGTTGTTGTGTAGTGCTATGTTGTGTTGCGTTGCAGTGTGTAGACCCTGTGTGTTGGGTTCCTCAGTGTAGACCACGAGTGATTTGCTACAGCATGTAGACCACGTATGTTTCAGCGCATGAATTACGTGTGTTGTGTTGCAGTGTACAGACCCCGTGTGTTGTGTTGTAGTGTACAGACCCCGTGTGTTGTGTTGCAGTGAGTAGACCACGTGTGCTGTATTACAGCATGTAACGTGTAGTAAGCAGCAATGTGTATAACAAGTGATGTGTTGCAGTATGTAGACCCTGTACTGTGTTGCATGGTGTACACATGATGTATTCCGGTGTGTAGACCAACTGTTTCATGTTGCAATTCATAAGCCCCATATATTGAGCTACAGTGTGTCTACAAAGTTTCCTAGTGTTACAGTGCTTAAATTTTGCATGAATGGAAGCGCATGTTTTACAGAAGCGCAACGTGATATTAAATAATGTCATGCAACCGGTACAAAAACTAATGGTGCTCTCATTTTTAAGCTGCATTTGGGACTTGCATGTTCAAAAAAACTCGATAACCAGATGCCAATTTTTGCATTTGTTTGATCAGCTTTTCTCACGCTCTTTTCCTTCAACAGCCTATTTTCAACCTCTTAAACAACACATTTGCTCAAACAAGAATCTAAAGATCCAGACAAGTGTACGCGCAATGCTGGACGCACACCGCCACAGCGGCGGGCGTATGCAAGAGGCAAAGAACCGAGAGGAGTGTGAGAGGAAACTGAAGTCTGGGTAGCAATTACCGTAGACTTGCTGAGAGGCGGCGTAACGAGTCACTTGTTCAGGACTGCGAGTTTGTAAACCTCGGCACCCTGAGGTTAAAAGGGGGAGGTGAAGGGGTAAAGGGGGTGAAGGGAGCAGGGGATGGGGGCTAGATCAAGAAGAGAAGTTCATCGGGCAGAATGCGCGAGAAAATGCGGTAAGTGTTTCGTCTCACAGGCGCGACCCTTGTACTCAGATCACGCAGAAACAAAGTCAATCTGTGAATTTTTTCTGTAAGTTCGATCACAGAATCCAGTGTAAGGCAAATTAGGGTCTTAGTGGCACTGCAAGGATTTTGTTCCCTTAAGATATAAGAGAAGGAGAGCATCAGATGAAATTATATTTTTCATCTACCGAAAAAATCTCAAGCTTTCGAGATCACGAAAGAAATCAATAAATTCTCCTTATGGCGTATCATGCTGATGGTTTTATGCTTAGGTAAATATCAGAATGCACAGCAGCAGCTTCACAGCTCTGCAGCAGCTGTACAGCGCAGCACAGCTGTCCAGCACAGCAGCAGCTGTATAGCCCATGAGCAATCCTACAGCACAGCAACAACTGTGCAGCACAGCACAGCACAGCAGCAGCTGTATAGCCCATGAGCAATCCTACAGCACAGCAGAAGCTGTACAGCACAGCAGCAGCTGTAGCCCAGTATCGGCAAACCGTTACAGCGAGTCTCTTCAAATCTCCGTAGCTTTTCTCGGACTCTTTGAGCGTCTCCTGCCCTCAGCCTCCCGCACCCTACACCCCCACTCACCCTACACCCCCACACACCCTACACCCCCACGCACCCTACACCCCCACACACCCTACACCCTCACACACCCTACACCCCCACTCACCCTACACCCCCACTCACCCTACACCCTTGCACCCCCTACACTCCCACACACCCTACACCCCCACACACCCTACACCCCCGCACACCCTACACCCCCACACACCCTACACCCTTGCACCCCTACACTCCCACACACCCTACACCCCCACACACCCTACACCGCCACACACCCTACACCCCCACACACCCTACACCCCCACACACCCTACACCCCCAGTCACCCTACACCCTTGCACCCCCCCCTACACTCCCACACACCCTACACCCCCACACACCCTACACCTCCGCACACCCTACACCCCCACACACCCTACACCCTTGCACCCCCTACACTCCCATACACCCTACACCCCCACGCACCCTACACCCCCACACACCCTACACCCCCACGCACCCTACACCCCCACACACCCTACACCCGCACACCCTACACTCCCGCACACCCTACACCCCCACACACCCTACTCCCTTGCACCCCCTACACTCCCACACACCCTACACCCCCACACACCCTACACCCTTGCACCCCCTACACTCCCACACACCCTACACCCCCACACACCCTACACCGCCACACACCCTACACCCCCACACACCCTACACCCCCACACACCCTACACCCCCAGTCACCCTACACCCTTGCACCCCCCCCTACATTCCCACACACCCTACACCCCCACACACCCTACACCTCCGCACACCCTACACCCCCACACACCCTACACCCTTGCACCCCCTACACTCCCATACACCCTACACCCCTGCACACCCTACACCCCCACACACCCTACACCCCCCCACACCCTACACCCCCCCACTCCCTACACCCCCACACACCCTACACCCCTGCACCCCCTACACTCCCACACACCCTACATCCCCACACACCCTACGCCCCCGCACACCCTACACCCCCGCACACCCTACACCCCCACACACCCTACACCCCTGCACCCCCTACACCCCCACACACCCTACACCCCCACACACCCTACACCCCTGCACCCTTTATACTCCCACACACCCTACACCCCCACACACCTTACACCCATGCACACCCTACAACCCAACACACCCTACACCCCCGCACACCCTACACTCCCGCGCACCCTACACCCCCACACACCCTATACCCCCACACACCCTACACTCCCACACACCCTACACCCCCGCACACCCTACACCCCCACACACCCTACACCCCCACACACCCTACACCCCTACACACCCTACACCCCCACACACCCTACACCCCCACACGCCCTACACCCCACACACCCTACACCCCCGCACACCCTACACCCCCACACACCCTACACTCCCGCACACCCTACACCCCCACACACCCTACACCCCCACACACCCTACACTCCCGCACACCTTACACCCCCACACACCCTACACCCCTGCACCCCCTACACCCCCACACACCCTACACCCCCACACACCCTACACCCCCACACACCTTACACCCCTGCACCCCCTACACTCCCACACACCCTACATCCTCACACACCCTACACCTCCGCACGCCCTACACCCCCGCACACCCTACACCCCCACACACCCTACACCCCTGCACCCCCTACACCCCCACACACCCTACACCCCCACACACCCTACACCCCCACACACCCTACACCCCCACACACCCTACACCCCTGCACCCCCTACACTCCCACACACCCTACACCCCCACACACCCTACACCCATGCACACCCTACAACCGAACACACCCTACACCCCCGCACACCCTACACTCCTGCGCATTCTACACCCCCACACACCCTACACCCCCGCACACCCTACACCCCCACACACCCTACACCCCCATACACCCTACACCCTCACACACCCTACACCCCCACACACCCTACACCCCCACACACTCTATACCCTCACACACACTACACCCCCCCCCCATCCTACACCCTTGCACACCCTACACCCCCACACACCCTACACCCCCGCACACCCTACACCCCCACACACCCTACTCCACCACATATCCTACACCCCCACACACCCAACACCCTAGGGTGTCCCAAGAAACCGAAGTGAACCGGACACACTTCAGTACTTGTTGCCCTTGTTTCTTGTCGTGACATACTTAAACAGGAAAATTTTCAGCTTTCTATCTTGTCTTTTACTGGTCGCGCATTTCATCCAGTTTTCTGCTGGGCGTCAGGTTGTGCAGCGGTCACTGGTATAGCGTGCAGCGGTCACTGGTATAGCGTGCAGCGGTCACTGGTATAGCGTGCAGCGGTCACTGGTATAGCGTGCAGCGGTCAATGTTGTACGGGCATTAGTTGAGTTCTATTTTACGATAACGAATATTTTTATGGTTTCTTGAACTTATTTCTTGGCTTACTGTTTCCATGCACCTTGCGCAATGTGCATAGATTCCGCGTTCCCTCAACTCCATACTAAATGGTGCCATCATCCTTCCTCACCTTGAACATCTTTGTCGTGGTGAAGAGAAGCTAAAACTTTCTTATATAATAATAAAAATGCTTCCCTAGGATATACTGAGCTCGCGTATCGTAGATACTTGCGAATCAGACTTCCGTCACGATTTTCATATTTTCGTTAGCGTGTTTACTCTTTGCTTCTTCATCGGACATATTACGGATATTTAGCTTTCACTCATCTTATGGGGTTTTATGGGGTGAGTAGGGTGTGAGTGGTACCTTATGGTGCCACTCACCCCTCCACAGCTAGGCACCACTCACCCCTCTACAGCAAGGCACCACTCACCCCTCTACAGCAGGGCACCACTCACCCCTCTACAGCAAGGCACCACTCACCCCTCTACAGCAGGGCACAACTCACCCCTCTACAGCAGGGCACCACTCACCCCTCTACAGCAAGGCACCACTCACCCCTCTACAGCAGGGCACCACTCACCCCTCTACAGCAGGGCACCACTCACCCCTCTACAGCAGGGCACCACTCACCCCTCTACAGCAGGGCACCACTCACCCCTCTACAGCAGGGCACCACTCACCCCTCTACAGCAAGACACCACTCACCCCTCTACAGCAGGGCACCACTCACCCCTCTACAGCAGGGCACCACTCACCCCTCTACAGCAGGGCACAACTCACCCCTCTACAGCAGGGCACCACTCACCCCTCTACAGCAGGGCACAACTCACCCCTCTACAGCAGGGCACCACTCACCCCTCTACAGCAGGGCACAACTCACCCCTCTACAGCAGGGCACCACTCACCCCTCAACAGCAAGGCACCACTCACCCCTCTACA
The DNA here is from genome assembly GCA_030386875.1 of Morinoia aosen. Lineage (NCBI taxonomy): Eukaryota > Metazoa > Arthropoda > Malacostraca > Amphipoda > Talitridae > Morinoia > Morinoia aosen. Next base: position 18,136,925 of record CM059573.1, on the reverse strand, counting down.
GCAGGGCACAACTCACCCCTCTACAGCAGGGCACCACTCACCCCTCTACAGCAAGGCACCACTCACCCCTCTACAGCAGGGCACAACTCACCCCTCTACAGCAAGGCAGCACTCACCCCTCTACAGCAGGGCACCACTCACCCCTCTACAGCAAGGCAGCACTCACCCCTCTACAGCAGGGCACCACTCACCCCTCTACAGCAGGGCACCACTCACCCCTCTACAGCAAGGCACCACTCACCCCTCTACAGCAAGGCAGCACTCACCCCTCTACAGCAGGGCACCACTCACCCCTCTACAGCAGGGCACCACTCACCCCTCTACAGCAAGGCACCACTCACCCCTCTACAGCAAGGCGCCACTCACCCCTCTACAGCAAGGCACCACTCACCCCTCTACAGTGAGGCATCACTCACCCCTCTACAGCAAGGCACCACTCACCCCTCTACAGCGATGCACAACTCACCCCTCTACAGCAAGGAACCACTCCCCCCTCTACAGCAAGGCACCACTCACCCCTCTACAGCAAGGCGCCACTCACCCCTCTACAGCAAGGCACCACTCACCCCTCTACAGCAAGGCACCACTCACCCCTCTACAGCAAGGCGCCACTCACCCCTCTACAGCAAGGCACCACTCACCCCTCTACAGTGAGGCATCACTCACCCCTCTACAGCAAGGCACCACTCACCCCTCTACAGCGATGCACAACTCACCCCTCTACAGCAAGGAACCACTCACCCCTCTACAGCAAGGCACCACTCACCCCTCTACAGCGATGCACAACTCACCCCTCTACAGCAAGGAACCACTCACCCCTCTACAGCATGGAACCACTCACCCCAAATACCTCTCACTTCTCTACAACCTCACCTGTTACACTGTAGCCTCACCTGTTACATTGTAGCCTCACCTGTTACACTGTAGCCTCACCTGTTGCACTGTAGCCTCACCTGTTACACTGTAGCCTCACCTGTTGCACTGTAGCCTCACCTGTTACACTGCAGCCTCACCTGTTACACTGTAGCTTCACCTGTTACACTGTAGCCTCACCTGTTACACTGCAGCCTCACCTGTTACACTGTAGCCTCACCTGTTACACTGCAACACAACCTGTACCCTGAGCAGCAGAGCAGGGCGCCCTCTCGCGTCTGGCTGTGTCAGGTGACGGATGGCGGCACGCGGGCTGTATGGGGTCTGGCTGGGCTGTGTGGGGTCTGGCTGGGCTGTGTGGGGTTTGGCTGGGCTGTGTGGTGGGGTCTGGCTGAACTGTATGGGTTCTGGCTGGGTTGTGTGGGGTCTGACTAGGCTGGGTGGGATCTGGCTGGGATGTGTGGGGTCTGGCTGGGCTGTGTGGGGTTGGGCTGGGCTGTGTGGGGTCTGGCTGGGCTGTGTGGTGGTGTCTGGCTGAGCTGTATGGGGTCGGGCTAAGTTGTGTGGGGACTGGCTAGACTGTGTGGGGTCTGGCTGGGCTGGGTGGGGTCTGGCTGAGCTGAATGGGGTCTGGCTGGGCTGTATGGGGTCTGGCTGGGCTGGGTGGGGTCTGGCTGGGCTGTGTGGGGTCTGGCTGGGCTGAGGGGGATCTGGCTGGGCTGTGTGGGGTCTGACTAGGCTGGGTGGGATCTGGCTGGGCTGTGTGGGGTCTGGCTGGGCTGTGTGGGGTCTGGCTGGGCTGTGTTGGGTCTGGCTAGGCTGGGTGGGGTCTAGCTGGACTGTGTGGGGTCTGGTTGGGTTGAGGGGGATCTAGCTGGGCTGTGTGGTGGGGTCTGGCTGAACTGTATGGGTTCTGGCTGGGCTGTGTGGGGTCTGACTAGGCTGGGTGGGGTCTGGCTGGGATGTGTGGGGTCTGGCTGGGCTGTGTGGGGTTGGGCTGGGCTGTGTGGGGTCTGGCTGGGCTGTGTGGTGGTGTCTGGCTGAGCTGTATGGGGTCGGGCTAAGTTGTGTGGGGTCTGGCTAGACTGTGTGGGGTCTGGCTGGGCTGGGTGGGGTCTGGCTGAGCTGAATGGGGTCTGGCTGGGCTGTATGGGGTCTGGCTGGGCTGGGTGGGGTCTGGCTGGGCTGTGTGGGGTCTGGCTGGGCTGAGGGGGATCTGGCTGGGCTGTGTGGGGTCTGACTAGGCTGGGTGGGATCTGGCTGGGCTGTGTGGGGTCTGGCTGGGCTGTGTGGGGTCTGGCTGGGCTGTGTTGGGTCTGGCTAGGCTGGGTGGGGTCTAGCTGGACTGTGTGGGGTCTGGCTGGGTTGAAGTGGATCTGGCTGGGCTGTGTGGGGTCTGGCTAGGCTGGGTGGGGTCTGGCTGGGCAGTATGGGGTCTGGCTGGGCTGTGTGGGGTCTGGCTAGGCTGGGTGGGGTCTGGCTGGGTGGTACGGGGTAACATGGGCCACTGTTTAAAGTTCTGCCCGTGAAGTAACATAATATATTTTATTTGCAAGATTCCTAAAATTACAATCATATCGTGATTCTTTCACGTAATTCACAATACTTTCCAATTTTAGGAAAAATCTTAATATAACATGCCGAATTATTTTAAATGGTATATCGAATGAATTGATGATGTTACAGTGAGGTTTCGTTGATGAAGTATAGTGGACTATCCGAAAGTTTAATTTCTATAAACATGTGTAAGGAAGGTGTTCAAAACAGCAATTTCAAACTTTGACAGAACGCAGGAACATGGAATAAAAACACTTTTTCGTTAATAACAAATACCTCAAAACACCTTTGTGTACAAGACATTGAGTTTTACTGTTTCGAAATCCGGGCACAATTTTGTGCCTCTAAAATGAAAATTACAAATTGAATGTTGCTGTTAAATCTGGCAACACTCTAGAGCTCGGTGTTTCCGAGACAGTTCAGGCTGCGTGGCAGTGTTGACACCATGGCAACTTCGTCAAAGGAAGATATAGCGGACATGCATAATGCTGGAAGCGCTGCTGGGTTGTACGAGGATCGTTTTCTCAATCGATATTTGAGAGAATATCGCATGTTGACTGAGATACAGCAGCGTCTTCGCCAACTTGTTAGCATCAACGCGACATGAAAAGGTCATGGTCGGGTAAAAACTTACGTAATGCGGTTGAGTGCGACGTGCTGCAATATTTCTGTGACAAGTTCAAGTACGCAAGTGCCAGTGCATTTCTGTGACAAGTACAAGCGTAATGTTTAGCCTATTAATACCGAATGCCGTGAACACCCGGCATGGCCTCTATAACGACGATCTAGTACGTACAATTGCGCATCCTTGCCAATTCACGTAATTTAGGATCTGCTTTTGGCCAACTGTATCCCTCGTGTGGAAGGGGATTTTCAAGTGGGGGGGCCTAAAGGAATATTTAATGACTCCTATGTTGTTGAACTGATTTTAGAAAACAAATTATTCATGGAATTATGAAAAATACTAGTTTCATTAGATATGATTGTAACAAAGACATACAGTGTGGCTTAAAAGCTATATTCAAATGAAAACTGCCTATTGTTTCAGCGTTACACCCGAAAATGACTAGCTGGACAAAAGACTAACTCATTTTCGTAACAACTGCTAACTCCATACAAGGAAGGATTTTTAACTCCGAAGATAAGTTTAAGGAAAAGTTTACCTCGAAAATCAACAAATTTACACCAACTCGAGGCATCCATCGAGGAAGAAATCCACCAATTGGATCTGATCTCACCAGCGTCGTAATGAACAGCCTGCGTAATCGTGCCGACCTTTATCTGTACTCAGGGCGGCAGCACATGAAGATTATTATATCTATGAAGTAATCAGAATAAAACCAGTTGTTTCTGGATTTCCTAAATTCTTTGTTTGATCCACTTATTAATATAGGAGTTATTATATATTCTTCTTATTATTATATCCACAAAGTAATCATAATAAAACCAGTTGTTTCTGGATTTCCTAAATTCTTTGTTTGATCCACTTATTAATATAGGAGTTATTATATATTCTTATTATTATTATTATTATATCTAGAAAGTAATCATAATAAAACAGGTGTTTTTGGATTTCATAAACACTTTGTTTCTCATCTGCTTATTAATATAGGAGTTATGATATATTCTTCTTATTATTATATCCACAAAGTAATCATAATAAAACCAGTTGTTTCTGGATTTCATAAATACTTTGTTTTTCATCCACTTATTAATATAGGAGTTATTATATATTCTTTCGGGTCCCATATTTAGAAATCCCCCTGTACATAAAGTTTGATGGAAGGGTCCTGAGGCAAGGATAAGGCGAGGAAAAAATTTCTTGAAGCATATCCTCTTCACAAGGACGAAACCACTATTACGCTCAACGGAACATCCAACTCACACAACTTGCGTAGCTGGCATGAGAATAACCCACATGAAGTAAATTGATTCAATACCAACTTCTGTTTAGCGTCAATATGTGAGTTGGTTTTGTCAACGACTAACTAACTATCATACTGGGTCATATCTGATGCCGTCTCTTGTAGATGGACCAGTTTGCGTCACGTCTATATGGGACGCGTTGCTTGAACTGCCGGAAGACGTAGCTCTATGTGCTTGCCATCGAATGTGATTCGAGCACAGTGAGACTTCAGCCCATACCGAGAAAAATACTTGCCAATATCTGAATGCTGCTTTTCCAAATAGGTGTGTAGGGCTTAATGGATCAGTGGCATGGCCTCCATGAACTCCAGATATGAGCCCGTTAGATATCTTTCCCTGGGGTCACATGAAATCATTGATTAACACAACACTGCTGGAGTTCCAGAAGAATATGGTCGCAAGGGTATTGGTTGCAGCAGGTAACGATGCAGGGAACTGAAATTTTTGTATTGTGTCCAGCAGTCCATTCGGAAGCGGTAACAGACCTGTGTTGAAGAGGGGGATAGAAACTGGACTAAAACTGGTCGCTCTAACCCACCAAACAACAGGTCCTTCACCCTACCTTTCAGTTATCTCCACTGATACTACGCATGTTAAATTCATGAGTTATTTTGTACACCTCCCTGTATTTCGAACATTTAATGAAAAGTTTGTATGATAAAACATTTGTTTCTCGGATAGTTGTTTCCTTTTTCATTGTGATATTTCTCACCACGAGAGTCGTGATAACTGAACATCAGTGTTAAATTTTAAACTTCAATTTCTAGAAAAATAAGGGGTTTTGAAACGCTTGGTATTCGTGAAAAAGTGTTTACTTGCTCGTCCCTGCCCACTGTCAAATTTAGTACATCTCGTTTTTAAAGCATATCCATTTAATTCAATTTATGAAAGGATTAAATAGGTGCCTACTATTTATAAAATATCAAAATAATGATTGCATCATTTTATGATAATAATCAGTACGCAATAGAGACAAACGCGTATTAACTGTAATGCTTCTGTAATCACAAACAGAATGAATGATAGAGCGCAAAAGTCTACGGAGTTTATGCCTAAGATTTAAATTACTTTTTCATACCCCCTCCAAATCTTCACAACGCAACTCACCGCCCAACATAAACAGAACTATCACAAAAAGAATACGACCTTATCACTTTCAATGGCCCATTTTGCAGCATATGCCGAGGATAAATAATGCTTTTTATTTGAGATCGCTTCCGTCGAAACTTCTTTCCTCAAATGAGCCTCAGTTCTGAAACTGCACCTCGCCTCCTCTGAAATTTATTCATTAAGGCCATGCGAGTCTCCTGCCTAAGTGAAATTTATTCATTAGAACTTGGGCACTTTGCGTCTCTAACTGCCGCCTCATTGCTGCCCTATATACTTTTGTTGGCGCGCTCCTTATGGTTCTTTTCTTGAGATTTTCCATATGATTCTTTTGTTTTGGTGCACTCCATGAGGATCTTTTGTTTTGGTGCACTCCATGAGGATCTTTTGTTGAGACTTTCCATGTGGTTCTTTTGTTTTGGTGCACTCCATGAGAATCTTTTGTTGAGACTCTCCATGTGGTTCTTTTGTTTTGGTGCGCTCCATGAGAATCTTTTGTTGAGACTCTCCATGTGGTTCTTTTGTTTTGGTGCACTCCATGAGAATCTTTGGTTGAGACTCTCCATGTGGTTCTTTTGTTTTGGTGCGCTCCATGAGAATCTTTTGTTGAGACTCTCCATGTGGTTCTTTTGTTTTGGTGCGCTCCATGAGAATCTTTTGTTGAGACTCTCCATGTGGTTCTTTTGTTTTGGTGCGCTCCATGAGAATCTTTTGTTGAGACTCTCCATGTGGTTCTTTTGTTTTGGAGCCCTCCATAATTTTATTTTGCTCGTACTCTCCATACGATTCTTTTTTTGTTGTTGCTCTTTTTATGGATCTTATGTTTGTATTATCCATATGTTTTTTGTTTATGCGATCCGAATGGCTCATTTGTTTTGGGGGTCTCCATATGGTGCTTTTAGCAGTGCTCTCCATGTGGTGATTTTGTTGGTGCTCTCCATATGATTCTTTCGTTATGCTCTTCTTGTTATTTTTTTCCCTGTCATGCGATTCTTTTGTTATAAATCTCATGTGACTCACATGTCGGGAATCTCAAGCAACTTTTGTCATTTCCTTCATGTGGTATTTTACACTGAGTCTTTCATCTTGTATTGTGTATCTAATGCGAAACTAAGTTAAGCGAATTAGGTTCAACATTATTGTATACCTTAGAATAACGTGATGGTGGGATGCCCTAGAAGTCGCTGAACTATTTCGGGCCCACAGGTAGCTATACTCAAATTTTACCATTGCACTAGACTTCAGAAACATTCTACCTCTGTATCTCATGTGGTAAATAAATTGTTTAGATTGTTTCAATTGTTTAAAATCTTTCGTGATTCTGCTGTTGTGCCTCTCATGCGATGTTTCTCTTTTGTGATTCGTGTGTTAAGTGACTCTAAGGACACTTTTATTGCGCCTTCCGTTTGATACGATCGTTAGGTCTCTGGTAGGATTTTTGATGGCCATTCGTGTAATTTTGTTCTTTTGCCAGTCATATGAATTGCTCAACGATTGCAGTTCTGTTACAACTTCCAGCTAATATTGTTGTACTACCTCCCAAGTAATTTCTTTTTGTATTGATTTTTGTATAATGCTGTTGTAGTGCGGCTTATGTTATTGTTTGTTTTGCTTTGTACTTTACTTTCGTATCATGCCGCTCGTGTGATTACATTAATGTTCCTCTTACGTGATGCAGTTGTAGTACTTTTTACCAAATGCCATTAAAATACATCTGATATAATTTTTGGTTTCGTTTTTATGTATTATAGATGTACGTTAATTTATTTTATTAACATTTTCTGTAGTTTGTAGGTTTAACTTTCTTCTTGCTTTATGTTCCAGCATTGAAGATGGAATTTTAATATTCCGAAACGATTGTTTACCAGCAAACATTTTGGCATTGGTTCTCCTTTCATCGAACGTGTAAAATCCTCAAAGAATCTACCTTTTTAAAATATATTTCAGACATGTTTGAGGGTAACTAAACATGTGTTGGGGTAACTAAACATGTGTAAGGGTAGTGTGACATGTGTGAGGGTAACTGGACACGTGTGAGGGTAACTAAACATGTGTAAGGTAATGTGACATGTGTGAGGGTAACTAGACATGTGTGAGGGGAACTACACCTTTTTCACTTCAAATTAATCTAAGTCAATTTCAATTTAATCCAAGTCAAGTTCAAAGTAATCTAATCCTCAGAGTTAAAAAATGACATAATAATTTGTTAGTTTGAGTTTCTTGCGTTAAATATGTATCTATTGGATGTAAAGAGCAAAACTTGTTTCGAGGATTTATTTACACTCATAGATATTTATATACGTGAAATTCCACTTTATCACATATATGATATCAAATACATGCAAATACAAAATATTATCATTGGACGATATCTAGATTTAATCTTTAAAAGAAATATACAAGTGAGATTCACTGAGTACTAATGTACGATTCTGTTTGATTGCGAATCATATTTGTACATTACTACCCAGATACATTACTGCATTAGCAATAAAAATGTTGCCATCCATTCTAATTCCGTGTTAGGCAATGTGAAAAAATGTAGGATCCACTTACAATACACAATAATACTACAAAAAACAATGTTTCTAACATAATACTGATTTTATTTGTGTGTGTTGACAATTCAATATATAATGCTTTCAAGACTTAATTATTCATTAAATAATTATCATAAAAGCTATTTAGGTCTTAGAAGTATTATATATTGAATTGAAAACACACACAAATAAAATCAGTATTAGGTTAAAAATATTGTTTCTTGTATTATTATTGTGTATTGTAAGTGGATACTACATTTTTTCACATTGCCTAACAAGCAATTAAAATGGTTTGCAATATTTTCATTGCTAATGCAGGAATGTATCTAGGTGGTAATGTACAAATTTGAATTATAATGAATCAAAATCGAACATTAGTACTCAGTGAATCTCACTTGTATATTTCTTTTATAGATTAAATCTACATATCGACCATTGATAATCTTTTGCATTTGCATGTATATGATTTTATGTATGGGGTAAAGTGGAATTTCACGTATATAAATATCTATGAGTGTATATAAATCCTCGAAACCTGTCTTGCTCATTACATCCAATAAATACATGGTTAATGCAAAAACGCTCAAATTAGCATGTGGTTATGTCAATTTTTAACTCAACTGAGGGTCGGATTAAATTAAATTTGACTTGGATTAATTTGAACTTGACTTGGATTAATATGAACTTGACTTGGATTAATATGAACTTGACTTGGATTAATTTGAACTTGGCGTCGATTAATTTAAAGTGAAAAAGGTGTAGACATGTGAGTGAGGGAAACTAGACATATGTGACGGTCAGGGTAACTGGACACCTGTGAGGGTAACTAGACATGTGTGAGGGTAACTAGACATGTGTGAGGGTAGCTAGTCGTGTGGGAGGGTAACTATACATGTGTGAGGGTAACTAGACATGTGTGAGGGTAGATAGACATGTGTGAGGGTAACTAGACATGTGCGAAGGTAACTAAACATGTGTGAGGGTAACTAGACGTGTGTGATAGTAACTAGACATGTGTGAGGGTAACTAGACATGTGTGATGGTAACTACACATGTGTGAGGGAAACTAGACATGTGAGTGAGGGTAACTAGACATGTGTGAGGGTAACTAGACATGTGTGAGGGTAACTAGACATGTGAGTGAGGGTAAATAGACATGTGTGAGGGTAGCTAGACGTGTGTGAGGGTAACTAGACATGTGTGAGGGTAACTAGACATGTGTGAGGGTAGATAGACATGTGTGAGGGTAACTAGACTTGTGTGAGGGTAAATAGACATGTGTGATGGTAAATAGACATGTACGAGGGTAACTAGACATGTGTGAGGGTAAATAGACATGTGTGAGGGTAACTAGACATGTTTGAGGGTAACTAGACATGTGTGAGGGTGACTAGACATGTGTGATGGTAACTAGACATGTGTGAGGGTAACTAGACATGTGCGAGAGTAACTAGACATGTGTGAGGGTAACTAAACATGTGTGAGGGTAACTAGACATGTGCGAGGGTAACTAGACATGTGTGAGGGTAAATAGACATGTGCGAAGGTGACTAGACATGTGTGAGGGTAACTAGACATGTGCGAGGGTAACTAGACATGTGTGAGGGTAACTAGACATGTGTGAGGGTAACTAGACATGTGAGTGAGGGTAACTAGACATGTGTGAGGGTAGCTAGACGTGTGTGAGGGTAACTAGACATGTGTGAGGGTAACTAGACATGTGTGAGGGTAGATAGACATGTGTGAGGGTAACTAGACATGTGTGAGGGTAACTAGACATGTGTGAGGGTAAATAGACATGTACGAGGGTAACTAGACATGTGTGAGGGTAAATAGACATGTGTGAGGGTAACTAGACATGTTTGAGGGTAACTAGACATGTGTGAGGGTGACTAGACATGTGTGATGGTAACTAGACATGTGTGAGGGTAACTAGACATGTGCGAGAGTAACTAGACATGTGTGAGGGTAACTAAACATGTGTGAGGGTAACTAGACATGTGCGAGGGTAAATAGACATGTGTGAGGGTAAATAGACATGTGCGAAGGTGACTAGACATGTGTGAGGGTAACTAGACATGTGCGAGGGTAACTAGACATGTGTGAGGGTAACTAGACATGTGTGAGGGTAACTAGACATGTGTGAGGGTAACTAGACATGTGCAAGAGTAACAAGACGTGTGTGAGGGTAACTAGACATGTGCGAGGGTAACTAGACATGTGTGAGGGTAACTAGACATGTGTGAGGGTAACAAGACGTGTGTGAGGGTAACTAGACATGTGTGAGGGTAACTAGACATGTGCGAGGGTAACTAGACATGTGTGAGAGTAACTATACACATGTGGGAGTAAATAGAACTGAGTAGCAATAACTAGAGGTGGCTAGCACGCACAAACGTACAAGTCTCCACAGTAAACATTGCTATCGCACACACGCAATCTTTATACTCCCACACAACAAATGTGATGCTTAAAATTTCAAATTTGGATTCTGCAAAAATTAAAACACAACAAAGGTTTGTGAATTGCGTGGTCTGTGAATTCTGTGTGGACATAGAATTGCGCCGCGTCACACAGAATTGTGCTGCAGCTCTTTAAATGGAGCGCAGCGCAATTTTAAACTTGTCGCACGGTTTACTGAATCGGAGAAGGTTTCGCTGATGTCCCGTCATCTCAAAAAATTATATTGTGCTTTATCTCGGCAGCTGTCAGGCAATTTCCTGGACACTACCTAACACCTGCCTAACACCTGCCTAACACCTGCCTAACACCTGCCTAACACCTGCCTAACACCTGCTCGACAGCTGCCTTACACCTGCCTCACATCTGCTCGTCAGCTACCTTACACCTGTCTAACACCTGCCTTACACCTGCCTAACACCTGCCTTATACCTGCCTAACACCTGCCTTACACCTGCCTAACACCTGATCGACAGCTGCCTAACACCTGCCTTACACCTGCTCGACAGCTGCCTACGCCTGCTTAACACCTGCTCGACTGCTGCCTTACACCTGCCTAACACCTGCCTTACACCTGCCTAATACCTGCTCGACAGCTGCCTAACACCTGCCTTACACCTGCTCATCAGCTGCCTAACACCTGCCTAACCCCTGCCTTACACCTGCTCATCAGCTGCCTAACACCTGCCAAATAGCTGCCTTACACCTGCTCATCAACTGCCTAAAACCTGCCAAACAGCTGCCTGACAGCTGCTCAACAGCTCCTGAGAGCTGCAAGACCACTTCCCGACTTCATGAGCTGGAAGGACCGACAGCTTCAGAAACACAGAAAGTTTTTTAATGAATCGCACGGAATTCATTAAAATTATACGCCCAATTTTGGAGGCCTCGGCTGCAGGGCAGGCCTATGTGGTCTCTGCCTCATTTGCTGCGCGTCGTGGTGGCCATTTGATGGAGTGGTGAGGCGTGCACGAGGCCATTTGATGGAGTTGTGAGGCGTGCACGAGGCCATTTGATGGAGTTGTGAGGCGTGCACATGGCCATTTGATGGAGTTTTGAGGCGTGCACGTGGCCATTTGATGGAGTGGTGAGGAGTGCACATGGCCATTTAATGGAGTGGTGAGGCGTGCGCGTGGCCATTTGATGGAGTGGTGAGGAGTGCACGTGGCCATTTGATGGAGTGGTGAGGCGTGTACGTGGCCATTTGATGGAGTGAGGCTCACGGGGCTTTATATCAGATTTTGGAATATAAAGGTAGCCAGCCAGAGACGCACATTTGTATGATTTCTTCTGAAAATTTAAAAAATCAACACAACTCTTGTGGCACTTGTAGCGTGGCAGGTAACGCAACTACGAACTTGATAATAATGCACTTTAAAAACCATAATTATTTCCCAGTATGCATTACTTTCATTCGTAAAATATGCTTTCTTTTCGTGTTTTAAATCATAAACATCCAGACCAGACGACGCTTGATTTCTGGAGCAGGTTGTAACTACAGGGTGCGGCAGTCAATGCTGCACTTTCGAGCTGGCCGTGGAAGTCTAAAAATGCAGGAATGACTGAGGCACCCTGCACATCTTTTTTTTCGTTTTTCTTTTATGTGCAACCCCATTTTTAAATTTAGCCGAGTTGAAATTTTGAGCATCTAGTGTAGAGAACACATGCTAAAAGCTTGACTACAGTAACTCTTGAATTTTGGTTAGCAAAAACTCAAATTGAAAATTTATTAACCCTACGCGCTTCGGGGCTTGACAAACTAATAGAAGTATTTTGAAACATCCTTCTTTTGTCATGCTGTCGTGATTTTTTTGACTGAGACTCTTCATATACCTGCTGCCATAGTGTGTGTGCAAACACTACAATGTTACTGATGCAATAGCTACAATGTTACAACTTGTAGCTAATGCAATGTAACAGCTGCAATGTTACAATGCAACAGATGCAATGTTACAAATGCAACGCCAGCAATGTTACAGTTGGGATGCAAATGCCGTACCAGCTCCCATGTTACAACTTTAGCAGCTGTTATGTTACAAATGCAACGGCTGCAATGTTTCAATTGGGATTCTACAGCCGGAACAGCTGTAATGTTAGAACTTTAGCAGCTGTAATGTTACAAATGTAACGGCTGCAATATTGAAGTTGAGATGCTACAGTCGCAACAGCTGTAATGTTACAACTTTAGCAGCTGTAATGTTACAGATGCAACGCCTAAAATTTTACAACTGCAATATCTGCAATGTTACAACGGTACAGCCTACAATGTTACAGCTGCAGCAGCTGTAAGATGGCGGCAGTACCTGGCATTAAGGCACTATCGCAGGACCTACGTGGATTTCGTATGAATTTTAACAAATTCGAATGAATTTCAATAAATTCGATTGAACTCATTGGAAAATGTCACCGAAATATACAAGTTTCATAAGACAATGATGCGCTAATGATATTTGATACAAAATATAATGATGACAAGCTCCTGACTCTTTAGACGAGTTTCTACAATTGTTATGCAAGTAAAACTAAAAATTTCCATTATTTGGTTCATTCTCGGTTTTTAGGGTACTCTTCTTAGCTGCGATGGAGACTGTCCCTTGTCTTGTATTTGGAATTTTGAAACTCGGATGACACGTGCAAGATACTCCAGCTTTTCTGAAAGGGAATTATGAAAGCGTTTTATCGAGAAGGAGCTCGGAGGGGCTCAGCACTCCTTAACCATACATTAATTATTAAGTTTTATTTTGGCCTTGCTTGGTCCTTTTTTGACTCCGCATTTCAGCAAACGTTAGCCCTAGCCCACGATTTTCCCGTTCTCCTTATTTTTCTTTTTTACAAACTGAAGATGATCTTCGTTACTGTAAGATTTCCTTTTCTTTCTATGAAGACGATAAAATTTTCATAACTCTAATCTTTTCTTTCTATAAGCGCGAGGTGATTTTCTGTACTCTAAGGTTTCCTTTTCTTTTCAAAGCACAAAAAATCTTCATTGCTCAAAGCTTTCCTTTTCTTTTACAAGCCAAGATGATCTGCATGACTCTAAGCTTTCCTTTTCTGCCTATAAGCGCGAGATGATCTTCATAACTTAAGGTTTCCTTTTCTCTCTATAAGCGCGAGATGATCTTCATAACTTAAGGTTTACTTCTCTTTCTATATGCTCAATAAATCGTCATTACTCTAAGCTTTCTTTCTTTTGTAAATGCGATCTTCATGACTGTAAGCCTGATCTCAGTACTGTGAGCTCCCCACAACAACACAACAAGATGACTACAACCTCCCCCCTCGGCCCACCGAAGCCAACATGCGCCGCGCCCTGGCCGAGCCGAAATAAAATCGTGGAGGAAGCGGCGCAGGTAATTGTACAGGTGCGCTAATGCCGCGTAACGGCCGCTCTACCTGCGCTAATTGACGGACGGGGGTGCGAGGGGGTGTTGGTTAGGGGGACAGGAAGGGTGTAAAAAGGGGGGAGAGGAAGAGTGTATAACGGGAGTATATATATGTTAATATATATTAGTATATTTGCGAAACAGTCCTTCATTCACACGTGTTTGAATACAAAAATACTGCGTCGTGAAACAGACTACAGCCGACTGCAAATCCTCGAAGCAATTCTAATTCAACAAGAGAAGCCGTCCATCAATAGTCATAATATCGGAACCCATCATATTCTCCAGATTTTTTAAACAACTGCACAGTTGTTATACAGATGTTAAACTGTACAAGCTTAAATCGCTTAGGCGGCGAAAAACATGCATGCAGGCGGGAAAGAAGTTAGACTGGGTAGTGTAAGCCGCCGGCCTGCAGACAGCACCTTCTGTCCCTCACACAGCAGCCAGCAGCGGACGATGAAACAACCAACTGCTGCAGCTGCACCACTTTTGAATGTTCTGTTTGACACTCACGAACGGGGGCAGGGACGGGTCATAATAATTTTTTAACTTGACCTTTTGCAACCTTTTCGAATTTTTAGGTCCGGGACCATTTGTTATTTTAGAGAAACTGAGATATTAGTCAAAAATCTTGTGAATGCAACCTATAGCGTTATTTTTCACAAAACATTTATAAATATACATATTATTTGTTTATATATACTATAAATAATGTTTATATGGATGTATAGGGGAGGGGCAAAATAATACAAGACGTTGAATAAATCAACAGATTTCACTTTTCTAAGCCGCGTACACTTACGAAAATTAGATTATATATTAACAATAGTATAAAAAGGTTAACAATATTTCTAAACCCATAAATATTTAATGGAAAAAATATATAAGATCCTGTAAAATAAATACGTGAACAAAATTTTACAATACCCGACTCGATATTATACATTTAAATTATTGATTATTGTAAGAATATTCCAGAATGTTCTAATACATTCTACAATTTGACAACCGAACTTTCGTCAGCATTCATTTCCAATAACATGTCATTGGCAAAGCAGCTGTCGTTCCGAAAAGTCGTAAGCATTGGTGAGAATAAGGACATCAGCCAAGACCTTCGCGAGCGTATTGTGGAGCTCAGTAATGAAGGCTTGGGATATCGGAAGATATGTGCACAACTGTGTGTCCCTACTTCCTCAGTTGGGAACCATAATACGATAGTGGAAACACCGAAATACGTCTTTCAGCAAGCCTCGAACTGGATGTCCACGGAAGATTATCAACCGTGCTATTTGAAAATTTGATCGAACTGTAGTGCAGAGGCCTCAAACTACTCTTGAAAAATTGAAGGATGATCTCAAGGCATCTGGAATCGAAGCCAGCAAACACACGACCAGCAAGCACTACGCCGTGAAGATCTTCGCTCCCGCACCCCTCGTAGGACACCTCCGCTCCAGAAACGTCACGTCAAGGCCAGGCTGAAGTATGCCAACGACCATTTAAACAAGCCAGCAGCGTTCTGGGACTCAGTACTTAGGTCAGATGATACCGAATTCAAACTATTTGAGAGAAACTGCACAAACCATGTTTGGAGGCAACAAAACGAAGAGTATAACCAAGTGTACCATACCCACAGTTAAGTTTGGAGGTGGCTCAATCATGGTGTGGGGATGTTTCAGCTCATCAGGGGTAGGTAAACTTTACATCATTGATGGAACTATGAATGGGAGGAAATATCGTGAAATATTAAAAGAGCAACTCCTACCTTCAGCTCATTTGTTAAAATTGAAACGTGGATGGACCTTCTAACAAGACAACGATCCAAAGCGTACTGCAAACGAAAGCAAGAAATGGTTGAGGATGAAGAAGATGAACATTTTAGAATGACCGCGTCATTCCCCGCACATGAATCCGATCGAAAACTTGTGAGAGATTGAAATTGAAGATTCAAAAGATAGGTACCTATAACTCAAAGAAATTTTCATTGAAGAATGGAATAAGATTACACCTGAAACTTGTAAAAGGCTGGTAGTGAACTGCTCTAAACTTCTCGAAACCCTAATTAAGAATAACGGCTATGCAACGAAGTATTAATGTATGTATATCTTGAAACGTGTTGTAAACTTTTGTTCAAGTATTAAATTCATGTTCCTGTATACTTTTCTATTTAATATATGTCTTTTTTAGTTATATTGTGAACTTTTTAACCGATTGTTTGTATATAGTTCAATTTTCCTAATTATGCGGGGTTTAGAAATGTGTACTCTGGCGACTTAATCAACGTGTTGGATTATTTTGCCCCAATGTAAATTTTTTGTGAAATAACTGCGCCACTCTTCCACCAGCTCCCTCACACACACACACATACACACACTCGAATACACACACACACACGAATACAGACACAAACACACACACACATGCAGGCGCACGAAGACAAATACATGTATACATACACAAACACACAGATATACATATATGCGCACACACACACATACATAAATATATACACGTACGCACGCACGCATAAAACTGCACTCCCACACACAACATCTTAACATTATGTCTGCAGTAGAAATTCATCAAAGATTAATACAAAAAAATCCAAATTGCACCGAAAGCCAACACATAGCTTCTCAAATTAGAGTAAAGTCAAGACATATAGCGTGAAAAGTGTGCTAAATACAGGTGGAATCAAAGAACAGACCAAGAAGTATACAAATGCGGGTAAAATCAGCACGCAAAACAAAAGGTGTGCGAATGTGGGTGAAATCAACACGCAAAACAAGAGCTACACAAATGCGGGCAAAATAAATAGACAGAAGGAGAAGTACGTGAATGCAGGTGATATCAACACACAGAACAAAAAGTACATAAATGCGAGCAAAATCAACACAGAGAAAGAGAGCAAAGCTAAAATCAACCCTCGTAGTAGTTTTAAATTCAAGACCTCACCGTGAGAGCCATAGGCCTATGCAATAGGCCAATCCTTCCTCACTCTAACTTCGCTTTGCACCGTCCACTGTCCAATGTTCCGAGTCGCAGACTACATCTTCTCTCCAATACCCCCGACTTGTATTTATTCCCCAGCGCTGCGTTGTTTGAAAGCGTCCTAAATCTTTCTTTGCGTGTGCGGGTGTTGTGTGTGGGCTCTATGGCTTTTTGTTCAATAAAATATGCAATAAAATCGATCTCTATATTTTTTCTCTCTGTGACGCAACTGTAATAATCAATATTCCTAACTTTTCGCTCGATAGAAAAGTGATAAATTATATTTCAAAAATCTTCGTTCAGCATCGAGATAAAATGCACGATGTCCAAAATATTTTCGTATAGTAACGCACCAACACGCTGTATATAATCCACAACTTTTCGTTTATTCGGTCAGTGAAGCTACGTTGTTTAGGTAACTTTTCAAATAATTTTTTATCTGATTTTTTAGTCTTCATGTCTCAACTACACTACAGCAGTGAGCGGCATTCCATATATCTTCGTTCAGCAACATGACAGAAGTGAACCAGTGCTCTTTGTTCATGTCGACTTAATAAACTTTCCATGGCAGTTTGATCGGTTAAAAGTTTTATGAGAAATAATTCACGTTCTACTCACTTACGTAATAAAAACGTACAAAATTCCAAACATCTCAGCCATGCAATACTACAGATGTGAGCAATCTTTACTAATAATACCTTTCACGTGTTTGTTATTAATATATATTTATTTGGTGTCCGCTTCTTCTGTCTCTCTATCACGCTCATAATGATACTTAATGATCTTATCTGTGATACGAGTTTCACCATCGGAGGAATACACGAATATTTTCATGGGATATATTTTTCTGTCATCTACATGTGGAATATTTGTTCAAGAAAATTAATGAATTCCGTTATTTTGGACGGGCCGTGAACTCCTGCATTCCATAATTCTTGGCCGTGCAATGCTGCAGCTGTGAGCAGTGTTCCCTAATTTGCAGGCCTATCAAGGTGCAGCTGTGAACAACTCTCCATGATTCTCAGCCGTGTAACGCTCCAGCTGTGAGCAATATTTCATAATTCTGTCCCCTGTTCCGTTGCAGCTGTGAGCAACATTTCATATTTCTGAGCCCCCTAACACTGCAGTTGTGAGCAATATATCATGATTTTGAGCCGTGTTCCGATACAGCTGTGAACAAAACTTCATAACTTTGAGGCCATTAACGTTGCAGATGTAAGCAATATTTCATAATTCTTAGCCTATTTACCATGCAACTTTGAGCAATATTTCATAATTCTTAGCCTAGTTACCATGCAACTTTGAGCAATATTTCATAATTCTTAGCCTAGTTACCATGCAACTTTGAGCAATATTTCATAATTCTTAGCCTAGTTACCATGCAACTCTGAGCAATATTTCATAATTCTTAGCCTAGTTACCATGCAACTTTGAGCAATATTTCATAATTCTTAGCCTAGTTACCATGCAACTTTGAGCAATATTTCATAATTCTTAGCCTAGTTACCATGCAACTTTGAGCAATATTTCATAATTCTTAGCCTAGTTACCATGCAACTTTGAGCAATATTTCATAATTCTTAGCCTAGTTACCATGCAACTTTGAGCAATATTTCATAATTCTTAGCCTAGTTACCATGCAACTTTGAGCAATATTTCATAATTCTTAGCCTAGTTACCATGCAACTTTGAGCAATATTTCATAATTCTTAGCCTAGTTACCATGCAGCTTTGAGCAATATTTCATAATTCTTAGCCTAGTTACCATGCAACTTTGAGCAATATTTCATAATTCTTAGCCTAGTTACCATGCAACTTTGAGCAATATTTCATAATTCTTAGCCTAGTTACCATGCAACTTTGAGCAATATTTCATAATTCTTAGCCTAATTACCATGCAACTTTGAGCAATATTTCATAATTCTTAGCCTAGTTACCATGCAACTTTGAGCAATATTTCATAATTCTTAGCCTAGTTACCATGCAACTTTGAGCAATATTTCATAATTCTTAGCCTAGTTACCATGCAACTTTGAGCAATATTTCATAATTCTTAGCCTAGTTACCATGCAACTTTGAGCAATATTTCATAATTCTTAGCCTAGTTACCATGCAACTTTGAGCAATATTTCATAATTCTTAGCCTAGTTACCATGCAACTTTGAGCAATATTTCATAATTCTTAGCCTAGTTACCATGCAACTTTGAGCAATATTTCATAATTCTTAGCCTAGTTACCATGCAACTTTGAGCAATATTTCATAATTCTGAAACCGGTTGCGCTGTAGCTGTGACTAATACTCCATATCTCTTTCAGTAACGCTGTAGCTGCGAGAAATACTTTATAATTCTTACCTCAGGTTCGCTGCAGCTGTGAGCCTCACTATTATAGTATCCTAAATACAGCAGCATATAACGCTACTCATGACTCCATCTCTCAGGTTCGCTGCAGCTGTAAGCAGCACAATGATCGTATCCTAACTACAGCAATATTTAACGCTGCTCATGACTCCATCTCTCAGGTTCGCTGCAGCTGTGAGTAGCACAATATCGTATCCTAACTACAGCAGCTACAGCAGTATTTTAACGCTGCTCATGACTTCATCATTCAGGTTCGCTGCAGCTGTGAGCTGCACAATGATCGTATCCTAGCTACAGCACCATTTGCTCATGACTCCGTCTCTCAGGTTCCCTGCAGCTGTGAGCAGCACAATGATCGTATCCTAACTACAGCACCATTTGCTCATGACTCCGTCTCTCAGGTTCCCTGCAGCTGTGAGCAGCACAATGATCGTATCCTAACTACAGCACCATTTGCTCATGACTCCGTCTCTCAGGTTCGCTGCAGCTGTGAGCAGCACAATGATCGTATCCTAGCTACAGCACCATTTGCTCATGACTCCGTCTCTCAGGTTCGCTGCAGCTGTGAGCAGCACAATGATCGTATCCTAGCTACAGCACCATTTGCTCATGACTCCGTCTCTCAGGTTCCCTGCAGCTGTGAGCAGCACAATGATCGTATCCTAACTACAGCACCATTTGCTCATGACTCCGTCTCTCAGGTTCGCTGCAGCTGTGAGCAGCACAATGATCGTATCCTAACTACAGCACCATTTGCTCATGACTCCGTCTCTCAGGTTCGCTGCAGCTGTGAGCAGCACAATGATCGTATCCTAGCTACAGCACCATTTGCTCATGACTCCGTCTCTCAGGTTCCCTGCAGCTGTGAGCAGCACAATGATCGTATCCTAACTACAGCACCATTTGCTCATGACTCCGTCTCTCAGGTTCGCTGCAGCTGTGAGCAGCACAATGATCGTATCCTAACTACAGCACCATTTGCTCATGACTCCGTCTCTCAGGTTAGCTGCAGCTGTGAGCAGCACAATGATCGTATCCTAACTACAGCACCATTTGCTCATGACTCCGTCTCTCAGGTTAGCTGCAGCTGTGAGCAGCACAATGATCGTATCCTAACTACAGCACCATTTGCTCATGACTCCGTCTCTCAGGTTCGCTGCAGCTGTGAGCAGCACAATGATCGTATCCTAACTACAGCACCATTTGCTCATGACTCCGTCTCTCAGGTTCGCTGCAGCTGTGAGCAGCACAATGATCGTATCCTAACTACAGCACCATTTGCTCATGACTCCGTCTCTCAGGTTCCCTGCAGCTGTGAGCAGCACAATGATCGTATCCTAGCTACAGCACCATTTAACGCTGCGCATGACTCCATCACTCAGATCAGTTAATCACCTCCGTTGGAGCCTAATCACCTTGTCGTCTCGGGAACATCGGGGTCTGGAAATCGATTTTTCACCTGGAACGAATCCAGCTTTTTTCCCTCGCCGTTCCACCTTCTTCCTCTAACTTCCCCTTTCTTCCATCGTCTCCTGAGCGTCACTGAGGTGGGAGGGAGGTCAGAAATAACAATTCTTTGTCTTTGAATCGCAGGAACCGCAATAAAGATCGAGATGGGATGAAAATTTGAACGATCTCTGAACGATGTGTTGTGTTCCCCGAGGTGGGAAATATCTTTCTGGATTTTACGGGAAATTATCAAGGGTAAAACTAGCGAGAATCTCCCTAGGTTTGAAATTAAATAATTTCGGATCCAAATATTTCCTTGGGTTTTGAGTGAAATATTTAGAAATGAAGCTGGCGAGAAACCCCGTAGATTTTAAAAATTAAAGAAAACATTAGCTAGAATTCCTTTGAAAAAGATCACCTTGAAATAATGATAATGATTCCTTCTTCTGAGAAGTTCTGCGTTTGGAGCAGACCGAGCGAAGCCGAAAAATGAAAGCACGTCAGATATACTTTCGTCTTCATCTATTTTTCAATTTCCAGGGATAAGAAAATAATGAATAAAATTTTTACAATTTCGAAATATAAACAGTAGATGTGTGTTGCGCCTACATGTGGAGGGCAGTCCTAAATCTATAGGGCTTACCAACATTTAAAGGGCTTTCCTACCTCTTTAGGACTTTTCTATACCTACAGAGGCGTTGGTATAACCCAATTGTGTAAACTGTGTTAAACATAGGGTGTAAATGTTCAACATCGTATGCGTGTAAATGTTGTATGTCCCAGGTGAATAATGGTGTGTAACCCAGGTGCGTAAATGGTGAGTAACCCAGGTGTATGACTGGTGTGTAACCCAGGTGTATAAATGTGTGTAACCCAGGTGTATAAATGATGTGTAACCCAGGTGTATAAATGGTGTGTAACCCAGGTGTATAAATGGTGTGTAACCCAGGTGTATAAATGGTGAGTAACCAAGGTGTATAAATGATGTGTAACCCAGGTGTATAAATGGTGTGTAACCCAGGTGTATAAATGGTGAGTAACCCAGGTGTGAAAATGGTGAGTAACCCAGGTGTATGACTGGTATGTAACCCAGGTCTATGACTGTAACCCAGGTGTATGACTGGTATGTAACCCAGGTCTATGACTGTGTGTAACCCAGGAGTATAAATTGTGTGTAACCCAGGTGTATGACTGGTGTGTAACCCAGGTGTATAAATGTGTGTAACCCAGGTGTATAAGTGGTGTGTAACCCAGGTGTATAAATGGTGAGTAACCAAGGTGTATAAATGATGTGTAACCCAGGTGTATAAATGGTGTGTAACCCAGGTGTATAAATGGTGAGTAACCCAGGTGTATAAATGGTGAGTAACCCAGGTGTAAAAATGGTGAGTAACCCAGGTGGATAAATGGTGAGTAACCCAGGTGTATGACTGGTGTGAAACCCAGGTATATAAATATTGTGTAACCCAGGTGTATAAATGGTGTGTAACCAATGTGTATAAATGGTGTGTAACCAAGGTGTATAAATGGTGAGTAACCCAGGTGTATGACTGGTATGTAACCCAGGTGTATGACTGGTGTGTAACCCAGGAGTATAAATAGTGTGTAACCCAGGTGTATGACTGGTGTGTAACCCAGGTGTCTAAATAGTGTGTAACCCAGGTGTATGAATGGTATATAACCAAGGTGTATGACTGATGTGTAACCCAGGTGTATAAATTGTGTGTAACCCAGGTGTATAACTGGTGTGTACGCCAGGTGTATAAACGGTGTGTAACCCAGGTGTATAAATGGTGTGTAACAAAGGTGTATAAATGGTTTCTAACCCAGGTGTATGACTGGTGTGTAACCCAGGGGTATAAATAGTGTGTAACCCAGGTGTATGACTGGTGTGTAACCCAGGTGTATAAATGGTGTGTAACCCAGGTGTATGAATGGTATGTAACCAAGGTGTATGACTGATGTGTAACCCAGGTGTATAAATTGTGTGTAACCCAGGTGTATAACTGGTGTGTACGCCAGGTGTATAAACGGTGTGTAACCCAGGTGTATAAATGGTGTGTAACAAAGGTGTATAAATGGTTTCTAACCCAGGTGAATGACTGGTGTGTAACCCAGGTGTATGACTGGTGTGTAACCCAGGTGTATGACTGGTGTGTAACTCAGCTTTATTAATGGTGTGTAACCCAGGTGTATGACTGGTGTGTAATCCAGGTGTATAAATGGTGATGTAACCCAGGTGTATAAATGGTGTGTAACCCAGGTGTATAAATGGTGAGTGACACAGGTGTATAAATGGTGATGTAACCCAGGTGTATGAATGGTGTGTAACCCAGGTGCATAAAAGGTGTGTAATCCAGGCGTAGAAATGGGCACCTGCTGTGCAGTCAGAAGGTGCAGTCTTTGCGTTGGAGCCATAATTACACAGCCGCTAAGAACCAAAAGTTGAATGTGCCTCAACTTAATTAGAATGTTGAGCACATCGTGGCCCGTGTTGAATGTTTTCTTTCATCTCATTTTTCCCCCATACATTGTCAGATGATGCGCACAATACGCCCAGCACACAACGCACTTACATAGCACACAACACACAGCACACACCAGACACACAACACACATACACCACATACCACACAAAACACACCAGACACACCACACACCGCACGGCACACACAAGACACCATCACTCACCACACAACACACACCACACACCACACACACAACACGCAACACACACAACACACACCACACACACAACACACACCACACAACACACACACCACACACAACACACACCACACACACAACACACACCACACAACACACACACCACACACAACACACACCACACACACAACACACACCACACAACACACACACCACACACAACACACACCACACACACAACACACACCACACAACACACACACCACACACAACACACACAACACACACCACACCCACACCACACATCCCACAAAACACACCACACACACCACACAGCACACACTGCACAACACACAAACGAACACAGGGTCCAGTTATGGCGGCTCTAATTGAGGAATATGGCGGGCGGCTTAGTGGCGTAGCGGGGGACTAGCGTGGTGGACTAGCGTGGGGGACTAGCGTGGGGGACTAGCGTGGGGGACTTGCGTGGGGGACTAGCGTGGGGGACTTGCGTGGGGGACTAGCGCAGTGATTCCTGAGTTTTACCATCTTAGTAATTTTTTATTTCATTTTGAAGCATTGGTTCAAAAATGACCAGCTGGGTCATTTAGGGTAAATTCAACCACCAGTTAGGGCAAAAACAACGCGCTATTTAATGACCCACCAGCGAGCAGAGGATGCAGCATTCCCACCTGCTTGGAATCGGAACATTCCCGGCGCCTGGAATCGGCCGTGCCTTCATTAATTCCAGCCGTTAGGGCTGGTATTAGCGGCGGCTGTTATTGCTGGGCTGTGCAGGCTGTGCTGTGCAGGTTGTGCTGTGCAGGCTGTGCAGGCTGTGCTGTGCAGGCTGTGCAGTGCAGGCTGTGCAGTGCAGGCTGTGCTGTACAGGATGTGCTGTGCAGGCTGTGCTGTGCAGTCTGTGCTGTACAGGCTGTGCTGTGCAGGCTGTGCTGTGCAGGCTGTGCTGTGCAGGCTGTGTTGTGCAGGCTGTTCAGTGCAGGCTGTGCAGTGCAGGCTGTGCTGTACAGGCTGTGCTGAGCAGGCTGTGTTGTGCAGGCGTGCCTGATCGGGTTGGAATGCCTTAATTTAAGTATATAGCATTTATTTTAGCTAACAAAAAGTCATCAAGACTGTTTGAAGAAAATAGCACTTGTTTTTAAAATGTTTAGCTTCAGTAGCTCATCCATCGAAAAATTTGCATTTAAAAAAATCGTCAAATTTTCTTACATAATGGATGAAATTTTTAACTCTTCTTCCAGACTTTTTTCTATTCATTACGTTCTGTACTTCTCTACCACCTCCCGTACTTCTCTATCACCTCCCGTACTTCTCTATCACCTCCTGTACTTCTCTATCACCTCCCGTACTTCTCTATCACCTCCCGTACTTCTCTATCACCTCCCGTACTTCTCTATCACCTCCTGTACTTCTCTATCTCCTCCTGTACTTCTCTATCACCTCTTGTACTTCTCTATCACCTCCTGTACTTCTCTATCTCCTCCCGTACTTCTCTATCTCCTCCTGTACTTCTCTATCACCTCTTGTACTTCTCTATCTCCTCCTGTACTTCTCTATCTCCTCCTGTACTTCTCTATCACCTCCTGTACTTCTCTATCTCCTCCTGTACTTCTCTATCACCTCTTGTACTTCTCTATCACCTCCTGTACTTCTCTATCTCCTCCCGTACTTCTCTATCTCCTCCTGTACTTCTCTATCACCTCCTGTACTTCTCTATCTCCTCCTGTACTTCTCTATCTCCTCCTGTACTTCTCTATCACCTCCTGTACTTCTCTATCTCCTCCTGTACTTCTCTATCACCTCTTGCACTTCTCTATCACCTCCTGTACTTCTCTATCACCTCTTGTACTTCTCTATCACCTCCTGTACTTCTCTATCTCCTCCCGTACTTCTCTATCTCCTCCTGTACTTCTCTATCTCCTCCTGTACTTCTCTATCTCCTCCTGTACTTCTCTATCACCTCTTGTACTTCTCTATCACCTCCTGTACTTCTCTATCTCCTCCTGTACTTCTCTATCACCTCTTGTACTTCTCTATCACCTCCTGTACTTCTCTATCTCCTCCTGTACTTCTCTATCACCTCCTGTACTTCTCTATCACCTCTTGTACTTCTCTATCACCTCCTGTACTTCACCATCACGTTTCCGTCACTTTCATTTCCACCATTTTCGGTGACCGCAGTCCACTTCACCGCACATAAAGCAAGGCGATGGGAAGTCTCTTCTTTCTCTTGTCCAGTCACTCTGCTGCTCCTGAGGGCAATTTAGACCGTACTGTGGAGTCCTGCTATGATCTGATAGCAATTGACATGGGTATTACGATGCCCATGTGTGCATAACAACTAAGGGTCTTACTGTAATATGTTTTAAAAAAGAATGTTTTACATTTCATGTATGAACCTTTTTGAAAATAAACTGTTTTTCTCATCTTGATTTTCTTGACGATCATTTGTAGCGCTTGCTGTGAGTCGTGTTGCTTTTGTGGTGTTGTAGTCCTGGTTTTCATGAATCATGAAGTTGTGAAGTCTAATTCAAACAACCTCTCTGTCAAACTCACAAGTTTTTCATTCAAAAAAGAATTCGATGCAAAACACACATTCCACACACACATACGCAGATACACACTCTCTAGCATACACACGCTCTCACGTGTACACACCACACCCACACAACACCACACAACACACCATACCAACACTTCACCACAGAATACACCACACTAACACTTTACCACAGAACACATCACACCCACAGTACACCATAGAATACAACACACCAGCACTACAGAAAAGAACACACCACACCCACAGTACACCAAAGAACACACCACACCCAAAGTATACCAAAGAACACAGTACACACACACAGAGTACACATGCAGTACATGCCACTTACAACACAGTACACACAGAGTACACATGCAGTACACACCACTAACAACACAGTACACACAGAGTACACCTGCAGTACATGCCACTAACAACACAGTACACACAGAGAACACATGCAGTACATGCCACTAACAACACAGTACACACAGAGTACACATGCAGTACACACCACTAACAACACAGTACACACAGAGTACACATGCAGTACACACCACTAACAACACAGTACACACAGAGTACACCTGCAGTACACACCACTAACAACACAGTACACACAGAGTACACATGCAGTACATGCCACTAACAACACAGTACACACAGAGTACACCTGCAGTACACACCACTAACAACACAGTACACACAGAGTACACATGCAGTACATGCCACTAACAACACAGTACACACAGAGTACACCTGCAGTACACACCACTAACAACACAGTACACACAGAGTACACCTGCAGTACACACCACTAACAACACAGTACACACAGAGTACACCTGCAGTACATGCCACTAACAACACAGTACACACAGAGTACATGCGCAGTACACACCCCTAACAACACAGTACACACAGAGTACACATGCAGTAGATGCCACTAACAACACAGTACACAGAGAGTTCACCTGCAGTACACACCACTAACAACACAGTACACACAGAGTACACATGCAGTAGATGCCACTAACAACACAGTACACAGAGAGTACACCTGCAGTACACACCACTAACAACACAGTACTCACAGAGTACACATGCAGTAGATGCCACTAACAACACAGTACACAGAGAGTACACCTGCAGTACACACCACTAACAACACAGTACACACAGAGTACACATGCAGTACACACCACTAACAACACAGTACACACAGAGTACACATGCAGTACACGCCACTAACAATACAGTACACACAGAGTACATATGCAGTACACACCACTAACAACACAGTACACACAGAGTACACATGCAGTACACACCACTAACAATGCAGTTCACACAGAGTACACATGCAGTACATGCCACTAACAACACAGTACACACAGAGTACACCTGCAGTACACACCACTAACAACACAGTACACACAGAGTACACATGCAGTACACACCACTAACAACGCAGTACACACAGAGTACACATGCAGTACACACCACTAACAACACAGTACACACAGAGTACACATGCAGTACAAACCACTAACAATACAGTACACACAGAGTACATATGCAGTACACACCACTAACAACACAGTAAACACAGAGTACACATGCAGTACACACCACTAACAACACAGTACACACAGAGTACACATGCAGTACACAAAAACCCCGTCCAAAATCCGGGTTTCCGTTGTCCGGACGGGTGCGACCAATTGCTGTCCGGCGATTAGGGTCGAGTTGTTTTGGGAGACGGACGACTTCCTCGCTGGTCCGGCGTGTGTGGGGAGTGTGTGTGGGGAGCGTAGAGTGTGTGTGGAGAGAGTGCGTGGAGTGTGTGTGTGGAAAGTGTAAAATGTGTTCTGGGAGTGTCAATATGTGTGTGGAAAGTATGTATAGTGTAGAGTTTGAGTGTGTGGGGAGTGCAGAGCGCGTGTGGGGAGTGGGGAGTGTGTGTGAAGAGTGTCAGAGTGCGTGAAGAGTAAAAAATGCAAAGAGTTGAATTTCTAAATCGACAAAAAGCTAAAAAAAATTCAATCTTAAAAATTAGGTCTCAAAAAATAAATTTATTGTGAAGAGGTATTTAATATTTCGAAGTGACCGTTCTTGTCATCAGTGTTTTCTATTACTGAAGCATTGTTCTCTGATACTGAAGCTTTGTTCTCTAATACTGAAGCATTGTTCTTTAATACAAAATTGAAACAAAGAACACAATATTTTAGCATACCAGCACGATGTCACCGACCAGCGTGCTCAGCTACTCGTACGTACAGCGCTCAGTGGGTTGAACCGACGTACTGTGATGCGCACTGCGCACCACTGAAATTATAGACTAAAGAAAATTGAATTATTTTACAAGCACGTCTATGAAATAAAAATATGAATTAATTCTGTATTTATTGACTATGAGGAGAGTGTTTGACTAGGTGTACATTAAGTTTTAGTGCGTAGTAACAAACGTTAGGTTAGGTTGTGCTAGATCAGGTGAGGTAAAGTTAGGTTAGTTGTTACGTTAGGTTAGGTTGCAGTGGATAAGCTTAAGTAAAGTTACGTTAGGTTCGGGTGCGTTCCAGTACGCCAGGAAAATTATACACTCCCAATCTTGCATTCTCAATCCAAAAGCTAAAAAATATTTTCCTGAACTGAACTGCCAGTTCTAAATTAATATCTTTTACGTATCAGGACAACCTGTTGCATCACGAAACACTTACTGATGTGTCAGGACACACAATGGTGTGTCACAATACACAGGTGTGTCAGGACACAAACTGGAGCGTCACACCGGCCAACAATCATACTCCATCTCAAAGAATGCAACAAGCGTACACCTGTGCGTGTGTTATGTCTGTAAAATCACGAAAATACATTTCTTTCTATGAAATGTCTCAGGGAAGACTAATTCACAGCTCTATATTGGTACTGATCCTATTGTAGGGCTACTGATCCTATTGTAGTGGTACTGATCCTATTGTAGGGGTACTGATCTTATTGTAGTGGTACTGATCCTATTGTAGTGGTACTGATCCTATTGTAGTGGTACTGATCCTATTGTAGGGGTACTGATCTTATTGTAGTGGTACTGATCCTATTGTAGTGGTACTGATCCTATTGTAGTGGTACTGATCCTATTGTAGTGGTACTGATCCTATTGTAGCGGTACTGATCCTATTGTAGTGGTACTGATCCTATTGTAGTGGTACTGATCCTATTGTAGTGGTACTGATCCTATTGTAGTGGTACTGATCCTATTGTAGTGGTACTGATCCTATTGTAGTGGTACTGATCCTATTGTAGTGGTACTGATCCTATTGTAGTGGTACTGATCCTATTGTAGGGGTACTGATCTTATTGTAGTGGTACTGATCCTATTGTAGTGGTACTGATCCTATTGTAGTGGTACTGATCCTATTGTAGTGGTACTGATCCTATTGTAGCGGTACTGATCCTATTGTAGTGGTACTGATCCTATTGTAGTGGTACTGATCCTATTGTAGTGGTACTGATCCTATTGTAGCGGTACTGATCCTATTGTAGTGGTACTGATCCTATTGTAGTGGTACTGATCCTATTGTAGTGGTACTGATCCTATTGTAGTGGTACTGATCCTATTTTAGTGGTACTGATCCTATTGTAGTGGTACTGATCCTATTGTAGTGGTACTGATCCTATTGTAGTGGTACTGATCCTATTGTAGTGGTACTGATCCTATTGTAATGGTACTGATCATATTGTAGTGGTACTGATCCTATTGTAGTGGTACTGATCCTATTGTAGTGGTACTGATCCTATTGTAGTGGTACTGATCCAATAGTAGTGGTACTGATCCTATTGTAGTGGTACTGATCCTATTGTAGTGGTACTGATCCTATTGTAGTGGTACTGATCCTATTGTAGTGGTACTGATCCAATAGTAGTGGTACTGATCCTATTGTAGTGGTACTGATCCTATTGTAGTGGTACTGATCCTATTGTAGTGGTACTGATCTTATGTAAGTTGAGAAACTAATTGAGATAAAAAAAATTGAATTAGATGTGTTGCCCTTAAATTAGCTCGTGTTCGTGATAGCTTTTATTTTTTTATCTTTTAAAATTCATTTTGTTTTGACAAGAGTTTGTCAAATCGAAAGAAATTTTGAATAATTTATTCATTGTTTTTATTTCAGTTTTAAATTATTTTAAAATGAAACTGTAAACACCTAAATTCTCGAGATAATCTTTCCAATTCTATAAATGTATTAGGTGAAATAATTTTTATCTGACTTGACACTTCAACAAAATCAAACTCCATAAATTGACATACAGTCAACATTATCGACCATTGACGGCATAAGTAATGAACACTGGCAGCACTTGTTTCCTGCCACACGTGCCACACTCGCCACAATTTGCAATTCCTGCCACACGTGCCACACTCGCCCCCATTTTCCATTCCTGCCACACGTGCCACACTCGCCCCAATTGTCCATTCCTGCCACACGTGCCACACTCGCCCCCATTTTCCATTCCTGCCAAACGTGCCATACTCGCCACAATTTTACATTCCTGCCACACGTGCCACACTCGCCCCCATTTTCCATTCCTGCCACACGTGCCATACTCGCCCCAATTGTCCATTCCTGCCACGCGTGCCACACTCGCCCCCATTTTCCATTCCTGCCACGCGTGCCACACTCGCCCCAATTTTACATTCCTGCCACACGTGCCACACTCGCCCCCATTTTCCATTCCTGCCACACGTGCCACACTCGCCCCCATTTTCCATTCCTGCCACACGTGCCATACTCGCCACAATTTTCCATTCCTGCCACGCGTGCCATACTCGCCACAATTTTCCATTCCTGCCACACGTGCCACACTCGCCCCCATTTTCCATTCCTGCCACACGTGCCACACTCGCCCCTATTTTCCATTCCTGCCACGCGTGCCATACTCGCCACAATTTTCCATTCCTGCCACACGTGCCACAGTCGCCCCCATTTTCCATTCCTGCCACGCGTGCCATACTCGCCACAATTTTCCATTCCTGCCACACGTGCCACAGTCGCCCCCATTTTCCATTCCTGCCACACGTGCCACACTCGCCCCAATTTTACATTCCTGCCACACGTGCCGTACACTCCCAAATTTTCCATTCCTGCCACACGTGCCATACTCGCCCCAATTTTCCATTCCTGCCACACGTGCCACACTCGCCCCAATTTCCCATTCCTGACACACGTGCCATACTCGCCCCAATTCTCCATTTCTGCCACGCGTGCCACACTCGCCCCAATTTTCCATTCCTGCCACACGTGCCCCACTCGCCCCAATTTTCCATTTCTGCCACACGTGCCACACTCGCCCCAATTTTCCATTCCTGCCACACGTGCCATACTCGCCCCAATTTTCCATTCCTGCCACACGTGCCATACTCGCCCCAATTTTCCATTCCTGCCACACGTGCCACACTCGCCCCAATTTCCCATTCCTGCCACACGTGCCACACTCGCCCCAATTTTCCATTCCTGCCACACGTGCCACACTCGCCCCAATTTTCCATTTCTGCCACACGTGCCATACTCGCCCCAATTTTCCATTCCTGCCACACGTGCCACACTCGCCCCAATTTTCCATTTCTGCCACACGTGCCATACTCGCCCCAATTTTCCATTCCTGCCACACGTGCCGCACTCGCCCAAATTTTCCTTTCCTGCCACACGTGCCACACTCGCCCAAATTTTCCATTTCTGCCACACGTGCCACACTCGCCCTAATTTTCCATTTCTGCCACACGTGCCACACTCGCAAAAATTTTCCATTCCTGCCACACGTGCCACACTCGCCCCAATTTTCCATTCCTGCCACACGTGCCACAATCGCCCCAATTTTCCATTTCTGCCACACGTGCCACACTCGCCCAAATTTTCCATTCCTGCCCCACGTGCCACACTCGCCCCAATTTTCCATTCCTGCCACACGTGCCACAATCGCCCCAATTTTCCATTTCTGCCACACGTGCCATACTCGCCCCAATTTTCCATTCCTGCCACACGTGCCACAATCGCCCCAATTTTCCATTTCTGCCACACGTGCCACACTCGCCCAAATTTTCCATTCCTGCCACACGTGCCACACTCGCCCCAATTTTCCATTCCTGCCACACGTGCCACACTCGCCCCAATTTTCCATTCCTGCCACACGTGCCACACTCGCCCCAATTTCCCATTCCTGCCACACGTGCCACACTCGCCCCAATTTTCCATTCCTGCCACACGTGCCACACTCGCCCCAATTTTCCATTTCTGCCACACGTGCCATACTCGCCCCAATTTTCCATTCCTGCCACACGTGCCACACTCGCCCCAATTTTCCATTCCTGCAACACGTGCAACAATCGCCCCAATTTTCCATTTCTGCCACACGTGCCACACTCGCCCCAATTTTCCATTTCTGCCACACGTGCCACACACGCCCCCATTTTCCATTCCTGCCACACGTGCCATACTCGCCATAATTTTCCATTCCTGCCACACGTGCCACACTCGCCCTAATTTTCCATTCCTGCCACACGTGCAACAATCGCCCCCATTTTCCATTTCTACCACACGTGCCACACTCGCCCCAATTTTCCATTCCTGCCACACGTGCCACACTCGCCCCCATTTTCCATTCCTGCCACACGTGCAACAATCGCCCCCATTTTCCATTTCTGCCACACGTGCAACAATCGCCCCCATTTTCCATTTCTGCCACACGTGCCACACTCGCCCCAATTTTCCATTCCTGCCACACGTGCCACACTCGCCCCCATTTTCCATTCCTGCCACACGTGCAACAATCGCCCCAATTTTCCATTCCTGCCACACGTGCAACAATCGCCCCCATTTTCCATTTCTGCCACACGTGCCACACTCGCCCCAATTTTCCATTCCTGCCACACGTGCCACACTCGCCCCCATTTTCCATTCCTGCCACACGTGCCATACTCGCCACAATTTTCCATTCCTGCCACGCGCGCCACACTCGCCCCCATTTTCCATTCCTGCCACGCGTGCCACACTCGCCCCAATTTTACATTCCTGCCACACGTGCCACACTCGCCCCCATTTTCCATTCCTGCCACACGTGCCACACTCGCCCTAATTTTCCATTCCTGCCACACGTGCCATACTCGCCACAATTTTCCATTCCTGCCACGCGTGCCATACTCGCCACAATTTTCCATTCCTGCCACACGTGCCACTCTCGCCCCCATTTTCCATTCCTGCCACACGTGCCACACTCGCCCCCATTTTCCATTCCTGCCACGCGTGCCATACTCGCCACAATTTTCCATTCCTGCCACGCGTGCCATACTCGCCACAATTTTCCATTCCTGCCACACGTGCCACACTCGCCCCCATTTTCCATTCCTGCCACACGTGCCACACTCGCCCCAATTTTACATTCCTGCCACACGTGCCACACTCGCCCCCATTTTCCATTCCTGCCACACGTGCCATACTCGCCACAATTTTCCATTCCTGCCACGCGTGCCACAGTCGCCCCCATTTTCCATTTCTGCCACACGTGCCACACTCGCCCCAATTTTACATTCCTGCCACACGTGCCATACTCGCCCCAATTTTCCATTTCTGCCACACGTGCCATACTCGCCCCAATTTTCCATTCCTGCCACACGTGCCACACTCGCCCCAATTTTCCATTTCTGCCACACGTGCCATACTCGCCCCAATTTTCCATTCCTGCCACACGTGCCGCACTCGCCCAAATTTTCCTTTCCCGCCACACGTGCCGCACTCGCCCAAATTTTCCATTTCTGCCACACGTGCCACACTCGCCCCAATTTTCCATTTCTGCCACACGTGCCACACTCGCCCAAATTTTCCATTCCTGCCACACGTGCCACACTCGCCCCAATTTTCCATTCCTGCCACACGTGCCACAATCGCCCCAATTTTCCATTTCTGCCACACGTGTCACACTCGCCCAAATTTTCCATTCCTGCCCCACGTGCCACACTCACCCCAATTTTCCATTCCTGCCACACGTGCCACAATCGCCCCAATTTTCCATTTCTGCCACACGTGCCATACTCGCCCCAATTTTCCATTCCTGCCACACGTGCCACAATCGCCCCAATTTTCCATTTCTGCCACACGTGCCACACTCGCCCAAATTTTCCATTCCTGCCACACGTGCCACACTCGCCCCAATTTTCCATTCCTGCCACACGTGCCACACTCGCCCCAATTTTCCATTCCTGCCACACGTGCCACACTCGCCCCAATTTCCCATTCCTGCCACACGTGCCACACTCGCCCCAATTTTCCATTCCTGCCACACGTGCCACACTCGCCCCAATTTTCCATTTCTGCCACACGTGCCATACTCGCCCCAATTTTCCATTCCTGCCACACGTGCCACACTCGCCCCAATTTTCCATTCCTGCCACACGTGCAACAATCGCCCCAATTTTCCATTTCTGCCACACGTGCCACACTCGCCCCAATTTTCCATTTCTGCCACACGTGCCACACTCGCCCCCATTTTCCATTCCTGCCACACGTGCCATACTCGCCACAATTTTCCATTCCTGCCACACGTGCCACACTCGTCCTAATTTTCCATTCCTGCCACACG
Organism: Morinoia aosen; assembly: GCA_030386875.1. Classification (NCBI taxonomy): domain Eukaryota; kingdom Metazoa; phylum Arthropoda; class Malacostraca; order Amphipoda; family Talitridae; genus Morinoia; species Morinoia aosen. The sequence continues at coordinate 18,102,414 of CM059573.1, read as the reverse complement.
TGCAACAATCGCCCCCATTTTCCATTTCTGCCACACGTGCCACACTCGCCCCAATTTTCCATTCCTGCCACACGTGCCACACTCGCCCCCATTTTCCATTCCTGCCACACGTGCAACAATCGCCCCCATTTTCCATTTCTGCCACACGTGCAACAATCGCCCCCATTTTTCATTTCTGCCACACGTGCCACACTCGCCCCAATTTTCCATTCCTGCCACACGTGCCACACTCGCCCCCATTTTCCATTCCTGCCACACGTGCAACAATCGCCCCAATTTTCCATTCCTGCCACACGTGCAACAATCGCCCCCATTTTCCATTTCTGCCACACGTGCCACACTCGCCCCAATTTTCCATTCCTGCCACACGTGCCACACTCGCCCCCATTTTCCATTCCTGCCACACGTGCCACACTCGCCACAATTTTCCATTCCTGCCACGCGTGCCACACTCGCCCCCATTTTCCATTCCTGCCACGCGTGCCACACTCGCCCCAATTTTACATTCCTGCCACACGTGCCACACTCGCCCCCATTTTCCATTCCTGCCACACGTGCCACACTCGCCCTAATTTTCCATTCCTGCCACACGTGCCATACTCGCCACAATTTTCCATTCCTGCCACGCGTGCCATACTCGCCACAATTTTCCATTCCTGCCACACGTGCCACTCTCGCCCCCATTTTCCATTCCTGCCACGCGTGCCATACTCGCCACAATTTTCCATTCCTGCCACACGTGCCACACTCGCCCCAATTTTCCATTCCTGCCACACGTGCCACACTCGCCCCAATTTTCCATTCCTGCCACACGTGCCACACTCGCCCCCATTTTCCATTCCTGCCACACGTGCCACACTCGCCCCAATTTTACATTCCTGCCACACGTGCCATACTCGCCACAATTTTCCATTCCTGCCACACGTGCCACTCTCGCCCCCATTTTCCATTCCTGCCACACGTGCAACAATCGCCCCAATTTTCCATTCCTGCCACACGTGCAACAATCGCCCCCATTTTCCATTTCTGCCACACGTGCAACAATCGCCCCCATTTTCCATTTCTGCCACACGTGCAACAATCGCCCCCATTTTCCATTTCTGCCACACGTGCCACACTCGCCCCAATTTTCCATTCCTGCCACACGTGCCACACTCGCCCCCATTTTCCATTCCTGCCACACGTGCAACAATCGCCCCAATTTTCCATTCCTGCCACACGTGCAACAATCGCCCCCATTTTCCATTTCTGCCACACGTGCCACACTCGCCCCAATTTTCCATTCCTGCCACACGTGCCACACTCGCCCCCATTTTCCATTCCTGCCACACGTGCCATACTCGCCACAATTTTCCATTCCTGCCACGCGTGCCACACTCGCCCCCATTTTCCATTCCTGCCACGCGTGCCACACTCGCCCCAATTTTACATTCCTGCCACACGTGCCACACTCGCCCCCATTTTCCATTCCTGCCACACGTGCCACACTCGCCCTAATTTTCCATTCCTGCCACACGTGCCATACTCGCCACAATTTTCCATTCCTGCCACGCGTGCCATACTCGCCACAATTTTCCATTCCTGCCACACGTGCCACTCTCGCCCCCATTTTCCATTCCTGCCACACGTGCAACAATCGCCCCAATTTTCCATTCCTGCCACACGTGCAACAATCGCCCCCATTTTCCATTTCTGCCACACGTGCAACAATCGCCCCCATTTTCCATTTCTGTCACACGTGCAACAATCGCCCCCATTTTCCATTTCTGCCACACGTGCCACACTCGCCCCAATTTTCCATTCCTGCCACACGTGCCACACTCGCCCCCATTTTCCATTCCTGCCACACGTGCAACAATCGCCCCAATTTTCCATTCCTGCCACACGTGCAACAATCGCCCCCATTTTCCATTTCTGCCACACGTGCCACACTCGCCCCAATTTTCCATTCCTGCCACACGTGCCACACTCGCCCCCATTTTCCATTCCTGCCACACGTGCCATACTCGCCACAATTTTCCATTCCTGCCACGCGTGCCACACTCGCCCCCATTTTCCATTCCTGCCACGCGTGCCACACTCGCCCCAATTTTACATTCCTGCCACACGTGCCACACTCGCCCCCATTTTCCATTCCTGCCACACGTGCCACACTCGCCCTAATTTTCCATTCCTGCCACACGTGCCATACTCGCCACAATTTTCCATTCCTGCCACGCGTGCCATACTCGCCACAATTTTCCATTCCTGCCACACGTGCCACTCTCGCCCCCATTTTCCATTCCTGCCACACGTGCCACACTCGCCCCCATTTTCCATTCCTGCCACGCGTGCCATACTCGCCACAATTTTCCATTCCTGCCACACGTGCCACACTCGCCCCAATTTTCCATTCCTGCCACACGTGCCACACTCGCCCCAATTTTCCATTCCTGCCACACGTGCCACACTCGCCCCCATTTTCCATTCCTGCCACACGTGCCATACTCGCCACAATTTTCCATTCCTGCCACGCGTGCCATACTCGCCACAATTTTCCATTCCTGCCACACGTGCCACTCTCGCCCCCATTTTCCATTCCTGCCACACGTGCAACAATCGCCCCAATTTTCCATTCCTGCCACACGTGCAACAATCGCCCCCATTTTCCATTTCTGCCACACGTGCCACACTCGCCCCAATTTTCCATTCCTGCCACACGTGCCACACTCGCCCCCATTTTCCATTCCTGCCACACGTGCCATACTCGCCACAATTTTCCATTCCTGCCACGCGTGCCACACTCGCCCCCATTTTCCATTCCTGCCACGCGTGCCACACTCGCCCCAATTTTACATTCCTGCCACACGTGCCACACTCGCCCCCATTTTCCATTCCTGCCACACGTGCCACACTCGCCCTAATTTTCCATTCCTGCCACACGTGCCATACTCGCCACAATTTTCCATTCCTGCCACGCGTGCCATACTCGCCACAATTTTCCATTCCTGCCACACGTGCCACTCTCGCCCCCATTTTCCATTCCTGCCACACGTGCCACACTCGCCCCCATTTTCCATTCCTGCCACGCGTGCCATACTCGCCACAATTTTCCATTCCTGCCACACGTGCCACACTCGCCCCAATTTTCCATTCCTGCCACACGTGCCACACTCGCCCCAATTTTCCATTCCTACCACACGTGCCACACTCGCCCCCATTTTCCATTCCTGCCACACGTGCCACACTCGCCCCAATTTTACATTCCTGCCACACGTGCCATACTCGCCCCAATTTTCCATTCCTGCCACACGTGCCACACTCGCCCCAATTTTCCATTCCTGCCACACGTGCCACACTCGCCCCAATTTTCCATTCCTGCCACACGTGCCCCACTCGCCCCAATTTTCCATTTCTGCCACACGTGCCACACTCGCCCCAATTTTCCATTCCTGCCACACGTGCCACACTCGCCCCAATTTTCCATTCCTGCCACACGTGCCATACTCGCCCCAATTTTCCATTCCTGCCACACATGCCACACTCGCCCCAATTTTCCATTCCTGCCACACGTGCCACACTCGCCCCAATTTTCCATTCCTGCCACACGTGCCACACTCGCCCCAATTTTCCATTTCTGCCACACGTGCCATACTCGCCCCAATTTTCCATTCCTGCCACACGTGCCACACTCGCCCCAATTTTCCATTTCTGCCACACGTGCCATACTCGCCCCAATTTTCCATTCCTGCCACACGTGCCACACTCGCCCCAATTTTCCATTTCTGCCACACGTGCCATACTCGCCCCAATTTTCCATTCCTGCCACACGTGCCACACTCGCCCCAATTTTCCATTTCTGCCACACGTGCCACACTCGCCCAAATTTTCCATTCCTGCCACACGTGCCACACTCGCCCCAATTTTCCATTCCTGCCACACGTGCCACAATCGCCCCAATTTTCCATTTCTGCCACACGTGCCACACTCGCCCAAATTTTCCATTCCTGCCCCACGTGCCACACTCGCCCCAATTTTCCATTCCTGCCACACGTGCCACAATCGCCCCAATTTTCCATTTCTGCCACACGTGCCACACTCGCCCCAATTTTCCATTCCTGCCACACGTGCTGCACTCGCCCCAATTTTCCATTTCTGCCACACGTGCCACACTCGCCCCAATTTTCCATTCCTGCCACACGTGCCACACTCGCCCCAATTTTCCATTTCTGCCACGCGTGCCACACTCGCCCCAATTTTCCATTCCTGCCACACGTGCCACACTCGCCCCAATTTTCCATTCCTGCCACACGTGCCACACTCGCCCCAATTTTCCATTTCTGCCACACGTGCCACACTCGCCCCAATTTTCCATTCCTGCCACACGTGCCGCACTCGCATAAATTTTCCTTTCCCGCCACACGTGCCACACTCGCCCCAATTTTCCATTCCTGACACACGTGCCATACTCGCCCCAATTTTCCATTTCTGCCACACGTGCCACACTCGCCCCAATTTATCCATTCCTGCCACGCGTGCCACACTCGCCCCAATTTTCCATTTCTGCCACACGTGCCATACTCGTCCCAATTTTCCATTTCTGCCACACGTGCCACAATCGCCACAATTTTAAGGTCATGTGGCGGTCGTGCAAAGGTCACAAAGACGTCGAAAAATCCAACTTTAATATGACCCTGCAGATGTAAGTTCAACTGGAGATCTGACACTTTGGCCGCAGCTGCAACCTTAAAGAAAGCGCTGGTGAAGTCTAAAAGAGAAATCTTCTTCTCATTCAAGAGCCGCGTGAATTTTACCTAAGTAGCCGGGATGACATTTGATATCCGAACTGCTCGTGCGAATTTTCATGAGTGTGACAAATTTGGTGGGGGTTTCGATTCAGGAAACGATTTGAAAAAATATATTCCAGCGTGACATCGAGCCTTTTAATTCACAAATTCAACATTCTTTTCATTTGGGATATCAGTTTTTGTTGAGTGAGGCCGCATAATTGGGTTGAAAAAGTACCGTGTTTGCAGCTTTGACAGTAACTGAAACGTGGAAGCACATCTCCGTAGATTTAATCCACTTATTACACTGGATTACATTTCCTGCTAAGTGACCCACCGGTGGAGACTTAGGTGATTTTCATAGTGCTGCTGACCCACCTGAAGTCACTAACTCATCTTTTATTAATACTTAATGAAAATGAAAAGAAGTCCCGATCCCGTTAATGTTTGATGTTTTCAAAGTTGATGCTGACCCACCTGAAGTCACTAACTCATCTTTTATTAATACCTAATGAAAATGAAAAGAAGGCCCGATCCCGTTAATGTTTGATATTTTCAAAGTTGATGCTGACCCACCTGAAGTCACTAACTCATCTTTTATTAATACCTAATGAAAATGAAAAGAAGTCCCGATCCCGTTAATGTTTGATGTTTTCAAAGTTGATCACCAAATTGACTTTAAATTTGAATTGAATATTGAACTTCAGTTTAACCCATCACAGTTACCGTGTTAATGGGAACGTATTGGCATAAGATTTCTTATTAGGATGTTTGATACAAGGATCTACTCATCGAAAAACTTGAAAAAGGAATGGGTTTTGTTGTAGTTGTAACTTTAAAGTTATCGTTCTAATTTGATGGAATCTAATCTCGAGTTGCAAAAATTGTGCCAGTGAACGACGTTTAACTTTGAATTAATTTTTGATTTTATTGAATTTTTTCGCATGTTGAGAACTCTCACAGTGTCTCCATAAAATGCTCCAAATCACTCACAATATTACTTTTTCAGATGCAAGACTTTCTGAGAGTTTCAAAAAAATAGATATTGCTAAGTTCTTTTGCGTGATGTCGAAAGATGCAGCGCAGAAACAAGATTTTGTTCTACCAACACTCCACGCTTCGCATAAACACTCCACGAACACTAGAACACCAACATAAACATAAACACTAGAACACCAACACTCCACGCTTCGCATGTTCTACCAACACTCCACGCTTCGCATAAAAATATTTCTGGCATTGAAAATTGGTAGTTAAAGAGGAAATGATCAATTGCATAAAAATGAAGTCAATCTATGAATAATTTATGGATGAGTGATGAGTAAATCATTGGGCTATCCATGGGAGCGGAAATACTTAACAGCTGCACCGAACGCTGGGAAGCGGCTTCGATTGTAATTAGTTTTGAAAACGAGAAAAAATGGAGAATTTGTTGCAGTTCAAAAAAATACAGATTCTTGGCACGGAAGTATTTTTTGGGGGAGAGTGAATGTTTTTTATTTGTATGTTTTTAGTTTACTGTAATTACATTTTCGCAACAAAATATGTGTTTTTAAGTTCTTCTTACTTTTTTCCGCAGAATGATGAAGCGTTGAAAAAGAAATGTATGGAAAAAATGTTGAAGAAAAAACAGTAGAAAAATTGTTACGTTAGCGAAATCAGCTACTTTGAAATCGCTGAATTGAAATTGGGTAAATAGTACATATCTTCTGTTACGTACACAACACAAGTGACGTACACAACACAGATAACGTACACAACACAGATAACGTACACAACACAGGTAACGTACACAACACAGGTGACGAACACACGGCGCAAAAGACGCACAAGAAGACCGGCCGCCAAATGCCAGAGCTAATTTATTCCTGACTCGGCACGATACAACTATCCGGATTACCGGATAAAGAGCGCCGGCCCGGATACCATCTTGGGGTCATGCGGGAGCTGGGGGAGTAGGGGGAGCTGGGGAGCTGGGGGAGTTGGGGGAGCTGTGGGAGTTAGGGGAGCTTTGGGAGTTGGGGGAGTTGGGAGAGTTGGGGGAGTTGGGGGAATTGGGAGAGTTGGGGGAGCTGGGAGAGTTGAGGGAGTTGGGGGAGTTGGGGAGCTGAGAGAATTGGGGGGTTTGGAGAGCTGTTTGAATTGGGGGAGTTGGTATAGCTGGAGGAGTTGGGGGAGCTGGGGAATTGGCTGGAGTTGAGGGAGATGTGGGAATTGGGGGAGCTGAGGGAGGAGGGTGATGGAACGTTGCCGCCGCAGGGAGGGGCTGCTGGGAAGCTGGGCTTGGAATTCAAGTAATTACTCGAAGAGTTGCACTCCTGGGAGGTGTGATGCTGGGAGTTGCCGAATAGATTTGCAGGAATATTCACATTCGCTGTGTTTACGATTATTCGTTTGGGCAACTGTAAAAATTCTTGACGTTTATTAATCTGATGAACGTATAGTTGTGCTAACGCAGGCCTGGCAGTTCAAGCTCGCGGTAATATTTTGGGCAAACGGATTGAGAACGCAAGATTGAGAGTATATAATTTTCCTGGCGTACTGTGACGCACCGAACCTAACATAACTTTACCTAACCTCATCTGAGACAACCTGACATTTTTCTACCTCACTACCCACTAAAACCTTGAACACACTTAGAAAAATACTCTTTACTTGGTTAATAGCACACAATTAGCTCATTCGTCCAAGTCAAAGATGTGCTCGCAAAAGCATCTAGTTTTCCGTTGTCCATAATTTTAGTTGTGCGCAGTGCGCATCACGGTACGTCGGTTCAACCAACCGAGCGCTGAACATGCGAGTAGCTGAGCAGTTAAGTGTGGCCTGATAACATCAGTTAGTGTTTTGTTACTCTATAGTGTGTCCTGACACATCTGTGAGTGTGTTGTGATACAACAGTGTGTCCTGACACATCTGTGAGGGCTTTGTTACTTTCCAGTGTGCCCTGATACGTCAGAGGAGGTCGTGACACTTCAGTACATCATGACACATCAATGTGAGTCACAAGAGTTTTAGCAAATCATTCGTAAATAATTCTGGCTTACACAGTTTAGGTACTTTTTTGAGTTCTAGCAAAATAGCTATCCGCATTCGTACACAAAAAAATCCCAACGCTGTTAGATGTTAATTGGCTTGCAAGCGCAAGTTATCTTGTTTCATTAAACTTCTAAGCTTGAACGTAATCTGTGCCTGAACGACCAAAAATTTCAGATCCCTTTATTCGGTAACCTCTTCTTCAACAGTATCTTCATCAGCGGCAGTTTCATCAGTACCATCTTCTTCAAAAGCATCTTCTTCAACAGCACTTTGATCAGCACTATCTTCTTCTACAGCACTTTCATCAATACCATCTTCTTCGACAGCATTTTCATCAATACCATCTTCGTCAACAGCATTTTAATCAACGACACAACGACCACCACGTTCAAAGCTGATATCAATAAAGAAGTATTTAAATAATGTTAACAAAGCATTCTGACACGATCACACGATCAAAGTGAACACGATTTTTCAATCTCAATTGCATATTCATTTGAAAGAAAATATTCCTTCAGTGATGCTGCGCATCGGCCGTTTACGTGTCTCGCTGGTGTGCTGAGACGCGAAAATTGATAATAAATGATTAAATATTATTGGAAATCGTTAAAAATAATTGATATTGGTTCAAAATGGATTTAGGAATTATTGAAATGGTTCGAAATGGTCAGAAACGCTCGATCATGCTGGAAATTATTAGAGATGCTTGGAAATGATTGAGTATGGCTGTATATTTTTGGATGGGTTGGAAATGGTTGTTGGTGATTGAAGACCTTTAAAAGTGGCGTTCAAAACACCACACACAACTCACTCGTATTTTGTGGTGCACAAGTTGTGTGCGTCCGTGCGTGATGCAACAAACGCACATGAACAGGCTGCATTCATATTAGGCATTACGTAAATAAACGCATGCCGAAAGTATATTACACACACGCTGCATAGCAGTAGGCTTTGCATACTCCACATGTTCCTGCGTACGTCATACAAACATCGGCATCTTTGGGATGCTTTATTTCCAATAAAGCCTGATACAAATGATCTTAAGCATTGGTTTTTCAAACGCCTTATAACTAACACTATGTATAGGACACCATGACGGTTCCCCCGTAAATCCGGTACCCATTTCCGACACCTGGGTCAAGTGGGGTATTGTGCTTGAGCTTTCCCTTATACCCAACGGGGAAAATCGCAGCGCCAGCGCCGGGATACGAACCCGCGACTCCAACATACAAGTCCGATCCCTTAACCACTGTGCCACCGCGAGCACACACTGCATACTTAAAGTACGTACGTACAGCCTGCAGGTACACATGTGCACTGCACGCCACGTACATCTCATGTGTTCTGCGAGCTCGTACACGTGCCATGTAAGTGCCTGTATACATGAACAAGTCCATACACAATACACATCCCCTTATACGTACCCGTAAACATGCCCGTATACTTACCCGTATTCATGCCCGTATACGTACCCGTATTCATGCCCGTATACATACCCGTATACATGCCCGTATACGTACCCGTATTCATGCCAGTATACGTACCCGTATACATGCCCGTATACGTACCCGTATTCATGCCAGTATACGTACCCGTATTCATGCCCGTATACGTACCCGTATATGTACCCGTATTCATGCCCTTATACTTACCCGTATACATGCCCGTAAACGTACCCGTATTCATGCCCGTATACATACCCGTATACGTACCCGTAAACATGCCCGTATACTTACCCGTAAACATGCCCGTATACATACCCGTATACATGCCCGTATATGTACCCGTATTCATACCCTTGTACTTACCCGTATACATGCCCGTATACACGCCCCAGTATGTGCCCGTATACACGCCCCAGTATGTGCCCGTATACACGCCCCAGTATGAGCCCGTATACACGCCCCAGTATGTGCCCGTATACACGCCCCAGTATGAGCCCGTATACACGCCCCAGTATGTGCCCGTATACACGCCCCAGTATGAGCCCGTATACACGCCCCAGTATGTGCCCGTATACACGCCCCAGTATGTGCCCGTATACACGCCCCAGTATGTGCCCGTATACACGCGCCAGTATGTGCCCGTATACACGCCCCAGTATGTGCCCGTATACACGCCCCAGTATGTGCCCGTATACACGCCCCAGTATGAGCCCGTATACACGCCCCAGTATGTGCCCGTATACACGCCCCAGTATGAGCCCGTATACACGCCCCAGTATGTGCCCGTATACACGCCCCAGTATGTGCCCGTATACACGCCCCAGTATGTGCCCGTATACACGCCCCAGTATGTGCCCGTATACACGCCCCAGTATGTGCCCGTATACACGCCCCGTGCAGCAGCGAGCGCATTGCTCTCGTAAACCTCCTTAAAAACTCCATATATTCTGGAGCGCAGCTACAGAGTCTTTTGTAGCGTAATCTTATTCCATAATTTTTGTCTCATCTCCCCCCCTCGCCCCCCCCCCCAAGCTGCTCCCCCTCTTCTGTAATCCTGCAATTAATGGAAGATAATCCGAGGGAGCCTCGCCCCCTCCCCCGTGTGCTCTTATTGTGTGTTGTGTGCAGTTGGTTGTGGTGATTATCTGCTGCTCTTATTGTGTGGTGCGCTGTTGGTTGTGGTGATTATCTGCTGCTCTTATTGTGTGTTGTGTGTTGTTGGTTGTGGTGATTATCTGCTGCTCATATTGTGTGTTGTGTGTTGTTGGTTGTGGTGATTATCTGCTGCTCCTATTGTTTGTTGTGTGTTGTAGGTTGTGGTGATTATCTGCTGCTCTTATTGTTTGTTGTGTGCTGTAGGTTGTGGTGGTTATCTGCTGCTCTTATTGTGTGTTGTGTGCTGTAGGTTGTGGTGATTATCTGCTGCTCTTATTGTGGGTTGGGTGCTGTTGGTTGTGGTGATTATCTGCTGCTCCTATTGTGTGTTGTGTGCTGTAGGTTGTGGTGATTATCTGCTGCTCCTATTGTGTGTTGTGTGCTGTAGGTTGTAGTGATTATCTGCTGCTCCTATTGTGTGTTGTGTGTTGTTGGTTGTGGTGATTATCTGCTGCTCTTATTGTTTGTTGTGTGTTGTAGGTTGTGGTGATTATCTGCTGCTCCTATTGTGTGTTGTGTGCTGTTGGTTGTGGTGATTATCTGCTGCTCTTATTGTTTGTTGTGTGGTGTAGGTTGTGGTGATTATCTGCTGCTCTTATTGTGTGTTGTGTGCTGTAGGTTGTGGTGATTATCTGCTGCTCTTATTGTGGGTTGTGTGCTGTTGGTTGTGGTGATTATCTGCTGCTCCTATTGTGTGTTGTGTGCTGTAGGTTCTGGTGATTATCTGCTGCTCCTATTGTGTGTTGTGTGCTGTAGGTTGTAGTGATTATCTGCTGCTCCTATTGTGTGTTGTGTGATGTTGGTTGTGGTAATTATCTGCTGCTCTTATTGTGTGTTGTGTGCTCTTGGTTGTGGTGATTATCTGCTGCTCTTATTGTGTTGTGTGCTGTTGGTTGGGGTGATTATCTGCTGCTCTTATTGTGTGTTGTGTGCTGTTGGTTGTGGTGATTATCTGCTGCTCTTATTGTGTTGTGTGCTGTTGGTTGTGGTGATTATCTGCTGCTCTTATTGTGTGTTGTGTGCTGTTGGTTGGGGTGATTATCTGCTGCTCCTATTGTGTGTTGTGTGCTGTAGGTTCTGGTGATTATCTGCTGCTCCTATTGTGTGTTGTGTGCTGTAGGTTGTAGTGATTATCTGCTGCTCCTATTGTGTGTTGTGTGATGTTGGTTGTGGTAATTATCTGCTGCTCTTATTGTGTGTTGTGTGCTCTTGGTTGTGGTGATTATCTGCTGCTCTTATTGTGTTGTGTGCTGTTGGTTGTGGTGATTATCTGCTGCTCTTATTGTGTTGTGTGCTGTTGGTTGGGGTGATTATCTGCTGCTCTTATTGTGTGTTGTGTGCTGTTGGTTGTGGTGATTATCTGCTGCTCTTATTGTGTGTTGTGTGCTGTTGGTTGTGGTGATTATCTGCTGCTCTTATTGTGTTCTGTGCTGTTGGTTGGGGTAATTATCTGCTGCTCTTATTGTGTTGTGTGCTGTTGGTTGGGGTGATTACCTGCTGCTCTTATTGTGTGTTGTTGGTTGTGGTGATTATCTGCTGCTCTTATTGTGTTGTGTGTTGTTGGTTGTGGTGATTATCTGCTGCTCTTATTGTGTTGTGTGCTGTTGGTTGGGGTGATTATCTGCTGCTCTTATTGTGTGGTGTGTGTTGTTGGTTGTGGTGTTTATCTGCTGCTCTTATTGTGTGTTGTTGGTTGTGGTGATTATCTGCCGCTCTTATTGTGTGTTGTGCTGTTGGTTGTGACGTGATTATCTGCTGCTTGCTCTTTTTGTACGTGCTGCCGTTGATTGGTTGAGTGCGGTTTTGTAAAGCAACAGTTCACAGTAACTTAACAATTTGCCGTAGAAAAGGAAAGACTGCTCAGTTCTATCGATATTAGAGACTATGTACACAGAACCAAAGCTCTGAAAATATTCATTTTTGGCATGCGTCATATTAGTGCGACGGCGTATGATACTAGTGAGACAGCTCTTTATGTTATTGCGCTGCTATTGCTTTGTTGAAGTAACTTCTTTCCACTGAAATTGTGGTGATAGTGAACTGGTCCCGGGGGTGTGTGGTCCCGGTGGTGTGGGGTCCCGGTGGTGTGGGGTCCCGGTGGTGTGTGGTCCCGGTGGTGTGGGGTCCTGGTGGTGTGTGGTCCCGGTGGTGTGTGGTCCCGGTGGTGTGTGGTCCCGGTGGTGTGGGGTCCCGGTGTTGTGGGGTCCCGGTGGTGTGTGGTCCCGGTGGTGTGTGGTCCCGGTGGTGTGTGGTCCCGGTGGTGTGGGGTCCCGGTGGTGTGGGGTCCCGGTGGTGTGTGGTCCCGGTGGTGTGTGGTCCCGGTGGTGTGGGGTCCCGGTGTTGTGGGGTCCCGGTGGTGTGTGGTCCCGGTGGTGTGTGGTCCCGGTGGTGTGTGGTCCCGGTGGTGTGTGGTCCCGGTGTTGTGGGGTCCCGGTGGTGTGGGGTCCCGGTGTTGTGGGGTCCCGGTGGTGTGGGGTCCCGGTGGTGTGGGGTCCCGGTGGTGTGGGGTCCCGGTGGTGTGTGGTCCCGGTGGTGTGGGGTCCCGGTGTTGTGGGGTCCCGGTGGTGTGTGGTCCCGGTGGTGTGTGGTCCCGGTGGTGTGTGGTCCCGGTGGTGTGGGGTCCCGGTGGTGTGGGGTCCCGGTGGTGTGTGGTCCCGGTGGTGTGTGGTCCCGGTGGTGTGGGGTCCCGGTGTTGTGGGGTCCCGGTGGTGTGTGGTCCCGGTGGTGTGTGGTCCCGGTGGTGTGTGGTCCCGGTGGTGTGTGGTCCCGGTGTTGTGGGGTCCCGGTGGTGTGGGGTCCCGGTGTTGTGGGGTCCCGGTGGTGTGGGGTCCCGGTGTTGTAGGGTCCCGGTGGTCTGGGGTCCCGGTGGTGTGTGGTCCCGGTGTTGTGTGGTCCCGGTGGTGTGTGGTCCCGGTGGTGTGTGGTCCCGGTGGTGTGGGGTCCCGGTGTTGTAGGGTCCCGGTGGTCTGGGGTCCCGGTGGTGTGTGGTCCCGGTGTTGTGTGGTCCCGGTGGTGTGCGGTCCCGGTGGTGTGGGGTCCCGGTGGTGTGGGGTCCCGGTGTTGTGGGGTCCCGGTGGTGTGTGGTCCCGGTGGTGTGTGGTCCCGGTGGTGTGTGATCCCGGTGGTGTGGGGTCCCGGTGGTGTGTGGTCCTGGTGGTGTGGGGTCCCGGTGGTGTGGGGTCCCGGTGGTGTGTGGTCCCGGTGGTGTGTGGTCCCGCTGGTGTGGGGTCCCGGTGGTGTGTGGTCCCGGTGGTGTGGGGTCCCGGTGGTGTGGGGTCCCGGTGGTGTGGGGTCCCGGTGTTGTGGGGTCCCGGTGTTGTGGGGTCCCGGTGTTGTGGGGTCCCGGTGTTGTGGGGTCCCGGTGTTGTGTGGTCCCGGTGGTGTGGGGTCCCGGTGGTGTGGGGTCCCGGTGGTGTGGGGTCCCGGTGGTGTGGGGTCCCGGTGGTGTGGGGTCCCGGTGTTGTGTGGTCCCGGTGGTGTGGGGTCCCGGTGTTGTGTGGTCCCGGTGGTGTGGGGTCCCGGTGGTGTGGGGTCCCGGTGGTGTGGGGTCCCGGTGTTGTGGGGTCCCGGTGTTGTGGGGTCCCGGTGTTGTGGGGTCCCGGTGTTGTGTGGTCCCGGTGGTGTGGGGTCCCGGTGGTGTGGGGTCCCGGTGGTGTGTGGTCCCGGTGTTGTGGGGTCCCGGTGTTGTGGGGTCCCGGTGTTGTGTGGTCCCGGTGGTGTGGGGTCCCGGTGTTGTGTGGTCCCGGTGGTGTGGGGTCCCGGTGTTGTGGGGTCCCGGTGTTGTGGGGTCCCGGTGTTGTGTGGTCCCGGTGGTGTGGGGTCCCGGTGGTGTGGGGTCCCGGTGGTGTGTGGTCCCGGTGGTGTGTGGTCCCGGTGGTGTGGGGTCCCGGTGGTGTGTGGTCCCGGTGGTGTGGGGTCCCGGTGGTGTGGGGTCCCGGTGGTGTGGGGTCCCGGTGTTGTGGGGTCCCGGTGTTGTGGGGTCCCGGTGTTGTGGGGTCCCGGTGTTGTGGGGTCCCGGTGTTGTGTGGTCCCGGTGGTGTGGGGTCCCGGTGTTGTGTGGTCCCGGTTGTGTGGGGTCCCGGTGTTGTGGGGTCCCGGTGTTGTGGGGTCCCGGTGGTGTGTGGTCCCGGTGGTGTGTGGTCCCGGTGTTGTGGGGTCCCGGTGGTGTGTGGTCCCGGTGGTGTGTGGTCCCGGTGGTGTGGGGTCCCGGTGGTGTGGGGTCCCGGTGGTGTGGGGTCCCAGTGGTGTGGGGTCCCGGTGGTGTGTGGTCCCGGTGGTGTGGGGTCCCGGTGGTGTGTGGTCCCGGTGTTGTGGGGTCCCGGTGTTGTGGGGTCCCGGTGGTGTGGGGTCCCGGTGTTGTGGGGTCCCGGTGGTGTGTGGTCCCGGTGGTGTGGGGTCCCGGTGGTGTGGGGTCCCGGTGGTGTGGGGTCCCGGTGGTGTGTGGTCCCGGTGGTGTGGGGTCCCGGTGTTGTGGGGTCCCGGTGTTGTGGGGTCCCGGTGTTGTGGGGTCCCGGTGGTGTGTGGTCCCGGTGGTGTGGGGTCCCGGTGGTGTGGGGTCCCGGTGGTGTGGGGTCCCGGTGGTGTGTGGTCCCGGTGGTGTGGGGTCCCGGTGGTGTGTGGTCCCGGTGGTGTGGGGTCCCGGTGGTGTGTGGTCCCGGTGGTGTGGGGTCCCGGTGGTGTGGGGTCCCGGTGGTGTGGGGTCCCGGTGTTGTGGGGTCCCGGTGGTGTGGGGTTCCGGTGTTGTGGGGTCCCGGTGTTGTGGGGTCCCGGTGGTGTGGGGTCCCGGTGTTGTGGGGTCCCGGTGTTGTGTGGTCCCGGTGTTGTGGGGTCCCGGTGGTGTGGGGTCCCGGTGTTGTGGGGTCCCGGTGTTGTGGGGTCCCGGTGGTGTGGGGTCCCGGTGGTGTGGGGTCCCGGTGGTGTGTGGTCCCGGTGGTGTGGGGTCCCGGTGGTGTGGGGTCCCGGTGGTGTTTGGTCCCGGTGGTGTGTGGTCCCGGTGGTGTGTGGTCCCGGTGGTGTGGGGTCCCGGTGGTGTGGGGTCCCGGTGGTGTGGGGTCCCGGTGGTGTGTGGTCCCGGTGGTGTGTGGTCCCGGTGGTGTGGGGTCCCGGTGGTGTGGGGTCCCGGTGGTGTGGGGTCCCGGTGGTGTGTGGTCCCGGTGGTGTGTGGTCCCGGTGGTGTGTGGTCCCGGTGGTGTGGGGTCCCGGGGGTGTGTGGTCCCGGTGGTGTGGGGTCCCGGTGGTGTGGGGTCCCGGTGTTGTGGGGTCCCGGTGGTGTGGGGTCCCGGTGGTGTGTGGTCCCGGTGGTGTGTGGTCCCGGTGGTGTGTGGTCCCGGTGGTGTGGGGTCCCGGTGTTGTGGGGTCCCGGTGTTGTGGGGTCCCGGTGGTGTGGGGTCCCGGTGTTGTGGGGTCCCGGTGGTGTGTGGTCCCGGTGTTGTGGGGTCCCGGTGTTGTGGGGTCCCGGTTGTGTGGGGTCCCGGTGTTGTGGGGTCCCGGTGGTGTGTGGTCCCGGTGTTGTGGGGTCCCGGTGTTGTGGGGTCCCGGTGGTGTGGGGTCCCGGTGTTGTGGGGTCCCGGTGGTGTGGGGTCCCGGTGGTGTGGGGTCCCGGTGGTGTGTGGTCCCGGTGGTGTGTGGTCCCGGTGGTGTGTGGTCCCGGTGGTGTGGGGTCCCGGTGGTGTGGGGTCCCGGTGGTGTGGGGTCCCGGTGGTGTGGGGTCCCGGTGGTGTGGGGTCCCGGTGGCTGATTGACCCCGGGCAAATTAATGAAATGGTCCCGGTGTTGCAACATTGAACCACCCACGATTATCCAGGAGGTGATCGGACCCGTGATTCCGGAGCCCTACTTGAATAAAATAAAAATAAATGCGAAGCTTCCTGGTTGTTTGTTCCAATAAATAAATGTAGAAATGTATAAATAAATGTATAAGTAAATAAAATGTAGTAAAGGAACAAATAAATAAATCAATGAATAGAGAGCTGACGCAAGCAGCCCTGCATGTCGCTATGCCCGGGCAGCGCAGGCAGCTGCGGTGAACTCCAGGCCCTGCAGCCAAAAACACAGCGCGTAATTGTCCGTTTTTGATTGATGCAGCGCGGGGGTCGTGTGGTGGCGCTGTGTTGTGGTCCTCCTGTGCTGTGCTGCAGTCCTACAGTTTATAATTTTATAATCCTGCAGTCCCACAGTCTACAGTTTTCCAACCCTACAATCCTACAGTTTATAGTTTTCCAATCCAGCAGTCCTTCAGTTCCATAGTTCCTACAGTCCAGCACTGCTATATTCCAAAGTCCTTCAGCTCTACAGTCCTGAGGTCATATGATTAGTTCTACAGTTCAGCAGTTCAATACATAGTTCTGTCCGACAGTCCCAAAACTTCTACAGTCGGGCAGTTGTGCAGCCTTACAGTTTTACAGCCCTACAGTCGTGCTGTCTACAGCCCTGAAGTCCTTCAATCCTACGGCCCTAGAGTCTTGCAGCCCTGCTGTGCTGCAGTACTTCAGTCCATAAGTCCCACGGTCTTACATCTGTAGGGTTTTCATCTGTCTAAACAGCCCTTATATCCCGTACAGCTGTTACAGTCATAACATCTCTACAATCCCAAATCCTCCATAGTCCTAACACCTGCAACAGTCCTACAGTCCCAACACCTGCAACAGTCCCACAGTCCCAACACCTGCAACAGTCCTACAGTCCCAACACCTGCAACAGTCCCAACACCTGCAACAGTCCTACAGTCCCAACACCTGCAACAGTCCTACAGTCCCAACACCTGCAACAGTCCTACAGTCCCAACACATGCAACAGTCCCACAGTCCCAACACATGCAACAGTCCCACCGTCCCAACACATGCAACAGTCCCACAGTCCCAACACCTGCAACAGTCCTACAGTCCCAACACCTGCAACAGTCCTACAGTCCCAACACCTGCAACAGTCCCGGGTTAGGTGAATCAAGTCATGTTTTTGATGCATTTGAGTAAAAACCGATAGTGTTTAAGTGACAGTGAAGAATAATAGTTTTATTGTTATATTAAAAAAATAATATCGTTTTTCACTCGGTACAGAGGCAATTCATTAGAAACTTGAGAAATCAATATTTTTTTTGGTGAGTTGCTGAGTTTCAACAGTCCTCCAGCCGCACAGTTGAAACTGAGCAACTCACCACAAAAAAAATATTGATTTCTCAAGTTTCTAAGGAATTGCCTCTGTACCGAGTCAAAAACGATATTGATCCTTTAATATAACAATAAAACTATTATTCTTCTCTGTCGCTTCAAAACCATCGGTTTTTACTCAAATGCACCAAAAACATGACTTGATTCACCTAACCCATTTTATTTAAGCCCAAGCTGAACCTAAATAGCGTCTTTTAACCTTAATCAAAGATTTCACAATGTGACACACGCGCAGATAGCCTGCATAGAGGAATTTTGGCGTAAAGCTTAAGGTAGTCCTCTGTGCGGAATGCCTAACCGCCGAAAGCGCGAGGGTGGTAGTCCTAACACAAAATTTCATAGCGCCGCAGATGTCGAGAAAAATAGGCGAGAAAAACAAATTGTACAACATAAATAAAGATAAAAACTAATTGTAAAATGTATAAATATAATACATTAAATAATAATAATGACTCTCTCTAATACAGCTTCTGAAGCGCCCATGGCCAGTCCGACTGAATTTATTCACTAAATTCTAACGTATTAAAGTTGTAACCTGGAGAAAGTTAGAGCCGATGCCTGACGACTGCCCTACCAGCTGTCCAGCCCAGTTAGCCAGGACCCAACTGTCAGGCAGTTGTCAGCTGCGCTGCGCAGTTGCTGCAGCGCGGCTGATGCACAGCAGTTGTTCCTGTCAATCAGCTGCTAACTTTCGCTCGTGGGAATCCTGAAAATTTTCCCATCCGTTTCAAATGGAATGGGAAAACTTTGACAGCAGTCGAGGGGTGCTTGTGGCCGGAATTATTATAAATAACCTTGAAGCAATTAGTGACCGCATCCCCTAATGCCCCTAGGGGAGTGTAGCCCCCCGCTGAAGCCCCACCTCTATTGCACTCTAATGCCTTAACTTCTGCGTGCGAGGCGGGCTTGGGCATTGTGACAGGCAGAATGGGTGTGTAATTTCCCGGTGTCGTAAGTGCGTTGGTGCTGAAAATATAAGTGGTGCCTTCAGAATATTGTGTTTTCGTATTACCTAAATAGCTTGGGTGAGCTCGGGTGGTGATGTGGTGACTCTATTTGAAACTTTAGCTTGATGGTGAAATGATGAAACTTTTTTTAAACTTTTTAAACTCTATTTGAAACTTTAATGTTCGACTGTATTGTCCGATGAGCGTTGTGAGTTGGAGTAAAATGTAATAGGTTCAAATGATGTATTGTATGTTATTCTATTTTATTCAATTAACATTATGAGATAGAGTAGGAGCTTAATAAATTCATTTAAAAACTTGTATATAATTGGAAATTCTCTAGTCAGCTTCCTGAAATATACCGTAATCTTAAAAAGGATTTTCGTATAATTTTGAACACAGCCTTCACTGTAAATATCAAATATTACTGATGAAAACTAAAGACTATAAGCATTTTTTCGTTTTAAAATTGAACAAAATAAAAAAAATCATTTTCAATTACCCTTACCTCGTTGCTGCACATGCTATTGCTGAACTTTCTACACGATTTCACCATAAAAGGGAATGTTAGCATAGAAGTGTACATCTCGTGCAGACATTACAGACCAGGGCTTTTCGACCGGGGGCACATGTACCCCTTGGGGTACATTGAACATACTTCATATGTTAAAATGCACAATATATATTTACTTAGACCTATATTAGTATTTATAATTATTAACCATTAAGCCTATTTTTATAGTTTATTTACCCTTTAATTGTGTTGGATATACATGAAGATATACCATTAAAACACAAAGTTTGTTGTTATCAAACAAAAGCCCAGCATGAACAAATGCTGACTTGCTGCCAATCAGCACCACATAAGTCAAGAGGGTACACGACAATAGAAAGGTTGAGAAGCCCCCCTGTTACAGGGGAAAGATGGGAGCTACATTCGCTGCTATCCGACAGATGCCTGCCGGTCGCCAGAAATGTCTAATGCTGTGAAAGAGACGCCGCGCTGCCGAAGATTCGATGTTTCATGAACGCTAAGTGAAAGCTAATTAATATAAAAAGAATGCTCTTGAGTAATGGTGATCAATGAAAGCAAATTTATATTAAATTAATGCTTTTGCGTAATAACGTCAAGTGAAAGCTAATTAATATAATATGAATGCTCTTGAGTAATGGTGATCAATGAAAGCAAATTTATATTAAATTAATGCTTTTGCGTAATAACGTCAAGTGAAAGCTAATTAATATATAATGGATGCTCATGAGTAATAGTGATCAATGAACACGAATTTATATAAAATTAATGCTTATGTGTAATAACGTCAAATGAATGCTGATTAATATAAAATTAATGCTTCTGAGTAATAGTGATAAATGAAAGCGAATTTATATAAAATAAAATATTTTGCGTAATGACATCAATGAAAACAATTTAATATAACATTAATGCTCTTGAGGATTTGCGATAAATAAATGTTAAACGTTGCAAAATTAATGCTCTTGATTAAAGAAACAAGCATGCACTAGTAGTTTAATGCACTAGAAGTTTTTTTCGTTTTCCGGTGCAATTTCACAGCCCTTAGCAGCAACGACCTCGAGATCGACACGATAATACACGTGACTTATTCCTAAATTTTACTCATTTTTATACAGTATCTTCTGAAATGTTTCGTTGTATGCCTCACTTAATAATTTCACGAGAGTGTCAAATTTAAAAGTCTTTTTCTCTTGTAACTTGCTTCTGACGTCAAAAATTTAAACTTTACAATTTTTATTTTGCTGAAGTTTCACTTTTTCGTACAAGTAAAGCTAAACAAAGCACACGCAAGTTTATACGCCAAAAATAAGTCAGATGCAAACAGTTTTCCTTACTTCTCAACCGTAATTCTTTAAAAAGGGTGAAAAGTACGCGTTTTCATACATTGAAATATCACCAAAAAGCATTGATATACACTCAATAATAAATAAAGAAATTCCTTGAATATAAAAACTGTGCTACTGGGAAGCAGAGTTCGTGTGACAATTTATTTTATTTGTTCCTTTACATTCTTCACTTGTAATATTGGCCTCTTCACGCTTCCTTATTATCTACTGTTCAACTTATAACACACACGCACACACACACACTGCGATTTCTGCATCGCTTCCCTCGGCGTGATCTGTTCTGCAATATTTGGATCCCTGTTTATCCGTCCGACGTGAAAGTAAACAGCCTCGCCTTTGAGATGCATCTTCTCTGGAGAATGACTGACATTTCGCGCGATGATCTCAGGCCCATCAATGAACATAACTCCCATGAATTCTATTAGGAATATTACGCACAAGGCCTCTATAGCATAAATGGAAATTCAAGAGTGATACTCATGCATCATTCGCTTAGGTTCGAGTGTCCCAACACTAAGAGCTTGAGCTATAATTAGGAGATTTTCTTTGCACCGAGTTCCAGTATGGCAGGCAGTAATAATGTCTTTTGTACAAGTTTAAGTCTATTGTATGTATCAAGACAATATTATTAACATATAAGACTGTATTGTTATCCATAAGACTGTATTGGACAGGTGAATAACTGTTATAGAAGTAAAGGCTTTCGTACAAAGTCATTGAAAATTAGGTAAAAACTAAGTATGTGAAAGTAGTTGAGGGGATTCCTACGATCAAAAATGGATTAGGGTGATAGGTTGTTAAAAATGTTGTTGTTGTTAAAAGGAGTTGTTAAAATTGTGCAGCTTGATGGAAAATCAGCCTAATATTGAAATCCGATCAGTTATATACAACTTACGTGAGCGATCGAGCAACTGATATGAATGATTAGAAATCAGCAAATCTAAAAACTTAGGCTTTAACGAGGGAAAAATTAATCGCCAAATATCTCGAGCAAATGCAAAGCCCCTGGGCAACTGCGGCTGCTGTTCCTTCCAATTGCGTGCGCTGGGTTCACAGTTCTTACAAGTGTTGTTCGTCGCTACGCTGAACTTAGATAATTTTTAGTCAACTCATTTCTATTTTCTTAATACTACCCACTGTGGTCATAATTTCTCAAATAGACTGTTTAAAAAGTTCGACGGAAAAGATTTCGTCAGGTGTAAATTTTTGAGGAAACCAACAATTTATTTGCTTACTTGTTGATATTTACTGAACAATTAATTATTTCTATGACTCGAACAGTGGATATAGCCGTCGTGTCAGAAAAAATGACGTTAAAATTTTGCGTTCAATGAAACCCGTAAATGAGAGAGCATTAACAGTAATTAATACAGGAAGAACTATGTACAAACGTCGATGGAAAGCCTGAACTCAAGATACTTAATATTTCATCATCAAGAGTGAAAATGTGACAATAAAAAAATTCAATGAGAAAAAACACACGACACCTTTTAATCAATTCAACCAAACGACCAGTATCCGATTTGACTAGGCAGCAAAAATATATCATTTCCTCGAGGAGCGGAAATGAGCATTAGATCGTATCCACAATACAGCGTATAGGATTTCTAAATATTACCCTATGTTATTACTGAAAACAGGGTGTTCTTATGTTCTTACTCATTACTGAAAGTAGAGAGTGGACGGTGGCAACCAACTAATCAAGCAAACAAACCAACTTATCTATCAGAGTTGTATCTGTACAAGACGTATGGTGTAGAACAGTGGGTCTTAAACTTTTTACTCCCACGCCCCTCTTAAGAATTGTGGAGAAAATTGTATGCAGATGGACTGGTAAATAAGATCTCACAACAAAGAATATTATAAATAAGTCCTCAAACACATTCAACAGTGGAAGTTCACTCTTGTGTCGAAACCATTACTGGGAAAATTAGTCTTTACTTTTTAGTCACACCCTAAAGTGAATTGTAGTACTTACAATAGTCACACCCTTTAGTTAAATTAGGGTCACACCCCCTGGTTAAGAACCACTGGTGTAGAAGACTGGACGCAACACTTGCATATCGCCAGACATAGAATGCAGGATTACGGAAGGAAAGACCTGTTTGCACACCCCCTGCCTCCTCTCTCTTCGTTTAAGCGACTCGCCAAGATAAAGACAGGGATCTCAATAAAATATCGACATCAATGAGCTTCATTAGCTGTAACGAATTCTTTTGTTCTACGTTGTGCGAGTGCTGTATTAGCATCCGTGATGAAGAGTGGAGTCTTTACTCTCATTTTACCCTCACTTTACCCTCGGTTTAGCCTCGTTTTCCGCTCTTTTCTCTTAGTCTAGCATTGCTCATGCTATTCATATGGCGTAAATATTAACATACACACGCTTTGCACCAATTAAATTTTATGCAATGCATATGAATTAAAATAAAAATTTTTAAAACTGGAATTGTGTTAATGAACAGAAATAAAGTCGCAGTGCGTAATTCCTTTGAAAATTAAAGTTTCCCTCACAATGAAAATCTAAGCGGAATATCGAAGAAAGAGTAGGAAATAAAACGCTCTCTCGCTTTCTTGTGCCGTGCAAGATTAGTACCACCCATTATATACCTAACTTTTCAATCGTATTTTATATACGTCCTTAAGCAACTGCTTCTTCAGTACGTTTCGAATGTATTTCTTTATTCACTTGATAGTTTTTAACTGAAGAAAGCTCGAATAAAACCTTATTGTTAACGACGTAAAACATTTAGATATTCAGATTTTTGAAACATTAATTTTTAACATGTTTCGTGCGAAAGGTCCAACCGGGGGCCACTGAGGGGAGCTTCATAATGCTGCTGACCGATCAGTAGTCACTAACTCATCTTTTATAAATACGTAATGGAAGCTAAACGAAGGTACGATCCAGTTATTGTTTGCTATTTTCAAATTTGCTCACTATAATTGTCTTTAAATTTGAATCGAATATTGAACTTCTGTTTAACCTGATAATCTGATAACTGTTATTTGATAATCTGATAATCTGATAACTAAATAATCTGATAACTGTTCAGTTATCATGTCAACACTTTAACTGCAGAAAGTCAAACTGAAGTTTAAAGTTCAACTCAAACTTGAAGTCAATTGTAGTAATCAACGTTGAGAACAGCAAACATTAACTGGTTCGTGCCTTTTTTTAGTTTCATTAAGTATTTATGAAAATTAAGTTTATGACAGCTGGTAGGTGAACACTATTATGAAAATTCCCTCAGGGAGCACCGGTGGCCCACGTTGCAGTTAACCAGTTAAGAAAGGACTTGACTTAAGCTGCCCATAGACGATCAATTTAATTGTCAATATCATTGACTGAATATATAGATGGAATTTTTTCTGCCCACTAAGTCAATTAGTTGACGGTCGTCAATTAAGCCCACAGATGATGAATTTCATTGTAAATATTCATCATTGTCAATTATATTGAGAATAAATTTATCGTCTATGGGCCGCTTAAAGCCAGCGTGCTCTCCATCTTCCCGACATTCACCACAAGGCCGTCGACACGCCGTCGTTTTGATCTCCTCATTTGTATTGTTTTCCTGGAACTATTCCAGCATCTTGTTTTCCTAGTGCTGTTTAAAAGAGGCTATTTTTATGCCGTTTCCACACTTTTGTTTGTTCGCTTTGTTTTCTTGAATCAGTTTTCACCGCATTTTTTACTGTGTTTTATTAGTCTTTTCTGTTCACGAGTGTAGAAACTTCATGTTTTTAGCACGTTTCCTCGATGTGGAGATTGTTCACTTCTTCCTTTGTTCTCTTACTTTTCTCTTTTTTGCAAAAGCAAATATTTCACAGAAGTTAAACACATACATAATGTCAGAAGCTACGGCTTTAACAAAACGCGCCCTTAACGTAGTCACTGACCAATAATTAGCTATTCTATGTACATAATAGTCTTTATTATAAAATTCCTTCGCTCCTGTTTTGCATTCTTACTCTATTTCCCTCCGGATGCTTCTCTCGTCCACATGTCTGTAATTTTATTTCTTTATTCCTGGAATGGTCTTCATAAAATGTAAACACAAAGCTCACTTACCATTCGGTGCACACAGGATTGATACTGATCCTTTCTTTTCACTATTTCTGTCGGGAAAAGCAAAGAAAGTAAATACGTCTTTTTGGGGCTTTACTTGTGCAGCATAGAAAGCCGCCAAACGCCAACAGTTCTCTTGCATGTTCTTTTTATTACATGAAATAAAGTTTGGGATAATTATCCTCAAGTTAGCGTTTAAAAGTCAAAAATAAGTAGATGGCCTATGAATAAACAATAAGTTTGGCGAAGTAAAAAATGTCATGAAAATGGTTCTTGCTAACGTCGAAACAGCGTTGAAGTGTTTTTGTTTTTTATGAAATATGCGGTAGAAAGGTCGGTGGATCTGTTCTTCAAAGTGCATTGGTGAGAAATTAAACTGGAGTCGAAAATTAGTATAACACCCTACTCAAACATCCGATTATTTCAAGCACTGATATCAGCCATTTGGCGACAAGGGAAACGTCTTCTTATTTATGTTACACTTAACTATGTACATATATGCTCCCGAACAAGAAGCCTTGATCTGGATGTTCATTTCAATTGTACATCGCCAAAATTTCACACGTCAGCCTATGTACCGGATGTTGTGTAATTCGTTTCACAAATTTCACCCACATACGGAAAAACGCACACTAAAACAATTATCAGGAGTGACCAAAAACCCAAAACTCCTTCGTTTCTAGAAATTATAACCTGAAATAATTTTTGGATTCCCATAGAAATAGGCTAAAGAGCGCGTCAACAGCCTGCCCAAAAAGTTAGATTTTACTCGGCTGCATGGTAAGCCTATTCCTACGTGAATCTAAAATTATTTCAGGTCATCATTTCTCGAAAATGAAGGAGTTTTGAAGTTTTTGTCACCCATGAAAATAGTTTTATTTTGCGTTTTTCTGTGTAAGGCTAAAATATGCGCATCGAATTATACAACACCCTGTATAACTAAGAGTAAGACGGGTGCGTTGGTTCAAAACTATCGCGTTCATTTTTATGTTGTCCGCTCAGATGCTCACACGTGAAGGTATCTTAAGGCAGAACCGAGGTATAGCTACGTTCAAACAGTCCCATTTAGGCCTCAAACTTATTTTTTCACATGTTTTAAATGTTTTCGTTCATTTCCTAGTACCCAATTGAATTCTAATTGTTAGTGCGTTTAAAATATTTCTTTGCTGACTAGTACTTAGTTTTACTCAGGTTTGATTTGGTTGAACGCACACCTTGACTTCAGTTTGTTTAATGAAATAATAAAAATACTGAGTTACCCCGCACATCCTCGAAACATTGTGTCCCGCTTCAGTTCTCCATTGCAGTTCAATTTACACTTGCTTTTTATAATGCAGAATCATTTCAATCCTTGAGGGTATTCAGAAATATGTATGCGCTGAAACTTTGAGGGTAAATCTGGAACATTCATTTAAACGCTAGGGTAAATATTGCGTTTTTAACACTTGTGTCTAAAACAAATATTTCTCAAATTCTGTATGAAATTCCAGAAAAAATGTTCAAATACTTCACATTATGCTAAAATTTATTTCCTGCACTTGGGGTAAATCTGTAATAACAAACTTTTATGGTAAGTAAACAAATAATATTCCAGTTTACAAACCTGGAATATTTATTCCAATGCTTCAGGTAAATCTGAAATCTTTAAAAATTTTCCATGTTGAGAATTCGCATTCTAACATTTTAATGAAATCCTCCACTTATATTGCAACATTTTAAGTAAATTGTGAATTTATCCAACATTTGAAGTACATAAGAAAGAAATATTCCAAAATCTTAAGATGAATGTGAAATACCTTTTCCAATGAATACCTTATGACCAAATCAAAATATATGAAAAGTTGAAGGTTCCCCATAAACATCCTTCGCCTCCCCCTTCCTCCCGCACACCTCCCCACAATTCCCCGAAAACATGACTTAGGCAATTTTTCGCTCTTCCTTCGCTGCCCTCAACGAAACACCTTCCCCAGCAATCTTCCAAAAATCTCCCCTCCTTCCCAAGCCAAAGATTTTCCATCCTTCCCCAGCCAAAAAACTTCCATCCTTCCCCAGCCAAAAACCTCCCCTTCTTCCCCAGCCAAAAATCTCCCGTCCTTCCCCAGCCAAAAATCTCCCCTCCTCCTCGAGGTCTACACTCCCCAATTGTCCGGTGTCGGGGCGCCGGCCAGCGTCCCTAAGTGGATTACATCTAAATAAAACAGAGGGTAATTTTCTTTACTGCGCTATTAGAGCTGCTTTGTTGCTGCTGCTCCCACCTGCTCTTATTTAGCCTTCCTCTCTGTGGTTCTTGTTTCCTGGTGCTCTTATTGAGTCTTCCCTCCTTGTGGCTCTCGTTTCCTGGTGCTCTTATTGAGCACCTGTGTCTCTTGTTTCCTGGTGCTCTTATTGAGCACCTGCGTCCCTTGTTTCCTGGTGCTCTTATTGAGCATCTGCGTCTCTTGTTTCCTGGTGCTCTTATTGTGCACCTGCGTCTCTTGTTTCCTGGTGCTCTTATTGAGCACCTTCGCCTCTTGTTCCCTGGTGCTCTTATTGAGCACCTGCGTCTCTTGTTTCCTGGTGCTCTTATTGAGCACCTGCGTCCCTTGTTTCCTGGTGCTCTTATTGAGCACCTGCGTCTCTTGTTTCCTGGTGCTCTTATTGAGCACCTGCGTCTCTTGTTTCCTGGTGCTCTTATTGAGCACCTGCGTCTCTTGTTTCCTGATGCTCTTATTGAGCACCTTCGTCTCTTGTTTCCTGATGCTCTTATTGAGCACCTGCGTCCCTTGTTTCCTGGTGCTCTTATTGAGCACCTTCGTCTCTTGTTTCCTGGTGCTCTTATTGAGCACCTGCGTCTCTTGTTTCCTGGTGCTCTTATTGAGTACCTGCGTCTCTTGTTTCCTGGTGCTCTTATTGAGCACCTGCGTCCCTTGTTTCCTGGTGCTCTTATTGAGCACCTTCGTCTCTTGTTTCCTGGTGCTCTTATTGAGCACCTGCGTCTCTTGTTTCCTGGTGCTCTTATTGAGTACCTGCGTCTCTTGTTTCCTGATGCTCTTATTGAGCACCTGCGTCCCTTGTTTCCTGGTGCTCTTATTGAGCACCTTCGTCTCTTGTTTCCTGGTGCTCTTATTGAGCACCTGCGTCTCTTGTTTCCTGGTGCTCTTATTGAGCACCTGCGTCTCTTGTTTCCTGGTGCTCTTATTGAGTACCTGCGTCCCTTGTTTCCTGGTGCTCTTATTGAGCACCTGCGTCCCTTGTTTCCTGGTGCTCTTATTGAGCACCTGCATCTCTTGTTTCCTGGTGCTCTTATTGAGCACCTTCGTCTCTTGTTTCCTGGTGCTTTTATTGAGCACCTGCGTCCCTTGTTTCCTGGTGCTCTTATTGAGCACCTTCGTCTCTTGTTTCCTGGTGCTCTTATTGAACCAGTCTTCCTCTTTCCTTTCTCGATGCTTTTATTGAGTCCCTTGGGCTCTTGTTTATAACTGCTATTTTCCTATTTGTTTCTAATTTCAACTCACTGAGACTTTTTTTGTTATTCCTGTCTCTGCCGTGCTTTCCTTATCACCGTCTCTGTCATCTCCTTATCTTCGCCGCCAGCATTTGTTCTCCAGCTGCTGCATTGTCATCGATGCTTGCAGCTCCTGCTTGCTTCATCTCACTTAATCCTTCTGCGTTTCATTTTATCGCATAATCTCTCCAGCATTTCTATTCTAAATCTTGATTTTCTCAAGAGATTTTCTCCAGCTCCTTACATTAAAATTGCCTCATAAACGCATGGCAACGTTTGATCGCAGTTACTTGCTCGCTCAAACAGAGTGTTGGGATATTTTGAGCTGTGGTTTGATATGCTAGCAACGAAATGCCTTTACTACGTTCGTTTGCACGCCTCTAGTAATTACGGGAATCGTGTATCTTGCGTATATACTTATAGAACTCTGATTATCTTGTTCGGAAGATGCACAAAAGTTGGATAAAATAATTCAAACAATTGTTAAATTTGGAAAAACTTTATTTAATATATATTTGGACCATTTTAGCCTTAAATGCAGCTTCAATGTTTCTCGCAATGGAATCTCAAAGCTTCTTGACTTTTTCCATCGGAATTTTCAGTCACTCTTCTATCAAAACCATGCAGCTCCAGCTCTTCTAGACGGGAGAGTGGAGCGTAGCGCTACATGACTCGTCGCTCGAGTGAACACCACAAATGCTCAATGATATTAAGATCCGGAGATTGAAGGGGCCATTCCATGTGTTCCAGCTCAGTTTCATGCTCTTCATACCAATTTCTAACCATACGGGCAGTGTGGATCGGGGCATTATCAGCTTGAAAGATCCAGTCACCTTCAGAAAACAGAGTTTGACGCATTGGATGCATCTGGTCGCTCAAAATGTTCAGGTAATCTTTGCTGTAGATCCTACTGTGTAAAGCATGAATTGGACCGGGCCTCCTCTACTCCTCGACAACTACTCCTCCTCTGAGCCTCCTCTACTCTCTCGACAACTACTCTTCCCATAACTACTCTCCCCACAACTACTGTCCCCATAGCTACTCTCCCCATATCTACTCTCCCCATAATAACTCTCCTCATAATTACTCTCCCCCTAACTACTCTCCCCCTAACTACTCTCCCCTTAACTACTCTCCCCTTAATTACTCTTCCCATAACTACTCTCCCCATAACTACTCTCCACATAACTACTCTCCCCCTAACTACTCTCCCCCTAACTACTCTCCCCCTAACTACTCTCCCCCTAACTACTCTCCCCCTAACTACTCTCCCCCTAACTACTCTCCCCCTAACTACTCTCCCAATAATTACTCTCCCTATATCTACTCTCTCCATAATTACTCCCCTATAATTACTCTCCCCATGACTACTCTCCAAATAATTACTCCCCCATAATTACTCTCCCCATAATTACTCTCCCCATAACTACTCTCCACCTAACTACTCTCCCCATAACCAATCTTCCCACCTCCCCATTTGTTTCTACGCCCAACTTCAGTAGTCGTGATCTACTGTTCCCATTCTCTCTTCCCCAGCCTTTTCTTCCCCATCTGTCATGAGCTCCTCCCCTCATCCCCAACTCGTGCTTCCTCAACCTGCTTGCACGGAAAAAACTCATTTCCCCATTAAAATTTCTTCTAATTGATTGTTCTTTTTTCATTTTATACTCAATTAAGTCCCAATATAGTCCATTCCGCACATGCTTTACCCCAATTAACTCGTCACCATTCGTTTATTTTATCCCCAGTCCATCAATTCTTTTCGTATGAACACGTTCAATTACTTGTGATTGTATCGCGCGATAGTTGCCACTCCTCAACTTTTCCACTCCCACATCCGTTTATTGCAGCCTCAATTTAACAATCCTCCTACATTTCGTCCGCTACTCTTCCCAACCCATTTATACCGTCTTCATTTCATCGCTCCCCAGTTCACCATTCCCCACCCAGTTCACCATTCCCCAGCTCACCATTCCACACCCCGCTCATCCCCACCACCTCCCCCACAAGGCTCAGCTGCAGCGAGCGCCGCACGTAGCCCCAGCAGCTGGGGCTGTGCTGCGCCTGCCGGCAGTGAGGAATGCCAAGCACCCAGCACTGGGGAATACCAAGCACCCAGCACTGGGGAATACCAAGCACCCAACATAGGGGAATACCAAGCACCCAGCACTGGGGAATACCAAGCACCCAGCACTGGGGAATACCAAGTACCAAACACTGGGGAATACCAAGCACCCAGCACTGAGGAATACCAAGCACCCAACACTGGGGAATACCAGGCACCCAACACTGGGGAATACCAAGCACCCAACACTGGAGAATACTCCACATCCCACTCCACCTTCCATTTTACCATACTCCATCCTACTCCACATCACACTCCATCTACCACCCCATTTCACCTCCCACTCAATCCTACCACCTCTCACTCCACCACACTCCACCTCCCATTCCACAACACTCCACCTCCCACTCCACCCCAATCAACCTCCCACTCCACCCCAATCCACCCCACTCCACCTCGCACCCCACTCCACCTGCCCGCAGCTCGCTATGATAAATCGACGCAATTCTTCAGTTGTTGCGGGCACTTAGCGGAGCGTTCGCTCTGTTGGCCCCACACCGCCCCCTTACGTCCCTATTTCCTGCACTGCTGGCCCCATTACGTCCCTATTTCCTGCACTGCTGGTCCCATTACGTCCCTATTTCCTGCACTGCGGGCCCCATTACGTCCCTACTTCCTGCACTGCTGGCCCCATTACGTCCCTATTTCCTGCACTGCTGGCCCCATTACGTCCCTATTTCCTGCACTGCTGGCCCCATTACGTCCCTATTTTCTGCACTGCTGGCCCCATTACGTCCCTACTTCCTGCACTGCTGGCCCCATTACGTCCCTATTTCCTGCACTGCTGGCCCCATTACGTCCCTATTTCCTGCACTGCTGGCCCCATAACGTCCCTATTTCCTACACTGCTGGCCCCATTACGTCCCTATTTCCTGCACTGCTGGCCCCATTACGTCCCTATTTTCTGCACTGCTGGCCACATAACGTCCCTATTTCCTGCACTGCTGGCCCCATTACGTCCCTATTTCTTGCACTGCTGGCCCTATTACGTCCCTATTTCCTGCACTGCTGGCCCCATTACGTCCCTATTTCCTGCACTGCTGGCCCCATTACGTCCCTATTTCCTGCACTGCTGGCCCCATTACGTCCCTATTTCCTGCACTGCTGGCCCCATTACGTCCCTACTTCCTGCACTGCTGGCCCCATTACGTCTCTATTTTCTGCACTGCTGGCCCCATTACGTCCCTATTTTCTGCACTGCTGGCCCCATTACGTCCCTATGTTCTGCACTGCTGGCCCCATTACGTCCCTATTTCCTGCACTGCTGGCCCCATTACGTCCCTATTTCTTGCACTGCTGGCCCCATTACGTCCCTATTTCCTGCACTATTGGCCCCATTACGTTCCTATTTCCTGCACTGCTGGCCCCATTACATCCCTATTTCTTGCACTGCTGGCCCCATTACGTCCCTATTTCCTGCACTGCTGGCCCCATTACGTCCCTATTTCCTGCACTGCTGGCCCCATTACGTCCCTATTTCCTGCACTGCTGGCCCCATTACGTCCCTATTTTCTGCACTGCTGGCCCTATTACGTCCCTATTTCCTGCACTGCTGGCCCCATTACGTCCCTATTTCTTGCACTGCTGGCCTCATTACGTCCCTATTTCTTCTGCTAAATAATTACTTAGCAGAAAAAAAGAAAAAAAATTACAGTATTCGAACTTCAATGTTATTTCTTGAATAACTTTGAATATTTTGTAAATGCCATACATTTTATTTAAAGGGGCACATATTTCTTACATTGCTCTTCCACCTGATCCACCACCTGCTCCACCACCTGCTCCCCCCCTGCTCCACCACATGCTCCACCACCTGCTCCTCCCCTGCTCCACCACATGCTCCACCACCTGCTCCACCACCTGCTCCCCCCCTGCTCCACCACATGCTCCACCACCTGCTCCACCACCTGCTCCACCACCTGATCCACCACCTGCTCCACCACCTGCTTCCCCCCCTGCTCCACCACCTGCTCCACCACCTGTTCCACCACCTACTTCACCACCCGCTTCACCACCTGCTCCACTACCTGCTCCACCACCTGCTCCACCACCTGCTCCACCACCTGCTCCACCATCTGCTCCAACACCTCCACCACCTGCTCTACCATCTGCTCCCACACCTGCTCCACCACCTGCTCCCCCACCTGCTCCACCACCTGCTCCACCACCTGCTCCACCACCTGCTCTACCACCTGCTCCCCCACTGCTCCACCATCTGCTCCACCACCTGCTCCAACACCTCCACCACCTGCTCCCCCATCTGCTATACCACGTGCTATACCACCTGCTCCACCACCTGCTCCACAACCTGCTCCACAACCTGCTCCACCACATGCTCCACAACCTGCTCCCCCACCTGCTCCACCATCTGCTCCACTACCTGCTCCACCCCCTGCTTCACCCCCTGCTCCACCAACTGCTCCACTAACTGCTCCACCACCTGCTACACCACCTGCTCCACCACCTGCTCCAACACCTCCACCACCTGCTCTACCATCTGCTCCCACACCTGGTCCACCTCCTGCTCCCCCACCTGCTCCACCACCTGCTCAACCACCTGCTCCACCACCTGCTCCACCACATGCTCTACCACCTGCTCCACCACCTGCTCCCCCACTTGCTCCACCAGCTGCTCCACTAACTGTTCCAGCACCTGCTCCACCACCTGCTCCACCATCTGTGCCACCACCTGCTTCACCACCTGCTCCACCACCTGCTCAACCACCTGCTCCACCACCTGCTCCACCACATGCTCTACCACCTGCTCCACCACCTGCTCCCCACTTGCTCCACCAGCTGCTCCACTAACTGTTCCAGCACCTGCTCCACCACCTGCTCCACCATCTGTGCCACCACCTGCTTCACCACCTGCTCCACCACCTGCTCAACCACCTGCTCCACCACCTGCTCCACCACATGCTCTACCACCTGCTCCACCACCTGCTCCCCCACTTGCTCCACCAGCTGCTCCACTAACTGTTCCAGCACCTGCTCCACCACCTGCTCCACCATCTGTGCCACCACCTGCTGCACCACCTGCTCCACCACCTGCTCCACCACCTGCTCCACCACCTGCTCCAACACCTGCTCCACAACCTGCTCCACTACCTGCTCCACCAACTGCTCCACTACCTGCTCTACCCCCTGTTTCACCCCCTGATCCACCAACTACTCCACTAACTGCTCCACCACCTGCTACACCACCTGCTCCACCACCTGCTCCACCACCTGCTCCACCACCTGCTCCACCACCTGCTCCACCACCTGCTCCACCACTTGCTCCACCAGCTGCTCCACTAACTGCTCCAGCACCTGCTACACCACCTGCTCCACCACCTGCTCCACCACCTGCTCCACCCCATGCTTCATCTCCCACTCCACCACCTGCTCCACTACCTGCTCCACCACCTGCTCCACCACCTGCTTCACCACCTGCTCCATTCCATGCTTCATCTCCCACTCCACCATCTGCCCCACCGCCTGCTTCACCACCTGCTCCACCATCTGCTCCGTCACCTGCTCCACCCCATGCTTCATCTCTCCCTCCACCACCTGCTCCACCACCTGCTCCACCACCTGCTCCACCAACTGCTCCACCACCTACTCAACTAACTGCTCCACCACCTGCTCCAATACCTGCTCCACCCCTTGCACCCCCAACTGCTCCACTAACTGCTCAACCACCTGCTCCACAACCTGCTCCACCACCTTCTCCACCACCTGCTCCATCACCTGCTCCACCATCTGCTCCACCATCTGCTCCACCACCTGCTCCACCCCCAGCATCATCTCCCACTCCACCACCTGCTCCACTATCTGCTCCATCACCTGCTCCACCACCTGATCCTCCCCCTGTTTCATCTCCCACTCCACCACCTGCTCCACCATCTGCTCCACCACCTGCTCTACCACCCGCTCCACCCCCTGCTTCATCTCCCACTTCACCACCTGCTCCACCACCTGCTCCACCACCTGCTTCACCACCTGCTCCACCCCATGCTTCATCTCCCACTCCACCACCTGCTCCACCATCTGCTCCACCACCTGTTCCACCACCTGCTTCACCACCTGCTCCACCCCATGCTTCATCTCTCACTCCACCACCTGCTCCACCATCTGCTCCACCACCTGCTCCACCACCTGCTCCACCACCTTCTTCACCACCTGCTCCATTCCATGCTTCATCTCCCACTCCACCATCTGCTCCACCACCTGCTAACCACCTGATCCACCATCTGCTCCACCACCTGTTCCACCCCATGCTTCATCTCCCACTCCACCACCTGCTCCACTACCTGCTCCACCACCTGCTCCACCACCTGCTTCACCACCTGCTCCATTCCATGCTTCATCTCCCACTCCACCATCTGCTCCACCACCTGCTTCACCACCTGCTCCACCATCTGCTATACCACCTGCTCCACCCCATGCTCCATCTCCCACTCCACCACCTGCTCCACCACCTGCGCCACCTCCTGCTCCACCACCTTTTTCACCACCTGCTCCATTCCATGCTTCATCTCCCAATCCACCATCTGCTCCACCACCTGCTTCACCACCTGCTCTACCATCTGCTATACCACCTGCTCCACCCCATGCTTCATCTCCCACTCCACCACCTGCTCCACCACCTGCTCCACCACCTGCTCCACCACCTGCTCCACCACTCGACTCCAAATAGCTCCCTTTGAAGGCCGCTCCCCACCAGACCGAGACTCTCGCTCCAATATAACGAGCGCCACCAAACATCGCTCAGTTGACATTGATGATTTGACAATTTGAATATTGATTGAAGCTCTTTTGATGAACTTTATGCCGCAATATTGACATTAGCTTTAATTTTTTCTCTAATTTATTTATTTTGGCGAGCATTTCTTGTTTTTCCGGCCATACGTAGTGTTGCTCGCACGGAGTGTTGCTCGCACGGAGTGTTGCTCGCACGGAGTGTTGCTCGCACGGAGTGTTGCTCGCACGGAGTGTTGCTCGCACGGAGTGTTGCTCGCACGGAGTGTTGCTCGCACGGAGTGTTGCTCGCACGGAGTGTTGCTCGCACGGAGTGTTGCTCGCACGGAGTGTTGCTCGCACGGAGTGTTGCTCGCACGGAGTGTTGCTCACACGGAGTGTTGCTCACACGGAGTGTTGCTCACACGGAGTGTTGCTCGCACGGAGTGTTGCTCGCACGGAGTGTTGCTCGCACGGAGTGTTGCTCGCACGGAGTGTTGCTCGCACGGAGTGTTGCTCGCACGGAGTGTTGCTCGCACGGAGTGTTGCTCACACGGAGTGTTGCTCACACGGAGTGTTGCTCACACGGAGTGTTGCTCGCACGGAGTGTTGCTCGCACGGAGTGTTGCTCGCACGGAGTGTTGCTCACACGGAGTGTTGCTCGCACGGAGTGTTGCTCGCACGGAGTGTTGCTCACACGGAGTGTTGCTCGCACGGAGTGTTGCTCGCACGGATTGTTGCTCACACGGAGTGTTGCTCACACGGAGTGTTGCTCGCACGGAGTGTTGCTCGCACGGAGTGTTGCTCACACGGAGTGTTGCTCACACGGACTATTGCTCGCACGGAGTGTTGCTCGCACGGAGTGTTACTCACACGGAGTGTTGCTCACACGGACTATTGCTCACACGGAGTGTTGCTCGCACGGAGTGTTGCTCACACGGAGTGTTGCTCACACGGACTATTGCTCGCACGGAGTGTTGCTCGCACGGAGTGTTGCTCACACGGAGTGTTGCTCACACGGACTATTGCTCGCACGGAGTGTTGCTCACACGGAGTGTTGCTCACACGGAGTGTTGCTCACACGGACTATTGCTCACACGGAGTGTTGCTCGCACGGAGTGTTGCTCGCACGGAGTGTTGCTCACACGGAGTGTTGCTCACACGGAGTGTTGCTCACACGGAGTGTTGCTCACACGGAGTGTTGCTCGCACGGAGTGTTGCTCGCACGGAGTGTTGCTCGCACGGAGTGTTGCTCACACGGAGTGTTGCTCGCACGGAGTGTTGCTCACACGGAGTGTTGCTCGCACGAAGTGTTGCTCGCACGGAGTGTTGCTCACACGGAGTGTTGCTCGCACGGAGTGCTGCTCACACGGAGTGTTGCTCGCACGGAGTGCTGCTCGCACGGAGTGTTGCTCACACGGAGTGTTGCTCACACGGAGTGTTGCTCACACGGAGTGTTGCTCGCACGGAGTGTTGCTCACACGGAGTGTTGCTCGCACGGAGTGTTGCTCCCACGGAGTGTTGCTCGCACGGAGTGTTGCTCGCACGGAGTGTTGCTCACACGGAGTGTTGCTCACACGGAGTGTTGCTCACACGGAGTGTTGCTCACACGGAGTGTTGCTCGCACGGAGTGTTGCTCCCACGGAGTGTTGCTCGCACGGAGTGTTGCTCGCACGAAGTGTTGCTCACACGGAGTGTTGCTCGCACGGGGTGTTGCTCCCACGGAGTGTTGCTCACACGGAGTGTTGCTCACACGGAGTGTTGCTCGCACGGAGTGTTGCTCGCACGGAGTGTTGCTCACACGGAGTGTTGCTCACACGGAGTGTTGCTCACACGGAGTGTTTCTCGCACGGAGTGTTGCTCACACGGAGTGTTGCTCGCACGGAGTGTTGCTCGCACGGAGTGTTGCTCGCACGGAGTGTTGCTCACACGGAGTGTTGCTCACACGGAGTGTTGCTCGCACGGAGTGTTGCTCGCACGGAGTGTTGCTCACACGGAGTGTTGCTCCCACGGAGTGTTGCTCACACGGAGTGTTGCTCGCACGGAGTGTTGCTCACACGGAGTGTTGCTCACACGGAGTGTTGCTCGCACGGAGTGTTGCTCACACGGAGTGTTGCTCACACGGAGTGTTGCTCGCACGGAGTGTTGCTCGCACGGAGTGTTGCTCACACGGAGTGTTGCTCACACGGAGTGCTGCTCACACGGAGTGTTGCTCACACGGAGTGTTGCTCACACGGAGTTTTGCTCGCACGGAGTGTTGCTCACACGGAGTGTTGCTCACACGGAGTGCTGCTCACACGGAGTGTTGCTCACACGGAGTGTTGCTCGCACGGAGTGTTGCTCACACGGAGTGTTGCTCGCACGGAGTGTTGCTCACACGGAGTGTTGCTCACACGGAGTGTTGCTCACACGGAGTGTTGCTCACACGGAGTGCTGCTCACACGGAGTGTTGCTCGCACGGAGTGTTGCTCACACGGAGTGTTGCTCACACGGAGTGTTGCTCACACGGAGTGTTGCTCACGCGGAGTGTTGCTCACACAGAGTGTTGCTCACACAGAGTGTTGCTCACACGGAGTGCTGCTCACACGGAGTGCTGCTCACACGGAGCGTTGCTCACATGGAGTTTTTTATTGCTTTCCATTTGGCTCAATAACTAAAAATTATGGACTGAAGAAAATGTTCGGAGCACAATAAATTTCAGGTGTATAACATAATACGATCAATGGCTTGATCAACGAAGCTGAACTTTTAAATAAAACTAACTTATGGCAGCTGCGGCTGTCATGAACGATGGCAATTGGCTTTAAGCGACCCATATACGATCAATTTTATGGTCAATATAATTGACAATGATGAATATTGACAATTTAATTGATCGTCTGTGGGCGTGATTGACGACCGTCAATTAATTGACTTAGTGGGCAAAAAAATTCCTCAATATATTGAATCAATGATATTGACAATTAAATTGATCGTCTATGTGCCGCTTTAGAAAGCTCAGTCCGACCCGCGCTGCTGTGACCGCATTGGGTGGCACACGGAAAATTTCAGAAAGCGAGTGTCTAGGTAACGACTTTATTACAGTAGTAAAGTTCACGCTTTCTTCTTATTTTTTGAGTCCTTTTCTCCACTTTCTCCAGGTCGTCTCTCCCTGTAATTTTTTTGCTACTTCTCTATCTCACTCTTTCCCGTTTAACTCGTTCGCTATGATTTTCCCATATCTTTTCACTATGGATTCTCTCACACCCTCCTTCTATCCCGTGCAGTTCTATCTTCATCTCTCTCTCACTCCTTTGCAGTATTCCTTTCTGTGTTCTTTTAATCATAGGTTTTCTCGCATTATTTCCCTTCCTCCCGCAGTTTATCTTCATCTCCATCCTCACTCCTCTATATCTTTCTGTCTTCTTTTCACTATACCCTTCACACCTTCACTCTCTCCCTCACGCATTTCTCTCTCTTTCCCCCGATCATTCTCGTGCCCTGCCTTTTTCGCACCATCTCCCTCCTTCACGTAGTTCTCCCTTCCAGTCGCAGCTCTCCTTTCCTGTCGCATTTCACGCTCTTTCCCTCATTCATTCATTTCCCTGCTGTTCTTTTTACTGTGCCCTTTTCCCCTCCCTTCCCTCGCTCAGTTTTCCCTCCCTGACACGGATCTCTTTCTTTCCCTCGTTTATTCTTTTGCCCTTTGTACTTTTCCCACCTCAGCCCTGCAGTCACTAGCACCACAACACGCGGCCGCGTGTCCGTCACGGTAGAGGAAACAAGGTAGGGTCAAACCAGTCTGTTTTCGTCAACTGTGTGGGTTTGCTGACGTCACGGCAACGAACCAACAGCAGCGCTCATATTACATCTGGTAGCACTGCTACACCCAAATCCGTCTCCACTATTGGCCTAACGACACA
Organism: Morinoia aosen; assembly: GCA_030386875.1. Lineage (NCBI taxonomy): Eukaryota > Metazoa > Arthropoda > Malacostraca > Amphipoda > Talitridae > Morinoia > Morinoia aosen. The sequence goes on along the minus strand of CM059573.1, from coordinate 18,063,716 downwards.
ACGTTTTGGTGACGTCATAAAGTTTGCTGGAAATACAGCTTTTCTATTGGCTAGCCGAACAAGAAGAAGCGTATTTTCTCCCATAGAAATGACCCTACCTTGTTTCCTCTACCGTGCCGTCCATCACTCAGCGGCTCTCGGGTCGTTCCCGCTGCCCCCTCTGCTCTGAGACTGGGGTCAGACGGGTAGATGGGGCGAATAGAGTGAGGCGAGTAGAGTGGGGCGGGTAGATTGGGGCGAGTAGAGTGGGGTGGGTAGAGTGGGGCGAGTAGAGTGGGGCGAGTAGAGTAGGGCGGGTAGAGTGGGGCGGGCAGATTGGGGTGAGCAGAGGAGGGCGAGTAGAGTGGGGCGAGTAGAGGGGGGCGGGTAGAGTGGGGCTAGTAGAGGGGGGCGGGTAGAGTGGGGCGAGTAGAGTGGGGCGAGTAGAGGGGGGCGGGTAGAGTGGGGCGAGTAGAGTGGGGCGGGTAGAGTGGGGCGAGTAGAGTGGAGCGAGTCGAGTGGGGCGAGTAGAGGGGGGCGAGTAGATCGGAGTCAGTAGAGTAGAGCGAGTAGAGTGGGGCGAGTAGAGTAGGGTGAGTAGAGTGGGGCGAGTAGAGTGGGGTGAATAGAGTGGGGCGGGTAGAGGGGGCGAGTAGAGCGGGGTGAGTAGAATAGGGCGAGTAGAGGGAGGCGGGTAGATTGGGGCGAGCCGAATGGGGCGAGTAGAGTGGGGCGAGTAGAGGGGGGCGGGTAGAGTGGGGCGAGTAGAGGGGGGCGGGTAGAGTGGGGCGAGTAGAGGGGGGCGGGTAGAGTGGGGCGAGTAGAGCGGGGTGAGTAGAATATGGCGAGTAGAGTGGGGCGGGTAGATTGGGACGAGCCGAATGGGCCGAGTAGAGTGGAGCGAGTAGAGTGGAGCGAATAGATTGGGACGAGTAGAGTGGGGCATGTAGATTGGAGGCAATCCATCAAAGTAAACAGAGTGAAAGAAGCAGATTGAAGCGAGTTTGTCAGAGCCAGGACACTGAGACACGTCCACGTCAAATTGAAGCAAGTATACTGCATCCAATGGGCTGATGCTTGTGGATCAACGCAAAAGAAAAAATTATTATTAAGAAGAATTGTGTGCCTCTCAAAGAATTGAACAGTGTTGGTAAGAAGGCTTTCATCTCAAATAGTTTAACTGAAAGATGAAAGTAACTGATACTTCTCACAAACGACCACATTTAACCTACATCTGAATTATGACATTTTTTACACTGAAACTAAACTACTAACTATTTAAATTTTCATTAAACTATACAGTTGAGCTGAAGTGTCAGAAGACATGAAATTCTAAGATACCCAACGACAACGATGTTTCTATACCAACTCTTCCGCATCGATAAATTTTAACTTTTGATATCTATTCTTTATCAAAAAGATTGAATATCACTCCTCAATTCTATATCATTATTTATCTCTATCACTTTATCCGCACAAGTTTTGTTTTAAAGGTTTATATCAGCGTAAATTTTAAGCATAACTTTACCGTAAATAACATTTTTGAAACCATATTTATGCTGAATGTCGTAGAAAATTAATTTTCTCACACACCTGCAGAGTTTTTGTGTATTATTTCCTAGCTTCTATTGTGTCTATTGTGTCTATTGTGTCTATTGTGTCTATTGTGTCTATTGTGTCTATTGTGTATATTGTGTCTATTATGTCTATTGTGTCTATTGTGTCTATTGTGTCTATTGTGTCTATTGTGTCTATTGTGTCTATTGTGTCTATTGTGTCTATTGTGTCTATTGTGTCTATTGTGTCTATTGTGTCTATTGTGTCTATTGTGTCTATTGTGTCTATTGTGTCTCCTGTGTCTATTGTGTCTATTGTGTCTATTGTGTCTATTGTGTCTATTGTGTCTATTGTGTCTATTGTGTCTATTGTGTCTATTGTGTCTATTGTGTCTATTGTGTCTATTGTGTCTATTGTGTCCATTGTGTCTATTGTGTCTATTGTGTCTATTGTGTCTATTGTGTCTATTGTGTCTATTGTGTCTATTGTGTCTATTGTGTCTATTGTGTCTATTGTGTCTATTGTGTCTATTGTGTCTATTGTGTCTATTGTGTCTCCTGTGTCTATTGTGTCTATTGTGTCTATTGTGTCTATTGTGTCTATTGTGTCTATTGTGTCTATTGTGTCTATTGTGTCTATTGTGTCTATTGTGTCCATTGTGTCTATTGTGTCTATTGTGTCCATTGTGTCTATTGTGTCTATTGTGTCTATTGTGTCTATTGTGTCTATTGTGTCTATTGTGTCTATTGTGTCTATTGTGTCTATTGTGTCTATTGTCTCTATTGTGTCTATTGTGTCTATTGTGTCTATTGTGTCTCCTGTGTCTATTGTGTCTATTGTGTCTATTGTGTCTATTGTGTCTATTGTGTCTATTGTGTCTATATTGTCTATTGTGTGACGCTGTTCACCACACAAACTACGTTCACTGCACGATGCTGTGCACCCCACAAACTACGTCCACTGCACGAAGCTGTGCACCCCACAAACTACGTTCACTGCACGATGCTGTGCACCCCACAATCTACGTCCACTGCACGATGCTGTGCACCCCACAAACTACGTTCACTGCACGATGCTGTGCACCACACAAACTACGTCCACTGCACGATGCTGTGCACCCCACAAACTACGTTCACTGCACGATGCTGTGCACCCCACAAACTACGTTCACTGCACGATGCTGTGCACCACACAAACTACGTTCACTGCACGATGCTGTGCACCACACAAACTACGTTCACTACACGATGCTGTGCACCACACAAACTACGTTCACTGCACGATGCTGCGCACCACACAAACTACGTTCACTGCACGATGCTGTGCACCCCACAAACTACGTTCACTGCACGATGCTGTGCACCACACAAACTACGTCCACTGCACGAAGCTGTGCACCACACAAACTACGTCCACTGCACGATGCTGTGCACCCCACAAACTACGTTCACTGCACGATGCTGTGCACCCCACAAACTACGTCCACTGCACGATGCTGTGCACCCCACAAACTACGTTCACTGCACGATGCTGTGCACCACACAAACTACGTCCACTGCACGATGCTGTGCACCCCACAAACTACGTTCACTGCACGATGCTGTGCACCCCACAAACTACGTTCACTGCACGATGCTGTGCACCACACAAACTACGTTCACTGCACGATGCTGTGCACCACACAAACTACGTTCACTGCACGATGCTGTGCACCACACAAACTACGTTCACTGCACGATGCTGTGCACCACACAAACTACGTTCACTGCACGATGCTGTGCACCCCACAAACTACGTTCACTGCACGATGCTGTGCACCACACAAACTACGTCCACTGCACGAAGCTGTGCACCACACAAACTACGTCCACTGCACGATGCTGTGCACCCCACAAACTACGTTCACTGCACGATGCTGTGCACCACACAAACTACGTTCACTGCACGATGCTGTGCACCACACAAACTACGTCCACTGCACGATGCTGTGCACCCCACAAACTACGTTCACTGCACGATGCTGTGCACCACACAAACTACGTTCACTGCACGATGCTGTGCACCACACAAACTACGTTCACTGCACGATGCTGTGCACCACACAAACTACGTTCACTGCACGATGCTGTGCACCACACAAACTACGTTCACTGCACGATGCTGTGCACCACACAAACTACGTCCACTGCACGAAGCTGTGCACCACACAAACTACGTCCACTGCACGAAGCTGTGCACCACACAAACTACGTCCACTGCACGATGCTGTGCACCCCACAAACTACGTTCACTGCACGATGCTGTGCACCACACAAACTACGTCCACTGCACGATGCTGTGCACCACACAAACTACGTCCACTGCACGATGCTGTGCACCACACAAACTACGTCCACTGCACGATGCTGTGCACCACACAAACTACGTCCACTGCACGATGCTGTGCACCCCACAAACTACGTTCACTGCACGATGCTGTGCACCACACAAACTACGTCCACTGCACGATGCTGTGCACCACACAAACTACGTCCACTGCACGATGCTGTGCACCACACAAACTACGTCCACTGCACAATGCTGTGCACCACACAAACTACGTCCGCTGCACGATGCTGTGCACCACACAAACTACGTCCACTGCACGATGCTGTGCACCACACAAACTACGTCCACTGCACGATGCTGTGCACCACACAAACTACGTTCACTGCACGATGCTGTGCACCCCACAAACTACGTTCACTGCACGATGCTGTGCACCACACAAACTACGTCCACTGCACGATGCTGTGCACCCCACAAACTACGTTCACTGCACGATGCTGTGCACCACACAAACTACGTCCACTGCACGATGCTGTGCACCCCACAAACTACGTTCACTGCACGATGCTGTGCACCACACAAACTACGTCCACTGCACGATGCTGTGCACCCCACAAACTACGTTCACTGCACGATGCTGTGCACCACACAAACTACGTCCACTGCATGATGCTGTGCACCCCACAAACTACGTTCACTGCACGATGCTGTGCACCCCACAAACTACGTTCACTGCGCGAAGCTGTGCACCACACAAACTACGTCCACTGCACGATGCTGTGCACCACACAAACTACGTCCACTGCACGATGCTGTGCACCACACAAACTACGTCCGCTGCACGATGCTGTGCACCACACAAACTACGTCCACTGCACGATGCTGTGCACCACACAAACTACGTCCACTGCACGATGCTGTGCACCACACAAACTACGTTCACTGCACGATGCTGTGCACCCCACAAACTACGTTCACTGCACGATGCTGTGCACCACACAAACTACGTCCACTGCACGATGCTGTGCACCACACAAACTACGTTCACTGCACGATGCTGTGCACCACACAAACTACGTCCACTGCACGATGCTGTGCACCCCACAAACTACGTTCACTGCACGATGCTGTGCACCACACAAAGTACGTCAACTGCATGATGCTGTGCACCACACAAACTACGTTCACTGCACGATGCTGTGCACCCCACAAACTACGTTCACTGCACGATGCTGTGCACCCCACAAACTACGTCCACTGCACGATGCTTTGCACTACACAAACTACGTCCACTGCACGATGCTGTGCACCACACAAACTACGTCCACTGCACGATGCTGTGCACCACACAAACTACCTCCACTGCACGATGCTGTGCGCCACACAAACTACCTCCACTGCACGATGCTGTGCACCGCACAAACTACGTCCACTGCACGATGCTGTGCACCGCACAAACTACTTCCACTGCACGATGCTGTGCACCACACAAACTACGTCCGCTGCACGATGCTGTGCACCACACAAACTACGTCCACTGCACGATGCTGTGCACCACACAAACTACGTCCACTGCACGATGCTGTGCACCACACAAACTACGTTCACTGCACGATGCTGTGCACCCCACAAACTACGTTCACTGCACGATGCTGTGCACCACACAAACTACGTCCACTGCACGATGCTGTGCACCACACAAACTACGTTCACTGCACGATGCTGTGCACCACACAAACTACGTCCACTGCACGATGCTGTGCACCCCACAAACTACGTTCACTGCACGATGCTGTGCACCACACAAAGTACGTCAACTGCATGATGCTGTGCACCACACAAACTACGTTCACTGCACGATGCTGTGCACCCCACAAACTACGTTCACTGCACGATGCTGTGCACCCCACAAACTACGTCCACTGCACGATGCTTTGCACTACACAAACTACGTCCACTGCACGATGCTGTGCACCACACAAACTACGTCCACTGCACGATGCTGTGCACCACACAAACTACCTCCACTGCACGATGCTGTGCGCCACACAAACTACCTCCACTGCACGATGCTGTGCACCGCACAAACTACGTCCACTGCACGATGCTGTGCACCGCACAAACTACTTCCACTGCACGATGCTGTGCACCACACAAACTACGTCCACTGCACGATGCTGTGCACCGCACAAACTACGTCCACTGCACGATGCTCAACGCCACATCAATCCACGTAAAGAGCACAAATCCACCCTCAGCGTTTCTACCCAATCTCTCCCACGACCTCTCCATCTACCCAGGCATCTACGCGATAATCTACCTCCTCTTCTCTCCGTAACGAGTGTTTGCTGGCCACTTCCTGCGCTGCAGCATGTCTGTCGTCTGACTGGTCTTTATATTCTTCCCTCATAGTGTGCTCTCAGTGACATCTTTGTTTCTCTCCCTCATAGTGTGCTCTTAGTGACATCTTTGTTTATCTCCCTCATAGTGTGCTCTCAGTGACATCTTTGTTTCCCTCCCTCATAGTGTGCTCTCAGTAACATCTTTGTTTCCCTCCCTCATAGTGTGCTCTCAGTAACATCTTTGTTTCCCTCCCTCATAGTGTGCTCTCAGTGACATCTTTGTTTCCCTCCCTCATAGTGTGCTCTCAGTGACATCTTTGTTTCCCTCCCTCATAGTGTGCTCTCAGTAACATCTTTGTTTCCCTCCCTCATAGTGTGCTCTCAGTAACATCTTTGTTTCCCTCCCTCATAGTGTGCTCTTAGTGACATCTTTGTTTCTCTCCCTCATAGTGTGCTCTCAGTGACATCTTTGTTTCCCTCCCTCATAGTGTGCTCTCAGTAACATCTTTGTTTCCCTCCCTCATAGTGTGCTCTCAGTAACATCTTTGTTTCCCTCCCTCATAGTGTGCTCTCAGTAACATCTTTGTTTCCCTCCCTCATAGTGTGCTCTCAGTAACATCTTTGTTTCCCTCCCTCATAGTGTGCTCTCAGTAACATCTTTGTTTCCCTCCCTCATAGTGTGCTCTTAGTGACATCTTTGTTTCTCTCCCTCATAGTGTGCTCTTAGTGACATCTTTGTTTCTCTCCCTCATAGTGTGCTCTCAGTGACATCTTTGTTTCCCTCCCTCATAGTGTGCTCTCAGTAACATCTTTGTTTCCCTCCCTCATAGTGTGCTCTCAGTAACATCTTTGTTTCCCTCCCTCATAGTGTGCTCTCAGTAACATCTTTGTTTCCCTCCCTCATAGTGTGCTCTCAGTGACATCTTTGTTTCCCTCCCTCATAGTGTGCTCTCAGTAACATCTTTGTTTCCCTCCCTCATAGTGTGCTCTCAGTGACATCTTTGTTTCCCTCCCTCATAGTGTGCTCTCAGTAACATCTTTGTTTCCCTCCCTCATAGTGTGCTCTCAGTAACATCTTTGTTTCCCTCCCTCATAGTGTGCTCTCAGTAACATCTTTGTTTCCCTCCCTCATAGTGTGCTCTCAGTAACATCTTTGTTTCCCTCCCTCATAGTGTGCTCTTAGTGACATCTTTGTTTCTCTCCCTCATAGTGTGCTCTCAGAGACATCTTTTTTTCTCTCCCTCATAGTGTGCTCTCAGTAACGTCTTTGTTTCTCTCCCTCAAAGTGTGCTCTCAGTAACATCTTTGTTTCCCTCCCTCATAGTGTGCTCTTAGTGACATCTTTGTTTCTCTCCCTCATAGTGTGCTCTCAGTAACATCTTTGTTTCCCTCCCTCATAGTGTGCTCTTAGTGACATCTTTGTTTCTCTCCCTCATAGTGTGCTCTCAGTGACATCTTTGTTTCTCTCCCTCATAGTGTGCTCTCAGTAACATCTTTGTTTCTCTCCCTCATAGTGTGCTCTCAGTAACATCTTTGTTTCTCTCCCTCATAGTGTGCTCTCAGTAACATCTTTGTTTCCCTCCCTCATAGTGTGCTCTTAGTGACATCTTTGTTTCTCTCCCTCATAGTGTGCTCTCAGTGACATCTTTGTTTCCCTCCCTCACAGTGTGCTCTCAGTGACATCTTTGTTTCTCTCCCTTATAGTGTGCTCTCAGTGACATCTTTGTTTCTCTCCCTAATAGTGTGCTCTCAGAGACATCTTTGTTTCTCTCCCTCATAGTGTGCTCTCAGTGACGTCTTTGTTTCTCTCCCTCAAAGTGTGCTCTCAGAGACATCTTTGTTTCCCTCCCTCATAGTGTGCTCTTAGTAACATCTTTGTTTCTCTCCCTCATAGTGTGCTCTCAGAGACATCTTTTTTTCTCTCCCTCATAGTGTGCTCTCAGTAACGTCTTTGTTTCTCTCCCTCAAAGTGTGCTCTCAGAGACATCTTTGTTTCCCTCCCTCATAGTGTGCTCTTAGTGACATCTTTGTTTCTCTCCCTCATAGGGTGCTCTCAGAGACATCTTTGTTTCCCTCCCTCATAGTGTGCTCTCAGTAACGTCTTTGTTTCTCTCCCTCATAGTGTGCTCTTAGTGACATCTTTGTTTCTCTCCCTCATAGTGTGCTCTCAGAGCCATCTTTGTTTCTCTCCCTCATTGTGTGCTCTCAGAGACATCTTTGTTTCTCTCCCTCATAGTGTGCTCTCAGTGACATCTTTGTTTCTCTCCCTCTTAGTGTGCTCTCAGAGACATCTTTGTTTCTCTCCCTCATAGTGTGCTCTCAGTGACATCTTTGTTCCCCCCCTCATAGTTTGCTCTCAGTGACATCTTTGTTTCTCTCCCTCATAGTGTGCTCTCAGAGACATCTTAGTTTCTCTCCCTCATAGTGTGCTCTCAGTGAAATCTTTGTTTCCCCCCCTCATAGTTTGCTCTCAGTGACATCTTTGTTTCTCTCCCTCATAGTGTGCTCTCAGAGACATCTTTGTTTCTCTCCCTCATAGTGTGCACTCATTTACATCTTTGCTTCTCTCCCTCATAGTTTGCTCTCAGTGACATCTTTGTTTCTCTCCCTCATAGTGTGCTCTCAGAGACATCTTTGTTTCCCCCCCTCATAGTTTGCTCTCAGTGACGTCTTTGCTTCCCTCCCTCATAGTTTGCTCTCAGTGACGTCTTTGCTTCCCTCCCTCATAGTTTGCTCTCATTTACATCTATGCTTCCCTCCCTCAAAGTTTGCTCTCAGTGACGTCTTTGCTTCCCTCCCTCATAGTTTGCTCTCAGTGACATCTTTGTTTCTCTCCCTCATAGTTTGTTCTCAGTGACGTCTTTGCTTCCCTCCCTCATAGTTTGCTCTCAGTGACGTCTTTGCTTCCCTCCCTCATAGTTTGCTCTCAGTGACGTCTTTGCTTCCCTCCCTCATAGTTTGCTCTCAGTGACGTCTTTGCTTCCCTCCCTCATAGTTTGCTCTCAGTGACGTCTTTGCTTCCCTCCCTCATAGTTTGCTCTCAGTGACATCTTTGTTTCTCTCACTCATAGTTCGCTCTCAGTGACGTCTTTGCTTCACTCCCTCATAGTTTGCTCTCAGTGACGTCTTTGCTTCCCTCCCTCATAGTTTGCTCTCAGTGACGTCTTTGCTTCCCTCCCTCATAGTTTGCTCTCAGTGACGTCTTTGCTTCCCTCCCTCATAGTTTGCTCTCATTTACATCTATGCTTCCCTCCCTCAAAGTTTGCTCTCAGTGACGTCTTTGCTTCCCTCCCTCATAGTTTGCTCTCAGTGACATCTTTGTTTCTCTCCCTCATAGTTCGCTCTCAGTGACATCTTTGTTTCTCTCCCTCATAGTTTGCTCTCAGTGACATCTTTGTTTCTCTCCCTCATAGTTTGTTCTCAGTGACGTCTTTGCTTCCCTCCCTCATAGTTTGCTCTCAGTGACGTCTTTGCTTCCCTCCCTCATAGTTTGCTCTCAGTGACGTCTTTGCTTCCCTCCCTCATAGTTTGCTCTCAGTGACGTCTTTGCTTCCCTCCCTCATAGTTTGCTCTCAGTGACGTCTTTGCTTCCCTCCCTCATAGTTTGCTCTCAGTGACATCTTTGTTTCTCTCACTCATGGTTCGCTCTCAGTGACGTCTTTGCATCACTCCCTCATAGTTTGCTCTCAGTGACGTCTTTGCTTCCCTCCCTCATAGTTTGCTCTCAGTGACGTCTTTGCTTCCCTCCCTCATAGTTTGCTCTCAGTGACATCTTTGTTTCTCTCCCTCATAGTGTGCTCTTAGTGACATCTTTGTTTCCCTCCCTCATAGTTTGCTCTCAGTGACGTCTTTGCTTCCCTCCCTCATAGTTTGCTCTCAGTGACATCTTTGTTTCTCTCCCTCATAGTTCGCTCTCAGTGACGTCTTTGCTTCCCTCCCTCATAGTTTGCTCTCAGTGACATCTTTGTTTCTCTCCCTCATAGTTTGCTATCAGTGACGTCTTTGCTTCCCTCCCTCATAGTTTGCTCTCAGTGACATCTTTGTTTCTTTCCCTCGTAGTTCGCTCTTAGTGACGTCTTTGTTTCCCTCCCTCATAGTTTGCGGTCTTTGTCATGTTTTACGCAGCTGTTCTCGGACACTAAATTCATATTTGGTACTAATTTTGTATGGTGACGTTGTGTTAGTGCGATTTAATTTTTTTTTTTTTAGTCTTGATCTTTCGTCACGTCTTGTGTTGAACTAAAATAAGAGGATTAGCATCATCTCTTATGTTAAACACATTGCTTGTTAAGTAATAGAACTGGAACTTGATACGACTCTTCATATATCATTACAACATTGGTATATACTAGTTTCATATATTAAAATTTCCTAAATTCCTCCTAAAAGCTCATTCAATAAATTAGATAAATATAATGTTGTAAGGCGCCATCGCTCGCTCTTTTTTCGTGTGTTTAACAACAAATTAAATTTTTTTTTATTATTATTATTATTACTGATAGTTGCTCAAAATATTTACTTAAAAGCTACCTGAGCTTCCAAAATATCCGCTGTGATTACTTTTATATCTGAAAAATCTAACCTATCCCAGCTTCTCTTAACACAGCCTGTTTCATCTCAACCTAACGCATCTAAGCTCAACCCAGCCTACTCTCGACCAGTTGAAAAATTTAGCGCATTCTAACCATTTCACTCTAACCTATTGAAACTAAGCTTACCCTATCTTAACCAAATCCATCCTAACCTAGCCTATTATAACAGATCCTAACCTAACCTAGTCTGACCTAACCCAACCTAACCTAACCTATTTCAACCCATTTCAACCTATCCTGATCCAACCTAACCCATGATAGCGTATTCAAGCCTAACCTTCAATTGCCTATTTCCTAACGTCACTTCACGCTGTAATGAGACTCATCAAAAGACGATTTAAATCTTTGAAGCTTCCACGAACTTACCCGGAAGCTCATTGCTGGGCGATTTGTAAACACAATGAACGAAACTACTCGGCGGCCCTCATTATTTATAATTAATTCTTGACTGTATGATATGAGCCTTCTCAATACCGTAAATAATTCTTATATTTCCCTGAAAATATACAGGTAGCAAAGTTTTTATCTGTTTTTTCAACAGAATGACGGACATGTAGATATGCCTTCCACTTTCAAGAATTACACATGTAGGTAATTGAAAAGACGTGTAAGTAAATAAATTCTCTGCTTAAATTAAATCCATCGAGCCCTCATATCCACCTACCCTTACATACATTGAAGTCCACCCCTTCACATTTACTCGCATTCTCCTTGGTTGTACTCATTCCTTCTTATCCATTCACAATCTGTCAAACTTCCTCCTATCCCCTCACATATATTCATGACTTCTCACATACGTTTACATTCCCTCAAAATTCTTCGCATTCCCTAACATTAATTCACAATCCAACACATTTATTAACACTTCTTCACTTTCTCACATTCCCCAATGTTCATACACATTCAACATCTTCCCTCATGTTCATTCACTAACATTCACAATCTGAAACATTCATTCACATTCTCGAAGATTTTTCCAGGTTTCATCACGTTCTCATTTTCCTACTTACATTAAATTCCATCTCATACATGCTGATTACCAAACATACGTTCATATTCCTTTATTTTTACATTTTCTCACTACAAAACATTCCCTATCATTCACTTATGTTTTTTCACATTTTTTCCCTTACATCCGTAATCCCTAACATTCAGTCACATTCACGCATATTCATTCACACGCCTTCACGTTAACTCACACTCCTTTACATTCCCTCACATTCAAGCATATTCATTCACACGCCTTCACGTTACCTCACACTCCTTTATATTCCCTCATATTCACGCATATTCATTCACACGCCTTCACGTTAACTCACACTCCTTTGTATTCCCTCACATTCACGAATATTCATTCACACGCCTTCACATTCCCTCCCACTCCTTTACATTCCCTCACATTCACGCCTATTCATTCACACGCCTTCACGTTAACTCACACTCCTTTATATTCCCTCACATTCGCGCATATCCATTCACACGCCTCAACTCTCCCTCACATTCTACAATCCCTCACATCCCAAACACTCTACATTCCCTCACAGATCTCCCTCACCTCCCCAGCGAGGCCGGAGCGTGTCAATATCGAGTCCGCCTCTCACAGAAATTAGATCAGTTCTACTCGCCAGCTCACTGCCCTTCTTCTTTGTTCAATTGAGCCTTTTATATATGCGCTCTTGTGCTCATAAATCGGTCGGGCAGCGCATCTGCAGCTGCGGATCTCTTTTTGTGCCTTGCTCTTGTAAATAGAGCTTTCTTATTTTAAGTAAGGGGGGTATTTCACTTATTATTGCTATTTTAGAGTGAACGTTGTTTAAATATTGTTGCTTATTTAGAGTGAGAGTCGAATCTTAATTGTTGGTAACTTAAAGTAAGATTTTTCTTGAATGTGCTTATTTTAGAATGAGATTCTATTCTTCAGAGCTGAGGTTTTAGAGTGTGGCTCTTTTTATAAGTAGAGTAAAGTTTTTTCAACTGGTCGCTTAAATTCATCAGAAAAACATTATTTTACTGCTAAGGGAAGTACTTTCTTTTGAATTAGAATATGGCTTTAATCCACAATTCGAGTACCTCAAAATGGTTCGAATAACAAATCCAAATTGGCTTAAAAATTACCTTCCGAATTTTGAAGATCGATTGTAAGGTTTCAGAGGCTTTGAACAATTCTCAAACTTGGGGTTCATTTAACTCCAAAAATGCTTATTACAATTTAAATTGAACAAGACAATTTTAATCAATTTAAACCAATTCGTTTGCCATTAAATGCTCCAATCTATTGACGATTTCAAACCTGCAAGATAGCCCTTGAATTTTAAGTCAAGCAATTGGCATTAAGTTGTGAACACTGTCAACGACCATTTAATGGAACAAAAATGCGCGATTCTTGAAACAACAAATTGCCACCCAAGCTGCCCACTCTGCATATGAGAGTAGCGCGTACGAAATGTAAATGTGACGCGCTTGTGATTAATGAACAAATAATATCATGCGATTTTGGCCGTTTTAGCAATACAACTGTTTTGAGCCGCTCCCAACAAAATCAAAATCGGGATTTCATTAATTTAGAATCTCGTAAACATTCCAAAAATTTAATAGTAGATTTTCTGGTAAATGTCTTCAATTAAAATCTAGCCTCGCTTACTAAATATGATTTATTACACCTAAAATATGATTTTTCACCTTATTAACACGATTAAATGAAGAAATAAATAATGGAGACTGACTCAAGAAACAAATCAATTCGTTCTTCGAATAACTAAGATGATTTGAAATTTTCACCCTCCCATAATTACGAGCTGTCTGCGCCGACAGCAGCAACTGACGTCCGTGTTTTGCACTCCGTCTCGCCGCCTCTGCGTGCGCTGTGCAGCTCGCAGCCACTTGCTGGCCGTAAATATACGTGACGCGTGTCGCATACACGCGCAGTCGCTGCAGCTGTGACGTGACGTGGGTGGGTTGTATGCCTCCCTTTAGTGACTATTCATAGTATGGCGGAATTACTGCATTTATTTAATTCAGAATTATTACATTTATTTAAAGGAGAATTTCATCATCTATTTTAGGAAAAATTACACCATGTCTTTGAGGCGGAATTACACTATTTACTTAAGGAAAAAGTACACCATTTATTTAGAGTAGAATTACATCATTTATTTATGAAAAATTACACCATTTCTTTAAGGCTGGATTACACCATTCAATAATGGCAAAATTATATCTTTTAGTTAAGGCTGAATTACACCATTTACATAAGGAGGAATTGCACCGTTTATTTACGGCTGCATTACTCCACTTACGTATACCTCAATTACACCCTTCATTGAAAGCAGAATTACACTGTTTGTTTAGAACAAAATAACTCAACTTATTTATATCTGAATTAAACCATTAATTTAAGGCAGAATTAAATCATTTGTTTTTGGCAAAATTCCATCGTTTTTTCAGAGCAAAACCTCACCATCTGAGAATTAATTAATGCTAAAGAAATACAATGTGCTTTCAATAAACAATGTAGTTTATGACGTTCCTTCGGGTTATAGTGCTTGTTTTTAGATTACTTATTTATGTATGTGATGGTCACAAAAATTTTTGATTGATTTCTGAGTTAATATTTCTTTTAAGAAAACTTCATTTTGGTTTATCGATCAGGATTCTATTCATATCTGCAGATTTTAAATTCTTTAAGTGTGTGGAAAATTCTTCCCACATACTCGTCGTATTGCCTTTGGTGGCAGAGCCATACGCCGCTTTCTTGCAGTCATTTGTTGCCGCGGAGCTTGAGCGGAGCAAAGGTATGGTGGGCGGATGATTGTTTAGATGGAGAGGAGACGGCATAGACACTTTGACTGGAGCAGCGGCAGGCTGAGCAGCACCTGGAGGGTACCATTTATTACCTCTTACGTAGCCACGAGGTTATGTATTACTTTTCTTCACTTTCCTGTTTTTTGCCTTGTTTAAGTTTGTATGCGTGTGTTGTGAATTTCTTTATTTTTGTTTGAGACATTATCTTGGTGTTCAGGGCGTTAACAATTCTAACTAAATTAAAAGGCCAGTGGCCAGTAAACTACTTCGGAGGGAGTTCTTGACCATTTAAAGTGCTTCTTCTGAAGTGTGTAAACCTACTTGCTTACGGTGAATTCCTGATACTTGGAGGAAACTGTAACGGTTTCTTCCTGAATTCATCTAGCTTTACTTATATTGCCTTAGTGCTCGTTTCATCTCCCTTCTATTAACTATTTACCTGATTACGTACTTCCGCCTGAACACCGTTCTATCACTGTTTTCATCTTTTTTTTCCTTTACTCTAACAACCTCTGAAAGTGGCTTATCGACCCACCGAGTGGAAATTAACTTGGGTGAGAGCTCGCTGGTTGTTGATATTACTGAGATTCGTGATCTGAAATATTAAGTCTCTATTCTACCGTCGTAGCGACCCATGTTAATTTGTGTTTGTTTCCGCTCCTAGTATGTCCTGCTGCTGCTGGTATAGTTACCGCTACCCTGGGAGGCTGTCGTCAGTTACTTCACCGTAACGCTGGCTCGAGGGTTTTGTCAGGACTCGAGTGCGATTCTGGGGCTTGCTGGCGCTACTGTGGGGTGCGTTCTAGGAGCTTAAATATCTTGTAATTTATTGTCGTGCATAACTTGAATTATCTAATGACCTAATTTTCTAGTTTCTTTTCTGTTTACTCAAAGAACTCATTTGTCCTTCCAGGAAGCTGCCCAGACCGACCGGTTCTTGCTGCTCTTCCTTAAAACTCGTTTACTGCATAGCCTGCAAGTGCGGTTGCAGCAGTCCTGCTGCTCGCTTAATGGCGTCAACCGCTGACTTGTTAGTTCGGATGCAGCAGCTTGTTGATACTGCTCTAGTGTAATAGGTTCACCTACCTACTTTGTCACACCTGTAACGTTAGCTGTTGCTGCTCTTGTGGTGTATTTTAACCTAACGAGCACCCGTGTCACTTATGCCATTTTTTGAGGTAAAGCGAAAGCTTTTTTAATCAAGCGCTCTAAGCGCTAAGTTTTAACTTAAACCAATAAAATAATAAAAAATATTAAACAAATCCTTCTCTAAAAATACTCTATACGCGGCCTGTACGGCTCTTTAAAATTATTAACGTGTTCGGCCTGTACGGCTCTTTAAAATTATTAACGTGTTCGGCCTGTACGGCTCTTTAAAATCAGTTGTGTGGCCTTGCGGCTCTTTTAGAATCTTTCAATAAAACGTGAATAAACTAATATATTCGTTTCTAAACTTCCTGCAAGTGTGAATACTTTACACACTTTTTATACCAAGTTAACTCCGGGTGCTCGGCGCTTAACTATTAACTTCCTACAGATTGCAGATTGCCCCTCGTAACCTTAACAATTTTCAGTCATGACTGAGCCTAGCATAAGTCAGCGGCGCGGTGTATGCCGGACGAAGATCACTAGAGGCCTTCAGCGCGCTTCCCAGGCAGTTGCTGACGGTGACTCACTGCGCCTTCGGTCTTGCTGCGGGGAGATCGAGCGGCATTTGAGTCAGGTAAGACGTTACGACGAGGATATTATTTCTCAGATGTTGTCAAGCAAAGCTGAGAATGACGCGGTAGATGCTGAGGCTTCTAACCAATTTGATTACGCAGCTGACGTAGAATGTAGAATAAAGTCAATGACCGATGAGCTAGAGACAATCGTTAAGGAGAGAACTAAACCTGTGCAGATGCCGGTGCAAGAAGTAAAATTGCCAGAATTAAAGTGCAGTGTCTTCACCGGAGAGGGCGTTGCTCACTTGAAGTACTTTTCCTTTCTAACTCAATTTAACGACTCTGTTGGCCATCGCGTAAATTTGTCCGCTTCGGCGAAGTTAACCTACTTAAAGAGCTTCCTCTCAGGCTATGCCCTGAAGCTAATTGAACACCTTAGTATTAACGATGAAAATTATGATGTTGCCTTAGATTTACTCTCTAAGGAATTCTTAAATAAAGACGCAGTAGTAAATAGCTTGTGCGTTAACCTTGTCAGCTTGAAGTGTAAATTTGATCCCTCTTATGAGGAGACAAAAATATTTTTAAGTGAAGTCAGGAGTATTCTAGCTGACCTCAAAGTAAATGACTGTGACATTTTGGGTGAGCGCGTTGCGAACACAGTTGTCAGTAGCATCGTGTTGTCAAAGTTACCCGCTCCTTTTATGCAGGCTTTGGTTACAAAGCTGAATAAAAATTATCCATCCTTGAACGAATTGTTCGATAATTACGTCAGCGTTATTGAATTTCTTAAGATTAGAAGCAACAATTTTCCGAAACCTTTTGAGCAATCAAAAGCTCGTGGCGAGAAGCCTAAATATGGAGCTTCCATAAGACCCAAATCCTTCGGGCCTAAGCAGGTATTCGCTAACTCTGCTTTGGCATTTCCAGATAGAAAGGCCTGCAAATTTTGCTCAAGCATGAGTCACAGCATGCTACATTGTGGTGCATACCCTACCTATCAAAGTAGGGTTAATAGATGCAGTGAACTAAAAATTTGCAGTCAGTGTAGTAGTGCTAGGCATGACAGAGATCATTGTCCTGGTAAGCTTGATTTTGAATGTCGCTCATGCAAGCGTAATACCCACGTAACTGCTTTGTGTCCGAAGGGCAAATTTCCCGAAATTAAAACTAATTTGTGTATTAATTCTTCGTCTGAAAATAAATCTTTATATCTTTTACCAACTATTTCCTTGCCAGTAAGTCGGGGTGAGAAATCGGGCAATGTTAGATTTTTGCTCGATACTGGTTCGCAGAGGTCGTACGTTTGCGGCAGTATTCTTGACAGGATTGGCTTCCCGGCGGGTCGTCAAACTTCTACCTATAACGTAAATACTTTTCTCGATCAGGGAACCAGAGACTTCACTGAGGCTAGTCTGGCTCTTAACTTATCAAGGACTGCCAAATTGCAGATCCCATTATTAATTGACGATAAATTTAAGTTGTCCTTTGACGTGGCTTCTTTGAGGAAAGCCGTCAAAAACCTAACTTCGCGATACCAATTGGCAGACTCTTATCTTTCTGAAGTCTCGGATACAATTGAGGTAGAAGGGGTCTTGGGGATTGATGTAATCCAGTATTTCCGTAATTTAACCCTAATTCCTTGTATGAAAGGGACCGCGTTCCGGTACGATGAGGGAATAATTCCTTTCGGTCATGTTGAGGGCTTCCTGACCCGAGACCAGGTTCCAGCATTGTACTCGGAGCTGAATGTTGCTCACGGAGCATTTAATTCTACGGTTAATTTTGTGTTGAACCCCGCTCCTTCTCGACCGGACCCTATTTATAGTATCGTAAAAGATAGTGGTGTCGAGGGTCATCTTGACAAAATATTTTGCCTTGAATCGATAGGTATTTCTGAAAATGAGCCTATTGCGCAGTCGGACCAGGAAAAAGTAGACGAATTTAAAAAGGACATAGTTTTTACTGAAGGAAAATACCACGTCGGGTTGCTGTGGAATGAAAAGATCACCGATGTTCCTAGCAATTTTGGTGTTGCAAGGGCAGTTCTCAGCAGGGTGGTGGACAGACTTAACAAGAGTGGTTTCTATGAGGCTTATGATGCGGTGTTCCAACAGCAGTTGAGGGATGGAATTATTGAGGAAATTCCCATTGAATCCTGCAAAGACGACACCAAAGTTTTTATTCCTCATAGGGAAGTAATTAGGTTAGATCCTGCCTGTACTACCAAAGTACGGCCCGTGCTGAATTGTTCCTTGAAATTAAACGGCAAGCCTTCATTAAATGAAGCGTCCTTCCCTGGTGTTGACTTGATGGGGGATTTATTTAGCTTATTAATAAACCTGCGAAAGGATAAATACCTTGTTCTCGCAGATATTAGGAAAGCATTTCTACAGATTAAACTAGGCTCAGAGTACGATAGAAATAAATTTTGTATCCTTTGGGAGAAAGAAGGCAAACTTGTCGCTTACCGTTATACTACCATAGTTTTTGGGTTTATTGCAAGCCCATTTATATTAAATTATGTAATTAAGCATCACCTCGCGAATTATCCCAATGACAAGTGTAATCATTTCCTGTCTAATTGTATGTATGTTGACAATTTGTTCATCACTGGCAACGATTACGATGAACTCTTGAATGTCTGTATAACCGCACGTGAACGGATGGAAGCGGGAGGCTTCGATCTTAGATCTTGGTCTAGTAACTGCAGTGGTTTGCAAGACATATTCAAGAGGGATGGAGTTTCCAGTGATCAGGTGGGGAACTGTGAGAAAGTATTGGGATACAATTATCATCTGGAGTCTGACTCTCTTCAGGTTTTGGTTAACAGCGTGGATGATGCTGCTAAAGTAACGAAAAGATCTATATTTTCTTGTATTGCCAAATGTTTCGACCCTTTGGGTCTCGTGAGCCCTATTACCGTCAAGGGAAAGTCTTTGATGAGGGAGCTCTGGAAACTGGGACTAAGTTGGGATGCTGAAGTGCCAGATAATGTCAAATCAAAGTTCATTTCTCTACGCAGGGAATTGGAACAGTTGCACAAGTTCTCTTTCGAGCGCCAGGTTTTCTCAACTGGGGAGAGTACTCGATTAGTCGTGTTCACTGACGCATCGAAGAGTCATTACGGTTGTGCTATTTATGCTTTAACTCAACAGGGAAATTACTGTCACTCTAATCTTCTTTTTTCTAAGAATAAGATTGCCCCTATGAAGGCAAAAAGTCTTCCAACCTTAGAACTCCTCGCCGTTTTTCTGGCATTTAAATGCTTAATTAACCTGTTAAAGTCGTTAGATGAGGTGAATGTTACCTCCATAACCTTTGGTATAGATGCCCAGATAGTACTGTCGTGGATTTTTAACGGCTATGTAAAAACAAAGAATGTTTTTGCCAACAATAGGATAAAAGATATTTTGTCCTTCAGAGAAGGAATATTGAACGACTGCAAAATTGAATGTGCATTCCAGTATGTACCATCAGATTTGAATCCCGCAGACTTGTTAACTCGGGGCCTAACCGTACAAGAATTTAGTAAAAAATTAACCTTGTGGAAGCATGGTCCAGAATTTCTGAGTAAAACCGACTTCCAATGGCCAGTTTATGCGTTGGAATCTATGCCTGTCATTTCTAAAACAGTAGTGGGCTGTCTTAATCAAGCCGGTAAAATTAAGGAAGGGCCCATTTTCCCTGTTGACAAGTTTAGTACTTTTGAGAAGTTGATCGGTGTTACGGCTCAGCTTTTTAAGGTTGCTGATCTTTGTCGGCGTAAGACTGAAAGTAACCTCGAGCGTTTGGCTAGAGCTCGTTTGTACTGGTTAAAAACTGAGCAAAGCAAGCATTTCAACAGGGAATTAACCTTTTTATCCAACCCCAATGATGGCGTGGTTCCTAGCTTGGTTCGTGATCTTAATCTTTTTGTAGATTGCAACGGTCTACTACGATCCAGAGGACGTCTACGTAAGTGCATAAATGTTTCATATGACATCGCTAATCCAATTCTTCTTTCCAGGAATAGTAACTTGTCTGACCTAATCATAGAGCATTGCCATCGAAAATGTAAGCATCTTGGTGTAGCGTCCACTTTAAACACCTTGCGTAACATAGGTTATTGGCTACCAAAGCCTAGACCGCTAATTAAGGCAGTGTTAAAACGGTGCATATTGTGCAAGAAATATAATGCGCTGGCTTTCCGCTACCCCAAGCCAACTGACTATATTGGGGGGAAAGTTAATTTGGTTAGACCTTTTAACCATGTGGGCGTTGACTTTACGGGGCACTTCAACGTAAAACTAATGAATGATTCTTCAAAAATGTACTTGATCATTTTTACGTGCCTGAGTATACGGGCCATTCATTTGGAACTTGTTCCAGATATGTCGACTGGTTCTTTCCTGTCGGCCTTCATCAGGTTCTGCGCCAGGTTTGGTGTTCCTAGTTCAATTTATAGTGATAACGCACCATCTTTCAAGCAAGCTGCAGATTTGCTTAACTCGTCCAGTTCTGACAGTTCGATTTCCGACCATCTTGATCGGAACCACATAAAGCACGTGAGGATTCCCTTGTATTCTGCGTGGTATGGGAGTGCGTGGGAAAGACTAATTAGAGTGGTGAAAAGCTGCCTCTACAAATCGATCGGGAGAATTAGAGTAGAATATTTTTCCTTTTTGACTACACTCGCCGAAGTTCAAAATGCCGTTAATAATAGACCATTGACCTATATTAATACCGAGGACTTGTCTCAGACTCTAATTTCTCCGAATTCCTTTTTGAAAATAGGTTTAACTAACGACTCTGATTTTTCCTTTGGTGCTTCATTTACCGATAACTTGAATGTTCCTTCTAGGGCAGAGTTGCAGAAGACTTTAGAATTTAGAGAGGATTCCTTGGATAAATTTAAACAACTATGGTACGATGAATATTTACTTTCTCTCCGTGAAACAAACAAAAATATTTATCAGCCTGTATGGGAAGATAGAATTAAAGTCGGTGATATAGTATTAATTACTTCCCCAAATAAACCCAGACCTTGGTGGTCGATGGGTAGAGTTGACAGGTTGTTCACGGGAGCAGATGGAAAAACGCGATCTGCAGAGGTGACGAGACCGGATAAGACTTCTGGAGTCTACGCTATTTCTTTGTTATACCCTTTGGAATTGAGTGTTGATAAAGTTTGTAGAATTCAACCTAATCCTGCTCCACTTGTTCCAGAGCAAAGGACATTGCCGCGAAGGACTGCGGCTGCTCGATGTCTAGATCGTATTCATGATCAAGTAAATTGATCAATCTCCCCGCCCGGGAGTGTGTGGAAAATTCTTCCCACATACTCGTCGTATTGCCTTTGGTGGCAGAGCCATACGCCGCTTTCTTGCAGTCATTTGTTGCCGCGGAGCTTGAGCGGAGCAAAGGTATGGTGGGCGGATGATTGTTTAGATGGAGAGGAGACGGCATAGACACTTTGACTGGAGCAGCGGCAGGCTGAGCAGCACCTGGAGGGTACCATTTATTACCTCTTACGTAGCCACGAGGTTATGTATTACTTTTCTTCACTTTCCTGTTTTTTGCCTTGTTTAAGTTTGTATGCGTGTGTTGTGAATTTCTTTATTTTTGTTTGAGACATTATCTTGGTGTTCAGGGCGTTAACAATTCTAACTAAATTAAAAGGCCAGTGGCCAGTAAACTACTTCGGAGGGAGTTCTTGACCATTTAAAGTGCTTCTTCTGAAGTGTGTAAACCTACTTGCTTACGGTGAATTCCTGATACTTGGAGGAAACTGTAACGGTTTCTTCCTGAATTCATCTAGCTTTACTTATATTGCCTTAGTGCTCGTTTCATCTCCCTTCTATTAACTATTTACCTGATTACGTACTTCCGCCTGAACACCGTTCTATCACTGTTTTCATCTTTTTTTTCCTTTACTCTAACAACCTCTGAAAGTGGCTTATCGACCCACCGAGTGGAAATTAACTTGGGTGAGAGCTCGCTGGTTGTTGATATTACTGAGATTCGTGATCTGAAATATTAAGTCTCTATTCTACCGTCGTAGCGACCCATGTTAATTTGTGTTTGTTTCCGCTCCTAGTATGTCCTGCTGCTGCTGGTATAGTTACCGCTACCCTGGGAGGCTGTCGTCAGTTACTTCACCGTAACGCTGGCTCGAGGGTTTTGTCAGGACTCGAGTGCGATTCTGGGGCTTGCTGGCGCTACTGTGGGGTGCGTTCTAGGAGCTTAAATATCTTGTAATTTATTGTCGTGCATAACTTGAATTATCTAATGACCTAATTTTCTAGTTTCTTTTCTGTTTACTCAAAGAACTCATTTGTCCTTCCAGGAAGCTGCCCAGACCGACCGGTTCTTGCTGCTCTTCCTTAAAACTCGTTTACTGCATAGCCTGCAAGTGCGGTTGCAGCAGTCCTGCTGCTCGCTTAATGGCGTCAACCGCTGACTTGTTAGTTCGGATGCAGCAGCTTGTTGATACTGCTCTAGTGTAATAGGTTCACCTACCTACTTTGTCACACCTGTAACGTTAGCTGTTGCTGCTCTTGTGGTGTATTTTAACCTAACGAGCACCCGTGTCACTTATGCCATTTTTTGAGGTAAAGCGAAAGCTTTTTTAATCAAGCGCTCTAAGCGCTAAGTTTTAACTTAAACCAATAAAATAATAAAAAATATTAAACAAATCCTTCTCTAAAAATACTCTATACGCGGCCTGTACGGCTCTTTAAAATTATTAACGTGTTCGGCCTGTACGGCTCTTTAAAATTATTAACGTGTTCGGCCTGTACGGCTCTTTAAAATCAGTTGTGTGGCCTTGCGGCTCTTTTAGAATCTTTCAATAAAACGTGAATAAACTAATATATTCGTTTCTAAACTTCCTGCAAGTGTGAATACTTTACAAGTGCTCCCATTAGCATGTGTCTCACCCTTTTGCAATTTATTATCCTTATTATATCATATGAATGTATTACACACTTTTTAGCATTCACGTCATTGACAATCTTCAGCTTGAAGACTTCCGATTGCGTTCATGAGTTTTTCAGTGGCCTGCTCAACCTACTTAAATCTTTGTTGTAATGTCCGTAGAGTTTTGCAGTACGTGCACAATGTACTTATATCTTTGTTGCAATGTCCGTAGAGTTTTGCCGTAGCAAGCACAACATACTTAAATCTTTGTTGTAATGTCCGTAGACTTTTGAAGTAGCATGCACAAGCTACTCAAATCTTTGTTGTAATGTCCGTAGACTTTTGCAATAGCATGCACAAGCTACTTAAATCTTTGTCGTAATGTCCGTAGAGTTTTGCTGTAACACTCAGAACCTACTTAAATCTTTGTTGTAGTGTCCGTAGAGTTTTGTAGAAGCACCCGCATTTCACTCACATTTTTTGTAATATCCGTAGAGTTTCAACTAGTTGACTTCTTTTTTACTAACATTTTTACTCAAACATTTATTACATGATAATTGGATAAATATTTTCAATTAACATACGAACATAAAAGTAATAGACCAAAAGATTTTTTCATGACGAAATTGTCTCATTGTTCTCGCTCCCGGTGCTTTAAGTTTATCCCCTAGACTGATACTAAAATGTCCGACAAAAATTTTATGTGAAGGAAATTTATGTTCATTGTGTTCATTGGTCAACGTACATTTTTCCCAGTACTTAATCTAGAAGTTAAAAAGTTAAATATGTAGCTAGTTTCCATGCATATGAATTGAAATTTGCGTAGAAGAAACAACGAACTCGCTTTCAGTTCTTTTTATGAATCGTTCAAGATTCAAAAAAACGACCGGAATCTCCTCACACGCATGATGCCTCACCTAGGGTCTAGAGTCTAGACGGTGAAACTTTACGGGGGTGATAAACTTGCGAAAACATAGTCAAATATTTTATGTAATGTCCGTTGGGTTAATATTTCTTTCAAAAACTGAAGTTTGCAGTACTGTTTAACGCTTAGTTTTCGTATGCCTAATAATTTTGACATTGCTTGAATACTTCACTAAAAATTGAACTCCCGCGAATTAGATTTACGAATAATGAAGCTTGATTAGAGCGAACTAATAGACTGTGTGTTGAGTGGATGTAGAATGAATTACACCCGCAGTGTAATTCAAATTACACAGCACCGGTGCATTACACAGCACCGAAGTCTGCATCTGTCTCAATCATTTATACTGCTCTACGAGGAATAACATTAGACAATTCTATCTTAAATCATTCTTAAAGCAATAACATGAAGTATCAATAATTGATTTCGCCATAATTGTCATGTATTGATCAAAATCTAATTATTTCCAAAAAATGATGCCGACAGTGTGAGAGCATTAGAAGATTTTAGATTCTAATGCCACGAATGGTACAAATTACATTTATATAGTGGTGGCGAAAACTTCTTCGGTGCATGCTGAAATTCTCCAACTGTGTTTAACAATTTTTCTTTCTGTATCTAATCAGGACACCTAAATCCTTATTCCCTCCACGTATTATATAACCAATATTTACTTCAAATAAAGTTACATAGTAAAAACTTATTGTTAACAAGTTGTTGATGAACTCATCACGCACACGACAGAGACTTCGTTATTTTTATTGCGATTTTTATGTCTTGATAATATATTATACTGTAAATATATTACAAACTGTTTAATTTACGTGTTCACACATTCAACGCGTTTTACCTCCAAGATGAGTGAAGTTTTGCTCTGGGAGCTTTTTCTCCAATCAGCTCAGACGAATACCGGATTAAAAAACGGCTCCAGTCTACAGCGTTAGGATGAGCTGGGCTGTAAAATTCACCTCATTACTCAGAAGCCACAACGAAGTGCGCTCTCAACGCACATCATTCAAGAGCGAACAGCCAAGCGTACGGTGGAGAGGTGCCTCAGTATGTCAAGAGCAGAGCAAAGTGTTACGGCAGAGCTTGAATTTTACAGAAGCTTTGTTGGTTTTGCATAAGAGTGAATCCAATATCAGAGTGAACGCTATCTGATTGAAGAAAGAATTCTTGTAAATTTTAGAGGGATATAGAGTTAACAACGTGCGCTAATATGCATGGCCTGCTCACTAAATCTAGTACCTGATTATAAAATTCATGACCCAAATAACCACTAAATCCAGTACATAGTGCCTTCTGGAATTTTTTTTTTTTCAAGTATAGAATTAACAACGGGCGCTAAAATGTGGGGCCTGCTCACAAAATCTAATACCTGATATTAATATTTAACACTTAAATAACCACTAAATCAAGTACATGGTGCCAATTTCAAAGGCCTAAATCACCTTACAAAATTTCAAAATCACATACCGTTTCCCTCATGAAATTTCTGGCACATACTGACCCGCTCCCAACAAAGTATTATTTTTCTAAAACCTCGAAGTCTTTCACCTGTACAATCGACCGATAATTTTCTCAGTTTTCGTCTTATTCAGAACGATTTTAAAAAGGCGAGAGAGATGTAAAGTGGCTTGAGGAGGCAATTGCATGGCGGCATTGACAGGACGCTCTCGTTAACGCCGCCTCTGTGCTGTTCTTTGAGCATTATTGATGAAGTGCGGGACGGTGTGCCTCGCCTCTGTAGTCTGTGTAGTTGTGTGGACTGTGTGCATGTGTGTGTGGTTCACTCAGAAATATTACATGCAAGCGGATATCCTACGTGTGTGAAAGCGTGTATGGCAACACAAAAATATTACGTACAAGTAGTAGTAGTATTAGAATCGATTTGCCAGCGTTCAGTGTGTGCTTGAGAGCTAGCATGAGTGGTCAAACAGAAACATTACACATGAGCGTATATTTTGTGTATGCTTGTGTGCTAGCATGTGTAGTTACGTAGAAACATACGCGTAAGCTTGTATTCTGTGTGTGTTGGTATGTGTTCGGTGTATGTTATGCGTGTTGAGCACGAGAGTGTGAACTCTGTGCTTATAAGTTTTTTATGTGTATGTTCTATGAGTGCTCGTGTGTGCTATGTGTGGTTGTGTGTGCGTACTGTGTGTACTCGTGTGTGCCCGCGTGTGATTGAAAGTGTTAATTTATGTTGCGTATGTTTTGAGTGCTCGTTTGTGTGCAGTGTGTGCAACTTCGTTAAATTTGTTCATTGCCTATTTTAATAATCAATTTTTTCTTCTTTTGTTTGCAGGTCATTTTTGAGGTTGCAGATATAGTTGCCGCTAAAATAAATTAAATGTTCTGAAAGATAGACTTTGAGTTTTTCCCCAAACACGAGCACGTGTTCACGGGGATAACTTGTCAGTTACGAGTAAAAAGTTGTCAACTACTTGTCGCCGATGGAACGCCCCCTGTAGAAATTTCAGAATAATAAATTTCGGCATGCCAATACAAGTGGGCAGTTGTTAATAATAAAATACAAATACGCAATAAGTGATAAGGAATCATAAAAGCTCAATAGCCAGTGATTTATAATCTGCAATAGTTTACAAGTGACCTGTTGGTAACTTCCACTTCTGGCAGTAAGTAAACGCTGTAACAGGCAACCCGCAATACTGGAATAATAAGAAGTTCTCTTCCCGAAAATGTAACTATCTAGTACTCGTTGTCGGTAATGAACCTTCATTTTCTTAATGATTTACACTTCCTAGGAAAAGAACAGCGCGAAACATACGTAATTTATTGAAACGCCTTTAAGCTAAAGGCACAATGACGTAGAAAGTATTTATGGAAAATAAGATTCGTCGCTATGGTTCAGTTATAAGTCGCCACAACTTAGATTGCCGTGAGAAATCGATCACTTGCTCGCCACCGCTGAACCCTGGCGTGTAATCGATATATCGAAAGAAAATAAAAGGCGTGAAGAAGAAGAAGAAGAACGTTTGCACTGCGAGATGAAGGAAACTGAAGGCAATTTTGAAAGAGGCTGCGCGTGTGATTATCTGATCGCGTTCTCTGAGGGGGGAACTTCAAGAGCAGGAAGTGCTTTGAGTGATTTGTTTACAGACTCCGTGCGGCATTCCGAGAGAAATTTTAAAGGCAATGTATCAAGAAATTACTGCTTAACGGTGCTTAAAAACGTGCGAGCAGAACGGCCATGTTGTGAGAGCGGGAGTCAAAAGAAGACCAATTCGCAGCACACTGAGGCGATGCTTCTCTGTGACGCTAACGTCGAACAAGAACTCAAGTTCGTCAGGAATGTCTACAGCTTTACATGCTGCTTTCAAAATCTGTTTGCTCAAACCGGAGAAAAAATTGGAGATATTGTAGGATTCATCGAGAATATCCAAGGAAATGCACAAAAGGAATGCTCTTTAATACTTTCTCTCGAGCTAAAAATGAAGAAGCGTTTTGTATTCTGCTACGATATCATCAGAATATCTTCCTCAGATGAGCCAGCGCTTTACTTCACGGCGTTTCGTGCATCCATTCGGTCTACACGCTCTAATACATGCTTTGTGCGTGATTCTATACTCTCGTGCCCCGGACACACAAGTTGTGTCAACTCATACATACAAGGCAACGCTTTGCCACTAATCATCAGCTTAGAAAGTAATGCTAAATTCATCCCTATTTTCCAAAATTTGTTTCTCCAAGACTACAACGACGCAGAAGAGCAAAAGAAACTCATAGATGTCCGTGATGCTGTTCCTTCACAAGGACTAGAGCAAGGACAACCAGAAGGCAATAGATGGAGCTCGGTTGTTGAGGATGGAACACGTCACACTGTGCCTAAGGACATCGTCGGCCTGAGAGAAACGATTGGCGAAATGTATGGCGATAAATGTTATGATGAAACAAAACGCGAGTATGAGGCAAAATGTGACGATAATGCTAAATTTGAAGATGCATCAAAACGTGATGATCGTAGAGAATATGAATCTAAAACAAATTTCGATGATGCTGAATCTGAGGACAGAAAAGAATGTGAAGGTTGCTCAATTTACAAAACAATACAGTGCGATGGTAAATCTTTGAGGTACAAGAAAGACAACCTTGAAGTCCCCACCGATGACATCAAGGGAAGGAAGTCAGCTCCTCAACGCCTGGGGAACAAAGACTCCTGGCGTCCATGGGGAAGTGTGCTGGGGCTGCTGCTCGTCCTCGGTGAGTGGGGAGTTCGGGGATGCTTCTGTTGCTGTTTGGCTTCGGGTGCCGGTGACTGGGAATCTCTCTCTTCTGCGCTGTTTCGAGTTTAGGGCTTGCGCTCTGAAGGAGGCAGCGCGGCTTGACTTGAGGGATCTGACTTTAGTAAAAGAGACTCTTGACTTTCACCATTACTCGTGCTGATAGAGAATTTTGACTTGTTGTGTGATTTATGCAAGAGGAAATTCATGAATTACACTGTGACGTATACCAGAGGAAACTCTAGACTAACACTTGAAGAGACTCCCTACTTATACGATAACTTGTACTTAAAAATACTCCTGATTTTTAGCGGAACTCGAGTAATTTTTGCATCTACTGTGTTGGAGAATTTCTTAGACGAAATTTTCGAATTTCACTGTGACATTCAGTGACTTACACTCTAGAAAACTCTTACCTTGAGATGACCAATACTGAATGAGACTTTTAACTTATACAATGGCTGATTATAAAGAATATTCTTGACTGACACTAAATGAGACTTTTTGACTTCTATCATACGAAAGGAGACTCATGATTATTTTATGACTAATGTAGAAGAAGAATTTTGACATTCAATATCATTTACACCAAAAAAAAACTTTGACTTGTAGTGTGATTTAAATTTTAGGAGATTTTTGATTCACACTGCAACATATATTCCTACCATGACTTGTACCAAATTATGATTTTTAAATTTTAACCGCAACTCTGGAACTAGCGATATTACTTAGAATTAGATTTTATATGACAAATATACGAAGTATCTGTTGATATTTGCCACTTTGACTGTGGCAGGGAAAACTGCAGTTCAATATTCCACCGAAATTTAAATTTATTTGTAGTAAGCCATTTTTAATACACCAAACATTTACTGGACCGTGCCGTCATTTAACTTTGATTAAGTATTTATGAAAATTGGGTTTGTGACTACTGGTCGGTCAGAAGCATTATGAAAAACCCCTTCGTGATCAGCGGTGGCTCACGTCGCAGTCAAAGTATCAAACAACGTGTCTTTCATTCAGCTAGCCAAACATTTGCAAGGGTTCACAGCTTTGTACGTCAACAGGATAAACTGTTTATGTTGCCTAAGGGAACGGGGAAAAAACGTAACCTCTAATCGTATAATAAAGTTATTATCAATAAGACTACAGCGTTCCCATTAACTTAAAGTAAAGCTAGCGGTTATTTTAGTGAAGCTTTTGAAAATGTTCGAAAATGAAAACTGTTGCTTCCACTGTGAAATATTTTCCTATTTTTCAAATTCTACTTTCAATTTTGGCATCAAAACTATTGAGGCAAATGCTTTGGCGTGTCGCGTTCTTCGTCGTAGCTGTCGAATATTGAAGAATAAGGTATAAATACAATTGGCTTCAAGTTAAATCCGAATCAAACTGTTGTTCAATTACTCGAAGATAAACAGAACACATCCATCTTATTAACTTAGATCTAAAAATTTTATTTTGATGCCATCCAAAGGTTCTCAGCATAAATTCAGAATAATATCAAGAAATACCGGTTTTAAAGTCTGCCACTGGATTTCGATGACAAAAGTTCTCTTGAACATTTTTTCTTGTTGAAACCAGGAAATTTGGAAATAGAATCTACTACCAAAAGCTGAAATGAAAATCGACAGTGAAATATTTATTAGAGGAATATTCCATCATCAGAAAGTGAAGGAACAAGTTAAGAAGAAAATTAGTACCCAAACGCTATCCAAGTGTATCCCTGGAGATCAAGGAAACAATTGGAACAAAATTCCTCTCGAATCAATCGCTGGAAACTGAGAGGGACATTAAGAAGGAAATTAGAAAGGGAATATAACTCAAAATTTATCACCGGAAATCGAGAAGGGAATTGAGCAGGGAATATCCCGTAAAATCTTCCACCTCTTGAAATGCCAGGCCTTTAGCCTTTATTAATAACTGCCTCATGGGGTAAGATTTGTGGTGACTTACCCCCAAAAGCGGCCATCGACTCGACAATTTGTCGTAAGCTTTCGAGATTAAGATTCACTGCCAAAACTCTGAGCTTCAGCCACGGTCAAATGTGGCAACATTCGGCAGCGTGGCAACGATAGAACACCATTTGTGACTGGCGGAAAGCGATCGTACGAGACCACCGAAGTTTGTCCATAAATATAGAAAGGATTCCGAAGACACTAATTTAAGAAAGGGATTTCGTTATCACAGAAACAAAGAAGGAAATGGGCCGGGTCTGAGAGAGAAAGGGCCTACGAGTCTGATTGCTGCTCCAAATTAGCTCCGACGCATGACTTACGGCTTCGAGCAATCCTAGACTTGCGAGTAGAAACTACCTTCATTGTGACTTACGATCTACGAAGTCTTTGTGACGTCACGCTGCTCTGCGTGTAGCTTGCAGCACCGTGGATTTTGAGAGCTCAAAAACTTTGCGCTTCTGAACGATATTGATCCTGCATAAAGAAGTTGTTCGTGTCAACTGTAAATCACGATTTGAAGGAGTTAATAAATTTGCCGTGCCAAAATATTTGACGGATCATGCGTACTCCTTCTAAGTTCGTAAAATTTTATTAGTAAGCTCAGTCACGACTTTGAACACTGGCTACCAACTAATTAAATAAAAATTGAATGGCTTCTAAATGACGTTCTGATGGCAATGAGTTTGGAAAACAACCAGCCTATTATTCCTCAGCAAATGAACATCTGTGACTGTGCAGTCAATGCTCGCGAAAAACGACGTCATTTAATGAAAAAATCGACTAACACCAACGAAAATTACCCTTAGTAATTAAATTAGTCATAGTACAAGTTAATAGTCCAATTACCAAGTCCATTCAACCTAAAAATAACAGGGAATATCTATGGTTAACTAAGGAGGCATAGAATGATGTTCCGCAAATCCAGGTTATACATTTCATTACTCTACCACTTTGACCGCATCGTGCGCCATCGACGTGATTTACACTATGCTGCTGACCAATCAGTAGTCGCAAACTCAATATTCACAAATATTTAAAAAAAAGCTGAATGAAGGCACGATCCATTTAATGTTTTCTATTTCCAAAATTGTTCACTACAAATGAGTTTAATATTTGAGTTGAGTTTTTGAGTTGAATATTGAACTTTAGTTTAACCCGTGGCAGTTAAAGTGTTAAAATTAGGTTTTTTCCCCCCGTTAGGCTGTTGCGAGGGGTCGGGACTGGCGGGCCCGAGCTTCGTGGGCACGATAGCCAACACGACCGTGACGGTGGGGCGCGACGCTGTCCTGTCGTGCAAGGTGCAGAACTTGCGTGGCTACAAGGTGAGCGTACAGCGGGCACAAGGTATTTCTCCTACTCTCCCATCCCTCTTACTGTCCCCCCATTTCTGTTACCCTCCCACTCCTTCCTTTTTTCCATTCCTCTAACTCACGCACCTCTCCCACTCTACCACCTCCCCATTCCTTCACCCCTCCTACTCTCCCTCTCCTTTTACTCTCCCACTCCTCCTACTCTCCCACTCCTCCTACTCTCCCACTCCTCCTACTCTCCCACTCCTCCTACTCTCTTACTCCTACTCTCGCACCCCTCCCCTTCTTACATTCCTCCTACTCCACCATCCCTCCCACTCTCTCACCCTTCATACTCTCCCACTTCTTCCACCCCTCCCCCTCTCCAACCCTTTCTACTCTCTCACCCCTCCCTTCTTCCATTCTTCCTACTCTCCCTCTCCCCTCAATTTATCACCCAACCTACTCTTCCAGTCCTCCGACTCTCATACTCCACCTACTCTCCCACCCTCCCACTCTCCCACACCTCCCCTCTCCCACCTGCAACGGCATTTTCTCTTTAGCGCCCGACGCCAGACTCGATATTTTCCTTCCATAATTAGGCTTGAATCTCTCCCCTCACAGCAGCAGTCTCCCCTCGCCGTCTCTGCTCCCCGATACCTCAGGTCTGCCCTCAGATTGTTGCGTACAGGGTGCTTGCTATGGACCAGCCTATTGTGTTGGATAAATCCAGTTAAAGTATATCTAATTAAAATCCATGCCTTCTGATACGTGACTTTGTGAGTCGTCGTGTAAGAAGGCAATGTTCAAATATTCATGCTTAGTGGTTGTTGGAACGCAGGCTCTTAAATATTGTAGCAATGCTGAGAAATTTGGCGTTTTGGCGTACGTGTTGATGGCATCGGTAAATTGTATAAGAAATTAAGAATTTTTTTTGATCGAAGAAATTTATTTCACATGTTTACGATTGAATAATTGTTCATGGTAAAATAATTTCAGTTTCTCCAGTTAACTGTTTAAAATATTGTTTTTTTTTCGGTTTATCACTATCGTTTCACGAAAAAATTTCTCAAGTTATCAATTGTGCAAAGTCAAATATTTTTTTTACTGATGCATGTGATAATATCGGGAACTGGATTTTTTTCACTGTTGGGGGAGAAAGTGTTTTTGATCATTTTATATGCATGCGTTTTCAGCATTATGGTTATTTTTCAATTATTCTGAGTGTTTCTCGCAGCCCTGGGAAATTTTTTACTCACAGTAATCTTTCAACGTCTTTACTCATCTCCCTAGTTTCAAACCAAAATCAATTTGATATGAAACCTAAAGTCAATTTACACGATCATTATTTTATCCAAATCTCACACGTAACTTCCTATCGTTCTTGAATGAAAGTCAACCCTAATTATTACAACGATTTTCTAATCTATGATGATTTCGATCCTTCCAGATTGAAATTTAACACTACATAACGCCGCGACTTTTAATAAGGGATGAAGGCCATCGTCACTTCATAACCACCATAATTGAACAGTAATTTTAACTACGTTTGTGTGGGTGCCATCGTCTCTACATATCCATCATAATTTATCACTACTTTTAACTACGTTTGTGTGGGTGCCATCGTCTCTACATATCCATCATAATTTATCACTACTTTTAACTACGTTTGTATGGGTACCATCGTCTCTATTGAACCACCAAATTTTATCACCACCTTTCACTACGTGTGGGTGCCCCCGTCAGGTGGCGTGGGTCCAGGTGGACACCCAGACGATCCTCACGATCCACAACACGGTCATCACCCGCAACACCCGCGTGGGGCTGAGCCACGAGGACCAGACGCTGTACCGCCTCCACCTCAAGGAAGTCAAGGAGTCGGACCGCGGTTACTACATGTGCCAGATCAACACCGACCCCATGATCAACCAGATGGGCTACTTGCAGATAGTTGGTGCGTCAAAAACGAATTAGTTGTCGCATCATCATTTCGTAAATTTTATTAAAAATCAGGGTACTTGCAGATCGTAAGTGCGTCGAAAACGGCTTTTTTTAGTATTTGTAAATTTAACCGAAAATTGGGGTACTTGGTAGACTCATCGAAAACAGGTTTTTTCATTATTTCCTAAAACTCAGCAGAAATTTGAGTGTTATCGCTCACCAATGTAGGAAACTGGTGTTTGTTTCAGTTCTAAGAAGGTGGGGGAGGAAATCTCATTGATGATCAGAGTTCTTGTGGATTGTGGGTCCAAGAAAAATTCGCATGTTTAGTTCAGTATTGGATAGTCAGAAATCTTAATGGAACTCAGAACATTAATATCAGTAATTATTATGGTATTTGTCAATCAAGACTTCATAAAGAAGTTGGATGAGACAATTTACAGAAGGATCTAGCATTTTGTTAATTGAGGCTAATGAAAAATTGTATTTAGCACTTTAAATTTTGATAGTTCAATTTTTCTATTTAGGCTTGAGGAATATTTGGATCGGGCAATTTAAACAAAGTTAGTACATATTTTTCACAGTTTTTTCGTGATTGCGGTTTTATTTTTAGTTTCTCATAGTAAATGAAGGAATTTTTATACCAATTCTAATGTTTCGTCATGAAGATATCCTCGTGCTAACATGGATAATGAACGAAATTGTGGCATCAGTGTGTCGCTGAAAATCTACTTCTTGTATTACAGTGCAACGCTGCAGTGAGCACGATTTTAAAAATGAGTAAATGGAAGGTAATTGCGTGTAAGAAAATATCGTTTTTACATAAAATTGAAATTGAAATTTGTTTGAATTATATGTAGTGTAACTTGGTATATACAGTATATGAGGAAAAATAAAATAACTACGTAAGCCATCAAAATACAAGTAAGTGTGTATATTACAAAGTATTTACTGAAATCAACCTGTACAACGTAAGTTAGATAGAATAAGTCTAATTTTAATGTTTGTTGATTCTTTTGAGTGTAAAGAGAACGTTCATGGCATTTTTCAGGTTCCATTAACGACACCATTACAAAATTGTTTAAAACTCGCAACAAAACTGGTCAATTCTAGTACCATACGAATATGCCAGCGTTAGCAACAGCGTTAGCAACAGGAAGTAATAAGGTACGTGACGGTTAAGTTAATACACGACGTAATATCGCCTAATTCTCATCGCATTATTTATCATTCCTTTTATTGTTGAAGTGCGAAAGTTGTGATCACCGACCCTTAATGGGCCAATATTTATGAGAAGAATTAAATGATTGTGCATTGTAAGTCGATGATTTTGCATGAGAAACTAACACATTTAAATACTTTAAAATACCTCTCCTTAACGCACCCCGAATGAAAAATAAAAGCATTTAAATGGTTTCAAATGTCACCTCATTTTGCCCATTTAATGGTTTTATATGCCTCTTCACTATAATTCCTCGTGAGAAGTAACTACATCGAATAGCATTAAATACCTCTTCATCCTCACTCACAGGAAAATACTGCATTGGTATAACAATATATAACTCGTCACCTACACTCACAGGAAAATACTGCATTGGTATAACAATATATAACTCGTCACCTACACTCACAGGAAAATACTGCATTGGTATAACAATATATAACTCGTCACCTACACTCACGAAAAAATATTACTCCTAAATAGCTTTAAATATAATTTACACTTACTCACAGGAATAGGTTACTGTTAAATAACAGTAGTAGCCTCGCCAAACACCCTCGAGAAAAAATACTATTGCAAAATAACTTTAAATACCCCAATCACGGGAAAATACTTCATTCAAACTACATGACATGCTTCGTTACATTCACTCATGAAAAAAATACTGTTAAATAGCTTTAAACACCTTCCGCCTCTAATTATAAGAAATTACAACGTTCGATAGCATTAAATTCTCCTTCCTCTCCTGCCCTCCGCCATAACATGCCCCCTGCCCTCCATCATAACATGCCCCCTGCCCTCCATCATAACATGCCCCCTGCCCTCCATCATAACATGCCCCCTGCCCTCCATCATAACATGCCCCTGCCCTCCATCATAACATGCCCCCTGCCCTCCATCATAACATGCCCCCTGCCCTCCATTATAATATGCCCCCTGCCCTCCATCATAACATGCCCTCTGCCCTCCATCATAACATGCCCCCTGCCCTCCCTCATAATATGCCCCCTGCCCTCCATCATAACATGCCCCCTGCCCTCCATCATAACATGCCCCCTGCCCTCCATCATAATATGCCCCCTGCCCTCCATCATAACATGCCCCCTGCCCTCCATCATAACATGCCCCCTGCCCTCCATCATAACATGCTCCCTGCCCTCCATCATAATATGCCCCCTGCCCTCCATCATAACATGCCCTCTGCCCTCCATCACAACATGCCCCCTGCCCTCCATCATAACATGCCCCCTGCCCTCCATCATAACATGCCTCCTGCCCTCCATCATAACATGCCCCCTGCCCTCCATCATAATATGCCCCCTGCCCTCCATCATAACATGCCCCCTGCCCTCCATCATAACATGCCCCCTGCCCTCCATCATAACATGCCCCCTGCCCTCCATCATAATATGCCCCCTGCCCTCCATCATAACATGCCCTCTGCCCTCCATCATAACATGCCCCCTGCCCTCCATCATAACATGCCCCCTGCCCTCCATCATAACATGCCCCCTGCCCTCCATCATAATATGCCCCCTGCCCTCCATCATAACATGCCCTCTGCCCTCCATCATAACATGCCCTCTGCCCTCCATCATAACATGCCCCCTGCCCTCCATCATAACATGCCCCCTGCCCTCCATCATAACATGCCCCCTGTCCTCCATCATAACATGCCCTCTGCCCTCCACCATAACATGCCCCTTGCCCTCGATCATAACATGCCCCCTGCCCTCCATCATAACATGCCCCCTGCCCTCCATCAATTATGGCAAATTACCACGCTCAAATAACACCAAAATTCTGCCAGTGCCGCCCGACTTCGAGGAGACCTCCTGGCCAGGCGACCTGGTGGTGCGTGAGGGCATCAACGTGAGCCTCGAGTGCCGGGCGCGCGGCTACCCGCCCCCTACCGTCACCTGGCGCAAGGAGAACCCCGCCGACCTCAACACATACGGTGGGGGGATGGGAGGGGCTGGGGACTGTGAGGTGCTAGGGTTTGTGGGGGTTGGAGACTGTGGGGGGCAGGGGACGATGGTGGGATGGGAATTTTAGGGGGTTTGGGATTTCTGGGAGGCTGGGTGTGTGTGGTGGGAGGCTGGGTGTGTGTGTGGGGGGAGGCTGGGTGTGTGTGGTGGGAGGCTGGGTGTGGTGGGAGGCTGGGTGTGTGTGGTGGGAGGCTGGGTGTGTGTGGTTGGAGGCTGGGTGTGTGTGGTGGGAGGCTGGGTGTGCGAGGTGGGAGGCTGGGTGTGTGTGTGGGAGGCTGGGTGTGTGTGGTGGGAGGCTGGGTGTGTGGTGGGAGGCTGGGTGTTTGGTGGGACGCTGGGTGTGTGTGGTGGGAGGCTGGGTGTGTGGTGGGAGGCTGGGTGTAAGTGGTGGGAGGCTGGGTGTGTGGTGGGAGGCTGGGTCTGTGATGGGAGGCTGGGTATATGGTGGGAGGCTGGGTGTGTGTGGGGGGAGGCTGGGTGTGTGTGGGGGAGGCTGGGTGTGTGGTGGGAGGCTGGGTGTGTGGTGGGAGGCTGGGTGTGTGGTGGGAGGCTGGGTGTGTGGTGGGAGGCTGGGTGTGTGGTGGGAGGCTGGGTGTGTGGTGGGAGGCTGGGTGTAAGTGGTGGGAGGCTGGGTGTGTGGTGGGAGGCTGGGTCTGTGGTGGGAGGCTGGGTGTATGGTGGGAGGCTGGGTGTGTGTGGTGGGAGGCTGGGTGTGTGTGGGAGAGGCTGGGTGTGTGGTGGGAGGCTGAGTGTGTGGTGGGAGGCTGTGTGTGTGTGGTGGGAGGCTGGGTGCGAGTGGTGGGAGGCTGGGTGTGTAGTGGGAGGCTGGGTCTGTGGTGGGAGGCTGGGTGTATGGTGGGAGGCTGGGTGTGTGGTGGGAGGCTGGGTGTGTGGTGGGAGGCTGGGTGTATGGTGGGAGGCTGGGTGTGTGGTGGGAGGCTGGGTGTGTGGTGGGAGGCTAGGTGTATGGTGGGAGGCTGGGTGTGTGGTGGGAAGCTGGGTGTGTGTGGGGAAGGCTGGGTCTGTGGTGGGAGGCTGGGTGTATGGTGGGAGGCTGGGTGTGTGTGGTGGGAGGCTAGGTGTATGGTGGGAGGCTGGGTGTGTGGTGGGAGGCTGGGTGTGTGTGGGGAAGGCTGGGTCTGTGGTGGGAGGCTGGGTGTATGGTGGGAGGCTGGGTGTGTGTGGGGGAGGCTGGGTGTGTGGTGGGAGGCTGGATGTGTGGTGGGAGGCTGTGTGTGTGTGGTGGGAGGCTGGGTGCGAGTGGTGGGAGGCTGGGTGAGTGTAGTGGGAGGCTGAGTGTTTGTGCTGGAACGATTGGCCATTTATAGTGTAGAAGTTCACCATTAACAGTAAAGTCACCCGTCATGTACGGCGCAAGGCTCACTATCAATAGTGCAAAACTCATCAGTTATGGTGCAGTGCTCACCATTTGTGCTGGAGAAGCTCACCAATCGTTGTGAAGGAACTGAGAAATTAAACAAAAAGCTCAGTTTTTGCGATGAAGCAACTGATGGTTTGTTGGAAAAGACCAGAACATTCATTACGGAAGGCGACGACCATTGTAATAAGAGAGCGCATGTGAACCCTTATTAAGTTACTAATAAGCCATTAGCAATACTACTGAGATAAGAAAGCGTATGTGAACCTTTATTAAGTTACTAATAAGCCATTAGCAATACTATTGTAATAAGAAAGCGTATGTGAACCCTTATTAAGTTACTAATAAGCCATTAGCAATACTACTGAGATAAGAAAGCGTATGTGAACCCTTATTAAGTTACTAATAAGCCATTAGCAATACTATTGTAATAAGAAAGCGTATGTGAACCCTTATTAAGTTACTAATAAGCCATTAGCAATACTACTGAGATAAGAAAGCGTATGTGAACCCTTATTAAGTTACTAATAAGCCATTAGCAATACTACTGAGATAAGAAAGCGTATGTGAACCCTTATTAAGTTACTAATAAGCCATTAGCAATACTACTGAGATAAGAAAGCGTATGTGAACCCTTATTAAGTTACTAATAAGCCATTAGCAATACTACTGAGATAAGAAAGCGTATGTGAACCCTTATTAAGTTACTAATAAGCCATTAGCAATACTACTGAGATAAGAAAGCGTATGTGAACCCTTATTAAGTTACTAATAAGCCATTAGCAATACTACTGAGATAAGAAAGCGTATGTGAACCCTTATTAAGTTACTAATAAGCCATTAGCAATACTATTGTAATAAGAAAGCGTATGTGAACCCTTATTAAGTTACTAATAAGCCATTAGCAATACTATTGTAATAAGAAAGCGTATGTGAACCCTTATTAAGTTACTAATAAGCCATTAGCAATACTATTGTAATAAGAAAGCGTATGTGAACCCTTATTAAGTTACTAATAAGCCATTAGCAATACTACTGAGATAAGAAAGCGTATGTGAACCCTTATTAAGTTACTAATAAGCCATTAGCAATACTATTGTAATACGAAAGCGTATGTGAACCCTTATTAAGTTACTAATAAGCCATTAACAATACTACTGAGATAAGAAAGAGTATGTGAACCCTTATTAAGTTACTAATAAGCCATTAACAATACTACTGAGATAAGAAAGCGTATGTGAACCCTTATTAAGTTACTAATAAGCCATTAGCAATACTATTGTAATAAGAAAGCGTATGTGAACCCTTATTAAGTTACTAATAAGCCATTAGCAATACTACTGAGATAAGAAAGCGTATGTGAACCCTTAATAAGTTACTAATAAGCCATTAGCAATACTATTGTAATAAGAAAGCGTATGTGAACCCTTATTAAGTTACTAATAAGCCATTAACAATACTATTGTAATAAGAGAGCGTATGTGAACCCTTATTAAGTTACTAATAAGCCATTAACAATACTATTGTAATAAGAGAGCGAGTGTGGAGGGCGACATGATGCAATGAAATACAGTGGAACATTTACGAATATATGAAAACGGAACTCAAGCACGAATAAATAATTGAATAATTATATTGCACCCAGCACTGCCGTCCCCAGTGGTGGTGGGGGAGGGGGAGGTGTGCTGACGTGTGTGTGTCCCCCAGTGGTGGTGGGGGAGGGGGAAGCGTGCTGACGTGTGTGTGTCCCCCAGTGGTGGTGGGGGAGGGGGAGGTGCTGGACATGGTGAAGGTCTCCCGTCTAGACATGGGCGCCTACCTCTGCGTCGCCTCCAACGGCATCCAGCCCTCCGTCAGCAAGCGCACCCAGCTCAAGGTCCAGTGTGAGTACTGTGTGCTGTGTGTGCTGTGTGTGTTGTGTGCTGTGTGCTGTGTGGTGTGCTGTGTGTGCTCTGTGTACTGTGTGTGCTGTGTGTGCTGCGTGCTGTGTGTGCTGTGTGTGCTGTTTACTGTGTGTGCTGTGCACTGTGTGTGCTGTGTACTGTGTGTGCTGTGTGTGCCGTGTGTGTTGTGTGTGTTGCGTGTACTGTGTGCTGTGTGTGTGCTGTGTGCTGTGTTTGCTGAGTGTGCTGTGTGCTGTGTGTACTGTGTGATGTGTGTGTACTGTGTGTGCTGTGTACTGTGTGTGCTGTGTACTGTGTTTGCTGAGTGTGCTGTGTGCTGTGTGTACTGTGTGATGTGTGCGTACTGTGTGTGCTGTGTACTGTGTGTGTTGGGTACTGTTTGTGCTATGTACTGTGTGCTGTGTACTGTGTGCTGTGTACTGTGAGTGCTGTGTACTGTGTGTGCTGTGTGTGTACTGTGTGATGTGTGTGTACTGTGTGTGCTGTGTACTATGTGTGTTGTGTACTGTGTGTGTTGTGTGTACTGTGTGTGCTGAGTACTGTGTGTGGTGTGTACTGTGTGATGTGTGTGTACTGTGTGTGCTGTGTACTGCGTGTGATGTGTACTCTGTGCTGTGTGTGTCAGCAAGCGCACCCAGCTCAAGGTCCAGTGTGAGTACTGTGTGCTCTGTGTGCTGTGTATGCTGTGTGTGCTGTGTGTGTACTGTGTGTGCTGTGTGTGTACTGTGTGAGTACTGTGTTTTGTGTGCTGTGTGCTGTGTGTGCTGTGTGTGTACTGTGTGTGCTGTGTGTGTTGTGTGTGTACTGTGTGTGCTGGGTGTGTACTGTGTGTGCTGTGTGAGTACTGTGTGAGTACTGTGTGTTGTGTGTGCTGTGTGTGTACTGTGTGTGTTCTGTATGAGTACTGTGTGCTGTGTGCTGTGAGTGTACTGTGAGATGTGTGTGTACTGTGTGTGCTGCGTACTGTATGTGCTGTGTACTGTGTGTGCTGTGTACTGTGTGTGCTGTGTGCTGTATAGGCTGTGTACTGTGTGATGTGTGTGTACTGTGTGTGCTGTGTACTGTGTGATGTATGTGTACTGTGTGTGCTGTGTACTGTGTGTGCTATGTACTGTGTGATGTGTGTGTACTGTGTGTGCTGTGTACTGTATGTGCTGTGTACTGTGTGTGCTGTGTACTGTGTGTGCTGTGTGCTGTGTGTGTGCTGTGTACTGTATGTGCTGTTTACTGTGTGTGCTGTGTACTGTATGTGCTGTGTACTGAATGTGCTGTGTACTGTGTGTGCTGTGTACTGTATGTGCTGTGTACTGTATGTGCTGTGTACTGTGTGTGCTGTGTACTGTGTGTGCTGTGTACTGTATGTGCTGTGTACTGTGTGTGCTGTGTACTGTATGTGCTGTGTACTGTGTGTGATGTGTACCTTGTGTGCTGTGTACTTTGTGTGCTGTGTACTGTATGTGCTGTGTACAGTATGTGCTGTTTACTGTGTGTGCTGTGTACTGTGTGTGCTGTGTACTGTATGTGCTGTGTACTGAGTGTGCTGTGTACTGTGTGTGCTGTGTACTGTGTGATGTGTGTGTTCTGTGTGTGCTGTGTACTGTGTGATGTGTGTGTACTGTGTGTGCTGTGTACTGTATGTGCTGTATACTGTGTGTGCTGTGTACTGTGTGTGCTGTGTGTTGTATGTGCTGTGTACTGTGTGTGCTGTGTACTGTATGTGCTGTGTACTGTGTGTGTTGTGTACTGTGTGTGCTGTATAGTGTGTGTTGTGTACTGAGTGTGTTTTGTTCTGTGTGTGTTGTGTACTATGTGTGCTGTGTACTGTGTGTGCTGTGTACTGTGTGTGCTGTGTACTGTGTGTGTTGTGTACTGTGTGTGCTGTGTACTGTGTGATGTGTGTGTTCTGTGCGTGCTGTGTACTGTGTGATGTGTGTGTACTGTGTGTGCTGTGTACTGTGTGTGCTGTGTACTGTGTGTGCTGTGTACTGTGTGTGCTGTGTACTGTATGTGCTGTGTACTGTATGTACTGTGTACTGTGTGTGCTTTGTACTATGTGTGCTGTGTACTGTATGTGCTGTGTACTGTGTGTGCTGTGTACTGTGTGTGCTGTGTACTGTGTGATGTGTGTGTACTGTGTGTGCTGTGTACTGTGTGTGCTGTGTACTGTGTGTGCTGTGTACTGTATGTGCTGTGTACTGTATGTACTGTGTACTGTGTGTGCTGTGTACTGTGTGTGCTGTGTGCTGTATGTGCTGTGTACTGTGTGTGCTGTGTACTGTATGTGATGTGTACTGTGTGTGTTGTGTACTGTGTGTGCTGTGTACTGTGTGTGTTGTGTACTGAATGTGTTTTGTTCTGTGTGTGTTGTGTACTCTGTGTGCTGTGTACTGTGTGTGCTGTGTACTGTGTGTGTTGTGTACTGTGCATGCTGTGTACTGTGTGATGTGTGTGTACTGTGTGTGCTGTTTACTGTACGTGCTGTGTACTGTGTGTGCTGTGTACTGTGTGTGCTGTGTGCTGTATGTGCAGTGTACTGTGTGTGCTGTGTACTGTATGTGATGTGTACTGTGTGTGTTGTGTACTGTGTTTGCTGTGTACTGTGTGTGCTGTGTACTGTGTGTGCTATGTACTGTGTGTGCTGTGTAATGTGTGTGCTGTGTACTGTGTTTGTTGTGTACTGTGTGTGCTGTGTACTGTGTGTGCTGTGTACTGTGTGTGCTGTGTACTGTGTGTGCTGTGTACTGTATGTGATGTGTACTGTGTGTGTTGTGTACTGTGTTTGCTGTGTACTGTGTGTGCTGTGTACTGTGTGTGCTATGTACTGTGTGTGCTGTGTAATGTGTGTGCTGTGTACTGTGTTTGTTGTGTACTGTGTGTGCTATGTACTGTGTGTGCTGTGTAATGTGTGTGCTGTGTACTGTGTTTGTTGTGTACTATGTGTGCTGTGTACTGTGTGTGTTGTGTACTGTGTGTGCTGTGTGTTGTGTGTGCTGTGTACTGTATGTGCTGCGTACTGTGTTTGCTGTGTACTGTGTGTGCTGTGTACTGTGTGTGTTGTGTACTGTGTGTGCTGTGTGTGCTGTGTGCTGTGTGTGTGTTTTGTACTGTGTGTGCTGCGTACTGTGTTTGCTGTGTACTGTGTGGGCTGTGTACTGCGTGTGTTGTGTACTGTGTGTGCTGTGTACTGTGTGTGCTGTGTGAGTTGTGTGTGCTGTGAGCTGTGTGTGGGCTGTGTGTGTACTGTGTGCTGTTTGTGCAGAGTGTGCTGTGTGCTGCGTGTGTACTGTGTGTGTTCTGTGTGAGTACTGTGTGCTGTGTGTGCTATGTGCTGTGTGCTGTGTGTGTGCTGTGTGTGCTGTGTGTGTGTGCTGTGTGTGTGCTGTGTGTGCTGTGTGTGTGCTGTGTGAGCTGTTTTTAAGTTTGCTGTGAGCACTCTGAGTACTGTGCTCTCTATGTGTTCTGTGTGCTATCTGTGCTCTGTGTGTTCTGTTTGTTCTGTGTATTCAGCGTACGTTTCAAGCTTTGTGCACGTTATGTTTGTGTGTTGTGTGTGCTTCGAGTGCTCTGTGTACTGAGAGTGTTATATGGAACTTGCGCGTTCCTAGGGCTTAATGCTATTTGTCAGCAATGAATTTCATTTGTTCTGTAATTCTACACTCTAGTGTTTCTATACAGTCTGCGGGATATTTGCTTTTTGTATTCTGCATGCTCTTGAGCATCAGCTGCTTTGTGTGATTTGTGTGCTATGAGGGTGTAGCGTACTCAACATACATGACATAATGTGTGCATTGTCTGTACCCAGCACAGCACAATGTGTTTTGCACTTTCAAGCTGCGGTTGTACAGTATACTTTGTGACTTTGTTGTGTGCGTGAGAGACAGACTCTGCACGAGGTCGGTGTGTGTACACTGTGTATGCAGTGCAGGGAACTGCTGAGTGGTGCATCTATGCGCAGCGCAAATGTGTACTTCTGCACAGAAAAGAAATGCAAGGTAACTAAAAAAGTTTTGTCCGTTTTTAAAGGAAAAAAGGAAACTTTTCACAAAATGTATTACTTATATTTAGTGTTCAAAGTATTTGCCATCGGCTTCCAGCACCTTCATCCAACATGTCTCTAGCTGTTCAACCCCTAGCAGTAAAACTAGGGGGTTTTGGACGCGAAGAAGTCCGTGAGGGCTTGGCGCAGGTCTCCTTCTCTGGCAGAGAATTTCCCACCAGGTTGACTATCCAGGGAGTGGAAGAAGTGGTAATCGGATGGTGCAAAGTCAGGTAAATAAGGTGGATGGCACAAAGTCTCCCACCCAAGTTGCTGTATGGCATCCTTGACCACTCGCACGACATGAGGCCTGGCGTTGTCATGGATGAGAAGCACACCTTTGCGACTCACCAATACAGGCTCCTTCTGGCGCAACGCCTGTTTCACACGTTCCAATTGCTACGAGTAAACCGATGTGGTTCACTCCACTTGACGTCCACTTGACGACCTCTCCACCAAAAATAAACCATAAAAATCTTGCGTGGGCGCCTAGGCAGTCTTGCAGTGTGAGGGACAGCATCTTGAGGGGATAAACAATGTCTGGAACGCCTCGGTG
The DNA here is from genome assembly GCA_030386875.1 of Morinoia aosen. Lineage (NCBI taxonomy): Eukaryota > Metazoa > Arthropoda > Malacostraca > Amphipoda > Talitridae > Morinoia > Morinoia aosen. The sequence goes on along the minus strand of CM059573.1, from coordinate 18,019,112 downwards.
TTTCATACAGAACCCACTTCCATTACTGGTAAGCACTCGATTAAATAAGGATGCGGTACGGTGGCAAGAAAACAGCAATACGCAGTCTGCCACTCGTTGTCTCTCGTGAACCTCCAAAAGCGTGTGCGGACCCCACGGAAACGTTGTTCAACTGTCTTACAAGTTCACCACACGTTAGACTACTGTCATGTTTAATCGCCTCCATTCAGGACTCCGTCATCCAAGACCTGTGTTCGTCCACTGCGATGCTCATCACGGAGGGATAAATTTTCTACTTTAATTTTTGAAACGAACGCCTTGCGGTACGTTCATTCCCAGCATTATTCTCGAACGCTTGAGATATGCGGCGACTTGATGCAGCTGCTGATAAGCCCATTTTGAATCGTAAAGTAAACAGCCCCGAACGTCATCTGCAGACACTTCCGTCCTTCTCCACTGCTGTACGGCTTATAACTAATGGCCAAGCACGGTGCGCGTGTTTCTATAACGTCTGATTGTATATATTAAAATATGCATCGTTATAATGTAACACTGGTTTTGTGAGTAAGAGTTCCGGAGGCTGAGGTTTACGAGTCCCGGAAGATCTTTCTTGTAGGCCTCGCATGGCAGGCTCACAGGATGTCCTTATCGTGCTTGGGTTCGGAGGGATCGGAAGCGCCCCGACCGCAGGCGCCGGAAGGTACGGCGGCGGAAGTTCTTTGTTGCGCCCTAGACTTAAGAGCAAGCTGTGTGAACTACGGTGACCAGTAGATGGATAAGTGCCTTACTGAGAGTTTCATTCTCCTCCTTGGAGTTTAAGGCTTTAGAAATTGTAGTTACAGCTACAATTAAATAAACGTCACGTTGTGCTGAAAGTAACGTCACAACACGGATCGGCTGTCGGAATCTGAAAATCAATCGGCTGTCGGAATCTGAAAACAAATGCTACACGCATTACGTGTGTATTTCGAATTCATTCAATAAAAAATCAAAAATGGACAGAACTTTTTTGGTTGCCTTGAATATACATTCACACAAAAGCGAAATAAGGTGCACCAATGAGACCTCAACAAATTGTTGTCGATCAGACCTCATAACATGATAAGTCACCAAGATTGATGCTGTGCCCAGTCCCGCCGATGCTGTGGATCCCGAACCAGCTGGAGGGCGCGCACGTGGGCGGCCAGATCACGCTCGAGTGCAACACGGAGGCCTTCCCACGCTCTATCAATTACTGGACCAACCACCGCGGCGAGATGATTGCTGACGGTGGGTGGTGTTGCTGACGGTCCGTGGTAATGCTGACGATCGGTGGTGGTGCTGACGGTCCGTGGTGGTGCTGACGATTGGTGGTGAGGTGACTGCTGACTGTCGGTGGTGACTGCTTACGGTCGGTGGTGATTGCTGACGGACATTGGTGACTGCTGACGGTCGGTGGTGACTACTGACGGTCGGTGATGATTGCTAACGGTCAGTGGTGACAGCTGACGGTCGGTGGTGACTGCTGACGGTCGGTGGTGACTACTGACGGTCGGTGATGATTGCTAACGGTCAGTGGTGACAGTTGACGGTCGGTGGTGACTGCTGACGGTCGGTGGTGACTACTGACGGTCGGTGGTGATTGCTGACGGTCGGTGGTGATTGCAGACGGTCAGTGGTGATAGCTGACGGTGGGTGATGATAGCTGACGGTGGGTGTTGATAGCACGCGGTGAGTGGTAAGGTGATTGCTGACGGTGAGTAGTAAGTTGGTTGCTGACTTTGAGTGGTGAGAAGACGATTGCTTACAGTGAGTGGAGGGAGAGAAGACGATTGGGGTTGACCAACAATCTTTAGAAACCGATTGCTCTCTGTGAGGTGAAGATTGTTAGTCGTACAATCAGCCAAGCAGACGTAACGCACAATGAAAACAAATAATAAATATCACAAGTTAAATGCTCTCAAATGATTGTTTTGGGATGCCATTTAGAGAACTTTCAGACTGGGAAGAAATTAACTAAGTATTTTTAAGTTTAAAGAAGAAAAAGCAGCATATTTACAGTAAGTTCATTTGTGGAATGAATGTCTGTGCGTCGAATTTTGAAAAGTAGCAGGAATTTGATGTGCTTTAAGCACAGAAACGATTCAAAGCCCCCTACGTTAACAGATATCACAGAAATTGTAACTACCTTGACAATTGTTACTAACTTGACAATTATAACTAACTTCATAATTACTACTAACTAAACAATTATGACCAACCTGACATTCACAATAAATTTGACAATCGTCACCAACTCGAGAATCTTGACTAGTTCGACGTCTAAAATTAACTAAATACTAACAACCCACGCCCTTGAACCCGGCAGCCGTGCCCAAATACGACACTCTGACGCGGGAAGAGTCCTACAAGACGTACATGCGCCTCACCATACACAACCTGACGAGGGAAGACTTCACCACCTACAAATGCATCGCCAAGAACAGCCTCGGCGAGACCGACGGATCCATCAAACTCTACGGTTAGTACGCGCCAGATTTCTAATCAAACTCTACGGTCAGTCCGTTCCAGACTTCACATCAAACTCTACGGCCAGTCCGCGCCAGATTTCGAATCAAACTCTGTTGTTAGTCCACACCAGATTTGAAATCTAACTCTCCGGTCAGTATACACCTAATTTCAAATCAAACTCTATTGTAAGTCCGCTCAAAGTTTCAAATTTCACTCTACGGTCAGTTCGCGCCAGATTTCAAACATCAAGATACGCATCATTTTTTTCGTGTTCAGAAGGTTTGTTGTTCGGTGTATGAGATTTAGCGGCTAGTGCTTGAATGCTCGGAGTTACGATGTGTTCTTATACGTTGGTTATTATTTCCATGTGTATTCAAAAAGAAGTACATGTGTATCCACAGGATAGATAAATTCCGATTTTGAGAAATATTCGTGACACTCTAGTGCACACTACGAGTTCGTAGTTCTCTAGTACAAGGCGTACATTTGCACTGGTTAAATTTACAGGAATCTTTGGCAGTACACTTGACGCTTCAACAACGAGAATTATTGAATTATTAATTGAGAAGAAACTCGAAGAAAGGAGAGAAAGGCAGTCAGAATCTAACATCACTTGTCTCTAGTTGGCTTAATGACGGATTTCAGGCTTAGTGTCACCATCCAAACTGTAGAAATTTTTTCGCATATCTCAAACATGAAAATAATGAGAGCTCCAAAGAGAAATTTCGGTTAAAAGTTGATAGTTGAAGCTTTATTTTTCATTCAATTCAACCACGTTGACTAAAAATGGGTATTGGGCATGTTTTTATATATATATATATATATATATATATATATATATAGGTGGTGAAGAAAAACCAACGTTTAAGAACACATCGTAACACCGAGCATTCAAGCACTAGCCGCTAAATCTCATACACCGAACAACAAACCTTCTGAACACGAAAAAAATGATGCGTATCTTGATGTTTGAAATCTGGCGCGAACTGACCGTAGAGTGAAATTTGAAACTTATATATATATATATATATATATATAATTTTTGAGCCGGTTAGTGGTAACACAATCTGTAACCTCAACCATTGTCTCCTACCCTAAATTCGTATGAAAGGCATAATTTGTCTATAATATATATATATATATATAGTGGGTATATATGTATATATCATAAAGAGCTTGAGAGTATTAATTATGTTTATGTTCTCGAACTGAATATTAAATCTTTATGAATTATTTTTATAAATGGTTTGTTTTATAAATCATTCATAAATCTTTACAGATGATATCAAAGTAAATCTTTATAAATGATTTGGCCAAAGCTGGGCACCTGTACAATATGTCATGTCATCATTAATAAATTCTTCAAACGAGTTGAATGATCATTTGAACAAAATATATTACGCCGTTCAAATCTCGCGTGACGTCATTGCTACAGCTGACATGTTTCTCTCATGTGACTTCGTATGTTCCCGAGGTAATGACTATTGAGTCAACATTATATCAGGATTGTGTCAACGTACTGTGTTCACAAATTGTGTCATCATAGCGCCAACATTGTGCGAACGTTGTGTCAAAGTTGTGTTAACATTGTCTTAACATTGTAACAATGTAGTGTGCTCAGTCTATCTTTATTGTGTCAGCATTGTGTCATGATTGTGTCATGATTGTGTCAACCTTGAGTCAATCTTGTATCAATCTTGGGTCAACATACTGTGTCAACATATTATGTCAACATCTTTAGTCAACATAGTGCCAACATTGCCAACAGTGACATATCCATACCCCCACATCCCCAACACTCCCCCACGTTCACCACACATCCCTAACACTCCCCCACGTTCACCACACATCCCTAACACTCCCCCACGTTCACCACACATCCCCAACACTCCCCCACGTTCACCACACATCTCCAACACTCCCCCACGTTCACCACACATCCCAACACTCCCCCACGTTCACCACACATCCCCAACACTCCCCCACGTTCACCACACATCCCCAACACTCCCCCACGTTCACCACACATCCCCAACACTCCCCCACGTTCACCACACATCCCAACACTCCCCCACGTTCACCACACATCCCTAACACTCCCCCACGTTCACCACACATTCCTAACACTCCCCCACGTTCACCACACATCCCAACACTCCCCCACGTTCACCACACATCCCTAACACTCCCCCACGTTCACCACACATTCCTAACACTCCCCCACGTTCACCACACATTCCTAACACTCCCCCACGTTCACCACACATTCCTAACACTCCCCCACGTTCACCACACATCCCAACATTCCCCCACGTTCACCACACATCCCAACACTCCCCACATTCCCCCGCAGAAATGTTCCCGTCAACGCCCCAGAAGACGTCGTCAGTGACCAACCTGCCCTCGTACGACGACTACCCGTCAACTGAGATCGGGTCGGCGGGGGTCCCGTCAGACATGGAGGGGTCCAGCGGGGCGGGCGGGGAGGGGGAGGGGGCCAGCAAGGGGGGCAGGGACCCCCTCACGGCGGGGGGGCAGCGCAGGATCAGGCCTGTCGATTCCTACAAACACAAACAGCGAGTCCGAGGTGGGTCGCAGTGTCGCTTTCTTCTCGTATTTTGTTATTTGTTTTTTTCTATTTTTCCATTATATTTTATTTTATTTATGTATTCATTTATCCTTTTATTTCTTATTCTATGGCTTTTAATATATTTCATTTTATTTAAATATTGGTTTATCTTTCTTCTTCTTTATTCATTTATTTTTATTATATTCTATATCATTTATATGTTCATTTCTGTATTTTCTCACTGATTTTTACTATAACTTTTCGACGTTCGTATAAGTTTAACAGTTGATGTCGCTGCACACATTACGCAGGTACTCCTGAAGCAAATAATTAAATTTCCTCACAGTGTCACGCGTTTGATATCCCAAATCAAGTTCGTGTTTATGAACGATACTATTCAAAGTGTAGGATATTTATAACATACACCATTTCATTAATTCAACAGAAACCTCTGAAATATATCGTTGTATTCTCTCACAGCAACCCGACCTAGTTATTATGAGGGAGTTTCCTATTCGTAAACAGCAATATCCAGAGCTTAGAAGAGAATATATCTGCAACTAAATAGAATTTGGTGTTTAACTCTACGATAAACTTATGTCATATTTCAATTTTTGAGCCAGGTTAGTAGTAACACAATCTGTAACTTCAACCATTGTCTCCTACCCTAAATTCGTATGAAAGGCATAATTTGTCTATAACTAATCAAGCTGCAAAATGTCTGCTAGTTTAGCGCTGAGTTGAGACGATGCAGTGCTCATGGAAGATGTGGATTGAGCTGCTCGAAAACAAGCAGAATAATGAGCCGTCTGAGCAAATCTTTAAACACAGTATGACGCTTAACTTTGCTAAATATGAACATGTAATACTTTCATTTATTTACTTGATCGTTCATCAAAAAAATTAAGAAAATTCAGCTGGAAACACTTAAAAGTTCGAAATTTCGAATGAAGTTGGGTCTGCTTTGGCATGCGGAACTTTTCTAGTATACGTTCTGTTTTTCTTTCAAGATGCACTTTATTTTTTAAGAATAAAACTTCTTCAGTACCTCCAAACTGTCATAATCAGGCAGCATTCGTGTGATAGGGTGCATGTGCCAGTGTGAGTTAATTATTCCTTTGGCACTGTTCTTGTATGGCTACACTGTTCTTGTATGACTCTTGTAACCATTGGAACTGTTCTTGTATGACTAAGGCACTTTTCAAACCAACTGTCGAAATACATTCAAGCTTCGACTTTACCATTACCGTTCCTCTTTTTAATGTTATAATTCTACTACTGGTACAGCTGGTATACTCAGCAGAGATAGACATCTTTCCGTCCAATAGGCACTACAAACTTTGTTTATCGCTATTTATGGAATTATTGGATAACGCATTGCTAAAGTTTTCTTAATGATGTGTTTGAAACCACTTGTCGGAACACATTCTATGCTTGACCTTCATCCAAGCTGGCCTTCTTTTCTTTCTTTTTGATCTATCGTTCACGAGCCGATATAGAGCTATGGATGCATGCACTTACTTCAAGAATAGACACATTTTGCGCCCATTTATATGCAGAAAGTCTACATGTTTTCATGCGTCTGGATTTGCGGGGGCTTCAAGAAAACTTGCAGCATCTCTTGGTCTACAACACCATTGCAGCAAAACACCTATTTTTAAAATAACGTTGTTTTATTAAGTTGTCATGAGTGATTTAATTAATGATATTCAGCACAGCTTCTAAGTTATATTACAAGTCACTCAAATAATGTCACAGCCTACGCTTGATTTTTTATTTTAGTTTTGGTTGATGCAAGAATACACTTTTGAAAATCTTTCCGTTGCACAACTGCCGTGAAGCAGGCAGTGTCACGAGACAAACACGCACTAAGTCATTGTAGAAACAAAATTAACGTCCTTCAATCATACAACTACTGTATCAAATGAAATTAGCGCTCCCAGGGGGAAAATGTGAGGTCCCGAGCTGAGAGCTAGATAGCCCCTCGTTTCGTTGAAACAAATAGAATTAAATTTTGCTTCATTGAGGACCATTTTTTTCTGTTCATTGCTATCCTGTTTTCAGTACCCATTGCTTTTTTCAGCTTTTATCTGGTCTCATGAACACATTTCATAACTTACTGTTCCGATGTATCTGCTGCATAAATTCCACATTCTCGGAAGACCATACTAAATAAGACCTTAATCCTTCCTGCCATCGAAACGCCTTTGTTGCTGCTCGGGAGACTTAAGCTAACTTATCGAATCTAATCAGATCCAGAATAAAATTCTTATTTAAGAGAATAATTTCTCCGATCCACTTGAATGCTTAATTTTACCTGAGTACATATATATTTTAGCCTTCAGTAGAAAGTATATTTTAACCAGTTCATAATTTCATTTCCGGTAATTTAATATAAATCAAATTAACTTGTGCTGCAGGCTAATGTACTCTTTGAAATTTTGCATTCGAAACAAAAAACGATTCTTTGCAAAAATGTTTTTAATTTTAGTTACTGGAACTGAGGAGGTTACCTAAGCCATCAGCCACTCGAACACTGATTTAATACCTTAACAAATATAATCATGATTTTGATTATTTCACAGGATATCCTTATTCGGAGTTATTTTTTATCCCTAATCCAATAGCTCTTGAAAACTTTCTTAACATTAATTGAGGAATTTTCGGATGGCCTGCGAGGCTGTCAAAGTTATCTTAGTTAATTGCGTTGTATTCAATTAGTTAAGTGGAGTTAATTTGTGAAACCGTTGCTAAAGATCTCGTAAGTTTTTGCCTTCCTCTACAATTCAGAAAAAACTCTAAACACAGTTGAGGACGTCGGCTGCCAGGGAGAAAATTGAAGAATTCTGGAAAAATCTCAAGAATTCGACAAAAAACCAGGGCTTCTCCAACGCCATTGCTTTTCTACCGACGTTGGGGAAGGGGGAGGGGAAGGAAAGAAGAGGAGAAAGATGGAAACTGACGGCTACTTATAAAATGATCAACTAAATTCTGATCGTTTCCGCTCAATAGAATTAGAACATAATTAAAAGTAACCTCCGCACTTGGGACAGACCGCTATCAATTACCGTAGTTAGTAGCGTCGGCGTTGAGCAGATATTAAGCAAAAATGTCCCCTTATCCGCAGTAGCAGAGTTTAGTATACAGTATGTCACACAACCCGAACCGAGTATTTATTTTCCTGTATCAGTAATACCATCATAAGAATACCCGTATCGGTAATACCATCATAATTTGCTTAAGTTGAATGCTTATGGTATATAGCTTAAGTTGAATGCTTATGGTATATAGCTTAAGTTGAATGCATATGGTATATAGCTTAAGTTGAATGCTTATGGTATATAGCTTAAGTTGAATGCTTATGGTATTCTTACGATGGTATTACTGATACGGGAAAATAAATACTCGGTTCGGGTTTTTGTGGGACATACTGTATATCCTTGTGAAGCGCGGCAGCTTGGCGCAGCAGCTCGACTGCTGTCCCTGCGGTGAACGGCTCTGACACAAGCGCTGCTGCGCTAAACTGCGCTAATCTGCGGTGATGCTGTTGGCTAATTATAATTGGGCATCTACGCACCAGAATGCAAAAAAACAATATAGTTTTTTGGAGCAATGGTATTTTTATTTAAAGGGAGTAAGTGAATATTTCCTTTTTTTGGTTCCAAGTTCGCTTTACATCAATAGATATGTCAGTAAGCATTTCCAAATGCTAATAAAGTTGACATTTTCCTTTATAATTGCCACATGGAAATTCAGAGTTAAAAGAATAATGTATGGGGCCTCATTTTCAAGCAATTAACGTTTCCCCAGGGTAACAGCTGGCAGCGTAACTACTTCTGTCGACTCGGTTACTCCACCTGCTTATGCTTCTGGCGGAAATCTTAAGTCTGGAGCCCAGCGCAAACAAAATTTGATTATTTAGAAGAAATAGCAGCACCTACTGTAGCTATGTTGATAGAAGAACGTTCGCTGAAGCTGTGTTGATACGACGTCGCTAATTGTTTTAAAATTTTGCCTCTTCATTTCACTCACGCTGAGTTTGTATCTATAAGACCGTAAACTGAACTTATATGCTCGCCATCACAATAAATCTTAAGAATGTACTACTGGCAAAATACTTTCACTAATTATGCGCATATGTACTTATAGATTTATGCAACAATAAATGATACGTACTTAATAAATGAAACAAATCCTCGTTCGCACGTTCTAATTTTTGCTGTAGTAAATGATACATATGTAATACATGAGACTTATCCCCACACGCAATATCAGATAAATGCAACAGTAAATAACACATTTCAAACCACAAACTCAACATTCAGGTGACTCGCCCACGGCTTCTGTCCTTGGTGCCATTTCTTTTATTTGTGAACTTCGTTTCAAGCAATGCACGTAAATATACTTCTCATCAGCACTTCAATAACATTTTTTGTTTTTCTTAATATTTTGTGAAACTGTCACCACCATTCCCATTCTAACGTTTTCGCCGCCTGCATGCATGTTTTTCGCAGTCCAAGTAATTAATTCGCTTAGGCGGTGAAAAACATGCATGCTCAGGCGAAAAAGTTAGACTGGATTTCACACAAGATCACCGCACATCAGAATTGCACATACATTGAAGCGCAGTGACATCCGTGCGTGATTCTGTCTACTATATACACTCACATGCCACCAAGTCCCAACACGGGCGGACCATCAAATTCTCATCAAAATGCTGCATTTTTTCTAAATTTTTGGTTTTCTGATACTTATTTCGTGAACGTTCCCCTCCTGAATTTTTAACTCGTCCATGAATTTTTTTTAAGTTTAAATTTTCATTAAAAAATATCCAATTTTTTAGCTAAATACATTTCAACAGATATGTAACTTTCATCGAAAAATATTAAAATTTATTGAGTAAAATATATTTTTTTTAAATATCAAGCTTTTACCAAAAAATCACACTTATTCAATAGCTATTTGAATTTTTATTAGAGTGTAAACCTTTACAAAAAATGTATTCAATATTTCATCAATATATCATATCGTCAAAAAATATCAACTTTCTTCACACGTAGCGCTAAATTCTCCCGATAAAACAAAATTTCCATCAAAAAACAACTCTCACAAAACTATAAATTCCCAGCAACCTATTGAATTTTCCCAGAAATGTGAGGTCCCATCAAGCATGCCATCAAGCTCCCACCAACACAGCCTATCTCCCACCAACACATCAAACTTCCTCCGCCACCTCCACACACACGCGCGCCGCCGTGCGTCGGGCAACAGTCCACCCTTTAGGCAATAATTTGCAGTTAATATCGCACTTAATGAGCTTAGATAATCCCGCCAAGACCGATGTATCGCACAAAGGGGAAGTAACACAACTCATTTCCCCATCCCGCGCTCCTCCCCCGTGCGTGGGGACATGCGTAACATTGGGGAAAGTGCACTGGTTACATGCGTGCTTCACTGAAAGCATTGTTCATTCCAGCAGAACTGAATCATTCGTGACACCAACTATGTAGTGGTTTGTGTGAATTTGCCAAATGCACACCATGCAATCATTGTATGGTGGACATGGTTATTTGAAGCAACAGGGACATTTTATATGCATTATTAAAATTTTTGAGTATCATATTTTTATATGTTTGGATGTATCGTATTTCTATATTCTTGGATGTATCCAAGGAATTATTTTTCAAGGAAGATTAACAACAACAAAAAACACGTTTTATGAAAGATCGAAAAAATTGCAAGCAATTCACTGAACGCAAGCTCCTTCTAAAATATTTACTTAAGACTGATAATTCTGAAAAAAAATAGTGCACAGTGCAATTTAAAACAAGCGTTAATTCGCGAAAAATACATGGGTGTCCACGAAGCCTTTTAGCGATTAAAAAACCCATCACAATGCAAGTGATGGAATATTGTATCAAACTTAGTTTGGTCTGCTCTGTGCGAATAAAAAAAATGAGTCATATTTCACTCGTGTATTCTTATTAGCAAGAAAATACATAAATAGGAGTAAGGGTGCATGCAATTGTACATTAAGGATATTGTAAGTTAGCATAGCAACTCGGTGTAAATTTTATAATATTTAGAACAGAATATGATTACAAGAGCGAACCAAATTGCCTATTCCAAGGCTATCTTCCCTGTGACGCGAGAGTAAGCATTAGTCTGCGGACAAAAATGACCCTAGTTCGATCCCAGTAAGGGACCTGCGGTATTTTCTCCAGAACGCAGCTCTCTGGTAAAAATAGAAATCGAAGTAGAAGCGTTGAAATTGGTAGAGACTAAACTCTTCTCTTCGCTTAGATTGCTCATTACTTACCTCCTCCCTCTCTTTGAGTTAATTAAGATGCTGGAAAAATTTTCAACAACCCAAAAGCAATAAAGGAGCGATCAATAAATTTAGCCACCAAAGACTCATATCCCCAGATAGCAATCACGCACAGGCAACAAAGTAAAATTATACTAAAAGTAGGAATCGCGACCACAGTCGCCAGTTCACAAATATCAACTCATACATTCTTACACATCTCGAGACGTTATCGATAGAGAGCAAACTCTCTGCAAACTTGACCGTAGAATTCACGACATACTCGTGAATTTAGCTAGTTAAAGATTATTATTGATAGCGTCTGGGCACATGAAGAATATTAGAAACCAAGCCACTCAAACGTTCACAGCAGATCTGCGGTCTTCACTCAACCTTGCAGGCACGCGTCAATTCAAAAGTACAACGTAGCAGTTCAGATAACGGTTTCCTGTTGCGATTACGGTTTCCTGTTGCGATAACGGTTTCCTGTTGAGATGACGGTTTCCTGTTGAGATAACTGTTTCCTGTTGCGATAACGATTTCCTGTTGCGATAACGGTATCCTGTTGGGATAACGGTTTCCTGTTGCTATAACGGTTTCCTATCGCGATAACGGTTTCCTAATGAAATAACAGCATCCAGTTAAGATAACGGTTTCCAGTTGAGATAACGGTTTCCAGTTGATATAACGGTTCCCTGTTGAGATAACGGTTTCCAGTTCAGATAACGGTTTCCAGTTCAGATAACGGTTTCCAGTTGAGATAACGTTTTCTTGTTGAGATAACGGTTTCCTGTTGAGATAACGGTTTCCAGTTAAGATAACGGTTTCTTGTTGATATAAGGGTTTCTTGTTGAGATAACGGTTTCCTGTTGAGATAACGCTTGCCAGTTGATATAACGGTTTCCAGTTGAGATAACGCTTGCCAGTTGATATAACGGTTTCCAATTGAGATAACGGTTTCCAGTTGAGAAACGATTTCCAGTTAAGATAACGGTTTCCAGTTAAGATAACGGTTTCTAGTTGAGATAACGGTTTCCAGTTGATATAACGGTTTCCAGTTGAGATAACGGTTTCCAATTGAGATAACGGTTTCCAGTTGATATAACGGTTTTCAGTTAAGATAACGGTTTCCATTTGAGATAACGGTTTCCAGTTGAGATAACGGTCTCCAGTTAAGATGATGGTCTCCATTTAAGATGACGGTCTCCAGTTAACATGACGGTCTCCAGTTAACATGACGGTCTCCAATTAAGATGATGGTCTCCATTTAAGATGACGGTCTCCAGTTAACATGACGGTCTCCAGTTAACATGACGGTCTCCAGTTAAGATGACGGTCTCCAGTTAACATGACGGTCTCCAGTTAACATGATGGTCTCCAGTTAACATGACGGTCTCCAGTTAAGATGATGGTCTCCATTTAAGATGACGGTCTCCAGTTAACATGACGGTCTCCAGTTAACATGACGGTCTCCAATTAAGATGATGGTCTCCATTTAAGATGACGGTCTCCAGTTAACATGACGGTCTCCAGTTAACATGACGGTCTCCAGTTAAGATGACGGTCTCCAGTTAACATGACGGTCTCCAGTTAACATGACGGTCTCCAGTTAACATGATGGTCTCCAGTTAACATGACGGTCTCCAGTTAAGATGACAGTCTCCAGTTAAGATGACGGTCTCCAGTTAACATGACGGTCTCCAGTTAACATGACGGTCTCCAGTTAAGATGACGGTCTCCAGTTAACATGACGGTCTCCAGTTAACATGACGGTCTCCAGTTCAAATGACGGTCTCCAGTTCAGATGACGGTCTCCAGTTAACATGACGGTCTCCAGTTAACATGACGGTCTCCAGTTAACATGACGGTCTCCAGTTAAGATGACGGTCTCCAGTTAACATGACGGTCTCCAGTTAACATGACGGTCTCCAGTTAACATGACGGTCTCCAGTTAAGATGACGGTCTCCAGTTAACATGACGGTCTCCAGTTAACATGACGGTCTCCAGTTCAAATGACGGTCTCCAGTTCAGATGACGGTCTCCAGTTAACATGACGGTCTCCAGTTAACATGACGGTCTCCAGTTAACATGACGGTCTCCAGTTAACATGACGGTCTCCAGTTAACATGACGGTCTCCAGTTAACATGATGGTCTCCAGTTAACATGACGGTCTCCAGTTAAGATGACAGTCTCCAGTTAAGATGACGGTCTCCAGTTAACATGACGGTCTCCAGTTAACATGACGGTCTCCAGTTAAGATGACGGTCTCCAGTTAACATGACGGTCTCCAGTTAACATGACACTCTCCAGTTCAAATGACGGTCTCCAGTTCAGATGACGGTCTCCAGTTAACATGACGGTCTCCAGTTAACATGACGGTCTCCAGTTAACATGACGGTCTCCAGTTAAGATGACGGTCTCCAGTTAACATGACGGTCTCCAGTTAACATGACGGTCTCCAGTTCAAATGACGGTCTCCAGTTCAGATGACGGTCTCCAGTTAACATGACGGTCTCCAGTTAACATGACGGTCTCCAGTTAACATGATGGTCTCCAGTTAACATGACGGTCTCCAGTTAAGATGACGGTCTCCAGTTAACATGACGGTCTCCAGTTAAGATGACGGTCTCCAGTTAACATGACGGTCTCCAATTAACATGACGGTCTCCAGTTCAAATGACGGTCTCCAGTTCAGATGACGGTCTCCAGTTAACATGACGGTCTCCAGTTAACATGACGGTCTCCAGTTAACATGATGGTCTCCAGTTAACATGACGGTCTCCAGTTAAGATGATGGTCTCCATTTAAGATGACGGTCTCCAGTTAACATGACGGTCTCCAGTTAACATGACGGTCTCCAATTAAGATGATGGTCTCCATTTAAGATGACGGTCTCCAGTTAACATGACGGTCTCCAGTTAACATGACGGTCTCCAGTTAAGATGACGGTCTCCAGTTAACATGACGGTCTCCAGTTAACATGACGGTCTCCAGTTAACATGATGGTCTCCAGTTAACATGACGGTCTCCAGTTAAGATGACAGTCTCCAGTTAAGATGACGGTCTCCAGTTAACATGACGGTCTCCAGTTAACATGACGGTCTCCAGTTAACATGACGGTCTCCAGTTCAAATGACGGTCTCCAGTTCAGATGACGGTCTCCAGTTAACATGACGGTCTCCAGTTAACATGACGGTCTCCAGTTAACATGACGGTCTCCAGTTAACATGACGGTCTCCAGTTAACATGACGGTCTCCAGTTAACATGATGGTCTCCAGTTAACATGACGGTCTCCAGTTAAGATGACAGTCTCCAGTTAAGATGACGGTCTCCAGTTAACATGACGGTCTCCAGTTAACATGACGGTCTCCAGTTAAGATGACGGTCTCCAGTTAACATGACGGTCTCCAGTTAACATGACACTCTCCAGTTCAAATGACGGTCTCCAGTTCAGATGACGGTCTCCAGTTAACATGACGGTCTCCAGTTAACATGACGGTCTCCAGTTAACATGACGGTCTCCAGTTAAGATGACGGTCTCCAGTTAACATGACGGTCTCCAGTTAACATGACGGTCTCCAGTTCAAATGACGGTCTCCAGTTCAGATGACGGTCTCCAGTTAACATGACGGTCTCCAGTTAACATGACGGTCTCCAGTTAACATGATGGTCTCCAGTTAACATGACGGTCTCCAGTTAAGATGACGGTCTCCAGTTAACATGACGGTCTCCAGTTAAGATGACGGTCTCCAGTTAACATGACGGTCTCCAATTAACATGACGGTCTCCAGTTCAAATGACGGTCTCCAGTTCAGATGACGGTCTCCAGTTAACATGACGGTCTCCAGTTAACATGACGGTCTCCAGTTAACATGATGGTCTCCAGTTAACATGACGGTCTCCAGTTAAGATGATGGTCTCCATTTAAGATGACGGTCTCCAGTTAACATGACGGTCTCCAGTTAACATGACGGTCTCCAATTAAGATGATGGTCTCCATTTAAGATGACGGTCTCCAGTTAACATGACGGTCTCCAGTTAACATGACGGTCTCCAGTTAAGATGACGGTCTCCAGTTAACATGACGGTCTCCAGTTAACATGACGGTCTCCAGTTAACATGATGGTCTCCAGTTAACATGACGGTCTCCAGTTAAGATGACAGTCTCCAGTTAAGATGACGGTCTCCAGTTAACATGACGGTCTCCAGTTAACATGACGGTCTCCAGTTAAGATGACGGTCTCCAGTTAACATGACGGTCTCCAGTTAACATGACGGTCTCCAGTTCAAATGACGGTCTCCAGTTCAGATGACGGTCTCCAGTTAACATGACGGTCTCCAGTTAACATGACGGTCTCCAGTTAACATGACGGTCTCCAGTTAAGATGACGGTCTCCAGTTAACATGACGGTCTCCAGTTAACATGACGGTCTCCAGTTAACATGACGGTCTCCAGTTAAGATGACGGTCTCCAGTTAACATGACGGTCTCCAGTTAACATGACGGTCTCCAGTTCAAATGACGGTCTCCAGTTCAGATGACGGTCTCCAGTTAACATGACGGTCTCCAGTTAACATGACGGTCTCCAGTTAACATGACGGTCTCCAGTTAACATGACGGTCTCCAGTTAACATGACGGTCTCCAGTTAACATGATGGTCTCCAGTTAACATGACGGTCTCCAGTTAAGATGACAGTCTCCAGTTAAGATGACGGTCTCCAGTTAACATGACGGTCTCCAGTTAACATGACGGTCTCCAGTTAAGATGACGGTCTCCAGTTAACATGACGGTCTCCAGTTAACATGACACTCTCCAGTTCAAATGACGGTCTCCAGTTCAGATGACGGTCTCCAGTTAACATGACGGTCTCCAGTTAACATGACGGTCTCCAGTTAACATGACGGTCTCCAGTTAAGATGACGGTCTCCAGTTAAGATGACGGTCTCCAGTTAACATGACGGTCTCCAGTTAACATGACGGTCTCCAGTTAACATGATGGTCTCCAGTTAACATGACGGTCTCCAGTTAAGATGACAGTCTCCAGTTAAGATGACGGTCTCCAGTTAACATGACGGTCTCCAGTTAACATGACGGTCTCCAGTTAAGATGACGGTCTCCAGTTAACATGACGGTCTCCAGTTAACATGACGGTCTCCAGTTCAAATGACGGTCTCCAGTTCAGATGACGGTCTCCAGTTAACATGACGGTCTCCAGTTAACATGACGGTCTCCAGTTAACATGACGGTCTCCAGTTAAGATGACGGTCTCCAGTTAACATGACGGTCTCCAGTTAACATGACGGTCTCCAGTTAACATGACGGTCTCCAGTTAAGATGACGGTCTCCAGTTAACATGACGGTCTCCAGTTAACATGACGGTCTCCAGTTCAAATGACGGTCTCCAGTTCAGATGACGGTCTCCAGTTAACATGACGGTCTCCAGTTAACATGACGGTCTCCAGTTAACATGACGGTCTCCAGTTAACATGACGGTCTCCAGTTAACATGACGGTCTCCAGTTAACATGATGGTCTCCAGTTAACATGACGGTCTCCAGTTAAGATGACAGTCTCCAGTTAAGATGACGGTCTCCAGTTAACATGACGGTCTCCAGTTAACATGACGGTCTCCAGTTAAGATGACGGTCTCCAGTTAACATGACGGTCTCCAGTTAACATGACACTCTCCAGTTCAAATGACGGTCTCCAGTTCAGATGACGGTCTCCAGTTAACATGACGGTCTCCAGTTAACATGACGGTCTCCAGTTAACATGACGGTCTCCAGTTAAGATGACGGTCTCCAGTTAACATGACGGTCTCCAGTTAACATGACGGTCTCCAGTTCAAATGACGGTCTCCAGTTCAGATGACGGTCTCCAGTTAACATGACGGTCTCCAGTTAACATGACGGTCTCCAGTTAACATGATGGTCTCCAGTTAACATGACGGTCTCCAGTTAAGATGACGGTCTCCAGTTAACATGACGGTCTCCAGTTAAGATGACGGTCTCCAGTTAACATGACGGTCTCCAATTAACATGACGGTCTCCAGTTCAAATGACGGTCTCCAGTTCAGATGACGGTCTCCAGTTAACATGACGGTCTCCAGTTAACATGACGGTCTCCAGTTAACATGATGGTCTCCAGTTAACATGACGGTCTCCAGTTAAGATGATGGTCTCCATTTAAGATGACGGTCTCCAGTTAACATGACGGTCTCCAGTTAACATGACGGTCTCCAATTAAGATGATGGTCTCCATTTAAGATGACGGTCTCCAGTTAACATGACGGTCTCCAGTTAACATGACGGTCTCCAGTTAAGATGACGGTCTCCAGTTAACATGACGGTCTCCAGTTAACATGACGGTCTCCAGTTAACATGATGGTCTCCAGTTAACATGACGGTCTCCAGTTAAGATGACAGTCTCCAGTTAAGATGACGGTCTCCAGTTAACATGACGGTCTCCAGTTAACATGACGGTCTCCAGTTAACATGACGGTCTCCAGTTCAAATGACGGTCTCCAGTTCAGATGACGGTCTCCAGTTAACATGACGGTCTCCAGTTAACATGACGGTCTCCAGTTAACATGACGGTCTCCAGTTAACATGACGGTCTCCAGTTAACATGACGGTCTCCAGTTAACATGATGGTCTCCAGTTAACATGACGGTCTCCAGTTAAGATGACAGTCTCCAGTTAAGATGACGGTCTCCAGTTAACATGACGGTCTCCAGTTAACATGACGGTCTCCAGTTAAGATGACGGTCTCCAGTTAACATGACGGTCTCCAGTTAACATGACACTCTCCAGTTCAAATGACGGTCTCCAGTTCAGATGACGGTCTCCAGTTAACATGACGGTCTCCAGTTAACATGACGGTCTCCAGTTAACATGACGGTCTCCAGTTAAGATGACGGTCTCCAGTTAACATGACGGTCTCCAGTTAACATGACGGTCTCCAGTTCAAATGACGGTCTCCAGTTCAGATGACGGTCTCCAGTTAACATGACGGTCTCCAGTTAACATGACGGTCTCCAGTTAACATGATGGTTTCCAGTTAACATGACGGTCTCCAGTTAAGATGACGGTCTCCAGTTAACATGACGGTCTCCAGTTAAGATGACGGTCTCCAGTTAACATGACGGTCTCCAATTAACATGACGGTCTCCAGTTCAAATGACGGTCTCCAGTTCAGATGACGGTCTCCAGTTAACATGACGGTCTCCAGTTAACATGACGGTCTCCAGTTAACATGATGGTCTCCAGTTAACATGACGGTCTCCAGTTAAGATGATGGTCTCCATTTAAGATGACGGTCTCCAGTTAACATGACGGTCTCCAGTTAACATGACGGTCTCCAATTAAGATGATGGTCTCCATTTAAGATGACGGTCTCCAGTTAACATGACGGTCTCCAGTTAACATGACGGTCTCCAGTTAAGATGACGGTCTCCAGTTAACATGACGGTCTCCAGTTAACATGACGGTCTCCAGTTAACATGATGGTCTCCAGTTAACATGACGGTCTCCAGTTAAGATGACAGTCTCCAGTTAAGATGACGGTCTCCAGTTAACATGACGGTCTCCAGTTAACATGACGGTCTCCAGTTAAGATGACGGTCTCCAGTTAACATGACGGTCTCCAGTTAACAAGACGGTCTCCAGTTCAAATGACGGTCTCCAGTTCAGATGACGGTCTCCAGTTAACATGACGGTCTCCAGTTAACATGACGGTCTCCAGTTAACATGACGGTCTCCAGTTAAGATGACGGTCTCCAGTTAACATGACGGTCTCCAGTTAACATGACGGTCTCCAGTTAACATGACGGTCTCCAGTTAAGATGACGGTCTCCAGTTAACATGACGGTCTCCAGTTAACATGACGGTCTCCAGTTCAAATGACGGTCTCCAGTTCAGATGACGGTCTCCAGTTAACATGACGGTCTCCAGTTAACATGACGGTCTCCAGTTAACATGACGGTCTCCAGTTAACATGACGGTCTCCAGTTAACATGACGGTCTCCAGTTAACATGATGGTCTCCAGTTAACATGACGGTCTCCAGTTAAGATGACAGTCTCCAGTTAAGATGACGGTCTCCAGTTAACATGACGGTCTCCAGTTAACATGACGGTCTCCAGTTAAGATGACGGTCTCCAGTTAACATGACGGTCTCCAGTTAACATGACACTCTCCAGTTCAAATGACGGTCTCCAGTTCAGATGACGGTCTCCAGTTAACATGACGGTCTCCAGTTAACATGACGGTCTCCAGTTAACATGACGGTCTCCAGTTAAGATGACGGTCTCCAGTTAACATGACGGTCTCCAGTTAACATGACGGTCTCCAGTTCAAATGACGGTCTCCAGTTCAGATGACGGTCTCCAGTTAACATGACGGTCTCCAGTTAACATGACGGTCTCCAGTTAACATGATGGTCTCCAGTTAACATGACGGTCTCCAGTTAAGATGACGGTCTCCAGTTAACATGACGGTCTCCAGTTAAGATGACGGTCTCCAGTTAACATGACGGTCTCCAATTAACATGACGGTCTCCAGTTCAAATGACGGTCTCCAGTTCAGATGACGGTCTCCAGTTAACATGACGGTCTCCAGTTAACATGACGGTCTCCAGTTAACATGATGGTCTCCAGTTAACATGACGGTCTCCAGTTAAGATGACGGTCTCCAGTTAAGATGACGGTCTCCAGTTAACATGACGGTCTCCAGTTAACATGACGGTCTCCAGTTAAGATGACGGTCTCCAGTTAACATGACGGTCTCCAGTTAACATGACGGTCTCCAGTTAACATGACGGTCTCCAGTTAACATGACGGTCTCCAGTTAACATGATGGTCTCCAGTTAACATGACGGTCTCCAGTTAACATGACGGTCTCCAGTTAACATGATGGTCTCCAGTTAACATGACGGTCTCCAGTTAAGATGACGGTCTCCAGTTAACATGACGGTCTCCAGTTAACATGATGGTCTCCAGTTAACATGACGGTCTCCAGTTAACATGACGGTCTCCAGTTAAGATGACGGTCTCCAGTTAACATGACGGTCTCCAGTTAACATGACGGTCTCCAGTTAACATGACGGTCTCCAGTTCAAATGACGGTCTCCATTTCAGATGACGGTCTCCAGTTAAGATGACGGTCTCCAGTTAACATGACGGTCTCCAGTTAACATGATGGTCTCCAGTTAAGATGACGGTCTCCAGTTAAGATGACGGTCTCCAGTTAACATGACGGTCTCCAGTTAACATGATGGTCTCCAGTTAACATGACGGTCTCCAGTTAACATGACGGTCTCCAGTTAACATGATGGTCTCCAGTTAACATGACGGTCTCCAGTTAACATGACGGTCTCCAGTTAACATGACGGTCTCCAGTTAACATGACGGTCTCCAGTTAACATGACGGTCTCCAGTTAACATGACGGTCTCCAGTTAACATGACGGTCTCCAGTTAAGATGATGGTCTCCAGTTAACATGACGGTCTCCAGTTAAGATGATGGTCTCCAGTTAACATGACGGTCTCCAGTTAAGATGACGGTCTCCAGTTAACATGACGGTCTCCAGTTAACATGACGGTCTCCAGTTAACATGACGGTCTCCAGTTAAGATGACGGTCTCCAGTTAACATGACGGTCTCCAGTTAACATGATGGTCTCCAGTTAACATGATGGTCTCCAGTTAACATGACTGTCTCCAGTTAAGATGACTGTCTCCAGTTAACATGACGGTCTCCAGTTAACATGATGGTCTCCAGTTAACATGACTGTCTCCAGTTAAGATGACTGTCTCCAGTTAACATGACGGTCTCCAGTTAACATGACGGTCTCCAGTTCAAATGACGGTCTCCAGTTCAGATGACGGTCTCCAGTTGAGATGATGGTCTCCAGTTAACATGACGGTCTCCAGTTAACATGATGGTCTCCAGTTAAGATGACGGTCTCCAGTTAAGATGACGGTCTCCAGTTAACATGATGGTCTCCAGTTAACATGACGGTCTCCAGTTAACATGACGGTCTCCAGTTAAGATGACGGTCTCCAGTTAACATGACGGTCTCCAGTTAACATGACGGTCTCCAGTTAACATGACGGTCTCCAGTTCAAATGACGGTCTCCAGTTCAGATGACGGTCTCCAGTTAAGATGACGGTCTCCAGTTAACATGACGGTCTCCAGTTAACATGATGGTCTCCAGTTAAGATGACGGTCTCCAGTTAAGATGACGGTCTCCAGTTAAGATGATGGTCTCCAGTTAACATGACGGTCTCCAGTTAACATGACGGTCTCCAGTTAACATGACGGTCTCCAGTTAAGATGATGGTCTCCAGTTAACATGACGGTCTCCAGTTAACATGATGGTCTCCAGTTAACATGACGGTCTCCAGTTAACATGACGGTCTCCAGTTAACATGATGGTCTCCAGTTAACATGACGGTCTCCAGTTAACATGACGGTCTCCAGTTAACATGACGGTCTCCAGTTAACATGATGGTCTCCAGTTAACATGACGGTCTCCAGTTAACATGACGGTCTCCAGTTAACATGACGGTCTCCAGTTAACATGACGGTCTCCAGTTAACATGACGGTCTCCAGTTAACATGACGGTCTCCAGTTAACATGACGGTCTCCAGTTAACATGACGGTCTCCAGTTAACATGATGGTCTCCAGTTAACATGACGGTCTCCAGTTAACATGACGGTCTCCAGTTAACATGACGGTCTCCAGTTAACATGACGGTCTCCAGTTAACATGACGGTCTCCAGTTAACATGACGGTCTCCAGTTAACATGACGGTCTCCAGTTAACATGACGGTCTCCAGTTAACATGACGGTCTCCAGTTAACATGACGGTCTCCAGTTAACATGACGGTCTCCAGTTAACATGACGGTCTCCAGTTAACATGACGGTCTCCAGTTAACATGATGGTCTCCAGTTAACATGACGGTCTCCAGTTAACATGACGGTCTCCAGTTAACATGACGGTCTCCAGTTAACATGACGGTCTCCAGTTAACATGACGGTCTCCAGTTAACATGACGGTCTCCAGTTAACATGACGGTCTCCAGTTAACATGACGGTCTCATAAATGATGGCAGTCATATTTTGATCAAAAATTTTTTATATGATGTATGCCATTTTGCATTTTTAATAAATTTCAAATTATGTATGTATACTTATCTCCTTTAAGCTGTGTATGTTTGAACAGGACTCAGTGAAATTAAAACAAAAAATATTTTTGGGACTGTTTTAGCTTCTATTTGCAAATTCCGGTCAGGTATTCAAATCAGCAATTCTTTATTGTGAGTTGAAATGTATTCAAATATTCAAACCAGCAATTCTTTATTGTGAGTTGAAATGTATTCAAATATTCAAATCAGCAATTCTTTATTGTGAGTTGAAATGTATTCAAATATTCAAACCAGCAATTCTTTATTGTGAGTTGAAATGTATTCAAATATTCAAATCAGCAATTCTTTATTGTGAGTTGAAATGTATTCAAATATTCAAACCAGCAATTCTTTATTGTGAGTTGAAATGTATTCAAATATTCAAATCAGCAATTCTTTATTGTGAGTTGAAACGTATTCAAATATTCAAACCAGCAATTCTTTATTGTGAGTTGGAATGTATTCAAATATTCAAACCAGCAATTCTTTATTGTGAGTTGAAATGTATTCAAATATTCAAATCAGCAATTCTTTATTGTGAGTTGAAACGTATTCAAATATTCAAATCAGCAATTCTTTATTGTGAGTTGAAATGTATTCAAATATTCAAATCAGCAATTCTTTATTGTGAGTTGAAACGTATTCAAATATTCAAACCAGCAATTCTTTATTGTGAGTTGGAATGTATTCAAATATTCAAATCAGCAATTCTTTATTGTGAGTTGGAATGTATTCAAATATTCAAACCAGCAATTCTTTATTGTGAGTTGAAATGTGTTCAAATATTCAAATCAGCAATTCTTTATTGTGAGTTGAAATGTATTCAAATATTCAAATCAGCAATTCTTTATTGTGAGTTGAAATGTATTCAAATATTCAAACCAGCAATTCTTTATTGTGAGTTGAAATGTATTCAAATATTCAAATCAGCAATTCTTTATTGTGAGTTGAAATGTATTCAAATATTCAAACCAGCAATTCTTTATTGTGAGTTGAAATGTATTCAAATATTCAAACCAGCAATTCTTTATTGTGAGTTGAAATGTATTCAAATATTCAAATCAGCAATTCTTTATTGTGAGTTGAAATGTATTCAAATATTCAAACCAGCAATTCTTTATTGTGAGTTGAAATGTATTCAAATATTCAAATCAGCAATTCTTTATTGTGAGTTGAAATGTATTCAAATATTCAAACCAGCAATTCTTTATTGTGAGTTGAAATGTATTCAAATATTCAAATCAGCAATTCTTTATTGTGAGTTGAAATGTATTCAAATATTCAAATCAGCAATGTGAGTTGAAATTACGACATCAAAACGAAATTTTTTCATGCATAAGTTTGCTGATATAACGACTTCAGCAAAGAAATATTTTTCATGTATACCTGAGTTTAAATCACATCAGCTATGAAATAATTCACTCATAAGAGCTCCAATTGTAACATGTTCTTAGAGATTTTTTCACCCGTCTCCCAACGCTGCAATAAAAAAAAGTTTTATGAATAACATTCCTCAACTACTATCTTTACGTGTTAATTGTAGGTTTAGGGATTTTTTATTTCTAACCTACAGAAAATTGAAAAAGGTTCTTAAAATATGTTGGACTTTGAAATATAAAATGCTTTCTAGCGTAGTTTTCAAGTTTTCCTCCGTGCTTTCGGAAAATCTATATTCTAACAAGCTTTCAAGCAAGATATATCAATTTTTTTATATCCCTTTCATTTGCAAAAATCATCTTATTTAGGAAACTGCTGGATTTCAACCCTATATTGCAAAGGTTATTGGTTCATTTTACTTCCCTGAACATATGATCAAAGTCAGTTTGGCCTCGACCTTCTTTTTCTTCTTTTGCGTTCACCCTTTCACGCACCAAAATTATTTAAAGGAGGCTTGACAACATTGCCACGTATCTCCTTTTTTTGTCCAAACTAATCTAAACTAATTTATGGAGTTAGTTAAATTTACTTATCGGTTAATTATTGGTAAATCTTGTACAGGATTTAACTTTGACATTTTGATTTAGAAATTGATAAAATACAACTATTACTAATAAAATAGTATCACGTTTAATAATGCATGAATTTCTCGAGGCTATTTTCTAAGTTGCAGTTCTTTCGGGTAACATCACTCATCCTACCTACATACCCATTCGGAGTACAAGCTGATTTAACATGGGTTAAGTATGAACCAAATGCAACACGTACCTATTTATTTTTTGTTATTTTGTTATCTCTCATTCTTATAGTTATAGTGCAGGATTCTATCCATGTACTCTCCCTCATTCTCTTTGCAACACGTTACCTTCGCCATAGTTCTTCATTATCTCAACAAGGTGAAGTAATTAACCATGTACTCTCCCTTATTCTCTTTGCAACACATTACCTTCGTCCTAATTCTTCATTATCTCAACAAGGTGAAGTAATTAACCATGTACTCTCCCTTATTCTCTTTGCAACACATTACCTTCGTCCTAATTCTTCATTATCTCAACAAGGTAAAGCAATTAACCATGTACTCTCCCTTATTCTCTTTGCAACACATTACCTTCGTCCTAATTCTTCATTATCGCAACAAGATGAAGTAATTAACCATGTTCTCTCCCTTATTCTCTTTGCAACACATTACCTTCGCCATAGTTCTTCATTATCGCAACAAGGTGAAGTAATTAACCATGTACTCTCCCTCATTCTCTTTGCAACACATAACCTTCGCCATAGTTCTTCATTATCGCAACAAGGTGAAGCAATTAACCATGTACTCTCCCTCATTCTCTTTGCAACACATTACCTTCGCCATAGTTCTTCATTACCGCAACAAGGTAAAGCAATCAAATAACTCCTATCCATTCCATTTCAATCAACTGCTCGAACATCCTAATTTTCATAGCATAAATTATGATGGAAGTTGTATAATAGATAGGAATCTGGTCGAGATGCTGTAAACATGGTAAATAATCTAGTTCGAAATGAAGTCGTACAATTGCATCTCGTTCATAAATTTACATGAAAATCATGTTCATTTTATGAAAGCATATAAGTACACGGTCATTTAAGACGTTCTTTTATAGATGCTACCCATTATCATCGTTTTTCATTACAAGTAACGTTGAGCGAGCGCTATGCAAAGTACTTTTATGAGCGTGCTCGCCATAGCAGTGTGTCTATAGGCCCTGCCCGCCGTGCTGGAAACCCAGGTTCGAGTCCCGGCGCTGGATGGCGATTTTCTCTGTTGGGTATAGGGAAAAAATTCAAAGCACAATACCCCACTCTACCCAGGTGTCTGAAATGGGTACCGGTATTGACCGGGGGAAAGCGTCATGGCGTCCTGGCGTTAGTTATAAGGCATTTGAAAATCTAATGTACAAGGTGATATGTATCAGGCTTGATTGGAAATAAAGCATCCGTTGATGCCTTCATTATCATTATTCATTATTATTCATTATTATTATGAAGGATATACGACATCGTTTTCGCGATAAACAAACAACAAGATCCATTGTGTCCGTAATGAGCATATTCAGGTTAATGAGGGGGAACAGCCTTTCAAAATTGACTTCATAAATTAAATTTTCGTAGCTCTTCACGTGGAAAATTTCCGAGAGTTTAAATCTTTTAGCCTAATTCTTATTCTGAACGGCGAAACCATTTCAAAACTTTGACTACTACGTGACCCATCGATGGACCCTGAAGGGATTTTCATATTGTTGCTGCCCGACCGTCAGGCTCAAACTCAATTTTTATAAATGCTTAATGAAAATTAAATGAAGGCACGATCTATTTAATGTTCGTTATTTTCAAAATTGATATCTACAATTAACTCTAAATTCAGTTGAATATTGAATTTCTGTATAAATTGCCCTAGTTAAAATGTTAATTTTCTCACGCCATAAGTCCAAAAATCTTCGGATTTTCTGAGCAATCAACTTTCCCAATCTTGGCTACACAATTGCAAGACAAAACAATTACAAATTTTTAAAATCTTCTATTCATAATAGAATATTTACCTTGCGTTGAACTTTGAAGGCAATGAAATATTGAACGACTCTAAGATTTGAATTCAGATTCCACTGGAATAATACACCACTCTAAAGCTTGAATGTAGACCTCACTTGAATAATAAACCACTTTAAGGTTTGAATTTAGACGCCACTGGAATAATAAACCGCTCTAATATTTTAATTTAAACCCACCGGAATAATGCACCACTCTGAGGTTTGAACTTTTATCCCACTAAAATAACAAATCCCTCTAAGATTTTGATTTAGACCCCACCGGAATAATAAACCACTCTAAGGTTTGAACTTTTATCCCACTAAAATAACGAGCCCCTCTAAGATTTTGATTTAGACCCCACCGGAATAATAAACCACTCTAAGGTTTTGATTTAGACCCCGCTGGGATAAAAACACTGTTTGAATTTAGACCCCGCCGGAGCCTACTACTCTAAGGTTAAAACTTAGATCCCACCGGAATAACGAACCACTTTAAGTTTTTTCTAAATAATTTTTTTGACTAACCGGCGGAGTTCAGGCGGGCCGCTGCTCCCTCCGTCGTGGCGCGGCTCTGACGCAGTTCATGAGGTGTCTTCTGAGGTCGATGTTCTGTTCAGAGACAAGGAGGGTGAGTCATCACCCACCCCTGCATACAAAAAATATTCCAGTTTCTCCTAAAATATTTATATATGTTAAACCCAAACCCTCAAAACAGTCCCTCGGTGAATGCGATTTAAAAATTTCTGTTGTGAGGAAGATGTGAGAAATGAAAGTAACCTTCCTGTATAAATCCCTCTTTCAAATTTTGATGCTGCAAAATTAACACGTTGTAAAATTTCCGATGCTGAAAATAGTATCCATCCCCATATAATAATAATAACCATCCCCAACTGAAAATAAAATCCATCCCCACCTCTTTCAAAAAAAAATTGATTCAGTTTTTCTTGACAAGAAGTCCAACGCAGATGAAATGCTTCATCGGGCATTTTACCCGATTCAAATGGCTGAGTTCATTCGCTTACTTACTTTTTCGCCGCCCTCCCCAGCTTCGTTCTTTTCCCTCCTTCATTCAACGTCCTAACTCCTCAAAAATTAATCCCATGTAAAGCACACCGCAACTAAATCCGGACCTTATTTCGGAATGTAGTGTGCTCCTCTCGGGTTAAATTTTCTAAAGCAGCTGTCCCACTCAAACCTAATTTTCAAAAGTAATATTTAGCACTGAAACAATTTATCAGAAATAAAACTTTTCTGTAAAGCGTGAGCTTCAACATTCCGCCCACTACTACGAACTTTGGATCAAAATATATATTACAAATTTAAATTTTAAATCTTTGTAGCTACCCCTTTAGAGTTTCAACTCTCATTAAGTTTTCGCGTTAAGTGAACAAAAATTTAACCTTTACCGACACTTTTTAACACACTGCTGAACACAATAAGTGACTTGTATATGTCTTTCATGGTCATATGTTAAAAAACCATAGTTGGATATCATTTAAAAAATAATAGATAACTGTGAGCTGGAGCTCAATTAAACTGGAGAATATAGGCAAGACGTTGTTTGTTCTGTTAGAAACTTTTCGCTTTTTTGGCAGGGTAAGTTTATGCGTATATAATGTATTTTGTTTTATATTTAGGAAATAATTCATTCGAAACATTGCTATATACGTTGGCCTTTCCCTTGACCATTTACATTTTACTAACTGCAAAAAATTTACGTATAATTACGCAAACAATTAAGGTTATTCGCTGATCTAAAGCTATATTTGGAACGCTAACTTCCATAAAGCCTTCACCGAAATATTCCATATTCCAAGTATAATAACGTCCGTTAACAATAAATGCCCGAGTGAAATGCCCAAATCTGCGCATTCTTCTGACATACTGACCTCGCCTGCCTGGGGTGTATTGTACAGGCTACTACGCTATTTAATTCTTAAATCCTTTCCCTTCACGTTTTAAATTAAATATCTCTAATTCTACTTAAAACAATCCCCCTTCACATTACTTTATAAAGTGCTTACAATTATAAATACGTAGACAATTATGATATACTATTAAGTGCTTGCCCGTACTTGTGCTTATATTTGTACATAAATACTGTTAAGCATTTCCACAGCTATGTATAATCAGTATGCCGAGTATGGATTGCAAATGCAATTTTCTCTATTATTACTGTAGTCTTCAAGTGGTCTGACGCTCAAAATTTACATTCATGTTTCTGTACAAACTCCTATTTTCCAGGTAATGTCACGGTACGACGTCACTTCAATCAATCGGTATTATTTATCCGTGCACTTGATAGGCGCAAGGACAAATGAATGACGATCGCGAAAGCATTTGTAAATAGAAATGCGACTATTACTGCCCTTATGATGTTCATGACAAATATATAAGTGGAAAAAAGATGAACCAAATAATTAGCATTGTTATATTATTTTGTTCAAAAATTATGCGCCCCTCTGTTGGTAACTTACTTTACTCTTTTCATTCTCTAAATACAGACGGAGCAGGGGACTATATATAATATGCAGAAAAGGAGACTTCGTAGTTTTTTATCCTCGAAGGCATTATAAAATCCACGTTTATATCGAAGCTAGGTAGTACCAGTGGATTCTCCACACAATGATGCAACATTATGCTGTTAATATTTGCGAAGAATGTATAAAATGCACATCGCGGGATGCCTCACACGTACAACATTTTTACGAAACATTGTAAGTCGGATCAACGTGCTGCTAAAAAGTTAGTTGAGATCAGTGAAAGTCGAGCGATGCTTCTTCATTTCACGACTTCTAGTGGAGGTAGAAGTCTTCCTTACATCCTGACGGTGAGGAAAATGTTTCAGAGGTTTTAAAATAACTTGAAAAACCTGAATAATTCTAGGTCTAACGAGTCTCAAAGCACTTTTTCAGCTTTACGTAGTCAATTCTTAAACCAAAATAGGACTTACAACGTTGAAGTAGTGTTCATAATTCCATTATATTTTACAGGCATAGAACTTCATGTTGAACGCGTGATCTTAAATGAAAGGTTAGTGAGGTGTCGCTACCTGAGCAAGCTGGTAGATACCGTAAATAACTATGTAAAGCAACTGCATGAATTAATTTCGAGAGAAAATAAGTGAGATCCTTTGCAAAAAGATAGATCGCTGGACAAATGACTTTTGATCAAAAGTTTTACCACATTTGAATTGCTGAAAAAAGATTTTTCCATGGGTAAGCTTTAGAGATTTCTAACTTAAGTCTCATTATTGGTAATGATAAAGGATGAAGAAAACATAAAAATTGTGTAACATCAATTGAACTAGAAAATCAATTTACGGTTAACTGAGCTGATTGGTAGGTGATGAATAAATTTTCAAAAGCCAGTTCATCAAAAAAAAAAGAATTACTATTTACAACACACATAGTTGGAGTTAATAAAATAAGGACTCAGTAATGGGCCAAGTCTATCACTTCAAAAATTCTATGCCTCATGCTTGAAATAAGCGTCTCCTTGGGAATATTGTTCTAAGCAAGGACGATAGCATCAGGAAGATCATATAGTGTCTAATTTGTTGTATATTTCTGTAGACATTCTTTACCCTCCGTCCCCAAACGTTCTTTATCGAATTCAAACCTGGCAAATAGGCTGGATGATGAAAAAAGAGAAATCTGTGCCCTGGAAGAAATTATTTGTACAGGGATCATTGCATTATTTTGTTCTAAAAACTATCCATCATCATTTTAATGGAAAGTCTCTGCTACATATCAATACAATAAGCCATCATCCTGAAATTCCATTGCACCACAAGATGAAAAACACCCCATACCATGACGGAACCCTCTCCAATCTCCCTCGCAGAATTGCTCGAGAGGAAAACTCTTTGTCGTGCCAGTTGTACAGAAAGAAATCAAGATTGTCTAGGTTTAATTTTAATTTATGATGAAATAAAACTCTCTCCCTTAAACTTCTAATATTTTTTCTCCTTGGTAAACCCTAAACAGTTAGTTTTATGACGTTGACGCTGACGAAGCCCTTGTAATACTTTTCGACCCCTTTTGCCTCAAGTGTCGCAGAATGATTATCGAATTGCAATTGGGCAACAAACATTGCAACTGCAACTGACAACCCTAAAGGTTCTTCCTCTCAATGCTACTTATTTTTTCCAGCTAGCACAAAATTTTGCTAATTCAAAATTGTCTTGGTTTCACAGGAAGTTACGAGCCACTGTTTTGCTATGTTTATCCTCAGCTGTGGTTGCACACTGCGATGAACCTTGCCGGTGGAGTTCAACGCTCTGACCACGAGCTACGCTGGCCTTGGCAACAATGACACCTTCACAGCGAGACTGACAACCTCTAACTGATGTCAAATCCATTAATTTCACTAAATTTATTCGTGTACGAGCCCTGGTCTTGAATTTTTTATCAGCTGACTGGCAGTTGAGATACTTGAAATGGAATTTTCTGATAAACTTTATAAGATAATAATTTGTTTTGTTTATAAGATAATAATTTGTTTGTTTTTTTCGCACTTCATCTTTAATAATGAGTAAACTTCTTTACTTCGAAAACTTTCAAACCTGTCCATGCAAAATTACATTTTTTTCATTTTTTCAATTTTTTATCTGATTTTGAACTTATTATCAGGAATGAATGAAAGTGACTCTAGAAATATGTAAGTAAGTAACCAGGTAACTAAATCAGTGACTAGGTGGGCAAATGGTAAACACAATATACAATTGTGTGACCACGTTACGGGGCGAGTAGATATCTGACATGGTGTAACTAAGCTCTCATATTACAAAGTAGGAAAGTAAGTAACTGAGCAACTATTCAAGTAGGTGGCTAACGAGGGCAGTGTATAACTAAGTAACGAATGGAGTAGATAATACACAGTTACACACTTCCCTTGTGAGCCACTCACTCAAATAGTTGCTCACAGGGGGAGTGTATGACTAAGTAATGAGTACTTAAGTAATGATTACTTAGTATAACTAAGCAATGATAGCCAACTAAATACATAATTAAAATCCCAATAGAAAAATTTTACTAAGCAAGTATCTAACTCAGTGAACAATTAAGTTCCCAACTAATTAGCTGGCTGGAAAAAAACGTTTCCGCTCTATCCAAACTAGAATAAAATTAACATTTTCATTTGGAATAATTTAGCAATGTTTTCAAAAACACATTCATTCGGATGACGTCAACAGCACTTCAGCTGCAATAAGAAACATTTAATTCGATAAGCAACATTGCGTTGCAGTCTTTGAAGTGAGACATACATATCCCTCTAATATACTGTCAATAAAAATCGTTTATAGCGGAGCAAAAACATATTAATATTATGTACATAATAAATATAAATATCAAATTTCATAAAATGACTACACAGTTCCAACACGTGTTTTCTTATTTTATCATTTGATATCAACTGCCGTCAAATGTTGTTTTCTGATTCTGAATTATCATTTTCGTCATTTACCGTCTACTACATACATTTTACGACTATACTTTGTTTTTATTCTATCTGCAGTCAGCCACATTCTATCTTCTACCTCCAACGTAATGTCTAACTAAGCCTAAGCCAAAAACATGCTTGCGCTTCGGTGCCATAAATGGCCATCTGCTCCCCTAAAATCCGCTCATGAAGGCATTTTAATAACCTGAATGTGTATCTGCTCGCCTTAGGTTAATTTATTGAAGGATTTTAATAACCTGAACGTGTATCTGCTCCCCTTAAGTTAATTCTCGAAAGCAATTTACTAACCCGAATGTGTCTCTTGTCCCCTTAGGTTAATCCAAACAAGCATTTTAATAACCTGAACGTGTATCTGCTCCCCTTAAGTTAATTCTTGAAGGCATTTCAATAACATGAATGCGTATATGCTCCCATTAGATTCGTTCATGAAGCAATTCAATAACCTGAACTGCTCCCTTTTAACTTAAGGTTAATAACCTGAATGTTTTCTGCTCCCTTAGGCTAATCCATGGACGCAATTCAATAACCTGAGCGTGTGTGTGCACCCCTTAAGGGACGCAATTCCATAACCTGAGCGTGTGTGTGCTCCCCTTTGGTTAATCCATGAGCGCAATTCAATAACCTGAGCGCGTGTGTGCTCCCCTTTGGTTAATCCATGAGCGCAATTCCATAACCTGAGCGTGTGTGTGCTCCCCTTTGGTTAATTCATGAGCGCAATTCAATAACCTGAGCGCGTGTGTGCTCCCCTTTGGTTAATCCATGAGCGCAATTCAATAACCGGAGCGTGTGTGTGCTCCCCTTTGGTTAATCCATGAGCGCAATTCAATAACCTGAGCGCGTGTGTGCTCCCCTTTGGTTAATCCATGAGCGCAATTCAATAACCTGAGCGCGTGTGTGCTCCCCTTTGGTTAATCCATGAACGCAATTCAATAACCTGAGCGCGTGTGTGCTCCCCTTCGGTTAATCCATGAGCGCAATTCAATAACCTGAGAGTGCGTGTGCACCCCTTCGGTTAATCCATGGACGCAATTCAATAACCTGAGGAGCGTGTGTGTGCACCTCTTCGGCTAATCCATGAGCGCAATACAATAACCTGAGCGTGTATGTGCTCCCCTCAGGCTCGTTCATGAAGGGTGCGGGCGACAACGCGGTGCCCCCGTACGACCTGTCGTTCTCGTTCGACTCGTCCGGGCGGAGACCGGCGACTTGGCGCAGCCCAGTGGACGTCATCGTCCTTATCGTCGTCATGTTGTACTTGAGATGAATGTTCTCAAGTAATGGTCGTGTTTGAGTAGTTCATGTTCGCTGCTATCAAGCTCACTGACTGTATACTGTTGCGTGAGCTTCATTTCTGCTTCGTCTTTCTCGTTGCATCATGTAAAGAATAAAGCTGTTTTGCCATGGGTTCTTCTGGCTCGTTCTTCTCAAAAAAATTAAGCGCAGTTTGATGAATCTCCAGCTATAACCTCAAGCGCCAAGTTAGTCGCTCGTCATGTAATCTACAAGGATGTACACATCGCATTTTATGACTTAGTTTTCGGTACACCAAGAATTTAACGTTCTAATTTTTTGTTTAGGCTGACGTTAATTTTAAGGAAATTCTGTTATCAGGATGTTCTTAAATTTAAATGACCAAACGTATATTGGCGCCGTGGGATAATTTTTTACTTTGCTTTAAAATTGATTAGAAAATCAAACGTATACATATCTGGTCATCCCATAAGTTCTCTCCGAATTTTGAAAAGGTACAACATGTAGCCAAATGTTACATATAATTAAAAATTCAATCATTAATGTACTTTCCGTGATTGTCTATGACTTCCTTCCATCTATTAATAAACTTACTATAGCCATAATTCTAAAATTCGCTTGGCTTTGATTCAAAGAACTCACAAATGTCAGTTGCAACCTCTTCCTGCGCTGCAAAAGCGGTTCCTACCAAATTAGCTACGAAACAAATGGTATTCTGGAGCTGCTGAGTTTCCTTCCTCGAGCTCATGGAACATTGTGTGCCTCAAGTGATTCTTGGGTACTCTCATGATAGCAGGATTTTAATCGAACAAATTTTAATTTTATTGTTTTGCAAAATAAAATTTAATCAGTTTAAACGTATCTAAACATAAAAAAATGTTCAACTCTATCTGATATTATAAGATACTCTTTGAATTTCGTTCAATATAAAACATGTAAAATTCGGCCAGAACTTATGGGATGATTTAATAGTTTTCCTTAAGCCAGCGAAAAAAATTGAAAAAACGATTACAGATAAAACTGAAATTATGTGAAATTTTGATTTCTCCCGATGGCAAATAGAAAATATCAGCTTTTGAATAACGATGTGAGCTGCTGTCTAACGTGACCTGGAAAATGTTGTACAGTACCGTACCGTACTGCACCGTATTGTACTGCACCGTATTGTACTGCACAGTACTGTACTGCACAGCACTGTACTGCACAGCACTGTACTGCACAGCACTGTACTGCACAGCACTGTACTGCACAGCACTGTACTACACAGCACTGTACTGTACAGCACTGTACTGCACAGCACTGTACTGCACAGCACTGTACTGCACAGCACTGTACTGCACAGCACTGTACTGCACAGCACTGTAATGCACAGCACTGTACTGCACAGCACTGTACTGCACAGCACTGTACTGCACAGCACTGTACTGCACAGCACTGTACTGCACAGCACTGTACTGCACAGCACTGTACTGCACAGCACTGTACTGCACAGCACTGTACTGCACAGCACTGTACTGCACAGCACTGTACTGCACAGCACTGTACTGCACAGCACTGTACTTCACAGCACTGTACTGCACAGCACTGTACTGCACAGCACTGTACTGCACAGCACTGTACTGCACAGCACTGTACTGCACAGCACTGTACTGTCCACTACCCTGCAGTACTACCCGCAAGACCATGTAATAGCTAACATCTGTACGATCTCTCACACCCCGCACCAGAAGCGAGCGCTCCACATAGAGGCTCTGCAGTTGTTCTCCACAAGTAAGGTTCTTTTGTTCTCAAAATATGTGGCTAGGATTGTCCGGTGCTCTTCTGTAACTCCACTGGTGTTGGTTTTGTTTATTGCAGTTTAAGCTGTGAGGATCTGTATAAATGTATAAAGCACTTACGAAAATGACTAAAAACACCATTTTGCTTCAAGGTATTCACTGGCACTTGAACTTCACGTATCGATCATTAGTGATTATGTTCGTATTCAGATATGTGCGCAGGCTTTTATTTCATACGTGACATGAATATCTCACTTACATCTTTCAGTCACGCTCACGTTCGGATCGCTATCGTTGTGTTTGATGCTTGAAGGGGTGGTTGTTTTTACATATACGATGTCGTGTGAGTTGACCACACCTGCAATAAAGTAGTCTGTAATATAATATTAGTAGAAAGTATATCCCACACTATATATTAACTTGTATAAAGTTACGTACTTTCAAGTCTCAAGTTTTCTATGTTAATTTCCTTGCAAAAATTCATGCTCACTTCTGGTGGTGAGCTGTGTGGTGCTAGTGCTGACACCAGCACCGCCGTGTGGTGCTAGTGCTGACACCAGCACCGCCGTGTGGTGCTGGTGCTGACGCCAGCACCGCCGTGTGGTGCTAGTGCTGACGCCAGCACCGCCGTGTGGTGCTGGTGCTGACACCAGCACCGCCGTGTGGTGCTGGTGCTGACGCCAGCACCGCCGTGTGGTGCTAGTGCTGACACCAGCACCGCCGTGTGGTGCTGGTGCTGACGCCAGCACCGCCGTGTGGTGCTGGTGCTGACGCCAGCACCGCCGTGTGGTGCTAGTGCAGACGCCAGCACCGCCGTGTGGTGCTAGTGCTGACACCAGCACCGCCGTGTGGTGCTAGTGCTGACACCAGCACCGCCGTGTGGTGCTGGTGCTGACGCCAGCACCGCCGTGTGGTGCTAGTGCTGACGCCAGCACCGCCGTGTGGTGCTAGTGCAGACGCCAGCACCGCCGTGTGGTGATGGTGCTGACACCAGCACCGCCGTGTGGTGCTGGTGCTGACACCAGCACCGCCGTGTGGTGCTGGTGCTGACACCAGCACCGCCGTGTGGTGCTGGTGCTGACGCCAGCACCGCCGTGTGGTGCTAGTGCTGACGCCAGCTCCGGTTTCCAGCTATTAATAGATTCAAACTGACCAAAAGTTCACAATAATAGACTTAAAATAATTTATAATCAATCATTATCATATAATCACCATTGAATATGAGAGAAATGACCAGTAATATGAGGTGGTTATTGTTGAGGGTCAGAAATATGACATGAGATCTTGCAATAGAATAAAAGCGTGATGTTCGATGCAAGAAAAGTCTGGTGCAAACAAGTCATGTTTTCTCTAAGAATTTTTTTGTCATATTTTGCCTTTGACCCTTCAGTATTTTGGCTCCCCCACGAATAATAATTATAATAATATCCTCCTGTGCCAAGACAATGACCGTTACATGATTAAAAAATACCTGTATTATTTATATATATTTATAAATATTTATAATAAGAAAGGCTGAGAAGTTATCTCACTCTCGAGGTGTTATATCGACATGGGAATTATGGTTCAATTTTGCTCATGATTTTTCTGTGTTTCGAGCTCTACGCGAGCTGTAACCATAGATTTCATGAGTTGCTGATCATTTTAATTAAGTATTAAGTTTACACTGTTCCTTGCGTCACGTTTTACTAACTGATCATGATATCACTGATATCAAGACCTGGTATACCTTGATAACGTATACTAAATAATCAGCAACTCATTCAGTATTTTGACTGACGTAGAGTTCGATCTACATACTTCCAAAGCTGTTGAAACTTGGCAAGAGCTTTCTTCACTCTGAAGAAAGATTAATTCTTCCTGGGAGATTCGAACCCGTGCATGAAGCGACATGAGTCATCTCTGTACTGGCTCACTTGATCACTCGGCCACCAGGGATCGGCTTAATATGAAGCTGTGCATGACAATAATGAATGTAAAGTATATATCAGGCAATAATTACCAATTAATTGCTTCTGGTTAAAAGATGTGAAGTTTCATCAAAGTCTGGAAAACTGACAATAATAATTATGCTTCTTGAAAATTTAATGTTAATCTGTTTATAAATTATTAATAAGACTCGGGACGTTTGTAAAGAGCCGTTTTTGCGAAGTAGCTCATGAACTAAGTAGAGTAGCTAGTTAAGGAGTAGCGAATTAGGTGCACTTTCTAACTATTCCTTATGTGTGTGTATATAAAGTCATACATGTACGTTGCTGAGCAGCACTCTGTCGCCTACGTATTGTACCACATCGTTGAATTTCTCCCTATGTAGGCTTAGCTTTTTCATTTAACTCACGAACTGCGAAAGAAGCTTGTAAATCTGTCAAACACATAAACTTCAAGTCTTCATGACTACGCCTCATCAACCCCTCACTCTAGATATGACCAACGTGTAAATCATTTGTGACGTATAGCTCATGAAGAAAATTGAAGAAATCAGGAAGAAGCAAATTATATATCTAAATGCATTGATGTGTTTTTGATGGGTGACGTTTTTGTGCAGAAGATACCAGATCTGCTGATGATACCTTGATGCATTCTTTGATGAAATGGAAGCGCTCGTCGATAAACTAACAAATCTTTGATGATGCTCTACGAATATATCGATTTTGATAAATTAACAAATATTTAAATGACGATGCTGATAAAAACATCGATGCGGTCTGCAAATATTAATTAGATAAGGAATGTAATGTCTGCTTATTCTTACACAAAATATGTCAGGCCTGAGGTATGCAGAGGCGATTGTGTGTAAATTATATGTGCTCTATCATATCACTCGCCCTTGTGATCTTCATATACAAAGATACACATATCATTTCTTTTTAAATATGTTTACCTAAAGATCATTCGATTATATATATACATATATATATATATATATATATATATATATATATATATATATATATATATATATATATATATATATATATATATATATCATATACTTGAATCTAAAGACGCGCAAAAATATGTGAGAATGAACATGCCGCCATTAGACAGGATGCCGCAAAAATGTACTCACCTTTTGATAGTCGATTACTCATGTATTTTTTGTTCATGCTTCAGGTGCAACATAGTTTTTTATAGCATATAATTTTCCTTAACATAACGTTCTTTGCAATAACGGCCTACATCAAAACAAAATACATTTATTAGAGCTTAGAACTCAACAATGAAAGAGTGAGGGTATTTTTTGGGACACCCTTGACACAGACACGCACCTCGCCTATATTTTATACATGTAGATTATACGTGCACAGGCTTCAGTAATTGAAGGTAATACATGAGCAATTGAATGTAATACTTCAGTAGTTGAAGGTAATACATCAGTAATTGAAGGTAGTACATCAGCAATTGAAGGTAATGCATCAGTAATTGAAGGTAATACATCAGCAATTGAAGGTAATACATAAGTAATTGAATGTAGTACATCAGTAATTGAAGGTAATACATCAGCAATTGAAGGTAATACATCAGTAATTGAAGGTATTACATCAGTAATTGAAGGTAATACATCAGTAATTGAAGGTAATACATCAGCAGTTGAAGGTAAGACATCATTAGTTGAAGGTAATAAATCAGCAGTAGAAGGTAATACATCAGCAATTGAAGGTAATACATCAGTAATTGAAGGTAATACATCAGCAATTGAAGGTAATGCTTTAATAGTTGAAGGTAATACATCAGCAGTTGAAGGTAATACATCAGCAATTGAAGGTAATACATCAGTAATTGAAGGTAATACATCAGCAATTGAAGGTAATACATCACTAATTGAAGGTAATACATCAGCAGTTGAAGGTAATACATCAGCAGTTGAAGGTAATACATCATTAGTTGAAGGTAATACATCAGCAGTTGAAGGTAATACATCAGTAATTGAAGGTAATACATCAGCAATTGAAGGTAATGCATCAGTAATTGAAGGTAATACATCAGCAATTGAAGGTAATACATCAGCAGTTGAAGGTAATACATCAGCAATTGAAGGTAATACATCATTAGTTGTAGGTAATACATCAGCAGTTGAAGGTAATAAATACATCAGCAATTGAAGGTAATACATCATTAGTTGAAGGTAATACATCAGCAATCGAAGGCAACAAAGGCTTTCAACAAAGTAGTACAACATTTTGGGTGGGTGGAGATGAAAGAATACATTCAACATGAAAAAAATGTGGTTTGGATTGAGCAATTGAAGGCAGCTCGGTCCAGATTCTACACGGTTGCATCTGGCAGACGATCCACGTTGCCAGATGCTGAGCTGACATTTCTGGCCAATCTAAGCAGAGCTACAACGGTGGCAACCAAACGGTGGCAACGGTGGCAACCAAACAAGCAATCCAACAAGATTTTCAGAATTTAAATGGTTCCCGCATATTAATAAGAGTTCTGCTTTATTTCCGAGTTCATATTTATCGTGCAGGTTTCCAGTTGCAGTTAGGGGAAAATTTACTCGTTTTGCTCTGATGTTCGCAGTTTTAATCTTTATGATTATTATTGGAGTATGGTTATTTATAACACTAGTGTACACAGCCCGTCAAAAATGACGGGATTCAATATTTTCCTTGAATACATTTTTCAGATGTGGAGGCCAAACAAATATGTAAATAAATAAATACGCTAAATGATTATTAGGTAAGATTACCGAAAGCTGTTAATTCTGAATGGCCACGTACACTGATGATAAGTTCAACTCAGACCTAAATAAAAGGAATCTCGTGCACTTAGACCCTGTCACTTCAATGCCGCTTGTGTTCACACCTTTCCTTGGGGAACTAAATTACGTACAAGCGTGAAAAATTAAAATTTCAACTTCCAGTTCACCAAAATTGCAGTAGCTTTCATTCGTTTGATGTACTTTTCCAACTCGCCATTGACAACCCAGGACAATGCCAGTCATTTAAAGCGTTTGAAAATTCTTAAATGCCTCATAAACGTACGTGTATGCGCTGAAACCGAGTGTATTTGTTTACAGGGTGTTTCAGAACAAGAAGTATACAATTGCAAACCAAGTAGAAAATGGCCAAACAAGCAATTTTTCTTGTATGAAATTTTCAGAAAGAAATTCGAGTTTTTGAGATATTAGCGGCTTATTATTTTAAAGGATAAATTTAATTGCACAATTACTTGCAATATTTCTGTAAAGTAATTCTAAAATAAACATTGCGAG
This sequence comes from Morinoia aosen, assembly GCA_030386875.1. Classification (NCBI taxonomy): domain Eukaryota; kingdom Metazoa; phylum Arthropoda; class Malacostraca; order Amphipoda; family Talitridae; genus Morinoia; species Morinoia aosen. The sequence goes on along the minus strand of CM059573.1, from coordinate 17,978,867 downwards.
TTATTGTGTAAATTTTATCCTTTAAAATAATAAATAGCTAAAATCTCTAAAATAATTTTTTTTTCGAAAATTTCATAGTAGAAAAGTGTTTATTTTCTACTTGGGGCGCAATTTTTTACCTCTTGTTCTGAAACACCGTGTTTATGACACACATATACACACACACATACAAGTATATATACAGATACTTGAGGGGCGGGTGTCTTTAAAAATCAGTTATAAAAGTGTCATCGAAACCAAATAAGGAGTAGCAGTTTAATTAATAATATGCACCTGTGAAATAATGCTTACAATCACATTATCTATGTTAATTTGTACTGTATGAAAATATATGAGCAATTCTTGCACTTTGTGATCTCTTTGCTACGCGTAAGTTCTGATCCCTGTACAACAGGCGCTAACTCGGCTGTCGCGCTGCTGTACGTCAGTAAACTGAAAGCAAAGCGTGACCTTTGTTTCAATTTGCCTCTCTGTAGGAGCTTCAGAGCAGATCTTGGCGGGATGGTTACGTGAGCTCAACGTATTCTCGAAAGTGCCGCTCAAATTAAACACTGAAAATCGTGGGAATTTTGCTGCGAGAGAAAGTTGAATGATGATATTTTACTACTATAGAAAATTAAACGAAGAAATTTTGCTGCGAGAGAAAGGTAAATGAAGATATTTTACTACTATAGAAAATTAAACGAAGAAATTTTGCTGCGAGAGAAAGGTAAATGAAGATATTTTACTACGATAGAAAATTAAACGAAGAAATTTTGTTGCGAGAGAAAGTTGAATAAAGATATTTTACTACTATAGAAAATTAAACGAAGAAATTTTGCTGCGAGAGAAAGGTAAATGAAGATATTTTACTACTATAGAAAATTAAACGAAGAAATTTTACGTCGAGGGAGAGTTCAAAGACGAAATTTCACTAGGACAGAAAGTTCAGAGAAAAAATTTACTACGAAAGAAAGATTAATGAAGATATTTTACTGCGAGAAAAAACCAATGAAGAAATTTTACTACGAGAGAAAGTTAAATTTAAAAATTTTCACTACGAGATAGTTGAAAAATAATATTTTACTACGAGAAAAAGTTAGGGGAAGAAATTTCGCTGCGAGAGAACATTAAATGAAGACATTCAACTACAGGAGAGTTGAAAACAATATTTTACAACGCGAGATTGTTAAATTTAAAAATTTTTACTCCGATAAAAAGTTTTCATGTCTCCAACTTGACGCCTAAATAAAAAAAGGGTTCCTAAAATTATGTTGATGTAAGAAATTACCCATTACGGTATAAGCGACACATGTTCAACATTCCAGTCAAGTTGATTCGTGAAATTCGACATTCCAATCATATTGATCCATGACATATTGAACATTACTAACACTCTGCTACATGATATATCCAACATTGCAATCATGTTGATTTGTGAACTGTTCAACAGCTCACGACTGGGAACTTATTTGCAATTTTGCAATTTTCGACAGCAGCCGAGGATTTATTTATTTTCGTCCAAATTTCGCTGGTTCTTTTCTCATTCAAAACTTTACACAACAGCTAGAAATAGCAAGCTTGTACAGAAAAAACAACAAGCAGGGTAAAAAATAGCAAGTTTGTGCAGAAAAAACACAAATAGCATAAAATTAGCAAGCTTTTGCATCAAAAAAAAAGCAAGTAGTGTAAAAATCGAGCAAGTTTGTGTAGAAAAAAAACGCAAGTAGTGTAAAAAACTAGCAAGTTTGTGCAGAAAAAACCGCAGGTAGTGTAAAAAATATCACGTTCAAGCAAAAAACAGCATGTACGAAAACAAATAATAAGTTTGTTCAGAAACAACAGCGAGTAGAGTAAAAAATAGAAAGTTTGTGGAGACTACAATCGCAAGTATTATAAAAAATAGCAAGCTTGTAAGGGAAAAAAGCAGCAAGTAACTTAAAAAAAGGTAAAGTAGCGCTAAAGTTTGTGCGGATAAAGTAGCGAGTAGAATAAAAATAAGCGAGTGTGAACAGAAAAAGACATATAGGGTAAGGAATAAGTTTGTACAGTCATAACAACACGTGCGGTAAAGCAGCAAGTTTGAGCGGATAAAAGCACAACGTAAGATAAAACACAACAAATATGAACAAAAAAAACAGATAGTTAGCTAGCCAAGTCGACAGGTGAACTTGTACAGCTGGGTGTACCGCATCGGGAATGAAAAACGTATGAAATGGCGTGCTTGCTGGCAGCAGCTTGGACACGTAATTTTATCGCTCGCAATTTCCGACAGGAGCTGCGTCGGAATTTTTCTGCCGATTTTTGAGATTATTTAAGAGTTTTGAAAAATGTTTTTGATTACTAACAGCAAGCTTTATTATGGCCATGTGACTGCAAATGTTTGTTAATCTCTGTTAATTTTACTTAAATATGCAATGATTTGAGGTAATATCGAAGGTAATCACGGGTAACCTAATCCTATCAACTGATACTAGACCTAAATAGGACTGTTATTAACGGTAATCGTGGGTAACGTAATCTTATCATCTGATACTTCATCCAAATCATACGGCAATCATAGGTAACCATACGGTAACCTAATCTTATCATCTGATGATGGGTCTTCATAACGCGGCTATCAAATGTAATAATGCGGTGACCGTACCTAATGATATCGTAATGGAAAGTAATAAAGCTGTCATCGCAAATGCTGGAAGTGATGGTATGACAATCATAGGTAACAATTATTCTGCAATTAGGAGTATTAATGCATAATGGACACGATGATCGAAGGCTATATTTTGCAATTGAAATACTAGCGCATTAATGAAAAATAACACGATTATTAATGGTGATAACTCTATATATGAAGGTATAACTCATAATTGAAGGCAATAACTCAGTAACTGAAGGCGATAACTTAGTAATTTAAAGTAATAACACTGTAATTAGAAACAATAACACAGGAATTGAAACCAACGATGCACTAGTTAAAGACAAATTTTTAATAATTGTTAATTTATTGGCAAAAACCTAGTTGAAGGCAATAATGTGTACAAAAATTAATCGGGTACAAAAAAATTCTTTAATTTTATTTTAAATTACAAAAACATTAAAATGCCAGAGGGAAAGGAATACGCTGCGAACAGAAACGTATTGAAGTTAACGGCCTCCACATCGACAGTTGTGCCCGCACTGCCGCACAATGTTGACTGGTGTTATGGTGGGTGCACAGTGTTGACTGGTGTTATGGTGGGTGTACAGTGTTGACTGGTGTTATGGAGGGTGTACAGTGTTGACTGGTGTTATGGTGGGTGCACAATGTTGACTGGTGTTATGGAGGGTGCACAGTGTTGACTGGTGTTATGGTGGGTGCACAGTGTTGACTGGTGTTATGGTGGGTGTACAGTGTTGACTGGTGTTATGGAGGGTGTACAGTGTTGACTGGTGTTATGGTGGGTGCACAATGTTGACTGGTGTTATGGAGGGTGCACAGTGTTGACTGGTGTTATGGAGGGTGTACAGTGTTGACTGGTGTTATGGTGGGTGCACAATGTTGACTGGTGTCATGGAGGGAGCACAATGTTGACTGGTGTTATGGTGGGTGTACAGTGTTGACTGGTGTCATGGAGGGTGCACAGTGTTGACTGGTGTTATGGTGGGTGCACAGTGTTGACTGGTGTCATGGAGGGTGCACAATGTTGACTGGTGTTATGGTGGGTGTACAGTGTTGACTGGTGTTATGGAGGGTGCACAATGTTGACTGGTGTCATGGAGGGTGCACAATGTTGACTGGTGTTATGGAGGGTGCACAGTGTTGACTGGTGTTATGGTGGGTGCACAATGTTGACTGGTGTCATGGAGGGTGCACAATGTTGACTGGTGTTATGGTGGGTGTACAGTGTTGACTGGTGTCATGGAGGGTGCACAGTGTTGACTGGTGTTATGGTGGGTGCACAGTGTTGACTGGTGTCATGGAGGGTGCACAATGTTGACTGGTGTCATGGAGGGTGTACAGTGTTGACTGGTGTTATGGAGGGTGCACAGTGTTGACTGGTGTCATGGAGGGTGCACAATGTTGACTGGTGTTATGGTGGGTGTACAGTGTTGACTGGTGTTATGGAGGGTGTACAGTGTTGACTGGTGTTATGGTGGGTGCACAATGTTGACTGGTGTTATGGAGGGTGCACAATGTTGACTGGTGTTATGGAGGGTGCACAGTGTTGACTGGTGTTATGGAGGGTGCACAGTGTTGACTGGTGTTATGGAGGGTGCACAGTGTTGACTGGTGTTATGGAGGGTGCACAGTGTTGACTGGTGTTATGGAGGGTGCACAGTGTTGTCTGGTGTTATGGAAGGTGCACAGTATTGACTGGTGTTATGGAGGGTGCACAGTGTTGACTGGTGTTATGGAGGGTGCACAGTGTTGACTGGTATTATGGAGGGTGCACAGTGTTGACTGGTGTTATGGAGGGTGCACAGTGTTGACTGGTGTTATGGTGGGTGCACAGTGTTGACTGGTGTTATGGTGGGTGCACAGTGTTGACTGGTGTTATGGAGGGTGCACAGTGTTGACTGGTGTTAAGGAGGGTGCACAATGTTGACTGGTGTTATGGAGGGTGCACAATGTTGACCGGTGTTATGGAGGGTGCACAATGTTGACTGGTGTTATGGAGGGTGCACAATGTTGACTGGTGTTATGGAGGGTGCACAGTGTTGACTGGTGTTATGGAGGGTGCACAATGTTGACTGGTGTTATGGAGGGTGCACAATGTTGACTGGTGTTATGGAGGGTGCACAGTGTTGACTGGTGTTATGGAGGGTGCACAATGTTGACTGGTGTTATGGAGGGTGCACAATGTTGACTGGTGTTATGGTGGGTGCACAGTGTTGACTGGTGTTATGGAGGGTGCACAATGTTGACTGGTGTTATGGAGGGTGCACAATGTTGACTGGTGTTATGGAGGGTGCACAATGTTGACTGGTGTTATGGAGGGTGCACAGTGTTGACTGGTGTTATGGAGGGTGCACAGTGTTGACTGGTGTTATGGAGGGTGCACAGTGTTGACTGGTGTTATGGAGGGTGCACAGTGTTGACTGGTGTTATGGAGGGTGCACAGTGTTGACTGGTGTTATGGAAGGTGCACAGTATTGACTGGTGTTATGGAGGGTGCACAGTGTTGACTGGTGTTATGGAGGGTGCACAGTGTTGACTGGTATTATGGAGGGTGCACAGTGTTGACTGGTGTTATGGAGGGTGCACAGTGTTGACTGGTGTTATGGAGGGTGCACAGTGTTGACTGGTGTTATGGAGGGTGCACAGTGTTGACTGGTGTCATGGAGGGTGCACAATGTTGACTGGTGTCATGGAGGGTGCACAATGTTGACTGGTGTTATGGAGGGTGCACAGTATTGACTGGTGTTATGGAGGGTGCACAGTTTTGACTGGTGTTATGGAGGGTGCACAGTGTTGACTGGTGTTATGGAGGGTGCACAGTGTTGACTGGTGTTATGGAGGGTGCACAGTGTTGACTGGTGTTATGGAGGGTGCACAGTGTTGACTGGTGTTATGGAGGGTACACAATGTTGACTGGTGTTATGGAGGGTGCACAGTGTTGACTGGTGTTATGGAGGGTGCACAATGTTGACTGGTGTTATGGAGAGTGCACAGTATTGACTGGTGTTATGGAGGGTGCACAGTGTTGACTGGTGTTATGGAGGATGCACAGTGTTGACTGGTGTTATGGAGGGTGCACAGGGTTGACTGGTGTTATATAGGATGCACAGTGTTGACTGGTGTTATGGAGGGTGCACAGTGTTGACTGGTGTTATGGAGGGTGCACAGTGTTGACTGGTGTTATGGAGGGTGCACAGGGTTGACTGGTGTTATGGAGGATGCACAGGGTTGACTGGTGTTATGGAGGGTGCACAGTGTTGACTGGTGTTATGGAGGGTGCACAGGGTTGACTGGTGTTATGGAGGGTGCACAGTGTTGACTGGTGTTATTGAGGGTACACAGTGTTGACTGGTGTTATGGAGGGTGCACAGTGTTGACTGGTGTTATGGAGGGTACACAGTGTTGACTGGTGTTATGGAGGGTGCACAGTGTTGACTGGTGTTATTGAGGGTACACAGTGTTGACTGGTGTTATGGAGGGTGCACAGTGTTGACTGGTGTTATGGAGGGTACACAGTGTTGACTGGTGTTATGGAGGGTGCACAGTGTTGACTGGTGTTATGGAGGGTGCACAGTGTTGACTGGTGTTATGGAGGGTGCACAGTGTTGACTGGTGTTATGGAGGGTGCACAATGTTGACTGGTGTTATGGAGGGTGCACAGTGTTGACTGGTGTTATGGAGGGTGCACAGTGTTGACTGGTGATGGAGGGTGCACAGTGTTGACTGGTGTTATGGAGGGTGCACAGTGTTGACTGGTGTTATGGAGGGTGCACAGTGTTGACTGGTGTTATGGAGGGTGCACAATGTTGACTGGTGTTATGGAGGGTGCACAGTGTTGACTGGTGTTATGGAGGGTGCACAATGTTGACTGGTGTTATGGAGGGTGCACAATGTTGACTGGTGTTATGGAGGGTGCACAATGTTGACTGGTGTTATGGTGGGTGCACAGTGTTGACTGGTGTTATGGAGGGTGCACAATGTTGACTGGTGTTATGGAGGGTGCACAATGTTGACTGGTGTTATGGAGGGTGCACAGTGTTGACTGGTGTTATGGAGGGTGCACAGTGTTGACTGGTGCTATGGAGGGTGCACAGTGTTGACTGGTGTTATGGAGGGTGCACAGTGTTGACTGGTGTTATGGAGGGTGCACAGTGTTGACTGGTGTTATTGAGGGTACACAGTGTTGACTGGTGTTATGGAGGGTGCACAGTGTTGACTGGTGTTATGGAGGGTACACAGTGTTGACTGGTGTTATGGAGGGTGCACAGTGTTGACTGGTGTTATTGAGGGTACACAGTGTTGACTGGTGTTATGGAGGGTGCACAGTGTTGACTGGTGTTATGGAGGGTGCACAGTGTTGACTGGTGTTATGGAGGGTGCACAGTGTTGACTGGTGTTATGGAGGGTGCACAGTGTTGACTGGTGTTATTGAGGGTACACAGTGTTGACTGGTGTTATGGAGGGTGCACAGTGTTGACTGGTGTTATGGAGAGTGCACAGTATTGACTGGTGTTATGGAGGGTGCACAGTGTTGACTGGTGTTATGGAGGGTGCACAGTGTTGACTGGTGTTATGGAGGGTGCACAGGGTTGACTGGTGTTATGGAGGGTGCACAGTGTTGACTGGTGTTATTGAGGGTACACAGTGTTGACTGGTGTTATGGAGGGTGCACAATGTTGACTGGTGTTATGGAGGGTGCACAGTGTTGACTGGTGTTATGGAGGGTGCACAGTGTTGACTGGTGTTATGGAGGGTGCACAGTGTTGACTGGTGTTATGGAGGGTGCACAGTGTTGACTGGTGTTATGGAGGGTGCACAATGTTGACTGGTGATGGAGGGTGCACAGTGTTGACTGGTGTTATGGAGGGTGCACAGTGTTGACTGGTGTTATGGAGGGTGCACAGTGTTGACTGGTGTTATGGAGGGTGCACAGTGTTGACTGGTGTTATGGAGGGTGCACAGTGTTGACTGGTGTTATGGAGGGTGCACAATGTTGACTGGTGATGGAGGGTGCACAGTGTTGACTGGTGATGGAGGGTGCACAGTGTTGACTGGTGTTATGGAGGGTGCACAATGTTGACCGGTGTTATGGAGGGTGCACAATGTTGACTGGTGTTATGGAGGGTGCACAGTGTTGACTGGTGTTATGGAGGGTGCACAGTGTTGACTGGTGTTATGGAGGGTGCACAATGTTGACCGGTGTTATGGAGGGTGCACAATGTTGACTGGTGTTATGGAGGGTGCACAGTGTTGACTGGTGTTATGGAGGGTGCACAATATTAACTGATATTGAGAGATAAGTGAAAATAAATGATGGGTAATATTAACCGAAAAGCTTCTTTGTCAGTCATTTAACACTAGGTATGACATGCGCTGATGGGAGTGAATCTGCTTATCGCATGACTAATTCAACATCATCTCATATACATAATAGCCGCATTAAAATTTTTAAGCAACCCAGTAACGGTACACCAGCATAATTCATACCAGACACATAAAGTACGCACGTCTCAAGCAAATGAACCAATATTAATACTGAAAATAATTTCTATGCTCACGACAAATCTTTTTTTTTTTTAAGCATTCAGTCCATGAACTAGCTATGTTAAAATAGAATGATTGTGTTATTTCTGATTTATTTAATTAGATGAACTTGCTCGAGGTTCCCTAGGTGCAATAAATGCGTTCCAAAAAGATGAAGGAGAAACGCACCATACAGGGTGGGGTTGAGGAAATGTGGAATCTATGCAAAAAGTGTATTCCCACACTAGATCCCCTGCGCAGTGAAACAGTAAGTTAGGAAAGAAAACTATGAAACAACGTAGAAGTTAAAGAAGAAAGTTAAAGGCGCTAAAAGCACGATCAGCAGTGATCGAACAAAAGATGGACATCAGGAAAATAAAAACCTCATATTTCAACAAAAAGAGGACTCACCTAACTCTCAGCGCGGGGCCTCACTATTAATTCTGACGCATAGCTTAATTCTTCCTGGTCACATAACATTTAATTAATGAGTGTAATTGTCGGATCTTCCAGTCATTTCACAATGTCTTCGGAGCCGTAAAAAGTCTCTGGCGACGGTCAGGCGTCTGTATATCGTCGCCACGAAGAAGATTAATATGCATAAGTATGCATGCGAGGCGGCGAAATGGATGCATGATTATGGATGATTGGGCGAAAAAGTTAGACTGGGCACATGAATCAGTGACAAAAATTCTTCATTGCATCAGTGAATGGTAAATGTAATAAGGTAACGTTAAGTAATTTCATATTTTTACACAACAGCAACACAACACAACAATAACACAGCAGCAACACAAAAGCAACACAGCAGCAACACAACAATAACACAGCAGCAACACAACAGCAACACAGCAGCCACACAGCAGCAACATAACAGCAACACAACAGCAACACAACACAACAATAACACAGCAGCAACACAACAGCAATACAACACACAAGCAACACAACACAACACACCAGCAACACACCAGCAACACAACACACCAGTAACACAACAGCAACACAACACACCAGCACCAGCACCAGCAACACAACAGCAACACAACACAACAGCAACATAACACACCAGCAACACAACACAACACACCAGCTACACATGAGCAACACACCATCAACACAAAAGCAACACAACACATCAGTAACACAACACAATACACCAGCAATACAATGCCACATACCAGCAACACAACACACCAGCAACACAACACACCAGCAACACAACACAACACACCAGCAGCACAACACAACACACCAGCAACATAACACAACACACCATCAACACAACATAACACACCAGCAACAAAACACAACACACCAGCAACACAACACAACACACCAGCAACACGACATAACACACCAGTAACACAACAACAACACAACACAGCAGCAACACAACAGCAACACAACACAACAGCAACACAACACACCAGCAACACAACACACCAGCAGCACATGAGCAACACACCAGCAACACAAGAGCACCACAACACATCAGCAACACAACACAATTCCCCAGCAATACAATGCCAAACACCAGCAACACAACACAACACAAAGCAACACAACACACCATCAACACATCACAACACACCAGCAACAAAACACAACACACTAGCAACACAACACAACACACCAGCATCACGACACAACACATCAGCAACACAGCACACCAGCAACACAACACAACACACCAGCAACACATGAGCAACACACCAGCAACACAACAACAACACAACACAACAGCAACACAACACAACAGCAACACACCAGCAACACAACACAACAGCAACACAACGCAACACACCAGTAATGCAACACAAGAGCAACACAACACAGAACACAAGCAACACAACAGCAACACACAAGCAACACAACACACCAGCAACACAAAACAACAGCAACACAACAGCAACATACCAGCAACACAACACAACACACAAGCAGCACAACACAGCACACCAGCAACACAACACAACACAAGACACCAGCAACACAACACAAGACACCAGCAACACAACACAACACATCAACGACACAACACAACACACCAGCAACACAACACATCAGCAACACAACACATCAGCAACACAACACATCAGCAACACAACAGAACACACCAGCAACACACCAGCAACACAACACAACACACCAGCAACACAACACATCAGCAACACAACACAACACATCAGCAACACAACACAACACACCAGCAACACAACACACCAGCAACACAATACAACACACCAGCAACACAACACACCAGCAACACAACACACCAGCAACACAACACACCAGCAACACAACACACCAGCAACACAACACACCAGCAACACAACACACCAGCAATACAACACAACACACCAGCAACACAACACATCAGCAACACAACACAACACACCAGCAACACAACACAACACACCAGCAACACAACACATCAGCAACACAACACAACACACCATCAACACAACACAACACACCAGCAACACAACATACCAGCAACACAACATAACACATCAGCAACAAAACACAACACATCAGCAACACAACACAACACACCAGCAACACAACACAACAGCAACACACCAGCAACACAACACACCAGCAACACAACACAACACACCAGCAACACAACACACCAGCAACACAACACAACACATCAGCAACACAACACAACACACCAGCAACACAACACAACACACCAGCAACACAACACACCCGCAACACAATATCAGCAGACGGTAGGCCGGAGTTCCCCCAAGAAAAAGAAGGCCGTAATCTGTCTCGTAAATAACGGCTTCTGACTGATAATTAACTGACCTCCTAAGTTGCTCTATTAGGTTACGCCTTGTTGGGGAGTGTGGGGAGTGTGGGGAGTGTGGGGAGTGTGGGGAGTGTGGGGAGTGTGAGGAGTGTGGGGAGTGTGGGGAGTGTGGGGAGTGTGAGCTGGGAGTGACGGGAGTGAGCTGGAGTTTGGGCTGTCTGTGAGAGTTTAGGGAGCATTCGGTGAGTGTAGGGAGTGTATGGACTGTGTAGGGAGTGTGAGGAGAGTGTAGGGAGTGTGTGGAGAGTGTAGGGAGAGAGTGTGGAGTGTGTAGGGAGTGTCTGGAGAGTGTAGGGAGTGTGTGGAGAGTGTAGGGGGAGAGTGTGGAGTGTGTTGGGAGTATGTGGAGTGTGTAGGGAGTGTGTGGAGAGTATAGGGAGTGTGTGGAGAGTGTAGGGGGAGTGTGCAAGAGTTTAGAGTGTACGCAGAAAGTTTGAGGAGTGTGTGAGAAATGTTGGACTGAGGGGGAGTTAGTGTATGCGTGTAGGATGCATGGGGAGTGGTTGAGTGTACGTGGTGAGATGAATGGAGAACGTAGAAAAATATTGGAGAGAGAGGGAATGCTAACGAAGTGTTGAGGTTGTGGAGAATGTGGCTCGAGTGTGAAGGGAGTGTGGCGAAAGTGTAGGGAGTGTGGGGAATGTGAGGGGAGTGTGGCGAAAGTGTGGGGAGTGTGGGGAATGTGAGGGGAGTGTGGGGAATGTGAGGAACGTATGGAGTCGGGGGAAGAAGTGAGAACTGTGCATGTCAGCTCCTTGACAACTTGCGATAACCAGGGGATCTCGGATGGACGATCGATCACACCTCGACACAAAAATGCAAAATATATTGCATAGTGCACGAGTGTAATATAAATATTGATTATCACGTATTACAATAACCTTTAGTATTAAAACTGTGGCAAGTACTCACCAAGCGTCGTTCATAGATTGATTACAACTCCAAGAATTATATTTACAACTCCAAGAATCATGCTTACAGCTCCAAGAATTATACTTACAGCTCCAAGAATCATACTTACAGCTCCAAGAATCATACTTACAGCTCCAAGAATCATACTTACAGCTCCAAGAATCATACTTACAGCTCCAAGAATCATACTTACAGCTCCAAGAATCATACTTACAGCTCCAAGAATCATACTTACAGCTCCAAGAATCATACTTACAGCTCCAAGAATCATACTTACAGCTCCAAGAATCATACTTACAGCTCCAAGAATCATACTTACAGCTCCAAGAATCATACTTACAGCTCCAAGAATCATACTTACAGCTCCAAGAATCATACTTACAGATCCAAAAATCATACACAGCTCCAAGAATCATACTTACAGCTCCAAGAATCATACTTACAGCTCCAAGAATCATACTTACAGCTCCAAGAATAATACTTACAGCTCCAAGAATCATACTTACAGCTCCAAGAATCATACTTACAGCTCCAAGAATCATATTTCTGAGGGCGTCCTTGTATTGTCGAAAGACCTGTTTACTATATCATATTATCACATATTTTGGACTTAATACCCTGTGTATAGTTTTCCAAAGTATGCGCACACGTTTTTACACACTAATCTACAATCGCAGGGCAGAAAAATGACAATTACAATTTGATCTCCGTCATTAATGACGTTCCTGAAACCTTAACAATAGCCACCAATTTACTGACTTTTCCACTAAAGAGTATCATTTTTTTAAATATTAAACTAAAAAGCTGCAGACTTCTCCACAGCATTCTATGATAATTAAATGCTTTCAAAACTAACAGATTTTAAATAACACGGAATACAATGCTTGCCTACTAGACGCAAATTTTTCGCACTCATTATGCTGACCTTCAGTGGTCGATTTGAATACTGCATGCGATGTATAATGTCGTTGAAACTTCCAAACAAGGCAACTTTTAGGAATCATTTTATTCACGACCCGGCGGACCTCTATACAGATAAGATTAATCTTTGCCATATCAACAAAACCCTACACATAAGCCATTCCAAACTGTTGACTAATTTAGTTATTAGCAAGTGTGACTTTCTGAGAAAAGAATGACGTATTGTTACTTGTCAATAAGGTCACTGTTGTTACTCTGAAACATATTCAAATCCATTTCAAAAGACTTCCGCGCGACGCATGTTTCTCTGATCGTATAAGATCGAAACTGAAATTTCTCGTATGAGTATGGTAATTTTGCAAACCATGCTTTCCACTAGTTGCGCTCAAACTACATATCTTTTTAAAAAGATTCTTAAAGCTCATCTTAGCTCCTCCTATCGAAGGGTGCCTACCATTATTTTGGCTAATGGTGGGCTTACTCCCCTCGAATTCTGCCCTGGAGCCAGCCTAATAAGGAAATCTTTTTTTTACAAAGAGCTCCCCATTTTGGCCTACACTCTTCACCTCTCAAGTAATATACCTGATCGCTGCAGAGACTTATTTTCTATTGTAACTCTTATACACAATTTACGAGAAGCGTAAACGGCCCTGTCCGATATCTTGAGTTCGTAAATAAACATCACTTCGACTGAGAGCAGCCAATGATCCTGATACTCCTCGCTGTGCCCTGTTTCCCATGTCTTTGAACAATAACAAACCCATCACTCAGTCTCCTGTTCCACGTAGTCTCAAGTCCTCAAAATTTTACGAAAAAGCTCTCTCCATCTCGTATAACTTTCAAATTGATTGTAACTTAGCTGATGTTTTGTCGCTCGCTCAACTTAAAAATTATCTTCTTATTAGCGCATATACCGAAACTATTATAACATGTTACAAGATTCATTTCTTCATTTACCGATATCCTTACATAATCATATTTTTCACATTAATCGATGCACTCTGGGAGAGCAGGGAGTGCTCATACCTGGAATTGCAGCTCCTCCAACTGATTCTTGTGACCGCAAAATTCGGACCCTATATCGGCACATCCTTTTTTTTATTTTTTATTTTTATTTTTTTTATTTTTTCTCTCGCGGTCGAGTGCTTGAGCTTCTGCACCGTCTCGAAGTTTGGCTCATCCGTCGTCATTGGAATCACTGTGATTCAAACCCTGACTAGTACTGTAATCACTGTTATTGAAACCCCGATTATTACTGAAATTAGTGTTATTGACACCCCAATTATTACTGCAAATCTTTGCTATTGAAACTCCGGTTATTTTTGCACTCACTGTTACTGAAACCACAATTATTACTACAAATCTCTGTTATTGAAACCTTGACTTTTACTGTAATCACAATTATTGAAACCCCGATTATTACTGCAAATCACTGTTTTTGGAACCACGGTTATTTTTCACTCATTGTTATTGAAACCCTGATCTATACTGCAACCACTGTTGTTGAAAACCTGATTTTTACTTCATTCATTGTTTATTCAAACCCCAATTACCATTACAATGAGAGTTATTGAAACCTTGATAATTACTGCAATCACTGCTATTAAAACCCCGAATATGAGAACGACCTCACCTATTCCCTGTAGTAACCACCGCCATCACACCGGCTCTGTCATCAGGTTGCCAACGACACCAAGTGAGGAAAGAACTACTGCTACTCATGAAGATCTAAAACAACTTTGACACTTGGATTGCGACGTGAGCCACCGGTGGTACACGGAGGAAATTTTCAAAATGCTGCTTATCGACCGGTAGTCAAAAATTCAATTTTTAAATATATTTAATGAAAACTAAATGAAGACATGGTCCAGTTAGGTTTGCTATTTTCAACATTATTTACGAAAATTGGCTTTAAATTTGAGTTGAATATTAAATTTCAATATAACCTGCCGCAGTCAAGTGTTAAAGAACACAATTTAACCAGCCACAAAATATAAATATATTAAGCTGTTCATAACAAAGGAATTTGAAATATAACTGTGCGGTTTAAGTTACGTTTAAATTTCTTAGAACTTCCGATGATAGACAATGAACTTTAATGTCCTACACTATCATCAGTCGAGAAGGATGGAGAAATCGGGGCAATGAGCGGGCCAAGAATAGTTCAGTCGATAATTGATATTTTGCGATTTCGATAATGATAATTTATTTCACATGTAATGCAATCAGTTTGAAACAAATGTCTGCCTCATTTTGACACACACCATTTCATCAACATGTTAACTGATTATATTACGTCGTAATGATACGTTTAGAGCGGATTTTACACATCTGTATAAATTGCCTATACTTCACAATCATAACTAAACCTAACCCTGCACAAATTCTACTCGACTTTCTTTAACAGGTTAGTAGCGATGTGACACGCCTGTGTACACGGAGGGAACTTTGATAATGTTGCCGACCAACCAGTAGTCACAAACTCAATTTTCATAAATACTCAATCGAACCCAAAAGAACACACGACCCAGTAAATATTTGCTATTTACCAAAATGCTACCTACAATTCACTCTAAATTTAAACAGAGCATTGCACTCCAGTTCAACCGATCACGGCAGACGTGTTGAACAACCACATCGCAAAAGTTCCCACCTCCTGTTCTCTACACACATTCTACGGGCGCGAAAGTTCCCACCTCCTGTTCTCTACACACATTCTACGGCCGCGAATGTTCCCATCTCCTGTTCTCTACACACATTCTACGGCCGCGAAAGTTCCCATCTCCTGTTCTCTACACACATTCTACGGGCGCGAAAGTTCCCACCTCCTGTTCTCTACACACATTCTACGGCCGCGAATGTTCCCATCTCCTGTTCTCTACACACATTCTACGGCCGCGAAAGTTCCCACCTCCTGTTCTCTACACACATTCTACGGCCGCGAAAGTTCCCATCTCCTGTTCTCTACAAACATTCTACGGGCGCGAAAGTTCCCATCTCCTGTTCTCTACACACATTCTACGGGCGCGAAAGTTCCCATCTCCTGTTCTCTACACACATTCTACGGCCGCGAAAGTTCCCATCTCCTGTTCTCTACACACATTCTACGGCCGCGAAAGTTCCCATCTCCTGTTCTCTACAAACATTCTACGGCCGCGAAAGTTCCCATCTCCTGTTCTCTACAAACATTCTACGGGCGCGAAAGTTCCCATCTCCTGTTCTCTACAAACATTCTACGGGCGCGAAAGTTCCCATCTCCTGTTCTCTACACACATTCTACGGGCGCGAAAGTTCCCACCTCCTGTTCTCTACACACATTCTACGGCCGCGAATGTTCCCACCTCCTGTTCTCTACACACATTCTACGGCCGCGAAAGTTCCCATCTCCTGTTCTCTACAAACATTCTACGGGCGCGAAAGTTCCCATCTCCTGTTCTCTACACACATTCTACGGCCGCGAAAGTTCCCATCTCCTGTTCTCTACATACATTCTACGGCCGCGAAAGTTCCCATCTCCTGTTCTCTACACACATTCTACGGCCGCGAATGTTCCCATCTCCTGTTCTCTACACACATTCTACGGCCGCGAATGTTCCCATCTCCTGTTCTCTACACACATTCTACGGGCGCGAAAGTTCCCATCTCCTGTTCTCTACACACATTCTACGGGCGCGAAAGTTGCCTCGAAATCCTTATCTCAGCTTCCCTCAGCCGCACCCGACACGAGTGTACCACCAAGTGTATCAGGCCGCAGCGCCGCCACAAAAAGCGTCCAATGTCGTCTTTTGAGCAGAACAGGAGCGGTCTGGTCACTCGATCGGATTACGGGCGGATTATCTCCGGCCGGCCAGCCGCTATCGCCCCCGAACCGCGTCTTTCTCTCTGTTTATTGCAGTGGTTCACACGACGTGAAGGCAGTGGTTCACACGACGTGAAGGCAGCGGTTCACACGACGTGAAGGCAGCATTTCACACGACGTGAAGGCAGCGGTTCACAGGAGGTGAAGGTAGTGGTTCACACGACGTAAAGGCAGCGGTTCATGCGACGTGAAGGCAGCGGTTCACGCAACGTGACGGCAGCGGTTCACACGACGTGAAGGCAGCGGTTCACGCTACGTGAAGGCAGCGGTTCACACAACGTGAAGGCAGTGGTTCACACGACGTAAAGGCAGCGGTTCACACGACGTGAAGGCAGCGGTTCACACGACGTGAGGGCAGCGGTTCACACGACGTAAGGGCAGCGGTTCACACAACGTGAAGGCAGTGGTTCACACGACGTGAGGGCAGCGGTTCACACGACGTGAAGGCAGCGGTCACGCGACATGAAGGCAGCGATTCACACGACTTGAAGGCAGCGGTTCACACGACGTGAAGGCAGCGGTTCACACGACGTGAGGGCAGCGGTTCACACGACGTGAAGGCAGTGGTTCACACGACGTGAGGGCAGCGGTTCACACGACGTGAGGGCAGCGGTTCACACGACGTGAGGGTAGCGGTTCACACGACGTGAGGGCAGCGGTTCACACGACGTGAGGGCAGCGGTTCACACGACGTGAGGGCAGCGGTTCACACGACGTGAGGGCAGCGGTTCACACGACGTGAGGGCAGCGGTTCACACGACGTGAGGGCAGCGGTTCACACGACGTGAAGGCAGTGGTTCACACGACGTGAGGGCAGCGGTTCACACGACGTGAGGGCAGCGGTTCACCCCATATGGGAGTTGAGAACCAATAATATCTCGTTAATAGAATTAATTATTAGAAGCAAATTAATGAACAGTTGATAATTACACTGCGCACGGAGGGGAAAAATAAATAAATAAGCTTATAAATGTTTGAAGCAAAAACACCTGAAATGCGTCGTTTTAAATCAAGATTTGCTCGACATAGGAGAAAAGTTTCTCAATGTCCCTGGTGTGACGAAAGCAAAGGCTATGAAAGAGGATATGAATTTAGTTAAATCATAGAAATATAAATAGAATATTTGTAAGTCAGTTTTACTTGAGAAATTAGAAAAATGCAAATATAGCTGTTGTTTCCAGAGTTACCACGTGTTTAAAATGACATTGCAAAATGCAGATAAGTTAAGCTATGTAGAAGCAAGATTTGGTATTGCAGAAAGAAGCTTGATCAAAATGTCGTTGGTTTCAGTGTGTTGATCAGTCAAGTGATGGAACACATTTTGCAATGTTTCTGATGCGCCTCAGCAGGATTTCCAAACTCTGCTGGGATTGATGAATCCAAAGATTTATGTCCAAGAAGACGAAATTTAAGACTGATATTCATTTGACATTATTGATTGTCCTGTAGAACTCTACAACGTGATATAAAAGTGATCAAGCTCAAATAAACTCTAAATAAGCTGTACAGTTCATACAGTGGATGAAGTTCAAATTAACAGCCAAGACATCGTTCAAATTACGCACTTTTTAACGCCTGAAACTTAAAAAAAAACTAGGCTAAAAACTCTCATAAACTCTAAAGCGCTGACTTGTTACATTTTTGAAAATTTATTAAAATAAGCTCTGTAATTATGGCGATTTCTATATATCATTACATCAGGCGTATGTCATAATACGTATATTAGAAACAGCCGGTAGAATGTTTTCAAGTTCAAAATATAAATGATCGAACTAGAAGTATAGTGTAGAACATTTACTTGTGATAAAGACGTTTCAAGCGTTCGCTCATTACCGGGCTTAGAAAATATAAGAAAAAGTCACTCCTACAACAATGGTATGACAAAGGCTAAATGCAGGGTGACTGGCACTCTGCTGAATAAGTTTCAACGTAAGTTTGGGACCATCAAGGGACTTGAAACCAAAACAGTCGCGTAAAATAAGTACGATATTTTATATATATTTAGTATGAAGATTAGAAACAACAAAATTATCGTAAAATTAGCACAATGTTTGATGTATATTTAGTTTGAACGTTGGAAACAATAAAATTCGCGTAAAATAAGCTCAATATTTTATAAGTATTTAATATAAAAATTAGAAACAACAACACTCGCATAAAGTAAGCACAATATTTGATATTTATTCAGAAAAAAGACTCGCAAAAATAACAAACTCGCAAAGTAAGCACAATATTTGATATTTATTCAGTAGGAAGACTCGCAACAATAAACAAACTATTAAAGTAAGCACAATATTGGATGTTTATTTAGTAGCAAGACTCGCAAAAATAACAAACTCGTAAAGTAAGCACAATATTTGATATATATTTAGAAAAAAGACTCGCAAAAATAACAAACTCGTAAAGTAAGCACAATATTTGATATTTATTCAGTAGGAAGACTCGCAACAATAAACAAACTATTAAAGTAAGCACAATATTGGATGTTTATTTAGTAGCAAGACTCGCAAAAATAACAAACTCGTAAAGTAAGCACAATATTTGACATTTATTTAGTAGGAAGACTTTGAACAATAACACTCGCGACGCAAAAGATGAGCTGCAACAGAAGCAGTCCCCGCTGGCAAGACAGGCGGCCGTGGGCTCTAAATCTTCCGCTTTCATAACACAGCCTCAGGCCTCCGTCTCCTTAAATATTTTATTTGTTTATTTTACTTCCAACGGACTTTTTCTTAATTTTTTTTTAATTGTTTCCTTTTCGTCGTTCTTTTGATTTGTTTGTTTATTAATGTAATCTTTTTGTGTTTATTTTATTTTTGGTATTTTGTTTTTTGTTCTGAAATACAGAATTGGTTTCCATTCTACCTTTCATCAGAAGATATGCTTTCCTTGCACTAGAGTTCTTGAAATTATTTCCTGATTTTATTTAGCTTCGGGAAAAGATTTATTTATTTACTTTAGCTTCAACAAATGACTGATTTATTCAATTAAGCTTCAACAAATGATATATCTATTTACTTTAGCTTCGGCAAATGATTTACTGATTTATTTAGCTTCAAAAAATGATTTACTAGTTTAATTTAGCTTCAACAAATGCTCCTGTGTTTCAGAAGAACATTTCATTGCCTCGCAGCCTGGTTATACTCAATGAATGTTGGCGATTAACGAGGCTTTATCTCAGGACGAGCAGATCTGCAGCTATTGTAAAACATCTTCTGACATTCAGATTTCTAAGAGATATTTCTATTGCAAAACTGAAAAAATAAAAGTACACAATTAAAAGTTCTTTGTTTTTAGCATTACGTTAAATGCATAACGTTATGTTTACTTTCACAAGTCTTTTTAGCATTACGTTAAATGCATAACTTTACGTTTACTTTCACAAGTCTTTTTAGCATTACGTTAAATGCATAACGTTACTTTTACTTTCACAAGTTTTTTTAGCATTACGTTAAATGCATAACGTTACGTTTACTTTCACAAGTCTTTTTAGCATTACGTTAAATGCCTCATAACGTTACGTTTACTTTCACAAGTTTTTTTAGCATTACGTTAAATGCATAACGTTACGTTTACTTTCACAAGTTTTTTTAGCATTACGTTAAATGCCTCATAACGTTACGTTTACTTTCACAAGTCTTTTTAGCATTACGTTTAATGCATAACGTTACGTTTACTTTCACAAGTCTTTTTAGCATTACGTTAAATGCCTCATAACGTTACGTTTACTTTCACAAGTCTTTTTAGCATTACGTTTAATGCATAACGTTACGTTTACTTTCACAAGTCTTTTTAGCATTACGTTAAATGCATAACGTTACGTTTACTTTCACAAGTCTTTTTAGCATTACGTTAAATGCCTCATAACGTTACGTTTACTTTCACAAGTCTTTTTAGCATTACGTTTAATGCATAACGTTACGTTTACTTTCACAAGTCTTTTTAGCATTACGTTAAATGCATAACGTTACGTTTACTTTCACAAGTCTTTTTAGCATTACGTTAAATGCCTCATAACGTTACGTTTACTTTCACAAGTCTTTTTAGCATTACGTTTAATGCATAACGTTACGTTTACTTTCACAAGTCTTTTTAGCATTACGTTAAATGCATAACGTTACGTTTACTTTCACAAGTCTTTTTAGCATTACGTTAAATGCCTCATAACGTTACGTTTACTTTCACAAGTCTTTTTAGCATTACGTTTAATGCATAACGTTACGTTTACTTTCACAAGTCTTTTTAGCATTACGTTAAATGCATAACGTTACGTTTACTTTCACAAGTCTTTTTAGCATTACGTTAAATGCATAACGTTACGTTTACTTTCACAAAGCATCTCACTGAAAAATGTAAAGTTCGCTTATAAGCAACCGATTTCAAAATTCTACATTCAGCTTCAACTCCGAGTGGTGTCATGATTATAGAATCGCTAAATAATTGAGTAAAAACCCAACTTCAATAACAACAGACAGCTCATATCCCTTGCAAAAAGTCAATAGATAACCATTTCTTAATTAAACTTACTCACTTTTATATTTTCTTACGTTTATTTGATGCCCTTCATTCACCGCTCTTTTACGTTACATTTTATACAAAATATTGATCCTTTACTTGAACTGAAGATGGAGCTGGACTCCGAAACGTTTTCTTATCAATTGCGGATCATTTCATTGATATTCGGCCAAGCATTTCTTTGAATCACAACGGGGAAATTTCCAACACTCGTAACCTGAATTTCCTAATGTCGCTGCAACATCAAACGCAGGAAACAACGATCCGTGCATGCAACTGACTTAAGAACTTAAAATAATGTAAAACATGCAGGAGAAAATATTATGCCGTATCAACCCAAAAATTATGTCCAAAACCCGGATCAAAATTTTCTAAACAAAGATGACGTCACAACACGTAAAAAATAATCGATTACGAAAATTTTACACTGTAACTTACTCACCTGAGTGTTGCGAAATAATTATTGATGGATTTATAGTTTGTGCAAGTCCTTGTAATCGTGCAGGGGGAGCCATGACCTGAGCTTGGTGGAAGCCCCCGTAACAGGCACGTAACGGTCCTGTAACGGTCCCACAACGGTCCGGTAACGGTCCTGTTACGGTCCCGTAACAGTCCTACAACGGTCCCGTAACGTTCATATAACAGTCCCGTAACGGTCCCACAACGGTCCCGTAACAATCCTGTAAACCTCTCTCGTGTCCGTCTCTAGAACACAAATCTCCTGAGCCTTGTTTCTTTAAAGATTTCCTTTACTTTCCCCAACTTCGGTTGACTAAAAAACTTGAAGTCTCCGCTTTACTCTGTTCAGTTCCAAATTGTAACTGAAGTTCCAATTTTAATCTAAAAAGAATTGTGAGTTCTTTCGGTGTTACTTAGTGTTGCTGTCATCCTTATGTGCACTAAACTAAAGTGCACTAAAGGCATTTCCCTCGCCTTCTCAGCGATGTTTTCTGGAAGCTTTAGTTGATTTTGGCACGTTTTACCTGCGTGTAAACCATGGCAGTCTCTATACCGTCCAGTCTCCTACTATTCATCCTTTTTATTAACCTTATTTCTTATTGAAAATATTTCTAATTGAAATTGCATTTCGATGCTCCTTGATGCATGCAGACTGTGGTAAGTCCATCCATAGTGGTACTTGTTACAAATACTCTGTCCAGTATCTAATGGTACTTGTTACACACCGACTGTCCAGTATCTACATAACGGTGCTTGTTACAAATAATCTTTCCAGTATCTAATGGTACTTGTTATATGCAGACTATCCAGTATCTACATAACGGTGCTTGTTACAAATAATCTTTCCAATGTCTAGCGGTACTTGTTATATGCAGACTATCCAGTATTTATATACATAACGGTGCTTGTTACAAATAATCTGTCCAGTATCTAATTGTACTTGTTATATGCAGACTGTCCAGTATCTACATAACGGTGCTTGTTACAAATAATCTTTCGAGTGTCTAGCGGTACTTGTTACATGCAGACTGTCCAGTCACAAGTAGTACTTGTCACACACAAACCTTCCATTACATAGAGGTACTTGCGCACACGCTGTCTAGTACACACCCCACACGTCACAGTGAAATTGGCTTCAATTGACCGTTAATTGACCGCAGTTGACCGCGCTAAGCTCAGTTGACAGTAATTGATCTTTAATTAGCCGCGATTGATCCTAGTTGACCGCAATTGAAGTCTTATAGACCGCAATTGATTGTAATTGATCGCAATTGATTGTAATTGATCGCAATTGATTGTAATTGATCGCAATTAAAGTTTAATTGATCGCAATTGATTGTAATTGACCGCAATTGAAGTTTAATTGATCGCAATTGATTGTAATTGATCGCAATTGAAGTTTAATTGATCGCAATTGATTGTAATTGACCGCAATTGAAGTTTAATTGATCGCAATTGATTGTAATTGATCGCAATTGAAGTTTAATTGATCGCAATTGATTGTAATTGATTGCAATTGAAGTTTAATTGATCGCAATTGATTGTAATTGACCGCAATTGAAGTTTAATTGATCGCAATTGATTGTAATTGACCGCAATTGAAGTTTAATTGATCGCAATTGATTGTAATTGACCGCAATTGAAGTTTAATTGATCGCAATTGATTGTAATTGATCGCAATTGAAGTTTAATTGATCGCAATTGATTGTAATTGAAGGCAATTGAAGTTTAATTGATCGCAATTGATTGTAATTGACCGCAATTGAAGTTTAATTGATCGCAATTGATTGTAATTGATCGCAATTGAAGTCTTATAGACCGCAATTGATTGTAATTGATCGCAATTGATTGTAATTGATCGCAATTAAAGTCTAATTGACCGCAATTGACCATTAATTTACAGCAATTGACTGCGGTTGACCAGTGACCTACAACAGAAGGCGATACTTCAACTTATCTCAATTTACAGCAATTTATCGTGATTGACGGTAATTGATGTCCAATTGACCGCATTTAAATACAATTGATCGGAGTTGACCGCACTTAACCGCTAATTGACTGCAACTGATCGTAATTGACTTCAATAGTCCTTTAATTGGCAGTAATTGATCGAAATCGACCGCGATTGAAGCCTAATTGACCGCAGTCGAAGTTTAATTGACCGCAATTGATCACAATTGACCGCACCACCAAGACCGTACAAAGTTCATCCCTCTCTCTGTGGTCACAACAGCAACTTGAGGACCCACTTGTCAGAACTGTCACATTTATTACTTAAGTTTGAGTTTTTCAACTTTTTCTGCCTGTTATTGATCATTAGAGAGCTTTGTGGTCTCATTGGAGGCCTCTTTGTTCTGACATCTGGCGCTGGTGGTGCAGAAGGGCTGTGACAAGACTGCATACCAGTGTACGCTAGCCGGGTTGTGTTATTCTTCCAAGTAGTTCGCATTGCTATTATTGTTGATGTTATTGTTGCATATTATTTTATGAGTCATCTCATAACGCTCTAAATATTAAAAACAGCAACCATCATCTTCGAATGAAGCGTACTTCACATTGCTATTATTGTTGATGTTAGCATTATATATTATTTATGAGTCATCTCATAACGCTCTAAATATTAAAAATAGCAACCATCATCTTCGAATGAAGCGTACTTCACATTGCTATTATTGTTGATGTTAGCATTATATATTGCTTATGAGCCATCTCATAACGCTCTAAATATAAAAACTAGAAGCTATTATGTTCGAATGAAGCGCTCAGAACGCTCTAAATATTAAAAATCATCATGCTCGAATGAAGCGCATTTCGTATGGCTATTATTATTTATGTTATTGTTATATGTTATTTTATATGTCATTCCATAAAGCATTAAATATTGAAAACAGAAGCTATTATGTTCGATTGAAGCAGTAGAGGACGCCCTACAGTGACCCGAACCGAACATCACCTGCGGGGCTCACAACACCAAACCCAAAGCCACGGGAACGACTTCGAGACGAACAACCTCTTATGGAAGATGCCAGATGCCGATACCGAGAGAAGTTCTTTCAACAATTATCTTTTTAATGACACATGTAGGAAACTGACGCTTTTCTTCGGGGATTCTTTTTCAGCAAACGTTATTTTATGTGAATAGCTCCCTTAAAATTTAGACATTTAAATTAAAGTAAAACGTCACTGACATTTATTTAAATGAGAAAGGCGCAACCATTCGGTGTACTTCACACAATAAAGTTATCTTGTTCTCAAATGCACCGAAGAATAAGCAACCTCAACAGTGTTTGCCACAGCATCAGCGTCGTTGCCCACCAGCCTTCCAGCTGACTTGACCACCTGTACTTCTCATCAATTTTATTAAGCTGCTACATAAGATCTACGCCTGAGTGTGGCCGGTGTCGTGGCCACTGTCTCCAGCTCTTCATCGCTCCTACATCGAGCGGGCCCTGACTGACGGTGCCATGACCGGCTAGTCATCTCCGCCGACCTGCGCTTCACTTCTGCTTCGCCACTCGTGTCCGGCTGCCACTCGTGTTCGCCACTCGTGTTCGGCTGCCACTCGTGTTCGCCACTCGAGTTCGGCTGCCACTCGTGTTCGCCACTCGTGTTCGGCTGCCACTCGTGTTCGCCACTCGTGTTCGGCTGCCACTCGTGTTCGCCTCTCGTGTTCGGCTGCCACTCGTGTTCGCCTCTCGTGTTCGGCTGCCACTCGTGTTCGGCTGCCACTCGTGTTCGCCACTCGTGTTCGGCTGCCACTCGTGTTCGCCTCTCGTGTTCGGCTGCCACTCGTGTTCGCCTCTCGTGTTCGGCTGCCACTCGTGTTCGGCTGCCACTCGTGTTCGCCACTCGTGTTCGGCTGCCACTCGTGTTCGCCTCTCGTGTTCGGCTGCCACTCGAGTTCGGCTGCCACTCGTGTTCGCCACTCGTGTTCGGCTGCCACTCGTGTTCGCCACTCGTGTTCGGCTGCCACTCGTGTTCGCCACTCGTGTTCGGCTGCCACTCGTGTTCGCCTCTCGTGTTCGGCTGCCACTCGTGTTCGCCACTCGAGTTCGGCTGCCACTCGTGTTCGCCACTCGTGTTCGGCTGCCACTCGTGTTCGCCTCTCGTGTTCGGCTGCCACTCGTGTTCGCCACTCGTGTTCGGCTGCCACTCGTGTTCGCCACTCGTGTTCGGCTGCCACTCGTGTTCGCCTCTCGTGTTCGGCTGCCACTCGTGTTCGCCTCTCGTGTTCGGCTGCCACTCGTGTTCGGCTGCCACTCGTGTTCGCCACTCGTGTTCGGCTGCCACTCGTGTTCGCCACTCGTGTTCGGCTGCCACTCGTGTTCGCCACTCGTGTTCGGCTGCCACTCGTGTTCGCCACTCGTGTTCGGCTGCCACTCGTGTTCGCCACTCGTGTTCGGCTGCCACTCGTGTTCGCCTCTCGTGTTCGGCTGCCACTCGTGTTCGCCACTCGAGTTCGGCTGCCACTCGTGTTCGCCACTCGAGTTCGGCTGCTTAGCTGATGGGAGTCACCGTAATGGTTAGCGCCACATTTTTGCGTAGTGACGTCAGTTGCAGTTCCAAAGAACTTGCCTTACTTACCTGAAATAAAATGGGAGATTCAAATCTTGAGTAATGTTGCCGTAAACCAACTCTATGTTACTCTAAATTAATACGGCAATTATTACTCAAAATTTCTTTCAATTATTATTAAATTTCGTGTTCTAGGTTAGAGACTGACATTAATAATGTATTAATATATTTAATTACTATAATTTACTTGGGATTTAGTGTATTTACCTAGACTAGAAATAAATTAGTCACAAACAGCTGATCCGAAGAATTATTTAAGTTGAACTCTCTAGCCCTGCATTATTTTCTGCTGGACCAATTGTTCACCCAATACCTAATTTTCACGTCGCAATTCTTAAATTACGTACGCGGTCTATTTGACCCATCTATCTTACAGCGTGAGACAAATTTAAATTGAACAAACATTTTAATGCATAAATTTTTGAACAGTCGGTATCGACTCTATTTCTTCAAATTACTAAATGTTTGGTACCTCGCGACAATTATCGTGGCGCGGTGCTGGAGGGGCGCTATGGGCGTGCTGGCGTACCAGTCTCTTCCTTCTCCCAGCCCATTCACCGGATAGAACATTCAATTATTTCAAGTTAAATAAATTAGCCTTAATTTTTGAATGTATCCTATCCCTGCGTCTGTGTCACACGTCGTATTCGTGATTATTTGATTCAATTTCTTAGGAAAAATATTGCATATATCACTTTTAACTCAATCAACATTTAACTGCAATCAGTTAAACTGAAGTTGAATATTCAACTCAAATTTAAAGTTAATTGTAGTTAGTTATTTAGAAAACAGCGAACTTTAACGGGATCGTGCCTTCATTAACCTTTAATTAAATTTTTATGGAAATTGGGTGTACGACTACTGGTCGGTCAGCAGCATTATGAAAAATCCCTCCGTGGCCACCGGTGGCGCACGTTGTGGCCAAAGTGCTAATTATTAACTTAATGCTTCGATTGATGTAATCAGATGATGCTGATGACTGCAAGGCTCGACTACAACCGTCACGGTGCGGTCCTGACACTTGCAGGCTCCTGCCCCGCCTGCTCGTCGGGCGCGGCGGGGAACTTTATTGATAAAATCTCTTTACTGGAAGGATCATGACATTCTTAGTTGTTTTTTACCATGATATCCTTAGCCACGTTGGTTTTCCTTTCTATCGTAAAAGTGAGATTTCCCAGAAATCAATCTATTTCATTTATTTATTTCATTTATTTATTTATTAATAAAATATCTATTTCATTTATTGATCTCTCTATTTTCATAAATATCTGAGTGATGTGCTAAGAATTTACAACGACTTGAAATTTAACTTAAACTACTCACTTGGAACCAGCGTGCAAAATAAGTGCACTTATTAACCTGTGTACACATAATTTCTTTTATAACTTTTCAGCCTTACGAAATAGTACGATTTCCTAACGTGTAATTTGTTTCTGGAATGCTCCTAGCATTTTTGTGCTAGAACACAGCAATTCATTAAATATTTATCTATGGATTTTACTAAATTACTATGTTTTAGTACAAAAATGCTAGAAGCATTCTTGAACCAAATTACACGTCAAGAAATTGGACTGTGTCCACATACATAAGCCGCGGCACTCCGACTGAAAAAAAAATAGCTTCATATAGAACCAACATAGCGAATAATGCCACAGCAGTGTTATTATTTACTGCAACGTAAAATCATGACATTGTTGTTACGTACTATTGTTATATATTGTTATTGTATATTGCTGTATAGCTGCATATTAGTGTTGATGTTGTAGTTTTTGTTAACGTAATGTACTATTTTTACAAATTGTAAAAACAAATTCTGAATTCTTGAATTATAAGAACGAAAAATTCTGCAGCTCAGAATTCTAGAAGAATGTTTCCACAAAAATGAAGACAAACAGACACGCAAAAGCAAATTTCACACAAACAAAATAAAATAAAAGAAACAAATAAAAATAAACAAAACAGGACCAAATCGAAGCAAAAGAAGCTCACCTGTATCAACACAAGTTACAGCCACTGAACACAACACAAAAAATCGCATAAAATCCCGAGAAAACTCGGGGAATTGAGCTGGGGAACTTGGGGCGCAACTTGAAGTGTCCAGAAGACAACACAGCCCCAGTGTGGGGGGGAGAGGGGGGTAACAAAGTATCCCCCCGGGGGGCGCGGCGCTGGCGGACCGGCAAATGACCTGCAGCGGTCCGATTGTTTTGCCTCCCACCGGGGGGGGGGGGAGATAACAGAGGGGAGAGCAGGGGGAGTTGGGAGGGGTAAAAAGAGTGTTTTAAATTTTACCCTCATCAGGGGGAGGGATGCAGTGACAGTATGGGTGCAGAGGAGGGTGGAGTAGGGGTGTGTGCGAGTTGGCTCTCCTGTGGTAATGAGGAAAGCACTTCCTGGGGGAGAGTACTTCCTGGGGGAGAATACTTCCGGGGGAGAGTACTTCCTTGAAGAGAGTACTTTCAGGGGAGAGTACTTCCTGGGGGCGAGTACTTCCTGGGGGAGAGTACTTCTGGGGGAGAGTACTTCTTGGGGGAGAGTACTTCCTGGGGGAGAGTACATTCTAGGGGAGAATACTTCTTGGAGGAAAGTACTTCCTGGTGGAGAGTACTTCCTGGGGAAACGTACTTCCTGGGGGCGAGTACTTCCTGGGGAGAGTACTTCCTGGGGGCGAGTACTTCCGAGGGAGAGCACTTCCTGGGGGCGAGTACTTCCAGGGAAGAGTACTTCCTGGGGGCGAGTACTTCCTGGGGAGAGTACTTCCTGAGAGCGAGTACTTCCGGGGGTAAGTACTTCCTGGGGGCGAGTACTTTCTGGGGAGAGTATTTCCTGGGGGCGAGTACTTCCAGGGGGAGAGTACTTCCTGGAAGCGAGAACTTCCAGGGGGAGAATACTTCCTGGGGACGAGTACTTCCAGGGGGAGAGTACTTCCTGGGGGAGAGTACTTCCTGGGGGAGAGTACTTCCTGGGGGCGAGTACTTCCGGGGGGAGAGTACTTCCTGGGGGAGAGTACTTCCTGGGGGCGAGTACTTCCAGGGGGAGAGTACTTCCTGGGGGAGAGTACTTCCTGGGGGAGCGTACTTCCTGGGGAAGAAAAGGATGATGGGAGAGAGTAGGTGATAGGAGAGAATATTCTGATGGGAGAGAGTAGAAAGTGCTGGGGAGAGTAAGAAGTGCTGGGAGAGAGTAGAAAGTGCTGGGGAGAGTAAGAAGTGCTGGGAGAGAGTAGAAAGTGCTGGGGAGAGTAAGAAGTGCTGGGACAGAGTAGAAAGTGCTGGGAGAGAGTAGAAAGTGCTGGGAGAGAGTAGGATTATGGGAGAGAGTAGAGTGATGGGAGAGAGTTGGGTGATGGGAGAGAGTAGGATGATGGGAGAGAGTAGGATGATGGGAGAAAGTAGGGTGATGGGGGAGTAGGATGATGGGAGAGAGTAGGGTGATGGGAGAGAGTAGGATGATGGGAGAGAGTAGGGTGATGGGAGAGAGTAGGGTGATGGGAGAGAGTAGGGTGATGGGAGAGAATAGGGTGATGGGAGAGAATTAGTAATGGGAGAGAGTAGGATGATGGGAGAGAGTAGGGTGATGGGAGAGAGTAGGATGATGGGAGAGAGTAGGGTGATGGGGGAGAAGGATGATGGGGGAGAATAGGATGATGGGAGAGAGTAGGGTGATGGGGGAGTAGAATAATGGGAGAGAGTAGGGTGATGGGAGAGAGTAGGATGATGGGAGAGAGTAGGGTGATGGGAGAGAGTAGGATGATGGGAGAGAGTAGGGTGATGGGGGAGAAGGATGATGGGGGAGAATAGGATGATGGGAGAGAGTAGGGTGATGGGAGAGAGTAGGATGATGGGAGAGAGTAGGGTGATGGGAGAGAGTAGGGTGATGGGAGAGAGTAGGGTGATGGGAGAGAGTAGGGTGATGGGAGAGAGTAGGATGATGGGAGAGACTAGGGTGATGGGAGAGAGTAGGGTGATGGGAGAGAGTAGGGTGATGGGAGAGAGTAGGGTGATGGGAGAGAGTAGGGTGATGGGGAAGTAGGATGATGGGAGAGAGTAGGATGATGGGAGAGAGTAGGATGATGGGAGAGAGTAGGGTGATGGGGGAGTAGGATGATGGGAGAGAGTAGGATGATGGGAGAGAGTAGGGTGATGGGAGGGAGTAGGGCGATGGGAGAGAGTAGGGTGATGGGGGAGTAGGATGATGGGAGAGAGTAGGATAATGGGAGAGAGTAGGGTGATGGGAGAGAGTAGGGTGATGGGAGAGAGTAGGGTGATGGGAGAGAGTAGGGTGATGGGAGAGAGTAGAAGGATGGGAGAGAGTAGGGTGATGGGAAAGAGTAGGGTGATGGGAGAGAGTAGGGTGATGGGAGAGAGTAGGGTGATGGGAGAGAGTAGGGAGATGGGAGAGAGTAGGGTGATGGGAGAGAGTAGGGTGATGGGAGAGAGTAGGGTGATGGGAGAGAATAGGGTGATGGGAGAGAGTAGAAGGATGGGAGAGAGTAGGGTGATGGGAAAGAGTAGGGTGATGGGAGAGAGTAGGAGGATGGGAGAGAGTAGGGTGATCTGCGAGAGTAGGAAGTTCTGAGGGAGAGTAGGGGTGCTGGGATGGAAGAGTAGGGGTGCAGGGATGGAAGAGTAGGGGTGCTGGGAGGGAAGAGTAGGGGTGCAGGGATGGAAGAGTAGGGGTGCTGGGATGGAAGAGTAGGGGTGCAGGGATGGAAGAGTAGGGGTGCTGGGATGGAAGAGTAGGGGTGCTGGGATGGAAGACGGGGGGTGCTGGGATAAAAGAGTAGGGGTGCGGGAATGGAAGAGTAGGGGTGCTGGGATGGAAGAGTAGGGGTGCAGGGATGGAAGAGTAGGGGTGCTGGGATGCAAGAGTAGGGGTGCTGGGATGGAAGAGTAGGGGTGCAGGGATGCAAGAGTAGGGGTGCAGGGATGAAAGAGTAGGGGTGCAGGGATAGAAGAGTAGGGGTGCTGGGATGGAAGAGTAGGGGTGCTGGGATGCAAAAGTAGGGGTGCTGGGATGCAAGAGTAGGGGTGCTGGGATGCAAGTGTAGGGGTGCTGGGATGCAAGAGTAGGGGTGCTGGGATGCAAGAGTAGGGGTGCGGGGATGGAAGAGTAGGGGTGCTGCGATGCAAGAGTAGGGGTGCTGGGATGGAAGAGTAGGGGTGCGGGGATGGAAGAGTAGGGGTGCTGGGATGGAAGAGTAGGGGTGCTGGGATGGAAGAGTAGGGGTGCTGGGATGCAAGATTAGGGGTGCTGGGATGCAAGAGTAGGGGTGCTGGGATGGAAGAGTAGGGGTGCGGGGATGGAAGAGTAGGGGTGCAGGGATGGAAGAGTAGGGGTGCAGGGATGGAAGAGTAGGGGTGCTGGGATGGAAGAGTAGGGGTGCTGGGATGGAAGAGTAGGGGTGCAGGGATGGAAGAGTAGGGGTGCTGGGATGGAAGAGTAGGGGTGCTGGGATGGAAGAGTAGGGGTGCAGGGATGGAAGAGTAGGGGTGCAGGGATGGAAGAGTAGGGGTGCAGGGATGGAAGAGTAGGGGTGCAGGGATGGAAGAGTAGGGGTGCTGGGATGGAAGAGTAGGGGTGCTGGGATGGAAGAGTAGGGGTGCAGGGATGGAAGAGTAGGGGTGCTGGGATGGAAGAGTAGGGGTGCTGGGATGGAAGAGTAGGGGTGCAGGGATGGAAGAGTAGGGGTGCAGGGATGGAAGAGTAGGGGTGCAGGGATGGAAGAGTAGGGGTGCAGGGATGGAAGAGTAGGGGTGCTGGGATGGAAGAGTAGGGGTGCAGGGATGGAAGAGTAGGGGTGCTGGGATGGAAGAGTAGGGGTGCTGGGATGGAAGAGTAGGGGTGCAGGGATGGAAGAGTATGGGTGCAGGGATGGAAGAGTAGGGGTGCAGGGATGGAAGAGTAGGGGTGCTGGGATGGAAGAGTAGGGGTGCTGGGATGGAAGAGTAGGGGTGCTGGGATGGAAGAGTAGGGGTGCTGGGATGGAAGAGTAGGGGTGCAGGGATGGAAGAGTATGGGTGCAGGGATGGAAGAGTAGGGGTGCAGGGATGGAAGAGTAGGGGTGCAGGGATGGAAGAGTAGGGGTGCAGGGATGGAAGAGTAGGGGTGCAGGGATGGAAGAGTAGGGGTGCAGGGATGGAAGAGTAGGGGTGCTGGGATGGAAGAGTAGGGGTGCTGGGATGGAAGAGTAGGGGTGCAGGGATGGAAGAGTAGGGGTGCAGGGATGGAAGAGTAGGGGTGCTGGGATGCAAGAGCAGGGGTGCTGGGATGGAAGAGTAGGGGTGCGGGGATGGAAGAGTAGTGGTGCAGGGATGGAAGAGTAGGGGTGCAGGGATGGAAGAGTAGGGGTGCTGGGATGGAAGAGTAGGGGTGCTGGGATGGAAGAGTAGGGGTGCAGGGATGGAAGAGTAGGGGTGCTGGGAGGGAAGAGTAGGGGTGCAGGGATGGAAGAGTAGGGGTGCAGGGATGGAAGAGTAGGGGTGCAGGGATGGAAGAGTAGGGGTGCGGGGATGGAAGAGTAGTGGTGCAGGGATGGAAGAGTATGGGTGCAGGGATGGAAGAGTAGGGGTGCAGGGATGGAAGAGTAGGGGTGCGGGGATGGAAGAGTATGGGTGCAGGGATGGAAGAGTAGGGGTGCAGGGATGGAAGAGTAGGGGTGCAGGGATGGAAGAGTAGGGGTGCGGGGATGGAAGAGTAGGGGTGCTGGGATGCAAGAGCAGGGGTGCAGGGATGGAAGAGTAGGGGTGCAGGGATGGAAGAGTAGGGGTGCGGGGATGGAAGAGTAGTGGTGCAGGGATGGAAGAGTATGGGTGCAGGGATGGAAGAGTATGGGTGCAGGGATGGAAGAGTAGGGGTGCAGGGATGGAAGAGTAGGGGTGCAGGGATGGAAGAGTAGGGGTGCGGGGATGGAAGAGTAGGGGTGCTGGGATGCAAGAGCAGGGGTGCAGGGATGGAAGAGTAGGGGTGCAGGGATGGAAGAGTAGGGGTGCGGGGATGGAAGAGTAGTGGTGCAGGGATGGAAGAGTATGGGTGCAGGGATGCAAGAGTAGGGGTGCAGGGATGGAAGAGTAGGGGTGCGGGGATGGAAGAGTAGTGGTGCAGGGATGGAAGAGTAGGGGTGCAGGGATGGAAGAGTAGGGGTGCAGGGATGCAAGAGTAGGGGTGCAGGGATGCAAGAGTAGGGGTGCAGGGAGGTGTCAGGTGAGACGCTTGAGAGCGATAAAAATAGTGTATAAAGGAATGATGAAAGGAAGAAAGAAGAAGAGAAAATAAAGCTGAGAAAAATACTGTGGAATAACGCGAGGGGTAGGAGAGATCAAACGAGAGAATCAAGGGAATTAAGGCAACAAGAAATAAAAATTGGAAATTAGTGTAGGATGAAGCGAGACGGAAGGCAACGTTAAAAAGGTAGAATTATGTGAGCATGATTTGTGTGCGTATGTGTGTGTGTGTGTGTGTGTGTGTGAGTGTGAGTGGACTTGTGTGTGTTGAAAGTAAGTGTGTGTGTGTGTGTAGTTGGGCTTGTGTGAGTACATGTCTATATGCGTGTAGGAGCACATGTACACCCAAATCGTCGTGCAATTGATATGTTGAGAGGGAGGCCACAGCTCTAGGATGCGGCTGTAGTTGATGTGAATGAGTCCCATCGAAGGGATTATATTCGTTGTGCTGCAATCTTAACGAAAGGGTTTTATATCTTCGGGAGAGATAACGCAGATTCCTTCACCTCAACACCTGAATCCTAAGCACCTGGTTTTTTTGCTTCAGCTGAGTCGGGCTGGGTGTGGTTACAATGCACAGGCATCCAAATGTGCAATACAGTGAATTTTTCCTCATCCATTGGTAATATAATGGCAAAATTAAATAGTTATATTATAATATTTATAATTGGTATTATATTATAATGGCAAAAGAATAGTATTCTTATATTCACCGTAAGTGGTCACAACTTCCTCCCGAAGTGCTAGCGTGTGAATTAGGAATGCAACTTTCAGTTTACAACGCTGTTATGTCCGACCACAGATTGATCAGTGTAACAGCTGATCTTGGCAAGAAGGTGCATTCACTACTTCTAAGCCCACGGGCGGTCAGGCATCTCCAAACTTCAGGAGTGCCGCACTGCCTGGCGGGGCACTAGGAAGAAGCCCTCACAGATTGACTGGTAAGTCGGCGCAGGAAATTTATGGATGAAAATGTCCGATCGTTTTCGATACATGTTCCGATGGTTCTTTGACCGTCTTTGACACATACGTTCGATACATGCTCCAAGGATTATTCGACTGTCTTTGACAAATGTGTTCGACACATGTGCCAAGGATTATTCGACTGTCTTTGACAAATGTGTTCGACACATGTGCCAAGGATTATTCGACTGTCTTTGACACATGTGTTCGATATATGTTCCAGGGGTTATGCGACCGTCTTTGACACATGTGTTCGATGTATGTTCCAGGGGTTATGCGATCGTCTTTGACACTTGTGTTCGACACATGTACCAAGGATTATTCGACTGTCTTCGACACATGTGTTCGATATATGTTCCAGGGGTTATGCGACCGTCTTTGACACATGTGTTCGATATATGTTCCAGGGGTTATGCGACCGTCTTTGACACATGTGTTCGATAAATGTTCCAGGGGTTATGCGACCGTCTTTGACACATGTGTTCGATATATGTTCCAGGGGTTATGCGATCGTCTTTGACACATGTGCTCGACACATGTACCAAGGATTATTCGACTGTCTTTGACACATGTGTTCGATATATGTTCCAGGGGTTATGCGACCGTCTTTGACACATGTGTTCGATAAATGTTCCAGGGGTTATGCGATCGTCTTTGACACATGTGTGGTGTTCTCTCTCAGACCGGTGAGGCTGCTGTGGACCGACGGTTGTCGGGGAGACGCTGCGTGGTTGAGGGGCGAGAGCAGACCGGTGAGGCTGCTGCGGACCGACGGTTGTCGGGGAGACGCTGCGTGGTTGAGGGGCGAGAGCAGACCGGTGAGGCTGCTGCTGTCCGAGGGTCTTGATCAAGGAGTACCAGAGGAGGTAGCGGGGAACTGGTGCGCCTAGCCAGCCACCAGACGTGGCGGCTGGCTGTCGAGGAGGCGGTGACGGTAGCAGAGGTGGTGCTTGCTGAGCGTCGAGACTTTGTTGTAAACACCAGGGACGCTGCGAGTGTACTGAGCTCCGCTGGCTGCGCGGCTGTTTATATAGGCCTCGCTGGAGGTTGACTCTACCCGTCCGGGTCTCTGATTGGCGGGAACGCCTGTTTACTTTCACGTCGGACCGCGCGGTGTATTGAAGCGTGCGAGGGAACGCCTGTTTACTTTCACGTCGGACCGCGCGGTGTATTTTTCCCCGCCTCAAACACTGGAGTTGCGTGTGGTCTCATCTCCAACCATGAAGCGTGCGAGGGTTGTGGTGGTGTGTGTTCATACCACCACACATGTGTTCGATATATGTCCCAGGGGTTATGCGATCGTCTTTGACACATGTGTTCGACACATGTACCAAGGATTATTCGACTGTTTTTGACACATGTGTTCGATATATGTTCCAGGGGTTATGCGATCGTCTTTGACACATGTGTTCGATATATGTTCCCGGGGTTATGCGATCGTCTTTGACACATGTGTTCGACACATGTACCAAGGATTATTCGACTGTCTTTGACACATGTGTTCGATATATGTTCCAAGGATTATTCGACTGTCTTTGACACATGTGTTCGATATATGTTCCAAGGATTATTCGACTGTCTTTGACACATGTGTTCGATATATGTTCCAAGGATTATTCGACTGTCTTTGACACATATGCTCGATATATGTTCCAAGGATTATTCGACTGTCTTTGACACATGTGTTCGATTTATGTTCCAAGGATTAATCGACTGTCTTTGACACATATGTTCGATATATGTTCCAAGGATTATTCGACTGTCTTTGACACATGTGTTCAATATATGTTCCAAGGATTATTCGACTGTCTTTGACACATTTATTCGATATATGTTCCAAGGATTATTCGACTGTCTCTGACACATGTGTTCGATATATTTTCCAAGGATTATTCGACTGTCTTTGACACATATGTTTGATATATGTTCCAGGGGTTATGCGACCGTCTTTGACACATGTGTTCGATATATGTTCCAAGGATTATTCAACTGTCTTTGACACATGTGTGCGATATATGTTCCAAGGATTATTCAACTGTCTTTGACACATGTGTTCGATATATGTTCCAAGGATTATTCGACTGTCTATGACACATGTGTTCGATATATGTTCCAAGGATTATTCGACTGTCTTTGACACAGTGTTCGACACAGGTTCACTAAAAGCTGAGTAAGTGATTTTAACGAGCTCAGGTCGAGTACAATTTGTACAATATCCGATAAGATGTATTACATAGTAAAGATAACGTTACAAAGTTACGCATTGTGAGTTCTACGACAGAGTAACATAATTCAAAATTGCAAACACACCTGCCACACACCTGCCACACACCTGCCAAACACCTGCCACACACCTGCCACACACCTGCCCCACACCTGCCACACACCTGCCACACACTGGCAACACCACCGCCACACACCTGCGACACCTGCGACACACCTTCCACACATCTACAACACCTGCCATATACCTGCCACACACCTGAAACACACCTACCACATGCCTGCCTCACACCCGCCACACACCTTAAACACCTGCCACACACTTAACACACACCTGTCACACACCTGCCAACACCTGACACTTAACACACACCTGACACACACCAGCCACACACCTGACACACACCTGCAACACACCAGCCACACACCTACCACACACCTGCCCCACACCTACCACAACAGTTACCACACACCCTACCTGATGAGCTTAATCAACCCATCAACACTCTCTATACTCCCTATTCCATCTTCATGTTCACTCTCACCCTCACCCCTCCACATTTACCCTCCCCATCTCTTATCCCTGCCTCACCCCTCCCCTCCTATTTTGGGAGGATTAAGTTCTGTCTAATCCTAGACTGTCATTAGAGTGTTGTATGGGCGACATGTCCTACACACCACACAGCCGCATTTCCCACACACCACACAGCCGCATGTCCCACACACACCACACAGCAGCATGTCCCACACACACCACACAGCAGCATGTCCCACACACACACACCACACAGCAGCATGTCCCACACACACACCACACAGCAGCATGTCCCACACACACACCACACAGCAGCATGTCCCACACACCACACAGCCGCATGTCCCACACGCACCACACAGCCGCATGTCCCACATACACCACACAGCAGCATGTCCCACACACACCACACAGCAGCATGTCCCACACACACACACCACACAGCAGCATGTCCCACACACACACCACACAGCAGCATGTCCCACACACACACCACACAGCAGCATGTCCCACACACACACACCACACAGCAACATGTCCCACACACACACCACACAGCAGCATGTCCCACACACACACCACACAGCAGCATGTCCCACACACACACCACACAGCAGCATGTCCCACACACACACCACACAGCAGCATGTCCCACACACCACACAGCAGCATGTCCCACACACACACCACACAGCAGCATGTCCCACACACACACCACACAGCAGCATGTCCCACACACACACCACACAGCAGCATGTCCCACACACACCACACAACCGCATGTCCCACACACCACACACCACACAGCAGCATGTTCCACACACACCACACAGCAGCATGTCCCACACACCACACAGCAGCATGTCCCACACACCACACAGCAGCATGTCCCACACACACACCACACAGCAGCATGTCCCACACACACACTACACAGCAGCATGTCCCACACACACCACACAGCAGCATGTCCCACACACCACACAGCAGCATGTCCCACACACACACCACACAGCAGCATGTCCCACACACACACCACACAGTAGCATGTCCCACACACCACACAGCAGCATGTCCCACACACACACCACACAGCAGCATGTCCCACACACACACACTACACAGCAGCATGTCCCACACACACCACACAGCAGCATGTCCCACACACCACACAGCAGCATGTCCCACACACCACACAGCAGCATGTCCCACACACACACCACACAGCAGCATGTCCCACACACACCACACACCACACAGCAGCATGTCCCACACACCACACACCACACAGCAGCATGTCCCACACACCACACAGCAGCATGTCCCACACACACACCACACAGCAGCATGTCCCACACACATACCACACAACAGCATGTCCCACACACACACCACACAGCAGCATGTCCCACACACACCACACAGCAGCATGTCCCACACACACACCACACAGCAGCATGTCCCACACACACACCACACAGCAGCATGTCCCACACACCACACAGCAGCATGTCCCACACACACACCACACAGCAGCATGTCCCACACACACACCACACAGCAGCATGTCCCACACACACACCACACAGCAGCATGTCCCACACACCACACAGCAGCATGTCCCACACACACACACCACGTAGCAGCATGTCCCACACACATACCACACAGCAGCATGTCCCACACACACACCACACAGCAGCATGTCCCACACACACACCACACAGCAGCATGTCCCACACACACACCACACAGCAGCATGTCCCACACACACACCACACAGCAGCATGTCCCACACACCACACAGCAGCATGTCCCACACACACACCACACAGCAGCATGTCCCACACACACACCACACAGCAGCATGTCCCACACACACACCACACTGCAGCATGTCCCACACACACACCACACAGTAGCATGTCCCACACACACACCACACAGCAGCATGTCCCACACACACACCACACAGCAGCATGTCCCACACACCACACAGCAGCATGTCCCACACACCACACAGCAGCATGTCCCACACACACACCACACAGCAGCATGTCCCACACACATACCACACAGCAGCATGTCCCACACACACACCACACAGCAGCATGTCCCACACACACACCACACAGCAGCATGTCCCACACACACACCACACAGCAGCATGTCTCACACACACACCACACAGCAGCATGTCCCACACACCACACAGCAGCATGTCCCACACACACACCACACAGCAGCATGTCCCACACACACACCACACAGCAGCATGTCCCACGCACACACCACACAGCAGCATGTCCCACACACCACACAGCAGCATGTCCCACACACCACACAGCAGCATGTCCCACACACACCACACAGCAGCATGTCCCACACACACACCACACAGCAGCATGTCCCACACACCACACAGCAGCATGTCCCACACACCACACAGCAGCATGTCCCACACACCACACAGCAGCATGTCCCACACACACACCACACAGCAGCATGTCCCACACACACACCACACAGCAGCATGTCCCACACACACCACACAGCAGCATGTCCCACACACCACACAGCAGCATGTCCCACACACCACACAGCAGCATGTCCCACACACACACCACACAGCAGCATGTCCCACACACACACCACACAGCAGCATGTCCCACACACACCACACAGCAGCATGTCCCACACACACACCACACAGCAGCATGTCCCACACACACCACACAGCAGCATGTCCCACACACACCACACAGCAGCATGTCCCACACACACACCACACAGCAGCATGTCCCACACACACACCACTTAGCAGCGTGTCCCACACACACACCACACAGCATCATGTCCCACACACCAAAACATTTTCTGAACAACAGACTAACAAAACATATTTTACAACCCTAAAATCAGATATTAAAATATTCAGTTGATAAAAAGTACTTTATTACGTGTGAAAATACGTAGCAAACAAGTTCATAGTTAGCGAATTCAATCGCTTTAAAAGAGGAATAATCTTTGGTACAAATAGTATCCCGAAAAAACATAAGAAACAAAAGTGATAATTTCAAATATATACCGAACCTAAAAATAACTTGCGACTAAAAAATAATTGAAGAAAATAAAGAAAGTAATTATTAGACCAGTATATTAACCCTACACTAAGAAGCAGCCGAAACGAAGTTTAATAACCTTCATGTAATAAGCTCTGCAGTATTGGTGGGACGCAATTTTTAAAATCCAATGCGTTCTGTGAGAACTCTTCACATCCGCAGCACTGGTCGCCGTGGCCGGGTGGTTGAGAGCGCGCGCCCTCCACGGGAAGGTGTCGGCAGTACGAATCCCGACAGTGTCACCTTGTGATTCTCCCCGTTGGGAAAAAGGAGAACTCAGCCCCAATTCCCCACTCCACCCAAGTGTCGGAAATGGGTACCGGCTTGAGCGGGGGTAACAGTCGCTGCGTCCTGGTGTTAGTTATAAGGCATTTGAAAAACCAATGTACAAGGTGATGTGTATCAGGCTTCATTAGAATAAAACATCCTTGGGCTTGGTAGGTGCGGGCCATCTTACTAGAGGCGAATACTCTTTTCATACGACGATAAATATACGCCTTTTAATCGCAGCAATACGCCATCAACACGCATGTATACGCCACTGCGACGCTGCAATACGCCATCAACACGCGTGTATACGCCACTGCGATGCAGCAATACGCCATCAACACGCGTGTATACGCCACTGCGACGCAGCAATACGCCATCAACGTGCGTGTATACGCCACTGCGACGCAGCAATACGCCATCAACACGCAGCCACTGCGACGCAGCAATACGCCATCAACACGGATGTATACGCCACTGCGACGCAGCAATACGCCATCAACACGCAGCCACTGCGACGCAGCAATACGCCATCAACACGGATGTATACCCCACTGCGACGCAGCAATACGCCATCAACACGGATGTATACCCCACTGCGACGCAGCAATACGCCATCAACACGGATGTATTCGCCACTGCGACGCAGCAATACGCCATCAACACGGATGTATACCCCACTGCGACGCAGCAATACGCCATCAACACGGATGTATACCCCACTGCGACGCAGCAATACGCCATCAACACGGATGTATACGCCACTGCGACGCAGCAATACGCCATCAACACGCAGCCACTGCGACGCAGCAATACGCCATCAACACGGATGTATACCCCACTGCGACGCAGCAATACGCCATCAACACGGATGTATACCCCACTGCGACGCAGCAATACGCCATCAACACGGATGTATTCGCCACTGCGACGCAGCAATACGCCATCAACACGGATGTATACCCCACTGCGACGCAGCAATACGCCATCAACACGGATGTATACCCCACTGCGACGCAGCAATACGCCATCAACACGGATGTATACCCCACTGCGACGCAGCAATACGCCATCAACACGGATGTATACCCCACTGCGACGCAGCAATACGCCATCAACACG
Organism: Morinoia aosen; assembly: GCA_030386875.1. NCBI lineage: Eukaryota > Metazoa > Arthropoda > Malacostraca > Amphipoda > Talitridae > Morinoia > Morinoia aosen. The sequence goes on along the minus strand of CM059573.1, from coordinate 17,937,186 downwards.
GATGTATACCCCACTGCGACGCAGCAATACGCCATCAACACGGATGTATACCCCACTGCGACGCAGCAATACGCCATCAACACTGATGTATACCCCACTGCGACGCAGCAATACGCCATCAACACGGATGTATTCGCCACTGCGACGCAGCAATACGCCATCAACACGGATGTATACGCCACTGCGACGCAGCAATACGCCATCAACACGCAGCCACTGCGACGCAGCAATACGCCATCAACACGCGTGTATACGCCACTGCGACGCAGCAATACGCCATCAACACGGATGTATACCCCACTGCGACGCAGCAATACGCCATCAACACGGATGTATACGCCACTGCGACGCAGCAATACGCCATCAACACGGATGTATACGCCACTGCGACGCAGCAATACGCCATCAACACGGATGTATACGCCACTGCGACGCAGCAATACGCCATCAACACGCAGCCACTGCGACGCAGCAATACGCCATCAACACGGATGTATACGCCATTGCGACGCAGCAATACGCTATCAACACGCAGCCACTGCGACGTAGCAATACGCCATCAACACGGATGTATACGCCATTGCGACGCAGCAATACGCCATCAACACGCAGCCACTGCGACGTAGCAATACGCCATCAACACGGATGTATACGCCATTGCGACGCAGCAATACGCCATCAACACGCAGCCACTGCGACGCAGCAATACGCCATCAACACGGATGTATACGCCATTGCGACGCAGCAATACGCCATCAACACGCAGCCACTGCGACGCAGCAATACGCCATCAACACGGATGTATACGCCATTGCGACGCAGCAATACGCCATCAACACGCAGCCACTGCGACGTAGCAATACGCCATCAACACGGATGTGTACGCCACTGCGACGCAGCAATACGCCATCAACACGCAGCCACTGCGACGTAGCAATACGCCATCAACACGGATGTGTACGCCACTGCGACGCAGCAATACGCCATCAACACGCAGCCACTGCGACGTAGCAATACGCCATCAACACGGATGTGTACGCCACTGCGACGCAGCAATACGCCATCAACACACATTTATATGACACTGCGACGCAGCAATACGCCATCAACACGCATGTATACGCCATTGCGACGCAGCAATACGCCATCAACACGCAGCCACTGCGACGCAGCAATACGCCATCAACACGGATGTGTACGCCACTGCGACGCAGCAATACGCCATCAACACGCATGTATACGCCACTGCGACGCAGCAATACGTCATCAACATGCATGTATACGCCACTGCGACGCAGCAATACGCCATCAACACGCAGCCACTGCGACGCAGCAATACGCCATCAACACGGATGTGTACGCCACTGCGACGCAGCAATACGCCATCAACACGCATGTATACGCCACTGCGACGCAGCAATACGTCATCAACACGCATGTATACGCCACTGCGACGCAGCAATACGCCATCAACATGCATGTATACGCCACTGCGACGCAGCAATACGCCATCAACATGCATGTATACGCCATTGCGACGCAGCAATACGCCATCAACATGCGTGTATACGCCACTGCGACGCAGCAATACGTCATCAACATGCATGTATACGCCACTGCGACGCAGCAATACGCCATCAACACGCATGTATACGCCATAGATGCCCAAATTTATACCAGTATCATGCAAATTATCACATTTACCAAGCATGTATACGCCATTGACACGCAAGTACACGCCCTGAACACGCAAATACACACGCAGGAGACGAGCTACACATCACAATAAGCAGACACATTCCATGGAGTGCTAAGTGTCCCTGCTAGTCCGCTGCTAATCTCCCAGCAGCTCGGACGACGTCTGCGGAGACAAATTAGCGGGGGAGTGAGGGGGAGCGAATATGGGGAGGAGGGAATGGGGATGAGAAGGATGAGAGGGGAGTAGGGAGAGTGGGGATAAGAAGGATGAGAGGGGAGTAGGGGGAGTGGGGAATGCAGCAATAGCAGCTCTTAACTGGAGTGAAAGGGGGTGAGAATGAAGGATGTTCCTTTTTATAAATCTATCTATCTATCTTCTATACTATAATAAGAACCGCGTCCGTCCGTCCGTCCGTCCGTCTGTCACACCCACCAGCCTGCAGTGTGAGATGAGCGTATCTGTGATACATGCTTCATCAACTCCACAATTTTCGGTGCCTTAACCCAGCAGATTGGGAGTCGGGATGAATATCACGTGTATTGGTAAGTTAGGTTAGGTTGTATAGAATATCAGCAGTTGAGACTTGGGAAAGTATTGGAAAGCCATAGAATAGCATGGGAAATCATGGGAAAGCCATGTTGAAGCTCAGTTCGTCCTATATCTAATCCTTTTCTTTGATGGGCCGTGTGTACTAGTAATAATAGTTTTACCAACATATTCGTCTATATACCTACAAAACTCTGGTAGTCTCAAAGTTTGTTTGCTAATTTATTTGTTTGTTTTTGTGTTTGTATAGTTGGTTATTTTTACTGATGCTATGTTTTCAATAATAACATAAAGCCACAGCCAATACTCCTCTTTCAGATATGAAATATGAGAAAAAACAACACATAGCTTTAAGTAACAACTTAGGCCAAAATTTATCAATTTTCCCATTGCAGACCATTTTTATCTCACTAACAAGCAGGAGAAAAATACGGAGTCCTTGCTTCTACTTTTAGTACTCTACAAACTGTATTGTGGGTATGATCTGCTTCAAATGTCCATATCACGCGAGATATTTCTTATAGTTTATACATTGCGTTTCGTCACGGTAGAAGAAACAAGGTAGGGTCAAACCAGTCCTTTTTCGTCGACCGTGTGGCAATGCTGACGTCATGGCAACGAACCAATAGCAGCGCTCATATTGCATCAGACAACACTGCTAGCTCAAAAACTGGCACCACTATTGGTCTAACGACATAGCGCAATGGTGACGTCGTAAAGTTTGGTTAAAATAAAGCATTTCTATTGGCCAGATGAACAAGAGGAGGTGTATTTTACCCCACATAAATGACACCTTGTTTCCTCTACCGTGACCCCGACTTTCTTTACTCGTGTAAAGAAAGTCAGGTGTCGAAGATGGGATTTAAACCTTTGATAGCGAAAAGAAGAAATAGAAAAATTAGAGAAGAAAAAGACATGCAAAAAGATAAATAAGATACAGAAAGAGCTTCCTTCACTGCATTTGCTTGATCAACATAGGAATAATAGCTACTAACTGAAAGATTCAATTATTCTACTTAAAATAAAACCGTAAGTAAAAAAAAACATTACTATGCACGAGCGCGCAACACCGAACAGCCAAATAATCAATACGAGGCCTAGAAACAATTTATCAACACAAACACAGCACACTATACAAAACAGAAATATAATATTTAGATCACCACATCAATATTTAACTCCAGCAAAACTCTGTGAAGACAAGGTCAACTGCAACGAATGCATGCATCCTATTTCCGAATGAAATAGTTGACAGCCACACTTTTTGCATAACATTTAAAGTACGACACTTGATTTCTGCGTTGGCGACTCACTCGTTACTCCACGCTTGAGAATCAATGTACACTCATTGTGTAAAATTATAATATTAATTCCAACACCACATATAATCACAATCGTAATACTCGTCATAGCCGTGTGGTTAAGGACCCGCACTTCCGTGAAGGCATCGAGGGTTCAAATCCCGGTGCTGTGTGGCGACTTTCTCCGTTGGGTATGGGAAAAACTCAAAGCACAATACCCCACTCTACCCAGGTGTCTGAAATGGGTACCGGTCTTGACCGGGGGAAACCGTCATGGCGTTCTGGTGTTAGTTATAAGGCGTTTGAAAAACCAATGTAGAAGATGATGTGTATCAGGCCGGCTGGATTGGAATAAAACATCCTTTACCTGACCTCCCCCCCCCCCCACCCATCAATACGCCTGACCTGACCTGACCTCCCCCTCCCCCACATACGCCTCCCGACGCCACCATACAATTCTCATCCTTTCACTTCTCGTTTGGTGGAAGAATACCTTAATTCTTCCTAGGTAAGGCTACAGGTATTTTTTTCGCGCTTTTGCAATAGTTTCACTACATTTTTTTTAAAATGTTAGAAATTACAATTAATATATTTCTACTAATGAGTTTGTACTTCTTTGAATAGTATGAATATCAACCATATTCTTGGTTAAAATTTAGTCATAGTAACGACCTGACCCCACCTAATCTCTGGTATTTTGGTATACTCGTAAAGCTCTGATAAACTTGATGGTTTACCTGCATATTCAGTTAGTTACCCCTACTTTGCCCAGTGATAACATTGGGCAGAATTCAGCCCCACGCCATGAATGATAAGATATAGCAAACTTTAAAATTCACATCCGCTGTTTGAGAATTCAAAATGGATACTCAAACTACCACTCACTTTATGCAGAGTATACCCTTAAAATATGTTACATATGTAGAAGTAACCTCATAAAGCGGGCGACGGGTGCGTGTTTATTTAATATTCATGCAAATTTATGTTTATTTGTTTTCGATACATGTTTTTATTCTATTTTGTGCCTGATTCAACTTCAATTTTTTCCTTTCACGTTTCAACACTGAACATGCAATTTTAAATATTCCGAAACGTTTACAATAAATAATGTGCATTTTAACAATAGTTCTCCTTTTCCTTTCACGAGAGAGATCACTCAAGAACCGACCAATTGGAAATACAATGATTTATCTATAGAATTTAAGGTAAAAATAAATAGATTCATTTGGCTATAGTATTTAACCATACTTCTGAGCTTTACTAAGGAAATACTTTTACTCATGGAAAGATTCTGAGGTGAAATCCTTTTCTAACCTTTTAATGGAAACTTTGTAACATTCACCAAAGTGTTACTGTCGATGTTACTGGTTCGCTTTTGCTTATTTTGCTGCAAATTATCAGTCGTATATGATTATTTTACGAATGCTTTTCAATTCAGATAGTCCTATGTTAAGAATTAATAGTGTAGGTTAGATCAGGGAAGCTAGGAGGCCAGTTTACAACAGTGCCCCATGAAGTGTCCCTTTCTGGAAAACGAAGAGGCCGCAAAAAAATTCATGGTTTCCTTTATAAGGTCGCGAAAAATCCTGCGTTATTAAATTAAATGGAACCCTTGATTTAAAGAAAAAAACATCCATGAACACATCCGAAACAATGATAAAAACACGTCTAGGTTTGGAAACTTGCCGTCGCAAGAACGGACGACTCTGACGAGGATTTCTATGCTGAATACAAATTTAAATTATAAGTAAATACTATAAACCTGTTAAATGTTAGTGATATTATATTTGTACTATTATTATAGTGTTTTATATATATTATATTATAGTGCGACGTGCTTTGTATGAGAGGGGTCTGACTGTGGACGTGGCGAGAGGGATGGCTGCGGACAGAAGTGAGTGGGAGCAGTGTATAAGGAGGTAATTTTATTTTTGACGCGTCACTGGAAGCTGCCCGCGTGTGATGGGGTTGACCTGTCATGTGCGGGGGAGGGGCTGCACTCAATGAAGCGGTCGGGGTAAACCAGCTGTTGCTGTCGGGCCTGACTGTGGAAGGTGGTTGTGCTGGGCTGCTGCTGATCCTGGCAGTTCAGGTGCGGCCAGTGCTGCCTCTCTCGCCTCCTAGTGATTAAGTGTGGTGATTGTGGCCTGCTGTCGGCTACCCTTCCATGGGGAGGATAAGCCCGGTATATGTATGTATGTATGTATATTTGTACTAACTTGTTGCACCATCGCATCTGGTGAGGTACTAGTGTACTGCTGGTGAGGTACTGGTGTACTGCTGGTGAGGTACTGGTGTACTGCTGGTGAGGTACTGGTGTACTGCTGGTGAGGTACTGGTGTACTGCTGGTGAGGTGCTGGTGTACTGCTGGTGAGGTACTGGTGTACTGCTGGTGAGGTGCTGGTGTACTGCTGGTGAGGTCCTAGTGTACTGCTGGTGAGGTACTGGTGTACTGCTGGTGAGGTTCTGGTGTACTGCTGGTGAGGTGCTGGTGTACTGCTGGTGAGGTACTGGTGTACTGCTGGTGAGGTACTGGTGTACTGCTGGTGAGGTACTGGTGTACTGCTGGTAAGGTACTGGTGTACTGCTGGTGAAGTACTGGTGTACTGCTGGTGAGGTACTGGTGTACTGCTGGTGAGGTACTGGTGAACTGCTGGTGAGGTACTGGTGTACTGCTGGTGAGGTACTGGTGTACTGCTGGTAAGGTACTGGTGTACTGCTGGTGAGGTACTGGTGTACTGCTGGTGAGGTACTGGTGTACTGCTGGTGAGGTACTGGTGTACTGCTGGTGAGGTACTGGTGTACTGCTGGTGAGGTACTGTTGTACTGCTGGTGAGGTACTGGTGTACCCTGGTAGCTTTCCAATGTACCCCTTGTGAAGTACAAGTGTACTCCTGGTAGATTACCAATGTACCACTGGTGAGTTACAGGGGGACCACAGCTCCCCTACTCCCCTAAGCCCCCCCCCCCCTCCCGCTCTCCGTCTTGCCCCCGGCAGTTGAGCGTCGCTTAAAGGATCCATTCGTCCGTATTATCCTGAGAGGCGGCCTCCTGTGAGCAGTTTGTCCTGACCTGTAATAGGTGTGAGCTCTCTCTCTCTCTCTCTGCCTCCTACTTCCTTTCTTTCTTTCTTTGCTTCTTCCTACCTTTCTTTGTTCCCTCTCTCCTTCATTTGTTCATTCTCGTTTTTCTTTTTTCGTTTTTTCTTTCCTCTATTTCTTCTTTCCTTTCCATCCTTTTTGCTCTCTTCCTTGTTTCGTGTCTACCTGTCTTCCTTTCTTTCCTCTTTCTTCCTTCTTTATTTCCTTCCAGGCTTCTATTGTTTCTCCCTTCCTTAGTTTCTTCCTATTTGTGTTTAAACTTTCCTTTATTTCTACCGTACCCGGTTTCTCCCTAGATGTAAACGGTCAGTAGCATAACCGCAGGAATCTGTACTATTGAATAAGCAGCGTCCGTCTGTCCCGAGGTTTGTCCGAAGCCAGCCGGAAGTGTGTGATGAGCGTATCTGTGATACAAGCTCGGCCTCATCAACTCTCGAGAGATTGAATTATTTTTACTTCTTACAGCTTTTCTTTCATTCAGCTTTCTTTCATATTTCAAATGAAGGGAGGCGGACCAGTAAATTTAACAGGTGTATGTACATATTTACCAGGAATTATAATAGTCGAAACTGAAGGCGAGAGACTAAGACTAAGTTGAAAACAAAACACGTCTTCAAGGCAACACGACATGTTCAAAAATTAGAAAAAAAAATCGCAAAATAAATTCTTTTGAATTGTACAATAACACCTGTTAAAATTCAGTTCTAGTGTCTTCTCTGTTAAAAGAAATCGAACTGTCAAACAGAACAACACAAAAGGGTAACATGTCACAAAACTAAAATCTAAAGACAATCAATCTATGCTTCCAGGACAGAAAATTAGTCATCTATCGTTTCACGAGCTCGTGTCTTGTTTTTTGTGTTCGTAAAGCCTACATTTCATTAGATTCTGGTGACTGATTTTTGGCACTGCGTGCTTAACTATAGATGACATTTACTTGCAGTTCTACATCACTTTCGTCTTGAAAAATAAGGACTAACGTTCATCAATCGGTAGTCAAAGCTGCAAACGGAGCCCTATAGGTTATAAATAAGCATTGAACACGTGTCACTCTTCATTGAGAGCTGTCTAGGTATGGAATCCTTTCTTAAGCCCATTTCACCCTGAGCTAGCAAAGCAGCATCTAACAAGCTCGCATGAGCTATCTAGCACACAGTGTGCGAGACAGGTAGGTAAGAATAGCACTATTACGAGCCGTTGCCTTCACACTGAACTCGCACGTTTTATCCAGCATCCAGCATGCGAGGTGAAAGTGCTATTCCTACCTACCAGTCTCGCAGACTATCTGCTAGACAGCTCATGCGAGCTTGTTAGATGCTGCTTTGCTAGCTCAGTGTGGAATGGGCCTTAGTCGCTCCGTACCGATGAACCGAAAGCAAGACGTCCTAGTGTGGCAAAATGCGACTGTTGTATTTGGTCGAGCTAAGAAACACCTGTGAAGACGTAAACGGAACCTGCTGGTGTTTCTCGACGCGCTGTTATGCCGGTCTACCAATACTGGTGAAGGGAGTTGTTAGCGAGAAGAGTGTGGTGTCAAAATACCTTGGGAATCTAAAGGTAAATCCCTGTCTCATTTGCGAATTAGTATGCGACAGAGCGACGTACGACATTTAGTTCACTTGCTCTTCCGTGTCCATTAAGTTCATGCTGCTGGAAAGCGTTACTTTACACTATAATTCTCTATGTTTCCCGTATTTTAACCATGATCAATTGACGCCGATATAGAGTAGTAGCTTGGTGTAGAAGTTCAGATGTTTATTATTTTCGTTTTGTTTAAGTATCTCTTGTCCTCTCACGACTCCTTGCTTAAACGATCCTGTTCAGTGTTACTCGTTCTCGTTAACTTCACAATTAATTCCTTACCATACTTCCGAGACTTAATGAAGTCTTAATGACTCATGTATTCACATCGTCATCCTATTGGAACCCAATCAACATCAATATTTAATTCGTTCCTTTTTATTCACTATCCTTCTTGAGGCGCGTATCCTCCCAACGAACTGAAGACGAGGGAAGTCTTAACGCATGGAAACAATCCAGTACACACGGCAGTTCAATTGTAGTCCGCAAAAAATTCTAACCTATGGGACTGCACCTTAATGGTTGGCCGGAATTGTTTTGCATCAAAGATGGAACATAGGACGTCGCGAAGGTTGTTCACGTGCTGGGGCCGCCCGGCGAGATCAGTTCATGCAAGAGAGCTTTGAAAAGAACATTTCGAACACTTGTTGACTCAGGGCCGCGCATAATTACAGTAGTTATTCGTGTTTGTAGAGGCCCTACACATACCGTGCCCTACACCTCTTTAGTAGCAGGTGACTTATTTTTTGCACGGCGAGGTCAACTAGAAGATATTTTCTTTCAGTTCTACATCAGTCTTATTGTAAGCCAAAAACTAAACAGCAAGTAACTTACTTTTTGCTTTTTGACTTCATTGCGCACTAGAGGACGAGCATAAATCATTGTAGATCGCATCAGTCTACCTAGAGAGCAGTAAAACATAACTACAAACTAACTGATATAGTAGATTTTTCTGATGCTTACAAATGGACAAAATGGACTATAATATAAACTGTTCTCACCAGTTAAGCACGTTCCATGAATTAAATGTTGGAAACTGCATATAAACACATTAAAAGACCTACAAACAATACATCGTATGCTCCTGTAGCGTTCTTTCTGATAGTTTAATATCAGTTTCATTCTACGTTTGATAGGAATTTTTAGTATATTGGTTTAATTCGAATGTGTGGTGCATTCCTGTTAACACGAATTTGGTGCTAGTTCCGCCGTTTAGGTGTGACTTTGACAATGGGGATGGGTGATCCCGAAATGTTGTCCACTGTTCAGTGAGAACGATGACAATAAAAATTAATGCTAACAAAGTCCCTGAGCAACTTTCCTTTGCAGAACGTAAGCGATAATTTGATGGTTATAACTACAAGACTGACCAATGTTTTGACGGTTAGAACTGCAAGATACCTACGTTTTGATGGTTAAAATTCACCTATGTTCTAACTGATAGAACTGCACGACTGACCTATGTTGTGAAGTTTATAACTGACCTATGTTTTCACGGTCTATTCAATGAAGTATCTCTACATCTCTTCACTTCAGATTAGGTAGCTGAAAAACATCGTCCTAACAATGGGATGGTAATGATGGTTCGATCATATTACGAAGAAAAAATAATGTCTATCTCATGTTCCTATTTCCTACTTAACAATTTCAGTTTTAAATACTTTTACTTAAAAGGATGTACTTGAAACTAACGAAATTTTGGAACTTCGACTGCAAAATTATACTCAAACTGAACGCCAAGATAACTTCATAGTATTAAACTCACAGTGCTGGTTTCGAATTATTTCAATTCGCTGGTGTCAAATTATGGTATACAAAACCGGATGATATTTGCGATGCTCTCGTCTGTACTGCAATCAAATGAAAGCTGAAATTTTACACGCTCTCAAAGTATTATCAGGCTAATATATCTATATAAATTAGTCAATGAGAAAAGCAAGGCAAAAAAAATGAGATGTGGTTTCTAAATTCTGTTCCTCGCCTTAGAAAAATGCAAAAAAAAATTCCAACAATAAAGCTGCCAAAATACAACAAGAAAATCCGAGAACGGAGGGCTCTAATTTTACTGAGAATTTACTTTTTTCTTTCAATTTGAAATTACTGTAGCTGTCTCACATGCTTAAATGAGTTTAATTGAAGGAAATTTAGAGTTTACTCAATCAATTCCTATGCTTCGGTGCAGAATTTGTTCCCCTTCTGACAGGTCGCAATGAAAATATCAAAACTATTTCAACACCTAACGCAAATATAACCAGATTTTTAGATGTTAACTTCATTTTTACAATCCCTGTAGCAATACTTACTAATGCGATTTTGTCCAGAGTGACATCTTTTTAGGTGATCTAGAATCGCCGTCAAAGTTGCCTGAGGATCGTTTTTAAAGTTACTTTATGGATTGCCTGAAGAGTTTCGGGGAGATGGCTTTTTGTGTTACTCTATCGTAATAATTCTACGGTAAGTTAATCTTTCGAAATTTCGATCACCTTTTTAGTCGTACCCATTTTCTTGAATCTCCTTCCCAAGTTATCCTATGCGCCACAACAGCAAGCAACCGGAGTAGGATTTCCAAACTTACAACACAGCAGAGGCACGGCTCGTAAGTTCTTCTTCCTTCACTTACGCTGCCACTTAGTACAGCTACGATAACGTGCATTGTTTAAAAGTCAGGCTTTTAATATTATGGACAAAATTAACGTGTCAATTCGAATTATTTTAACATTTTAGTTCTGCATGACGAGTCACGCAAAACCTGTGAAGGTTTTTGCTCCTGAGGAGGCACATGATAGGCAATGAGTTCAAGTCCATAAGTTCATGATATGAATAACATATTCGTCCATCGTATGCTATGGGGACCGGCGCCCTCTGAAAAACTGAAAGAAACCGAGTGGGCACGAAAGACAAAAATTCTGAAGGCCTATTTACAGCTGAAGATACCAATACATACCCAGTCTGACTTTTTCGCCGCCCGCATGCATGTTTTTCGCCGCCTAAGTGATTTAACCGCTTAAAAAGCTTAGGCGGCGAAAGACATGCATGCAGGCGACGAAAAAGTCAGACTGGGTATGTATTAGGTGTCTTCAGCTGTAAATAGGCCTTCAGAATTTTTGGCTTTCGCGCCCACTCGGTTTCTTTCAGTTTTTATGCTTTTTCTGGTATTTCTTTTTCGTTCTTTCTTCTTTTTCATTTCAAACTCACTGTTTCAATGCGCAGAGTATTCTAAGTGCAGCCACACCTTGTGTATAGAATCCCTATTTTCTACAACCCATGCTACATTGTGCGTTCTTCCGTTCTCTTATAGCATTTTATGAGGCTAAGAAATGTTGAGCTAGCTACAATTATAATGAAAATGAGGTGAAAGTTTCCGCCGACACCGTGCAATGTTCTCACGTCCATTACGCTGAAGTCAAAATAAAGTGTTTATAATTATGAGAATTCTTCATTTAAACGAGTAAAAATTACTGTTGTGACTTCATACCACACTCCGGATTTTAAATGGAATAATTTGCGCAAGTTTCTTCTCTATCCACATTCTCTCATCGATATCTTCCCTCGCCTATCTTTTTCTGCCTATTTTCCCCTCCTGTTTTTCTTCCCCATCTTTCACTACCGTAGAAACAGTTCAGACCCTTCACTCTGTTCTTTGGTGCCCAGTCTCCAATCTTCCCCAGCATCTCTAATCTTACCCCAGAAGTCGTTGCAGCGCCGCAGCGCTCCCCAGTTTTGCCCCAAGCGCCGCAGGTTTTACCCTGACTGTCGCAGTGCGGATCATCGAACTTTTGAGACTTCAAACAAAAGCATTACGGGTCTTAATCACATCACCATTGCCTGGGGCGATAACCGTCCCCTTCACCCCGCCCGCCTCCCCCCCCCCACCCGTGGGGGCTGCCTTCAAGATGACGAGAAGGGAGATATTATTTTCGGGGTAAATGCAATTTTAAACTTGCTGAAGATAAGTCGCCATTATTTTACAGAAAAACTCGCTTAATAACCTTCAAGTGCAAATGCTGGCTATGCAGGCAGGTGTGATTTACGACTATTTAAAAATCATTATGAGCTGAAACAGTCAGGTAAGATGGAGCTAATTACCTCGTATATGTTAAGGGAAAATTGTTCAGAAGGAAAAATCCTGGGAAATGAAAAACATTGAGGAAAATTTGTTCAGAATGACTTGCGAAAGACTTTTAGAGAGATGAGCCAGGAAAGTTCACGTAATTGAACCGGCATCCGACTTTAGATAATTTAAGCACAACGGAGACTCAGCAAAGTTCTTAAGCTATGGACATCATAAAAATTTCAAAATTACTCGGCCTTCAACGGGCGAAAAACCCGAAAAATTCTCCTAAAGTAACACGTCGCTTTACAGGCGATCCCGAAGTAACTGTTAAGGCGATGAAACTCTAAAAAAAATTCTAAAGCAGAAATCGAGTGAGATTGAAGTCAACCATAAAAGAGAATTACAACGACGTTATTCATCCTATAAATAACATGACATGGCTTACACAAAAAATAATGCTCTATAACAGCATTGAATAGAATAAAGTTATAAGCTTTTGTCATGTATTGACCGCTGTAAAGATCACCACCTAAGTGGGGCAAGGCAGTTACATTCATTTAAAATATTTAGAAGCGCAAGCGAAGTTCCCAAAAAATACCGTAGAGAACACAGAACTAACATAGGCTCACAAGCATCTGCATTTTAAATATATAAATGTTGCAAGCAAGTGTAACATGGTTTGGAAAAATTAATTGTTAAAATGATCTGGAAAGTTTACTCTGTGAATACGATTCAGTAAAATATTTGTTGTTGTGTAATTTTAATTGAACGTCTATGTGGTGTGCAGTCTTCTTAAAATCCGTTGTCGCAGAATGTAAAGGGACAGTTGATCTCACCTCAATTCCCGTGCGTAAAAATTCCCTGTGCGTAATGCCACCGTGCTGCGTCGTAACGCACATCGTAGACTGTATAGACCAGTGGTTCTTAACCTTGTTGGAGGCACCGAACCCCGTAAGTTCCATACATGCATTCATCGAACCCTTCGTAGTTGGAAAAATAAAATGTGCCTTTCTTATTCAAATTTCACGCATATGTATATAACTATATACTGTATTTGTGCACAAAATGAACCCAGAGGACCCAAAGGAAAGCCATGCCGAACCCAGGAGTTCGACTCACCGAACCCCTGGGGTTCGATCGAACCCAGGTTAAGAACCACTGGTATAGACAGTACACTGCTTATAGACTTTGGAAACCAATGTGTGGTGGGGACGTAGAATGCGTTATTGTCTCAAATTTCTTACAATCTTACGTCTCGTGTGTTTTTGTATTGGTCACTTGGAGTTACCCATGTTCCCTCTGCTTCGTTGTAGGTCGACAATTGTCTAAACTCTCTCCAGCCTCTTCACAGCGACGCCACCTTACTTAACGTCAGTCTACGCTTCCCGTCATTGTCTCTCCCGCATTTACCCCTCAATGTAAAAACTTAGGCGTCCAATACATGAGTACATTTGAGGTGTTCCTTCGACCCCACGAAATAGGAGTAGAGCGCGGATACAAAAATTATTTGATTTAGCTACAGTCACTGAAACAATCCTAGGAATTTTTTGCTACGTAAGCTTTTCAATTAAAAAAATGGTCTCAATTATAATAGGTGACAACCAAAGGCCTAAAAGTGGTTACCATAACCGAGTGGTATGGAACCCTCGACTTTCGTGTAGATGATCGTGACGACTCAGGACCCTGCATTGCGAGCCCGGTGTTTCTTCTGGTTGTGAAAAGGAACAGTTAGCCGCGACTCCCCTCGCGACCTAGGTGTATAAGCTGGACACATTGCGACAAGTTGTAAGCGTTGTTGCCAACTGACTTCAATTTTTAGTGATCGAAAAACTCAACGTACGACATGACGAGCATCAACTTGTTGGGAAGAAAACTCCCTTCCTACATTCACGCGTTCAGTGCTGAACATGAACTCGTGAACAGCATCGTCAGTCGCTATTGCATGTAACCCGCTGGATGTTACACGCAATACGCAGCATGTTACACGCAACACGCTGCATGTTACACGCAACACGCAGCATGTTGCTTGTAACGCGCAGCATGTTACACGTAACACGCTGCATGGTACACGCAACACGCTACATGTTACATGCAACACGCTGCATGTTACACGCAACACGCAGCATACTACACGCAACACGCAGCATGTTACACGCAACATGCAGCATGCTACACGCAACACGCAGCATGCTACACGCAACACGCTGCATGTTGCATGTAACCCGCTGGATGTTACACGTAACACGCAGCATGCTGCTTGTAACGCGCAGCATGTTACACGTAACACGCTGCATGTTGCATGTAACACGCTGGATGTTACACGCAACACGCAGCATGCTACACACAACACGCAGCATGCTACACGCAACACGCAGCATGATACACGCAATACGCTGCATATTACACGCAACACGCTGCATGTTACACGCAACACTCAGCATGCTACACGCAACACGCAGCATGCTACACGCAACACGCAGCATGATACACGCAACACGCTGCATATTACACGCAACACGCTGCATGTTACACGCAACACTCAGCATGCTACACGCAACACGCAGCATGCTACACGCAACACGCAGCATGCTACACGCAACACGCAGCATGCTACACACAACACGCTGCATCTTACACGCAACAGGCTGCATACTACACGCAACACGCAGCATGTTACACGCAACACGCAGCATGCTACACGCAACACGCAGCATGCTACACGCAACACGCAGCATGCTACACACAACACGCTGCATCTTACACGCAACAGGCTGCATGTTACACGCAACACGCTGCATGTTGCATGTAACACGCAGCACTAGATTGTGCCGTGCGTGTACGTACACGCATCAGGCTCCCAGCAACACGTCACGTGTAGGTGCGTGGTCTGAACAATTTGTTCAAGAAATTAACATGTTGATGTCGGTTGCTGCTGTTCGTTAGGATAAGTTGAACGTCACAGAATTGAAGAGCAGATTTAACTGCTCGAATGCATTTTTATAATCTGAAAGAAAGGTTAAATATATGATTTCATGATGATATTTTAATCTATATGCTAAAATCTATTGAAAAAGGTAGTAAAATAACGGAAAGGCTATCCGTGTAAACGGTATGGAAATCAGCATTTTACTTAGCGGTACACTTATGTGCTAATACGTAGTCAACGAGTTAAGCAATAGCTATTTCATATCACAGCTATTTGACTCTAAACAATTAAGGTAAATTTGAACAGTTTGAATTTGCATTATCGCGCTAAAACGCGCGATGAGCTCAACAGTTCTATAATCTAACTAATTTTTTACAAATCCCGCACTCTCTTCGTTGCAGAAAACTAATCAGGCTGTTTTTGGCAGGCAGGGTGTTGCGTGGGGCTCGGAACGCGCGTTAGAGCACAATTCGCTTTTTAAAAATATGAATGAAAAACATAAACAGTTTATCAATCGAAAAGGGGCAAAAAAGATCAACATAGGTTTTTTATGCGTCAACTGAAAACGATTTCAGATATCAATTGAGATTTCAGACGCCTGTCAACTGTAAGGAGATTTCATGCATCAACTAAAAGATTTTAAATGTCAACCGAGATTTCATACGTCAACTGTAGAGAGATTTCATACGTCAACTAAAAGAGATTTTAAATGTCATCCGAGATTTCATACGTCAGCTGAAAGAGATTTCACGTATCAGCGTCAATGAAATCAAGTACAAACTATTCTCTATAAGAAAAAGGCATCGCTTCCTAGCAATTTGATAGACGTTAAAAATTCACACGACACAGACTGTATCAAAGTTCTGGGAATAATTCAAGAAGATAATTTAACCATCAAAAACTATAATAATCATATACTCATATTGCTGTCCAAATCCATCGCAGTTTCGCACACAGTCTAGCATGTCATACCAAGTGGAAGCACTAAAAATGCTTCACAGCATTCATCGTTACAATCCGGCATCGAAGCCTGGCCCGCCACAAACAAATATAACTTACGCAATATTCAAATTGAAAAAAAAAACACCATTGAAGCTATCTCCAGCTTGTGCTTCAACGGCCACACAGATCCTTCATTTAAGGGCCGAGAAATTTTGAAATTGTCTGATTTCTTCTGATTTTCTATTCTCTTATTTTATATCCAAAGTACATAATACAGATGATTAAGTACATAATACAAATGATACAGTACATATTACAAATGATGACGCTGACTTTCAACATCAAAATTCCACTCAACCTCCCGGCCATGATTATTTGACGACAAATGGAATAAGCTCGTTTCTCGTTTAAAAACTGAATCTCAAAATAGCTTTCTTTTCGCTGGTACCAAACTCCCAAATTCCACGACTCTTGATTTTAGCGATACCCCTAAATGCTCTAATTGCCAAACAAACAGAAAGATGCGTAAAACTAAAATTAAATAACGAAAGCAGGCTTTAAAGTAACAATATGTCGTTTCTAAACACTGTCCTTCACCATGAAAATGGAAAGAAAAACTTCTAACTACAAATTCACCATTAAAAACAAAGAACCTGACGAAGAAAACATTGACCAGAATATCAAACCGTACTTTCTGTCAGATTGATTTTAGCACATTTGTCTTATATGTTTAACTCATTCAAGGATAAAAACTTACGCTAAATTATTTACCATAATTTAGTTTTCTGCAAAGTTTGTTAATCTCTTGCTATGCATAGTATCTTCTTACCTTATTTGGCCTTCGATTATAACATTGTTGTCTGTTAGATATTAATTAACACTTTGACAGCGGCAGGTACAACTGAAGTTTAATATTCAAATTTAAAGTCAATTGTCAACGTGACCGAGTGGTTAAGAACGCACCCTTCATGAAAAGGTGTCGGCTGCTCGAATCCCAGCCGTGCCGCCCAGTGATTTCTCCCCTTTGGAAAAGTGAGAACTCAGGCACAATTCCCTCTCTACCCAGGTGTTGGAAATGGGTACCGTATTGACCGGGGGTAACCGTCATTGCGTCCTGGTGTTAGGTGTAAGGAATTTGAAAGACCATTGTAATTAATAGAGGATTTGTATCAGGCATGATTGATTGGAATAAAGCATCCTTTTTTGTGGTAAGCAATATTTAAAATACCAAACATTTGCTGGATCATGTTTCCTTTTAGTTTTGATTCCGGATTTTAAAAATTTGAGTTTGCGACAACTCGTTGGTCAGCAGCATAATGAAAACTCCCTAAGCGACCAAATATGTCTCACGTTGCTGTCAAAGAATTTCAATGAATTTCCGTGCCTTGCTTGTAACAATGTACACGCTTGGGGCACAAAAATCTTTTAAATGTTCAAAATCTTTCAAGTTTTTCAAAAACATGAGAAAGTACTTAATGAATTCATTTTAAATAACAATAAAAGTATATTTCCGGTGAAAATTGATTAATACACTGATGATAAAGAACCAATGTTAATCATTTCATATTTAACTCTATTTGAAATAAACTGTTTCCTTTTTCTTTCTTTCTTTCTTTCTTTCTTTCTTTCTTTCTTTCTTTCTTTATTTCTTTCTTTCTTTCGTTCTTTCTTTCTTTCTTTCTTTCTTTGAAATGTCAATTAAAGTACATTTCCGGTGAAAATTGATTAACACACTGATGATAAAATCGGGGCAACTAAAAGAATGGGATCATGCAGTAGAAATTAATCGCATGATTTAAACGCTCGTGCAAAAGGGGGATTCAGACCCCTAGAAAAGCGACAGGTAGAAGACAGGAAAGAAAGGTTAACTCACAAAGAGACAGAAAAATAATGATAGAGAAAATTAGCTGCAGTTCGACTTAGCTGGGATGAAAACATCACTTTTAAGGAGGGCACTTCAGGCATTTGTCGGTCCGATGAGCACTTTTTATGTTTTTGTTGAAAATGGACCCTTAGGTGGTGGATTATTCGGTCCTAAAATTTTATGGCGCTACGGACACTAGAACCCTTCCCCCCCCCCCAGGGGAGTGTAAGGGGACCAAAAATCTATAAAAAAAACAGGAAATTGAAAATTTGCTACCATACTTTTGTTAGAAATGTTCCAAGGATTCTGAAACTGTCTTTGGTTATGTTCTAGCATTAAAACTCAATGACTTCTATTCTTTTGAAATTTCCACAAAAATGTACCAAAAAACTAATTTTTCGTATTTTCCAAAAAAATAGGGCCTAAATCGGAAAAGTAACATGAGTAAAAAAAGTTTACTTCCAAAAAATACATGGAATGGCCAAATTTCAAACGAATCGGATGAAAAAAACTGAAATCTTGAAGTGCCCCCCTAAGGGAATACGTTTCAGTACGCAAGTTCAGGATTCAGGCTATACTCCATGACGAGATGATACACGTTGAGGATAGAGGATACATAGTAAGGCTACACCGTAAGGATAGAGAATACACGTTAAGGATACACATTAAGGATGAAGGATACACGTTTAGGACACGCACAGAGGATACACGCTAAGAACACGCATAAAATTATATATTGGTCAATGCTCCGTGGTGCGTCTCACTGAACAGTACGAAAAAAAAGCATTGATATACCGGGTGTCTCAATAAAATAAGCTCACACTTTCACTGTTGCTAACTTGCTGCCTTTTTTAATTGCATGAGTATTTAATTCATCACAGCATGGCAGGAAATCAATTTAGCTTGGACGAGAGAAAGTTTGTTCTGATATGTTATTGGAAATCTAAAAACGCAATTGAAGTGCGAAGACGATTCCGAACTGACTTCGCAAAATCAAAATTTTCTTGGTTTGGGGCGAATAAATTTGTCTGTGATATATCTCTACAAAAAAAAGGCTAAGGTCCAATTGATACATTGTACCAAGAACAATTGATGCATTGAAATTGTAAATTGAAAGACGATGTCACGATATTCCTAATGACCTGTTTCGTGGCGTTTGTAAATCCCTTGGTGCGCGTTATCAGCGCTGTATGGAAAAATGTAATCATAAATTTGAACATTTGCGAACATGGTTCTTCAATTAGATTTGTCTCCTGTATTTGAATGCATTCCATTTAGCTCTCTGTTCATAAATAATGTTTACTCGTCAATCGAAGTGTGACTGTATTTTTTTAACCCTTTAACGCCCCAGAGGACACCAGTGTCCTCTTTCAAAATTCCCCTTCAATATATTTTATTTCTTATTCAATTAGTTCCCTAATGTGTTCTTTGAAGTTCTCTGCCGAGTGGCAGTTCTTATCCCATCCTGATATCGGTGACTGCCAGATGCCAGCGCCAGTTTAGTGACGGTGGTTGTGTTAACGGTAATATGAGTACAAAAATTCGGACGTTAAAGGGTTAAGACACCCTGTACATATTACTTGCTGAAATGTTACAAATGTCTTAAAAAATTTAATTATACAATGTTACATTGCTTGCTACATACCTTGACTCGGCAACGAGAAATTGATAATAATAAGAAAGAAAAACTCATATTGAACCACATTTCTAATGCACGGAAGATAGAAGTGAAAATGATAGAAACGCATAAAGAAACAACAATGGATGATGATTGCAGCACACGAGAGATGGCGATCAATGAACACAGGAGGTAACAATCAAGGAACTCAACAGCCAACAATCAAGGAACACAAGAGACAACAATTAAGGACTACATGCAAGTAAGAACAATCAAAAAACACAAAAAAACAGCAATAAAGAAACACCGCAGATTACAATCAAGGAACACAACAGACAACACTCAAGGAGTACAGGTAATAACACTCCAGAAACACAGGAGACAACACTCAAGGATTACAGGTAGTAACAATCAAGGAACGCAGGAGACAACACTCAAGGAGTGCAGGTAATAACAATCGCAGAACACAAGAGATAACAATAGAAGAACACACACACCTGAGAGTGGCACAGCACCACAGCGGCGGCGGCTTATCAAAAATTTAAGTGCGCGACTTGTGGCTTTAGTATCGCAGGGTCGAGCTCTCCTGAGCGGTCATGCCTATTGTAAATGTTACTGGAGCACTGGCCCCTCAAAATACAACCTCTAAATCGGCACAAATGTTCTTATAATCTTGTTTACCAGGCCTACGGCCGCATTTTAGGGCATATGTTCATTAGGCCTCCGCCCCGCCCGTCCAGCTCTGCCCCGCCTACTCTCAGGGAAACTTCGAGCGCCGGAAACAGAAAAAACGTTTATTTTCTAAAAAATACCGTACATGAAATGTATTACAACTCGATGGATTTTGTATATTTTGTAGCATAAGGGCCTAAATTTGTGGATAAACCGTAAAAGGTAGACAGTTTCCGTGTCAAGAGTTACACGTTATTTTGGATATATTGGGAGCTAACTCATTGGATTTTGGGTATTTCAGATCGTGAGGATCCTTAATTGGTGGACTAACCGTAAGAGATCGACAGCAGCGGTGTCAAGGGTTAATGATATTGTTGGGGAGAATAACGGAAATGTATTCTCAAGAAAAACGTACGATACTCGGGGCGAGGTGATGATACCGATATAGTCGATCCTGTTGTTATACACTAAATAAAATGATCCTTGAACTAACATTAACAGTATTTCCGCATTAAAATCGGGCATGATTTTTATATGTTTTTTTGTTGTTGTGTTTCTCCAATGGAATTTTGAGGAATTCTATGCACAGTGTAACGGGACTTTGCCCGTGCTTCTTATATCTTAAATAAACTTAGCCTAATGGTAAAAATTACCAAGTTTATTCAATTTATACAATGCTTAATTTAAGTTAAGAATATCGGGAAATAATATCCTAAACTTCATCCGCACAAGCTGAGGGTCGTATCAAATACACAGGAGATAAGACAAGCTCGTTGAAGAGTGTTGTTTTCTTAAATAATTGTTTGGCCAAACCTTTCCCATCACTCGGAAATAATTCACGACGACTTCATTTATGTATTATATTTGTTCTTTAATTATTTGGTTAGCCTGTTCGGGCATAAAATTTCATGCCAAATTCCTAGGATCGAATGATTGAAGAGTACACCTTATGTTTCATGAGCACCATTTTTTTATTTTAACTCATCATAATCTCAACAACACTGGCCATCACTATAGGTTATCGCACAGACTCTAGTACCAATGTAAAGGCTCTGTCCTTCAGAAAGAAAAACGTGAAAAAGAGGGTTTTTCTAGAAACGTTTGATTTTATGTCAGTAGATTGTTGCAAGTCTTTTCATTTCTTTTTTCTAAATTACAGCAAACTAAGAGTGTAAGTTATTGATGATTTGCTCTCAGTTGGTTTCCCCGCTAGCATATGAAGGTATTACAGTACTTCTAATTGATAGAAAATAAGATGTAAGGACTTTTATTGCAAGAAATTTTTGCGATCTGAAATGTGGGCATTTTATTTTTGCGTCATAGAAATGTATTATATCTATTTTTTATTTTTTATTTTAATTTCAATATTAATAGGACCAATGTTCTCCAAAACTTTCTCTGTCAATTTTTCCCCGTCCCCATTTGTGACCAGAATTTGTAAGTCTTTCAAGCCGAGAAGAGAAATTTATAGAAACGAAGGGAAAAGAAGAGAAATTTATAGATTTTCCCTTAATAGTTCATTTTACCACTAACATTGCTATTGTCATCTTTTTATAGTTTGTCGATCAAATTGAAACTTTTACGTTGAGAAACCAAAATCTATTTCGTAGTACTGCATTTTAAGCGTCAACTTTTGGGGGGAATAAGCGAGTTGTTTCTTTCTTTCGATGGGATGATGTGTTATTCGAGAACCGGGTGTGATCGTGCCCTTTGTTATGCCTAATTTTGTATGCTTAATTTAAAATGTTTACTTTAGTATGCTTAATTTAGTATACTTGATTTAGTATACTTGATTCAGTATGCTCAATTTATTATGCTTAATTTAGTATGCTCTCAAAGCTGAAATACAATATCCATACAATAAATGTATACTATAGCGCGCATTGACGAAGTACGATAAGAATACATGATAAATAAATTAAAGCAAGTTAGCTGACGCGTAATTGTTCGTTCCCTTTTCAGACAAAAAAAAAACATTACTACGGAACAATTTTAAAAAAGTAAAAAGTTACGCTTATAGTTTTTGTTCGTTTTATGAAAAGGAATACCAAAGATAAATTGAAATATGCTTATTATCAAACGTTTTCGAATACGTCCATATTCCACTATCACTGTCGGGACAAATATAAGCAAAAAACAAAAATTAAAACACGAGGAAAACTAAAAACATAAGAAATCAAGCCATTGCAACGTAGCACATCACCCGCAGTAACTTCTCATTCAACATCTATAAATTAAGGATATTTTAAGTATTGCATCTTGAGAGCATGCATTTATGTTCTAATTTTAATTAATTGGGACATTTCATGGTGGAAGATTGCAGCCAGTCCTCGAGTTATATCATAATATATCACCTTATAAAAACTGTTTCTAGTGCGCTAAATGCGTCATTGACACGGCTGCAAAATCTGAGCTAGAATGTAAGGCAATGTTTGGGTTCAAAGCTCTCGGATCCTGATTTCCGTGCGGCTGACAATATATTCAGATTCTAAAATACGGAGCACACATGAACTACGTATTCAGGGAGCATGTGAATGCATAGATGTTGAACGAGAAGTTACAGTATGAGTGCCAGGTGTTAGATGGTACTTTTTTATTTTTATAATTTTTAATTTTTCTTTGCGTTTTAATGTTAACTTTCTGCATTCTTTTTTTCCCAGCGGTGAAGTTGAAGTAGGAACATGTTCCGTAACGTTTGTCGGTAAACAATTCCGTTTTATCCTTGGGTCTCCTTCACATACTACGTGTGGGATCTCCAAGAAGCCGTCCAATTAGTTCCATGGCCTACAAGTTCTTTGTAAAACGTCAGAGCCACAATTTACACGTTCTTTGCAAAACGTCAGAGCCACAATTTACATGTTCTTTGTCAAACATCAGAGTCACAATTTACATGTTATTTGCAAAACGTCAGAGCCACAATTTACATGTTCTTTGTCAAACATCAGAGTCGCAATTTACATGTTCTTTGTAAAACGTCAGAGCCACAATTTACACGTTCTTTGTCAAACATCAGAGTCACAATTTACATGTTATTTACAAAACATCAGAGCCACAATTTACATGTTCTTTGTCAAACATCAGAGTCACAATTTACATGTTCTTTGTAAAACGTCAGAGCCACAATTTACACGTTCTTTGTCAAACATCAGAGTCACAATTTACATGTTATTTGCAAAACGTCAGAGCCACAATTTACACGTTCTTTGTCAAATGTCAGTTCCATAATTGATACTTTCTTCTTGAAGCGTTTTTAAGCAGATTGTCATCAGGCGTTCTCCGCAGCTTTACAGTACTGCAGGATGCATCTCTCACCCAGTTTGGAAATGACGTATTGTCATCGAAGTAAATTCGAAGAGCTATGCAATATTTACATGAACACAAAATCTCTAATCAGATGCTTTACAGGAAACAATATCAATACACTGAAACGGACAAATAATTTTCCAGACTCAAAGCCAATCGAAAATTTCCGGTGGTTCAAGAAAGTCAATCGAGAGTTACATGCAGCAAATAAATCTATCTGACCAAAAAAATATTAGAATAATATAGAATAATCGAATGTAAAACTCTCAAATTAACAAAGTAATAACTTATGACTGCGGAAATGAAGTGATTATAGCCGGAAAGAATAATCGCTGTGCAATAATGTATCAAGTTATGATAAAGTTTTATTTTCTATGAATACATGTTGCGCCACTAAATATGTGAGGAAAATATGTACGTTTTGTACTTTTTACGATAGCTTTGTTTAGATTTTTACGCATAATTGATCAATTCGGACGGGTGTAGAATATATTGGAAGTTAGTTTGGATTTAATAGTATCACGTTAAGTCAAATACATCACATTGTATAGATATAAGAATATTTTTTATACCCACAACAGTAAAAATGTCATAGCATCATGATGCCTTATTCCAACTCAGTCTGATACGTATCAACTTCTACGTTGGTTTTTCAGTATAAGGTGAATATATAGTTCTAGTGCTGTGGTCTCGGTTTTTTATTTAAACATTTATTTTATATCAAATTTGGATACAGAACATATAGTAATTGGTTTAAAAATTACAAGTATTCAATTCAGATTAACACGATCAAAGTAGACGGCCAAGACTATGATATTGCCAGAAGTCCATGCACATAATTTCAGGCTCTAAATGAAGTATTTTAGAGTTATTTTAGCAAACTCTCCCCCAGCCCAGCTGGTGCAGGCGGTAACTTGACTTTCTAGTGAAAGTCAATTGTGAATGTCTCTGTTTTTGGCGTTTTGTTGGAAAATTTGCAGTGTAACTTCTCTGTCAAATTACTTTAATGTTAAACCAAACAGCTCTTAAAAATTTTTGATAGTATGCACCTTAGCATTCGATCAATTTTCGGCAACAATAATGTCAATTGAGTGAAAAAAAAATTAGACAAGCTTCACGAAAGTGTAATCTGATCTTAGGATTCATAAACATTTCTCACGCATAGAATGATGAAAAAGCATTGAAATTCATTTCTGTGTTTATGTTAGTTTATTTGTTTTAGTCGTGCATGTTGTGCTGTTTTTTTTATAAATTACTTTGGGCCAAATATTTATCATCACTTGAGAATCATTTAGGATGGTGTTTCAGTCCGTTCAGTGGAATGTTTCATATCCTTTTTTATTAACTTATAGCGAACATCCTCCGATGTATTCTCAGGTAGCATTTGATAGCTTTCAATACTCTTGCTTAGGGTAAAATATCCTAAAGAACATATCTTGATTGTTTCATCCAATAACATAACTAACCCCTATCACGGCTTTTGTCTACCTCTTAAGGTGTGTGATAAATTACTTTGGGCCAAATATTTATCATCACTTGAGAATCATTTAGGATGGTGTTTCAGTCCGTTCAGTGGAATGTTTCATATCCTTTTTTATTAACTTATAGCGAACATCCTCCGATGTATTCTCAGGTAGCATTTGATAGCTTTCAATACTCTTGCTTAGGGTAAAATATCCTAAAGAACATATCTTGATTGTTTCATCCAATAACATAACTAACCCCTATCACGGCTTTTGTCTACCTCTTAAGGTGTGTGTATGAACTTAAGACCTTCATGTTAAGAAATTTTTAACACCCAAAGACTTGTAATATATTTTATGAATCAACTTTTTTAGGCAACAAAAGGTTTCCATTTTTGTTCATTCTTTCTTTCACTAACAAATTTTAGGTGAAAAACGTTCGACGCCCTGTAATAACATTGCAACCACATATGCAGTGCTTGTTTGGGAGTATTTTCTCAGTAAAACTACTAAATGTGCTTAATTATAAATGTGAACAAAACAATTCAAACAATCATGCATTTGATGTTCATTAAATAATAAAATAGTGTTATTAAAGGTTTCATTGTTTTCTGTTCCTGAATTGAAGTTGCCGGTACGGGTATTGCCTCAGTAAAGCTTCTCATCCCTTTCAGTTGAGAACAGAAGATAATAAATAACGATACATATTTGCAAACAAAATCCACCATTTAAGTGAAAATAATGCTACGCAACTCACCTAACAAACAGGATTCACCTTTCAAGTGAAAATGGTGATGAACGTTTTTTAAATTATGTCGTGACAAGTGAGGACTAAAGACACCAAACTCAGTGGCTGTAGCCCACCAAACGACAACACACGCGGTCCTGGGCTCTTCGACACTTGGTTAAAATCTAATTATATCACACTCCAAGCCCAGCTGGTACAGGCGGTAACTTGACTTTCTAGTGAAGAGTTAATGTTTTTGGAGTTTTGTTTGAAATTTGTCATGTGACTTACCTGTCAAATAACTTTAACGTTTAATGGTAATGTCTTCACCAAACTCGCAAAGCCTCTGCAAAAGCAAAGTCCATGTTTCCATCATGAGAGTAGGTTCCTGGTGAACTTCTCCTTTTTATTAAGAAAATCTCATTTTTCTTTCATTCTTCCTCAATTTTCGCTGTATTGTTAAAATCGAGTTTTAAAACTAGTTTTTCAGTAAATTGATTTGAGAAAAGTGAGTGAGTGAGGAGGAATAAGGAGCCAGCTCAGTTTGTAAAACAGGTCCTCTCGTCTCCGTTTGCTGTAACTATCAGAGCCCCTGCGCTAAGGTGGAAATACTGCGGCTAGCGAACTGGAATCGAATAAGTGTCATTCTAGTTTAAAATCTGACGCTTAGTCGTCTGCGCTACAGAGAAAACTCCGCCATTCGCAAAAACAGTTTTTTAGGTACATGTAAGTGTCACGATATGGATACGTCCATCCTAATGCGTAAACGCAGGAAACTACTTTTTTTGAGGGTTGGCCATGTAACATTTTTAGGATGATCATAGTCTCAACGCTAAGAAGTAGCGGGGACATATAATAAAATGAAGTAACATGCATCGTCCATAGGCTAATCCCTGCATCGAGCGGGCTACCATCAACCTTTCCCAGGAACCTTCCAGATAAAAAAAATTGAATATCTTTCAGGCCAGATTTTTGCTAACCGATAACTTACAAATCTAAATGTAAAAACGCTTACGTGCCATATGCGAGAAATGATACCTTGGTCAAATGACAGTGGTTTTGAAAATTGGACCTAACCCTGCTCGGTGAGGAGAGCCTTAATTGCTCATTCTCCATATCTCTTCCCATCTTCTCCCTCTTCTTTTCCGGGAACATTAGTTTTCCCATTGATGAGTCACGTAATTATTTCACTTTTTCAAAATGGATTTGAAGGTATAGAAAAGGGTAAAAATATTACCTTAGGGAAAATTGAATTTAAGAGATTTCACGGTTGTAAGTTGGTCGTTTGGTTATGCTGTAGGTCAGAACGGAACTCCAGTCAAAATGCATGATCTAAAAATTGGCATGCAATTTTTCAGTCTACGATACAGTAAACCTGTCCACATGATGTAAGTGTACCTCTGAAACTCGTAAAATAAATTTAATGAACATATCTTGAAAAATATCAATGCTTAATAAATTAATCGTCTATTATAATTAATCGTCTATAAAAGATTTATTTTAGGGAACAACAGATGACCAAAATATTTCATGAAGCTGAATTATTTATATTATGTTATTATATGTTATTACAAACATCAGTGACTTTGCAAATATTTCATCTAGTAACACTAGTAGAATAACAAATTTACCCCTTTATTGTACCTAAAAATTGCTAATATACATTTTTCATAATTATTCTCTATTTATAAAACTATTTATTATTTACTTAAATGAAATTTATAACCCTTGGACCTATGAGCGAGGGTAGAGGGTGATAGTGTAGACTTCTGTCGAGGTCTTCGTATTAAAAATGTCATATCTAATTTATCAACTTCTCATCCCCAAATTTTCTTTTTTATCATCACTATTCACACTTATCCATATACACCAGATACCTTGAAAGCACTTATCCCAAGTGCGTACCAAACTTGGAGCGATTATAAAGAGCAATTTTACGTAGAGCTTTAATCTTCGGTGGCCGCGGAAAGTTTACGAAAGTAGCAGACTGGCATTCCGTGTTTTCGGCTACCTTGAAAAATTAAATCTGAGCCTTTAATTTAGTTTCTTTTACATAAGTACCTTATGATCTCAAGTTATGCTCTATTTGAGGCTTATAGGGTGATTTTTCAATCTGCAAACAATTAAAATAAATTTCGTTATGACTCTAACAAAAAGGACTCCTGATTCGAAAGGAAAAACTCAACTGAAAGAAAAAAAGAAAAAAATTAAGTAAGTTAATATTTCCAAATGTTATTGATATTCCTTGATTGAATTTTGCTAGTAAAATAAAATATTTGCTTTTTTGTTGCCACAGAGGTAGGTATTTTTAATTGACAAAAAATATTGCTTGCAAATTTTTTGAATAGCTAGTAGGCTATGCCTTGTTTTCTGAGCTATGATCATATGTAGTCTTTGAAATCACTGATAGATTATGACAGACCATTTTGAGTAGTGTAATTTTTGTAATTATAGGAGTAGTTCTGGTTGACTAGTTTATGATAATTTATTTTCAGTATTAGGTTGTCACAAATAGCAACCATTTTGGTATGTCTTATTTTTAAATGTTTAGACAAAGGAGTTATTAATTGATTTTATTTCAAGGGGAACATCCCATGTATCTTTGGCTCAGTATGCCTTTTTTTCTGTTTCAAAAATAGAATCCATAGAGGGTGCTATTGTGCCACTAAATTTTATGGGGCTATGGACACTAGAACTTCCCTCCCAAAAGGGATGTAAGGGAATCAAAAATCATGAATTTTTTATACCAAATAAAAAAGGATAAAAAAAAATCTTGCTCTATTAGTTTGTTAACGTCCGCATACCGTGTTTCGCCGCCCTTCTGTTTCGCCAGAAATTTTTTAAGCTGCTTATTTATATATAAAACTGAATGCTACGACAGAAAAAAAATATTAAATAAATATTATAGCATTTTTTCAATGAGTTGTTTCACTATCCTTTTTCAAAACGCGGTAGAAGAAAGATTTTAAAAGTGATTTCTACAAGCCACTAATAACGTGAACAAGCGTATTTCACGCGACGCGGAATAGACGGACAAAAAGGACCGAACGCTTTCACGCGAAGCTATATATATCGTGTCTTTTATAGTTTTCGCGCCAAATTTAGTGTTTGAACGGTTTCAGGTGTGTTTGGGTGTTATTCTGTCAAGGTAAGAGTGAAATCAGAGGTGTAATTAAGTTTTAGTAAGAGTTTTTTGCCTCTGGCGAAACACTGTATTATAAATAGGCGCGATAGGCGAAACAAAGAATGAAAAGATTCCAAAACAGGAGAAATGAACAGTACCTATCTAAACACATTGCCGTTCGTTAGAAGCAAGAAAAAAATTATTACATGATAATAGACACTGGAAAAATAATATAGTATATTAAATATGATTTAAAATGTAATTATGTATTGAATTAATTAGGGATATTATGTATTTTGGCAGGCTAACTGACACGGTTCTGACGGAAGTGGTAACTTAACTACACCATGGAACATCGACGAGGGCAGAAGCACTGCCAGTGGCACAAAGAAGATATGCTGAAAGCTCTTCATGAGTGCCGCAATAATGGGATGAGCACAGCAAAAGCCGCTCGTGAATTCAATGTTCCACGGAAGACCCTTTCTGACCGTTTAAAGAATAAAATTTATGAGAACATCAAAGGGGCAGGTAACGCCACGTACTTGACTGCTTAACAGGAAAAGTCTCTTTGTAGTTAGTTAATTACACAGAATATATGGCTCAAAGAGCATTCCGACTTAACATCAGTCAAATTCTTAATTACGCCTGGTGTATTGACAAAACGTCAGGGAAAAAATTTGGTCCCGATGGGCCTAGTGAGACTTGGTGGACTGGATTTAAAAGCCGGCACCCAGAGGCTGTCTAATTAAGAAAACCCGATTCTCTGTATCGAGGGCGTGCACTGTATGGAACAGTGAACAACTTGCGCCACTATTTTCGAGTGCTAAAAAAGGAGACTTCAGCAGCCGGCCACAAGACATTTATAATGCTGACGAAACAATTGTAGATCTAATTAAATCTACACAAAAAGTTGTGGTGCCACGTAGAATGCGCGTGTCGCATTCCAGCTAAGTCGCATCATCGTAACATAAAGGCCCTTTTACACTGACGGTGTCTTCGCGCTCCACACCGTCGCTCCATCCCGCCAGCCAAATAAGCTCCGCCCACAGCAGAGCAAAATGACCCTTATTGCCACGCTCACGGTAAGGAGCGGCAACATTCAGCATGCTAAATATTTGCGGTGTGCACTGCCAGTAAACCAGAGCTGCCGGTGATAATAATCTGAACAATGAACAGTCTCCCTTCATTAACTTAAATTATTTGATAATTATTCGTATATATTCATTTGTGAATTCAGATATTTTTATCCAATTTTCTTCGGCAAAAGAGGCGAAACGCAGAAGTTCTTGAAGAATAAATACATGTGTTGTTAAAAATTAAGAGATGATAAAAATGTGCGGCAGGCCTAGTTTTCAATCGGTTACTTTTAACATTAATAATTTAATACATCTTCGAGTAATTAACTTTCAACTATGAATATTAACTCAACGTTTTAACATGCGAAAGATAACGAAAAACAGATAAACGATTCAGATAAACGTAGATTGAACATGAAAAAAAATCGAGATTCTTTAATAAAAAAACGTAGTAGTGTAGTTTTAACGAGAAATAAGTAAAAGTTAACATACGTGAGTAGAAACTATGATTTTAATGCTGATTTTATTCCTGTCTCTCCTAATTCTCTTCTGCAGCGCAAATTTCATCATTAAGTCGTCTTTTCAGTTGTGCAAGGCGCTTTTCATTACGCTGGTGATATGTGTACTCTGTTGATGACATCTCTTACCAATTTCGGCTTGGTTTTCCAACTGTGACAGTTTTTTCATTCTTTCCGTTAACCATTCTTTTTTGAAAAACTGCGTGTATATCTTTTTTTTAGACATCGTTTTTGGAGGGCTTGTCATTTTGAATACTAGTGCGGCAACAAGATGAAAATTTGGATGCTTAAAATATTTAATTTTTAGACAT
Organism: Morinoia aosen; assembly: GCA_030386875.1. Lineage (NCBI taxonomy): Eukaryota > Metazoa > Arthropoda > Malacostraca > Amphipoda > Talitridae > Morinoia > Morinoia aosen. The sequence continues at coordinate 17,906,359 of CM059573.1, read as the reverse complement.
TCATTTAAAGGAATGCACGACCAGTTTTACGATCAAAATATGCGTCATCTCATTGCGATTGCAACGTGCCAAGCAAATAAAAGCAACACAAGTATAGCGCCGGCTATACCTGGCTTGGCCGGGCTTGTAAGTTCGTAAGATACTCGTTCGTTACGCGTTTTTAAGGAGGTCGAGAAACAGATTGAACACGTTCTACCCCATTCGATAGGCGTGGTTTTGAATAAGATATTCATTTGTATACGGTTGTCATGCTTCTCCGCATGACTGTGTACGGAATATCGCTGAGAATCTGGAATCGTTATCTGGCCAATGACGTATTCTGAATGGTTCTAAAAGACCAAACAATATTAAGTCTGAGTATCAACGTGGGAGCACTTCAAATCGCCTATTCTTTCAAATCGTCTATACCTTCGGGAAGAGTCTCCGCTTGGACTTCGGTGGAACGACGACAGCAAGATGCCAGGAACTCCAATGATTTCTCTTATGTAATGTTTACTTCTTATTAATAATATTTGCGGGGATTGTTAGTATAAATATGTTAACAAGAGTAAGTAGCAGCGTATTTAAATTAATCGGGGAAATATCTTCCATTCATATACCAATCTTGTGATGCCGTTATTACTAGTTAGCATCTCAAATGTTCGCATCGCCAAGAGCGTTACGTTCGAAAAGAGTCAGTCGGACCGTGGCAATCGCTGAGTTAAGAGCTGAAAACACGTCGTGCCGGGGCCGGTCCCCAGCTTGGGGCTGGCCAGGGCTTTGTCTTTATTAAACAATTTATATCCAAGTGAATTCGCATACATCATCCAGTAATGTAAACTATAAATTATTGGTTGCCACGGGACGCATATCAGCTACTTTCCTGGAATCATAAGATAAGTCCCATTCATATTGTCCTATAACACTTATCCGCTCTAATGCATCCTCATTTCTTGCCTCTGTGCAATAGGTAATTCATAGGAACATTCAGCGTACATCCGATGTTTTATCAAATGTGACTAGGTGCGTTAGATCCATTTTGATTATTTCTGTGTCAAGATTAGGGAATAAATAGTGATGTCAATGCCTCGTGAATTTCCCCTTTAATAAGAAAAGAATTATCGTTTCTGTCATAGAGAAAAGGTTAACCCGCTACCATATTAATTGTTTATTAAATAACGTAAATTACTAATTATGTTGGAGACGTTGAAAAGTCTCAATTGATCTTATTGACAAAATAGAATAATGTGGCCTTAAGTCACGACGGTTATCAAAAGAAATGAAAGCAAAGGAAAGAAATAACGACGAATAATGCCGGAAACGAGAGGGTCACAACAAATGCTGTGACATCGGTGGGATAAAATAATAGCGGTCACGACACGGTGTTGAAACAATAATTCTTAACTGCGTTATTAAATTAACTTCAGGGAATAATGAATTTATTATCTGACTTAAAAAAAACATATTTTGCAATATATCAAAAATTAAACCTAGCAACCCAGGAGGAATCGAAAAAAAAAACAGATATGGGTGGAAAACCCAGGAGGGGGAGCCCTGCGTGGCGATTTCTGTCTCTCGGGAAGGAGCGTTGTGTTGAGCGGCAATGTAAAAGCAAGTCGGTGTGCACTGACGCTCAGTCCTCTCGTGGGCGGAGCTATAGCAAGTCCACCATCGCTCCACACCGTCGCTCCACACCGCTAGTGTAAAATGAGCTTTATTAATAAGTATTCACTGTTGCGCCTCTGCTGCCGGATGCGCAATTCCTCCACGGAAAAAATAAAAACGAAAAAACAATCATTTTCTTTTATTTTATCCAATAGCATGAATACAAATTGACACATATATAATAACCTGTACTTTTTTCAGTAGATTAGTACTATTGTAGTTCGCATCACACATGTAAATCAAATCACTAAGCATATAATTTACCGATAACCACTTCGTCAGGCGAAACAATATGGGTTAACTGCATCCATTGTTTTTTCGCCATTGCAATGGCGATATACAAATGGGTGGCGAAATAGGTCATGGCGAAACATGACTGGCCTATATGCTTCGCCACAAATTTGAACCCCCCGCCAAAATGTGTCCCTGTGTGTCTAGGGTAATGTTCGCGGCATGTTCGAGAATTTTTTAACAGAATGCCCTAAAGATTCTGATCTTTATGGTGAAAATGGTGAGTTGTTTCGTGCAATAGGTGTTGAATGGTGGGTGTGTAAAAATGCTCCATTTCAAAAGTGGCGAAACTGGGTATGTTGACGTTAGCAATATTCTAAGGATTCCACAACTGATTTTAGTTTTTTGTAGCATGAAAACTCATTGACTAGTACTTGATTTGGTCAATATGGAGTTTAACCCTTTCATGGAAATAGAAAATTCCGTTCCAAAGAATCACTAAAAGAACACATTTAAAAAAATTTTACATGAATGGCATTCTGCTTGCTGATGCATTATTTTTGAGTTATTCAACAGGTCTAGAATCAAATAAAAACAATCTAGAATAAATAGCAGAATTTTAACCAGAAATAGGCAATTCCGGATGCCCTGTTTTATAGTATACGATTATTTAAATGCCCAGATGAATTTTTTAGTGGACTTTAGCCACTGGGATTTTAATACTGAGTAATTTGATTATTTTATAAATCAAGTTACAATTCTAAAAAAACGTGAGTCAGAAAGATGCACTTAAGTTAATTGTAAATGTAGAATGAGGTTCCTGCAGAATGCATTAAATATTAGTAGTAGTTATACCTTGACCTATAGTTATACCTTAACCTATGCTAACCTATCCTAACTTATACTAACCTATACTAACCTATCCTAACCTATACTAACCTATCCTAACCTATTCTATCCTAACCTAACTTAATCAATGTCATCGTTAGGCTAGGTGGACCCGTGAGAAAATTTGGTCAACATTAACTAACAAATTCTAAAATAACATGTTCTAACGTAAACCGTCCTAACATGGGTCAATATTGAATATAATGTTGTCAACGAATTTCATAATTTTGTAGGTATAGATAGGGAATATAGTCAATTTTAAGACGTTTTACATGAATGACAATGTGCCCGGAAATGCTTATTTTTGGAGATATTTAACTATAAAGTTATAGGAACGTCGTTTATAAAATTGAACAAATGGAGAGGTAAATAAGCAGAAATCCGGTTCTGACATAACGATAGGTAAGGTTAGGTTTGGTAAAGTTAATTTAGTTAAGTATCCTAACCTAAGTAAGCCTAAAATATCTTAATTTAACTCAACCATACCGAGGCCGATGACTCCCGCCAAAAAACTTGGCGTGGTCCGCGTCTGCAAAACGCCGGAAGAGCCATATCGAAACTGCCGTTAATGCTATTCTTACCTGGCGTTATTTATCCTATATCTCCTAAACTAAGCATTTCCGGGCACATTGTCATTCATGTAAAACGTCTTAAAATCGACTATATTACCTATCTATACCTACGAAATTATGAAATTCGTTGACAACATTATATTCAATATTGACCCTAACATGGTAAATACTTACCAATTCTATGCCAACCGAAGCTTTCCTGATGATGTGTTAAACATAAAAACCGTTGACCCGTGAAAAAATGTCATCAACATTACGTAACCTATGTTAATTTATCCTAACCTAACCTATCCTAATCTATCCTACCATATTCAATCCTATTCTATGCTAATTGGACCAATCATTATAATATGTGAAATGTAAAAAAACGTGGACCCATGGAAAAATTCTGTCAGTATTACCTAACCTAACCTATCATAACCTAACCTAACCTATAACATATCCTAACCAAACCGATCCTGATAATGTCAAACATGAAAAAACATGGACCCGAGAAAAAATTTCATCAACATTATCTAAAAAATTCTAACATAAAATATTATAACCTATGCTATCATAACATAATATATGCTAACCTATCTCTTCTTGACCTATGCTAACCTAACCTAACATGATAATATAGTATGTCAAACATAGAAAACGTGGACCCGTGAAAAAATTCCGTCATCATTCCCCAACCTATGTTAACCTAACCTATCCTAAACTCTCCAATCCCATCATGACATATCCTATCCTAAAATCACTTAACCAATTTCATTGTTAGGCTAGGTAGACCCGTGATAAAGCTCGGTCAACATTACCCAAAAAATTTTAATATAGCACATCCGAAGATAGTATATACTAACTTATCCTATGCTAGCCGATGCTTTTCTGATAGTATGTCAAACATTAAAAACCGTTAACCTGTGAAAAAATGTCGTCAATATTACGTAACCTATTTTAACCTACCTTACCCTCTATCCTAACCCCACCAATCCTAACCTAACTTAACCAATGTCATCGTTAAGCTAGGTAAACCCATGAAAAAACTGGGTTGACATTTCCTAAAAAATTCAAACATAACATTCTAACCTAACCAATCCTAACTTAACATATCCTACTTTCCTATTCTAACCAAAGCTATTCTGATATGCCAAACATATAAAAACCATGGACCCATGGAAAAATTTCATCAACATTACCTAACTTATGCTAAAATAAATGAAATTGATTAGATAAAAAAATTTAAACAAATTGAAATTGAAAAAATGAATAAATTAACAAATTAAAGAAAAGAAAATAAGAAAAAATAAAAAAATAAAAAATAAAAAAAATGAATTAAAAAAATGAATAAATAAAATTAAATATTAAAAAATAAAAAAATGAAAAAATTGAAAATGATGAAAAATTAGAAGAAAAAAATTAGAAAATAAAAGAAAAAAATAATTACAATTTATAAAATAAAAAATCCTAATAAAACGACAAACGCATTAATGCGTGTAAAGGGGATCTTTTAATGTAAAACTCAGGAATTCGGCATCCATGATAATGTTAACTTGGATGAGAGCGTTACCCATGAACTTAGTTTTAAGCGTATTAATATATAGATGTCATGCAAAGCACAAATTTTCAGTAATAATTGCTCTAGTATTCTTCTTATTTTATATCTCATTCTATTCCTTGCTATGTATTGTATACAGCAGGTGTAACAAACATCCAATACATGGTCAAAATTTTGTTTACCCTAATTAGAGAACAGCAAAGTAGTAGGAGAAAAGATTTGTAGTTTTGTTTACTGTATATAAATTTTGAGTCAGAATTTCCAAATACAGTCATACATCACCTTACAAAAGATCCAACTAATGAATAATCCAAGTTAAGAAATACCTCTACGTATAATTTTCATCTCTGAATACGAAAAGAAAATTCAAGTTACAAAATGCGAAATCTCTAAAATTCAAATAATGCGCTCTCGACTTTACAGCCGCTTAAACCCCTGAAACGTAAAAACACTAATAGCATCATGCATTTTTGTTTTGAAAAAATGACACGATAGAGTAAATGGTAATTGATTTGCCTTTTATGTGAAAAATGCGACGCTACAAAAAAATCACATTACGAAACCATTTCTGGATAGAATTAATTTTGTAAGGACTGTATTATGTAGTATGACTGTAGCAAATCATCGCAACAATTACTGCAAAGTTATAAAATGAATGTTTACAAATGTATCCAGTAGATGTCTGGAAAGTGTTCGGTACTTGGTATTATAATTTATTGTTGATAGTGCAGCCAACCATTGGGGATATTTGCTCGGAAAGATTTGCAAATATTTGTTAGTATCATAGCTCATTCTTTTCAGTAAATTCTACTTAAGTCTTAGATTTCTTAGGTCCCTTTTCGGAATCCTTAGTTTCAAATCTTACTATAAGTTATCAATAGGATTTAGGTCTACTGACTGACTTAATCCTTCCTGTTGTTTGTTTTGCTGAAACCATGCTATAGTGCCCTTGGCTGTGTCTTTTTCCACCATCCATCCTCTTAGCAACTTCAAGCTGTTGGTAAACTAAAAAAGATTATCATCTAGAATTCTGCCACACAGCTAAGCATTCTTTTTGTTTTCAATAATATGGAGTTCACTAGGGCCTGTAAATGTGAACTATGTAGTTGACAAGGGCCTGTAAAGGTATAATATGGAGCTGATCCGAGCCTGAAAATGTGAATCAGCCTCATTTCATTACGCTGCTTCCTCTGAGCTTTAGTGTTGAGATTGTATTATGATCATGCGCTGAGCTTTTTGCCTCTAAATAAGATTAACACTCTTCTGCTCGAATAAGTCTCAAGTCTTGTGAGACTATAGTACTTCACAAAAACTTAGAGGCCTTTTTGAAAGCTCTTTACCAAAATCTAGATGAAATCTCATATGAATTAGTTTCAACAAAGGTGTCAAATGTACTTTGTGTGCAGGAACAGAATCCCTCATTCTTAAAAACTGCTTCTATTGTTTTTTGCACACATTTGTCCCAGCTGCTTTTTCAACTCTTTTTTGCATAATAATATACAAGTTTAGCTGCACAGTTTGAAATTTTAGATGAATTTGGGATATGTGGTCAGACTTGCAGAGGACTGATATGATATTAACCTTTTGAAGTGTGTCATCAATGGTCAGGAGAAGTATTTTCAGCTTATTTAAATTTTTTTATGGACCAAACCATTTAATGTAATTCAAAAATTAGTTTCCTTATCCTTTTGAGAAATTCTTTAGTCTTAGCTATGTTAGAATTAGAGTATTGAACAATGACTTTTTTTCTTGTGCAGCGCTCAGATATTGACTGAGCCCTGGTATTGCTTGTGGGAAAAGCAAATAGATCATTTTGCTAGAAAATGCAACAGTGTTTTCGTCATATAAATCACTTCAGAATGCCTGAAGTCTTTTTTTTTTTTTAATTCTTTGAAACTAATTTTGTGGGAGTGTTAGATACTGTTTGTGATACTAGTGTTAAGAACTGTTTTTTTTTCTTTGTATGTTCATACATCAATTGTTAAATTTGACTGTATTACATCATAAATATTCTTACATCAATAGTATTGCTATGTAAAAATAAATCAGATATTCAATCCTAAACTACTTTGCTAATTTGTTTCTATGGTAAATAAAGTTTAGCTCATGTATTAGACATTTGTTACACCCAGCATAGCAGTGAAATTAGTCTACTTAACTGAAAACCAAATAATTCAGCATGACTGAGACATTGGTAATGGGCATACAGTTAAGCCTATGAAATCCATTATCAAGTCCAGGTATAAAAGATTGTCAATTCCTATTTTTCTTAGCAATTGTATGCTTTACATTCTGGTGTATCACGTAGATTTTGTAAATTCTTATGCAGCTTTATGGCTGATATTGAGAAATTAGGCCAACCTTCTCAATGTGTTTTTAAAATGTTTCATTTTTGGTATTTCAGAAACAAGAGTCGGTGTGGCATCTATGAAGCCTTCCGTCGGGAGCGATTCAATGAACAGCTCAAGAAACTCCAAGATGTTCTGGCTCCAGAAGTTGTTGTCAAAACTAAAGTGGAAATAGTCATTGCTGCTCAGCTCTTTGTGAGGCGATGCAAGAGTTTGCATTCACCTAAAAGCTTGTCTGAATCTGCAAATCAAAAATATGGTAAGTGATCTTGCCTTTGATTTTTATTTACCAATACGAGCCTCATGTTTGAAGTATAGTTTCATGCTTTAATTTAGCTTGGTTTTATGTATACAGATTTTGTAAACTTGTGACTAACATTTAAAAACTTGTCTGATTCTTTGGTTGTCATGCTTTTTACTGAAACCTACTTAATATCTTTGGGTACTGTAAAAAATTTTCAATGTACATGATGCTTCAAGTATAGTTAGTGCATAAAAACTAAGTTACATTACACATTTTTTAATACAATTTCAACCTATGAGTTTACATTTTCTTGCACAAGATGTTTGTTCCAAGCTGCCATATTTTCTATTTCAAATTCACGGTAGGACCTCTTTATCTTTTCTGAATATTTTGAGTCAAATAATTTTTATTCTTTTTTTTTAGCACCAAATTTTGATTTGTTCATATTAATGTCAATTGATTTGTGTTTTACATTATGTTTTTTCTTTCATATGCAATAGCATAAGTCTTGATTCATGCAAATGAATTGGCTTATATGCATAAAATGACAAGTTGATTGTATGAGGCTATGAATTATATTAACCCATTCCCAGCGGCAGGGTACTGGAGCGCACAAATTTTGAAATGATCTATATATAGTAGCTGCCGCTGTTCGTGACAGTCACTTATACACGCTATAAATAGTCGCGCCGCTAAATGGAAGGAATGCACTCATGACTATATATATATAGTTTCTGCCACTTGATGGATCAAGTTGGACCTAATTTTTTTAAATATATGTATGAAAATGACAAATTTATTATAGTTCATTTGAACTCATATATAAAAATGACAGAGAAATAAATTTCAAATTGAATAATTTCTAATGTATAGACTTGAATTAAATTCGTATTTTGATACATGACTTGAGTACTGATGGAAAAGTTATAGGTAGGTTTAAAGACCGCAAATATGTATTTTTACGATCACAGATGGAATGCTACATCTGAATATGATACAGGGGGACAATGTGAGGGCCCGAGCTAAAGGTTAGGTAGGCTTTCTTTTTGTTAAAATAGAATAGGTTTTTGTTTTGTTACGGACCATCTTTTTTCGGTTCACTGCTGTCCTGTTTTTCACCGCCTACCACTTTCTTCTTCAACTTTTTCTTGTTTCATGAACTTCTTTCTTAGCTTACTGTTTCTGTGCCCTTTCTGCATAGATTCCACGTTCCCTTAGCTCCATACTAAATGGTGCCTTCTTCCTTCCTCTCTTTACATCTCATTTGTTGAGGATAGGGAGGCTTAAACTAACTAATAAACTAAATCTGAATATGATAACTGATTTTTCAATCCAAAGTTGAAAGCTTGAACAGAATGCATAAGAAGTGTTTTGCTTACAAAAGCATGTAGGATTTGTAAAATAAAATTATTGCATCTATTACAAGTAGTCAAGATTATTATAATTATTAGAGAACAATAAATATCAACATGTAAATAAATTTCATCATAACTCAGAAAACTAGCAAGAAAATGATAGTAAAGCAGGTAAAGGAGCAAGTCTGCCATCCCTCCTGCCCAGCAATTACGTACCACCCTTTTTGACGTCTAGTAAAACACTGAATTCATTGTTCAACTTGCTTAACACATTCTCTGCGTATTGGGCCACATGTGTACTAACAGGTAAATTGCTCCTTCACGTACTGGTGTAAATGAATGACATTTCATCTGTTTTGCAACCTTTTTAATAGAATAAATCTTATCATACAAGGTGAAACGTTACCATGCAATTTTATTTTGCTTATTTCTTGGAAAAATGAAAATATTTACAAGCAGTGAAGTCGATTTCCCAATTTTGCTACACACAACCTAACCAAACAATCGCTAACAACTGAGGAAACGCAGTGAATGTGTTAAAATGTTCTGATTAACTGAAAAGATGCCAGACAACACTTTTTTGCATGCAGCCTTTATATTGTAGCCACCGCTTTTGTGTAGCAGGCGGAATAAAACAGCAACTATATATAGACACGCCGCTGAATGGGACCATTTTTGGAACCTACTATAAATAGTTCCACCGCTTGAAATGGGTATAGCCGTCTCAGGTAAATGACTAGTGTCATCTTCAATAAATAACTGGTATTGATCTAATGCATATCTCATGAAAAACTGGTATGACCTGCCTCAGGGAAATGATTGGTATTAACAAGAATTACATTAACCCACCTCACTTTAGTTGTTTTGTGTCAATTGCACCATTTCCCTAGACCAGTTAAATATATAAATTTCTTGAACCAGGGGTTCTAGTTATCCCGGATAAGACTAATAAGGTCTTCCATGTGATACAGAGATACCAAAATGAATTTAGAGATACCATACATGAAAATAAAACAAAATACTTTCCATTTTCCATTACATGAGAAGCTTAAAATTGAGCACATAAATTGCATGTCCAAATATTAATGATGAAAGCATAATTATCAAATAATTCTTTCCACAGACGACTGCCGTGAGAATACAAGTGCCAAACCCATCAAGGGTGCAGCAACAGAGGCTTCAGAGGGCAATCTAGCTCAAGGAGCTGCTCCCAATTCAAGTTTACCCAACACTTGTGTACCCTCAACTGATGTACATAGCTTGGAAAATGTTTATCCTCTTGTTGAGTTGGATCAGAATTGTAAAATTAATTTTAATGAAGTTGTAGGTGTGACTGTTCTTAATAATTCAAATAATCTAGTGCCAGTGCAACCGAATGGTGAAAACTATATTTCCAAAATACAAAGTAATAAACCTATTAGCTGCTTGCAGCTGGTAAGCAATGGCAGTATTCTCAATGAAGCAAACCAACTTGGCTCTAGAATGCCACAGTGTTCTGTGCCTGCTCTGGCACCAGACACGGGCCAAACTTACTCTTTGCTACCAGTAGCCAAGCCTGCTATTGAAACTCAAACAAACCTTGCTCTCAAGAATCTAGTTTCTTCTATTCATTCTGAGCCTGTCAAAATAGTATTAAAAGAGCCTTCTGTGAGTAACCTTCAAGCTAACGAAAATCAAGAAATAGTCGCAGACTCATCAAAGCAAAAGTCTCCAAAAAAAGTCATTAGAGTGCTAGCCCCAAATGTCGTCCAGAGTGCAACTGTTATTCCTAGTTCAAATACAAAGCCGCTGCTCACACCAAGAGTAGTGAGCACTGTTCAGAACGGCAATGTTTTATCATTGGTAAATACATCTCGTGCTCCTCTTTTGAAGGATAGTCAACTGAAAAAATCACCTCGCAGGTTGATGAAGAAGCCTATTAATCCTTCTGTAAATGCTAAAAATTTTCAGCTTATTGTCAGTCCCTCTAAGAACGACGCGTTTTCTACCAGTCAAATAACTACTTCAAGTGCTGTTGCAAAAATAGTCCAGAAGTGCCCATCTCAAGTAAAACTTCTGGCCCCGCGAAAAGCTCCCGATTCGCAAGCGATTTTGGCATTTGAACCTGTACAGTTAGTTCCAAATGTTCGTTCTGAAACCCCAATTGTAGTTTTATGTCCATCTCTAAAACCTCCTCCTGTGAAGCTGAGAAACATTGCACCCAAACAGAGCCCATCTACTAGCCATTCTAGTGATCAGTGTGAGACTAAAAACTCGAATCAAATGATGCCACTCATTACTAGAGAGCAGTTACTAGCGGAGAAAAAGCGAACATCTTGTCCAGCACCTTCTTTCAGACCAGAAAAACGATTGAAATTATCATCTTCAGCTGTTAGCAAGAATAGCCCTATCAACAATATTGATTCTGAGCTTGTTGGTAGCAAAAAATCTTTAATTAGTTCTCCTAAATCTACTGTAACGGTAACGCCGTTGAATTCATCCTCAGAGATCGTTTCTTCTTATCCTCCCGATGGAGTGATTAGCACAGATGTCTGTAATTCTTCTCACATTTCTGGGATGCCAGTAAGTTCACAAGAAACCAGCCCATCCATTGCAACCTCTTCTCATCTTGTTAGCCATTGTTCGATCAATACCAAAGTTAATCCTGTTCTATCTGTAATGGATTCTAGTGTCACAAACTCTGTTATCCCTGTGAGTTCCATTGCGCACTTGAAAACTCAAAGTGCGACTTCAGAATCGAGTTCAAATGAACGTCGCAATCCTTTAGTGCCATACAATGCATCTATTTCTTGTCCTATTTCAAGTTGTAACTCTACTATAATTTCAAATCAAAGTATTGATGGAATAATAACTAGTGCTTCCCACGAGAGTCGTACACTTTCTTTGCTTAATAATTCTGTTAGTGTTTCATTTTCTGAAGCTTTAGTTATACCTACGAATACCGACCACGTGTGTCCAAGTGACCGTACAGTTAGCGCAAACAAGCACAATGATAAATTTGTATCCTCGAAACCAGACCATGGCGATGAAGTTCGAGTGAAAGACGTAAACATGCCGCTCCAGAGTACAGCAGCACACTCTGCCTCTTCAATTGCGGAGGCTTCTACACCTCCCGTTCTATCAAGAAGTCAAGTATCTTCAGGGTTAGAGATATATTCTGAAATCAACATTCCGACTGTGACCAGCGATATTCTCTTTTCAGGTCGTAAATGTCGCAACTCGTCCATGTCAGCTAGTTTGCTGCCTGAAACTCATCCTGTATTATTACCCACATCGTGTCACATGACACCTGTTGCGTCGATCATCTCAAGTGATCCCAATAACAGCTCTCACTCGGGTTCTCATTGTCCTTCCAACACGGGATCTTCTGGATGTTGTGCAATAATTTCTTCCGCGACTACTAGCTTGCAAGCAGTCCCAAACTCTGCCCACGTTTCTTGTGGGACTAGTGTTGATTTTGAAAATAAAGGGTGCAAGTTAGCCTGTTCTCCTGGATCTTTATCAGGTCGCACGAGTAACCAACCTCTTGTAAATAAATCGCTTTCCTCACCTACTGATTCTGCCGGCGTGCAGCGATTATCTATAATGTCTACTCCTGTGATCCCGGTGACCAATTCTCTCTGTGCTCCTGATAAATTGTCAAATTGTCACTCGGTGTCTGTGAGCAGTGGAGTAGACAATTTTTCTCAAAATAAAGGAACTTCTCATTCTGTTCAAAGCATTTTCAGTTCTGCAAGTCCTAGTAGCAATTACAGTATCACAGCGTTATGTATGTCGTCAAAGGGTAAAGCAATGACTAACTCTAACATACAAGACACAGATAAATCAACACGTTCGTTGAATACTTCAAAATTTCTAGCTAGTTCCGTTGCTAATAGTACATTTGCATCTGAATTGGCCAATTTGAGAGATCTTGGCCACACAACTAGTTCAAAAGTTTTCGAGCCTTGTGCTTCTGTTCAAGCTCCAAGAACCTCAGGGGGAATGCCACTTAAATTAGAAGTTACACCTTACAGCGATTATCATAATTCAGTTTTGACTTCGGTTCAATTGAGCGTTGTTCCCACATTTAATGAAAAAAATTCAACCACTACTGCGCACTGTGCTGATAAAAGTATGCATGGAACCATTTGCTCCTTGCCTCAGCTTAAGATGACGAATTCGGTGGCTACAACAAATGTCCCTGTGGAAATAAAGTCTTGTACTTTGAGTGTACTTCCTGTCATTACAAATTCTAGTTGTGATACTTCAGGCTCGCCTGTATTTCCGCCCCCTACTTCCATCAAAAACAACCCTTTTGTTACGAATGAAAAAGTATGTGCTGTAAAAACTCTTTCTACGCAATCTGTTTCAATCACTACCTCGTGCTCCTTTTCGAGTGGATTGGATATTGTTGCACCCATTACGTCGGCTTCTGCCTTGAGTGTGAGTGAGTCAGGTGTAGCTGATTCTCATCCTAAAATTTCAAATTCAGTTCTTGTAGTAAATGAATCAAACCTCGCGACTTCTTGGGTTGACAGTTCAATGTCACTTGCAAAAGGAAATAAATTAAACACTGTTGATTCCAATAATAGCGATTCTTGTTCTTCCTCAGTAGCGAGTACCTCAAGTTTCACTCCCGCTTATACTAATAAATCGTGTTCAGAAACAAAAACGCATGAGTCTGTTGATATTTCCCGGGTTAGAAGTTCAAGTTCAACAATGAAAGCCAATGGCTCAAGTGCCATTACTCCTTTATCTGGTAATTCCATTTCTATTTCAAGATCCCCGGCTTCAGTGAAATCGACGTCTTCGCTTGTGTCAGTATTGTCTGAACAAATTTCATGTTTATCCACATCATCAGCATCTAGTGAAAAGCCCGCTGCCTCCATTTTCCCTCCCATTCTGGCATCTGGTCCAGCTCCCTCGTTCTCACCACTTCAATGTCTTCCTCCACCAATTTCTGATTCTGTGTCTTCGTCATGCTTCTCTGCCGCAACTCCTGGTTCTGACATGAATTTAGCAGCCGACACTAGTGTATCCGTAAATCAAAGTCAGAATAAATTTGGCGGTATGTATTCTCCCATTGTAACCACTAGTGGAGTGCAAGATAGAAAAATGCATGGTTTACATAGTTCAAATTCAATGTACTCAAATTTGATGTTGAATACTGCGCCAAATTTCACCTTCTTATGTCCTACATCTTCTGGACTTGCTTCCAGTTTACGGCCTGCTCTTTGTGTATCGTCGACTCTAATCAGTTCGAACAGTTCTATTTATTCCTTTTCTTCTTCTCAGAATTATTCTCCCAATTATGCTACCTTTGTCTCGTTGCCATTGTCACATTCCACGCCCACATCGTTTTCGTTTTCTCTGTCTTCTAATCCTTCTTCCGTAACTTCGGATGTTGTGAATACTTATTCTGGTTCTGGACACACCCATACCGGATTTGGTTCGTCTAACAGTGGGGAAAATGTCAATTTTTCGTCATTCATGACCAACTCTGATGCACATCAAAATTACCCAGTTCAATCATACCATCGATACCCGATAGCATCATCGTGGGACAATTGCAGCTCTACAGAGTCCTCGAGTTCTCTTCCCTCTTCTTTTGTAGTTTCATTTTCTGATCCATATACCACTGTTCAGAACTCCTCAAAACCACTTTATTCTGTAAGTTCGAGCTCCCTTCAAGTAAGTGCAACCAATTCTTCTAAGATTGCGACAAGCATAGCATCATCGTCTTCGACAACTGATCATTTCAGCGATTCTTTGAAAGCAATTATCAAGAAACCTCCCAGCTCCAATTGTGCGTTGAATTCACCTCATAAGGCAACAGAAACTCTGAATTCAATCGCTTCGCCGCTTCGTGCTCCAGTTATCACCTCAAGCTCAAACCAACACTCCTTTGTTTCCACTTCGCTTTCGTCAGCTGGTTTCTTTGTTCCTAGCACTCTTCATCCGGTAAATAATAAAACGAAATTGTCAACTGGCGTTAAAGAACAGTTTCGGGACTCTTCTATCTGCTCAAGTCAAGAAGAAAATATTTGTACAAATGGAAGTACGGCCAAAAGTGTGTTTGAGGAAAGTATTCGTACTTTGAGTAGTTCAGTCGCGCTTAAAACTGTTTTGCCCACTTCTACAATCCAAGAGATCTCTCCACCGGAAAAGGAAACAAGTACAGAATTCTTGGTGAGCTGCGCAGAAACTGGAAAAAGCAGAGATTCTTCTAAAGAAGAAACTCATTCACTCGCGTCTCATAATTGTTCATCCTCTTCTACAGAGAAAGCCGGGGAAATTATTCACTTTCCTCACAGTAAAATCATTTCAGAGAGTAAGACTAAGGGAACTTATCCTCCTGTTGAATCTTTTCATTCCTCAACTTCTCTGACTGTCAGTGCTTCTTCTACAGCCATGTCTTTGTCTGGAGTCTCGTACCCAACCACTGACAGAGCTGTAAATGCGACTTCATCATTTCTTCCCCCACCTCTTCCTTTCTTCACCCCTGGTGTTGATTTATCCTTGGAAAATTCAAGTGTGTCTTACTATCATCCGGTTTCATGCTCTAATTCTTCTGAAACTCCTGTTCCAGTTTCAAAAAATATTTCTATTTCGACCCAACCATCAATGTTATCAACCTTAGGCACTGACCCCCTTTGTTTTCATCCTCTTTCAACGCCTTTGGGCGCAAACCAGAAAATACAAACTTCTAATATCAGTTATGGCTCTATTCCACAAGCGAGTGTAAGCTCCTCTACATCCCCGTCAACAGCATCAAGCCATTATGGGTCGATTGCGTGTATGACAAGCTCTCGTGGGGCTCCTTGGACACCTCATCACAATCCTGTGACCACTAATGCCATTGAACCTTCGAAGATATTTGCTGAAAGCAGTACATCTCTCGCAATATCTAGATCTGATCCGTGTTTTACCTCGCACCCTGTTGCCCCTGTACTTGTTGGATCTAAAGGTCATGAGAGCTATCTTGATTATCCTACGTCCTGCTCTAGCAGCGGTTTGCAACAGAGTTTGTGTTTCATGAAGCCCAGCTGTGCTGCAGAAAGTTCCAAGGTTACTACAGCTCAGGCAACGAGTACGTTTTCCTCCAATGAAAACAAAACTAACGATAAATTGACCAGCAAATGCACAGAAGTCAAAGCTAATGTTGGACGTATGTCTTCTACTTCAATACACAAAGAGTTGAAAAAAGTATCTCACTCAAGTGAGATTCTGGATTCCAAGGCAGGAAATAAGCAAAGTAGTTTACCTTCCATGGTGACTCATCGACTAGAAACAAATGCAACATTTCTTCGTAATTCCAATGCATCAAATCCTGTCAATTCTAACGCATCTGATAATCCAGGTATATGTAATACAACTAATTCTATTGAGTGTAAGAACGTTTCTGTTATGAATGAATCTGTGAAACTTGGATCTTCTTCCCAAGACGTTTCGTTGGATTGCAATATGTCAACGCTCGTTTCTACGAGCGAATCTAATTATTGTAAACAACCTACTGGATCGCAGTTATTTTCACCTGAAGATCAGTCTGACAAATCCAAGGCAAATCTTGAGGCAAGCAGAACTTCTTACTCCGACAGTGTCCAACAGAAAAGTGGAAATTCTGACTTGTCCATCGAAAACACTAACATATGCCAAGTGAACACTGCATGTACTAAATCTGTTTCCATTCCGCAGTCACCAAAACTGGTTAACGCAAATAAAAATTTGAATGAATTGTTTACCAAACCAGAAACCTCCTCGTTGCCAATTACGGCTAATCAAAACTCAAGCAATGAGCTATCTGCTCAAGCGCTTACTGTGACTAAACCATCTACAGAAATAGACACAAGTACCACTGTGAGTACTGGTCAAAGGTCAATAATTGGAGGAAATAAATCTCATGATCCAGTTCTTTTGAATGGTAACAAGAAATCAATTCTCGATAAGCCGATAGAAGAAACCTCTAATATTATTTCTAAACCATCTACAATTGAGAAAACTGTGAAGACCCGAGATCAGCCTGTGACCCACGATCAAAATCAGGTTCGTCCTCAGCAGCCAACTCAGTTATCTCAGCAAATGCAAGCTCCAGTGCACGCATCTCAAAACGCAAATTTTCAGCACAATCTTTTACAGCAGCAACAGAAAGGCTTATTGCATCAACAATCACTTATGCAAAAACAGTCTCACGACCTCGAAACTCAACAGCTTCAACAACAGCAGCAACAGCAACAACAACATCATATGAACCTACAGCTTCCGGGCCCATCCATGCAGCACCATCACGCTCACCATGTGCACAATACACAGCAGCAGACACATCAAACTCATCAGCACCACCAGCAACACCAACATCAGCACCTTATGGGTAGCAATTTGTATTCACCATCGACCTTTGATTATTCTGGTTCTATATACAATCGACGACATCCCACATCTCCTAGAGGAGACACACGTCAGTGTTACGCCCCTTCTGCTTATAACAAGGACCAACAACTTCAACATTATCAACTCGATGACCATAATCCTTTGAACGATCTGTCTGGGGTTAATAATTATATTCTTGAGGATGGAGCTGACGAAAGAGAAACCTTGGCTGATCCTGTCAGATATTTCTCAGTTAGTCACTTAGTCAGTCAAAACACTACAACTCGAAAACAACCTACAAATCCACCCACTAAATCCGATGAGAAGAAAACTGAGAAAGGTTCCAAGCAAGTTGGAGGTAAGAAAAACGAATCGAAATCTCGAGGTAAAACAGTAACCACTTCTGACGGCAGACGACGGAGTCCAGCCAGAAGTCAGGTCTCAGTTCAACAAGCTGCGATGTGGCATTCTTCAAAGCAGAGCGCGGGCCAATCCAAAACTCCTAACTATAGCACAGAAGCACTATTATCTTCGCAAAATTACATGCGGACTGCCGCTGCTGTCCCCCCTCAACCCATTAACCAAAATTATCCTATTATGACTCAAAATGTATATCAGTATTCTCACCAGATGAAAAATTTCTCTCAAAATTCAGCTGTTCCTTTTGGATATAGCAGTGCGACAAACAATGTCGATGCTTGCACTCCCGACTATAACTTTCAACTTCATCAAACTGCTGGTCCTCTTGGGTATGCAGGTAATATGCCCTACATGACTCCCACGTATCCATATCAAACTTCTAGCTCATCGGGCATGCTACCGAGTGACATCATGGCTGCTTCCCACCCTCCCCCACCACCTCCACCCCCGTATCCGAGATTCCACGAGTTCCCTCCCGATCAAAATAGTTTTCCCCCGAATCCTACCTTTCCGTTTGCGTTCGACACTCAAGACATGTGTGGAGGTTCCAATGGAGCTGTTGGTAACCCCCAGTATACTGGCACCATGTTAGACAACTCAACTATCATTGGAGGATCAAGTACCGCAAGTACCAGTCACAGAACTGGTCCGTGCGTACCCTTCAGCCCTCTGAGGATGATGGACAGACAACAAGGTGCTGTAGTGGCAAATATGATGCCGGCTACTCAGCTCTCCTCATCCCTCTCTAACTTCAATCTAACCAGCATTATCCCCGAAATTGATAACAAGGTTAGTCAACTAGAATATCTTGCACAATATTACTCTAGTTTATGTTTAACTGCGAAACTGTTTGGAATAAAGTACAAAGTATTAAATTGGTGGTATAGGTTTTTCTCGTGTACAAATATTCTTTCTATCCGAAAAATTAGTCGTGCGTTTTGCTCTAATGTTGTCAAGTAATGTTTCTCAAATTACTCCCCTCAAAGGTTATTGGATTGGCAGTAGGCTTAAGTTAATTAGGCTTGTCTATCTTATTCAATAAGAACTGGCGTCCTCGGAAGATACTGTTAGTTTCCTCAGCTTTTGGGTAGGCCTTTGGGGCTTCCATCTTTCGTACCCTATTTGTTTTTTGTTTTTTCAGTTTTCATGCCTTCTTAATATTCTCTTATCTTTTCTTCCTCTTCTTTCCTGACTTGCTATTTCTGTGCGAGGGTATCCTGTATGGGAGCTCAGCTTGTGCATAGATTCCCCATTGGCTACAGTCCATACTAAGTGGTCCTTTCTTTTCACTTTTAACGATCGTCTTTGTTGTAGGTAGGGAGTCCTGAATAATTCTTTAATTGTACCTTTAAAAATGAAAAGTAGTTACAACACGTGTTTGTAATTGATAGATTTAAATGTTAATTTCCAGTTTCATGTTTACCTTGAGCTAACTAGGAGTAATGTTTTATGCTGGGCGATGGAGATAACTTCTGCGTATGGCTTTCAAGATTTTTCCTAGTTATATCCACATGGATGTAGTGAATGATACAGCAAATGATCCATGTGAATCTTCGGGACGCAGACGTAGGTCAAGTACGAGAGCACATTTTCTGACAAAATGCGATTGCCATTCAGGTGGGAGGAGATAATTCGTCTCTGCTGAGCACATCAAGAGGTGGTGTTGCTGCTGCGGCCGCATCATCGTCACGCCCTTCTGCCGCTCCGCCTGCAGACCCTGCGTATGCGCTCAAACTCCCCCAGCTCGACCATGCGACTACGAACAAGGCTCAGTTCCACGCCAACTCCATGAACAACTTCTTCCCTGCCCACGCTCAGGTGAGTGTTGCGCAAGTAGTCGTAGTTGACTCTGTAGTAGGCTGGCGCTCCTGAGTCAGTTCATGCCGTTGTCGTGAGTGGTTACATTCATGCGCACAGCCTTAAGAGAATGTCCAAAGTATTGAAAGCTTTCCGAGGGACCATTGAAGCACATTGTAGTTAGTCATATCACTTGATTTGCTTATGAATGATAAAGTAAAGAATATTGTGGTGAGAGGGAAAATGGTATTTGAATAGAATTTTATCACTAAAATTGTACGTTTTGGCTCGATGAGTCATAGTCAAGAGAATAATTCCTCTGTTTTAAGGTAAGGAATACGAGTGTATTGTATATTAATTCAATTAACATTAAATATAAAAGAAAATTATAGTGCTCAACTTCTTGCTCAACAACTTGCTATCAAACGAAGAGTGTTGTTTGATAGGAATTTACGTTGTAGAATAAGAAAAAATTCCTTAATGAAACAATCGAGAGGGCTGGTAACAGTGGTTGAAGTATTGATATCATCTCGTTTTACTGAAAGATTTTACTTTTCGGTATAGGAGCGGATGACTAACTTGAAAGGATTCGAGATAAGCAGATTAGCGCGAAACCTCCACACGATGCTCAGCAATGCCAACACGCAGCACTTTTGTGGTAGCGCCTACGTACTCAAACGTACAGTGCGCAACCCTGTTCATGTTCCAGGTTTTACATGAGAAGTAATAGCTGAAAGAGTGTATTGCAGAATTTAAGCCAGCATTATACAAAAGTTACATAGGTTATACTATTTAATTGTTTCATAATCGGTCTCTTCTTTCCCTTATTTTTGGAAGGTGAAATTCAAAACACCTAAGTATCCCATTTTCGATAGAATCGAGACAAAATAATAGCATTTCTTATCTGCATTGCGGCATAACGAGATGTCTGAAGTGTTATCGCTGCTCAGTCTACCTCAAAAGTAATTTCACACGCCCGAGATCTAATTTCGGCATTCCCTAGACCTTATTGTCTAGACTAGAGCATTAACAGGGTAGTCTAGCTTTAGCAACCTCAATAACGAATCTTCTTGTTTGAAAACTTCTTTTATCATAACGGTTTTCCATTCAGGCTTTACGGATTAACTTTGAGAATTTATTTTTGTCAAAAATTTATGTATTTCCATCAGTGTCCATTATTGACTGAAAAAATTGTGTACTTTCACCTTATTCCGGCCAACAATCGAAAAAAAATGCAAAAAAATACGTGTTTATTGTCCAAACATGAGGATTATTGCTTTTTATTTTTTATGAATAAAAATAGAACTAACTGCTTCTTAAACTACAAAAATTAACTTCCAAACTGCGTGATGCCTTCAGTTATTTATGAATGTAGTTGCGCACTATATTACGTCTTAAGACGTAGGCTCTACCACAAGAACGCTGCGTGTTCACGTTGCTGAACATGCAAGATGGGGCTTTTGTATTTACCTTTCTTTAGTCTACAATCCGTTCGCGTCCTGAAAAGTGTAATCTTCCTGTCAAAGACGACGATTTCAATGTTTTAAGCACTGTTTCCAAACCTCTCGATCTTCGTATTATCGATACACTTTTCATTCTACAACGTAAATTTCGGTTCAACGATTCTCAGTCAGCTTACATTCTGCAAGTTGTTGAGCGATTTTATTTAGTTAAAATCTGTAAACGCAAATTGGATGAATCTTCAATATATTCCTTGCTTTATTCCAGCTTCTACTGATGATTAATGATTAACCTTTTTTTACAATGTTTACATTTAAAGCCCTATTTCTTGCTTGATCTTGCATCGTGGTTGCTAGATATGAATTTTTTTTTTCAATGAAAGATTGGATGTGTTTAGTCTAATTTTAAATTCTAATAAGTGAATTCAATTCCCTTTTGCTCAATGAATAATTTTTTCTACATCAAGACATTAGCCCGTAAACGTTTGCTCTCAACGCCACATATATTATCATCATCCATCATTATTTCCTTTATCGAAGTTAGTTAGCCCATTTGAGCGATGACCACTTGTCTCTGTTTCAACTTCTGATGAATGCAAACGGACAACAAAAAACTTTCTCTAATAGTAATCACATGTGCAAAGATAGAAATCCTGATTTAAAAAGTGCGAAATTGCATTTGATGGGCTGAGTTTCGATGAGTTTCCATGAACATTATCTTGGAAAATAATCTTGCTGATCAATTGAAACCTGGTATTACGGAGTTCTGATGAATCAACCTCGATCAAACTTTAACTTTCGCATCTACGCACTGGTCTAGACGGACTCGCTTGTCTTAAATGCTTTTGATGAGCTCCCAAAACGGTCACTCTCGATAAAGACTCAAACCGAACGATTGCTTCTCTTACCGATCTCACCTCCAATCACTGCTCATCGAATTTGTTTATACGAGACTGGAATTCTAAGGGACGGGTCGAAGAGTCCATCGTTTCACGGAGTCTTCCTGAAAACTGTGGTTCTGTTTATGATCACTAGGGAAACACATCTTATGTTCTCCTTGTGGGTCGAAAACCATTACCAGGAAACTACACTTAATGGTTTGATCGTGATCATGAACACCTTCAATGCAAATATTTGTAATATCTTCTCCGTTTGTGTGTGGGATAGATACATTGGGGTTCTTACTGAATAAGTTGGAATGGAGCGTAAAAAATTATTTATCCGTACGCGCGCTTTCAAGCTAAGTTACTGCGCTTCTGATGCTTGTTAATAGCTGCATTATATTATTTCATACTTCATTTCGGACACATATTAACCGAAGGTGGAACTTGCTGGAAGCTCTGGTTTCATGAGATGTAAATTTAAGGAGACTCTAGTATAAAAATAAGAAAACTTTCAATTGTTTCTCCGCGTATTGTCGAAAAACGAATATTTCAACCATAACCAAATAAAACATAAAAAATTAAATTTTAAGAGAATTTTAGTGCAGAATTAAATTGAATTGAATAAAATGGAATTTTAATGGTGAGTATTTGAAAAAATTGAATTTTAATAAAGTATTCAATTGAATACTATTCTACCGAGCCCGATAAGCCCGGCGGGCATGTTGGACTGGCAACGCTTGCTGATGCCTCTGTGTGTGTGTGCAGGTGGGCTTCGGCCTGAACACCGCGTCTCTGCCTCTGCCCACGTCCTCCTTCTCCTGCCTCAACTTCCCTCCTCCTGAACATTCCTAATTTACTTGCAGACCGCTCCTTATTTCCTCCCTGTTCCTCTGCTTACTCTATGTTTCCTTCCTCTCACCATTCGCTATGTTTCCTTTCTTTCACCATTCGCTATGTTGCCTTCCTCTTATCATTCTTCATGTTTCCTTTCTTTCACCATTCTCTACATTTCCTCACCAATGCCAGTTTCCCAGTGTGACGTCAGCAGGGCGTGAATTGAGGCCTTCAATATCTGTAAGTCTGTCATGGACGGCTAGCGGCTCAATGCAAATCTTTTTATATGTTGTGCATGAAATTGTCGCTAGTGTGGAATACCAGCTAACCAGAAACTACTCATGCTCATCAAAAAAGAATTTTTCCAGCCTTTTTCAAACGTAGTTTTACTGCTAGTTTTGGTTAAAACGATTCCAGTGGGTTTTATGTTAGTAATCAGTGTGCTCTCCATTTGTGTGAGTTGCTCGTACTGACGTTTGAACAAGCATGGAGAGCTAGTCATGTCATTACAGAGGCGAGATCGAGCATGTATTCTGAACTTTATACCTTCCGAGTGGATTTCAAAACCCAATTCTATCAGGTGGTGAAGCTTAGGTGCATCTCGCTTTACTTCTGAGACTTGGTAGTTAGGATATCAAAAAGCCTTAATGTGCTTCATGAAGCTTAAAGGAGCACTGACCGAGGTATTGAGTTAAGGCACAGCTTTACTGAGTGAAGGATGT
Source organism: Morinoia aosen (assembly GCA_030386875.1). Taxonomy (NCBI): domain Eukaryota; kingdom Metazoa; phylum Arthropoda; class Malacostraca; order Amphipoda; family Talitridae; genus Morinoia; species Morinoia aosen. Next base: position 17,883,071 of record CM059573.1, on the reverse strand, counting down.
TTTGTGCAAGTTTTGGCTGTCCTCCCCTGCCTCATAGTTGCAAAAATGTGAATGCTACTCACTAAAAATATTTATAGTTAATGATTTACGTTCTCATGTGCAGTTTGTCAGAGCCTTTTACACTTAGACCGCGACGTGAACCATATTTGATCACTGAGGGAGTTACATATTATGCTGCTGACTAACAAGTAATCATAAACTCAATTTTGAAAAATTCTTAATCAAAACAATAAAAACATGATCTAGTTAATGTTTTGTGTTTTTACCATTACTTACGACGATTCACTTTAAATTTAAATTCAATATTAAACTTCAATTTTATCTGCCGCAGTCAAAGTGTTAATATAGAAGTTTCTCGTACAGTGATGCCTTACAAATGTACAGACTAAGCTAAAGGCAGACTTCGTGCGGCACCATACGTAGCTGTTTACTGCCTTACGTGGCACGTGTAGGGTGAATTACAAGCGAAAATCTATTTAGGAACCTGAGCAGCAGACGGAGGTCCTATTTAGGAACTTGAGCAGCAGACGGAGGTCCTATTTATTAACCTGAGCAGGAGACGGAGGTCCTATTTAAGAACCTGAGCAGGAGACGGAGGTCCTATTTAGGAACCTGAGCAGGAGACGGAGGTCCTATTTAGGAACTTGAGCAGGAGACGGAGGTCCTATTTAAGAACCTGAGCAGGAGACGGAGGTCCTATTTAGGAACCTGAGCAGGAGACGGAGGTCCTATTTAGGAACCTGAGCAGGAGACGGAGAACCTATTTAGGAACTTGAGCAGCAGACGGAGGTCCTATTTAGGAACTTGAGCAGGAGACGGAGGTCCTATTTAGGAACTTGAGCAGGAGACGGAGGTCCTATTTAGGAACCTCAGCAGGAGACGGAGGTCCTATTTAGGAACTTGAGCAGGAGACGGAGAACCTATTTAGGAACCTGAGCAGGAGACGGAGGTCCTATTTAGGAACCTGAGCAGCAGACGGAGGTCCTATTTAGGAACCTGAGCAGGAGACGGAGAACCTATTTAGGAACTTGTGCAGGACGCAGAAAACTTTTTTAGGATCCTGAGCAGGAGACTGAGAATCTATTCAGGAACCTGAGCCGGAGAAGGAGGTCCTATTTAGGAACCTATTTAGAAACTTGAGCAGGATGCAGACAACTTTTTTAGGATCCTGAGCAGGATGCAGACAACTTTTTTAGGATCCTGAGCAGGAGACTGAGAATCTATTCAGGAACCTGAACAGAAGACGGAGAACCGTGAAAGTTGTGTATTGTTTACCATACAAAGATGAACTGCCTCAAGAAACCTATGAAACGAGGAACCTATAACTTCCATTTCGAAAAATAATCTCGCAATTGTGAATAACAATGAAAATATTTCCGTATTCATTCACACCCGTATCCAGGACGTTCATCAACTTTCATTCTAACTTTCTAACATTCTAACAGCTTCTTCCCATAGGAATCTAAACAGAAGGTAGAGAATATGTTTACGAACCTAAACGGAAAACGGAAAATCTATTTAAAAACTTTTACAGTAGCAGCGGATCTTATTTAGGAATCTATTGAAGAACCTGGACAGGAAATTGGGAAGTTTTTTGTAACCTAGACTGAAGGCGAAGAACCTGAACATAAGACGGAAAACCCGAAACAAGGGCTACCCTCTGAAGCCTTTGCCTCGGCATATAATGACAGAGTTTTAGCTTTGACAGAGATTTAGTTCTGGTAGTATTGTATGCTACTGCCAAAATGCGGCGGTCTTGTTGTCTTGAGTGCGTTTGGTCCCTCGTTCTTTCTAAACGATTCAGTCTAAGTATGTGCAATGAGTGTTGGATTCGATACCTCGTACTGGCTAAACGATTTAATCTGTTCGCTGGATTCAATCCCTCGTACCGACATTCTTATTTCATTACATTTGTTTACCGATTCGTCTAGTTTAAAACTTAGCTCAAACAAAATTAATAGAAAAACATTGTTCTTGCTTCGAGAAATATTTTCTTGCCCATCAATAACCTCCCTATATGACGACGTCTGATTTCAGAGTTAAAAACGTACAAACATATGTTTTAGCTGAAAATGACCCTTTTTTTAGGCGATTCCAAATGTGTTCCAAGGTGTGGATGATTTCAATCCTTAAATTCTTATCTCAACAGGAAGGTACACCTGTGTGTGTTGAGCGGGCTCGTATGTGAGCCACACTCGTGACTAAGTGTTCGCTAAGTTCATTCGTTAATGTCGGGCCCGATTTAGACCTTCCTTTTATGTTCTATTAGCATTCCCGTTAAGTTATCCTCGATGTCTTCTCTTTAAGCTATTCGTGATATGTCTTCAGCGGAGTTGCTTTGTTGTAGAAAGTGGAGTTATATTGGCAGCTATTTTCCTCTTACAGTAGATGTCATGTGTTATTCTTGTTCATTTGTAGCGGTTGTTCGCTTAGCGTTCATATGATAGGAAAGCACCTCTTAAAATCCACTGGTTGTATTTGTAAGAAACATCGTTTGTGTAATACTGAATTTATGTATTGTATTTCAATAAACTTTATCAACTGTTCTTGGTGTACTTATTTCTCCCTTTCTAATTATGTTGATGTTGAATATTGCTTACTTACAAGCCTCCAAACTTTTGATCTCTGTGGCTTACCTGCGAGAGAGCTGTACGGCGCACGTTTTGATTTTATTGGAAGTCCAACGCAGTAGCATTTGTTGATCAATTTTTTCATTTTCTCAGGCTTCATTTGCAAAGCCCGTAACTTGTCATCGGCCTCAATTTTCGTGCATTTTTTCTAAATCTGATCTACCAGCTGTAGTTTTTTTTATATTGCAGCTGTTTTACTGGAAGTAACTTGGGGCATTTCTCGGAATGTATTCAACACTTTCGTCTTCAGCGATGTTTAGGTATGAAGTTTACGGCCGCACGATTAGCATTACGTGCGTGTCTTGCAGTTGCATGAGGTACACTCGATATCCTGAATACATTCTTTTTGTTGAAATAAGATAGTTTCATTGTTTTATTACGGACTAATCCTTAACACTTTGACTGCGATGCAACCCACCGGTGGTGACTGAGGGGATTTTCATAATTCTGCTTACCGACCTGTAGTCCCAAACTCAATTTTCATGAACATTTATTGAAAACTAAATGAAGACTCGATCTATTTAATGTTTGTATTTTCAATATCGTGCCTTTATTTTTAGTCAATGAGTTAAGTGGATAAATCTAATGTACCATGGGAATTTGTGCTTCCTGGGGTAGATGTGAGGTCCAGAGGTGGAAGTTAGGTAGGCTTTCCTTATGTTGAAAGGAAAAAGGGTTTTTATTTTGTTACGGACCATCTTTTTCGGTTCACTACTGCCCGATTTTACAGCATCTATATAACTTTCCTCTTTAACTTTTATTTTTTGCTCAAATTTATTTCCTAACTTACTGTTTCTACGCGCAGAGGTTGTTGTGTGGGAACACCATGTACATTGATTCCCCGTTCCCTTAAATTCACACTAAATGGTTCTCCGTTCTTCCTCTCTTTGGAACACTTTTGTTCTTATGAGGAAAGCTTAAACTAACTTATTATCTAGTCTAATCTTGGCCTTTCAGTAAAATTACGTCGTCAGCTAAATAACTTGTATTTATATTTTCACTTTCTAGGCCACTTGTGTCACATTGGGCTAGATAGTTGGATGGTAGCATCTGACAATGCGTCAGAGTTGCCAGATGCTGAGTGTTTCTGTTTTTTTGACCAACTAAAGTGAAGCTAGGATGAGGACGAGCAAAGTAACAAAATGGTCTGAGTTTTGTATTTATGCAGGGTGTCCGACACTTTTGTTGCCAAACTTTAACATAAGGTAGCGGTCGTCGAAATGAACACTTTTTATTCCATTAAGGTATGGTCTAAAATGCTTAGTTAAAAAGTTACAAATACGTGAAGTTACTTTTCATCCGGTATTCTGAGTGCTCCTCGACATCAACGACAAAGATTAGTTTGTTTACTGTTAGTACTTCTTCGGCTGCAAATGTATCACCGGCAATGGAGGGAGTATCCAATGCTGAATTAGCGGATATGCACCTAGTGTATGGTGCAGTAAATGGAAATTCTTGGGAGGCTGTTCGAATTTACGCAGAAAGGCATCCTAACAGACATGTTCCATCGCGTCAAACATTCACAGCCACACACCGGAGATTACGTGAATACGGATCATTTCACAGACCACGACCTGAAGGAAGACGCCAAAGGAGAGTAGCAGATCCAGACAAGGTGGAAGACGTCTTGAAATATTTTCGAAACAATCCTACTTTAAGCACTCATTCTTGTGCACGTGCTTTACATTTAAGCAAAACTACTGTGTGGCAAGTACTATATAACAGTGGTCAACAACTCAACATCCATTTCACTTTCGGCGTGAGCAGGAATTGCACGGTGAAGATTTCGAACGTCGTGTTGAATTTGCGAGGTGGTTTCAACAGAAAACAGATCAACGACCTCGTTTCCCATCACGAGTCTTATTCACAGACGAAGCGTCATTTACTCGAGAAGGAATACCTAATCTCCATAACCTGCACATGTGGTCTGGCAAAAATCCACATGTTTCAAGACAATATCGACATCAGGTTAGATTCACCATAAATGTTTGGGCAGGAATTCGTGGTGACCATCTGATTGGGCCATACATCTTACAAGAGAGACTAAATAGACGTACCTATTACATTTTTCTTAATGAAGTATTGCCAGAACTACTGGGAAATGTACCTTTACCTGACATCAGAGGAATGTATTTTCAACATGATGGTGCTCCTGCACACTTTGCGGTTGCTGTTAGGCAATTATTGGATGCCCGATATCCCAATCGCTGGATAGGCCGTGGCGGTCCCTTCGCGTGGCCACCAAGATCTCATGATATTACGCCCCTAGATTACTTTTTCTGGGGGCATATGAAACGTTTAGTGTATTAAACACCGATTTAATCCGAAGAGGACCTGATGGGTAGGATTGTTGAAGCCTCGAAAAGGATTCGTGAAATTCCTGGTGTCTTTGCTCGCGTCCGCCAATCATTGGAGAGGCGTTTGAACGCCTGCATCGAAACAAATGGACGGCATTTTGAACAATTTTTGTAAACATGTAACCTAGTTTACGGTTTCGTTTGTTATGCTCATAATAATTACTGTCGAAAATGCTTTTTCCTTATCACAACATTAAAAAGTTAATGTTAATTAATAATAATAAATGTTTCACATACTTGCCTAACTTCTCATTTCGTATCCTTGCCATTGATGTGCCGCAGTTTACCGCCTTGGATTCGTCTCCGCAAGAGAGTGTACGAATTATTTTTAATAACTGTCCAACTTCAAGTCCTTGTAACTCTTTAACTAAGCATTTTAGACCATATCTTAATAGAATGATAAGTGTACATTTCGACGATTGCTACCTTATGATAAAGTTTGGCAACAAAAGTGTCGGACACTCTGTATACGTAGATTGATGATTGAATAAAGAACAGATGATAAGCAAAACGCCAACATGATTACCAGAATTTTATAGTTATTTAAATTTGCGGTCATGCAATTCTTATGCAAAACGTATTGTATCTATCCTATTATTGTGAACGATGCGAGGCGAGGTACAGCATTGTGTTGAGTGCGCCACGTTGTGTTGCCAGCGGACAACCCGCGTAACCCAAACATTATTTGACTTAACTAATGTGACCTTTTCATTTTGAAATCGCTACCTTTGCATGAGACCTGTTTCTTTCGTAGATTTTGAATGTTTTCCTATTTTCATAGTCTTTTGAAATTTCCGCTAGACTTTTTCCTTATGCTCTATTTAATTCATGGTGCTAATTTTTTTTTCATGTGCTGACTTTCATAAATTTCATAATTTTCACATTTTAAAATACACATCTCAGTTCTTGCTTCAGTTTCACTAACGAGTTATTGTGTGTTGCTATGAACATATTGTATTGGTTAAGTAACCAATTTTAACTTCGGGATTTAGTTGTATGAACTTCCAGATATTTGGCACATCCTTCGTATTTTAGGTTCGATCCAAGAATATTATTTGCCATCTCAGTGGTTGAATTGAAATTTGTTCAATGAATTTGTTAAATTCACGTTGTAATACCAATCTATAGTTCATTGCAGCCATGTGATTAACAACTCGTTCCCCTCACGTGGAAAGTCGCGGGTTCGAAGCTCCGCATTATCAGCCCCTGAATCTTGCGGTTGGGAAAAGGAAGAGCTTGCAATAGTTCCCTATCTGGCCCAGGTAGGTGACTGAAACGTGTTCACTACTTCTTAGCATGACGTACACGTCACTTGAAAATTCAACTTACCTGTAGGACTTGGGTTGTGCCAACTTGATTAGAATAAAACATTTTTTGTATTTTAGCTAGGTTGTAGGAGAAAATGTGATTGCATTCAATGATATCTCACGGACTTTGTTGTCTTTAAAATTCTGATTTTTTGCGGTTCGTCCTACTGTACTTTCTTTTCTTGCCGTGAATAGAAAAACAGGTTTGTGCGTAACCAAAACTCGGTGAAACCTCGTACCAAAACCACCGTTGTGCTTGTGACCACGTGACAGCTTGGTTGTCGCCTCCTAGTGCGCACTCGCATGGTTCACTGATGGCGACTGATAATTGCGTGGTGATGACAGCTGCGTGGTGATGACAGCTGCGTGGTGATGACAGCTGCGTGGTGATGACAGCTGCGTGGTGATGACAGCTGCGCGGTGATGACAGCTGCGTGGTGGTGACAGCTGCGTGGTGATGACAACTGCGTGGTGATGACAGCTGCGTGGTGGTGACAGCTGCGTGATGATGACAGCTGCGTGATGATGACAGCTGTGTGATGATGACAGCTGCGTGGTGATGACAGCTGCGTGGTGACGACAGCTGTGTGGTGGTGACAGCTGTGTGGTGGTGACAGCTGCGTGGTGATGACAGCTGCGTGGTGATGACAGCTGCGTGGTGGTGACAGCTGCGTGGTGATGACAGCTGTGTGGTGATGACAGCTGCGTGGTGACGACAGCTGTGTGATGGTGACAGCTGCGTGGTGACGACAGCTGTGTGATGGTGACAGCTGCGTGGTGATGACAGCCGCGTGGTGATGACAGCTGCGTGGTGGTGACAGCTGCGTGGTGGTGACAGCTGCGTGGTGATGACAGCTGCGTGGCGGTGACAGCTGCGTGGTGATGACAGCTGCGTGGTGATTACAGCTGCGTGGTGATGACAGCTGCGTAGTGATGACAGCTGCGTGGTGATGACAGCTGCGTGGTGATGACAGCTGCGTGGTGATGACAGATGCGTGGTGATGACAGATGCGTGGTGATGACAGCTGCGTGGTGATGACAGCTGCGTGGTGGTGACAGCTGCGTGGTGGTGACAGCTGCGTGGTGGTGACAGCTGTGTGGTGGTGACAGCTGTGTGGTGGTGACAGCTGTGTGGTGGTGACAGCTGTGTGGTGGTGACAGCTGTGTGGTGGTGGCAGCTGTGTGGTGGTGACAGCTGCGTGGTGGTGACAGCTGCGTAGTGATGATAGCTGCGTGGTGGTGACAGCTGTGTACAAAATTCTGGTGAGGAAAGTAAATGGACCCGATCATCCACTTTTCTGGCTGGCGAGTGAGCCGCACGGAAGATAAAGTAGAGCCTTGGCTGGGCCTTAGACAAGAGTTCGCCATCATACTCTGCCACCACCACTAATCTTTGCCCGAGCTCTCCTGCACCTCAAGGAGGCCAACGTTGCACGCTCAACTTCACCGCCACCGCCACGGCCATTAGAGTCCCAGCCTCGAGAGGTGGGAAGGAGTGGTTCCCATACCTGGGGGCTCGACGTCACTCTTCGCGGCTTTCGCTTCTGATGCTGCGGCGCCGTGTTGTGACACGAGGTGAGGCTCAGCCTGACGTTTCACTCGCCCCTTGCTCACTTTCTGTAATAAGTGGATGATCCCATAGGACCGAACCGTTTTGTCTAAACTTTCCCACCAGGTTTTTGTGCCGTAGTTAATTTTCTAGCAGTATATTCTCATTCTAATTCTAGTAATTTATTCTCATTTTCATTCTAGTAATTTATTCTCATTCTCATTCTAGCAATTTATTCTCATTTTCATTCTAGTAATTTATTCTCATTTTCATTCTAGTAATTTATTCTCATTCTCATTCTAGCAATATATTCTCATTCTAATTCTAGTAATTTATTCTCATTTTCATTCTAGTAATTTATTCTAATTCTCATTCTAGCAATTTATTCTCATTTTCATTCTAGTAATTTATTCTCATTCTAGCAATTTATTCTCATTCTCATTCTAGCAATTTATTCTCATTCTCATTCTAGCAATTCATTCTCATTCTCATTCTAGCAATTTATTCTCATTCTCATTCTAGCAATATATTCTCATTCTCATTCTAGCAATTTATTCTCATTCTCATTCTCATTCTAGCAATTTATTCTCATTCTCATTCTAGCAATTTATTCTCATTCTCATTCTAGCAATTTATTCTCATTCTCATTCTAGCAATATATTCTCATTCTCATTCTAGCAATTTATTCTCATTCTCATTCTAGCAATATATTCTCATTCTCATTCTAGCAATTTATTCTCATTCTCATTCTAGCAATTTATTCTCATTCTCATTCTAGCAATTTATTCTCATTCTCATTCTAGCAATTTATTCTCATTCTCATTCTAGCAATTTATTCTTATTCTCATTCTAGCAATATATTCTCATTCTCATTCTAGCAATATATTCTCATTCTCATTCTAGCAATTTATTCTCATTCTCATTCTAGCAATTTATTCTCATTCTCATTCTAGCAATTTATTCTCATTCTCATTCTAGCAATTTATTCTCATTCTCATTCTAGCAATTTATTCTCATTCTCATTCTAGCAATTTATTCTCATTCTCATTCTAGCAATTTATTCTCATTCTCATTCTAGCAATTTATTCTCATTCTCATTCTAGCAATTTATTCTCATTCTCATTCTAGCAATTTATTCTCATTCTCATTCTAGCAATATATTCTCATTCTCATTCTAGCAATTTATTCTCATTCTCATTCTAGCAATATATTCTCATTCTCATTCTAGCAATTTATTCTCATTCTCATTCTAGCAATATATTCTCATTCTCATTCTAGCAATTTATTCTCATTCTCATTCTAGCAATATATTCTCATTCTCATTCTAGCAATTTATTCTCATTCTCATTCTAGCAATATATTCTCATTCTCATTCTAGCAATTTATTCTCATTCTCATTCTAGCAATATATTCTCATTCTCATTCTAGCAATTTATTCTCATTCTCATTCTAGCAATATATTCTCATTCTCATTCTAGCAATTTATTCTCATTCTCGCAATTTATTCTCATTCTCATTCTAGCAATTTATTCTCATTCTCATTCTAGCAATTTATTCTCATTCTCATTCTAGCAATTTATTCTCATTCTCATTCTAGCAATTTATTCTCATTCTCATTCTAGCAATATATTCTCATTCTCATTCTAGCAATTTATTCTCATTCTCATTCTAGCAATTTATTCTCATTCTCATTCTAGCAATTTATTCTCATTCTGATTCTAGCAATTTATTCTCATTCTCATTCTAGCAATATATTCTCATTCTCATTCTAGCAATATATTCTCATTCTCATTCTAGCAATTTATTCTCATTCTCATTTTAGCAATTTATTCTCATTCTCATTCTAGCAATATATTCTCATTCTCATTCTAGCAATTTATTCTCATTCTCATTCTAGCAATATATTCTCATTCTCATTCTAGCAATATATTCTCATTCTCATTCCAGCAATTTATTCTCATTCTCATTCTAGCAATATATTCTCATTCTCATTCTAGCAATATATTCTCATTCTCATTCTAGCAATTTATTCTCATTCTCATTCTAGCAATATATTCTCATTCTCATTCTAGCAATATATTTTCATTCTCATTCTAGCAATATATTCTCATTCTCATTCTAGCAATATATTCTCATTCTCATTCCAGCAATTTATTCTCATTCTCATTCTAGCAATTTATTCTCATTCTCATTCTAGCAATATATTCTCATTCTCATTCCAGCAATTTATTCTCATTCTCATTCTAGCAATTTATTCTCATTCTCATTCTAGCAATTTATTCTCATTCTCATTCTAGCAATATATTCTCATTCTCATTCTAGCAATATATTCTCATTCTCATTCTAGCAATTTATTCTCATTCTCATTCTAGCAATTTATTCTCATTCTCATTCTAGCAATATATTCTCATTCTCATTCTAGCAATATATTCTCATTCTCATTCTAGCAATTTATTCTCATTCTCATTCTAGCAATATATTCTCATTCTCATTCTAGCAATATATTCTCATTCTCATTCTAGCAATTTATTCTCATTCTCATTCTAGCAATTTATTCTCATTCTCATTCTAGCAATATATTCTCATTCTCATTCTAGCAATATATTCTCATTCTTATTCTAGCAATTTATTCTCATTCTCATTCTAGCAATATATTCTCATTCTCATTCCAGCAATTTATTCTCATTCTCATTCTAGCAATTTATTCTCATTCTCATTCTAGCAATTTATTCTCATTCTCATTCTAGCAATATATTCTCATTCTCATTCTAGCAATATATTCTCATTCTCATTCTAGCAATTTATTCTCATTCTCATTCTAGCAATTTATTCTCATTCTCATTCTAGCAATATATTCTCATTCTCATTCTAGCAATATATTCTCATTCTCATTCTAGCAATTTATTCTCATTCTCATTCTAGCAATATATTCTCATTCTCATTCCAGCAATTTATTCTCATTCTCATTCTAGCAATATATTCTCATTCTCATTCTAGCAATTTATTTTCATTCTCATTCTAGCAATTTATTGTCATTCTCATTCTAGCAATATATTCTCATTCTCATTCTAGCAATATATTCTCATTCTCATTCTAGCAATTTATTCTCATTCTCATTCTAGCAATTTATTCTCATTCTCATTCTAGCAATATATTCTCATTCTCATTCTAGCAATTTATTCTCATTCTCATTCTAGCAATATATTCTCATTCTCATTCTAGCAATTTATTCTCATTCTCATTCTAGCAATATATTCTCATTCTCATTCCAGCAATTTATTCTCATTCTAGCAATATATTCTCATTCTCATTCTAGCAATTTATTCTCATTCTCATTCTAGCAATTTATTCTCATTCTCATTCTAGCAATATATTCTCATTCTCATTCTAGCAATATATTCTCATTCTCATTCTAGAAATTTATTCTCATTCTTATTCTAGCAATTTATTCTCATTCTCATTCTAGCAATATATTCTCATTCTCATTCTAGCAATTTATTCTCATTCTCATTCTAGCAATATATTCTCATTCTCATTCCAGCAATTTATTCTCATTCTCATTCTAGCAATTTATTCTCATTCTCATTCTAGCAATATATTCTCATTCTCATTCTAGCAATTTATTCTCATTCTCATTCTAGCAATTTATTCTCATTCTCATTCTAGCAATATATTCTCATTCTAGCAATTTATTCTCATTCTCATTCTAGCAATTTATTCTCATTCTTATTCTAGCAATTTATTCTCATTCTCATTCTAGCAATTTATTCTCATTCTCATTCTAGCAATTTATTCTCATTCTCATTCTAGCAATTTATTCTCATTCTCATTCTAGCAATTTATTCTCATTCTCATTCTAGCAATTTATTCTCATTCTCATTCTAGCAATTTATTCTCATTCTCATTCTAGCAATTTATTCTCATTCTCATTCTAGCAATATATTCTCATTCTCATTCTAGCAATTTATTCTCATTCTCATTCTAGCAATTTATTCTCATTCTCATTCTAGCAATTTATTCTCATTCTCATTCTAGCAATTTATTCTCATTCTCATTCTAGCAATATATTCTCATTCTCATTCTAGCAATTTATTCTCATTCTCATTCTAGCAATATATTCTCATTCTCATTCCAGCAATTTATTCTCATTCTCATTCTAGCAATATATTCTCATTCTCATTCTAGCAATTTATTCTCATTCTCATTCTAGCAATTTATTCTCATTCTCATTCTAGCAATATATTCTCATTCTCATTCCAGCAATTTATTCTCATTCTCATTCTAGCAATATATTCTCATTCTCATTCTAGCAATTTATTCTCATTCTCATTCTAGCAATTTATTCTCATTCTCATTCTAGCAATATATTCTCATTCTCATTCTAGCAATTTATTCTCATTCTCATTCTAGCAATATATTCTCATTCTCATTCCAGCAATTTATTCTCATTCTAGCAATATATTCTCATTCTCATTCTAGCAATATATTCTCATTCTCATTCTAGCAATTTATTCTCATTCTCATTCTAGCAATATATTCTCATTCTCATTCTAGCAATATATTCTCATTCTCATTCTAGCAATTTATTTTCATTCTCATTCTAGCAATATATTCTCATTCTCATTCCAGCAATATATTCTCATTCTCATTCTAGAAATTTATTCTCATTCTTATTCTAGCAATTTATTCTCATTCTCATTCTAGCAATATATTCTCATTCTCATTCTAGCAATTTATTCTCATTCTCATTCTAGCAATATATTCTCATTCTCATTCCAGCAATTTATTCTCATTCTCATTCTAGCAATTTATTCTCATTCTCATTCTAGCAATATATTCTCATTCTCATTCTAGCAATTTATTCTCATTCTCATTCTAGCAATATATTCTCATTCTAGCAATTTATTCTCATTCTCATTCTAGCAATTTATTCTCATTCTTATTCTAGCAATTTATTCTCATTCTCATTCTAGCAATTTATTCTCATTCTCATTCTAGCAATTTATTCTCATTCTCATTCTAGCAATTTATTCTCATTCTCATTCTAGCAATTTATTCTCATTCTCATTCTAGCAATTTATTCTCATTCTCATTCTAGCAATTTATTCTCATTCTCATTCTAGCAATATATTCTCATTCTCATTCTAGCAATTTATTCTCATTTTCATTCTAGTAATTTATTCTAATTCTCATTCTAGCAATTTATTCTCATTTTCATTCTAGTAATTTATTCTCATTCTAGCAATTTATTCTCATTCTCATTCTAGCAATTTATTCTCATTCTCATTCTAGCAATTTATTCTCATTCTCATTCTAGCAATATATTCTCATTCTCATTCTAGCAATTTATTCTCATTCTCATTCTCATTCTAGCAATTTATTCTCATTCTCATTCTAGCAATTTATTCTCATTCTCATTCTAGCAATTTATTCTCATTCTCATTCTAGCAATATATTCTCATTCTCATTCTAGCAATTTATTCTCATTCTCATTCTAGCAATATATTCTCATTCTCATTCTAGCAATTTATTCTCATTCTCATTCTAGCAATTTATTCTCATTCTCATTCTAGCAATTTATTCTCATTCTCATTCTAGCAATTTATTCTCATTCTCATTCTAGCAATTTATTCTTATTCTCATTCTAGCAATATATTCTCATTCTCATTCTAGCAATATATTCTCATTCTCATTCTAGCAATTTATTCTCATTCTCATTCTAGCAATTTATTCTCATTCTCATTCTAGCAATTTATTCTCATTCTCATTCTAGCAATTTATTCTCATTCTCATTCTAGCAATTTATTCTCATTCTCATTCTAGCAATTTATTCTCATTCTCATTCTAGCAATTTATTCTCATTCTCATTCTAGCAATTTATTCTCATTCTCATTCTAGCAATTTATTCTCATTCTCATTCTAGCAATTTATTCTCATTCTCATTCTAGCAATATATTCTCATTCTCATTCTAGCAATTTATTCTCATTCTCATTCTAGCAATATATTCTCATTCTCATTCTAGCAATTTATTCTCATTCTCATTCTAGCAATATATTCTCATTCTCATTCTAGCAATTTATTCTCATTCTCATTCTAGCAATATATTCTCATTCTCATTCTAGCAATTTATTCTCATTCTCATTCTAGCAATATATTCTCATTCTCATTCTAGCAATTTATTCTCATTCTCATTCTAGCAATATATTCTCATTCTCATTCTAGCAATTTATTCTCATTCTCATTCTAGCAATATATTCTCATTCTCATTCTAGCAATTTATTCTCATTCTCGCAATTTATTCTCATTCTCATTCTAGCCATTTATTCTCATTCTCATTCTAGCAATTTATTCTCATTCTCATTCTAGCAATTTATTCTCATTCTCATTCTAGCAATTTATTCTCATTCTCATTCTAGCAATATATTCTCATTCTCATTCTAGCAATTTATTCTCATTCTCATTCTAGCAATTTATTCTCATTCTCATTCTAGCAATTTATTCTCATTCTCATTCTAGCAATTTATTCTCATTCTCATTCTAGCAATATATTCTCATTCTCATTCTAGCAATATATTCTCATTCTCATTCTAGCAATTTATTCTCATTCTCATTTTAGCAATTTATTCTCATTCTCATTCTAGCAATATATTCTTATTCTCATTCTAGCAATTTATTCTCATTCTCATTCTAGCAATATATTCTCATTCTCATTCTAGCAATATATTCTCATTCTCATTCCAGCAATTTATTCTCATTCTCATTCTAGCAATATATTCTCATTCTCATTCTAGCAATATATTCTCATTCTCATTCTAGCAATTTATTCTCATTCTCATTCTAGCAATATATTCTCATTCTCATTCTAGCAATATATTTTCATTCTCATTCTAGCAATATATTCTCATTCTCATTCTAGCAATATATTCTCATTCTCATTCCAGCAATTTATTCTCATTCTCATTCTAGCAATTTATTCTCATTCTCATTCTAGCAATATATTCTCATTCTCATTCCAGCAATTTATTCTCATTCTCATTCTAGCAATTTATTCTCATTCTCATTCTAGCAATTTATTCTCATTCTCATTCTAGCAATATATTCTCATTCTCATTCTAGCAATATATTCTCATTCTCATTCTAGCAATTTATTCTCATTCTCATTCTAGCAATTTATTCTCATTCTCATTCTAGCAATATATTCTCATTCTCATTCTAGCAATATATTCTCATTCTCATTCTAGCAATTTATTCTCATTCTCATTCTAGCAATATATTCTCATTCTCATTCTAGCAATATATTCTCATTCTCATTCTAGCAATTTATTCTCATTCTCATTCTAGCAATTTATTCTCATTCTCATTCTAGCAATATATTCTCATTCTCATTCTAGCAATATATTCTCATTCTTATTCTAGCAATTTATTCTCATTCTCATTCTAGCAATATATTCTCATTCTCATTCCAGCAATTTATTCTCATTCTCATTCTAGCAATTTATTCTCATTCTCATTCTAGCAATTTATTCTCATTCTCATTCTAGCAATATATTCTCATTCTCATTCTAGCAATATATTCTCATTCTCATTCTAGCAATTTATTCTCATTCTCATTCTAGCAATTTATTCTCATTCTCATTCTAGCAATATATTCTCATTCTCATTCTAGCAATATATTCTCATTCTCATTCTAGCAATTTATTCTCATTCTCATTCTAGCAATATATTCTCATTCTCATTCCAGCAATTTATTCTCATTCTCATTCTAGCAATATATTCTCATTCTCATTCTAGCAATTTATTTTCATTCTCATTCTAGCAATTTATTGTCATTCTCATTCTAGCAATATATTCTCATTCTCATTCTAGCAATATATTCTCATTCTCATTCTAGCAATTTATTCTCATTCTCATTCTAGCAATTTATTCTCATTCTCATTCTAGCAATATATTCTCATTCTCATTCTAGCAATTTATTCTCATTCTCATTCTAGCAATATATTCTCATTCTCATTCTAGCAATTTATTCTCATTCTCATTCTAGCAATATATTCTCATTCTCATTCCAGCAATTTATTCTCATTCTAGCAATATATTCTCATTCTCATTCTAGCAATTTATTCTCATTCTCATTCTAGCAATTTATTCTCATTCTCATTCTAGCAATATATTCTCATTCTCATTCTAGCAATATATTCTCATTCTCATTCTAGCAATTTATTCTCATTCTCATTCTAGCAATATATTCTCATTCTCATTCTAGCAATATATTCTCATTCTCATTCTAGCAATTTATTTTCATTCTCATTCTAGCAATATATTCTCATTCTCATTCCAGCAATATATTCTCATTCTCATTCTAGAAATTTATTCTCATTCTTATTCTAGCAATTTATTCTCATTCTCATTCTAGCAATATATTCTCATTCTCATTCTAGCAATTTATTCTCATTCTCATTCTAGCAATATATTCTCATTCTCGTTCCAGCAATTTATTCTCATTCTCATTCTAGCAATTTATTCTCATTCTCATTCTAGCAATATATTCTCATTCTCATTCTAGCAATTTATTCTCATTCTCATTCTAGCAATTTATTCTCATTCTCATTCTAGCAATATATTCTCATTCTAGCAATTTATTCTCATTCTCATTCTAGCAATTTATTCTCATTCTTATTCTAGCAATTTATTCTCATTCTCATTCTAGCAATTTATTCTCATTCTCATTCTAGCAATTTATTCTCATTCTCATTCTAGCAATTTATTCTCATTCTCATTCTAGCAATTTATTCTCATTCTCATTCTAGCAATTTATTCTCATTCTCATTCTAGCAATTTATTCTCATTCTCATTCTAGCAATATATTCTCATTCTCATTCTAGCAATTTATTCTCATTCTCATTCTAGCAATTTATTCTCATTCTCATTCTAGCAATTTATTCTCATTCTCATTCTAGCAATTTATTCTCATTCTCATTCTAGCAATATATTCTCATTCTCATTCTAGCAATTTATTCTCATTCTCATTCTAGCAATATATTCTCATTCTCATTCCAGCAATTTATTCTCATTCTCATTCTAGCAATATATTCTCATTCTCATTCTAGCAATTTATTCTCATTCTCATTCTAGCAATTTATTCTCATTCTCATTCTAGCAATATATTCTCATTCTCATTCTAGCAATTTATTCTCATTCTCATTCTAGCAATATATTCTCATTCTCATTCCAGCAATTTATTCTCATTCTCATTCTAGCAATATATTCTCATTCTCATTCTAGCAATTTATTCTCATTCTCATTCTAGCAATTTATTCTCATTCTCATTCTAGCAATATATTCTCATTCTCATTCTAGCAATTTATTCTCATTCTCATTCTAGCAATTTATTCTCATTCTCATTCTAGCAATTTATTCTCATTCTCATTCTAGCAATTTATTCTCATTCTCATTCTAGCAATTTATTCTCATTCTCATTCTAGCAATATATTCTCATTCTCATTCTAGCAATTTATTCTCATTCTCATTCTAGCAATTTATTCTCATTCTCATTCTAGCAATTTATTCTAGCATTAATTCTAACTTCTCTTGTCCTGCGTGCAGGCGCCTGTGTGAGGTCCCGGCACGGACGAAGAGAGCGGAATCTGTTGTTACTTTTCAGTAAAGAAAATATTGCTAATATGGAAAAGGACAACTTTTCTTTTAAATTTGAATATTTGTTATCTTCAGCCTATAAACCGTAGGTGGAAAGTAAGATTTAAACTTAATTCTCAAACAAATCCTTCAGATTTTTGTCTAAGCTGCGTGGTGATGGCTGCGTGGTGATGACGGCTGCTTGGTGATGCAGTTTGTTATTCGCAATTATTATGAGAACATCAACTCACACTGAAAAATCAGTCTCCGTTCCTTTGTTACTTGAATCAAATCATCGCATTGCTTATAAAACGGTTACAAATTTACGTCCGTGTAAGTTGAGGCTCGCGGTAGATGATGTATAACTCGAGAATCGACTGCACCCTCATGTTCTTTTTGTTGCCTTCTACCTAGATGAAAAAAAATATTTTTAATTTTGAACTGCAGCAAATTCATCACCTGTATTCATTGATCATCAACTACTTCAAGTTGCGTTGCTACATTTCTATGAGTGGGTGATACTTAACTGATATATTTCAGAAGTAAATTATACCTGCATTTTTTTATCTGCGAAATTAATGCAACTCATCTTATATAATTTTACTAGCTTCGCTATGAGCTATAAGATGTACTTACTGTTCAAATAGTAATTGCGTCTAGCGGTGAATTTTCCTTGATAACCCACATGTACGCAACCGTAGCCATGGCAACGCGCTCACCACAACACGACGGCGCACCGCCACGCAGCTCGCGCTGGCTCGTGCGCGTTCTCCCGTGCTACTTTTTATTTGTAGTTCACAGTTTCCACTTGCATCGTGAAGAGTTAAAATATTTGTAATATTTGTGAACATATTTATTTGCAATTCACAGTTTCTTCTTACGTCGTGAAGAGTTAAAATATTTGTAATATTTGTGAACATATTTATTTGCAATTCACAGTTTCTTCTTACGTCGTGAAGAGTTAAAATATTTGTAATATTTGTGAACATATTTATTTGCAATTCACAGTTTCTACTTGCGTCGTGAAGAGTTAAAATATTTGTAATATTTGTGAACATATTTATTTGCAATTCACAGTTTCTTCTTACGTCGTGAAGAGTTAAAATATTTGTAATATTTGTGAACATATTTATTTGCAATTCACAGTTTCTTCTTACGTCGTGAAGAGTTAAAATATTTGTAATATTTGTGAACATATTTATTTGCAATTCACAGTTTCTTCTTACGTCGTGAAGAGTTAAAATATTTGTAATATTTGTGAACATATTTATTTGCAATTCACAGTTTCTTCTTACGTCGTGAAGAGTTAAAATATTTGTAATATTTGTGAACATATTTATTTGCAATTCACAGTTTCTTCTTACGTCGTGAAGAGTTAAAATATTTGTAATATTTGTGAACATATTTATTTGCAATTCACAGTTTCTTCTTACGTCGTGAAGAGTTAAAATATTTGTAATATTTGTGAACATATTTATTTGCAATTCACAGTTTCTTCTTACGTCGTGAAGAGTTAAAATATTTCTAATATATATGAAAATATTTATTTGCAATTCACAGTTTCTACTTGCGTCGTGAAAAGTGAAAATATTTGTAATACTCCCAGGGGGACTATATGAGGGCTCAAGCCAAAGGTTAGGTAGGCTTCCTTTTTGTTAAAATAGAATAGGTTTTTGTTTTGTTTCTGACCATCTTTTTCGGTTCACTGCTGTCCTGTTTTTCAGCACCTACTACTTTCTTTAACACGTAAGTGCGGCGTAACTGACCGGTGGTCATTTAGGTGATTTTCATTATGCTGCTGGCCGACCAGCAGTCACTGACTCAATTTTTATGAATACTAAATGAAAGTTAAATGAAGGCATGATCCAGTCAATGTTTGCTATTTTCGAAATTTCTTACTACAATTGACTCTAAATTTTAGCTGGAGATTGAACTTCAGCTTAACCTGCCGCACTTAACGTGTTAACTTTTTTTTGTTTCATGAACTTCTTTCTTAGCTTACTGTTTCTGTGCACCTTGTGCATAGATTCCGCGTTCCTTTATCTCCTTGCTAAATAGTGCCTTCCTCCTTCCTATCTTCGGAACGCTTTTTATTAAGCCGTTAGGCAATAGAGGGAGTATCCGATGCTGAATTATCGGATATGCACCTAGTGTTTGGTGCAGCAAATGGAAATTCTAGGGAGGCTGTTCGAATTTAGGGAGGCTTAAACCAACATCGTATCTAATGTATGCGCTTCATAATCTATGTATTATGTATTTCATTACCTCTATTATGTATGTATTTCATAATCCGTGTATTGCCCTTTCAATTAGGTAGTTGATTATTTAAGTTAGTCTCTCTTCTACTGTGGGAGCTGGTGGCGTCTCTCTCTCTCTACCCCCCCTCAGGGGGATGCTGTCTGTTTACCTCAGCTGAGATAGGCCTTCAGAACATGACTTTCGCACCCACTTCGCTGCTTTCCATTTTTGCGCCATCTTCTCTATCTCTTCTTGGTCTTTTCTGTCTCTTCCTTCTTAACAGGCTGTTTCTATACGCCAAGTGTCTTTTTTAGGGGCACACCTACTGTATAGATTCTCCGTTTTCTACCGGCAGTATTAAATGGTTCCTTCACTTCTCTCGCTGGAGAGATCGCCTTTGTTGCGAATAGGATCTTCAAATTATGTTATATTTCTTAATCATTGTGATCTTTCACACGCCTGCTGTCGTGAAAATGTACTATCGAAGTATTTCATGTATCAGGTGTTGTAAAAACGTATCATCGGGCTCCTGATTAACAAGTCAGGAAAATATATGAGTCTATATCCGTGTATTTGATTCTTACTACTTAAAGCGTAATACTAAAGTATGAACTAAGGGGGCGCAGGCTCAACACAGCTAGTGTACTATACTTGCTCATGCACCGGTCCAAACCAGGAGTTAGATTTTCAAGCAGTTTACGAGGTCGTAGTGCATCAGCTGACAGGTCAAGTTCACTTTAAAAAATGCGCTACGTCTGGGGTCATTGCGGCATTGAGTCATTGCAGCAGTACTGTAGATTATTTGAAAATCATATTCCGGGCTCACAAGCTGACCATTTCTCTGGTTATATGAATTGGTTTTAGCGCTCTTCGAACCAATGTAGGATCCTGGAGCTCATCCCGTAAGCCACACGTCGATTATTAAATTCTTCTTCATCGTGCGTTGGGGAAGTAGCGCTCCTCATCAGAGTTATCCCCTACTGTTTGTCTTATAATATAATCAGCCGGTTGTGGTGCAGAAGCCTGTCGTAGATTTAGTATTAAGTAAGTCTAATCTTCTTATGTTAGATCTCCAGTTACCATTTCCTTCCATGTGGAGGTCAGTGTGACACCGATCTCGTGCACGTACGGTCATTATAGCCCAATTGTTGACAGTACTAGACAATGCGAGCTGAGAGTTAGGTAGGCTTTATTTTTTTGTTGAAATTATTTTTTTTTATATTAAGGACCACCTTTTTTCGGTTCACTGCTGTCCTGTTTTTCAGCACCTACTACTTCCTTCTTCAACTTTGATCTTGTTTCATAATCTTCTTTCACAACTTACTGTTTCAATGCCCTTTCTGCGTAGATTCCGCGTTTCCTTAACTCCATTCTAAATGGTGCCTTCCTCCTTCCTCTTTGGATCGCATTTGTTGCTGCGGGTAGGGAGGTTAAAACTAATGACTAATCTAATCTGTTGACACTACTGGTTTTCACTGGTCCAAAGTTCACTGTCTGGCGGTGCGAGACCAGTGTTTCTTCCTGTTGGGAAATACGTGAACTTGCCATAATTTCTCTGTCGATCCAACCCCGTATAAGGGTAACGCCTTGACGAGGGGCAACCATCGTTCCATCCATCCTGTCATAATTTGCTACCCGTTCAAGAAACCACCGTGGGATGAGGCAAGCACGTAAAGGGCTTGATTTGAAATTTTTTTGTCAGTAGCATCCTTTTGTTTTTCGGTTCATCATATACGTGTGTTTCATATACGTCATTCTTTGATTTTTATCGCACGCACGCACGTAATTTTTATCAGTTTTTGAAATATTTTCCGTTTACATATGCTTTAAATTTATACATAACAGATACAATATTGTGAAAACAACATCAATATTTGTTGAATAAGACGTTCATCATTCACTTAAGCGAATTAAATGGAGTGCACGCACGCTATCGTGTAAAGTGCTCATCTAATTTGTGAACTACAGAGAGATTGGGAAATGACCATCATTTTCTATCCCTATTTTCATTAAATTAGTGGAAAAAGTTCCGTTATTTCCTCCTGAATGCTTAACAGCATTCAGTGTAGGAGACACGCTAAGACATACCGGACTGTCAGGCTATGGCCGTGGCTCCAGCCAGCAGCAACACCGCCTACTACAGCACCAGGGATGATATCAACAACTTCAGAGTCAAGTGAGAGCTTCCCTTCATGTCAACTATTCCTGAGTCTTGTAAGCGCTAGTGTTCATGATAGACATTACAGAGTCAGGTAAGAGCTGGCGTTCACGGCAACCATTTCAATGTTAGGTATGAGCTGGATTGCAAAATCAGGTAAGGGCTGGCGTTCATGTCAACTAATGCAAAGTCATAAAAGAGCTGGCGTTTATGTTAACTATTACAAAGTAAGGTAAGTGCTGGCGTTCATGTTAACTAATACAAAGTCATAAAAGAGCTGGCGTTTATGTTAACTATTACAAAGTAAGGTAAGTGCTGGCGTTCATGTTAACTAATACAAAGTCATAAAAGAGCTGGCGTTTATGTTAACTATTACAAAGTCAGGTAAGGGCTGGCGTTCATGTTAACTTATACAAAGTCATAAAAGAGCTGGCGTTTATGTTAACTATTACAAAGTCAGGTAAGTGCTGGCGTTCATGTTAACTAATACAAAGTCATAAAAGAGCTGGCGTTTATGTTAACTATTACAAAGTAAGGTAAGTGCTGGCGTTCATGTTAACTAATACAAAGTCATAAAAGAGCTGGCGTTTATGTTAACTGTTACAAAGTCAGGTAAGGGATGGCGTTCATTATAACTACTAGTCCACCCCCTTAATTTGAAATGAAAAAGAAGGCAAAATGAAAGAAAGGCTATAAAACAAAAAAATTCAATCCCTCGAGGGTCGATGAGGCCGAGTGCACACGGCCCGTATAACGGATACGCTCATCACACACTTTCGGCTGGCTTCGGACAGACAGACGGACGGACGCAGCTCCTATTATAGTATAGATTCAATAGTGAGGTAAAAGTTAACATTCATACTTTTCAAAACCAAATCGTGCTGAGTTTCGATTATTTGAAATCGCTTATCCCTGTAAGTGCTTATGGAAAACTGTAAAAGACAAAATAAGTTTAAGCACTCCAGTTATTGGCCCAATTTTTATGAAACTTTTGTTTTTAGCCAACGTAACTCAGCCCTGACTGCAACTCAACTGTAATCCTGACCTTGAATTAAATTTCATGTTCCACCCTACTTTTAGCCATCAGTATCGTAAGATTTAGCCATTACAATTTACATTTTCGCTGACAAAAATTAATCTCAAGTGATCTAGCCTTCCCTCTCATGACGTAACCGCCCTCACCTTGCATCGCCTTCCCTGTCTTACAGCTGAAACTGCAAACAAATCTACCTCCTCTAACTCCCAGTAATGAATTGTACGTCATGTGATATTTCGCAGATTATTTTGAGTTGGCACAAACACAAGAGGCTGGAAATACGGTGATGAAATTCTAAGAATACTGAAATTGGGAATTCAGTAATGATTCTTTATAAACCCCTTCAGGGGCTTAGGACCGGCAATAGGTTCACGTTGGTATGGTTTGTCTATCGTTTGCTATTGGGACTGGCGCCTCCAGGGGGATACTGTTAGGTTACCTCAGCTATAGATAGGCCTTCAAAGCTTCTGTCTTCTGTGCCTACTTTGCCCCTGCAGTTTTCATGTTTTCTTTGTTGTTTCGTTTCTGTCTTTTCTTCGTATTTTTTCCCAACTTGCTGTGTCTATGCGCCAGGTATTTTGAATGGGAACATGCACCTTGTGCATAGATTCCCTCGTTATCTACAGTCCATACTGAATGGTCCTTTCTCTTTGCTTTCTTGAGATACCATTTTACCTAGCTAGGAAATCATGAACTATTCAACTAACGATAATACAATTTTTTGTACAAAAATGATAATCTGTTACTATGGGGAGAAATGAGTGTTTGTCCACTTCACATTCAACACACACGATTAGGTCTGTAGCACCGAACCATGATTGAATTACTTTGCGTAAATGTACAGATTTACATTAGAATGCTCGATTTAAAAAGCTTTCACGAATGAGTAATAGCTTAAAATTAAAAGTAACGCCGTCATTTTTAGTGCGCCGGTGCAATATCAGTAACAGCTTCAGAGCACATCGATCGATCGATAACCACAAAAAAAGTGATCATTCCATTTAACAGGATGTCAGTGCAAAACAAATGACCACATCAAAGCGTAATGAATGCTGAACAACATTTCAGAGTGTGTCTGCGTGAGCTGATGACCAAATCACAGCGTAATAAAGCCTACATCATTTCAGAGTGTGCCTGCGTGAGCTGAGCAGCTCCGAGCTGCTGTCAGCGTCGCCCCGAGCTGCGCAGGCTGCCCAGCAGGCCGGCACGAAGCAGCGCCCGCAGTTCAGCGAGACGCTGACGGTGTCGTGGCAGCAGAGCGTGCCGCGGTGAGGCGGCCAGGGTGTCCGGCTTGTTGCGTGAGCCCGCGGCTCGTGCTGGGGTGTTGTGTTGGTGTAGGGGTGTGTCTTTGTGCTCATGTGCGAGTGCGTGTTTGTGTGTATGTAGGAGTGTGTGTTTGTGCTCATGAGCGAGTGTGTTTGTGTGTCTATGTAGGGGTGTGTGTTTGTGCTCATGTGCGAGTGCGTATTTGTGTGTCTATGTAGGAGTGTGTGTTTGTGCTCATGTGCGAGTGTGTTTGTGTGTATATGTAGGGGTGTGTGATTGTGCTCGTGTAGGAGTGTGTTTGTGTGTCTATGTAGGAGTGTGTGTTTGTGCTCGTGTGCGAGTGTGTTTGTGTGTCTATGGAGGAGTGTGTGTTTGTGCTCGTGTGCGAGTGTGTTTGTGTGTCTATGTAGGAGTGTGTGTTTGTGCTCGTGTGCGAGTGTGTTTGTGTGTCTATGTAAGAGTGTGTGTTTGTGCTCGTGTGCGAGTGTGTTTGTGTGTTTATGTAGGGGTGTGTGTTTGTGCTCGTGTGCGAGTGTGTTTGTGTATCTATGTACGAGTGTGTGTTTGTGCTCATGTACGAGTGTGTGTTTGTGCTAATGTACGAGTGTGTGTCCTTCGGTGCGATATAGTTTAAATAACTGAAGCGCTAGCAAACCTATGTTACTACTACTACTACTACTGCTACGAGTGTGTGTCTTGTGTTGATGTGCGAGTGTGTGTTTGTGTTGATGTAGGAGTGGGTGTCTTTTATTAATGTAGGCGTATGTTTATTTAAGAGAGTATGTTTTTATATTTATGTAAACGAATGCGTTTGTTTGTTTGCTTGGGAGTGCAGGTCTGTGTGTTTATGTCGGTGTGTGCTTTGTGTTCATGTGTAAGTGTATATTTGTTGTGCGTTCATGTAGGTGAGCGTCTTTGTGCGTTTATGCATTATTCGGTTATTTCATTTATTGAATCTGTCCTTATCTTGAAATATAATAAAATTATCTTGTGAACAAGGCACACGATTCTTATTTCTGGAAAATGTGCACACTAAGTATTCTCAACATGAGGAAGTTGCATATCAATTATTTGTGTACAATTTTGTTTCGTGTAATAGTATCGAAAGACATGATGAAGGCGTTTTTATGTTGGGACAGTTGTCTCAAAGTTGCTTCAACGTATCAGCTTTTGCATGCCTTCTTCATTTATGTGCCAAACTAACTCATAATCTAATGTGACCTTCATTTATTTTCGTTAAAATTTCATCCATCATTTGAGGTTCAAGTCATATAATTAATTATTGAATATTTTATGACATTATCAACCCGTTCGTGTCAGTCGTTGTCAAAAACTTTTTAGCATTAAAATTCATTCAATTAAGCTTTTATTCACCCACTCGCCATCCTGCTACTTTACTAAAGAAAAACGCTGCCTAACACCAGCGTCAGTTCCGGTGCGTCGCACGACCGCGTAGTAACATAAGTGTCTGTGTTGCTCGTAGTGGTCGTATGGGTTAGTTACCATTTTCTCTCTTGACGTGACATAAAGAAAGAAAACGGGAAACGTTAACAAAACAAACAAACAAACGACGGCATCTACGGATGCTTTATTTCCAATTTCAAGCCTGATACAAATCACCTTGTACATTGGATTTTCAAATGCCTTATAACTAACACCAGGACGCCATGACGCTTTCCCCCGGTCGAGACCGGTACCCATTTCAGACACCTGGGGGGAGTGGGGTATTGTGCTTTGGATTTTTCCCCTATACCCAACAGAGAAAATCGCCACCCAGCGCCGGGACTCGAACCCTCGTTGCCCGCACGGAGGCATGTCCTAAAGACACACGGCTAGAAGTTGATATTTTAAATGCATCACAACCAAATGGATTTTAAATATTTTTCAACATCATGATCAATCCAATACACTGTAGATAAGCTCGTCTGATCAAGATCGAATTAAACTGTTGATAAGCTCGAATTAAACTAAAAATGATCATCTAACGTTACATTCGTACTGCACTTGTTCCAAAAATCAAAGCATCACTTCCTATTGTGTTAATGTTGTGTGCCTTACAATTTATATTTTTTAAAAAAGTATTTAGAATCAGTAAAACGAATTAAAGATGGAAAGCCTATAGCATTATGTTAATGATAGGTTATATTCTTTATAATTTATGTTTTAAAGTGTTCCAAGTTCAGCAAAATAAATTAAATATGGAAAGCCACCCAATATGTATTGTGTTAATGTTAAGTTATGTTTTTCACAATTTATGCTTTTAAAATGTTCAAGTTAGAAAAGGTTACCTCACATGCCAGGCCGTCAGGGCCGGACGAGGGCACCGCTGCCGGCAAGCAGCGAACCAAGCGCCGGATTTTCACCTACACACACAAAGACAACATCAAACACGAGGTGAGTGTTGAGCTTAGTTTTCGGTAGTACAGGGTGGTGCAAAAAGAATGCATGGGCTTCAAACTAGTATAATTAGCTTCATATAATTATGCTTGTCATGATAAGTGGTATAATTATACTAGCTATAATTACTATAAAATTGGCCATTCCACTCCCCCTAAGTACCGATGCCGATACTAAGCAAGTCAAATCCATGCGTTCTTTTTGCGCCACCCTGTATTTCTCATACTATAATATCATGGTGTGCGGCCCTTCACAACAGCGCTGTAATGTTCACTCTTTGTGGGTTAACCTTGAAAGCTGGTTTCATGTTAGATATTACTATGAACGACGTACATTGTTGGATGGAGCCATTTTTTTTGTGGCTCACTGATGTTCACACTGCAAAGGTGAACCTTGATGGCTGCTTTTATTTTAAATCCTTGAAGGAACGACGTATTTGCGTCGTACATTGTAGGACCTTATTCTTCTCAACAAATTTATCTTCTCTTTTCAGTTGCTAGATTCGTCTGCCACATCATCCCGACTGCCAGATAGAGAGTGCCCTGTTCCTGGCAGGTGAGAAGCTCTGCAATAATCAAATTATCCATGACACTCATATCTCTTTTTATTGGACTGAAAATACCGTTTTAGACGCCGATCGCTAGAACACGCTAGAAGCGTTTTTGTGTTGGGACGGTTGTTTTGAAGTCAAGTTTCCCCAACTTATAGGTAGGTATTCGTATAACGTATAGGTAGGTATTGGTATTCCTCTCAGTAGCACAATAATGCGTTAAATCTCCTAAACTAATAGATATGTTTATTCTCAACGCACATCGTCCGCACCTTTGAGAGATGAAGCTTGGGCTTGAAGAACAAGGCAAAGAAGACTGTCTTGGTAAACAGTATTTTCCAAGTGAACTTTGGATTGTTGCGTTCGTGAGGATGTTATTGCTTCCGATCTGGCATCCCGGTAGAACAGACCTAAATCTACAAAGTCTTTTGACAGTTGCCGTCCTAATGGGGCAGAGATTATGCGGAATATTTATAAAAAAGTAGCCCTAGGAAGGGCTAATCATACTCACAGTTCAAATTTGTCCAGTTTTAGGATTTCAGCTAATGAGGTCTTATTTAACAAGATCTACCTAATAGGAGTTTACCCTAAACATTAATGGACCTTAATTCCTGACTTGCTTTTTTGCCGGGCTATCTGTGATTTTTGCCACCCAAGTGCAGCCTCTGCAGTGGGCAGCTAAAATCATAGATGCCCCGGCGAAAATGTTAGACTGGGATGCCCTGTTTGAAGTCTATTACGGCAAGTGAGCTGTACTTGCTTGAAGTCTATTCCATTTTGTGGCTGGTTGATGGTCAATATTTTCTCAGACATAACGCTTCAAACTCTGTCCTGTTGCTCAGTTTTTAGTGCTTTAATTTTGATTTTAGTTTTCCATTCAGCTCGCGACTCCAAACAGCCAACTGCAGCACTCCAGGGTACAACTCCCACCTCTTGATCTCTATCAATAC
Source organism: Morinoia aosen (assembly GCA_030386875.1). NCBI lineage: Eukaryota > Metazoa > Arthropoda > Malacostraca > Amphipoda > Talitridae > Morinoia > Morinoia aosen. Next base: position 17,855,002 of record CM059573.1, on the reverse strand, counting down.
TAACTTATTAAGCCATTACTACATTTCTACATTTAAGCATTCGAGGTAAATAAGTGTCTTAGATAAATTTGGTGTGCAACTATTTTGTTTTTTATACTTTCCTCTGACATCCCTTTAGGGGATACAAATGTAGTATTTATCGCAGTTAACGCTCCTAGAGAAAAAGAAAACATGGGAGTTTCCCAGCTGAAAGTTAGATAGGCCTTCTTCTTGGTGAAACAGAATAGGTTTTTCTTGTTACCAATCATTTTTCGGTTTTTTAGTTCCCTTTGTCCATATGGTGGCTTATGGTGGTTCCCTTATGGTGGTTCACAGTATTAAACTAACTCATCTAATCTTTCTCTAATTCCCGATTTAGCGCCATTCATTGCTGAATATGAGACTACTTTCAGGCTTTGAAATCACACATGTGATCCTTTGTGAGACAATTCCTTGCATAAAATAGGAAAAACTCTTTGCACACCTTAAGCGGAAGTTTCTGAAGCTGGTAGTGGTTTTCAGGAGTCGTGCCGGTAGTGATGAGACTGACGCTGGAGACATTCTCCTACCGCGGGGTGTTCGTCAGTGTCAGAGCTACTTCATCATGGCCGACCTGCGTTCTGACGATGGGTAGGTGCTTCGCGTATTATGTTGAGAATCCTGAATGGAGAGTAGCAGAATCCTGAATAGAGTAGCTGTTGGCTTTTCTATTATGTTGAGCAGAATCCTGAATAGAGGGTAGCTGTTGTTTTGTTTGTTGTTGTAATGTTGAGCAGAATCCTGAATACAGGGTAGTAGGTTGTTCTTGTGTTGTAATGTTGTACAGAATCCTGAATAGAGGGTAGCAGCTTTTCTTGTGTTATAATGTTGAGAAGAATACTGAGTATAGGGTAGGTGTTTCGGGTGTTATGATGAGAACAATCCTGAATAGAGGGCAGCAGGGTTTTTTTGTGAGCAGAAAATGGTTAGCAGTCGTTTGTCGTGTTGTAATAATGAGCAGAACAAGAGAGTGTGAGCCGTGGGTGTAGTAGCATTGAGCAGAATCCTTGGTAGGGAGTAGTAGTTGTCTATAGAGTTGCCATGTAGCGTAAGCAGTGTGTCTTAAGATGTCCAACATACAGTTAATGAGTTGAGTTTGAATGAGTTCAGCTAGTGTGAGTTAAGCTAGTGTGAGTTGAGTTAGTATGGGTTAAGGAAGTATGGGTTGAATTAAGATGAGTTAAGTTAGTATGAGTTGACTCGTCTATTATATTTTTTACAGCCGTATTGCAAATGTCTACTATTTATAAACCGTTCGCTAACTTTTAGCGACGCGGGAGCGACATCTGGCAACTGCACGGTACTGCTGTGCTGCCTGAGGTACGACGCGCGCGGCGAACTGACGGTTACCCCCGACTTCAACCACGCTGGTATCGAACCTTACAGGTAACCCTCTGGTTAACACAATTTGATGTATTAGTGAAACGCGTGTACCGTGTATTGTACTCGAGGCTGGAGAGTGGCATTTTCAGTTATCAAAAATATAATTTGATGCTTAATTAACCGCTAAATTAGTGAACTGCGTGTACCGTGTATTGTACTCGAGGCTGGAGAGTGGCCAGTTCAGCAATCAAAAATATAATTTGATGCTTAACCGCTAAATTAGTGAAATGCACGAGTGTTGTGTACCACGTATTGTACTCGAGGCTGGAGAGTGGCCAGTTCAGTCGTCAGAAATATAACTTGGTGTATGACCGCAGAATACGAGGCCCGGGCAACGCTCACTACGAGTACACCGTCGAACTCGCCTCCACCCCGCCACCGCCGCCCTCACCTGCACGCGCCGCACCCAGGCTGGTAATTGTTGGTGGCTGCCTCGTGGTTGTTGGTGGCTGTCTCGTGATTGTTGGTGGCTGCCTCGTGGTTGTTGGTGGCTGCCTCGTGGTTGTTGGTGGCTGCCTCGTGGTTGTTGGTGGCTGCCTCGTGGTTGTTGGTGGCTGCCTCATGGTTGTTGGTGGCTGCCTCGTGGTTGTTGGTGGCTGCCTCGTGGTTGTTGGTGGCTGCTTCGTGGTTGTTGGTGGCTGCCTCGTGGTTGTTGGTGGCTGCCTCGTGGTTGTTGGTGGCTGCCTCGTGGTTGTTGGTGGCTGCCTCGTGGTTGTTGGTGGCTGCCTCGTGGTTGTTGGTGGCTGCCTCGTGGTTGTTGGTGGCTGCCTCGTGGTTGTTGGTGGCTGCCTCGTGGTTGTTGGTGGCTGCCTCGTGATTGTTGGTGGCTGCCTCGTGATTGTTGGTGGCTGCCTCGTGGTAGTTGGTGGCTGCCTCGTGGTTGTTGGTGGCTGACTCGTGATTGTTGGTGGCTGCCTCGTGGTTGTTGGTGGCTGCCTCGTGGTTGTTGGTGGCTGCCTCGTGGTTGTTGGTGGCTGCCTCGTGGTTGTTGGTGGCTGCCTCGTGGTTGTTGGTGGCTGCCTCGTGGTTGTTGGTGGCTGCCTCGTGGTTGTTGGTGGCTGCCTCGTGATTGCTGTTGGCTGCCTCGTGATTGTTGGTGGCTGCCCCGTGATTGTTGGTGGCTGCCCCGTGATTGTTGGTGGCTGCCCCGTGATTGTTGGTGGCTGCCCCGTGATTGTTGGTGGCTGCCCCGTGATTGTTGGTGGCTGCCCCGTGATTGTTGGTGGCTGCCTCGTGATTGTTGGTGGCTGCCTCGTGGTTGTTGGTGGCTGCCTCGTGGTTGTTGGTGGCTGCCTCGTGGTTGTCGGTGGCTGCCTCGTGGTTGTTGGTGGCTGCCTCGTGGTTGTTGGTGGCTGCCTCGTGGTTGTTGGTGGCTGCCTCGTGGTTGTTGGTGGCTGCCTCGTGGTTGTTGGTGGCTGCCTCGTGGTTGTCGGTGGCTGCCTCGTGGTTGTTGGTGGCTGCCTCGTGGTTGTTGGTGGCTGCCTCGTGGTTGTTGGTGGCTGCCTCGTGGTTGTTGGTGGCTGCCTCGTGGTTGTTGGTGGCTGCCTCGTGATTGCTGTTGGCTGCCTCGTGATTGTTGGTGGCTGCCACGTGATTGTTGGTGGCTGCCCCGTGATTGTTGGTGGCTGCCCCGTGATTGTTGGTGGCTGCCCCGTGATTGTTGGTGGCTGCCCCGTGATTGTTGGTGGCTGCCCCGTGATTGTTGGTGGCTGCCCCGTGATTGTTGGTGGCTGCCTCGTGATTGTTGGTGGCTGCCTCGTGGTTGTTGGTGGCTGCCTCGTGGTTGTTGGTGGCTGCCTCGTGGTTGTCGGTGGCTGCCTCGTGGTTGTTGGTGGCTGCCTCGTGGTTGTTGGTGGCTGCCTCGTGGTTGTTGGTGGCTGCCTCGTGGTTGTTGTGGCTGCCTCGTGGTTGTCGGTGGCTGCCTCGTGATTGTTGGTGGCTGCCTCGTGGTTGTTGGTGGCTGCCTCGTGGTTGTTGGTGGCTGCCTCGTGGTTGTTGGTGGCTGCCTCGTGGTTGTTGGTGGCTGCCTCGTGGTTGTTGGTGGCTGCCTCGTGATTGTTGGTGGCTGCCTCGTGGTTGTTGGTGGCTGCCTCGTGGTTGTTGGTGGCTGCCTCGTGGTTGTTGGTGGCTGCCTCGTGGTTTTTGGTGGCTTCCTCGTGGTTGTTGGTGGCTGCCTCGTGATTGTTGTTGGCTGCCTCGTGGTTGTTGGTGGCTGCCTCGTGGTTGTTGGTGGCTGCCTCGTGGTTGTTGGTGGCTGCCTCGTGATTGTTGGTGGCTGCCTCGTGATTGTTGGTGGCTGCCTCGTGATTGTTGGTGGCTGCCTAGTGGTTGTTGGTGGCTGCCTCGTGGTTGTTGGTGGCTGCCTCGTGGTTGTTGGTGGCTGCCTCGTGGTTGTTGGTGGCTGCCTTGTGATTGTTGTTGGCTGCCTCGTGATTGTTGTTGGCTGCCTCGTGATTGTTGTTGGCTGCCTCGTGATTGTTGTTGGCTGCCTCGTGATTGTTGTTGGCTGCCTCGTGATTGTTGTTGGCTGCCTCGTGATTGTTGTTGGCTGCCTCGTGGTTGTTGGTGGCTGCCTCGTGGTTGTTGGTGGCTGCCTCGTGGTTGTTGGTGGCTGCCTCGTGGTTGTTGGTGGCTGCCTCGTGATTGTTGGTGGCTGCCTCGTGATTGTTGATGGCTGCCTCGTGATTGTTGGTAGCTGCCTCATGGTTGTCGCTGGCTCCGTGATTGTAGGCAGCCTGCTAATTTTTGAACAGCATTAGGTCTAATTACAGACGAATTGTTCATTGCTGACTGTTGCTTTCTGACTTTTCTGTAATGTTCCTTAATTTTTGTGTGTATTTCTCCGGCTGTGGGATCAGTCGTCGATGATTCATGTTTACACGGCCCGAATTTTGTTTTTTTTATGAATCATCTAAAGAGGTATTTGGTATACTAGGCCACCTGTTTCAAATGATCTAAATGATGTTGATATGATTACATAATTCGTTTAATGAGTGATATGATTGAATTATTTATTTCGGTAGTAGTGATCAGGTGATAGGGTTCGTAAGCGTGTCGAGCACATCAATTTATCCGTAATGTTGAGGTAGTCATTCATTTGGTTTTGCTCAGTCTCCTCATTATTTTTTTTATGGTTATCGTTTCTTCACTTTTCCAATCATCACTCTTTCTCTCTCTCTTCTTAACTTATATAAGAAAATTTTAAGGCGTGAAAGATTACTCATTTCTCTATTGATATTGATAAAGGATGGTACGCTATAAATTACAAAGCTATTGAGGGTAGATGCACGACCAGACATGATAGTACTAATACGAGCCGCATTTCACGACCTTCTTTCGAGCGTCGGTGATAACAAGGCGAGAGGCTGATCGTGTTATTGACTGGGATTTTAGTTACGTGTGGTCCAGGCGCAATTAGTCTTCTCATCCTCGAATCCGTTATGAAAAAATACGAAATACGGCTGTTCTTCAGCCAAACATGCTCACTTTTACCGGTACAAATCCACACTGAAAAGAATATTGAATCGCCACCAGAGCGGCGCTGATTATTGGAAGGAATTCCTTGTGTGTTTGCTCTATGGCAGCTTCTCCTAGAATGAATGCCTCAGCTTGATGCAACTGTAAAAACTAAACGTGATTGAAAACGTATTATCGAGGAAAATGCGGGGGCGAACGTTGAAAATTAACTCGTTGAAATACCCACTATCCTGATTAATGGAGGAGCAACTATATCTTACATCTAATTTTTAAAAACTAAACAAAATTCTTCCTGATTAAAAGTACAAAAATGTGAAGTGCATTCTTCGAAGTGATTTGGCAACTCTTGGTGACATGGTATCCTTGTAGGAGGTAGGTCGAGAAGCAGGGTAGAGGTGAGGCGCCGGCGTTCTTTATACGAATTATTCATGACATGAAAGATCATCAGAAAGATGTCAAGGGAGATAGTACAGATGCGTTGTTGTTTAGTCGAGACTATATCCCTTACGATTTGGAAAATGTATCTTTTGCAATTTGAACTATAGGATGTAGACACCACATCACTGACCCCTCAGGGGGATACAACTATTGTATCTATAGGAATTAGCGCTCCCAGGGGGGCTATGTGAAGGCCCGAGCTAAAGTTTAGGTAGGCTTTGTTTTTGTTAAAATAGAATAGGTTTTTGTTTTGTTACGGACCATCTCCCCTTAGGGGGATACAACTATTGTATCTATGGGAATTAGCGCTCCCAGGGGAAAAATGTGAGGGCCCGAGCTGAGAGTTATCAAAAATATAATTTGATACTTAATTAACCGCTAAATTAATGAAATGCGTGTACCGTGTATTGTACTCAAGGCTGGAGAGTGGCCAGTTCAGTCATCAAAACTTCCAGGCCTTTTTTTGTTGAAATAAAATGTTTTTTGTTATGTTAAGGACCAACTTTTTTCGGTTCACTACTGTCCTGTTTTTCAGCACCTCTGACTTTCTTCTTCAACTTTTATCTTATTTCATGAACTTCTTTCCCATCTTACTGTTTCTATGCCCTTTCTGCATAGATTCCTCATTTTCTTATCTCCATACTAAATGGTGCCTTCCTCCTTCCTCTCTTCGATACGCTCTATTTTTGCAGCGGTTAGGGAGGCTTAAACTAACTTATAATCTTAATCTGTTACGGACCATCTTTTTTTCGGTTCACTGCTGTCCGGTTTTTCAGTAACTACTACTTTCTTCTTCAACTTTTTCTTGTTTCATGATCTTCTTTCTAGCTTTCTGTTTCTGTGCCCTTTCTGCATATACTCCGCATTTCCTTAACTCCATACTAAATGGTGCCTTCTTCCTTCCTCTCTTTGGATAGCCTTTGTTGCGGATAGACTAACTAATAATCTAATCTAATATAACACCACATCACTTCAATGAGACTAACGCTGACAGAAAGTAAGAAAGAAAGAAAAGAAAAACAGTTTATTTCCAATAAAATTCAAACATGAAATGTTAAAACATTGTTTTTTTAAATACCCTAGCATAAACATTATAAGGTGATAATAACACATTGGTATCTTAATACCCATGTAAAATGTTGAAACAAAAAATGATTGACAGAAAAGCACAACAAAAATGAGTTTCCTCGTTTGAGTAATCTGATTTTGACATGAAGATTATTAACTGTTTACTAACTCCTAAAGGGCTAAAGGGCACCGCCTGTTTCCAGACTACTGACGACTGGTCGTCTGACGAGGAAGAAGACGAAGGAGCTCTGCAGCTGACGGTGACAGGCGAGCTGACGAGGCTGACGCAGTGCACCGTCAGCGGTGACATCTATCTCTCCTACGCCGTACATCTGCCCGCCGGTCTGCCGTTTGATTTGTTAATGCCTTGTTTGTTACATTTGTTGTTGGGTGATGGTGGTTGGGTCATGATAGTTGTGTGATGAGGGTTGGTGGTGTTTGAGTGTTGTTGGTTGGGCGATTTCGGTTGGATCATGATAGTTGGGTGATGATGGTTGGGTGATATTGGAACCTAGGCTGGACTTCACAATTATTTCCCTGGTCGTAGAAGTACAGCTGAGAGCGCAAGTCTACTAAGGTAAACTAACGCTGTCAGCTGTCCCGCTACGACCGCTCAAATTGATTTTAAGTATTAGAAGTGTAATTTATGTTTCAAGTATCGAAACCATAATTTTTGTAACAAGTATCGAAACCATAATTTTTGTAACAAGTATCAAAACCACAATTTTTGTAACAAGTATCAAAACCATAATTTTTGTAACAAGTATCGAAACCATAATTTTTGTAACAAGTATTGGAACCATAATTTTTGTAACAAGTATCGAAACCATAATTTTTGTAACAAGTATCGAAACCATAATTTTTGTAACAAGTATCGAAACCATAATTTTTGTAACAAGTATCGAAACCATAATTTTTGTAACAAGTATCGAAACCATAATTTTTGTAACAAGTATCAAAACCATAATTTTTGTAACAAGTATCGAAACCATAATTTTTGTAACAAGTATTGGAACCATAATTTTTGTAACAAGTATTGGAACCGTAATTTTTGTAACAAGTATTGGAACTGTAATTTTTGTTATAGGTATTCGAATTGTAATTTATGTAATAGGGTTTTGGAACTGTAATTTTTTAAACATGAATGGATAATGTAGTAATTTTTGGACAGCAAGAACTTGGACTGTTAATATGTATAACAAGAGCCGGGGCAATAATTATAGCATTGAAATGGTTTAACCGAAAGAGAAATTTTGACTACAGGTTTTAGTGACAAGCTGAAGGTATCATGATTATCCGTTCAGATTTTTGTGTTGTTTATCATCATTCTTTCTTACGAATAATAAAAGTCGCGGCTCTTATTAGAAATACTGAGAGTTTCCCTTTTCGTTACAAACATCTAAAATTCATGTAACAAAGCAAATCTGACTTTAACTATGTGGCTAATGATTATAGTCACCGTTGTTGCTATGAATATTTTAAGTCCGAGTTATTAATATTTACATGTCAGTTCCACCTCTATTGCCGAAAGTATCTTCCACAGCTTACGTGAAAATAATTTGAGTCATAGTTTTCATTGCAGATAATTAAGGTCCCAGTTCTTGTTACAAATAGCAACGTGTTTTAGTTCTTTTCATAAATTTTGCTACAAACAACTACAGTTCCAGTTCTCACACCAAACAACTACAGTTCCAGTTCTCACACCAAACAACTACAGTTCCAGTTCTCACACCAAACAACTTAAGTTCCAGTTCTCACACCAAACAACTACAGTTTCAGTTCTCACACCAAACAACTACAGTTCCAGTTCTCACACCAATCAACTACAGTTCCAGTTCTCACACCAAACAACTTAAGTTCCAGTTCTCACACCAAACAACTACAGTTTCAGTTCTCACACCAAACAACTACAGTTTCAGTTCTCACACCAAACAACTACAGTTCCAGTTCTCACACCAAACAACTACAGTTCCAGTTCTCACACCAAACAACTACAGTTCCAGTTCTCACACCAAACAACTACAGTTCCAGTTCTCACACCAAACAACTTAAGTTCCAGTTCTCACACCAAACAACTACAGTTTCAGTTCTCACACCAAACAACTACAGTTCCAGTTCTCACACCAAACAACTACAGTTCCAGTTCTCACACCAAACAACTACAGTTCCAGTTCTCACACCAAACAACTACAGTTCCAGTTCTCACACCAAACAACTACAGTTTCAGTTCTCACACCAAACAACTACAGTTTCAGTTCTCACACCAAACAACTACAGTTCCAGTTCTCACACCAAACAACTTAAGTTCCAGTTCTCACACCAAACAACTACAGTTCCAGTTCTCAAACCAAACAACTACAGTTCCAGTTCTCACACCAAACAACTACAGTTCCAGTTCTCACACCAAACAACTACAGTTCCAGTTCTCACACCAAACAACTACAGTTCCAGTTCTCACACCAAACAACTTAAGTTCCAGTTCTCACACCAAACAACTACAGTTTCAGTTCTCACACCAAACAACTTAAGTTCCAGTTCTCACACCAAACAACTACAGTTTCAGTTCTCACACCAAACAACTTAAGTTCCAGTTCTCACACCAAACAACTACAGTTCCAGTTCTCACACCAAACAACTTAAGTTCCAGTTCTCACACCAAACAACTACAGTTCCAGTTCTCACACCAAACAACTTAAGTTCCAGTTCTCACACCAAACAACTACAGTTTCAGTTCTCACACCAAACAACTACAGTTCCAGTTCTCACACCAAACAACTACAGTTCCAGTTCTCACACCAAACAACTACAGTTCCAGTTCTCACACCAAACAACTACAGTTCCAGTTCTCACACCAAACAACTACAGTTCCAGTTCTCACACCAAACAACTACAGTTCCAGTTCTCACACCAAACAACTACAGTTCCAGTTCTCACACCAAACAACTACAGTTTCAGTTCTCACACCAAACAACTACAGTTTCAGTTCTCACACCAAACAACTACAGTTTCAGTTCTCACACCAAACAACTACAGTTTCAGTTCTCACACCAAACAACTACAGTTCCAGTTCTCACACCAAACAACTACAGTGTCAGTTCTCACACCAAACAACTACAGTTCCAGTTCTCACACCAAACAACTTAAGTTCCAGTTCTCACACCAAACAACTACAGTTTCAGTTCTCACACCAAACAACTACAGTTTCAGTTCTCACACCAAACAACTTGAGTTCCAGTTCTCACACCAAACAACTACAGTTCCAGTTCTCACACCAAACAACTACAGTTCCAGTTCTCACACCAAACAACTACAGTTTCAGTTCTCACACCAAACAACTACAGTTTCAGTTCTCACACCAAACAACTACAGTTTCAGTTCTCACACCAAACAACTTAAGTTCCAGTTCTCACACCAAACAACTACAGTTTCAGTTCTCACACCAAACAACTTAAGTTCCAGTTCTCACACCAAACAACTACAGTTTCAGTTCTCACACCAAACAACTACAGTTTCAGTTCTCACACCAAACAACTTAAGTTCCAGTTCTCACACCAAACAACTACAGTTCCAGTTCTCACACCAAACAACTACAGTTCCAGTTCTCACACCAAACAACTACAGTTTCAGTTCTCACACCAAACAACTACAGTTCCAGTTCTCACACCAAACAACTACAGTTCCAGTTCTCACACCAAACAACTACAGTTTCAGTTCTCACACCAAACAACTACAGTTTCAGTTCTCACACCAAACAACTACAGTTTCAGTTCTCACACCAAACAACTACAGTTCCAGTTCTCACACCAAACAACTACAGTTTCAGTTCTCACACCAAACAACTACAGTTTCAGTTCTCACACCAAACAACTACAGTTCCAGTTCTCACACCAAACAATTACAGTTCCAGTTCTCACACCAAACAACTACAGTTCCAGTTCTCACACCAAACAACTTAAGTTCCAGTTCTCACACCAAACAACTACAGTTTCAGTTCTCACACCAAACAACTACAGTTTCAGTTCTCACACCAAACAACTACAGTTTCAGTTCTCACACCAAACAACTTAAGTTCCAGTTCTCACACCAAACAACTACAGTTTCAGTTCTCACACCAAACAACTTAAGTTCCAGTTCTCACACGAAACAACTACAGTTTCAGTTCTCACACCAAACAACTACAATTTCAGTTCTCACACCAAACAACTACAGTTTCAGTTCTCACACCAAACAACTTAAGTTCCAGTTCTCACACCAAACAACTACAGTTTCAGTTCTCACACCAAACAACTACAGTTTCAGTTCTCACACCAAATAACTTAAGTTCCAGTTCTCACACCAAACAACTACAGTTTCAGTTCTCACACCAAACAACTACAGTTCCAGTTCTCACACCAAACAACTACAGTGTCAGTTCTCACACCAAACAACTTAAGTTCCAGTTCTCACACCAAACAACTTAAGTTCCAGTTCTCACACCAAACAACTACAGTTTCAGTTCTCACACCAAACAACTACAGTTTCAGTTCTCACACCAAACAACTTGAGTTCCAGTTCTCACACCAAACAACTACAGTTCCAGTTCTCACACCAAACAACTACAGTTCCAGTTCTCACACCAAACAACTACAGTTCCAGTTCTCACACCAAACAACTACAGTTCCAGTTCTCACACCAAACAACTACAGTTCCAGTTCTCACACCAAACAACTACAGTTCCAGTTCTCACACCAAACAACTACAGTTCCAGTTCTCACACCAAACAACTACAGTTCCAGTTCTCACACCAAACAACTTAAGTTCCAGTTCTCAAACCAAACAACTACAGTTCCAGTTCTCACACCAAACAACTTAAGTTCCAGTTCTCACACTAAACAACTACAGTTCCAGTTCTCACACCAAACAACTTAAGTTCCAGTTCTCACACCAAACAACTACAGTTTCAGTTCTCACACCAAACAACTACAGTTCCAGTTCTCACACCAAACAACTACAGTTCCAGTTCTCACACCAAACAACTACAGTTCCAGTTCTCACACCAAACAACTACAGTTCCAGTTCTCACACCAAACAACTACAGTTCCAGTTCTCACACCGAACAACTACAGTTCCAGTTCTCACACCAAACAACTACAGTTCCAGTTCTCACACCAAACAACTTAAGTTCCAGTTCTCACACCAAACAACTACAGTTCCAGTTCTCACACCAAACAACTTAAGTTCCAGTTCTCACACCAAACAACTACAGTTCCAGTTCTCACACCAAACAACTACAGTTTCAGTTCTCACACCAAACAACTACAGTTCCAGTTCTCACACCAAACAACTTAAGTTCCAGTTCTCACACCAAACAACTACAGTTCCAGTTCTCTCACCAAACAACTACAGTTTCAGTTCTCACACCAAACAACTACAGTTCCAGTTCTCACACCAAACAACTACAGTTCCAGTTCTCACACCAAACAACTACAGTTCCAGTTCTCACACCAAACAACTACAGTTTCAGTTCTCACACCAAACAACTACAGTTTCAGTTCTCACACCAAACAACTAAGTTCCAGTTCTCACACCAAACAACTTAAGTTCCAGTTCTCACACCAAACAACTACAGTTTCAGTTCTCACACCAAACAACTACAGTTCCAGTTCTCACACCAAACAACTACAGTTTCAGTTCTCACACCAAACAACTACAGTTCCAGTTCTCACACCAAACAACTACAGTTTAAGTTCTCACACCAAACAACTACAGTTTCAGTTCTCACACCAAACAACTACAGTTTCAGTTCTCACACCAAACAACTACAGTTTCAGTTCTCACACCAAACAACTACAGTTTCAGTTCTCACACCAAACAACTACAGTTCCAGTTCTCACACCAAACAACTACAGTTCCAGTTCTCACACCAAACAACTACAGTTCCAGTTCTCACACCAAACAACTACAGTTCCAGTTCTCACACCAAACAACTACAGTTCCAGTTCTCACACCAAACAACTACAGTTCCAGTTCTCTCACCAAACAACTACAGTTCCAGTTCTCACACCAAACAACTACAGTTCCAGTTCTCACACCAAACAACTACAGTTCCAGTTCTCACACCAAACAACTACAGTTCCAGTTCTCACACCAAACAACTACAGTTCCAGTTCTCACACCAAACAACTACAGTTCCAGTTCTCACACCAAACAACTTAAGTTCCAGTTCTCACACCAAACAACTTAAGTTCCAGTTCTCACACCAAACAACTACAGTTCCAGTTCTCACACCAAACAACTACAGTTTCAGTTCTCACACCAAACAACTACAGTTCCAGTTCTCACACCAAACAACTACAGTTTCAGTTCTCACACCAAACAACTACAGTTCCAGTTCTCACACCAAACAACTACAGTTCCAGTTCTCACACCAAACAACTACAGTTTCAGTTCTCACACCAAACAACTACAGTTCCAGTTCTCACACCAAACAACTACAGTTCCAGTTCTCACACCAAACAACTACAGTTCCAGTTCTCACACCAAACAACTACAGTTCCAGTTCTCACACCAAACAACTACAGTTTCAGTTCTCACACCAAACAACTACAGTTCCAGTTCTCACACCAAACAACTACAGTTCCAGTTCTCACACCAAACAACTACAGTTTCAGTTCTCACACCAAGCAACTTAAGTTCCAGTTCTCACACCAAACAACTACAGTTCCAGTTCTCACACCAAACAACTACAGTTCCAGTTCTCACACCAAACAACTACAGTTCCAGTTCTCACACCAAACAACTACAGTTCCAGTTCTCACACCAAACAACTACAGTTTCAGTTCTCACACCAAACAACTACAGTTCCAGTTCTCACACCAAACAACTACAGTTCCAGTTCTCACACCAAACAACTACAGTTCCAGTTCTCACACCAAACAACTACAGTTCCAGTTCTCACACCAAACAACTACAGTTCCAGTTCTCACACCAAACAACTACAGTTCCAGTTCTCAAACCAAACAACTACAGTTCCAGTTCTCACACCAAACAACTTAAGTTCCAATTCTCACACCAAACAACTACAGTTCCAGTTCTCACACCAAACAACTACAGTTTCAGTTCTCACACCAAACAACTACAGTTTCAGTTCTCACACCAAACAACTACAGTTTCAGTTCTCACACCAAACAACTACAGTTCCAGTTCTCACACCAAACAACTACAGTTTCAGTTCTCACACCAAACAACTACAGTTTCAGTTCTCACACCAAACAACTACAGTTTCAGTTCTCACACCAAACAACTACAGTTCCAGTTCTCACACCAAACAACTACAGTTCCAGTTCTCACACCAAACAACTACAGTTCCAGTTCTCACACCAAACAACTACAGTTCCAGTTCTCTCACCAAACAACTACAGTTCCAGTTCTCACACCAAACAACTACAGTTCCAGTTCTCACACCAAACAACTACAGTTCCAGTTCTCACACCAAACAACTACAGTTTCAGTTCTCACACCAAACAACTACAGTTCCAGTTCTCACACCAAACAACTACAGTTTCAGTTCTCACACCAAACAACTACAGTTTCAGTTCTCACACCAAACAACTACAGTTTCAGTTCTCACACCAAACAACTACAGTTTCAGTTCTCACACCAAACAACTACAGTTCCAGTTCTCACACCAAACAACTACAGTTTCAGTTCTCACACCAAACAACTACAGTTCCAGTTCTCACACCAAACAACTACAGTTCCAGTTCTCACACCAAACAACTACAGTTTCAGTTCTCACACCAAACAACTACAGTCCCAGTTCTTGTCACTAACAACTACAGTTCCAGTTCTCACACCAAACAACTACAGTTTCAGTTCTCACACCAAACAACTACAGTCCCAGTTCTTGTCACTAACAATTATTGTCCCAGTTCTTGTCACTAACAATTATTGTCCCAGTTCTTGTCACAAACAATTATTGTCCCAGTTCTTGTCACAAACAATTATTGTCCCAGTTCTTGTCACTAACAATTATTGTCCCAGTTCTTGTCACTAACAATTATTGTCCCAGTTCTTGTCACTAACAATTATTGTCCCAGTTCTTGTCACAAACAATTATTGTCCCAGTTCTTGTCACTAACAATTATTGTCCCAGTTCTTGTCACTAACAATTATTGTCCCAGTTCTTGTCACTAACAATTATTATCCCAGTTCTTGTCACTAACAATTATTATCCCTGTTCATGTCACTAACAATTATTGTCCCAATTCTTGGTACTAACAATTATTGTCCCAGTTCTTGTCACCAACAATTATTGTCCCAGTTCTTGTCACCAACAATTATCGTCCCAGTTCTTGTCACCATCAATTATTGTCCCAGTTCTTATAACAAAGAATGACACCCAGTGCCACCGCAGGCTGGTGGGCAGGCCGCGACACAGAGTGCGAGGGCGTGTCTGTGGTGTGCCGGCCTCACGGCAGCGTGTGGAGCACGACGCGCTCCTATGTGTACTCCACTCCGCTCTCCTTTACGCTCTACACTCACGGGTCTGGTGAGTGGGCGGCTCTGCTCCACACATCAGCAAAGACCGACTGTTTTTTGTCAGACTTGATGCTCTTTTTAAGTAATGCGTGCTACGATACTGGCAGTACTGTTGTTTTTTCTTCATGGCACGCACAGTTGAGTCTTCAACCTTTGAACACGAAAGACCTTTAATGAATGAAAAACAGTTAGATATTTGTAGTAATTTTACCTGACCGCCAACGCTCTGACGGTATCAGCAAACGAAGAAGACAGGTAAAAGAAGCGAGAAGAGGAAACGTCATCTCACTGAGCTTGCTCTCCACTCACTCTAATTAGATTAGGATGCCGTAAACTATTTGTGCAACTCAATTGTTATAATAGAGCGATAAGTAGGAAAAGAAAGAACGATATTTTTGAGCTTTATAGAACTTTGTGCAATGATTCTATAAGTACTGTTGCATTTTTGAGTTTTTTAGAACTGTGCGCTGGGATTCTAGCAGTAGCGTTTTTAAATTTTTTAGGACTGTACTCTATGATTCTGGCAATACTTTTTTTCTGTAGTTTTTAGAACTGTGTGGTGCGATTTGAGCAGTATTTTAGTTTGAGTTTTTCAGAGCTGTGTGCTCTGATTTAGTTTCTGTCAGGCGTATTTGTGTATCTGCTTGTTATAATTCGTTTTGTCCTATGTGTAGTTAAAATTGTCTTGGGAATGACTTTAAATTGAAGAACTGATGGTTGTTTCATGTAATCAACGTTGCAAGTGGCAAGTATTGACAGTCTGAGGATATGTTTGGGTCTAGAAGTCGCAAGTTACTTAATTTTGAAATTTATTTACTGAGTGAGGCAGTCACGAATAAACTTTTAGTTTGTGGTATTACTTGGTTTCTTTACAGTTGTGTTATTGCCGCAATTCAGTTCAGTATTTTATGAAAATTTTTTGCATAATGTGTTATAAAAACTATGTTACCATATTACAGCCGTGCTGTTACAGTGGCTTGTGTTTTTCGACTAAAGAATATAAATTTCAAAAATTCACACATAAAACACGTAAAATGATACATAGTATTTTGAATCATCACTAGAAATCTCGAAATTCGGTTACCTGAAATTAGGAAACAAGCAGTAAATTAGATCGTGACACATTGCCAAACATTGGTCACACTTGCTGTGTCCGATTGTGTCGGTGACACTTGCTGTGCCCAATTGTGTTGGTGACGCTTGCTGTGCCCAATTGGGTCGGTGACGCTTGCTGTGTCCAATTGTGTCAGTGACGCTTGCTGCGCCCAATTGTGTCGGTGATGCTTGTTGTGCCCAATTGTGTCGGTAACACTTGCTGTATCCAATTTTGTTGGTGACACTTGCTGCGTCCAGTTGTGTTGGTGACGCTTGTGCCCAATTGTGACACCCGCTGTGTGCCAGCGCAGGCAACGGCTGGCCGGTGCTGCTGGCGGGAGCGTTTGCTGTGGACGGCGAGGGTGGAGAGCGCGACGTGGGGTGGACGGCGGTCGACCTTGCGCCCCTGGGTGAGTTTTCTAAATATGATAATAAATAGATAAATGTGGTGCTAACGGTCTGGAAATTCTTCCCAATGATTCTGAGAGGAAATATCAGGAAAGAGAATGGTAGTTTCTTAGAAATGCTTGGAATCATTACGCCCACTGCCAGGAAACGTATTTCTGAATGACAGAAAATAGAGCATTACCTGCCTGTTAGTGCTGCCAAGCATAATGCTGAAAGCTAAGAAACGCTACGAAACATGACACCAAATGACAGAAAACACAATACAAACGGACAAATAATGCGAGTAAACATAAAACTGTTTAGAAATGCCACGAAACATAACACTAGCTACTAAGAATGTCAAGAGACATTGCCAGCCACCAGGAAAAACGTTAGAGCGTGACCAAGTGGTACGAGCGTACGCTTTCCTGTAAGAATCCTGAGTTTGGATCCCAGCGCTGGTATCGTGCTGGTTGTACTTAGCTCGTAACGGTGTGCTGTCCTTGAAAAAACGCGTAAACCCAAAATTCTCCAGTCGTTCCAGATGTATGAATGGATATCCTGGAGGGTATCCAAAGTGCTCCCTGGCATTAATTGTCAGGCATTTATAAACTTAAAGGTAGAAATCGCCTAGAAACATAACCATAATATTTAATACCCTATGCATCTACTCAAGGTATCGTTTGGCATGAGAAGTACAAAATTAAATTTGAATATGTGATGATTCCGTAGCAATTTTATCAAAATTTTTTAACTTTTGCTTTAAGACTTCTTCCAGTAAATTTGCACTAACTTAAGAGATGAAAAATATCATCGGATTTTACTCCGAGCATTTCATTTAGTACCGATTAGAGTGGAAACTTAGAGTGAAATGGTGGGTCACAGCATGAATCCTAACCGTTCTCGTCATCATATTTAATGAATATTATGAACCATATTTTAATAGGGCTACCACCAGAAATAGGAGCCTCATTAAGCTAGCGTCTTGATTATCATGTTACTCCACTAGTGAATGTTGGCGCGTAAACATTAGTCAGTACGTTCACATAACAACTTTAAAAACTATTTGTGAAAACATAAAAATATTTTTAGCTTCGTTCTAGTCACTTGATTTAATTTTATTACAAGAGCTACTCTGTTCGTTGAATCAGTTGAATATCTCTAAGCAGTTTCATCAGGAATTTAATTTTCCCGCATTTGCTGAATTTACAGTTTCAACTGTTGAACTTACAGCTACAGTTATAACTACAATTATTGACGTGGGATGTTTTAATTAAATGCCCATTCGTTGAAGTTTTGTAATCCATTTGTATTGTAACACTTGAACCCCCTCAAGGTAAAACGACTATTATGTCTATGACGATTTCCGGCCCAAAGGGGAAAATGTGAGGCCCTGAGTTGAAGGTTAAAGTTGGCTCTCTTTTTCTTGAAATAAAATATGCTTTTTGTTTCCTTATGGACCATCTTTTTCGGTTTTCTGCTGTCCTTCCGTATATGCCACTTTCTTCTTCTATTTTTAACTTACCTTATAAACGTCTTTTAGTTTTGCTGTTTCTGAGTGCAGGGTGCAGGGTGTGAGGCACACATCCATAGATTCTTCGTTCCTTTACTTCTATACGAAACGATGCCTTCCTTTTTCCTCACAAGGGAATACCTTTTTTGGGTTTAGGAAGTTGAAATCAACTCTTAATACATTCTGCAAAACTCAAATTTTAGCCTAATCTGAATAAAGATAAGTAAAAAAATTAATCTGTCATATACAGAAATGGTATCTGTTACCTTAATTCCAGCTTATAAATCAATCTGAACAACTGATTCGCCAAGTTAAAGTGAAGTGTTTTTCCAATCTTTTGGAACAAGAGAATAAGGTTTTTTCAACTATCATGATGTACTCGAACGACGAATCTTAATACTGCCAACCGTGGTAACGTATTGGAATAATCATAAATTGAGACATAAACTCTTACCAGCATAGCTCATGTGCTTGCTTCATTTCCACCGCGAGTCCCCGTTATGCTTAAATTCACTTCAAATTTTACCAATATAATATTCCATGGATTTCACAAGTTCATTGTGCCATAAAAGCATCGCAGCAATAATATATCGACTCGCTAATAACATGAGGGAATAATTTTCCATCTAATTCACGTCCAGCCAGTGGAGGTGACGTGAGATCCGCTCCTCTGTGGTCACCTGCGCCTCTGTCGCCTACGAGTGCGCTACAGCAGACCTTCCTGCCGGGGTGCCGGCTGTTGCCCCCCGCCTCATACCTTGCCCCCTACACCCCCCGCCTCCAGGTGTGTTGTGTTCCCTTGCCCACTACACCCCCCGCCTCCAAGTGTGTTGTATTCTCTTGCCCCCCTATACCCCCCGCCTCCAGGTGTGTTGTGCTCCCTTGCCCCCTACACCCCCCCGCCTCCAGGTGTGTTGTGTTCCCTTGCCCCCTACACTCCCCGCCTTCAGGTGTGTTGTGTTCCCTTGCCCCCTACACCCCCCGCCCCCAGGTGTGTTGTGTTCCCTTGCCCCCTACACCCCCCGCCTCCAGGTGTGTTGTGTTCCCTTGCCCCCTACACCCCCCGCATCCAGGTGTGTTGTGTTCCCTTGCCCCCCTACACCCCCCCGCCTCCAGGTGTGTTGTTTTCCCTTGCCCCCTACACCCCCCGCCTCACGGATATTATAATTCCTATGGAAGTGTATTCCCCCCTATGGGAGGTTGAACTATTGTATTTATGGGAAGCAGCGCTCCCAGAGATAAATGTGAGGTCCCGAATTGATGGTTAGGTAGGCCTTTTTTGTTGGAATAGAATAGTTTTTATGTTATGAACCATTTTTTTTTGTGGTTAACTGCTGTCTTGTTTCATAAACTTATTCCGTGGCTTGCTGTTTTTGTGCGGAAAGGTTTTGTGTTGAACATCTTGTGCCCATGTACTCCATACTAAATGGTGGCTCCATTCTTTCTTTTTTCCTTAAGAACACCTTTGTTGTGGTTAGGAAGGCTTAATCTATTTTATAATCTAATTTGATGGTATATTCATCAATTGTTAACGCCTTGCTAGGAAGCTAAAGATAAAACTTCGACAGTGGACATAAGGACTCATCAAGTCAACTTTTGTAAAAATAAATATAAATCCAAAATAATCATTTTTCAGGTTTTAAATTGAAAGGCCCGCAAAGGTAGGAAAATTTCTGATTGTATTATCGTACAGCCACAAATAATGGCAATTGTCGTTCTCCTCAATGATCGTGGGCTCTTACTTAGGATCGTAAAATAGGTCCGACACGATGAACCGCTTGAAATTCTGAAATGAATCAAGTTGAAGGGATCGTTGATGCTGTACGGCTCAGTACGGAAGATGCGCAAGTGTTTTATGGTGTCCGGAAATTGCTTTTGTGAAGACGTCAGACTTGCATTCGCATAGCAATAAACGTTTATTGTAATTCCAATTCCGTAATGAAAATCATGTAATCAAATGAAGTTCTATCACTCAGGGAACCGCCTCGAATGCAGTTAGATAGACCTTACTAAACTTTGGGATCCAATATCTGGAGACCGATTAGTGGGGGATTTTCCATATACTTCAACAAGACGCTTTTTATGTTTTAAATTTAAGGTTTTACCATTTTTGTTAAGTTTTGTATAAAACCAATACGACGACTTACATTTCATGCATCAACTTCTTGTATCCCAAAAAAATTAACTCCTCCCTCTTTGATTGCCTAGTACTCGTGAATTTTGTTTTGATGTGTTTATTGTCATGGAAAAAAATCTAATCAGTTAAATTTTAAAAACATGAAATTTAAGAAAATTCAATATTATAAAACAGAAGACACTTATTTGCACCAACAAAAAAACACATGAGTTATCATCAGTCAAAAGTTGAGTACATTTTTTGGAGGCACCCTGTATCTTGTTCTTCTACAGGTGAGTCGAGTGAGCCGCCTAGGCCTCGTAGCGACCACCACTGGCGTCCTGGAGTATCGTCTCCACACCCTCCTCCGCTCCAGCCTCCGCCTCCCGCACCCCGGTACGCCTTTGTTGACCCTTAGGGAGATACAAGTATTGTAGCTATGTGAATTTGCGCTTCCAGGGGGAAAATGGGAGGTCCCAAGCTAACGGTTCAGGAGGCCTTTTTTTGTTTAAATAAAATATTTTTTGTTATGTTGAGGACCACCCCTTTTTTGGTTCACTACTGTCCTGTTTTTCAGCGCCTACTACTTTCTTCTTCAACTTTCATCTTGTTTCATGAACGTCTTTCTCAACTTGCTGTTTTTATGAGCCTTGTGCACAGATTTCGCATTCCCTCGAGTCCATAGTAAATGGTGCATTCCTCTTTCCTCTCTTCGAAACGCCTTTGTTGGCTGTGACACCCTTATGTTTCTGTTAGTTGTATGCCTACACGTCTCGTAGGTTCAAGAAACCTGATGTGCAAAAATATTTTGCTTGGTGAGAGGATTTGGTGCAGGCTTCATCTAATGACATTTTCACTCCCAATTATTTTTCGAAAAAAATTGAAAATGGTGGAATATATTACTGGTTTATAAGTCTAGGATTCTTGGAGAAAACAGTTTAAAATCCCGTTTGTAGGTTAGGTTAAAGGCCCTGGGATATTTTGTCCCATCGGTATTTTATGAAGGTATCATACATCCCACTGGGTTTATTGAAAATCTGTGGGACGCATTCGCCCAACGGGAGTGAAAGGGTTAAATGAATCTGTGTAAGAAATATCTGTTCAGTGTATTTTAATCAGCCCTAGTTTAAATAAACCTAGGATGTAAAAAGTATCTGCTCAGTCTGAGTTTTATGGGTAGGCATCATTCAAGTAAGTAGAATCTGTAAAATCTGTCTGATACCCCATCTGTAAAAATATCTGATTGAGTTGCGTAGTTAGTTTGGGCTTCATCTTGGCAAAACAAGCCTAGAGTGGACAATCTACCCGATTGGTCTCAGTAGTTTGTGCAGGCTTTACACAAGCAAAACAACTAATGTTGAAAACATATCTGACGCGATGCGCCACTTCTAGTCACCATAGTTTGCTCAACACTGATTTAGGTATTAAGCACTACGCATTATTTCGTAAGCTATAGATGTAATTTTATCCTTCAACGTTATCACGCGTTGATATGTGTCATCCAGATTTTGCAGCTACTTGGTAATTCTACCTGCGTTGACCAATAAGTGTTCTCTTGGGCTCTTTTCTGGACCATGTGTGCTTTTCTCAGATTCAAGCCACCGATGTTAGTGCTGCCACTGCTCTTGGACGTTTGCTGGCTACCAGAGTGATTCCTTACTCTATTCCCACCAGTAACTGCAACCTCCATGGCAGAAATACTTATGTCGTGATCTCAGTTTTCATTACAACAGCTTTTTGTTTCCCTTCTCTTAACACTGAATTGGCTTTCATATCGGTCATCAAACCTATGTAATATTGGAATCTTTCCTTCATTTTCACTTCACTCAGCTTCGTTCAAGATGTGCACACGGCTTTCTTCACTACAGTCGTATATTAGGCCAACCATGAACACGAAACAATTGCGCTTTGATCCTCTTGCTTGAATATCCGCATATTTTCATTGGCTGTGTAGAGCGCATTTCGGGAAACATGATAAAACGGCGAAGGTTCCCTGTCCCCGCGTAATTAATCTTAAGATAATCTCATAATATTCATACACGACGATTTGAGTGCAAAATATATTGTGGAACTTGTCATCAGGAGAGATGGTCTCCCAGTTGCCAGGGCCGCGACTGGCCACCAAGAAAGCCCTTGCCGCCCTCAGGAAGTCGAGAAGGAAGCTCCGGCAGGTCACAGCCGGCCTCAGCGTGCCCTGAGTGTCGTGTTGCTTGCCGGTGTGATTCGCTACTCAGTACGTGAGTTATTTATGTACATGAAGGCATCTGAAAGCCGATGTCAAACATGAAACATTGGTACGTCAAATTGAGTATCTGGGTCAAGAATTTTTCCAGCAATATTTCATTTTGGGTCAATGCTGATAACTTGGAAATATTTGTAGTCCTTTCACAGGCATCAAAAACAGGCCAATACCGATACACGTCAAACTATTTTTAAGCCTCGAGACCGATCAGTAGATCAATCAATCGTGGTTAAATTTTGCATAATAGATCCAGTTTTCTATTATTATTGTTTAAGAGACGCAGTAGCAAATTACATAGTGTTATATTTCCCGAAAAAATACCTCCTTTGGGAATGCGGAAGCAGCGTCCCATCACAACAAACAAGATATTCGAAAATCATTCTGTGTCAGAATTCAGTTGAACACGAGTGCGTATTCCACGAGTCGCAGTCGCCATTCGTCTTCATGTAGCTGCTACCAATGAGGCCGGTGTTACCACATGTCATGGCCTTTGACTGAAAAAGGTTTGCTTCCGTGGCGTCGGCGTTAGTCATTTTACCCACACAATTTACCCTTCTGTACGAGTGCGCTTCGTCTGAGTGCTTGATTAGCATATGTAACGCACTTTTGGACAATCCAAGGTTCGCTTTTGCTATATTTTCCAATAAATTTTCCTTGATGAACTACTCGAGATTTTTTTCTCTTTTTGGATCAGGTTAACGGAGTTTGAGCCTGTTAACGGTTGTCTCAAGACTAGACTATAAGTTAGTTTGCGCCTCCCCAAACCGCTACAAAAAAACGTATCGAAGAGAAGGAGGAAGACACAATTTAGCATTAGGGGTTAGGGACACAGTTTAGGGTATTAGAGAATGCGGAATCTATGCAGAAAGGGCATAGAAACGATGAGTTGGGAAAGAATTTCATGAATTATTATTATTATTATTATTATTATTATTATATAAGAAAGTTTCAGCTTCCCTTAACCACGACAAAGATGTTCCAAGAGAGGAAAGAGGAAGGCACCATTTAGTATGGAGTTGAGGGAACGTGGAATCTATGCACAAGGTGCACAGAAACAGTAAGCTAGGAAAGAAGTTCATGAAACGAGAAAAAAGTTGAAGAAGAAAGTAGTAGGTGCTGAAAAACAGGACAGCAGTGAACCGAAAAAAGATGGTCCGTAACAAAAAAAAAACCTATTTTATTACAACAAAAAGGAAGCCTACCTAACCTTAAGCTCGGGCCCACACATGGTTCCCCTGGGAGCGCTAAAAGAATTTCATGAAACAAGATACAAGTTGAAGAAGAAAGTAGTAGGTGCTGAAAAACAGGACAGCAGTGAACTGAAAAAGGTGGTACTTAACATAGCAAAAAATATTTTGTTTTAATGAAAAGAAGGCCTACCTAACTCTCAGCTCGGGTCCTCACACGTTTACCTCCGGGAACGCTAATTCCCATA
The DNA here is from genome assembly GCA_030386875.1 of Morinoia aosen. Classification (NCBI taxonomy): domain Eukaryota; kingdom Metazoa; phylum Arthropoda; class Malacostraca; order Amphipoda; family Talitridae; genus Morinoia; species Morinoia aosen. The sequence goes on along the minus strand of CM059573.1, from coordinate 17,831,310 downwards.
GATTCAATAGTTGTATCCCCCTGAAGGGAAAGGGGGTTGTCTCAAGAGGCACAAACGTATAGAATTGATGTATTGTTCGAGCATAAGCATAAGAGGGTTCAGGCACGAAAGTTATGAGCAAGAGCATCATGGACGTAATACTGACGTGTTGAGCGTCGTAGCAGCTAGGCGTGAATGGGTGTGTGCTGGTGCTGTCACCGAGCACAAGGCAAAGGTACAGGGATGCAAGACTCAAGCCATGGTCTTCACATTTGTAATAAGTAGCTGTAAAGCGAGAGAGTGCTACCGCAGCACAGCTCAAAACGCTGCAAATCCTCGCTGCCACACAAAAACAATCACGTATCAAATATCCGAGAAATTAATCTATACTTGTTACCTAAGCATAGAGAAGCCGTCGGCTTCAACATTATTTCAATCAGGGTGAACTGACTCGGCGATAACATCTTCACATACATCATGGCGTCTTCTCACCGGAGGCCGCTAGGTCTACCCAATCAAGAGAAGTAATAAAAACAGAAATTGGCTCATACAAAACTTAGAAATGCATTGCAAGCTGCCATTCGATTATTTCAAAATTTATAAAAACTCCTTTCATATGAAGTTCATTACTACCACGGGATTTAGAATTCACGGCTCCGCTAACAATGCCAAAGCACACAAGGATGTGGAATAGAAGAAAAGGAAAAGAGAAGAAAATACGAAGCTGGCGCCGCCGCTACACATATCACACGGGCAAGTTGCTCTAAGCTCACATTCACTAAATGTTACTATTTGAGGATGCAAGCTTCTGATCGCAAGTCATCAGAGTCAAATGAACGAGAAAAATGGAACTCTGGAACGCTAATGCCATTGATGTAATAAAAAAAGTAATGAATATTTTCACGACTAAGGTAAAAATATCGCGCCGAGACCATGAAAAGGTAAGGAAGTTCGGGAACATAATCGACAAGATTTTGTGCTACACGACACGTACGCGAGAAAAAAAAAACTTGTCAAGTTTGAACGTCAACGCCGACTAAGCCTAACTTCGCGAAGCAAAACTTTTATCTTACTGTACAAAACGGTGCTGGAATGTAAGAAAAGCAGGAAAAAGGCAATGCACAGCTGAAAGTTACAAAACATCTACACAAAATGTATTAACAAACACTTCTCCATTAAACGGAAAAGTATGCACGCAAACGGCACCTCAACTACTTTCACCTCGCAGCTCAAAGAGTGACAATGTCTGTCTGGTCCGAACAGATACCTTTACTGCTGAGGATTATGCTTTGAGGAACTGACGACATTAAGTGGTGCCATCACACCCGATGGACGCATTGCATCGAGATACCACGGCGTCGACGCCCACATTACCATGGACGCTAGTGCGACATTTCGGATTTTCCAACGATTTACGTCGTCGTAGCGGTACAGCTGTGGCGTAGTTACTAGTGGACTTCCGCTGCCAACTGTATCACTACGACGACGTATATCACTGAAAATTCGGCCCCTCACCCAGAGGCCCACAAACTACGGTCATGGTGAGAAACCGGAAAAACTGGTTTAACACGTCTAAATATACGAAGAACTATCATTGAGACCAATGTGGCGTGACTCGAGCTCATGAGCTGAAACTGTTTTGAGAAGTAGGAGTCTAGTCGTTACTCTTGAGAATTGGTTTGGATGAATTATATTCCAGCTGTCTCTCAACAAAAAATAATGGCAACCATTGGTCCAGAAATGCTGTACAAAACGCTTGCATACTTCGAAGAAAAGCGCTGCACAATCCGATGATTGAAAATTTTCCTCTGCGACACAAAATATAGCCACAACATCGTCGATAATTCGAACAGTATTCTAGGTCAAAACGCCAAGCATTTAGGGAATGACGATGGAGCACAACGGCATTGCCGTCTCTAATTTCCCATTTCTACTATCATGACCTTGCCACAGTGCATTTTGGAACGTGTAGTTTTCACTTGACCCATCAGGATCACACGAACACAATGGCTGCAGGCATGTAAAACATTCGTAGAAAGAATACACGACTAGTCAACAGAACAGTACAATTACGGTATCCACTCGAGAGATCATTCCTATTGCCTTATGACCTCTTAAGCTTCCGTGGTGCGCATTGCTCTTTATATTTGCTCAAAATCTAGCAGAAAGCTTTAAAAAAATATTACACATACAATGTACGACCGTTCAACGCAAAAATTCATACCTACAGATTTTCAATCAAACTTACCAGGCATGAAAAATATTAGAACGTTTTAAGTACAATTAAAAATAAATACAATAAAAGCTGTCTTACTAATACATCACTGTTTTTTTAAAATTTCAACTGATGAAGAGAAAAGATGAAGACAACAGGTAATGCCAAGAGAGGTGCCGCATTTGTGATCTATTTTCAACCCTTCGAGCGAACTCAAAGCAACACAGCAACAACAACAACGCAACCACCGTGCGTACGTAGTAACTAAAACTATCTCACAATTTAAACTGTAAAGCAACATTTCTGTGAGGAGTTTGTTGAACATATTGGGAAAAAACGGTACTTTTACTTCTCAATGGATACATTAGCGAGAGTATAATACCTAAACTAAAAGTGACTCAGCTCAGTAGCGCCTGAAAATCGCACAGCAGCTCGCTATCCTGAAACAGAAGCACAGCGCCCTCAAACGAAAGCTCGAGCATGAAGAGAACACTCGTCCGCCTTACCCAACGCAGATAAAAAGGGAAGAAGGCAATACAATTAAAGAGCGTAAAATTTAGTGACTAACGAGTGTAACACTCCACAACTGCCTCATTAGAGTGGTCAGCTCAGCCGCCTATAATTTACAAAGGTTAATAAAAGTAAATACCTCAAACTTAGATTGATTCATATCTTTCTATAAAAACAAAGACAATGCGTTTGACACGTCCTGAGATCCAGGAGACAGCATAGTTTAAACTTCTAAAACGTAAAATACAAGTGAGTTTCTCTAGCGTTCCGATAGTCTACATTTCTTTCGGAAATTGATACAAAAAACCAAAACATAATTTCTTACAGAAAAGTAGCCTCCTCTACAGGAGGCAGGGTTGGTATGAAGGCAGGACCTCCTCTCATGAAGGGGAACTGAGGCTCTTAGTTCTGTGTAGCGACAATTCTGGGGCTAAATTTTAAAACAATATTCAAAGTCGTAGCAGTACAACTAGCAGCATGAATCTTTTGCTCGATTTAACAGTGCTTCGAGATGTAAATAAAATTTGAAAACAGCACTTTGCATAGTCATACCAACAGAAAAACTTACAAGGACCAAAGTTTAGTTACGATTAGGTGACTTATCAGAAAATGCCACCAGGTGCCTCAAAAATCAATATATTTGAAGTCTCTCTTTCCATTTTATCTTCCTCAGCACACTGGGGGGGAGGGAATCCGTATGGCACAAATTTAGCGACAAATGAAATGAAAGATTCGGACAGTAATATCTTAAGTATGCAATATTATTCAAGGTGTAAACATAGGCTTAATTTTAGCAGAAAAGAAACATTAGATTTGTGATTATACGGAGTATCGCATAGGGTCACTTAGACTTCAAGTCAATTACTTGAAAATATTTTAGGGAAGGTCTTCAAAGAGAGTAATCGTTTCAAACCTGCATTTCAAAACCACAAGAAACAAGGAGCGAAAATAACAGTGATAAATTCAATATAAATATGTGCAGAATATTAATATTATACCGCACTTATACTTGAACCAATGAGCTACAGCACAAGCTACTCACTAATCAGTAATTAATCAAGATTGAAAAGGAGAATGCTTACGCTTATTCAAGTGAAATCCTGCCCTTTTAGCACTGCCACAAAATAATCCCTCCATTCCATCACGATGGCAATGATAGCTTGAAGAGAACACAAAACGAGTCAAGTGTCATCATGCACTGTATGAGAAAATGAACATTTACACCAGTACGAATGAGGAATCATTCATCTTCTGGTGAAGCAGAGCTGAATGAATTCCTGATGTTAGCTTCTGTGCCCTCGAAGCTGGCTTTTACATTCCCAGAGTCGGCAATTCGGCTCCCTAAGTTGGCTTCTGCACTCCCAGAGTCAGCTTCAGCATTCCCAGCATTAGCATCTCTGTTCCTAACGTTAGTTTTTGTGGGCTGAATGGCAGCCTTGAAAGAGGTGCGGTAGAATTTTAAATATGTCACAATTTCCCGATGGAACACATTAACGATTGACAAGACACAAAGAAGTTGTGCAAATGTGTCACAACCAGCAAAGTAACGCAGGTCGAAAAATCCAAAACATTAATGATGTTATTTCTATGAGTGAGAAGTGAGACGAAAGACATCCACGAGCTTCGAGGCTCCCCTGTAGATTAAACACACGCACTACACGAAAAACGCTCGAAACATTCACAAATCTTATATCATTTGATAGGGTCCACGAGATTCCTGTTCAACGCAGGCGCTGAGACGCATAGTTCCGGTGACTTCTTGAGCATCTCTAGCGTACATCTGAAAACGAGTTTCATGAATAGCAAATCCCTCATTAGCCTGTGCAGAATTATTTTTTATGCATAAATTTTATAGTTGTAAGAGGGCAAAAAATAATACTATTACAATACTTCAAGTTAAATATTCCTAATTGGATACGGTAGACTCTGAAGAGGCGGTCAAAACAGTTAGGCTTCATCCGTCTGATCTGAGTACAATTTGTTAGGACTTCATACGGTGCCGGAAAGGTTATCTTGTGGTCTAATTTACCCTCAAATAATTCGTATTCCATTGCAATAATTTGACTGTAAAAACCGAATTGATTGAGATATCAAAGCAGACTAATATCTACAGGGAACACTGACTGAAATAATTATTGCTAAGCCTATGGAATCAGAATCATACTGTTGTCTCTTCTCCTATTATGCTCGACCATAACTGTGATAATATTTTATACGGAAATGAGGTGAGTTTTTCCCATCGAAAAATTGCTAAGCTTTTGATTACAAATCTTAAATTACAAACTGAATACTTCAACAGTATTACTTTGAAATCATAAATTTACCACCCAACGAATACAGTCCCGATACAATCGTTGCATTTCAAGCTCGTAAAAATTTTTGTTAACATAGTACCTACACTTGAAAAGTAGGATTCTATCGTTACTCTTGAGGATTGGTTTGAATGAATATTCCAGCTGTCGAGATTAGCTTACGAGAAATACGAGATAAGCTTACTGCCTAACTGCTGTCCTCTTCAGCAATCTTCATGCCATTGCCAGACTGCGAGTTGACCCAAAGGGCAAGCTTGACCTTAAGTGCGGACGGCTTGGTAGGAGCGGCGGTGGGTGCCGAGATATCAGGCAAAACATCTACGTCCTCGGGGTAGGCAGTCTTGTTGCTCTTTGCACACACGGCCAAGTGGATGGCTGCACAACGGGGGTAATGCATGCTTAGCGTGAACACCAATTTAATAATAAGATAGCAACTCAAGAGTAAAAGAATTAGGCTGGACACGTTGGGCAAATATGCTTTTATGAAATCAAAAGATTCGAGAATGAGGCTTGAATCAGATGTAAGTCATGTTTTCAACTTATAAATACTGGATATGCTGTGAACCCAAATATCTTATTGGTTTTTGAAAATTCAGTCTACAGGAAGGTAATAACCCAAAAGAGAAAATGAGGATGAGCAAATAAACCAAGTTCCAGAAGCTATATTTGTGTACATGCTACTCCACGTCTAAAATGAACTATGTAAAAAAATAAACAATCGCAAGCATTACAGATCTAAAAAGCCAATCAACACTCTCGAACCCATGTTAGAACTTGACGAGTTAAACCATAATAAATAAAATGAATCAATACCAAGGAAAAAAGAGTCAGAAATGAGTGAAGGAGATCACAGGGTGAAGATGCTTGCACCCAAGAGTCCCTAGAGTCAGGCAGACTACTGACCCATTCTGTGGCCAGACTTGGAGAAGTAGCCGCAGCTGCAGACGAGCGGCTCCGGCAGTATGACAGGGGGCCCGATCTTGAAGGACCTGCCCTTCTTGGACACGGGGTGGAACACGTGATTGTGGCGCGGCATCATCGCGTGGCAGGAGGTCGCGTACGCGCACTGAGTGCACGAGTAGTACGAACTGCACATGTCAAAATTAGATTAGAATACATGTATTATAGGTTCGTTTTAGGTAGGTTAGGTTAGCCTCCCTAAACACAACAAAGGTGTTCCAAAGAGGAAGGATGAAGGCACCGTTTACTACGGAGTTTAAAGGAACGTGATATTTATACACAAGGTGTGTTCCCGCATTAGATCCCCCGCACATAGAAACAGATGTTGAGAAGGAGGCTTATGGAATGAGATAAAATTTGAAGAAGAAAGTCAGTGATGCTGATAAATAGGACAAAAGTGAACCGAGAAAAGAAGATCGTATCCACGCGAGGACAATTTCACTTCGTCATATATTCAAGTTTATATTGTCATCATCGGATTTTCACAACTTTATCTTCGTATTATTGTAAATTCTAAATTCAACATAATTGTGTTTTAAATAGTTCTTAATTACTTGACATCAAATCCCACATCATAACGAATTAAATTTCATATCAATGCTAATGAAATCCCCTAGTATCACATAACACAAATTCATATGTGCCTTTACCATCACTGCCTATTTTCCTAAACTTCATTTAAAAAAATTATCAGCGTTCTTCCTTGAAATAAAGAAAACGCATACTGAGTCAACTGAGCTGTTACTTCCTTATACCAGTCTCAGATAAGATGGCAAAATCAAAGAGTTAGAGCTGAGCAGAACCAGAACATTGCTCAGCTGCTAGACGGAGACATCACAAGCATTTAAATCATCCAAGACACAACTACTAACACCAAAGAAAATGTTATAACAGAAGATCAGTCGGCAAAAAGAAGGAAACATAAAGAGAAGGGAAAACAAAATAATAGAGGAAAACATGTAACAGAACAAAAACACAAGAGAAAAGGGCGATAAGAAACTAAGAAAATCAAAACGAAAACAAGTAGCAACGACCAGAGAAAAAAATGTGAATGCTATCAGCATGAAAATTAGATAAAATACATAAAGGAAGACCAAACGCAGTGCATAGTAGTGAAAACCTTTCCGCATAACCAAAACAGTAATGTACACAAAAGAAAACGTATACTCTCGTGCATGCATGTGAAGTCATTGAAGCGAGCTCCAATGCTTCCTGCACACGGGAAGAAAATACAAAACTTTCTGGCTAATGATTTGAACTGAAAGCAGATACCTGAAATGTCCAGGAGAATTCAAGGACTGGCGACACTCGGTGCAGAGGTGCCGGTCCGTGACACGCAGGGAGAGGTTCTTGTTTCGCTGCACCAGCCTGCTCATCGCCACGGCAGGCCGCATGCTAGTGATCGGGTTACGGAGACACGCGGTGTGCTTTCGGGACAACGTTGCGAGCGGTATGTTGGGCAGGGTTGTCGTGCACGAGTCCGACGTGTATCGCACCAAGTCTGAGGAGAACGAGTGCTTAAGACTGTTGTTCAATTATTCCACAGCGAATATGGAATAATGTAACTTCTTACTATGACTTATGAATTATGGTAATTATGATAAGCCTAAGTACACTTGGAAACTAATACCCATTGGAGAGACAACAAGAATGTCTTCAAATTGATAGATAGATTAGATAAACAAGTTCTAGCCTCCCAAGCAGCAACAAAGGCGTTCCAAAGAGAGGAAGGAGGATGGCCCAATTTAGCACGGACCTGAGGAAAAGCAGAATCAATGGGTAGAACCAGCAGTTGAGGAAGAAGTTTGTAAAACAAGACAAAAGTTGATGAAGAAAGTTACCGGTTCGTAATGGTCCGTAACAAGCAAAAAAAATTATTTGGTTTTAAGAAAAAAAAGGCCTACTGAACCTTGAGGTCAGGACCCCACATGTTCTCCAGGAGAGCGCTAATTCCTAAAATGCGATAGTTGTCTCCCTGTGAGAGATAACAGCATAATTTCTAAAATCCCAAGAAGATTCATGAAGCAGGGTTGGCATTGAAACTCCACTTAATATAGCCAACCCCTAGAGTGCTTATTTATTCTCTAAATACAGCCCTAAGTAATGCTAACTCACTACTCATTCTGAAATGTTTCCCTAATGTACCTATAAATTTTTATAGTCTTTGGGCTTTATCAGTTAACAGTCTATAGTCACTGCTCCACACGAAAGCAGACGGTGAAAACATCAATTTCATTAAGCCAGAACTTGCTGGAGGAATGAATGTGTAGAAAAGGGCAGAGACTCCTGGATAATAGTTTCTGTGATTACTCTCCTCATTTTTACTGTTTACGCTTCCCCTATTTTCTGGTGTAATGGAGCATAAAAGCAAGTCACTCAACATGAGTGGAAAGTCTGACTATATGCATATATTGCATTCATTTATCTTCTCACTAATGAACTAAATAAGAAATAAACAACTTGTACTACTCTAACTTAGAAAGTTAAATACTTGCAGTAGCTTTCCTTGCATTCCATGAATTAGACCCTCGATTTTCCTGGTGTTCAAAAACATGCAACTAAATTCCTGACCATGTGAGGCAGAAAGGCTGGCAATTCTATCTAATACTTTTGATTTCTTGAAGAAACTCAAGGTGACCGTCTGAGTAAAAAAAAAGTCCGTTATTTACGGATGGGTTTCTCTGAAACTTTCACAGTAGGTGTGAAATGATGCAAACATCATTTGTTATTTGGACAAAATTTTTGTGCACTGGATTTATTTTTATTTTCGAAAAATATGATAAAATAGGTTTTTTTTCAACCCTACTTCTTCTACAATTTTGAAGTTACAGAACCAGTACATCTTTTTAGATTGCTAATATGTCTATATAACCATACGCAATAGAGAGAATTTCGATAACTTATTTTTGTGTATTTTGGGATTTTTTTTTAAATGTGACCTTTTTTCATTTTTTTCTTTTCATGCCGTGAAATTTTCAAAATAATAGATGTATCAAAAAATGCTATTGCGAATGGATACACCTTCCTAAGCCCTATCGAATGGTATAGGACCCATTCTTGTAGCTCTAAATTGTGGAAGAAATTAATTTGAGAAACCAATTATGAAGTTTCCCTAAAAAACGCGTTTTTCACAAAAAAAATTGTTTTTCACAAAAAAAATTGTTTTTCCTTCTTATCTTTTGAACTACCTTTAGACATTCTACAATGAACTCTTGAGCTTTTGTAGCCCTTTTCAAGCCTTTTTGATTGATATAATTTACATTGCTGTAGCTCTGGAACTCGGGGAAAAAATCTACATCAAAAGACAATACGTGTAATTCTTCAAAACAACCACTTTTTTGAAATTTTTTTTTCTATAAAAATACGTTTTTTTAAGTCAACTCTTCTGCTTTGTAGCTCTTTTCAAGCCCTTTGGATTGGTGTGCTTGTCATAGTCGTAGCTATGATACTGCAGCTGTCATCGAGCTATGAATAAAAGCTGCCGTATCATTGCTACGGCAGAACAGCTAAATTCTTAAATTGTCAAAAATCATCAAAAAAATTTACTCAGCGTTAGAATGTTTCGTTTGAATAATGAAAGCACTTTAAGTGTCGCCCATGAACGACCTCTATTGCCATTGCCGCAAAGAAACACGCTCAAATGACCTCCAATAATGAGGGGGGTGAGGGGTCAAGGTCACGCCACCCCCATCGCTTTCCTCCCTCTGGTGGAAAGGGCTCCAACACTCTGTGCACGACCATTCGGAGCAGACGTAAGCGGAAAGTACCAATGGAAGCGCAAGAAAATCCTCCTTAAGAAGCATAAAAACAGAAAATCAACACTTATCCTGATTCCTACACAGACAGTCTCCTTAAATGCATGGTTTTTCCTTCCAGAATACATATTATACTTACCAATACAGCCAGCCTCTTATTTTATGAAGAAAATGAAACAAATTCAAAATGAAAATTTCACCCAAAAAAAGATCGAATGGAACCCGAGGGGGAGGTTACTATTTTTTAATAGCAAAGGATGTTTTTTTGTGAACCCTGGTAAGAAGCCACACACCTTTCCTGAGTTTGTAGGAAGCGTGGGTGACCATGTGGTCCTGATTGACTTTACGGCTCTTATTCTTCAGGGTGAGCATACAGCAGGAACAGCGGTGACCTCCAGCATGGTCCTGCACAAAGTGAACGAATATAATGTTGCTTTATAATATAACCAACTGAATTTTAACTTTAACATTTTCTGTGGTGCCAAGAGTTGTGTCAAGGTACCTGTGAGGTCTCCTTGTGGCAATGGGAATCTATGGACACTGAACGCAACAAGTCGCCAGTCAGCACCCAGGCGGATAATGCAGGATGTGCGATGATATTCAAATCAGCGAAAGCTTAAATATTTTCGAAGAGAATATTGACTTCAACCTGGGTATTGAGGAGAGTAGCTGCCAATCCATTGTATGATTAATTCAACATATCCGAATTTATTATTGAACACAGTCACTTGATCAGAATTAGCATTGATGCACTGTTTGTGACTACTTGAGGCTGGGGACATAGTAAGGCTTTCATAGTGGAACTCGTTCTGCAAATCCCAATGACAAAAAATACACTTGAAAAATCCTGAATAAATCAAGAAAACGAATAAAACAAATTCATGGTTGCCAACTATCATAGTGGAGCCTGAAGATGAGAAGTGTCTGTGAGTGAAACGAATTGCGACACACGTCATGAGCAGCCCGCGCAAACTAGTCTTTAGTGACATAGGTCTTAAATGACTTCAAGCCTTTAATGACTGTCTTTAATGACTCGAAGCTGGACTACACAGTAATGTCAATGTTACATTCATGATGTTCAACATCTATTAGCAATGCAATGCGTAAATTTCTACTGCCTAAACAATACAAAGTATAGTATGCTTCAGCCCAAATATTAATTCCTGCTAATATTCTTGGAAAGGCGCATATATGAACTACTTCAACACGAACTTTTTTTTTAAATGGCCGCACCATTAGGCACTTAAAGGTAACAACGCAGAAAAAACAACACAGTAAATGTTGGGAAAGTTTCAGGAATCCCTACATGAACGGACGCACCAGACATAGATGAACTGATGATCAATCTTACGCATGATAGGAAACATGCCGTACACAAGTGAAGCGGACCAGGTTGAGAACACAACAAATGACAGAACTAACAATAGGATCGCTGACTTAATATCATCAGTTGAGTCAAAATAGCGATTACCTTAATCTTGGGACACGAGATTTGGCTTTTTAACTAATTTTCAATACCGTAAAACAAAATACCGTCCTTGTCACTAAGAACGAGGCGACATATGCATATCTATTGAACACGGGAGTCAATTCAAATGAGAGCATCCAGACCTAATACGTGCACACCCAAAACTCGCACGCGAACACCCAAAACACGCACGCGCACACCCAAAACACGCACGCGCACACCCAAAACACGCACGCGCACACCCAAAACACGCACGCGCACACCCAAAACACGCACGCACACACCCAAAACACGCACGCGCACACCCAAAACACGCACGCGCAGACCCAAAACACACACGCGCAGACCCAGCGCTAGCCAGGCTGAGGGAGCAGAGCCGCGCAACTCACCAGCAGGTGGGCCAGGAACCAGGACGCCAGGGACGGGGCAGTGGAGGGGGACACCGTCCGCACCAGCAGGCAGAAGTGGCACTGGATGTACGGCGCACCTCGGTGCTCCTGTGTGCCCAGACACCCGGCGTGAGTAAAGGCGCGGCGCACCACCACACGCAATAAGTTAATCCATATCAGCCCCGTGTATCATATATTGAACACTCACTAAAAAAATGCTTGCTAACACAATTTTTTTCTTGTTGAATTTGTGCTCTAATGTAACTTTTGAAGTTTTTGCTGGATGGCAGTGGTTGTAATGTTGGGAATATGAGTAAAAAAATGGGCTGAAATGAGTTAACGCCGCATCACTGTGCGCCAGAACACACGCGGTGGCGTACTACTAAACATGCTATTATGCGCTTCTTGATAGCGCTAGCCTGGGAGGCTTAATACTAACATGATTGCAAAAATCAACGAGCCATTATGCCTAGACTTTCGATATAAACATAAGTTACATATTTTCAAAATAATAACACATTTAAGCCTTTGAATTGTTGACTCCATTTAAATGTACGACGACTAACATCATTGGGAACCAAAACATATTTCTATTAAGGATGCCACACAATGAAAAAATTGTTTCCAGAGATCACCTTAATATATGAATCACCAATTATCGAATGCAGACATTAATTTCACAAGAATGAAGATAAAATAAAAACCAACCAACCAATTAAATAGCATGTACTGCTAAATAACAGTCTATTTTGACCATTCGTCATAAACGGCAAACGGGAGCAAAATTTTTGTAACTCGATGTATCAACAAGTGTGATGCTCTCAAGTGTACCAGTATTGATCCATCTACGATTCAAAACAATAAAACCGAGTGTCTTTTAGATCAAATTCCTCACGCTCAACTGCGATAGTCCGTTACTGCCAGTCACACAAGGTTGTGTGTACAATGGTAAATTCATACAAGCTCAAAAAAAGAAACTGCAGGGCATATCGTCATAAAAAGAAATTCGCTCAGGATGCTGTACAAGGAGGACTTCATTCAAAGAAGTCTAAGGACTCGTCAAATTAGGAGACAAACTACTTTATAGAAATCATTTGAAACACAACAGATGTATAATTTCACTGTGGAGATTGGTAAACTTTAGGTTAGGAGGCAAACCATTGTTATAAAAACTCATTTTGAAACACAGCTGACGTACAACTTTATTGTGGTGATTGATGGACTCGATAATTCAGTAGGCAAACCATAATAATTAACTCATATAAAACACAACTGGTGTATAACTTAACTGGAGTGGTCAATAAGGTGCAACTTCATTGAACTGGCGGACAGCCTAGGTAAAGTTGTAACTCCAAATCGAGTGCACACTATTCAGCAGAACACCACTCATTAATGTAAACGAATCCTTTAAATTTTTTCAGCAGAACACCATTGTACACACTACGCAGCATAACAGCATTGAGGCCAGACCTTGTTGAAGTGGTCGACGGCGTTGGTGAAGTAGGAGGTGGCGTAGTTGCAGACCTCACACCGGTACGGCAGCTCGGCCTCCACGTGCTTGTCTGCCATGTGCCTCAGCAGGTGGTCCTCTGTCTCGAAGGACATCATGCAGATCCGGCACAGCTGGTCGTTTGCTCTGTCCGGGTTGTGGACCTGCAAAAAGTCATGTGTGAGAATTTTACGTGAATTTTTATAAAACGTTGAATTCTATTGAAGCTTTTCTGAAGGTTAGGTATTAGCATAGTGTTACTTTCGTAATTTAAGCTACAAGAAAAAGCCAACTAGAATGTATTACTCTACATGTTGTGTAAGGATGCAAAAATTCACTGCTTTCTGTGTCGGCGAGGTAACTCGAGTCACCTCATTACCTCCTAAGCATAAGAAAATGAATAGAACCAAGCATCAAAATTATGAAAGTCACAAGAGCCGAAGATCTAAAACTGAAAATGAAAGGAAAAGATAAGCTGCATCAAAAATGTATCTCAAATTCTTGATCATGCATCTCAAATTCTTGATCATGCATCTCAAATTCTTGATCATGCATCTCAAATTCTTGATCATGCATCTCAAATTCTTGATCATGCATCTCAAATTCTTGATCATGCATCTCAAATTCCTGATCATGCATCTCAAATTCCTGATCATGCATCTCAAATTCTTGATCATGCATCTCAAATTCCTGATCATGCATCTCAAATTCCTGATCATGCATCTCAAATTCCTGATCATGCATCTCAAATTCTTGATCATACATCTCAAATTCTTGATCAGTTATCTCAAATTCTTGATCAGTTATCTCAAATTCTAGATCAGTTATCTCAAATTCTAGATCAGTTATCTCAAACTCTTGATCACGTGTCTCAAACTCTTGATCACGTGTCTCAAACTCTTGATCACGTGTCTCAAACTCTTGATCACGTGTCTCAAACTCTTGATCACGTGTCTCAAACTCTTGATCACGTGTCTCAAACTCTTGATCACGTGTCTCAAACTCTTGATCACGTGTCTCAAACTCTTAATCACGTGTCTCAAACTCTTAATCACGTGTCTCAAACTCTTGATCACGTGTCTCAAACTCTTGATCACGTGTCTCAAACTCTTGATCACGTGTCTCAAACTCTTACACTCAGATAAAATTTGTCAGTCAACGCAGTCCAGCATCTGGCAACCATGCAGGGGTTTGGTAGGTTGAGTGGTCTGTAACTCAAACTTGGAAGAGAAGGCGGACGTAAGTCACGGCTTTGTTTATTCCACCGTGTCACCTCTTAGTTTCTTGCCTGTGTACCAGACTCGGGTAACTCACGAGGTCATCTCGAATATAAATAATCCATCAAACCAAGCAAAATTTTGGAGGTTTTAGTCAAAAGAGATACCAATCTGGCCAAGATGATTTGCTCTTCACGTGCAGCTGCTATCTTTTTATAATATCCACTTTCAATTAGACAAGTAGTGACTAAGCTGAATATAAACTTTAATAATTGTCTCAAACATTAAGCAAATCATAATCAATTTTTGAAGAAATGCTTTGAATTAAACCGTTCACTTTTTAAATACTGGACCAATCCCAATTCTCGTATTTGTGAGTTTTTCATGTTAGCGTTTATGCTTACATCTTTTAAATGCTACATCTTTCTAAGATCAAAGAATTTTTCTAAAGCACTAATGACACTAACTTCAAATTCCATAAGGAAACACCCGTAACAAGAACCTATATTTCAGGGGGAAAAGCACACAGAACAAGAAGATCCCGAGCCTCCACTTCTAGGTGACCAAAACACAAAACTTGCCTGCTCGATGTGGTTGGCAGCGGCAGCCTTGTCATCAAAGCAGAAGATGCAGTAAGGGCACAGGACTTTATTGCTCATGTCCCGGTCAAACAAGTGACCTTTCATATGCCGATAAAACTCCACGTTGTCTCGGGTCTTGACCTGGGAACATGAGGTAATCGTTGAGCCAAACAATTACAACATTAAATATTTCAACAACATATCATTAAAAATTTCAAACAAACTAAGAATCAAGTTACAACACATTAAAAGCCCTTGCAGGAATCCTGGTTTTTCTTACACCTCACCTTGAAATTAAACAACACTCAGATCACTTCATTCCAACCATAAGATGTGGACTTAAAGTGCAGGTAGTTCAAATAGAAGTCCTATTCAGGGGTTTACGAGCAGAAGAAGGCATCTCATATTAGATCACCATCTCTTATCGTAGTGAGTGCCTTCTTGCTTGGACTTACACTCACAGAATGAATCTGAGCGTAAGGTCATATTTCAATAAAGCTGAGAAAATTGTAATCGTTCACACATATTCTCGATTCCTTTCAATCACCACAAATTTGAGTCACACACTGTCTATGGACATACTTCTTTCTCAGTGACTGGTTAAAAAGAAAAAATATCAGAACAGAAACATTTTATAACAAAAATACTACAAACACGCAAAATATGTAACTAAGCAGCCAATCGAGTATATTTCCATTAGTTATACTTCAATTCTTTGGACATCCATACTCATATTTATTCATTACTTTGAGAAGTATGAGAAGTATAACAGAAAATAGCATTTCGAAAAACGAATCTTTTATAAAACGAAATGCATTTATTGAAAAAATAGCTAATTTTAATAATTTTATACAAGAGGCAAACTATAACGACGATATCACAATGTTTAACAAGTCACAACACATGATATTCACTGCATCACTGCATATCAAAACTATTAAATTGCTTGTCTACTTACTCTACTAGCTTACTCTACTTGCCTAACACTCAGTCACTTATCTCTTCCATGCAGTAAGGTAACTCACATTACACAGATTGCAGGACAATTCACAAAGATTCTTTTCATTAGCCACACTCGAGTCGCCAGGAACCTCTCCGTAGTAAAAAGACACCAGATCCTTAGAGGTACTTCTGGGAGCCTGAGCAACGGTTGGAACGTCCACAACAGAAGAGGCTGAGGAAGATGACAGAGCAGGAGACGGAGTGGCCCTAGTAGAGTTAGAGGAGGAGGCGGGGTTGCTGGACTGGGAGGGCGAGACACTGCGAGCTGCGAGCACACTTGTAGTGACAGGCGCTGCTGAAGAGGGACATGCCACTGTAGGCACAACCTTTGATGTGGGAGTCTCCGTCTTGTCCACAGAATCCCCATTAGTGCCTGGAGAACTGGTAACTGAAGGCGTAACTGCATCACTCCGAGTCGCCGCAATGCTTGGAATTGAAGAGGAGTTGGCTGTAGACTCGTTGCATGGAGTTGTAGGACGACTGCTAGAAGATTTACGGGGACGAGCAGAGGGACCTTTATTAACAGAACTGATGGTGTCGGAGCTGAGATCTGATACGGTCAAGACAGAAGAGGTAGAGGTGGGGGTGGTGGTGATGTTGGTGTTGGCAGAAGGAGCAGTTGCAGAAGAGGTGAGGGCATAAGAACCAGATACAGAAGAACTAGTGAGAGAGGAAGCAGTTACAGATGAGGTAGTGAAAGACGAAGCAGTTACAGATGAGGTAGTGGGAAAAGAAGCACTTACAGATGAGGTAGTGGTAAAAGAAGCAGTTACAGATGAGGTAACAAGAGAAGTGGCAGTGACAGGAACAGTAACAGAAGATGTCGGGGTAGGAAAAACAACAACAGGAGGGGTGACAGTAGAAGCCTTCACAGAAACGCAGGTCACGGAGGTATCTTCAGAGGCAGGTTTGCTTTTGGTGACATGCGCAGAAACCACCTTTGCAGAGCTGAAACAGAAATAAGTACTCTATCAAACAGAAAAATATCACAGCAAAAATGCTCCAAAAGAATACTCAGCGCTACAGAAAAACTTTTTAAATATAATAACTTAACCAATTTGACATATAAACTAGATTAATAGTTCTGTAAAACTTGAGTGCAGCTAAAGGAGATGTCTGTTCTCAGCCAAATATGTTAGCTTTCATTGGTGTGTAAAAATATACTTGTGAACGAAGGACTACTGAAAGAAAGACATGCACCATCAACTTCCTGGCAGGTGGTGGCGTCTGCTAGCTGACGCCATCATTTTTCTGGTCAAAGTCTAAATTTTCATTGCATCATTGCTTATTTGTTCCTGAATATAATGCAATGAAGAATCCTACGGAAAGAATAGCGTAGAACTTATAATTATTCGCAAACAATACTGCAGTATTCCTCAATAATCCTGATAGGTTGAAGGCCTTAAATCATAATTTCGTTGCGTGATAAAAGACATTTTCTCCGAGTCCCGGGATTGGAATACTAGTCTATACGTAAGATAAGATGAGCACCATCATTAATGGCAATGTGCACTTGGCAAGTTTTAGCGATGTTAGTTCTGAGTATTTTTATAAGCTTGTTAATAGTGTTAGTGTACGTTGGCCAGTCTTCAAGTGATAATAAATAGTTGTAGTACAAATAAATCATAATTTTTCATCTTTGAGCTCAGGACCGGATTGGTTTATCATAAAGATACTGGTGCATTTCAAGGCGCTTTGGTTCAATTTAATGGCCATTGGTTTATTTTTGTGCCATATTTGTTTATTTTGATCAATATTCATCTAATTTCGTATTCATTTTGATCTTTTCCACAGCATTACACGTATATTTCCTTTTGGAGTTGAACAAATTTTACAGTAAAAAGGTTATTTTCTCTGTATAAAATCTAAGTTATTTTCAAAGACGAAAATTAAAGACTGAACTTAAGGAGAGTTTTAAGTAGCAGGAACACATTTCAAGCCTTTTCATGGTGCAGCGAATTGGAATTACTAATTTTTGATCTTCCTGTTTGTATAAAAATGATGATGACAGATCATTGTTCCCGGGGATGTAAACTGTCACAACTGACGTCTAGATGGAATTTTTTGTATCGTATAAATCATCCTTTGTTCTTGGGTCTCCCTTAACTAGATATTGACTTTGATTATTTCTTCATGACAGGGTCACATATTCAATACAGACTCATGTTTGAACATTTCTTCAAGACAGGGAGAGGTACTCAGTACAGGCACTTCACAATTCCTCTCAATGAGCTAATGCTAGTCGCAGAGGCCAAATATGTTTACCTTTTCTCCAACTTTTCTTCAAAATTCAACAAAACGCAACAAGTCTAGCAAAAGTTCAATACGTGGACACAACCGGCACAATATCACTAGCAGAAAGTGCCTGGAATAACCATTTGGAAAAGTTCAGCCTGGAATAACCATTTGGAAAAGCTCAGCCTGGAATAACCATTTGGAAAAGCTCAGCCTGGAATAACCATTTGGAAAAGTTCTAACAGTAATCGAACGATTCCATTTCCCTGAATATTATTTTATATTTTTCATTACAAAGTGAACTAACTAACCTAGCAATAAATTTAGCATGCAAAAATTTGCAAAACCATACGCTGGAACGAGGAAAGAAATACGCAAACAGAAATCTTAAAACCTTTAGTTAGAAACGTTTCGAGCATAAGCCTATTTCAACGAATTCTGCGGAGAAATGAAATGGCATTTAATGATTTATTATTATTATATAAGAAACTTTTAGCCTCCCTTAACCACGACCAAGATGTTCCAAGAGAGGAAAAAGGAAGGCACCATTTAGTATGGAGTTGAGGGAACGTGGAATCTATGCACAAGGTGCACAGAAACAGTAAGCTAGGAAAGAAGTTCATGAAACAAGAAAAAAGTTGAAGAAGAAAGTAGTAGGTGCTGAAAAACAGGACAGCAGTGAACCGAAAAAAGATGGTCCGTAACAAAACAAAAACCTATTTTATCACAACAAAAAGGAAGCCTACCTAACCGGTAGCTCGGGCCCTCACATGGTTCCCCTGGGAGCGCTAATTCCCATAGATACAACAGTTGTATCCCCCTGAGGGGGGCATTTAATGATACAGACTCACATATAAAGTAATACTTTGTGATGACTCACTAATGAGCTGCGCAAGCGAGAAACTGGTAGTCGTATGCTAGAACACAGTGCATCAGCTGTAGGATTCAATTACTTTCCAAACTGCTAATAAATAAACCGCTAGTGTTATACCCGTATCGTGTTTGCTTGTTTGATTATTACGAGTTTGCTAAGTGTACGCAAAACGGAGGTTGTGTTCCTTTGGAAAATTTAATTATCCATCCCGGCGCTAGGCCGAAGAACGGCTGATAAAAGCAATGATCTCTTCTATCTATTAATTACCACTGTACCACTTGACAAGTTCACTACGGTTGCTACTTAAGAGGTTCTTCCTGAAAGCCGGTTGCAATAACTCCACCATTTCATCAGTTGGGGGGCGTGCCAGTCATGCTTCTTTACCGAATAAAATTTTAATCATAACTTGGTTTTCCAATATTTCAACCCTTCGTTAATACATACATGATAAAAATATAGATTAGTTTAGATTAGTCGTTAGTTTTAGCCTCCCTACCCAGCAACAAATGCGATCCAAAGAGAGGAAGGAGGAAGGCACCATTTAGTATGGAGTTAAGGAAACGCGGAATCTACGCAGAAAGGCATAGAAACAGTAAGTTGTGAAAGAAGATCATGAAACTAGACCAAAGTTGAAGAAGAAAGTAGTAGGTGCTGAAAAACAGGACAGCAGTGAACCGAAAAAAGATGGTTCGTAACAAAACAAAAACCTATGTTATTTTAACAAAAAGAAGGCCTACCTAACTCTCAGCTCGGGCCCTCACATAGTCCTCCTGGGAGCGCTAATTCCCATATATACAATAATTGTATCCCCTGAGGGGGATATAAAATATATATCAAATATAAAGGTGTTAAATTAATTTTCAAAATTAAAATAACAAAATTAATATGCAGTGGTACACGTAGGTACAACTTAATCAGAAATGCACCTCGTGGTACATACAGGAATAACATTAACACCTCGGGATAAATTTGACAGAATAATATTTGCTTGCTTCCAAATTTTTACAATTTATTAATACAAACTAGGCTTGAGTTCAAAGTTTAAACTAAACCCTCTTTCATTCATATACACGATGACAGTAAGAATGGGTGACTGGAAGCCACCTTAATGGTGGAAGAGAATAACTAGTTTCATGAGGATTTGCGCCGTCCATCAAAATGAAGAGATTAAGGTCACTGCTCAATGCTCCCTGAACGCTGTAAAAACAATCCGGCATGAACCAGAGAATTGCAATTATGCCTACAAGGGTACGAGGAGATTAGATTTCCCCAAACTGTCATGGTTTTCGAATGCGTATCCTCAGAGTGTGATGTGATGCACACAAATCCCACTGTTTGGCTTCCTAACTCCCTTGATCTTAACCCAAGGGATTATTATTATGTATGGGGTGCTGTCGAAAAACATATCAAGCGCCGTGCCAGTGCTACAAGACACAAGTTAATCGATAGAATTAAAGTGGTTTTGAGAGTTTTCAAAGGGAAACTGTAAAATCAGCCTGCTCCAGGTTCCAGACCCGGATTGAGGCTGCAATACACGCTAATGGCGATTATTTTGAGTAAAACTCTTCTCGACAGAGATTAGGTTATATGTTAATCTAAGCCTCCCTAACCGCAAAAAAAAACATTTCGAAAAGAGGAAGGAGGAAGGCACCACTTAGTATGGAAATCAGGGAATGCAGAATCTGCGCAGAAGGAGCATGGAAACAGAAATTTGAGAAAGAAGTTCATGAAACAAGACTAAAGTTGAAGAAGAAAGTAGTAGGTGCTGAAAAACAGGACAGCAGTGAACCGAAAAAAGGTGGTCCTTAAGAGAACAAAAAACATTTTATTTCAACAAATAGAAGGCCAACCTTACTCTCAGCTCGGGCCCTCACATTTTCCCCCGCGGAGTGCTAACTCCCGTAGATACAATAGTTGCATCCCCTTGAGGGGAACTCTTCAACAGTAGTCTAATTTTCTTGCCTATTGAAATTCTTCAAAATAAATTTAATGTTATAGACACCAAACACTTTTTTTTACAAACCTAAAAAAATAATAAAATTCTCATCATAAAAAGCTCTCAACGTACACAAACCCAACATTGATACCGTAGGTATATTAGGCAATCCCTAACCCTCTCAGGAATACCAAGCACGATCATAACACTGTTCTTAAATAGCAGTGTTCAATGAAAGCATATTCTAACTAATCTATGTCTTGAATAAATTCCTGCATTTCTTTCAGGGTTTTCGATTAAAATAAATTAGACCCTGACCAAATTTTTTACGAAGCGCAATAAATGCAGTAGAAATCTTTATCAGTACTTCATATTATTGCTTTCTTTCCTTGAATGACAGCTGATGTATCAGTTTTGATCAGCACAAGTAATTTACAAAGTTTTTGTAATTTTCGAGGTTATGCAAACAGTTGCAATGAGGTATTGGTTTCCAGCCTTCACGACCTTCAACCTTCAAAACCTCTCAGCTTAATTGAGTTAAGCGCTCCACTAGCAGCACTTAAGCGCTCCACATGACCAGATAAGTACGCGCTCTACTTCGCATTTCGAAGTACTCTGCTCTTACAAGAAAGCCTTCAAATTTTCTAATTCAAGCACTCAAAAATGAACAATAATTATGGTACGCCAAAATGGAGTAAAAAATAGCGGCAATAATCATATTCCATTGGTAACGATAGGTTTTTCAAAATATTGAGCATCTAAAAACAGGTTCCTCCGGAAATTTTTTGAAAACCTAACTAAGTTACACAACAGAAGCATTACTAGTCAAATGCTTTGAAAACACTGTTCCGAGTAAGTACCGTAACAGCGAGTATGTTCCTCGTCACAAACTCAACATTACACAACATACACAAAGTAAGGCCACACGATCCAGTAACTAACCTTTCCTTTGAATTAAAAACTGGCAGCAGCGTCAACAGAGAAGCATTGCAAGCTCGACGTTACTCAACAGTAACTAACCTTTCCTTTGAATTAAAAACTGGCAGCAGCGTCAACAGAGAAGCATTGCAAGCTCGACGTTACTCAACAGTAACTAACTTTCCCTTTGAATTGAAAACTGGCAGCAGCGTCAATAGAGAAGCATTGCAAACTCGACGTTACTCAAAAAATGAGGATGGGAACCACACGACACAATGACCAATGTTACCATTGAGCTGCAAACTAACAACAGCATTAACAGAAAACAATTAAAAAATCAAACAGCCGATGTCGTTTGAGCCTGACACAGGTCCGTATCACAGCCACGTTGCCTTGTTGAGGACATTACAGTATTCTCCCACTTCCTGCACTCGGAACCAACTAACTAGCACAGCTCAAACAATGCCTCATAGATCTCCAGGTGGTCATAAAAAAAGTGATGTCGCAATAGTGGTCTGAAATTTCGAGCTACTTCGGATGAATAGAAAAAGGAAATTAAGGTCGCTCCCATCTCAGGGTGACTTGCCGCAAAACGGAGCGAATTAAGCTTTAGAAAGTCGTGGAAAATATGCAACTATTTTTCTTCTATCCAATTAGCATAAAAATAATTCAGTTTCCCACAATTTTTCCTCGTACGAAACAATACAAATCTAGCTGATCTTGCTGGGGCCCGATGTTAGCTAGCGCCATCAGATTAAACAATTTAAACTAAGAAAATAGTACACTAAAGCATTTTCTTCCAATTTCTACAGGGTTGGGTATTTATTGATCCCTGGAGCATGAAAGTTACGTAAGGTAAAGCTATTTCATGTCATTCCTACACAACACGAGATGGTCATCAAAATTCAGTTACACACTAATATCCAGCACAGCTCAAAACACAAGCAGAAAAACCCTCAAAATTAAGTACTGTGACTAAAACTGCTGTAGCTACATTTTCACGCAGCACATTTCCACACGACGACTGCGATTTCTACATTTAACCGCATATACATCAGAAAACACACAATCTACGAACCCACGAAAGTCTGTATTAAGAATCCGTGGATCGTTACACACCTACATGCAGTTCATGATCACCCTTACACAATATCACTGAATTATCCAGAGAAACGTATTTACCTCCATTGGACTCAATTCAAAACTGGCGCCTCTACAAGACCACTAGTCTGACGTAATTACTGTGTAGCCGAATCTAGGATCAGGCTTGGAGATATAGGAGGCATAGGCTCGACGCTGTGAGCTGTGCCAACAATAAACTACACCAACATTCAGACTCCCGCATCACACTCTTTTCTTCAGATCAGACACCAGTAACTAGTAGGGAATGTAACATTCAGAAAGTGATAAAGGGACAGCAACACTAGAATAATAAAGAAAGAATAGTTATGTTTCAACAATGCTATGCGAGTTACATTAATGTAAAAATGCCACAGGTGTGACTCTTTTTACGGTATTGAAACAGTGCCGCAAAAATTGCACGTGCATCATTGTAAAAATACCAGAAGAATATTACAGAACAACACCATTGGGATTGGAACACCGGAACAACGCCATTGGGATTGGAACACCGGAACAACGCCATTGGGATTGGAACACCGGAACAACGCCATTGGGATTGGAACACCGGAACAACGCCATTGGGATTGGAACACCGGAACAACGCCATTGGGATTGGAACACCGGAACAACGCCATTGGGATTGGAACACCGGAACAACGCCATTGGGATTGGAACACCGGAACAACGCCATTGGGATTGGAACACCGGAACAACGCCATTGGGATTGGAACACCGGACCAACGCCATTGGGATAGGAACACCGGAACAACGCCATTGGGATTGGAACACCGGAACAACGCCATTGGGATTAGAACACCGGAACAACGCCAGTGGGATTAGAACACCGGAACAATGGCATGGGGATTAGAACACCGGAACAACGCCAATGGGATTAGAACATTGGAAGAACGCATTAAATAACAAGATTTGAAGGACTTACAAAGCAGAGGAGTGAAGAGTTGTAACGGGTTCAAGCCTGATAGGCTTAGGTCTCATGATACAGTTGCGCATAGGCCGCACTTCATTGTTGACGATTGTGAGCACGACTTTGTTCTCGTGCAGCAGTGGACTGATCACCTGTTCGTATGAGATTTGACACGTTAGTTTAACCCTTCAGCATCAGCATTTTTGTACTCATACATCAACCATTGTAGATTGACCTAAGATAACAGTACAGTATATTGACTTAAGATAAAACTTAAGACAATGATTGACTTAAGATAACAGTACAGTATATCATATGTATATTGAACGTTCTATCTTTTACATAGCTGATCATAATTTATTAATGGTCAGAGATGACCACCATGATTTTGAAAGCAGAACCTTGTACTTTCAGGGTAACCATCAAAAAATCATACGAGTTTTCAAGGATGTCTACAACTGAATCTATAATTTGAAGTTAGACATCAATGGCAGAAATATAGAATGAAGAACGTATGCTTTCAAAATGAAAATACACAACCAAATGCAAGTACTAAATTATAACGTTGAAGCCGTACAGTTATACCACGCCGTCACGGCAGTGCAGTAAAATTACGCTTCAGTACCAGTACGGTCAGCAACGAAAGTTTTCCAATTTCATCTTGGCTGTGCAGCTCACACCAACCCAAGCTAGCCCGCAACTCACATTGCCACCTGTACTGCTATCACACCATGAATTCTTTAAAGATTTAGTCCCAAAAGAGCCTTAAATTCTTTGAAGATTCAGTCCCAAAAGAGCCTTAAATTCTTTGAAGATTCAGTCCTAAAACAGCCCTAAATTTTTTGAAGAATCAGTCCCAAAAGAGCACACCGAAGTTCCTAGACGAGAGTGGCTCACATTTTCAGGGTGGACATCAATGGTCTGCGGCACACCAAAGCTGGAGCGGTTTATTGCCTTGACGTCAACATCCACTGCAGGGTGGACGACGGGCGCAGTGGAGCGGTGTATGGGGGCCACCGCAGGCAGGGGGTGCAGCTTGGTGGGCATGCTGGGGTTGGTGTCGGGCGGCATTTTGATGGCCGGCATGGTGTAGTCTGGCACGTACCGCCAGCACTTGCGCTGGCTCTGCGACACAAACTCCAGCAAGCACAGCAGGCCGTTGTCTGCGCATAGAAGTGGTTATAGAGTCTCTTTTGAAGGGTTGCAACAATTAAATGTTGATCTCACATTGCTACGCAAGTCGTCCAGCACAGCAGACCGTTATCTGTGCACACAAGCAGTTATGGAGTTTCCTTTGGAGGCTTGCAACAATTAAATGCTACCCGAGATGTTGATCATTCATTGCAACGTGAGACCTCAAGCCAGCAGGCCGTTACCTGCAGATGCGGGCAGTGGTTAAGTCACTTTTGAAAGTCACCTTAAACAATTTATTCCTTAGTGAGCTATTCAAAATTTATAGCTACTTGAAAAAGTTATGGTCCGAACCGAGATAATCCCTTGAAAACTTTTATGGGGAAGCAGAAAAAGTTATTGAGACGACGGCGGCAGGCAATTATTTCAAAGAATGAAAAAAACAATTACCTACGATGACGTGCACTTAACTCAAAAAACGAAGAATTGAAAGTAATGCATATGCAAGTAAATAGACATAATTATCAATTTCAGTGATAAGTATAAGAGACTACATGAGCTACTTGAAAAAAAAAAACGATGTAGGAAACAAAAAAAAAACACCGCTCAATACAGGAAGTACACTCAACAAATCATTATTTATCTACCACGTTGTGACAATAGACAAAAAAATAGTTCTCAACTCTTAGACCACACCCGCATATGAGATTGAATTTTTCACTTCGAGTGAGTTTAAACCAGTCTCTGCTCGTCGAGTAAATAGCAACAGAGGTTCTTGACGAGACGGAAATTCGAACAGGGCAAAAATAATCCCAACCAAAAACAAGAAGACGGGAGGTTTGTGCATATGACGCGACGTCCTCCCTCATGATAGTAAAAGAAAAAACAACTATGAAGCGTGCCTAGCAACGAACAAATCCTCATACACAACAGTTTTTCCTGATTGTATGGCAAACGCTCAAGGCTTCTCTACTGAGCAGCGCACCTTCAAGTCACCCTGACCAAGACAGGCCGGGAATAGAATAGGATCTGGAACAGAAAGGAGTCGAATGGCCCATCACATAGTAGCCACTCAAGCCTAGTCTGTCAAACACTAATCACGCACAGGCATATAAGCAGAAATAGAAGACAAATAGCAGTTGTCACGTTTTTATTCACGTATGTTCACATCCAAGCTCAAGTAAGTTGGTTACATAAGCAAATGAAAACAAGCAGATCTGTTGACACCAGAACGAGATAGGAGAAACGGATTAGCTGACACTAGAGTAAAGATATAAGAAGCAGTTATTCAATACTACTGCAGACATAAGAAGGCAACAGAGGTACGGACTTTCAGTCTCCCTGGTGGTGATGTAGGCGATGTGCTTCATGATGTTGGTGTAGGAGTGTGACGGGGACCGGCCGAACGTCTCCCTCCAGCACAGCTCATCTAGCACCAGCTGTACCTGCTCCAGGCTCAGCTGCGACAGCGAGTTCTGCACACAACAACATTATTTCCATTATACAGGGTGGGGCAAAACAAATGCCAGAGTTTTCTTCAGATGGCCTTCAACAGTGCATTGCTACAGATAGCCACCATTTTCCTGATGCCACCTTCAAAACGTGAGCACACAAACGGCATTGTGTATACTGATTCAAATAAGACAACATATAATTCTGCAAGTTTTGTTTTACTTTTCCTAATAGCCTTTCAAAACGTGGGCATTTGATGTGCCCTACCCTGTACGTATAGAATCTGAATTTCAATTAACTTTAACTCATGACAAAACTTGGAAAAAAGGTCAGCAGAAATATTCTTTTATAAAAGTCAACTACAAATTTATAGCTTCTAGGTGTAGGTAATCAGCAAACATAAAAAAACAAATATACATATTTCATACATTTTTGCTGACAGGAGATTTAAAGCGGCCCACGCACTATCAATTATATTGCGCAATATAATTGTCAATACCATTAACTGTCAATTAAATTGACGGTGTATGGGCGATATTGAGGACTTGCACAATTGTATCAAGTAAATCAAGTTCTGCTTGATGTTTTTTACACACGTCTCTAGCATTGCGCAATTATTTGACTGTGTATGGTGCCCATCAATGGTATTGTGCAAGCTAAACTATTTTCTGTTTCAGATTGAGTAAGAAGCCTACGAATTAATATGTGTGAAAAAGAAGAGAGGGAATTCGTTTCGGAATGTTTACAATTTTATAAAACGTTACCAGCTCTACGGAAAGTAAAAAGTGATGATTACTCAAACAGGCTGAAGAAAGATGCAGCTTATGCTGTCTTGGAGGAAAATTTAAAGGAAAAATACCCAAATTTCATGAGAGGAGATGTAAAAAATGATAAATGCATATAGGACCAACTATTGCAAAGAACTGAGAACAGTTTTGGATTCAGAAAAATCTGGCGCTGGAGCGGACCAGGTATATCAGCCAAATTTGTAGCAGAACGAACTGCCTTTTTTGCGCAAGTACATTGATCGTGTGTGGCTAACTGAAAATTGTCAATTAAATTGTGCAAGCCAAACTTGCGTGATAGGATTGGCAGTGTTTGGGCCGCTTAATGAATGAATAGACCATGTGTAAACAATTTTAAGAAGGATTAAAAATTAAGTGGGCAAAAAACATTACAAGAATATGTGCTGAGAGCAACACTGGAATATACGCTGAGAGCAACACTGGAATATGCACTGAGAGCAACATTGGAATATGCACTGAGAGCAACACTGGAATATGCACTGAGAGCAACACTGGAATATGCACTGAGAGCAACACTGGAATATGCACTGAGAACAACACTGGAATATGCACTGAGAGCAACACTGGAATACGCGCTGAGAGCAACACTGGAATGTGCACAGAAAGCAACACTGGAATGTGCACCGAGAGCAACACTGGAATGTGCACCGAGAGCAACACTGGAATGTGCACAGAGAGCAACACTGGAATATGCACAGAGAGCAACACTGGAATGTGCACAGAGAGCAACACTGGAATGTGCGCTGAGAGCAACACTGGAATATGCACTGAGAGCAACACTGGAATATGCACTGAGAGCAACACTGGAATATGCACTGAGAGCAACACTGGAATATGTGCTGAGAGCAACACTGGAATATGTGCTGAGAGCAACACTGGAATATGTGCTGAGAGCAACACTGGAATATGTGCTGAGAGCAACACTGGAATATGTGCTGAGAGCAACACTGGAATATGTGCTGAGAGCAACACTGGAATATGTGCTGAGAGCAACACTGGAATATGTGCTGAGAGCAACACTGGAATATGTGCTGAGAGCAACACTGGAATATGTGCTGAGAGCAACACTGGAATGTGCACTGAGAGCAACACTGGAATGTGCACTGAGAGCAACACTGGAATGTGCACTGAGAGCAGCACTGGAATGTGCACAGAGAGCAACACTGGAATGTGCACAGAGAGCAACACTGGAATGTGCACAGAGAGCAACACTGGAATGTGCACAGAGAGCAACACTGGAATATGTGCTGAGAGCAACACTGGAATGTACACTGAGAGCAACACTGGAATGTGCACAGAGAGCAACACTGGAATGTGCACAGAGAGCAACACTGGAATGTGCACAGAGAGCAACACTGGAATGTGCACAGAGAGCAACACTGGAATGTGCACAGAGAGCAACAATGGAATATGTGCTGAGAGCAACACTGGAATATGCACTGAAAGCAACACTGGAATATGCACTGAGAGCAACACTGGAATGTGCACAGAGAGCAACACTGGAATGTGCACTGAGAGCAGCACTGGAATGTGCACAGAGAGCAACACGGGAATGTGCACAGAGAGCAACACTGGAATGTGCACAGAGAGCAACACTGGAATGTGCACAGAGAGCAACAGTGGAATGTGCACAGAGAGCAACACTGGAATATGTGCTGAGAGCAACACTGGAATGTACACTGAGAGCAACACTGGAATGTGCACAGAGAGCAACACTGGAATGTGCACAGAGAGCAACACTGGAATATGTGCTGAGAGCAACACTGGAATGTACACTGAGAGCAACACTGGAATGTGCACAGAGAGCAACACTGGAATGTGCACAGAGAGCAACACTGGAATGTGCACAGAGAGCAACACTGGAATGTGCACAGAGAGCAACAATGGAATATGTGCTGAGAGCAACACTGGAATATGCACTGAAAGCAACACTGGAATATGCACTGAGAGCAACACTGAAATATGTGCTGAGAGCAACACTGGAATATGTGCTGAGAGCAACACTGGAATGTGCACTGAGAGCAATACTGGAATATGCACAGAGAGCAATACTGGAATATGCACAGAGAGCAACACTGGAATGTGCACTGAGAGCAACACTGGAATATGTACAGAGAGCAACACTGGAATATGTACAGAGAGCAACACTGGAATATGTACAGAGAGCAACACTGGAATATGTGCTGAAAGCAACACTGGAATATGTGCTGCGAGCAACACTGGAATATGTGCTGAGAGCAACACTGGAACATGTACAGAGAGCAACACTGGAATATGTACAGAGAGCAACACTGGAATATGTACAGAGAGCAACACTGGAATATGTACAGAGAGCAACAGTGGAATATGTACAGAGAGCAACACTGGAATGTGCACTGAGAGCAACACTGGAATATGTACAGAGCGCAACACTGGAATGTGCACTGAGAGCAACACTGGAATATGTACAGAGCGCAACACTGGAATGTGCACTGAGAGCAACACTGGAATGTGCACTGAGAGCAACACTGGAATATGCACAGAGAGCAACACTGGAATATGCACAGAGAGCAACACTGGAATATGCACAG
Organism: Morinoia aosen; assembly: GCA_030386875.1. Lineage (NCBI taxonomy): Eukaryota > Metazoa > Arthropoda > Malacostraca > Amphipoda > Talitridae > Morinoia > Morinoia aosen. The sequence continues at coordinate 17,801,464 of CM059573.1, read as the reverse complement.
AGAGTAACACTGGAATATGTACAGAAAGCAACACTGGAATGTGCACTGAGAGCAACACTGGAATGTGCACTGAGAGCAGCACTGGAATGTGCACAGAGAGCAACACGGGAATGTGCACAGAGAGCAACACTGGAATGTGCACAGAGAGCAACACTGGAATGTGCACAGAGAGCAACAGTGGAATGTGCACAGAGAGCAACACTGGAATATGTGCTGAGAGCAACACTGGAATGTACACTGAGAGCAACACTGGAATGTGCACAGAGAGCAACACTGGAATGTGCACAGAGAGCAACACTGGAATATGTGCTGAGAGCAACACTGGAATGTACACTGAGAGCAACACTGGAATGTGCACAGAGAGCAACACTGGAATGTGCACAGAGAGCAACACTGGAATGTGCACAGAGAGCAACACTGGAATGTGCACAGAGAGCAACAATGGAATATGTGCTGAGAGCAACACTGGAATATGCACTGAAAGCAACACTGGAATATGAACTGAGAGCAACACTGAAATATGTGCTGAGAGCAACACTGGAATATGTGCTGAGAGCAACACTGGAATGTGCACTGAGAGCAATACTGGAATATGCACAGAGAGCAATACTGGAATATGCACAGAGAGCAACACTGGAATGTGCACTGAGAGCAACACTGGAATATGTACAGAGAGCAACACTGGAATATGTACAGAGAGCAACACTGGAATATGTACAGAGAGCAACACTGGAATATGTGCTGAAAGCAACACTGGAATATGTGCTGCGAGCAACACTGGAATATGTGCTGAGAGCAACACTGGAACATGTACAGAGAGCAACACTGGAATATGTACAGAGAGCAACACTGGAATATGTACAGAGAGCAACAGTGGAATATGTACAGAGAGCAACACTGGAATGTGCACTGAGAGCAACACTGGAATATGTACAGAGCGCAACACTGGAATGTGCACTGAGAGCAACACTGGAATATGTACAGAGCGCAACACTGGAATGTGCACTGAGAGCAACACTGGAATGTGCACTGAGAGCAACACTGGAATATGCACAGAGAGCAACACTGGAATATGCACAGAGAGCAACACTGGAATATGCACAGAGAGTAACACTGGAATATGTACAGAAAGCAACACTGGAATGTGCACTGAGAGCAACACTGGAATGTGCACTGAGAGCAACACTGGAATGTGCACTGAGAGCAACACTGGAATGTGCACTGAGAGCAACACTGGAATATGTACAGAGAGCAACACTGGAATGTGCACAGAGAGCAACACTGGAATAGGTGCTGAGAGCAACACTGGAATATGTGCTGAGAGCAACACTGGAATATGTGGTGAGAGAAGTGATGCAAAAAAAACGGTTTTATTTGATTGCGTTTTTTTTGCAAAAAAACGTGTTTTTAATGTGTTTTTTTTTTTGTTTTTTTTGTTTTTTTTTTTGCACACCTAAAATATATTAATATCCATGTTTTTTTAGTCATTTTATTGTTATAAAACATCAAAAAGAAACCATACAGTAAAAGTGGTGGCAGATAACCAACAATTACCTAGAGGCGTCTAAGAGGAACAGCAGGAGCCACAGAACTTATATTGATGTAGTCAAAATTCAGAGCTTACTATCTCTACTATGTCTGATTTTATTTTTATGTGACCAAAAAAATCAGACTTTGCAGAGATAATAAGCTCTGAATTTTGACTACATCAATATAAGTTCTGTGGCTCTTGCTGTACCTCTTAGACTCCTCTAGGTAATTGTGGGTTATCTGCCACCACTTTTACTGTATGGTTTCTTTTTGACGTTTTTATAACAATAAAATGACTAAAAAACATGGATATTAATATATTTTAGGTGACCAAAAAAACATGCTGTTTTTTAAAATATGTTTTTTTTACAAAAAATTCTGACTAATAAAAATGAATATTAATATATTTTCTGGTACCAAATATAACCATGCTGTTTTTTTTACAAAGAATCATGACTAAAAAACAATATATTTTATGCATTTTTTTTTTTTTTTTAAAAACGTTTTTTACTAAAAAATCACGACTGAAGAAATATGAATATATTTATAAGACCAAAAAAATTTTTTTGTACTAAAAAATCATGACTAAAATTTAAAAATGTTTTTTTTTACAAACAATGATGTATAAGAAAAGCTGGATATGAATGTATTTTATGCGACCAAAAAACCATGCTGTTTTATTTTATGTATTTTTCATAAAAAATTGTGTCTTAAAATTATGGATATTAACGAATTTTATGTTGCCAAAAAATCATTGTTTTTTTTAAACATGTTTTTTTAATAAAAAGTTATAATTATTCATTTTTTGGTTGCGACTTCTTTGTAAAAAAAAAACACCCCCTCAGGGGGACACAATTATTGTATCTATGGGAAGTAGCACTCCCAGGGGGACAATGTGCGGGCCCAAGTTGAGAGTTACGTAGGCCTCCTTTTTGTTGAAATAAAATGTTTTTGTTATGTTGAGGACCACCTTTTTTTACTTCACTGCTGTCCTTTTTTTCAGCACCTACTACTGGCTTCTTCAACTTTGATCTTGTTTCATAATCTTCCTTCCTCTCTTTGGATCGCATTTGTTGCTGGGTAGGGAGGCTAAAACTAATGACTAATCTAATCTGTAAACAAAACATGGATATTAATTTAGTTTATGTGACCAAAAAAACATGCTTTTTGAAAAAAAGATTTTTTACAAAAAACATGTGTTATTAAATTTTATCTGACCAAAAAAACATGACCTTTTAAAAACCATGTTTTTTTCACATAAAGTCATTAATATCCATGTTTTTAGTCATGATTTTTTGGTAAAGAAAACCTGATTAAAAAAAAAACAGCATGTTTTTTTGGCACATATAATATATATACTAATATCCACATTTTTTAATCATGATTTTTCTGTAAAAAAGATGTTTATCAGAAAAACAGCATGGTTGTTTATGGTAAAATAAAGTATATTAATATCCGTGTTTTTTAGTCATGACTTTTTTGTAACAAAAACATTCAAAAAACAGCGTGGATTTTTTGGTCACATAAGATATATTAATATCCATTAGAACCGTACCAGGTCTTAGAATAAAATATCCACAAAGAATCTATTCACTCTAAAAAACCTTTCGGAGACTAGCTTCATCCTCAGTAAGTCATTCAGTCAAATGTTTTTCAAAGGAACAGTGAAAATTAATTGTCCATTTCACCAAATTTTACTGAATGACTGAGGATGGGGCTGGTCTCCGAAAGGTTTTATGGAGTGAATAGATTCTATGCAGATATTTTATTCTAAGACCTAGTACAGTTCTAATCAACATGATTTCAATATTAACAGCATTCTTTGTTTATAAGTTTCTAAAGACAATTTGATTAAAGAAAAATAACTTTCCTGATATTTGTATCCGTGTTTTTTTAGTCAAGATTTTTCTGTTAAAAAACAATGTTTTAAAAAAACAGCATTGGATTTTTAAGGTCACCTAAATATATTAATCTCCATGGTTTTTATTCATAATTTTGTATAAATAACATGTTTTTTTTTTAAAAAAAAGCATGGTTTTTTAGTCACATCTCTATCAATGACCATAAGTAAAGATATGTTATTATAACACACCATTTTGGGCGTTGAAGGTCATTCATATGTATTGTAAAATAAATGAAATATCAAAGCATGAAACCGCAGAAAATGAAAAATTTCATAAAACCATGGAAAACCATCAATTAAGAAGTATGCTGTTTTATTTTATAATTTGACATGAAAACAAATAATGTAATGTGGTTCTTTTTCTTGCAGAGTTATTTTCAGACAAAATATTTTAAAAAAAACAAAATATCCACGTTTTTTTTGGCCACGGTTTTTTTTGTAAGAAAAACATGTTTTTTAAAACAAACGGCATGGTTTTTTTTTTAGTCACATCTCTAGCTGAGAGCAACACTGGAATATGTGCTGAGAGCAACACTCACTTGGAACATCTTGGGCACATGCTTCCGCAGGTATGCCATGATGATGGAATTGGAATTTTCCAGAGTTCCTTCATGGTTTTGCGTGCAAAACACCACCTGAGGGTTCAAAAGTTAGATTAGATAACATCAGATTTTAAGTTAGTTTAAAACACGCTAATTACAACAAAAATATTTCAAAACGAGGAAGGAAAGAGGTATTAAGGTGTGAAATTAAGGGAATCTATGCACGAGGTGTGTCCCCACACACCCCATGCATCATAAAAACTGCAAGATTGAAAGAAGTTTGCAAACCACCATAAAATGTAAAAGATGAAACAATTATGGGCGGAAAAAAGTAGAACACTGACTGAACTGAAAAAATGGTGCCCGTAACAAAACCAAAAATCTGATCTATTTGAACAAGAAGAAGGCCTGGCTGACTTTCAGCTCAGGCCCTCACATCCCGTGCCAGCATAAGGGGACAAAATAGGAACGTTCATCATGGCTCAAATTAAGCTGTAATTCTGCCACCACAAGAGAGGAGACACATCAGAAATGAGTAACAGCTGTCACTGTTCCATGTCTAAGGCTTAACCCGTCGCCACGTCCTGGACTCTTAGAAGGTCGGCAAAGCTAGCACATGTTTCACATCAGCAAACCTAGGGTTGCCATATATGGTCTTAAGCGTCTCGTTGAGCGCTATTCATTGGTGTAAGTTAAAATTAGGTGGGAGGAACAGGGAAGGAGAGGTATCAAGCTCAAATCTGTGTGAATTCTTCTGCTCAGTCTGGAGTGTAGCTACCGGCACTGCACAACCTCTTAGAAGGCCAGGAGTGTAGCTGAGGCATACCAGCACACATCCTGCCTCTAAGAAGGTCGCCATCATTTTTATTTTCTCATGTTTTTTGTTCCAAAAATGGGAGTCCAAATCCACAGATTTACTCCTACGCAAAAAATAATACCACCATTGTATTCGGGAGGAAAAGCTCTATGCATATCAAACTCTTTACAAACAATGAAACTGCTTGATAACAGCCTATACACAAAATGAACTAAAAAATAAAAACTGTGTTTTACATATAGTGCACATAACTCCGGAACTATTGGACCTGAAAAAAAAATTCACATACCACAAGATTCAGCAACTCAGAATCTATGAAAATGCATCATAAAAAACATAAAAGTGCAATAAATAAAAAATGGCCAGTGATTTTCTGATTTCTGTTTTTTTTATTTTACCGAAATAAAAACTCGAATTTCGTAGATTTTCATTGGGGTAGCAGTATTTTTTTTCCCACTGACAGAAAGAGCAACTCTCTCTCTTTCCAATGAACCCCCAATGAAACTTCTAACATGATTAATGAATGTACAGTAAGTTGCACAGTTGACCCATTTTCTTCAAACCTCTTGGTAGGTCGACCATGTGGAGACGGGTTAAGTTACAATAATGTAAAAGAAGAAAATGATTTATTTTGTGAGTATTTTAGGAAATTCAGACGTTACGATTTCGAATTTTTAAGCAAAATTGAGTAACCCTTATTGAAATGACTTCAATACGCAACATTATTCCATTTCAGAAAAAGCTATACATGTTTAAGAACGAGACAAATTAAACAAATTCTCTCATTTCATTTTTTTAATGATACATTATTATATTGACTAGTTTAAGAATTTATAGCGACAACAAAGATGATCGCGAGCAAAGAGTAGAAACCATCAAGTACTGACTTTAGGAGATGGGGAATCTAAGCACAATGTGGTTCTCACGTAAGACACTCTGGGCATACAGAAACAGTAAGTTAGGATTGAAGAGGAAGAAAAAACAAAGAAGGCATGAAAACTTACAGAAGAAAAGTAGGCACAAAAGATATGAGTCCTGAAGGACTGACTTTAGCTGAGGTGACCTAACAGTACCTCCTTTGTGGGGCACCACTCCCCATAGCATAGGATAAACATACCTCAAAACTTAAACCTATTGCCTATCCCGTATTTCTTGAAGGGAGTACAATTTTTAATTTGAAGTCAAACTTGACTCTAAACAAACCAGCTTAATCTTCTGAAAGCTTGTGAAAATAGTCGCACAATCTTTATAGCATTTAGTGCAATGAGACAGCTTGAACTTTTCCCTCAAATGCTTACGGCAAACACTGATCACATGTGACACCTAAGCTAAAGAAAGAAGAATATCATACCCAGCTGTGCAACAACAGGCCATAGATTTTTTAAAAGCAAAACAAGAACAGATCAGGGTAGGTATTTTGAAGAGCAAAACAATAATAGGTCATGGAAGGAATTTTGAAGAGTAAAACAAGAATAGGTCATGATAGGTACTTAGAAAAGCAAACATACAGGTCATGGTAGGTACTTTGAAAAGTAAAGCAACAAAACAGGTCAAAGCGTTCTCAATGAGCAGAAAGAAAAGACACTCACCTTCTTGTAGTTCATGGCAGGCAAGCAAGTTTTGTCAATGCTGCCATCACACACAATGACGGCGTTGTGATGGACAACGGACATGACCGGCTTGAGGATGCGCATGAAGCGCTGAGAAGCGTTGGTGTTATTCTGAGGAGCAGAGGCGTACAGGCGGTATGCCATTGTACTCCGGTCGTACAGCCCCAGGATCTCCACCTGCACAAATGAAATCAAATCCTCAATATCACTGAAAATAATAGAAAATCAAACTACAACATCTATTCAATATTATTTTTACAACTGAGAATGATAAAAAAACAAACTATGATATCTATGCAAAATAATTTTTGCAAATGAGAATAACAAAAAGTAAACTACATGCAAAATCTTTTTTACCACTGAGAATAATAGAAAATCAATTTATACCTATGCTAAATCATTTTTGCAACTGAGATGAATAGAAAATCAAACTATAACATTGATGAAAAATCATTAATACAGCTGAGAATAATAGAAAAGAAAGCTGGAGTCTGTATGCACTTAATGAGTTTTGTAAGCAATAGCTGCTTCAGGATTTTCACATAAAATGACCTCCAGATTTCTGAGCAATGTACGCAAAAACAAACCACAGCACAAAAGCAGTATTTCTTCTATATCTCTATTGATAACCACTAGTTAAAAAAGCACTTCATATGTAACACAATGCCTTTTTCTTGAAAAAAAGACAATGTGCAACACAATGCAATAACCTTGAAAAAAAATCCTAAAATATGCAACAGAATGCACTGAACCTTGAAAAGAACCCAAGATCCCAGCATGACAAACAACACATAGCACTTACATTGAAAAAACTAAGTTTTACAGTCAACACAATGCTACCTCCTTAAAATCCCTCCATGGGTAGCGTATTGTTCACCGAAAGCACTCGCCTTGACACTCTTTTTCGTGCCATCAGCAGTGGTTGTGCCCAGAGAGACGATGCCAAGCTCAATGCAGGTCCCCTGTGCGCCCATGTTGCACATGTTGTCTTGCAGGATGATGGAGCACACGCAGCGCAGGTAGTGATACGAACGGCCGATTATTTCACGCGACACCTGCTCAACATCACACAGAACACTATTGATTTGTGGTATGAACAGTTGATAATTTCACGCAACACCTGCTCAACATCACACAGAACACTAACTAATGATTGGTGGTACGAATGGCCGATAATTTCACGTGACACCTGCTCAACATCACATAGAACACTAATGATTAGTACGAACTGCTGATAATTTCTTGTGAACCTGTTCAACATCACAAGGAACCATCATTTGATGAACGATTATTTTTGAGCACACATTTAACATGACTTTCCCGCAAAGTAATGAAATTATAACTCACAAGCCTGCTTGGCATTGAAAATTCAGTACACAAAAGCTTTTCAAAAAGACTGAAACAACAACACCGGAAGTTCTTAGGCCCCAGTGACTTCTTTACAAATTAAGATAACAGCACCAGAGTTGCAGCTCAGCCTTTTTACCCCCTGAATTCGTCAATTTCAATTCATTTATTTTATATAAATTAAAAAATTGGACAATTTTAATCTATGGAAAAAGGCCAGTATCCCAACCATAGGGTTGGCCATGAAACAATATTTCAATGGCATAATAATAAGAACTTCTCTCGGCTGATAAGCACTCTGCTGAACGAGCTGAGAAAAACAAATTCTAATTAGACCTAAAGGTACCCAAAATCTGATGGCAATTTACAGCACAGATTATAGATTAGATTATGAGTTAGTTTAAGCCTCCCTATCAGCAACAAAGGCGATCCAAAGAGAGGAAGGAAGAAGGCACCATTTAGTATGGAGTTAAGGAAACGCGGAATCTATGCAGAAAGGGCATAGAAACAGTAAGATAAGAAAGAAGTTCATAAAACAAGATCATAGTTAAAGAAGAAAGTAGTAGGTGCTGTAAAAAAACCGGACAGCAGTGAACCGAAAAAGGAGAGTTCTTAACATAACAAAGCATTTCATTTCAACAAAAAGAAGGCCTACCTAACTCTCAGCTCGGGCCCTCACATTGTCCCCCTGGGAGTGCAAATTCCCATAGATACAATGTTTGTATCCCCCTGAGGGGAGTTACAGCACAATCCTCTTCTGAAGTTCCATCATGGAAATATCACACAGAAACTTTACTAAGGGAATAAATATAAACAGCATATTTACACAGCATATATAAACAATAAATACATTTTAACTTCCATCAAATTATTCATAGCCAAAAGAAACAGTAAAAACAGCAATAAAGCAACTCTTGGTCACCAATATCCCCTTTACTCACTAATGAAATGCTACAAGTTTAAACAAACAAGCAAAAAATATCTTGAACAATGGCTGTAGTGTCATTGCAATAACGTTGTGAATTTGAAAAAATCCTACCCTAAAAATTGACCTAAATGAAAAAGGAAATGCATTAGGAATTAAAATTTTTCTTTTCTAAAACCCCAGCTATTATCACTTGGAAAAGTTTCCCACATTTCATTTAGTTTCAAAATTTTGTAAAATATTTCACTCTTCTAGAGTGAAATTTTTACAGTGCTTTTTGTAATTATATCAGTATTGTCAGCCCACAAATAGAAGTAACAACAGCTAGTGAATACCCTTTAGCCCGCCAAATAGTAGTAATTTATAATCATAAATATTACTAACACAAGCTCCATAACGCTGCTAATACCATACAAGCTCTGATGGTACTAGTGTCGGAGTCAGGATTTCTTGTGTTGTTATTCTTGTATTGTTATCAATATGGGAGAGCCCGCCTAAGATACTGCAACCTATATAACGCACTGTAATGTTAAAGCGTCAGGCATTAAGACTCTGGCATTCAGAGTCGAGCGCAGCCTCACCGAGCTTACGGAGTGTGCCCGTCGCACAGCGGTGCTGGGCGCTGCCCGCCCGGGTACCGTTCATTGTGTTCATTATATTTTGTATCAGCATTGTCTCAGCACATCACTCCAATAAACTACATCGCGAACTGAGTGTCACTGCAACCTCCACCTTCTTACAAGGAAGTCATATAAACGATCTCTAGAACCAATTCTGATTGAAAACCCAAGGACCTCAGGGATGCGTGAATACGCATCAGGACGACTGAACCCCTGAAACCGCCAAATCCTACACTAGCTTATAATGACCGTCATATCAAATACCATTAATATGTAGGTACCAGCATACAAACACACTGTAATAAAATTAAAAATAATCAACTTACAAGATAGAAATAAACTACAATTCCGCCGGTAATTTAGCGCAAAATCTTAGACACAACAGCCCCGCGTTACAAACTATGTCTATTTGGTTACTTAATATAACGCGTAACAAAGAAATTTCACCATGTGTAATACAAACCAGTCATATAATTATACAAGCAGGCACTTCTAATTGACCTCCACTAAAGAAATTATTAAATCAAGAAAAACAAAAAAAGGTTCAACAACAAACATAACCAGTTCAATTTATAGCTGACATATAGTTTGTCAGCAGGATTTTTGATGAGTCCACTACCTTGACCCAGGTCTCCACGTTAGTGATGGTGGTTTGACAGCTCCAGTGGTAGATAAGCTTGAGCACAGAAGTGGCAGAGATGTTCTCTTTGAGACCGATGGCAAAAATGGAGCCAGAGTAGACCGAGACAAACTTGGTGCCCTGACTGCAGCAGTCCGTGAACCACACATAGCCTCCAGAAGCCGGCAACACTGACGCGTTTTGGAACAAGCCAAGCTGTCAACAAGCAGAATATTCGCCAGATTAGATTATTAGTTAGTTCAAGCCTCCCTATCCGCAACAAAGGCAATCCAAAGAAAGGAAGGAAGAAGGCACCATTTAGTATGGAGTTAAAGGGAATGAGGAATCTATGCAGAAAGGGCATAGAAACAGTAAGATGAGAAAGAAGTTCATGAAACAAGATCAAAGTTGAAGAAGAAAGTAATAGGTGCAGAAAGAGACAGGACAGCAGTGAACCGAAAAAAGATGGCTCTTAACATAACAAAAGCATTTTGCTTCAACAAAAAGAAGGCCTACCTAACTTTCAGCTCAGGCCCTGACATTGTCCTCCTGGGAGTGCTAATTCTCATAAATACAATATTTGTATCCCCCTGAGGGGCAGAATATTCGTCAACCATCTGAAGTCCTCAACAGTATGGATGCATGAAGACACTAACAAACAGTACGCAAGAAAACTCAGGACAATAGCCCAAGAATAGTAGAATATCAGAAAGAGAATGTTGTACAAAATTTTTTTTGAAGTTCCTTGTGATAAAAATGATTTTAAAATAAAAATTTTAACAAATGAAACTAAAATTGAAAAGAAAACAATAGCTGAACAACTAGCAATGTCCAGTGCAGTTCAATCATGCTGGCACTTAAGAATATCCTTAGATCATTTCCCAAATTGTACACAAAATAAAAATTTTTCCAAATAGTGCACTTGATATGATACCAAAACATTTCCTGCATTATATACTCCATATAACACCAAACCATATTCCAAATAATACTCAGTATAAGGTCAAAACATTTCCCAAATAGTGTACTCAATAACATACAACATTTCCACACATTTTGCCCCTGATTTGAGAATAGTATAAAAAGCCTGGGACAGGCATACTATTTCCTCCAATCAGTAATGTTTGCTCACGAACCAAAATGCTGGGAGTTTACTACAATGCCCAACTGCTCATATTTAGCAAGCACAGCTTCAATCCATGTAACTTCACTGAGTTATCTCAAATAATTCAATGGCAAAAGAAAAATTATATAAACTAAATCATGCTCTCAGCTGACGATTCATCATCACAATAGAAAAGAAGACATTTTTTTGGAAAAGTAGGCATGTCTTTTTGGCAAAAACTCTTGCCATTTGAGTGGCATCTACACCACCACTGATCTGCACTCTTTTCAACACTTCATACTTCTTTCCACCTCCTATGCAATCCATTTCTCATTCAAATACTTCAATAAAGAAATACAGTTCATGTTCATTCTCTCGTCATGTCATGATGTCCATACCCCTCAACTATATATTTTCCTAACAAATTTACAACAAGCACAACACATATTTTACAACTACTCATATGGCAGTTGTTGTTTTACACAGTTCAAGACTCATTAACCCCAACTAGGGCAATCTCAAGTAAGCAAAAAGAAGGAACCATTTAGTATGGGGTGTAAAAAATGGAGTACATATCCCCAAGGTGTGTTATTACACAGGATATCCAGTGGATAGAATAATCATGTTAAGAAGGAATAGGGAAAAAGACAAAGAAGATAGCAAAGATGGTGTGGAAAGTGAAAGAAGCAATATGGGCATGAAAGACCACAGTCCTCAAGATTTCACTATAACTGAGGTAACCTACCAGGATCCCTAAAGTATAGGTATGGCAAGGCCTAATAATCTAAACTCACTGCCTATCTTATGCCTCCTGAAAGGCTCATTTGGGTCCACTAATGAAGATCTCACACACAATCATTGAACAGGCTAATTTTTGAAGAAATCAGTTCAAATTGACCTAAGTCATGCCTCCCACAGTAGCTACATATGCACATCTATATTGAAATGAAGAATTGGGAATAAATCAGCCAACACTAGAAAGGCCAACTTACCCTGACAGGCTTGGCAGGATGCTTGGGGCACATCATCCTATCCTTGAGCAGCTGCATTGAGAACAAATATTCCACGAAGGCAGTCTGGCTCTTCACGAGGGTTGTCTTCACCATCACATCTGCATTTTATGAGAGAGTTCATTAGTTGACTGGAAAAGTTACAAAGATGTATAACATGAGGCAGTAAATCACAGTATAACAAGTTGCTGCAATGATGTTTCACTGCTAATTCTTTTCAAAATGAGACATTTTTAATTTTAAATAAAGAGAGAGTACACGCAATACTCACTTCTGCTTCCCCAATGCTACACAGCCCAAAACTTAGTACCCAGACCAGACAAGATAGCAGCATGGATTCATGCACCGGTTTCAACAAAACACACACAGACAGATGAGGTGAAGTTCAAAGCCAATTTTTGTCAATACTTAATCAAAAGTAAATAATAGACTGATCCACCTAATGTTTGCTATTTTTAACATTGGTTTAAATTTGAGTTGATTATAGAACGTCAGTTCAACCTATTGTGGTCAATGTGCTAAAAACAAGGTAATTTCTTAACCTGGATACAGGCTTTACACCATTTGGAGCATAAAAAAGTAAACCCAACTTTAAATGTTAACTTTGGATCAAGATATTTCAGTTTCATTTCTTGAAGTACAGAGATATGTATCCTGACTGCAAAGGTTTAGGTCTGATTAAAAATAAGGTCCAAGTCGTCTGAAAATTTACCTTTAAATGTAAATTTTCAAGTGACTTAGCCCATCATAAAGCAATTAACCAAGGATCAACGCATTTTCATCAATAATGTCTACGCAAGAACTAAGAGTTTGAAGGAAGTTTGAAATAAATTGGAAGAAAGATTTCCTGTAAGCTCTCTAACCAAGAAGACTGTCTTGAAAGCTGTTAATAAATACATTTTTACTTTCAACATACTTCAACACACAACATTTTTACAACTGTAATCTATCTCATTTCTGAAGTAACCAATTTTTATATGACTTAACATTTGCACAGAAAACCTTTTTCTCCACATAATAAAAAAAAAACAGAATTAAATTATCTTCATTCACTGTAAAGTTATTAACATTTAAAGCTGGGTTTACTTTTTTTATGGTCCATATGGTACATACATAAGAATTACAGATAGACTTGAATTTAGAATAAGGTTATGAAATTCAATCTCAGTTTTTACTTCAGAACACATAATGAAATAAAACTTATCCTACTGAAAAGACCTTTACACATGGCAAAAACTCTTACTGAATTTTACATGTACACTAAACTAAGATTCATACCAAGCTCCTTGCGGTCCTTGACAGCAATAGAGACTGGCAACATGTTGGAGGGGCGCGCCAGGATGTTGAGCAAGGCAGTCAAGGGGGCAGCAGTGTTCATGGACATCTTCTGGGCAGACTGATTCTTTTGAAGCATCAAAATTTGCTAAAATTACAACACATCAATATGCAGTTAAGGATTTTTACAATTTTTATATTATGAGATAGGTTTTTTTACCCTAAAGTTCTTCATTTTGTTACATAAAATTATTTTCAACATGTCATGAATTTTAACATTAACACTTTGACTGCAACATGTGCCACCAATGGTACACAGAGGCAATTTTCATAATGCTACTAACCGACCAGTAGACGCAAAACTCAATTTTCATAACTACTTAATCAAAGCTAAATAAAGGTATGATTCACTTCATGCTTGCTATTTTCAAAATAGTTTACTGCAATTGACTTTAAATTTGAGTTTGGCGTTGAACTTAATATTTAGTAGTCGCACTCAAAGTGTCAAGATAATTGAACAGCCATATAGAAAGCAATTATTTTGATATAATATATCAATATGAACAGGGGGATTAAATAGGTATCTTAGAGCCTCCTTAAATACAACAAAGGTGCTCCAAACAAATGAAGGAGGAAGGTCATGATAATAGGATACAGCAGTTTTTTGCTCATTGTTATTAAAAATTGCCTTGCAATAAACACTTGACCTTCAAAGACGCTCTTTGAAGCCAGATTTTCAAGAACTTTACTTTGTTGCAATTGAACAGGTAGAAGCATAAATTTTATGCTGTTGACAGTTGTCAAAATTAATTTAGGATATGTTAACTAAGTTTAAATTATGATAGATTTGCTTATGATGATTATCTACACTAAGCTGTTTAAAAGTTAGTTTAAGATGTGTTAAGTTAGAATGGGTTACACAAGGTTTGATTTGGATAAGATGGGTTATTCCATCAAAAACTAATTCTATTGTCTAGGGTGGTTAGAATAAGTTAGGTATGGCTTGAATGAGTTATTTGAGTCAAAAACTGTATTGTTCACAGGTTGCATTAGTAAATTAGCAGCTTCAATGTTTTTGTATGTTATAAAGTTCAGAACTTCTTCTAACAAAAATGCTTCAACAAGTTCCCTGCCAAGGCCACCAAATGGCAGCCTCTGGCATTTTTTTGAAAGGTTAGGTTTAGGTAGCAAAATTTAAAAAATGACTTTACTGCTCAAAAAATTGTCTCTTTCCTAAGAAGGTTAAAATTGTAACATCATGAAATTTTACCTCGTATGCTTAAATCTTATCTAAAAAAGATTTAGAAATAGTTGAAATGCTGTTCATTCACACTGGTACATAAATGAGCAATTTACCTAGTGGTACTCCTACGCCCCAATGGGCAGTCAATTGGTTAATCTTTCATTTCTCAATGGGACATCTTGTGCTAAATTGTCCTGTGGCTTTCACTTGTGGACTACAAATGACAGTTCAAGGCAATTGTTAGGAGATGTTAGGATCAGTAACAAAATTAAGAGTAAATCAGCCTCATTTGCAAAACTACTTGTGAACAAAATAATTTGAATGCAATACCATTGATGTAGAGCCAATTTATGCCATGAGTTTAAATATTTACAATTATATTTGCATGCCAACATAGACATTCTTAGTAGAAATTCAGTGCAATACCTGCAATCCAGAGGTATTTTTCTTTTCAGACACCACTTCGATCTCAGGACTCTCTTCCCTTTCATTAGATGCAGTTGTTCTGGCAGTTGAAGAGCCAGTAGAATTGGATTTAGGAGCAGCATTGTGTGCCCGTTGAGAATTCAACGACGCTGGGGTGAGGGCAGAAGATCCGTGTGGTACACTGGCACCAGCAGATATGGGGGATGAAGGAAGTTGCTGAATGGCAAATGCAGAAGATTTTCTTCTTGTTGAATAAGAACCTCGACCCCTGCTTGATGAAGGTGTAGCAGAAGCAGGGGAATTAGATCCACGTCCTCGGCCACGACCTCCTCTTGCCCTACCTCGATTATGAGTCGATTCAGGCTAGAAAAGGAGCAAAAATGTCAGTGCAGCACAAGGGCCAACTTCATTACCATTAACCAAACCATCAACAAAACTAAAAAAATGCAATTACAGAACAGAAGCTCCAAGATTCCAAAAATATCACAGGAAGTCCAAAAGATTTATTTCAAGATGACCATTAATTTCAAGGAGTCTCGTCTATTTTCAATCACGTAATACACATAACAGTCCATTTAGAGAATTTCTTACTCAATATTGTTATTTGATGAACGCTACATAATGTAACAAAAAAATCATATTGACTCCAATACTAAGTAATGAGACAGAAAGTACTCTAGAAAGCTTTTAACTTGAGCTCTTATTGGTTGCTATAACTTACCTCTCCTGACTCAGCGCTCTGCAACAGCCCCAGCAGCATTAAATAGTCCGACTGGAACTCACTTGCACTCTTACGCTGAGTTTCAGATAATTCTTCATTGGAACAATTCAAAACTAATGGTGCTAATCTTTCATTCATTATTGAAGTTGGCTTTTCAATTGGTATGGCAGGACCATTTTGAGTTCTATTATTTTCATTCTTTCCTTCAGTTGGTTTTCCATTACTGGCATTGCTGGTAGTACATCCAGCAAGAGCACTACCATTACTAATGGGAGAAGTTTTCACTAATTGAGGAGATTCAATATCACCTGATAAATTTTCTGGCTGTCTTGCCTCAAGGGAAGACTTACTAAGGCTTTTAAATGGTTCTCTTTCATTGCTGTGGGTATCAAAATTAGCCATTTCTGGTGGATCATCCACTTCCAATGAATCATCAGATGAAAAACCATCTTTATCAATAGATTTTGAACTCGGAAGTGGACCATTCTTTTCAGCTGGTACACTAACAGTATGGAGTGATTTAGATTTTTTACTACACCTTATTTCACTTATTTGTATATCATCTGAATCACTCTCATCTAACTTCCTTTTATTGCTACCAACATTCACCTTTGCACCACTGCTACAATTACTCTTTGGAGATAGCGTCATGCTTTTTTCATCTTTTTTTACAATCTCAACACTTTTTGAATGCTCCAAAATTTCAGAAACTGGACAATCAAGTTTACACTTATCAACACTACCATTTTCTATGACTTTGAATGAGTTTTCAACTGTGTTAGAACTATTTGCAGAAGATCTGTCTAATGAATTCTCAGGACAAGTTTCACTATCACTAACATCACCAACATCTACAATGTCAACAAGTTCAACCTGATCTGAATGGTTTTTAGAGCTTGTCTTGCCACCACACACTCCATTTTTTGATGATTCATCTTTACTATTATCTGCTGACAAGCTGTTCTCATCTCCAGTCAAGTCAATTTGTTTAACAGCATCCCTGCTCTTCTGAAGGTCTGACACATCAGCAGCACAGGAATTATTCAAACTGGAAGGCATGGTGGAAATTTTGTCTCCATTCATCACAAAGGACATACCATAAGTATTGCGTTTGCCACAGAAGACATTTGACCTGGAACATAAAAATTAAAATAATTCAATAACACATAAAAATGTGAGTGACTACTGAAAAACTCAAGGTAATATTTAAATATAAATAACCTAACCAATTATAACTTAATAGCCACTTGCTTGAGCAAACATTTCCTGAACCTAAGAAAAATTCAGAAGTTATTTTCAATTGAAATATCCGAACCAAAACAATCTTTATAACCTATCCCTGCCAAAATTCAACATCTTCTAAAGCTCCTTAGACTTAAGGACTTCTAGCATAACCTAACCTATCTTGAGTTAGCCCAACATATTGTATTCTAACCTTTCCATGAATTTCCTAAGCTAAGAGCAGTTATCTAATAGCTAACACTGTTGTAGGCATGGCCCCAAATATGTTTCTTGTTTATCTGTAATATCAAGCAGGCATCAGTCTGAATTTGTTCAGTTTTCTCTTGTCTTTTTGAAGGATTTCTAATGTTAAGTATACAGATGAGTTTAAATCTGTTTCAAGTGTTCATTTGTAGTTTTGTATTCTTGATTTATATGTTTGTGTTATTGTGAATAGTTTCTCAATGCACTGTCTTTCTTTCATTTTCAGTCAGTCAGATTTACAGTAAAATTAGCATATCATTTCTTGGCAGAGCTATTCTTTCACCTTATAAAACCAAGTGTTGATCTGGTAAGTGTTGCTGCATTGTAAAATTTGCTTTGCTTGTAAATATTTTTTTGTTGCTCTAGGCTAAGATTCACTTTAAGTTGCACATGTTTTCTTTTGTCATATTGATTCTTTCATTTCTTTTTTGTTGTTGTTGAGAAAGATTAAGTTTTTCAGTTTTGCTAGGTTTCTAGACCATTTTTTGTAGTAATATTTTTCTTAAGTTACTTCTTTCAATTTGTTGATAAGGGGATCTACTACCCTGGACCTGACCTAATCGTTCCAACTTCACTGTACACATTTCTATTGCACCTAGGGGAACGAAAATGCATACAGATATGTAAAATTGAATTTCGAACACATATGCTGCTATAAAAATTTTTTATTTTTGCAAAAAAAATTAACTTTTTGAACATAAGAAAAAATTTCGGCTAAACTTATCTCACTCTACAATTTTCAACGTAGAAGCGTGATTTTGGTCTCATTCGAAGCAGAAGGACTGTAGAAACGTCGTAACAAAGGCCAATAAACCATCATTTATCAAAACCAGTTTCATTACTTCCTCACCATGTGTTTCACGAAACAGCTACGTGTAACGATGGGTATATGCTAGTGCTCTGTCCTCTTATACTGTCAGCTGCAACATTAACTCTCCATAAATCTGGCCCAAAATTGCTAATTAGAAAATTAACTGTTTAATATGTGGCAACTTATTATAACAGGGATGGAAATTACTTTGTAATGCATAATATTAAATTAACATACCTCTCATTGAGAATTTCTGCAAGGCCATAATAAATTTATCTACATAACATTACTGAAAGAACAAACAATGGTATCCATATTTGAAGGTAGGTTCAAGCACGTCAAAATATATGCCTGCTTAACAGATACATCACAATTTAAGTTAAGAGAGTAATTCAAAAAACATGTAGAATGCTCCAATGACCTAAGTACCAACAGAATAAAATATGCTGAAACATTTCAGCCAGAATAGGCATGATCTTGGCTATCAAACTGTTTCTGGCAACCAGTACTAGCCCAGAAACAAAGCCGTAGGGTGCTAGTCAATAAAAGGTAGTTTTTTATCCCACGAACTGTGAAGATTTTGAGACAAGAACCAACAATATTTTTAGTAAAACTTAGTTGAAAAAGAACAGAAATCATTCAAGCCTTGCAGAACATTTATAGGGATCATGCTCCAAAGACAATTTGCATTTAGAAATGGATTGAAAGATTTCAAGATGGAAGAAAAGCTGCTAAGGATCTTGGGAGGCCAACAACCTCAAAAATTTTTTAAAATGTTAATGCTGTTAGGTGCCTATTTAAAGAAATGAAGAGTTTGAAAGTTTATTAGATAGGTCAGACTATGGGCATTTCAGTTGGATCAGTTCATTTGATTCTGCACGACAATTTAGGCCTCAGCAAGCTTTTGTCACGATGGGTCCCAAAAGCATTGCGCTAAATGTTGGAAGTGAATTATCAATGGCAGTTTTGGGAAAAAGGGTCCTAAAATTTCATGGGGCAACGGGCAATAGAAACCCCTCTCCCTTAGGTTAAAGATCATCCCAGGCCCCTGTCGGTCCGGGGGTCATTTCTAATGTTTTTGTTGGAAAAGGACCCTTAGTTGATGGGCTATTCGGTCCTAAAATTTTATGGTGCTACGGACAATAATTTCCCCCCCCCCCCCCCCTTGGGCGGGCTCAGAATTTTTCATTTGTTCCCAATTTTGACCCCATATAAAAAGAGAACAAATGGGAAATAAAAAAAAACTCAATTTGAGTTTGTTAGAAATGTTCCAAGGATTCTAAAACTGTCTTTGTTTTTGTTCTAGCATCAAAACTGAATGAGGAGATACATCTTGAAATATCAATACCAGTGAAATATCAATACCTAAAAACCAATATGTCAAATTTTTTCAAAAACTAATGCCTAAATCAAAAAAATGAATAGCATCAATTATGTTTCTTTTCAAAGGTTCCATATCATAGTCAAATTTCATAAGAATCAGACTGAAAAAAATAAATTTCATATGTGAAAGAAAAAAAAAATTTTCACTTATTCATTTATTTTGAAAATTGCAATTTTCAGTGTGAATATGAAGTTATGTATGGAACTTATCAGAATAAAAATTAAAACTGCATTCAATAACATAAATTGTTCATTATGTTACACAACAAAAAATTTTGTTTTTTGCTTATATCCAACACTTCTAACTTTCAACATTCAACCTGAAACTAGTCCTTGAGTTTTGATGTAAAACAAATCCAGAGACAGCTTAAGAATCCTTGAAAAATTTTTAATGAACTCAAATTTGGCTTTTTTCCAAATTCAAATTCTTTGAAAAAATATATAGCTCTAAACCCAAAAAATTGTTGCTGATTTTTGAAATTTCAAAAAAATTTGAAAAAAAATTTGAATTTGAAAAAAAGCTGAATTTGAGTTTGTTAGAAATCTTTCAAGGATTCTAAAACTGTCTTTGTTTTTGTTCTAACATCAAAACTGAAGGAGTTTCAGGTTGAAATTTCATAAAAATATACCAAAAAACACATTTTTTGTCAAAAAAAGGCCTAAATCAAAAAAATGACATGAGTAAATAAGGTTTACTTTCACAAAAGACATATACTGGCCAATTTTCAAACAAATCGGACGAAAAAAGTTCACCACCTGGGATGATCTCCTTAATAAGCGGGAAGAATAATTTTTTTGTTAGAAATGTTACAAGGATTCCAAAACTGTCTTATTTTTGTTGTTGCATATAAACTCATAGGCAGCTATTCTTCTGATATGTCTGATAAAATAGCATAAAAAAAAACAGTTTAGAATTTTATCAAAAACTAGAGTTAAAATTGATAAACTTTCATGAGCAAAATGTGTTACTTCTTCAAAATTGCATACACTGGGAAACTATCAGAGTAGGTTAAAAAAATTGCTGGGTCAACATCTTTAACCAATTCCAAGAGGTAGGGTATCTACCAGAGCGCACAAATTTTGAAATGTGTAACAGTTACTCTTTCAAAAAATTACTAAACATGTATCATTAGAAATGAACAAACGATACAATTAACCTGACACCTAAAGTTAAAGTTTGGCTATAAATCTCATGAAATAATTCACAAATTATGGTATTTGTTTCTCACAGGACACTAATCAATTTTAAAAATTTAGTTGCTTGCATAATGGTAATGCGATTGAAATAAAAAACTTTTCTGGGCACTTTCAGTCGTAAACAAGTATTTAACTAGTTATAGCGGTAGGTTAATAACCACATTTCTAGTCTTTCGAGTGGGACATTGAGAGGGAGACTCCAATAGAATTTCTGTTTCAATGGCTCTAATGCACTTGAATAAATGTTAGGTTACCTTAGGTTAGGTTGGGTTACATTAGATGTGTTACACTACATCACCACTACAACTTGTTATATATTCCAATGAAATGTGGTATATTGTGGGTTCGACGTATCTACGAACATTTGAATTAAGTCTTCCGCATCGAAAATATAACTCGTCATCTCATTAACTATGTTTATGCATAGTAGAATGTCACTTTATTTATAATTTTCACTAAAAGAACTGTGGCTAGCCCTCACGACCGAACCTCTTTACGTTTGTAATAGGGTGTTTACTACCCTTATTCATTTTACCCCACCTAAAACACTGGAGTTCCAGTAACTCGTTTACCGCTATAACTTGTAAAATACTTATTTCAGATGGAAAGTGTATTGAAGAAATCTTGTTTATTTTGATCTCATTAATGATATTTAGGCATCCAAAAGTGGAAAATCAATTATGGTCAACTCCTCATCATTTACCGTATCATGGTAATTATATTGAAAAAAACAACTTTTCATCTATGCACTTTTGGGGGCAAATGAGTATTTAAGAAGTTATAGCGATAAATTAGTTACCGCAACTTAAGTGTTTGAAGCGGGAATTAATTCATCAAGCACGTCGGATGGCAAATCTGCAATGGACTCTCCCTTCCGACGCGCTCGAATGATCTGCGCATTCCCGTCATCTTAGACTAAAGTTAACATATCGCTATAACTCCCTATTTTTGGCCCGCAGGATATAATTTGAGGATTGCAGGGCAAAAACTAGAAAAAGTTACAAAATTTTTGTGAATGACTAGAAATATTTCACTTTTTCTCTTCATTTTATGATAAAAGATTCATTTGATCAATAATATTTTGAGTCATTTAAATGTTCTAAATTTTTTCATTGTGATTTGATTAATATTTTCATTGTCATTTGATGAATTTTCAGACTAATGATCAGTAAATAATCAAGGATTTTAAACTTTTCAAAAATTGAATTCAGTTTAGTGCTTGAGTTTTCAAACAACTTCAAGTGGCTATTTCTTTCTATAATATTCAACATTCTTGTCATTTAATGATTTTCTTTGGATAGACCAAATTGCATTATTTTTGAAGTAAAACTTATCCATCATATAAAGGGCTTTTAAATGTCCTCACCCTGAGTTTAATGCTAGCACTTCTCTCAAATTGTTGCATCATTTAACTATACCTCACACATATGGATATAAAATACCAGCAATGACAAACAGTGAATCACAATGCAAATATTAAAAAACCCTTGCAAGCTCAATCGCTTGAACTTGAAGTTGAGGACCGTCAGCGTCAGAGCTTTTGTATCGGCCTTCACAACTCATAACTGTCGAGATCGGATTAACGCATACCATTATCCGCTTTGAATCATTACTCAAGGAATAATCATCTAGAAGAGGTATCAATTCTAAGCATTAATATTTATGAATGTTGAGCAAATTACCAAATGAAACAATCAAGTTGAACAAATGCAAGGATTGATATAAAGGTGCACCACTTTTGTTTTACATTTTTAATTATTTCTTAATAATACGATAACCTGTGAAAAGCGCGCATTTCAGAAGAAAAATGCCAAAAAATACAATATTTCTCTCAAAGTGTCACTTCTAACTCAATTTTAAACATACATGTTATTTGGAGTATTTAGCTATAGTGTTCATAGTATATTGCATGAACTTTAATTTCATGAGAGGAATAGAGACATCCTGTTTTGCTTAGGCAGGGTAGCTAAAATATCATTTTCCTCAGGTACCGGTAATAGTACTAATGAGTGTAGAAAAAAGTTTGATAACCTCACTGTTTGAAGTATATTGAAAATGAAGGTATCATTGTAATAGAAATATTCATTTTTTGTGGGCATACAAAAGATCTTGAAGGGTAAATTCAAAAAATGGTGCATCCTGTATTGCAGATAGTTATTACATACTTATTACCGGAACATGGTTGTTCAGAAAGATATGCTATTTGATATTATTTTCCACAAATTAAAACTTCTACGTGATCTGTCAAACTATTCGAGCATCCTTGCCGTTAGTTTATATGGACTCTGCACACGAATCTTCAAATACTTCAATTATTTCTGTAATGTCACGTAAGTCTTCAAACGTTATTTAGTTGGAGGTATAACGTATGCTAAAAGTATCACGCTTTGAACATGAATTTTCATTTACTCATTTGTATACCAAATGAAATTGGAAGATTAGATTAGATTATTAGTTAGTTTAAGCCTCCCTATCCTCAACAAATGAGATCCAAAGAGAGGAAGGAAGAAGGCACCATTTAGTATGGAGTTAAGGGAACGTGGAATCTATGCAGAAAAGGCATAGAAACAGTAAGATGAGAAAGAAGTTCATGAAACAAGGTCAAAGTTGAAGAAGAAAGTAGTAGGTGCTGAAAAAAAAACAGGACAGCAGTGAACCGAAAAAAGATGGTCCGTAACAAAACAAAATCCTATTCTATTTTAACAAAAAAAGAAAGCCTACCTAACCTTTAGCTCGGGCCCACACATTATCCCCCTGGGAGCGCCAATTCCCATAGATACATTAATTGTATCCCCCTGAGGGGAATGAAATTGGAAAGCATCTTTTGAAAAAAGTTATTTCCAATGAAAAAAAATGAAAAATTGGCAAAGAAAATGTTATTTACAGGCTGCTGGTTACAAGGCACTCTTCTATTTTTGTAACTTATGAATATGATGTAGTTAGGACAGAAAAATAATTCTGAGCAGTTTGTTTACAAAAAATTGTAGAAAATGATCATTTATTCTTAAAATATCATGAGATAAAGATACTTAGTAGATAAGCATGCTTGGTATCTTAATGCTCATTCAATATTCAAAACAAATTATGGAAAGAAAAGAATAAAAAAGCATTTGCTTTGATGCTGTAATTGAGGTTTCATAATCAGTATAAATACAAATTAAAAAATATAATATCAGCAATGATGCATTGTTGACAACACATTTATTAGTGCACAATTACGTTGAAATATGAGCTTAGTAACTTGTTATTTCAAGTATTAATATTGAAAATAAAATATAGATTGAAAAATTCCGCATTTATGAGTATGAGGTCATCATTCGACATCTTTTATTCTCATGTATCAAATATATGTATATATAAACAATTTGGAAAAATGGAATAGCCTAGCTACAGATTTTTCGTGGAAGTGTATCAAGTGGCTTTGATTAATATATGTTTGTCAAATCAAATAATTTATGTTTTATGGCAAATCAAGATTTTTTAATGTAAAACATCATGTTAACTTATTCTTTTGAAGTTAATGAATAAA
This sequence comes from Morinoia aosen, assembly GCA_030386875.1. Classification (NCBI taxonomy): domain Eukaryota; kingdom Metazoa; phylum Arthropoda; class Malacostraca; order Amphipoda; family Talitridae; genus Morinoia; species Morinoia aosen. The sequence continues at coordinate 17,777,366 of CM059573.1, read as the reverse complement.
CATCTAGCCATAATTTTCTAATAGTTGTATTTATCACAAAATAATTATTACACTTTATTGGACTTCATCTTAAGTAGATGCAGTAGCCCATGGGATATATAGCATTGATGACCTAATTTTTTTTTTTTTGTGCTCTTGTCACAAGGGAATTAGAGTATTTTATTCACAAATGTATGCAGAATTCAATTAATAACGGAAGCTAACACCCTATTACAAACGTAAACAGGTTGAATTGCAAGGGGGAGCCACAGTTCATCTAGTGAAAATTATAAATAAAGGTTCTAGCCCAGCCATTAGTGTGACATCCGCAATTGTGTTTACATCAATTCCATGATGGTGGTGACAGTAGCAGGTGCCGCCATCTTGGAGCTGATATAAACACAAATGCGAACGTTGCCATGACATCATCCTAATGGGTGGGTTAGAATCTTTAATTATAATTTTCACTAGAACTGTGGCAGCCCCCTCACAACCCAACCAGTTTACGTTCGTAATAGGGGGTTAGCTTTTGCTGTTAATTAAATTCCGCTTGGCGTGCTTGCTGCGTTGTTAGAACATCCTGTCCTTTGATGCGCGAAAGCCAACTTCAAAGTTTAATAATTCTAAAATAACTCATCAGTGCCCAGAATGTCATTGTTGTAAAATCGTTTTTAAATGGGCTCCTTTACTGATTGCTGGAAACAGAATGTTTAATTTTGTTGGATCACCTAAATTCAATACTAGACCAAGTGCATAGATGAAAAATTTATTTAGATCTAATTAACTATGTTTAGGCACTGAGAAGTGGAAAATTGATTACTGTTCTCTCCTTCATGTATACCCAAAATTTAGTATCACAGGGTCATGGAGACTACCATCCTTTACCATAATGTCAATCAAATTTACAGCATCTGAAATACTTTACACTGATACAAAACATATTTAGGTCCTAAAAATTACTTTAAATTCTTAATCACAATAGCTTTACAGTATAATAAATTATAACATCATTAAAAATAAAGCTCACTATGTAATGGAATAATTTGAAGACTGGACCTGGATGCTTTACTGACGCGATACCAATTCAGCTGATAAAGCTTAGCCTAAGAGATACCTTAATCTCTTTCGTTTTAATGATCACATTTGTATCGGCCAATAACTACATTTCATTTCAATGCATTCAGTTTATTGAAAGCTGAATTCATTGTAAGTTACAGTTAAAAAATTTGTCAAGGTGTCGTACTTGAACTTGTACGGTCTAGGTATATGCTTGAAGTCTAAACCACTTGTGCCACACAGGCGTTAAAACATTGTATGTAAACAGTATCTTGGGCAGGAATACGGTCTCTAATTAAGTAAAATCAACAAACAGTATAAACTATCAATATCAAAACCGTTAAAATTTTGTTATTGATTAAATATTTCCGTTCTTATCGTATTCTCGCACGAATAACAAAGCTTTGAATCACACTAATCACAAAAACACAGCGATTCCGCCATTTCGTAAGATGTTACTTTGTGGTCTAAGTAAGGAAAGCGTACTCTCTTCACAAAGAGAAGAAGGATATCTGCGTGCACAGAACATGTAATGGAAATATTTTTGCAGGTATTGAAACTGCATAACTCATGAAAATCCAGTTTTATTGACTTCTCAATACCCTGAAAAAATATTTCGCTGAGGTTCGTCCGTCTTGGAGCTTATTGCTCTATTTTTTTTATTGGGAGATTGGGGTAAAAGCCCAAATCTTATCATTCTTCTTTTTTCTGTTCAATTTATAAGTACCATAATTAAATATTTACCAACGAACCCCAATACACATGGTAACGGGAATACAAGGCCTAGCATTTAAATAATCGCTAAGCCACGTTTTTGTTCATTGCGCATGCGCTGTTCAAAACAAGCGAGCATCGGCAATCGGAGTTCTGAGTTCAGTCCTCTCTATTCAGGACTGGCTCGCTGTGCATCGTACGGGAAGGTCGAGAATGTCAAATTTTTGGCCTTCCTTCGTCTACTGAAGAAAGGTTTAGTGGAAACATTTCATGAAAGAATTATCGGTGCTGGTATAGTTTGATCTACCAAGGATCTTCTGCTATAGCATATAAATTTCCCGTAAATTGAAGTCAATTATAATGGATAAAATTATTGGTTAAAGATAAATAAAACATTTATTACAAAACATTTGTTACAATATTTAGGAGAAAACTGAATTTCCCCTGGAAATCAGTGCGTAAAAATCTCTAGCAAGTGTAGCAGTCGCTACATAATGTCTAAATTTAGTAAATTTCTCATTAACATATAAATAACATAATTATTGGCATTAAAATCTTACTCAAAATTATTATGACTAATTTCTACTTATAATTATTAATCTTAAAAGTTTTTGTGTTAAAGCACAAAAAGAGAATAATATCGACATTCGTTCGAGTTTTAGCTCGTCGTGTGGGCAACATCCTAACGCACGCCATTTTCTTAGCGTCATTTCGCATTGTGTTCTCGTGTGGTGCATAGCGTCGCGTAAGTGAAAATAAAGTGTCTTAATTCAGTTAGAGATTTTCTTAAAGTATTACGTGTTTCATAGTAGATCTTAAGAGTATTTTTACCAGTGCTGCTAGTAATTTCAAGGTGCTCAGATTAGTTTTCTTAGTTATATTTCGAACGTGTTGTTTAGCATTTCTAAGGTGTTTTTAGTCAAATGGCGTAGTCGTGATAGGGGTATTTTACCCGTGCTGCTAACATTTCTTAGCTTAATAGATCGTAATTATGGCATAGGCGTGATTGATGTGTTCAGTATTTCCAGTTACATTCCGCACCCTTGCCAGTGTGCAGTTTCATTCAATCCATTCCTATTCAGCACTCTTGTGCAGTATTCAATATTTACATGTATAGTCGGCACGTGGACAGTGTAGTGCTGCCTGTAGGTTTCGTAAATAGTTGATTTTGGTGCGAGAAACGTTAGTGTGGCGTCACACGGGCATATTATAAAATTACCGGGATTCATATTGATGATCGTGTGCTTAAATTATTATCACCGATCGCGTACAGAAATCGCATGTAGCTTTCCTAATATGATTAACAAATTATGACTCTTACACAATTAAATTCTTGTTAGTGTCAGGCTTATATTTGAAATCAGGAGCATAGAGAAAAGTTATACTGCTAGCATGTTTAAATCTGTCCTTATTCTTCATGAGCTTAAAAAAGAGAAATAATAAGCGCGATGATAAATCTGTAGGAAGAACTCAGGGGTTCTCCGTGATGGGAATTTACCGCTAACAGGGAAACAGCTGTTGTGGGTGTTCTTGGTGTGTCTTTCCGGAATATTGTCATTCAGCGTCCTCGAATATTCCAGATTCTCCGACGTCACCAACACCACAACACATCCATCCCTGGGCCTTTAGCTGGACCTTTTACCTTGGCCTTCACCTGGACCTTTACCTTGGCCTTTAGTTTTGCCCTTTACCTGGACCTTTAGTTTGGTTTTTTAGCTCTGCCGTTAACTTGCCTTTAGCCGAGTACTTAAGTCTGGTACTTTAGCCTTGTACTTTGGCCTTGCATATTACCTATTTATTGGCCTAATTGTACACTGCCCCAATTACGGGCACAAAAATAATTAGCCGCCATTTGCTAAATCCAGCGGGCCTTGATCTTTAAACACTATGTAGCAATCGCTACAAAAGCTTCAGAATTATATATTTTCCCATTCGCACTTAAATAAATTAATTATTAGCATTAAAAATCTTACTATAATTTATTATTAATTATTCTCTATTTCTAATTCGTAATCATTGAAGTTTTTGTGTAAATGCATGAAACAATAAAATAACATTCGATATTTTTCGAGAGAGGAGCCCTCTGGTGGCAATACTGTGCAAGACGTCTCTTTTCAAACAAAGCGCACTCTGACAGTGGCGTCTTACTCTAGCGGTGTTACAGCAAATTCTCGTGAGTAAAAATGTGTTAGAAAATTATCGTGTTCCTTTCGTCGTGTTCAGTGAGTATAAATAGTGACAGTGCTGGTATTAAGATATGTAATTGTGCGTGGGAATTGTGATGTAGCATGTTCTCATTCAGAGGATTCCTCAACATGACTTAGCGTGAAATTTTACGCCATGTGCATTTCGTGTGTCAGTAATTTATACTAAATACGCAACTACGTCTTTCCTTTACTGAAAGTCATACACTTGCAGCGTTCATGTCGAGACTGAATTTTGATCATAAAATGCTCGTATGAACACGACAGAGCCGCTGGCGTCTTTGTGCCGGTTCCTTGTTCTTAAAAATGGCGACGCACAGATTGCCGTCGCGTGTAGGATTTTGCGATTCAAAAATCGTATCTTACGCATTTTCGAATAAGATTCTTTACAAACATACTAGTAGTAGTTTTTTCTTAAATGTGTGACGTGTAATAAGTGGGAATGCCTTTTTAAGAAGTTCGTACGAACTAATAGAGTACGCAAATTCTTCATGCACATGTTTGCTAAAGTTTCTTTTAGTTTCCTTTTCTTTAATTTCATACTCCTTAAATCGCGTTTAATCGCACATATTTCAATATAAATTATTATCAAAATTTAAAGCATTTCTGCTTAATTTTTATGTGACAAAATACCTACTAGCATATGCTTTCACGAATACGTACGATGTATCCGGTGGTTTATCGCCAATGGCGACGCTTAAAAACCGCCGGGTTAATCGTCGCACTGATTTTCATGCTTTCGTTTTTTGCGCATATTTCCTTTCTGTGCAAGCAAAACGTTTAGTGTTTCTTTTTTTATTGTGGATATTATTCCTGATTTTTTTTATTATTGCAAATGATATTTATCCGTAATTTTCAGTAGGATTTATGGCATTGAAAGTAGGATTCCTTTCCTCTGTTGATTCTTGTACGGAGATAGGGATGTTTCTAGAGCACTGAACAAGCATTAATTCTCAGTATTACGCAATTTTAGCCGTGTGTAGCGATCGCCCTCAGCCGTACTTCAGCCTAACTTCATAAAATATTAAAAAACTAACATCCTAAAATTAAATTATACAAATGTAATTATTTTTATAATTTTACGAGACCAAATTAATTCGATTTAACTCAAAATTTTACCAAAAATGTGTTTCGAAAATATTTGCCGTTCACGTTTCCTTCCGTCACTTCCGTTGGAAACATTTGCGTAGAACCATTCGGCAAGTTCCGATAGACATTTTCAGGCAGAGGCGTCATTCTGGTACTCGATGCTCCTGTGTTAGGTTTGAGCCCCAGATGGGGCAATTAAGATCCTGGGAGGCCGACACACAAACAATCACCTCCAACACCCAATCAACGACACTCAAAACTCGGTTCGCCACACGGCAATCCATTCAACTCAGCCAACACGGCTAACAATCAATCACCAAAAGCCTCAAGGCACTAGCAGAAACAACTACCTCCTTCCTACATCCTTCGTACACTCTTAATATCAAATTGTTACCGCACCTGCGGAATATTACTCGAACAAATCCACTCTCGCCGGGATCCACCCCGGATTCCCTCGGAGCCGCGGCACCTGCTGAAGCGCGGCTACTCGCTGGACCTGGATCCCCTTCCTCAAGAAGTGGACACCCGTACTGCTGCCGTAGTCACGGCACTCAGAGTCGTCCAATAAAAAAACCGAGGCGAGCTTATTCAGTTTCGTCATTATCCTGCAGAGTTCAATAGTGCAAGTGAGAAAAATAGATGCCAGGAAGGCAACTCGAATTACCCAGAGAAACCCCTTTTGGAGTCAGATTCATTCATTCATTCATTTAGTATCAATTAAGTGTTGGCGTTCGACGCCAACTGGTGACCTCGCCATTGTAAAAGAACATCCTCTTTTGAAAACGATAAATTCCTTGATATTCAACCTTTAAAAATCAGTTCCCCCATTTGGGAGAAGCCGAAAGTTCATATTGGTGACTATTAATAGCATTAATACCAGAGTGTTTCTCGCTTGCACAGTTGTCCTTTGTGGGTTGATGAGCGCATGCCAGTGCTGTCGACTTCTGTTGATGGTTGCTTTGAAGGAGGTAGTACTCTGCTCCTCATAATTCAGTAGTCAAACATAGCATTTCCTCCCTAAACTCTTCCCTAATAATAAGTTATTGCTACTGCAGCCTATACTAACAAATTCTTCATGTTTTTCAATTGCTACTGAAGCCACCTTTTTACAAAACTCTTCATGCATTTCCATTGCTACTGAAGCAACACAACAGGAGACCTTTTTAGGATAACTTCCATTGCTCCTGAAGCTCCTAACTAATTACCTTCGCAATTTCCATTGCTACTGCAGCACCATTGCTACTGAAGCACAAAAGCAAACAAAATGTCTGTGTGTGAAACACCACCTTGCCATCCCGAGCAATTTACGGATATAAAAGAACGGCCGTCTGCAGACCGGTTGTCCTTTAATAGTTATCCGTATTCCATACGGGTCGGAATGCTCAGCGCAAATATTTCACCATCACTTGACTAAGTCTTTCCCGATCTCCCAATTTTTGTGTCGCCGTCTGGTCGGCGTGCTTGTAGCCTTGGGGACGCCTGAGGAGCACGCACGTTGCCTAGGGAGGCGGTACAAAAGACTCACGTCGCACAATTGCCGCTGTAACCGGCATATGTGTTTTGGGAGGGAAGGAACTGATTTTGTACTATGGCATACTATAAAAAAACCTATACTGCGACTTCGCATCAGGTCAACACCTGTCGAGCCAACGAATTCGTACGTCTTAGTTCGCTTTGAGTTCTAAAGTCATGGAAGTCGACCAATTCTAGATTCCCCGTTACACCGTTCAAAGAACGCAGTCGGAATCAGGTTTTTCGGGCGCCCCCATTTCGGCGGATACTCTGGCACCGTATGCCCAGTGATGCTAACCTCACAGATTTTGTATGGTCCCATTTCGGGATCCGAGCTGAAACTTTCATAGTTCCACAGTTAACCTTCCACTATTTTCATCTATTTTCGTCTGTCAAAGCATCTTTTGGAATCTCTCCTTCGTATTTCTGACTTGCACTTTACAAGTAACAGCTTCACTGTTACCAGACCTTTCGGTCTCCTTTGGGGGGAGGGTAGCTGTAGCGATCGCCCTCAGCCGTACTTCAGCCTAACTTCATAAAATATTAAAAAACTAACATCCTAAAATTAAATTATACAAATGTAATTATTTTTATAATTTTACGAGACCAAATTAATTCGATTTAACTCAAAATTTTACCAAAAATGTGTTTCGAAAATAATTGCCGTTCACGTTTCCTTCCGTCACTTCCGTTGGAAACATTTGCGTAGAACCATTCGGCAAGTTCCGATAGACATTTTCAGGCAGAGGCGTCATTCTGGTACTCGATGCTCCTGTGTTAGGTTTGAGCCCCAGATGGGGCAATTAAGATCCTGGGAGGCCGACACACAAACAATCACCTCCAACACCCAATCAACGACACTCAAAACTCGGTTCGCCACACGGCAATCCATTCAACTCAGCCAACACGGCTAACAATCAATCACCAAAAGCCTCAAGGCACTAGCAGAAACAACTACCTCCTTCCTACATCCTTCGTACACTCTTAATATCAAATTGTTACCGCACCTGCGGAATATTACTCGAACAAATCCACTCTCGCCGGGATCCACCCCGGATTCCCTCGGAGCCGCGGCACCTGCTGAAGCGCGGCTACTCGCTGGACCTGGATCCCCTTCCTCAAGAAGTGGACACCCGTACTGCTGCCGTAGTCACGGCACTCAGAGTCGTCCAATAAAAAAACCAAGGCGAGCTTATTCAGTTTCGTCATTATCCTGCAGAGTTCAATAGTGCAAGTGAGAAAAATAGATGCCAGGAAGGCAACTCGAATTACCCAGAGAAACCCCTTTTGGAGTCAGATTCATTCATTCATTCATTTAGTATCAATTAAGTGTTGGCGTTCGACGCCAACTGGTGACCTCGCCATTGTAAAAGAACATCCTCTTTTGAAAACGATAAATTCCTTGATATTCAACCTTTAAAATTCAGTTCCCCCATTTGGGAGAAGTCGAAACTTCATACGTGTTATGTCTTTTCGCGGTTTCATGAATCTTGTGTTATGAAATCACCCATTCTTCTTTTCCAAAAACTCCACCAATTTAACCTCTTATATTGCTGTCCTGCAGTTTCTTGCAAAAGTTGCAGTCTCTTGATATTGTCACGATATTCCGTAGATCTTGTGGTTACTTGCATGTAGTTTCGGTAATGAATAACGATTGTCATTACCGGAAAGTCTTAAACCGCATGCTCTGAGATTAAAGCCGAAGGCATTTGTGAACAAGTTGCCAGTTACAAAAGAATCTGTCCTTTCTCCTTGAGTTTTGCCAAAAGTGAGAATCCTTAAAGATAGCTCGTGTCTGATCTGTAGGATTTCTCGGAGTTGCGTGTGGGCGTTTATCATGTCGATGTTGGGGACTGTCAGCACTAGAATTTTCCGTGATGTCTCCTTGGACTTGTTCATCCAGCATTCGTCCTTTTGCAGACCTCATCGTCATCACCAACGCCAACACACCAGCACTCCCTGGGCCTTACCTTAGTGGGATTGACTTTGTTGGATTTAGTCTTCACGTAACTGGTTTTTCACTGAACTGGTGTTACTGGAACTGGCCCGACCTTAGCTGGCCTCATCTTACCAGTCTATACTTGCCTTGGCCTTCCGTTTTGTTGGTCTCGCTTGCTTGGGCCTTAACACTACTTGACTCATCGGAATTGCCCCAAAACTTGAGTCTACTTGCCTGGCCTCAACTCAATTAAATTGCCCTTAACAATCGCCTCGGGTCGTTTCCAAGTTTTATAACATTGGTTTAAAATCCTTTTAAACCACACACACACACGCTGTCGGCTTCAGCATTTCTCCAGGAGCCTACCGCCTGCCAGGACTGCGAACCATCGTCAGCCGAGTCCTTCAGAAGAGCAAGATTTGGCAATCCTTTTTCGGCTCTTCTCAAGAATAAAACTACCAACGAAAAGCTGAGTTCCTGAGTGCTTATTATCCTTTCTCATGGTCTATTACAAATGCTTATCGAGGTTGTTTAGGACTGGCTTTACCCCACGGCCACATCCTTACACTGGTGACAACCCAGAGTTTTAAAACCCCAAAACTTTCTTTAAAACTTGAAAACTATTCAACTCGATAAGTGTTTGAGAAATTGTGAGAGAGGTTAATTTTGGCATATCATTGTAGTGATAAATTTCCCATGTCGTAGTCTTTGAGAATTTCTTAGATTTTACCGTGTTAATGGTGATTCTCTGAGCAGCTCTAACAAAATTTTTTTTTCAGCGCTATACTGTCCTTTTGTTTTATGTGCCTCAGTAGGTAGGAAAAATATTTTTTTTCCTATTTCCGTGCTTTACGCTTATTCTGACTACCGTAAAAATTCTCGTTTCCATTCTCTTTCCCTCCGTTTTTTTCAACGTTATTGATCGATTGAGTAGGTAGGAAAATAATTTTTCTCACCTGTTTTTGTGCCTACGCTAATTGCCGCATACCGCATAAAATTTTTTTTCGTTCCCAATTTCACATTTTCTCCTTCTGTTTCAACTTTATCTGAATGATTGTGTAGGTAAAGAAATAACGCAAACCCTTGTCACTTTAATTCCAAGTCATAGGCGTTTATTACGAAAATTGAAAGAAAGCTGCTAGCATGACTGAATCAGATAATGAAGATCGAGCCCCCACAAAACCCCTTAGGCTCCCCCCCTTCATTCCAGGGGACGCTCACACCTGGTTCAATCAGGTAGAAGCCATGTTTAGGTATCATAAAATAAGGGATGAAACTGACAAGTTTTATGCCCTCGTGTCCGCAGCTCCCACAAAATTGTTAAATGACTCGAATCAATTGCTAGAAAACCCTCCCGATATTGATCCGTACGGCACCTTGAAAAGAAAGATATTGCAGAAGTTGCAGATGTCCGATGCGGACAAATTTAGAAGCCTTGTAGACGCCTCAGCAATTCCATCTGTTTCTGTCTCTTTCTCTCCCACTTCGTTGGTTAAAGAGCTGCGAAAACTCGCAGCGGGTGTTGCCGTAGCTGAGGGATTTCTGAAGGAAGTTTTCATGACTAAGCTTCCTCACAATGTGCGTCCATTTCTATCGCTAGCAGGCCCTGATCAAACTTTAGAGAAGCTTGCAGAGTCCACTGAGACAGTGATGCGCAATCTAAACGTGTCGCAAGCACCGCAGGTAGCGTCATTGAACGTGGCAGCAGCAAATTTTAGCCCCTCAAATACTGCTCATACCCAACCCGCAGCCACAATAGATAAGATGCAGCAAGACATCGCTGAGATAAAGCAAGCTTTACAGAATTGCCAGTTAGGTCAGAGTGTAGCTCACATTCAGCAAGGCCCAGGGAGATTCCAAAGCCACCAAAATGCCTACGACTATCCTTATGACTATCCCTCAAACTATCATCCTTTTCCTCCTCCTCAACGTTTTGATAGAGGTAGATCTTATGATAGGTCAAATCAAGACCGCCGCTTCAGGTCGCGTTCTCGTGATGCTAGTAGCAATTTATGCTGGTACCACACAAAGTATGGTGACCAAGCACGAAAGTGCGGGTCCCGCTTTTGCCCTCGTTATACCGAAATGACCTCGGGAAACGCCAACAGCGACGCATAGTAGCGAGTACTGCGTTGCCTCATTCCCAGACTACTCGCCTCTTGTTGATTCACGATCCCACTACCAAATATCGATTTCTCATCGACACTGGTTCTAGTGTGTCAATTATCCCAGCCACGGGTAAAGATAAAAAGACAAACCTAGTGGCGACACTACGCGCCGCAAATGGCACTCCAATAGCCTGTTATGGGGAAAGAATTTTAGAGTGCAGTCTGGGATTGAGGAGAAAATTCACATTTACCTTCTTGATAGCTGAGGTTCAAGAGCCCATAATAGGTGCTGATTTTCTAGCCAAGTTTGGCATAATTGTAGATGTTAAAAACCGTAGAATTAGGGACGAGGAGACACAGATCTCAATTCCCGCTTGTAGCATAACTAGAGCTAATGTCTTGCATTCTTTCTCCATCGCCTTAAAGGAAGAGTGCATGTTTGAGCAGCTACTGAAAGAGTACCCTGCATTGACAAATTCTAACTTAGTTACTAAAACAATGCAGACTAGCACGAAACACCACATCGAAACTACGGGACCGCCCGTCTATTCCCGAGCAAGGCGACTACCACCTGATCGATTGGCTTTAGCCAAGAAAGAATTCGCGCGCATGCTAGAGAGCGGTATCATCCGCAGTTCCAAAAGTCCTTGGGCTAGCCCTCTTTTGCTAGTACCCAAGGCTAACGGTGAATTCAGACCGTGCGGGGATTTCCGCAGATTGAATGCCGTTACTCTACCTGATCGCTACCCTATTCCTTACTTGCATGATTTCAGTGCAAATTTAGAGGGAGCTCAAATTTTCTCAAAGATAGACCTTCAGCATGCCTTTCATCAAATTCCACTTGATGAGAGTGCTATCGCTAAGACCGCGGTAATCACTCCGTTCGGTCTCTTTGAATTTCTAAAAATGCCATACGGCTTGAGGAATGCTCCTCAGACGTTCCAAAGGCACATGGCTGAAATTTTCTCTGACCTCACTTTCGCTTATGTCTACTTAGACGACATCCTAGTGGCATCCACAACCCCGGAGTTGCACAAAGACCATCTTAGGGTCGTTTTTCAAAGACTGTCCGACAACGGACTCCTGGTAAATCCTGCAAAATGTGAGCTCGGAAAGCCATCACTGATTTACTTAGGTCATGAAATCTCTAGCCTAGGTCTAAAACCTTTGCCTTCCAAAGTAGAAGTGATCAAAAACTTTCCTCTTCCACAGACCCAGAAGGAACTAAGAAGGTTCCTAGGTTCTGTTAACTTCTATCATCGTTTCATACGCAACTGTGCTCAAACTTTAGCGCCCTTGTCTGACCTCCTAGAACCGAAACGAAGAGGAAAATCTATTGAAGTAAAATGGACAGAAGAAGCGCGCAAAGCTTTTGAGGAAATAAAGCACAAGTTAGCTTCCGCGACTGAATTATCCTACCCTATTGCTAATGCTGATTTCAGCCTCGTTGTTGACGCATCCAGTACCGCCGTAGGTGCTGTTTTGCAACAACAAGTAGGTACTAACATCTCTCCTCTTGCTTTCTTTTCCAAAAAGCTGTCGCCCACTGAGCGTGCTTATAGCGCGTTCGGTAGGGAACTTCTTGCTATCTATCTGTCTGTGAGACACTTTCGCTATGCTCTAGAGGCAAGGGAGTTTGTGATCTACACAGATCACAAACCTCTGACCTCAGCGATCAAGATGCCTTCTGAGCGGCATTCGCCAAGAGAAGCTCGACATCTGTCGTTTATAAGCCAATTTACCACTGACATCCGCTTCATAAAAGGGTTGGACAATACTGTCGCTGATTGTCTATCACGCATCAATACTGTCCAAACCAGTGGTGAAATCACTTTCGGCAACATTGAAAACGCGCAGAAGGAGGATCCTGAACTTCAGGACCTTCTCAAGCCTTCTAACACTTCCTCTCTGAAATTGACCTTGGTTGACGGCGTGTACCGTGATGCCGAGCGACTTTCTCGTTTGTATCTTCCCGCGACTCTCCGCAGAGTAGCTATTCTTCACTATCATTCTCTCTCTCATCCTGGTTTTAACCGTACATTGCGTTTGATTTCTGATCGTTACGTCTGGCCAGCGATGCGTAAGGAAGTCAAGCAAATTGTGCAAAATTGCCATGCATGTCAGAGTAGTAAAGTGGTGAAACATAATCGTGCAGCGCTGCAGAGTTGTGCATTCACAGGTCACAAGTTCGACTCTGTGCACCTAGATTTGGTGGGTCCTTTGCCTTTATCGCGCGGTCATTCTTATTTGTTGACCATCATAGATAGGTTCACACGTTGGGTTGAGGCTGTCCCTCTTCCTGATACCCAAACCGAGACTGTAGCGCGCGCTTTCATGTCCAACTGGATCTCTAGATTTGGTGTTCCCTTAAGTGTCACACATGACCGGGGATCACAATTTACCTCCAAATTTTTGAGTGAGCTTAGTACCGCCTTAGGGTGTGCAAATACATCAACTACCGCTTACCATCCGCAGTCGAATGGACTTATTGAGAGAGTTCACAGAGACCTATAATCAGCATTACGTTGCCTGAACTGCAGCAATGATTGGACTGACAGACTTCCAGTAGTACTACTTAGCATCCGAAATTTACATAGACAGGATCAGCAATGCACAGCAGCTGAAATGCTCTATGGGCAAACACTTCGTCTCCCCGGCGACATTGTTGACCCTAAACCCTTGCCTGAATTTTCATCCGTTGACCGTTCTGCATATGTAACCTGTCTAAAAGATTGCATGCGCCAGATCAAGTATGTGGCTCCACGGATGCCTCAGACTAAGGACAAACTGGATCCTGCTTTGCAAGACTGCACACATGTGTACGTCCGAAACGACGCCATCAAACCTACACTCACGCGCCCGTATGATGGCCCTTTCAAGGTACTAAAGCGGACGCCAAAATATTTCATCCTTGAAAGATCTGGTTCACACGACCCTGTGAGCATTGATCGATTAAAAGTCGCTTACACTTCCGATCATGGTGTAATTTCTAACTCATCATTCTCTCCACAGAATTCTCTTTCCACTGAGACTCGATCATATCTACCATCTCAGCTTCCTCAGTTGGCTGCATTATTGCCTAGTCAACTTGAGTGTAATCCTTTCTATGTGCCTGTACATTCAAACCCTATCCCTAAGCCTATCGTAGATTCTAATTCTAGCCCTCTTACTGAAACAGCGACAAGTCGGGATAGACCAGACGAGCTCGCTGCGGTAACTCGTGTTCCTAGAACTCTTGCCGACCTAAATTTGCAGACCCGTTTGGTGAAACTTCCCCGCGTAGTAAGATTTTCTGACCGCCAAACCCGGCACGGTCGCGTTTTCAAAACTCCTTCCCGCTACAAATGATTGCAGCGGGTGGACCTTTCGGTCTGCGCCTTGGGGGGTAATGTAGCAATCGCTACAAAAGCTTCAGAATTATAAATTTTCCCATTCGCACTTAAATAAATTAATTATTAGCATTAAAAATCTTACTATAATTTATTATTAATTATTCTCTATTTCTAATTCGTAATCATTGAAGTTTTTGTGTAAATGCATGAAACAATAAAATAACATTCGACATTTTTCGAGAGAGGAGCCCTCTGGTGGCAATACTGTGCAAGGCGTCTCTTTTCAAACAAAGCGCACTCTGACAGTGGCGTCTTACTCTAGCGGTGTTACAGCAAATTCTCGTGAGTAAAAATGTGTTAGAAAATTATCGTGTTCCTTTCGTCGTGTTCAGTGAGTATAAATAGTGACAGTGCTGGTATTAAGATATGTAATTATGCGTGGGAATTGTGATGTAGCATGTTCTCATTCAGAGGATTCCTCAACATGACTTAGCGTGAAATTTTACGCCATGTGCATTTCGTGTGTCAGTAATTTATACTAAATACGCAACTACGTCTTTCCTTTACTGAAAGTCATACACTTGCAGCGTTCATGTCGAGACTGAATTTTGATCATAAAATGCTCGTATGAACACGACAGAGCCGCTGGCGTCTTTGTGCCGGTTCCTTGTTCTTAAAAATGGCGACGCACAGATTGCCGTCGCGTGTAGGATTTTGCGATTCAAAAATCGTATCTTACGCATTTTCGAATAAGATTCTTTACAAACATACTAGTAGTAGTTTTTTCTTAAATGTGTGACGTGTAATAAGTGGGAATGCCTTTTTAAGAAGTTCGTACGAACTAATAGAGTACGCAAATTCTTCATGCACATGTTTGCTAAAGTTTCTTTTAGTTTCCTTTTCTTTAATTTCATACTCCTTAAATCGCGTTTAATCGCACATATTTCAATATAAATCATTATCAAAATTTAAAGCATTTCTGCTTAATTTTTATGTGACAAAATACCTACTAGCATATGCTTTCACGAATACGTACGATGTATCCGGTGGTTTATCGCCAATGGCGACGCTTAAAAACCGCCGGGTTAATCGTCGCACTGATTTTCATGCTTTCGTTTTTTGCGCATATTTCCTTTCTGTGCAAGCAAAACGTTTAGTGTTTCTTTTTTTATTGTGGATATTATTCCTGAATTTTTTTTATTAATGCGAATGATATTTATCCGTAATTTTCAGTAGGATTTATAGCATTGAAAGTAGGATTCCTTTCCTCTGTTGATTCTTGTACGGAGATAGGGATGTTTCTAGAGCACTGAACAAGCATTAATTCTCAGTATTACGCAATTTTAGCCGTGTTATGTCTTTTCGCGGTTTCATGAATCTTGTGTTATGAAATCACCCGTTCTTCTTTTCCAAAAACTCCACCAATTTAACCTCTTATATTGCTGTCCTGCAGATTCTTGCAAAAGTTGCAGTCTCTTGATATTGTCACGATATTCCGTAGATCTTGTGTTTACTTGCATGTAGTTTCGGTAATGAATAACGATTGTCATTACCGGAAAGTCTTAAACCGCATGCTCTGAGATTAAGGCCGAAGGCATTTGTGAACAAGTTGCCAGTTACAAAAGAATCTGTCCTTTCTCCTTGAGTTTTGCCAAAAGTGAGAATCCTTAAAGATAGCTCGTGTCTGATCTGTAGGATTTCTCGGAGTTGCGTGTGGGCGTTTATCATGTCGATGTTGGGGACTGTCAGCACTAGAATTTTCCGTGATGTCTCCTTGGACTTGTTCATCCAGCATTCGTCCTTTTGCAGACCTCATCGTCATCACCAACGCCAACACACCAGCACTCCCTGGGCCTTACCTTAGTGGGATTGACTTTGTTGGATTTAGTCTTCACGTAACTGGTTTTTCACTGAACTGGTGTTACTGGAACTGGCCCGACCTTAGCTGGCCTCATCTTACCAGTCTATACTTGCCTTGGCCTTCCGTTTTGTTGGTCTCGCTTGCTTGGGCCTTAACACTACTTGACTCATCGGAATTGCCCCAAAACTTGAGTCTACTTGCCTGGCCTCAACTCAATTAAATTGCCCTTAACAATCGCCTCGGGTCGTTTCCAAGTTTTATAACATTGGGTTAAAATCATTTTAAACCACACACACACACGCTGTCGGCTTCAGCATTTCTCCAGGAGCCTACCGCCTGCCAGGACTGCGAACCATCGTCAGCCGAGTCCTTCAGAAGAGCAAGATTTGGCAATCCTTTTTCGGCTCTTCTCAAGAATAAAACTACCAACGAAAAGCTGAGTTCCTGAGTGCTTATTATCCTTTCTCATGGTCTATTACAAATGCTTATCGAGGTTGTTTAGGACTGGCTTTACCCCACGGCCACATCCTAACACTTTTTGCGGCGCGTAATGTCGCCAACAATGGGTGGTCATCAGTCTCGTCACAAATTGATATAACTCACCTGCTCCAAAATTGAGCAGGCCTTACCCACATAAATAGCGACGAACCGATTGTAGTGCTTGCTTAAAATTTGCCCTCATTAAATCGAATAACCTGAACACGATACACTTGAACTTCGTCAACCGGCCGGAGCTACCACCTCAGGACTGCGAAGATCTTCAGTCAAGATCTTCAGGATCAAGTCTCGGCGATCTTTTATGTTTCAATGGTCGGGGTAGACTTTGCGATAATACCCAACCACCAAAACATTAAATAATCTCGAGAGGAATGTTTAAGATCACGATAACGAGAGGGGAAAGACAACAATAGTGGACTCAGCTGTTAGATCTTTATTGGAAGAAACCCGGGACGGCCGAGGTGTGGGTCGACCGAGGTGTGCTTGACTTCTGAAGAGCTTCTCTTAGATGGGGGAGTCCGTGCAGACGAGTGCTCCGGCCAGTGATGACGTTGACAGGGTGTGTGAGTGTGATTTGTGGAGGTTACTTTCAGATTGCGGGCAATTTAACAATCCCGAGAATTTAGTTGGGGCTTTAGGAATAGGCTTCAATTCTGCTTAATTTTAGCAGGCGAATGAGAAGCAATTTTGAAAACCGTGATTGATGTTGAGAGATCGATCTTTAATTGATGTCGGATTTTAAGATCGTTAAACGCTGACGACAAGAGTCCGTGGTTGGAGCAGTTAATATCTTAGCCAGTACTTTGATCATATACCAGGCTGAAAACAGCTCGAAAACCGAGGTGAATGCAAGGCAATTAAAGAGGCCAAGTAAGAGTCCGGCTCACGTCGGAAATAGGCAACATAAGTGGTGTAACTCAATGGTTGAGTTGGAGGTAAAAAACTCAATGTAAATGTAAACTCGAGGCCCAGGGAATGTGTGTTGTGGCGTTTACTGACGTCGAGGAATCTGGAATAATCGAAGACGCTGAATGATACATTCCCGGAGAGACATCGAGGAAAAATCCACAACTGTCAATCCCTACATTGTTAACGGTAATTTCCCATCACGGAGAAACCCTGATTTTTCTTCTACAGATCTAAGCTCATGCTATTCGTTTCATTTTAAGCTCATGAAGAATAAGGATAGATTTAACAGCTTGCAAATAGCTATTTCTTGGTTTACATATGTAAGCATGACATTTACCAAAACTGTTGGTTATGGTAAGATCATCATTGTTATTCCTATTATAAAAACTACATGTGATTTAAGCACACGATCGCTCTAAGATGAATGAGTGAGGAATGAATCCCGTAAATTAATATGCCAGTACGAAATTCAACAGGCAGTACTACACTGTCCACATGCCAAATTATGCTGAAAAACTGTAAGTATATACTTGCATTAAAGAAAAAGGACATATTTGAATATCTATAGTGTAATCTTGAACATAAAAATGAACATGACACACACCATCCATGCTACGCCATCTTTGAGAAAGTATCAGAAATATGCCATGCCATTGCACGACTTCTACGAACTATTTACATCTTTAAATGACACTGCACTGGCAAAATCACTTATACTTAACACAATGAAAAAGAAGAAAAAAGAACACAGTATCTTCTAAGCAAGATTTGCTCTATTTTAGACACTTATTATTCACTTACGAGAAACGCTGAACCACACAAGCTAACACGCGCGTAAGAATGACAGTCCGACAACCGCGTCAGCTGCGGTGTTGCCATCACAACGGCTTAAAACTCGAAACTGTCGATAGTTATTTTTAATTTTATGCTTTTACACAAAAACTTCAAAGATTACTAATTATAAGTAGAAAATTATTAATAATAAAGTGAAGTATGATTTTTAATGTCAATAATTATGCTAATTAAATGTTAATTAGAAATTTCTGAATTTACATCTTTTGTAGCTACTGCTACAGATCCTCCCGGTTCCTTCAATAAAGCTCTAACAAAAGCTGAGTCCCACCTGTGTCGTCATTGTCCTCTTTCACGTAATTCGGAAACCTATCTCGAGAATTTATGTTTTGAAAATTGGTATCAAAGCAAAAGTCAAACCATATCAACCAAACATAAAACAAGCAAGGTATAATTTTTTTCGGAAACATATTTTTAGGATATGTAACTGTTAGAAATGTTTATTGTAATTGTTAGGCTGTCCCTGTTCTGTGTCAATTGTTTATTTTATTATTATTTTTGGTCCTTGTTCGGGCCTCAGATTCTAGATCTTTCGGATGCTTCTACGGGCTGAACTTGCTCACGGGGGCCGAAGTTTAGTTCGTAAAGGCTGTATCTCAGCGGATGAAGGGCTTCCGCTCATTGGGCGCCACTCATTTGAAAACTCTTTAGGAGTTGAGACCCTTTTCTTTTTCTTTGTAGTCGGTATTCTATTCGGGTAATTTCCAAATTTATTTGCATGGAACAATGTTATCTGCAGAGTATTTCAGTAACGGATAATGAGGTTCCGAAATTCCAGAGAGCTGACCGTTTTTCTTTTCGTCGCTCTCCCGAATTTCGGACAAGCCGGATTCAAGGGAGTGTGTTGAGTATCTAAGATACTCGAATTAAATTCCGGCGAACATTATTTACAAAGCCGGTAGCGTGATACTAGAAAATCCATCTGGCCATACTGGCGCGGGGCCTAACAATAATTTAATCTTATTCACTACATAGAACTTCGTAGCGTAGAAACTTTGCAATTCTTATTGAAAAAGAAATTCAGAACAAGAAATACATAGGATGAAAAAGTTTGTAAATATTAAAACCTACAGCAGACATTATACTACACCGGCAACGAATTATCTTCATTAGCACAATTTAGGTGAGGAGTTCGTTAATTTTTTTGTGCCATGTGAATTATTTCTTAATCTAAAAATTCATTCTTAACAATTGCCTTCCATGTCAACCTCCGGTTTACTAATAATTGGCAACGAATGTGGGGCCTGTCACGTCGGTAATCCCTAAGGGGGTCATTGCTACTCTTCATAGGGCCTTGCATAGGGCCCGCAGCATTTCGGTATGAACTTCCCATCTATCAGAAATTTTAATTTTCCTGAAATTTCTGTTAAAAATTTAGAAACTATTTCATTTTACGTTTGCTAAGCGGTTCGTATATTCATCTTACTTATTTCTGTCGACAACAATGAGCACCACAGCCGTCAGTTCAATGCAGCAGAACGAACGTTCTTTCCATAATTAGGAGTATTTACTCGTCTTTATTTTGTTATTTCTTTCTCTTATCTGTATTAATATTTAACGTCCGTATGGCAAATATACCATAAAATACATTTTGTGTGTACACCAATAAACAGGTTTATAGATGTGAGGGTTGTGCAAAGTTTATAATGAATTAAATTTTGGCTAACGTTGTTTCGCTATTTCAAAATCATTCTCGAAGATGTTTTCAATCGATTTTCGGCTGAGCTGGGGGGAAGGGGGTAATTTAAGCATTGCATTTAGTCTTTTTATTTTTTATTTTGTTCCGTGCGTTCAGCGCACACGAGCACTGAACTTTCAAATCGGAAAAACTCTAAATTTCTGTAATTAAAATTATCACTTTGGATCAAAGCCTAATCTACCTATATGTGCCAAATTTTGTGAATATTCTCCACTCAGATGTGATATCCGGCCTCAATGTTGCTCCATTTTATCCCACGTACACATGTCCACATAATGCTGAAGAGTTGTGTTGCTTCTTGACTATAACCTGATTTTTCTTTAAAAATTTCTGTGAAGAAATTAAAAACCAGCTCATTCTTATGTTTTTCGAAGTCTTCTTTCCCTTCTAGTTATTTTTTTTGCGAAAAATTTCTTAGGATTACAGTGAGCTCAACTGTCATTTTCTGTGTAGTAGATGGTAGGTTGCTTTTATCTTTCA
The DNA here is from genome assembly GCA_030386875.1 of Morinoia aosen. Lineage (NCBI taxonomy): Eukaryota > Metazoa > Arthropoda > Malacostraca > Amphipoda > Talitridae > Morinoia > Morinoia aosen. The sequence continues at coordinate 17,757,134 of CM059573.1, read as the reverse complement.
TTTTATATGTATTTTTTTCTAATATATCATTTTAAATAAGTATATATATTAATATGTGTGCGTACGTGTGTAGGTATATATATGAATCTACATATATAGATATACATGTTTCTATTTCATTTCTTTACGCAAAAACAATCCGGTTAATAAATTTTATTGCACTAGCGAAATGATTCCAAAATAGATCTATCACTTCCCCAGAGGGCGTTTCTGTGAATCGGATTAATGTCAAATATAATTAATGAAATAAAGCGCAATTTGAGCATATGAAGCGTAGTAAAATTATCTTTCTGTCCGTATGTTGTACAAGCTATGAATTTTGATATTGAGTATATATTTGTTTACCCATTTCTTCCAATATTTTGTAGATATTTGTCAATCATGAGTGGTAACCGGCTTACACTGTATCTCTATTTTATCCCATGTACCCATGTCCGCATGATGTTGTGGTGGATATCGAGAAGATATGAAATATGTTTTTGGTGGTGATAGGGCTTTGCATATTTTTAGGGCATATTTTTCATTTCTCATTCAACTACCCTTGACAGAGATAGACTATTGGCACGCCACGTATGGTTTGTCTATTAGTACGCCTCGTATATTTTGTCTATTAATCTGCCTCGTATGGTCTATCTATTTGTACACCTCTGATAGCTTGTCTATTAGTACTGTCATGCCTTTCTCCGTCTTTAAAGCCATTTGGGTTTTATCTCGCCATTTAATTGAACCGTTTCCCATTTGACTGTCCTGGAAGCTTCCAGAGCAAATTCGTGATTTTGAAATGAGCGATTTAGGTCAACAACTTAATTCTATCAGCGAAATTAATCGTTAATGTCACTAAATGTCGATTTATGAAGTCGATAATATCTTTATTAAAAATAAGAATAAAAAAACTCCGAAACATATTTCAACGTTCTAGCTCCGTCCGCGTATGTAAGAGTAAATGCTGGAGTTCTCTGCCCGTTCGTAGATTCTGTCAGCTGGCTGCGCATTCTGGGGTTTTAACCGCGGATCTGGGTTTTTTATGTCTCCTGGGGTTTACAGTCATGAATTGTGTTGGCAAAACAATTAATTTCAAGGAGCTAAAATGATTGTACTACTTGGTCACCTCGAAAACAATAGAAAAGTGTAAGAAAATTTATTCATTAACGCTTTTTTCGCTGATCTGGGTTTTTTCCTTTAGCTTATGCTGGGGTTATTTGGCAACATTCTCTTGGCGTCTCTTGTGGCTTCAGCGCCCATTCCTCACTGTATCAGAAGCTCTTCCGAGAGCAGGTGTGACTTTTCGTGCCCAGGCGCCATTCTAATTCTCGTGTGCCTGCGTTTTAAATGTGTTAATCCTTTTTTAAGTGATGATCGAACTTCATAAAATTACAGAACTGAAGTGGAAGTGTGCCTTATATCTGTAAAAACGGTAGATAGCCATTCTACCTTTGCGTGTGTCAGTTTTCCCGTGTGTGCTTCAGTAGCTTCAGAATGCTTCACTGTCCGTTTTGTCTTGTTCAAGTGATCTTTTATTTTTCTGTAAGTTTTGACCACTGAGTCTCAAAATCATTTGTATGATCGAAGAAGTGCGTTGTTTATTGAAGGGGCCGAGATGCTTTAATTTGCAGCATGACTAATTGAAGGTCATGTGCATTTTACGAGTCTTCCATTGCAGTTGTCGTGTATTACTGCGCCTCGAGCGCCATATAAAAAATGGCCGACCTTGAACCCTTTCGTGTCTTTGTAAAGTTAAGCCTAGTCTGGTTTGTAAATCTCGTGTGTGGTTGATAACAATTTAATGTGAATTCTTTTGCTTTACAGGCAATGTAAAACGTACTGATTAGGCTAGGATATGTGTCATAGCGGAGGTCTCGAACAAAAGATGTAAGTATTTTAAAAGATGTAAAGGTAGTGTAATACTCACAGATTACCTCGGTTGTACCAGCAGCTAAGCACTAGCAATAAATTCTGAGACGGTTAGAAACTTCTTATCTAACTTTACATTTGTTTTCTCGCAGTGCTTCTTATTTTTCTTGAAATCTGCGTTGTTTTGAAACTGTTTAAATCGCAGAGGCATCGATCGCCTTTGTGAACTTGAATAGCGAGAATTAGCGCTCCTCATTGAAAGCTATGGCTGCTCTGTAAAGTTGCTGTCCTTATCGGTAGAGTATTTTTTAGAAAATAATTTCGTTGTGGAGCAGAGCTTCTCTTTTGTATCGTTCGGGCCCCAAAATTATGGTGATGTTTTTTAGCCCTTTTTAGGTATTTCATTTGTTCACGATAGAATTCATGAGAAATATTTTATAAATATACATACATTGATTAGGTTTTCGATTCCCCCTCTTTTTCTGTCTATTACGGAAAGTTTGCGTATCGTGTAACTCATAGCTTTGTTTTGTTGCTTTCGTCTCTATGACTCAACTTTTTAAGCCGTTTATCTCTTACTGAGAAGTCCGTGATTGAACTTGTGTGCAATCTAAATTTCACACCCTTTCGGTGTCGTTATAGTCTAATCTTTACTGAGTACGTGAGTAAAATAAAAGCATTTGTATCTAATTGAAATCAGTGCTCCAAGGAAAAGATATAAGTTCCGAGCCGAAGCCTAGGTAGTGCCTCCATTTGTAGAACTAAATAACTCTTGTTTTTGCAGTGACGTATTCAACCGCGCCCAATACAACCTCCTTCTTCTTCCGGTGTTTTTCTTACCTGGCGAAGGGAATAAAGGGCGCGACAGTCAATCTTTTTGGAGTGGCCTACTCCCGAGACCTCTGCTGACACACAGCTGCATCGCTCCTAAACGAAGTAAGTGCCATTAGACTTCGCGGCGTAGGGGCCGTTATTGATAACTATGGATTCGTGTAGGCCACGGCAGGACTCAAGAGTCGTGCGGCTTGATCACATTACCCGTCTTCAGGAAATAATTAAGTTAAAAACGTCGAGCTCCAGAAGGGAAGCCTGGACTGAAGAAGAATGGAACCAGGAATCCCTCGAGTGTCTTCGCCATTTTCGGGAGTGGCGAGGACTCCTAGAAAGCGAGTTAGAATATCTAAGAAAAGTTGGAGCCGGACAAGAAGCTAAAAATCTCATGGCTGACTACCGGCAATTAAAGAGGCAAGTAAAGTGCTTTCTCAACCCTCGTGTGAACGACCTTTCCAGCGAGAGCTCCACGTCAACTCACTCAAGAAAGGACGGTCGAGGATCGGGGCCAAGGCGAAGCACCTCCTCTAGAGCTATGTCTGTGGCGGAGTCCACGAGGCTGGTGGACCTGGAAAGTTCTATAAAGAGGATCAACATTGCGCACCAAGCACGAGTTGCGGAGCTCAGGTCGCAGTGTGAGCTCGCTGTGAAGCTTGCCGAAGTAGAAGCTAAGGCAGAGAAAAGTAAAATCTCACTTGAAATAGACGAGATCAACAACAGAGGTCTCTCCAGCCCCGACGTTTCGATCGGCGCAGTCAGCGAAACGGAAAAATCTAGGCACACCGAAGAATGGGTCTCGCAGAACCACGGCAGTGTGTTTTATTGCCCCCCTCCACCTAACCTTCGTGATACTCAGGCACAGCAGCGGGACGCTGCTTCCCAGTTTCAAGATCGAAAACGAAATAAGGCCTCCAAAATGCGTCAAAATGCCCCGTGCTCATCGACGAGCTCCGACTCTAGTTTTTTGAGCCGTTCTGAGGTACGTCCCCCACTGAACCTGGAGAGTAGAGGAATTTACAATGCTAGACTTCGAAGTTCTCGCCCACGGAGAGTTCGGGAATCAAGACCCACTAGAGCCGCTGACAACAATCAAGGGAACTCTACCAATTACAACCCTCAAGACCCGCTTTTGTGCTACCTAGAAAAACCATTGGCCTGCAGTGACTACTGCGCGGGAAACGAACTTAGGCTCGACGCCGCTTCAAGGCATCTAGTTTTAATGGAACTAAAAAAATCACCTCCTAACCCTTTCCGAGGCGAGCCTAAACGGTACCATACTTGGTTCGCTGAGCTTCGCAACGACTTAAAGAACCTTTCTTTAAATCCGAGCGACGTGGTCGGCATCCTAGAAGCGCGCACATCTGGGGAGCCTCGCGACACAATCGTCGGATTGAGGACTTCATTCGGAAGTGATCCGAAGCGAACTTTGGACGAAATTGTCTCTCAACTAAGAGAACGATATGGCTCGTCGGAGCAAATCACGGCGGAGTTCAAGAAGATGATCGAGAGATTCGACCAAATAAAAACGACTGAATTTGATCCCAAAACCGCTCAATCGCTGCAAAAGTTGGGCGACCTGTGCTACAGCATCCAGGGGCAGATGAGGGAGGTGAGAGACTTGGAATACTACAATTACGCTCTGGGCCTCGAACCAATTTATGAGAAGCTCCCGGATTTTATTAAATGCCGGTGGAATAAATCCAAGCTCAACTACCAGAAATCTCATAAGCGCCATCCTCCTTTAGAGGGATTCTGCAGGTTCTTGCGCGAGAATGCTCAGCGCACGTACTCGGGAGTTCTCACCAAGTTGGACAACGACCAGCATACTGGACCTAAGGGCAAGTCCAGCAAGCGAGCCACCGTGCTTGCTGTTGAATCCTCGCAAGTGGAAAACACGAGAACCGAATGCCCCTTACACCATAGCTCCGGGCATTCTCTGGCGTCTTGCAACAGATTTTCTAGTTTGAATGCTGCGGATCGTAAGGGTATCGTTGTGGAGTGCGGTGCGTGTTTCCGATGTTTCGGAGCGCCCCGTATAGCTCAATGCACCGCAGATCAGAGGTGCGAAGCCTGTGGTTCCAGTTCTCATCACACGCTGCTTCATTCGGACAGGTCTGAGGGTCAGAGGCGCAGCCACTCAGAAAATTTCGGCGTACGGGGAAGAGGTTTTGCTTCGAGGGGAGGACCAGCGCCTCGAGGACGCTGGGCCCGCAGGTCTCCGCCGCTCAACGAAAGACGCGACGCTCCAGAAATGGGAAACCTGTATACGGAAAAGTGACAACCATCGGAAAACAGAAGCTGCTCTAAGATGGTCTTGGTGGACGTTACGGCGCCCGGAAGAAGCAGTAAAACTCTCCGCACCTACGTCATCCTGGATGACCAAAGTACTAACTCTTTCGCCACTTCTTTGTTAGATTTCTTTGCATTACCTCACAAAAAAGAAACGTATTCCATCACCACGATTTCAGGTTCTAAAATTAAATCCTACGGTCGGACTACGGAGGGCTTTCGAGTAAAGGGCGTAAACCGCTCTGAGTCTTACGCTCTTCCCCCGCTATTCGAGCACGACGGCATTCCTCATAATAAGCACGACGTGGCAACGAGAGAAGACGTCTTGAAGAACCCCGACATCGCTCATCTTGCATCGGAATTTCTTCCTCTGGACTGCAATGCTCCCGTGAGTCTGTTGCTGGGCCGAGACGCTGAAGACGTATTAGTTGCAGATCTGATCCACCGGAAGCCAGCTGTCTACAAAACACCTTTGGGATGGGCTGTTGTTGGAAGAGTCAACCCTTCAGAGCCTCACCCGTCGAACATGCAGATGAGTGTGTATAAAACTCAAGTCGAAGATCACTTTTCGGCTCAGCCTTGTTTCGGTCCTCTGGCTCCAGTCTTCGACACCAAAATGGACGACGAGAGTCCTGGACCGTCCGTTGAGGACAGGAAATTCTTGTCGCTGATTGACGAGAATATAGTTGTAAATGCTGAGGGGCATCTAGAAACTCCGCTGCCATTCAAAGATCGCATGTCTAAGCTTCCAGACAACACGAAGGCCGTCTATCGCCGCTCCAGAATCACTTTGGCGCGGTTAATCAAGGACCCCGCCAAATTACAGCAGTGTTTGAAGATAGTCCAAGACTACGTGGATAGTGGACACGTAGAGGTAGTGCCTTCCCAAGAACTTCAACCGGTCGAAGGACACTTTTGGTATCTCCCGGTGTTTCCCGTTACACATCCCAAGAAAAAGAAGGTGCGCATCGTCTTCGACTCTGTGGCGCAGTATTTCGGACGCAACTTAAACGGAACCTTGCTTCAGGGGCCAGATGCCAACAACAGTCTTCGTGGAGTGCTCCTTAGGTTTAGAGAGAACAAGGTTGGTTTCGTTGCCGACGTGGAAAAGATGTTCCACGCCTTCTATGTCCGTCCCTCCGACCGAGATTTTCTCAGGTTCTTCTGGTTCAAGGACAATGATCCTTGCAAAGCAATTGTCTCATACCGGGCAAGAGTGCACGTCTTCGGAAATCGATCAAGTCCGGCTGTCGCAACTCACTGTCTGCGCCACGCTATTAGGGAAGCCTCAAGAGAGGAGAGAGAAAACGGAGACAGACTTGCCTGGAAGGCTCTGAGCTACGTCGAGCGCGGATTCTACGTCGACGACGGACTGGGATCCGCAGGTTCAGCTCAAGAGGCCGTCGACATTCTAGTCAAGACACGAGAGTACCTGGAGACGTTCAAGGTTCGTCTTCACAAAATCTCTTCTAGTCATCAGGAGGTTTTGAACGCATTCCCGGAATCGGAACGCGAGGAAGGAAAAGTGGAGTTTTGGGAGGATGGTTGTAGTCAGCGCACCCTAGGAGTGACGTGGAATACTACGACCGACCGGTTTGACGTACATACCGAGGTGGTGAACCGCCCGTTCACGAAACGTGGTTTGTTAGCCACCGTCAATTCAATCTTCGATCCAATCGGCTTAGCTAGCCCCGTCGTATTGGGAGGCCGACTGATCATGCGCACCTTGATCCCTCCCGTAAAACAAGACCCTGAAAATTTGGCAAGGTTGGGGTGGGACGATCCTCTTCCCGTCGCTCATCTTGCGACGTGGGAATCGTGGAAAGAGTCGTTGCGAGGACTCTCCGACCTGTCGTTGGACAGGTGCCTCATTCCTGGAGACTTCGGGGAGGTTCACTCACGAAGTTTGCATTCCTTTGCCGACGCCTCTGAACAAGCCATAGGACATGTCACCTACTTACGATCAGTCGATGTGAGTGGACGAGTACACGTGTCTTTTGTAAGCGCTGACAGCAAGGTGGCTCCCAGAGCTGCCACAAGCATACCACGTTTGGAACTCTGCGCGGCCGTCGAGTGCAGCGAGGCCTCCAGAAGAATATGCGAAGAGATAAGCGTCGAGATCAACGACGTAGTGATGTACTCAGACAGCAAGGTAGTGCTGGGCTATCTCAACAACGAAACTAAAAGATTTTCAAAGTATGTGACTAGAAGAATTGAAGCGGCTACGAAGGTTCGTCCCAAGGAACTCTGGCGGTACGTAGCCACAGAGTGCAACCCGGCGGATATGGCCTCTCGTCCCACAAGCGCAGAGAACCTGAAGAGGATACGCTGGTTGACGGGCCCTTCCTTTCTGTGGGAAAATCATCTGCCTGACGAGCAAGAAGGCGCAGATATCTCGCTTTCAGTGAGTTTGCCCGAGGAGAAACTCGTCCAGGAATGCTCAAATTTCGTCACCTCCCTTCAGACCCCAGAGCTTCAGCGTGAAGTTCCTGCCTACTTAACTGGTGACTTTGTCTCTGTTCGTAGAGCATCAAGACTGGCGACGCACTTCTATTTCAAATGGAAGGACCGAACTCAGCAAAGAAAAGGAGGGGCTCTGGCCATCAGACCCTTGGAATCGCTAAACTTCGGGGGTGAGAAGTTAGCCATCTCTGACGTTCAACGCGCAACCTTTCAAGACGTGATCAGTAATCTCAAGAAAGAAAAGGACATTCCTCTGCGCCACCCTTTATCTTCTTTGAGCCCCTTTATTGATGCTGACGGTCTGTTGCGAGTGGGCGGACGCCTCAGGCGCGTCAACTTGCCCGGGTGTATAAAGCACCCCATTGTGCTTCCCGAAGACCACCCGCTCACCTCTAGCATTGTGTCTCATTATCACAAACTCTCCGGGCATCAAGGTGCTCACATTTCCCATGGAGCCGTACGAGATGCAGGCTCTCATATAGTGCACGGAAAAAAGGTCATCCGTAAGTTCGTAAATGACTGCGTCGTCTGCAGAAAATTGAGAAGGAGACCCGAAGAGCAGAAAATGAGTGAACGAAAGACCGACTTGCTTGCACCGCTCCCTTTACGAACACAGGTTTGGACGTGGCAGGCCCGTGGCAGGTCGTCGAGGGAATCTCTACGAGAAGCAATAAGAGGACTTCTAAGGTATGGGCCTTGGTGTTGACCTGTCTAACCTCTAGAGCGGTGCATGTGGAACCGCTGCCTGCCATGGACACTTCTAGCTTTCGAAACGCTCTCAGACGATTCATGTGCGTTCGTGGATCGTGCAAAATCATAAGGAGCGACCGCGGTTCTAATTTCGTCGGCAGCTATAACCAGGACCTCGACATGAGGTCACTCTCCAAAACGCTGCAAGACTTCGATGTGCAGTGGATCTTTAATCCCCCTCACGCACCCCATTTTGGTGGAGTTTGGGAACGTAAAGTGGGAGCTATAAAGAAGGCCATGTTGTTCTCACTTTCCCAGTGCGGCATGCGAACACCTAGTAGAGATGAGCTCTACACCTTTTTTCAAGAAGCAGCATCAATCGTCAACAACACGCCATTATGGTCCCTATCGAGCGACCCTAATGATCCACAACCCCTGACTCCAAACATGCTCCTAACGTTGAAAGAAGCGGGCGACAACCCTCCTCTCTGCGACACCTCCCCTGCGGACCTCATAGCCTACGGAAAGAAGCGCTGGCGTAGAGTCAACCATCTGGCAGAGGTCTTCTGGCAGAAGTGGAAAAGCGACTACATACAGGAGCTTCAATCACGCTCCAAATGGACGAAGAGGACAACCAACTTGAGCCCTGGAGACATCGTCATGCTCGTCGAGCCCGCTCCGAGAAATAAATGGGCGATGGGTAGGGTAGTCAGGGTCACGAAGAGCGGGGACGGTCTAGTACGTTCCGTAGTGGTATCTCGGGCCGCTGCTGCGGGAGGTACGATAGCGTGCGAACGTCCGATAGGAAAGGTAGTAAGTTTAGGTCTCCGAGGAGACAACTAGATCTCATAGTGTCAGATTCTCGAATTAATCTGTTTAGTGTACTCTATCTATCGTGCCCGTCGCAACTGTGACGCGTCCTTCCAGTCTACCTGTCGAGCTTACCTATATTTTAATATGCTTATTTCAAGCGATCGGCGGAAGGTGTCTCACTGCTGCTGATGGGGGGAGGTGAAGAGCTGCAGACTTCTCCTTCCTCTCCCGGTAGTGGTGTGATGCGTGAAGCACGTTCGTTTTTCTTCCCCTATCTATCTCTCGCTAACTCAGTTTGGCGGTTTGCCTACTATAGAGTATGAGATTTTGAGTACTGACGGGGTGCGCCTCTAATTTTGTATTATTCGCTCGTAACGTTCCTAACACTAGTCACGTGCGTTGTTCTTGTGCCTATCGGACTAAGGAACATTGATCTCTATCTAGATTTAAGAAATTTCGTAATGCAAACGGATTGATTTATGGTCTCTTAGTATAAGCGTAATGTTACTGATTATCGTGTAGCAAGCTAAGGTACTCTTTACGTGCTCTCTTCAAGCCGTCGCAAGGATGTTTGCCTGTGTATTTTTCAAAGAAAAATAGGGGGGAGTGTCATGCCTTTCTCCGTCTTTAAAGCCATTTGGGTTTTGTCTCGCCATTTAATTGAACCGTTTCCCATTTGACTGTCCTGGAAGCTTCCAGAGCAAATTCGTGATTTTGAAATGAGCGATTTAGGTCAACAACTTAATTCTATCAGCGAAATTAATCGTTAATGTCACTAAATGTCGATTTATGAAGTCGATAATATCTTTATTAAAAATAAGAATAAAAAAACTCCGAAACATATTTCAACGTTCTAGCTCCGTCCGCGTATGTAAGAGTAAATGCTGGAGTTCTCTGCCCGTTCGTAGATTCTGTCAGCTGGCTGCGCATTCTGGGGTTTTAACCGCGGATCTGGGTTTTTTATCTGTCTCCTGGGGTTTACAGTCATGAATTGTGTTGGCAAAACAATTAATTTCAAGGAGCTAAAATGATTGTACTACTTGGTAACCTCGAAAACAATAGAAAAGTGTAAGAAAATTTATTCATTAACGCTTTTTTCGCTGATCTGGGTTTTTTCCTTTAGCTTATGCTGGGGTTATTTGGCAACATTCTCTTGGCGTCTCTTGTGGCTTCAGCGCCCACTCCTCACTGTATCAGAAGCTCTTCCGAGAGCAGGTGTGACTTTTCGTGCCCAGGCGCCATTCTAATTCTCGTGTGCCTGCGTTTTAAATGTGTTAATCCTTTTTTAAGTGATGATCGAACTTCATAAAATTACAGAACTGAAGTGGAAGTGTGCCTTATATCTGTAAAAACGGTAGATAGCCATTCTACCTTTGCGTGTGTCAGTTTTCCCGTGTGTGCTTCAGTAGCTTCAGAATGCTTCACTGTCCGTTTTGTCTTGTTCAAGTGATCTTTTATTTCTCTGTAAGTTTTGACCACTGAGTCTCAAAATCATTTGTATGATCGAAGAAGTGCGTTATTTATTGAAGGGGCCGAGATGCTTTAATTTGCAGCATGACTAATTGAAGGTCATGTGCATTTTACGAGTCTTCCATTGCAGTTGTCGTGTATTACTGCGCCTCGAGCGCCATATAAAAAATGGCCGACCTTGAACCCTTTCGTGTCTTTGTAAAGTTAAACCTAGTCTGGTTTGTAAATCTCGTGTGTGGTTGATAACAATTTAATGTGAATTCTTTTGCTTTACAGGCAATGTAAAACGTACTGATTAGGCTAGGATATGTGTCATAGCGGAGGTCTCGAACAAAAGATGTAAGTATTTTAAAAGATGTAAAGGTAGTGTAATACTCACAGATTACCTCGGTTGTACCAGCAGCTAAGCACTAGCAATAAATTCTGAGACGGTTAGAAACTTCTTATCTAACTTTACACTTGTTTTCTCGCAGTGCTTCTTATTTTTCTTGAAATCTGCGTTGTTTTGAAACTGTTTAAATCGCAGAGGCATTGATCGCCTTTGTGAACTTGAATAGCGAGAATTAGCGCTCCTCATTGAAAGCTATGGCTGCTCTGTAAAGTTGCTGTCCTTATCGGTAGAGTATTTTTTAGAAAATAATTTCGTTGTGGAGCAGAGCTTCTCTTTTGTATCGTTCGGGCCCCAAAATTATGGTGATGTTTTTTAGCCCTTTTTAGGTATTTCATTTGTTCACGATAGAATTCATGAGAAATATTTTATAAATATACATACATTGATTAGGTTTTCGATTCCCCCTCTTTTTCTGTCTATTACGGAATTTTGCGTATCGTGTAACTCATAGCTTTGTTTTGTTGCTTTCGTCTCTATGACTCAACTTTTTAAGCCGTTTATCTCTTACTGAGAAGTCCGTGATTGAACTTGTGTGCAATCTAAATTTCACACCCTTTCGGTGTCGTTATAGTCTAATCTTTACTGAGTACGTGAGTAAAATAAAAGCATTTGTATCTAATTGAAATCAGTGCTCCAAGGAAAAGATATAAGTTCTGAGCCGAAGCCTAGGTAGTGCCTCCATTTGTAGAACTAAATAACTCTTGTTTTTGCAGTGACGTATTCAACCGCGCCCAATACAACCTCCTTCTTCTTCCGGTGTTTTTCTTACCTGGCGAAGGGAATAAAGGGCGCGACAAGTACACCTCGTATAGTTTGTCTATTATTATGCCTCGTATGGCTCATCTACTTGTACACCTCGGATGGTTTGTCAATTAGTACTCCTCGTATGGAACATTTGTTTTAGGATGTCCTATATTAAGAAACTTTTAAAAGCCAATATGTTGGCATGTATCTCATGTGAAAACTTGGAAATACACATTTTTTCTTTCGTTTTTTCTTCAATAAGTGAATGAGATGACTGTGTAGGCATAAGAAAAAATTAATTGCAGCCCACATCTTAGTCTCAAAATGTTTTATAATGTAATTTCAATCATCTTCATATTGAGAGTTCTTAATACAGTTTTATTAGTTTGGAAATTATTTAATTTTAAAATCAAGTTATATAAATGATTAAAACAATTTCATGATTAGCTTTATACCAAATAATTTTTCAAGTTTAAAACTTCACAGTTTAAAATTGTGTAGCTAATGAATTTTCCGCACCAGAGTGACATGAGTGCAGATTTTCAATCAGTTGCGTAATAGTAGCCTATCACAGGGCACTACAACGTTTCAGGAGCAATCGACACAATCCGAGGGAGAAATAGCTTGTGGTGGCATGAACACACACCACCACACAAGCTTAGAAGCGCCACCTCATAGCCTCAAAGCGCCAGTACTAAACGACCAATAATCAGAGCTAAAGTCTGGCGCTGGGGTGCCGGACCGAGCTTTATAAGCAGCCTGCTTCGAACAGTCAGGCAAGTCACTCCAGTTACCGTACTGAGTGGATGCTCTCTCTCTCTCTGCTGCGAACTCACTGCTTGGAGAAGTGCTTGGCCTGCTTTGGAGCTTGGAGTCAGTACTAGGTAAAGTTCTGATTATTACTTTGGTGCTGGGAGGTGGGGGAAGTCTTTGAAGCCAAGTAGGGGGGATTGCCTACTTTCTATTTCTTTCGATCTGTGTTTGCTTTGTTTTTCTTTTATTGCTTTTTTTGGTGATCACTGTTGGATTGTGTATTGTGAACCTTAAGCCGGCGTTTTTAATACTATGCCCCCCCCTGAACGGGGGAGGGGGGCGGGGGTAGGTCGAGGTGGACATGGGAGTCGACCGCCCCGGACCCCTATGTTACGGCCTCCGTCTCGTTCAATCTCAAGGAATCGGACCGCCTCTTTTTCCACCGGATCTGGTCAGGCTTCTGTGCCTCAGACCGTTTTCCATCCTCCGGATCAACGTCCTTCATCAATTCCAACCAATCGCACATCTAAATCACCAACATTCCGGATTCAACTGAAAACAATTGACAATTCTAAATCTACAGACAAAGCAAAAGTATTCGAAACTACGTTCAAGGAACTCAATGCTCCCCTTATCCGGCTATCTCCTACCAAAACTGGTTTCTATGCCGTGACAGATGACACCAATTCCATTGACAAATTATCATCTTCTAAGGCCATTCAAGCTTTCCAAAAAATCAACTTAGTTCCTGTTATTCCTCCAGACCTCAGAGCAAAAAGAACAATATTCGTGAGACAAATAGACTCCGACATAGGAATGAGACCATCAGAAGAAATCAAGGTAGAAATAGAAAACCAAAATAACTGGATTAAAGTCACAGACATCATCAAAATTAAAAACTACACTCACGTAATGAAAATAGTCACTACAGATACCGTAACAGCCCAACGAATTCTCAGAGATGGATTTTATATGTTCCATACTAAAATTACCCCATACCAGTGCGAACAAGAAGAATATACACACATTTTGATTTGTTATAAATGCTATAAGTTCGAAGACCACCCAACATTTCAGTGTACACAAAAATCTCAGTTTTGCTCCGAATGCTCAGCCCAAGATCATACATATCAAAATTGCGAAAATACTCTTAAACAATGCCTCAACTGCCAAGGACCCCACAGAACACTTGCAGCTAGCTGTCCATACAGGAAAAACATCATTAAACAAAAACGTGAGGAGGAACAACAAAAACAACAACAGCACACAAATAGCACCTATGCAGAAATAGCTAAACAAGCAATACAACAGACCAATCCCCCACAGCACACACTAACTCTGACCAACCAGACGCACATCAAACTCACTGCATTAATTCTAGAAGCACACATCGCCGCACTTGACAGAACAAAAAAATTCAGTGAAATACTTTCCAAATCTCTCAAGGACAACTTTGACATAGATACAATTTTTCCCGACCGAGACTCAACTGCCATTTTCAACTTTTACTACGGAAACAACGACATTGAAAACCCACAACCAACATCACCGGAACATCACTCAATAGAAGAAACAATGGACACGCAAGTAGAAGAATGTGAAGAAGCAGAAATACGACAAAAAAGAAGAATCAGTGACGAAATGGAAAATTCAACAATAACAATAGACAACAAACACAACATCCCTATCAAGATATACAGAAACTTTAATGATCGATCGCCAATTCCAGATGAACCTACTTCTGACTGGTATATACAAGAACTAAAAAAGGACAACGACAAAGGTCTCAAATTCGCAGTACAGGAAATAAAATCAGCTACACTACTGGAATACATCTTCTCTAAGCGGGTTCGTTTTGTCAGAACAAAAATCAACATAATTCCAAATGAAAAATTTATCGCATTCCCAAGGCACCAAACAATATTCACAGCTATCAAAAAACCTAAGAAAATTACCTCCGCAACATGAACCTACGAAATCTGATAGTGATACAACATAACGTTCTGTCTTGGAATACCAATAGGATCTCCCTAGCAAACATTTACAATAAAATTGACCCGGATATTATTCTCATTAATGCCCACAGCTTGACAGGAAACAACCACCTAAAAATATTCAATTACAACACATTCTATGTAAATAAAAATAACGAACTACATGCAGGAGTAGGGATAGCAATTAAGAAAAACATTTCATTTCAACTCCATGACAATTTTCACTCAGACATGCTGGCAGTCACAGTCGAATCACTCCAAGGACCAATTACAATAGGAACTACATACACACCACCAAGAGTAGATATCTTCATTTTGTTGATTTTCATACCTTATTCAATAGACCACATCCGGTATATTTCATAGGCGATATCAATGCTGCACACAGAACCTTAGGGCACTCACACAACAACAATAGAGGGAAGCATTTACACTACCTTATTGAAAGACATAAATGCATTTATGTAGGCCCGTACTTTCCCACGATGATCACGCATAGAAGTACCACAGCACCGGATATAGTACTACAGAACACTAATGCCTTTCATAACATCCATCTACGACCTGGGCCAATTACACCATCAGACCATATTCCGATTATCGCAAGTATTTCAGCAAATCCAATCCAAATCCCAATCAAACCGAGAAAACAATTTCATAAAGCCAACTGGGTCATATATAGAGACCAACTAGCAAGAGTAAACCCAATTATGAAAGACGAACCAACCTTAGAAGAAATAGATGAACATTTAAATAAATGGACCGAACACATTCAGGAAGCAACTAACATCGCAATTCCTTCAATGAACCACAGAATAATACCCGGAATAAAACCTACTCCCGAAATACTAGGAATTCAAGTTAGATATCAGCATTTGAAAGGATACATTCAAAATAATGGGCCATCAATAGAACTATATAGACAACTAACCAGTCTCAGGAGACAACTACAAACCCTCTACCAACAGGAATATACGCAAACTTGGGAAACCCTAGTCCAAGCATTAGAACTTCAAGACGATCCAAAAATTTTCTGGTCTTCAATCAAACGCATGATAGGATCAAATAATAAACAAAAAGTTCCGTACCTGCAACACCAAAACAAGGAATTACATTCACCACAAGAGAAGGAACCGGTTTTTAGAGAACACTGGAGGAAAATTTTTACAGAGGAAGACAATGAAGAGGACTTTGACATAGACCATATTAATGAAGTAAAAGAGCAGATGAATAATATAACAGATCAAATTATTCCTTTCCATACAGGCAACATTAATAGACTGGATCAGCTCCACTTCCCACCAATAACAATAGAGGAACTAAAACAAACTTTAAGATCTTTCAAACAGAAAGCGCCCGGCCCCACTGGAATAACCACCCTTCAAATAAAAAATTTACCGTTAAACATGATAACATATCTCTTATACATATTTAATAACTCTATTTCAGCTGGATACTTTCCGGACAGCCTCAAACATGCGCACATGATATTTCTACCAAAACCCCATACATCACAAAAACAAGTACAAAATTACAGGCCCATATCACTGCTGGATATACAAAGCAAACTGCTAGACAAAATTCTGAATAACAGACTAACCAATCACCTAATCATCAATAACTTATACAACAGTAGACAGCATGGATTCAGAAGGGATAGGGGCACGCACACCGCACTAGCAACACTCATAGAAACTCTCTCGATCAACCTTGCCAATAACCAAACAACAGACATAGTTCTCGGCGACGTAACCAAAGCGTTTGACAAGGTATGGCACACAGGACTCATATTCAAACTTTCACAATCCGGTATTCACAACCTTTTTCTACGTACGCTAGCCGACTATTTAACAGACAGAACAGCTTCAATCAGGATTGAGAACTACATTGGCCCCCCTTTCACACTTCATACTGGCGTCCCACAAGGAGCATGTCTTTCCCCCACATTATATAGCTACTTTACACATGACATTCCCCATCCGCTACCCAACACAGATTACATATGTTTTGCAGACGATATTACTCAAATCACATCAGGCCGGTATAAACCAAATTACGCAGCCCAACAAACACAGCATGCAATAGAACAAATCAATAACTACGAAAGACAATGGAAAATTTCAACAAACATTAAAAAATTTAAGATTATCCCAATTAGTAGACGCACAACCTCAGACATCTTCATAGACAACCAACATTATCCATACTCCACCAATGGCAAAGTTCTAGGCCTCAATTTTTCGACCTATGGATTTTCAACACAAATAGCAACAAGAAGTGCAATAGGATTTAGTAACCTCAGCAAACTATACAGATTTATGCATTTATCACGAGAGAATAAAAGGAAATTATATCTAGCTTGCGTAAGATCAGCCCTATTATATCCAGTTATACCCTTGCACACAATGTCACCAACAGCCGTCTCCAAATTACAAAGGGTGCAGAATAAAGCTTTGAGATTTATTACCAACACCAAACTTTCAGACCGTATAGCATCCAGATCGCTACACAATCAAGTCAACATACCGCCTATCAATTCACTACTTCACAGCCATGCCTGCAAAATATGGCGCAACTTACAACTATTCGATCCCGACCTCTATCAACAACTAACATTCACACCGGAAAATGCTAACAGACAACATTCCAAGTTCAAAAGCTCAAAAATTTCCGCACTTGGCCCCCCTCCAGATCCGAAATACACATGAAAATATCTATCAGTCAAACATGGGGAAGACCGAAAAAAATACTTACTTATTTACTTTGTTTTCATCTTGGGGTTTGACAAGCGAAAGGTTCGGTCTTCCCCCCACGGGTGGGAAGTCAAAACCCCAAAACACAACAACTCCATCCATCACAATAAGACACAACATCAGCTACCAGGATCACACAAACCCTCAGCAATCAAGTTTCAACTTACACTCTTTCATATTCTCCACATCATCATCCACCATACATCCATCACTCGAAATAGTTTCATGTTACGCAAAGTAACGCAAAGTAACATAATTTGACATCATTAAAGGGCTCCGTTTGATCGGCGCTCCTTTGACTTCTCGGGCTACTCCCTTGTATATTGTGTAAGTTTATGAAAAAAAAAAAAAAAAAAATCCCTAGGACATATGTAAATATGTGCACTCTATGGTGTATAAGTACACACAAGTGTGTACCGGTCTGAGCATCTATGGGATGTTGGACTTGAATAAATAGGTGCGAAGGAGGAGTGGAGCGTGAGGGAGTGGAGTGCGTCGGGTGGTGAGCAGAGTGTAATGAATGTATAGATGTACTTAGCAACTTAGTAACCTCTGTATATGGGGAAAAAAAAAATAAAAAAATAAACAAATAAAAAAAAAATAAAAAATAAAAATATTAAAAATAAAAAATAAAAAAAAATATATATATATATATATGAATACATCTAAATATCAATTATAGTGTACATAATGTAGATATGTGTATTGGTAATATAATGGGAACTCAATATTGATGAGTCGAGTTATACATATTATATACCATAAAATACCTACCGCTGTACATAGTACCTTGTAGAAGGTAACAGCAAATATGCGGGATTCTGTTCTAAGCAGGCTATCCAATTCAATTACTTACGATGATAAATAGGCAGCTTTCAACTCAGTACCATGAGAGACTATGTATATACTTGTAAATACAAAGCCCTGACGGGTTTCTCCCTATCCAAACTCCGAAACACCGCAAGTGCAATTAACAGTGATCACCAAATTATGCGTTTTTTGCCTGTTTTTCTCCTACTACCTTTTCCTTTTCCTTCTATTATTACTCCGGCACGCCCTGTGCCAAATTCTTCTTTTTTTCCTCTCTTTCCTTATGGCATCGCCCCCCCCCCCCCCGTCAGGCAACGTCGATAGAAACCTCCGTAAGTATAGCACAAGCCTAGACGGCGAAAAGTGGGCACCCCAGTCTTGGCCAATCGGAGACCTGGACGGGTAGAGTCAGCCTCCAGCGAGGCCTATATAAACAGCCGCGCAGCCAGCGGAGCCTCAGTACACTCGCAGCGTCCCTGATATTCACACTAAGTCTCGACGCTCCGCCAGCACCTCCCCCGTGGCCTTCACCGCCTCTTCGACTGCCAGCCGCCACGCCTCGTTGCTTGATAGACGCACCAGTTCCCTGCTTGCGCCTCTGGTACTCCCTGGTCGGACGCTCTGCCAGCAGCAGCCCCACCGGTCTGCTCTCGTCCTCCAGCTACGCAGCGTCTGCCCGACAACCGTCGGTCCGCCAAGACGTCATCGGTTGCTGTACTGCTCGACTGTCATTTTCCCTTGTGCCATTATTGTCGGCAATCTTCATAATAGTACGGCGTTTATTCCAGTTGTGTTTTCCTTATCCTGTCGGGTTCGTTTGCACCTCAGGCACTCACTTCGGGCAAAGATATTTCACAAGTCTATCGATATTCACAAGTCAATAGATATTCACAAGTCTGCCCGGAGTGTAAAGCAGCCTGAGGGAGAACACCACACTGGTGACCCCAGAGTGACTCGGCAGGTGGAAGCATGGCTGGAAGAGATGTCCGGTTACCCGCCTTCAGTGGGGACATCAAGGGATGGCTCCTTCACTGCGATGTTTTTCTCGCACAAATCCCGAATCTGGACGACGCTTCAAAGTTCGGGGCGCTCCGAGGAGGACTACCCACGCACATTGTATCCGGAGTACAAGAGATACTACTGAATCCCCCGGCAAACGGAAAATACGACGCATTAAAGGCGGCGTTGACGCAACGTTTCGTGCGTCACGACGAAGAAACAAACTACAACGCCATCGTTAAAATAACGCTGGGAGACAATACACCTTCCGAGTTGCTCCTGGAAATGACGCGTCTCAACAACTGTAGACAAGCTCCGCTACCCCCGTCAGTCATCAGCTCGATGCATCTTTCAAAATTGCCAGTGGAAGCACAGCCACTGATTAAAGCTTTAGGAAAAGGAAAAACGGACGAAGAGTACAGGGAAATTGCCGATCAAGTCACAGCAAGGCAATCCGCGTGTCGGTCCTCAACTGCTGAGCCCCTCACCGTAAACGCTGTCAAGCCATCACTGTCTCCGACAGTGTCAAGAGCCGAATTCGACGCAGCTATGAAGGAGATAGCAGAACTCAAAGAAATGTTAGGAAGGGCGTTACGCCCGCAAGAAAATGTCCACCAAGCAGACAATTGGCGGAATCAAGCCCCGGCGCCCAGAAACGCCCAAAACGCTAACAAAGGAAGCAGGCTCGAACAAGTTTACTGCTACTACCACCGTACCTTCGGCGATCGTGCAAGAAAGTGCACGCAACCGTGCAGCCTTGCGGGAAACGACGGCCGCGGAGGATGGTAGGCGCCCCATCTTTCGCGCAGGCAAGAGCAGGCGAGCTGTTGTATGTTAAAGACGCGAACAACGTCCGATATCTGGTCGATACTGGCTCGGCGGTCAGTTTAATCCCTCCCGACGGAAAAAGTTCGACCAGACCCCCGTCCTACGATTTGCTAGCAGCCAACAATACTCCAATAGCTTCATACGGAACGGCAGGAAGGAACATCCAGCTCGCCCCTCAATTGTTCGTAAGATGGGATTTTGTGGTGGCCGATGTCGGTCAACCCATCATAGGAATTGATTTCCTACACGCGAAAAAAATCAACGTCGACGCAGCAAATGCAAGATTGTACATCCAAACTACACAAACAGAAATTCCTTGTGAGCGAGCAAACTTGAGAAGCGCAAAAATTCACAGGATCGATCATCAAGCATCGCCGGAGTTCAACGACCTTTTTAAGGAGTTCCCCGAGATAATGGCTTCACACGAACGCACTCCTCAACCAGGAAGAAAAGATGTAGAGCATCACATCGAAACGGTCGGCCCTCCGGTGTACGCGAGACCGCGGAGACTCCCTCCAGAAAAACTCGAAGCAGCACGGGACGAGTTCAAAAAGATGTTAGATCGAGGCATCATCAGACCATCAAAAAGCGCCTGGGCGTCTCCTATGCATATGGTCCCTAAGTCGTCCGAACCCGGGGCATGGAGAATCTGCGGGGACTACAGGCGACTAAATGCAGTAACGAAGCCCGATCGTTACCCCATTCCACACTGCCAAGACTTCCACTACAAGCTGCACAAGAAGACAATTTTCTCAAAAATCGACCTCGTAAAGGCCTATCACCAGATACCGGTGAAAGCTGAAGACATCCAGAAAACGGCCATCACCACACCGTTCGGCTTGTACGAGTACACTGTAATGTCTTTCGGACTCCGGAATGCTGCTCAAACGTTCCAGCGCTACATCGATGCGATCACCAGAGACATGGATTTTGTCACGGCGTATATAGATGACGTGCTGATAGCATCTTCGTCCGCCAAGGAGCATAAAGATCACTTAAGGCAAATGTTCCGTCGTCTGCGAGAAGAGGGACTACAAGTGCACCCAGCAAAATGCATTTTTGGAGTGCCCGAACTAGACTTCCTCGGTCATAGAGTGTCTGCTCGGGGGATCTCGACGCTTCCACAGAAAATAGAAGCCATCTGCAACTTCCCACGACCATCGACGATAAAAAAACTAAGACAGTTTCTGGGAATCGTCAATTACTATCATCGATTTCTCCCAGCTGCGGCAGAAAAAATGCAATCTCTCACCGAACTAACGAAAGGCTACTCACAGAACTCAAAGAAAATCATGAATTGGACCCCAGAACAAGACGCAGCTTTTGTGAGATTGAAGAACGAGATTTCCCAGCTCACCATGTTAGCGCACCCGGCTCCAGAAGGCAAGACAATCCTAGTTACGGACGCCTCTGCCACCGCGGTGGGGGCCGTATTGCAACAGGAAATCGAAGGAGAGCAACTACCAGTAGCCTTCTTTTCAAAGTAGTTGGACGACACGCAACGCAAATACAGCACCTACGACCGGGAGTTAATGGCCATCTTCTTAGCAGTCCAACACTTTGAACATTTCTTGGAGGGCCGGAGTTTTGAGATCAAAACGGATCACCGACCACTCTGCTTCGCTCTTCACAAATCTACGGAGGGCAGCAATCCACGCGTGGCCAGGCAACTGTCATATCTCTCGCAGTTCGACTGTGAGATCAACCACATCAGTGGCACCACCAACACTGTAGCAGACGCGCTATCGCGTATGGTGTCAGCAATCCTGCCAAAAGAACCTTCAATCGACTACGAGGAAATAATGAAGGAACAGAATGAAGATCCAGAATTAGAAGAGCTCCTGAATCCAGCGTCGATGAGTGCTCTGAAGATACGACCTATCAATACACACGGCGGCAAAATACCCCTGTGGTGCGACGTGTCCACCGGCCAGGAGAGGCCGTACATCCCCAAGAGTTGCCGAAAAGCAATATTCACGCATTTTCACGGAGCCAGTCACCCCGGAATTCAAGCTACGCGAGATCTCCTGAGACAACGAGTAATCTGGCCCGGCCTCAACAAAGATGTCGGCAAGTGGACACGAGAATGTATTCGGTGCCAATCGAGCAAGATTACGAAGCACGTCAAGAGCCCACTTGGAAGAATGCCAGTTCCAAATCAACGATTCTAAACCATACACGTGGACATCGTCGGACCGCTGCCCGTATCGCAGAATTACCGGTACCTTCTTACGTGCATCGATCGTTTCACAAGATGGTGCACGGCTATACCAATGATGGATTGTACGGCAGAAACGTCTGCCCGCGCCTTTCTCCAGGGTTGGGTGTCTTCGTTTGGAGTTCCGACTACGATCATCACGGACCAAGGAGTACAGTTCGAATCAACTCTGTGAAGGAACCTCCTAGCAGCTTTGGGCACAAAGCGACACCGGACTACAGCCTACCATCCACAAAGCAATGGCTTCGTGGAAAGACTACATCGACGATTGAAAGAAGCCCTGAAAGCTACGGTGACCGACGCGAACTGGGTGGACGCTTTGCCCCTCATACTTCTTAACATCAGAGCCACACCACACTCAGACGCCAACGTTTCGCCGGCAGAAATGGTGTACGGGCAGACGTTACGCCTCACCGGAGAACTACCGGCAAGGAAGAACGAAACTCTCCCAGCGGGAGAATTCCTGCAAAGGCTACAAGAAACAATGACACGATTACAGCCAGTACTCCCAAGGCAGCAGGGGCCTACAGACATCAATGTCCCAAACGCCCAACTAACGGCAACCAACGTTTTCGTTAAACATGGAGGGGTCAGAAAATCATTGCGGAGACCGTACGATGGCCCTTTTCGCGTTCTAGAAAGGACCCCGAAGTACTTCACCTTAGACATACGAGGGAACCCTACCAATATAACGATTGACAGGGTGAAAGCAGCGCACCTACCCGACAGCAGCGAAACAGAAACAGAGCACGTGGAACCAACAAGCGCAAAAGTACACGATGTCTACGAAGGAGTTCCCTTCCCCCAGGCAGTGGTGGCTTCTGAACAAGGAATCGTAACTAAATACGGAAGAAGAATCAAACCTCCACAGAGATACTCGGAAAGTTAAAAAACAACGGGGGGGGGGGGGGCACCTGTGGTGGTATGAACACACACCACCACAACCTTCGCACGCTTCATGGTGGGAGATGAGACCACACGCAACTCCAGTGTTTGAGGCGGGGAAAAATGCACCGCGCGGTCCGACGTGAAAGTAAACAGGCGTTCCCTCGCACGCTTCAATACACCGCGCGGTCCGACGTGAAAGTAAACAGGCGTTCCCTCGCACGCTTCATGGTTGGAGATGAGACCACACGCAACTCCAGTGTTTGAGGCAAATACACCGCGCGGTCCGACGTGAAAGTAAACAGGCGTTCCCGCCAATCAGAGACCCGGACGGGTAGTCAACCTCCAGCGAGGCCTATATAAACAGCCGCGCAGCCAGCGGAGCCAGTGTTGCCAATCTAGCGATTTTCCCGCTAGATCTAGCGGTTTTATGATGCATCTAGCGGTATGAAAGTGACATCTAGCGGCTAGCGGGAAATCTAGCGTTTTTTTATAATTTCTAGCTTTTTTCTAGCGTTATTTGTATTGAAGATTTTATTTACTATATAAAATGAATTTTTGCGTATGAATTTTTGTCATGAACCGTGCAAAGCTTTCACATTCAGTCTGGCTGAGCGCGCTTGTTCAATCCCGATTTTTTCTCGATCGAGACGCGTTTGATCTTGATCTACCGATCGTTGCTAGCCGGCGCCCCGGCGCCCTGCACCGCATTAGTCACGCTACCACGCCGCCCGTCGCTCAGTTGATACGTTGTGTTGCTTATTCGTTACAAAGACTCGTGCAGAGATCTCTGAATAAAAGAAAAACAACCCTAATCAATCATGCCGAAAATTAAGCAATACAAACAGAAATTTCGAAGTGAGTGGTTAAAATGTGATGGCTTCAAAGACTGGATTAAAGAAGTAAATGGTGACTCGTCAAAAGCGCACTGTTGCCTATGCAAAATGAATATAAGTGCTAAATATAGTGACTTAATTACCCACAGTAAGACTAAGAAACATGTCAATAACAGTGGTTCACCAGCGACAGAAATAACTCGGTTTATTGTCCAGAAATGTAACGGAACTACGTTACTGGAAGCCAATCTTGCATTGTATTTAGCTTGTCATTCCTCCATTGTGAATTGTGATCATCTGACAGATATGTTGAAGTCCACAATCGAAGACAGTAAGATAACGTCCCAATTAAGGATGCACAGAACAAAATGCTCAGAGATTATCAAAAATGTTTTAAGTCCTCATTTTCAGAGTGATCTGCTGGCTGATATTGGCGAGGGCCAGTACAGTCTACTCTTAGACGAGTCAAATGACATCACTGTTCATAAAATGCTTGGTATTGTCATAATATATTTCAGCAAAAAATTCAATAAAGTTGTTTCAACTTATCTAAATCTGGTTGAATTGGAAACCTGTGATGCCCAGTCTATCGTGGATGCATTAAAATGTGAGTTGAAGAGTAAAATGCTCGATATTGGCAAACTTGTGGCAATAGGCACTGACAATGCCAGTGTCATGGTTGGTGTAAACAATGGCGTGTATCAAAAGCTGAAAAAAGAAGTCCCTTCTCTAATACTTTTTAGATGTGTGTGTCATTCATTGCAACTTGCTGTCTCTCATGCTGCATCTGAATTTCTACCTCGAAGTTTGGAATTTCTATTGTCTGAAACATACAAGTGGTTTTCTGTGTCTTCATTAAGACGAATATCCTACAAAAAACTGTATGAGACAATTAATGATGGAAATTCTCCTATTAAAATACCAGCAAACTGTCAGACAAGGTGGCTCTCGATCGAACGTGCAGTTCGTCAAATTTTAGCGCAATGGATTGAGCTAAAGTTGCATTTCCAAATAACTAAATCAAAGGAGAAATGCTACGTTTCAGAAATTTTGTCCAACATGTACAATGACGAAAAGAATCTAGTTTTTCTCTTGTTTCTTCATCCTATCTTGGATGAAATTCAAAGAGTAAATAAACTTTTCGAGTCAAAAACCACTAACAAACTGAAACTGTTGGACGATTTGTGTTTGCTATTAAATTCCATTGCTGGCAAGTTGACAGTTTCGACAGCAAGATTCGATCCACTCAGTGATAACATAGAAGAGTACTTAGATCCTAGGCCATTTTTGGGACACAGGTTTGAAATAAAAATTCCAGAACTGAGAAAACAAAAGAAAATATCCAAGGAAGAAGAGCAAGAGTTAAGAGAGAGATTGAAAAAATTTCTCCTCTGTTTGTACAAGCAGTTGAAGCAAAGGATACCAGAAAATTTGAAAATCCTCAAAAGTATTTCATTGTTGTCTGTCGAAAAGGTTCTGCATCCAAATAAGGAACCAATCAACAGATTGATGGAATTGATGGGATTATCGCAAGAACTAATTTCTACAATTGAAATTCAACACAATAAAATTCATCTGATTAGCTGGACAAATCACAAAAACAACGATTCATTTTGGAGTGAAGTGGCACTATACAACGATGCATCTGGTGCTAACCCTTTAGAAGAACTTTTGCAATTTGCTCTTTCAACTCTAATATTACCTCATTCAAATGCTGAAGTTGAGCGTGTGTTCAGCGCTATGAACAACATCAAATCAAAAGCACGAAACCGAATGGAATATAAAATGTTGACAGCTATTTTGAGTGTAAAATTTGGATTAATTAGAAATGAACAATGTTGTTCTACTTATCGAATACCTAGAAGTGTTCTTCAAAAAATTGGAACCTGAACCTGATGAATAAAAACGGTAAGTTTAAGGGTTAAAAATCATTCAATGTATTTTACCCATGATATGTTGACGTGAAACAGTGTGTACTAACTTCGTTTATCTTAATAAATGTCTAATATGGGTTAGCGGGTTTTTTAGCGGAATGTAACAAAAATCTAGCGGTTTCTAGCGTTTTTTTAAGAATTTTCTGGCGGTTTTTCATCCAGCGGAGTTGGCAACACTGAGCGGAGCTCATTACACTCTCAGCGTCCCTGATATTCACACTAAGCCTCGACGCTCCGCCAGCACCTCACCCGTCGGCTTCACCACCTCCTCGACAGCCAGCCGCCACGTCTTGTCGCTTGCTAGTCGCACCAGTTCTCCGCTACCGCCTCTGGTACTCCTTGGTCGAGACCCTCGGACAGCAGCAGCCACACCGGTCTGCTCTCGCCCCTCAACCACGCAGCGTCTCCCCGACAACCGTCGGTCCGCCAAGACGTTATCTGTCACTGTATTACTCGACTGTAATATTTCCTTGTGCCATTATTGTCGGCGATCTTCATAATAATACGGCGTTTATTCCAGTTGTGTTTTCCTCACCTTGCCGGTTCGTTTGCCCCTCAGGCACTCACTTCGGGCAAAGATATTTCACAAGTCTATCGATATTCACAAGTCAATAGATATTCACAAGTCTGCCCGGAGTGTAAAGCAGCCTGAGGGAGAACACCACAATTACAGTTCGAATCAACTCTGTGGAGGAACCTCCTAGCAGCTTTGGGCACAAAGCGACACCGGACTACAGCCTACCATCCACAAAGCAATGGCTTGGTGGAAAGACTACATCGCCGATTGAAAGAAGCCCTGAAAGCTACTGTGACCGACGCGAACTGGGTGGACGCTTTGCCCCTCATACTTCTTAACATCAGAGCCACACCACACTCAGACGCCAACGTTTCGCCGGCAGAAATGGTGTACGGGCAGACGTTACGCCTCACCGGAGAACTACCCGCAAGGAAGAACGAAACTCTCCCAGCGGGAGAATTCCTGCAAAGGCTACAAGAAACAATGACACGATTACAGCCAGTACTCCCAAGGCAGCAGGGGCCTAAAGAAAGAAAGAAAAAGAAAAACAGTTTATTTCCAATAGAGATTGTACAATATTACAATCATTGGTTTTCAAATATCTTAAAATTAATATACTTAGATGATACACACACACGAGTATTGAAAAACTCGTGTCACTAGTCGAAAAGAAATGATTGAGGGCAATGAACTCCTAATCTAGCTTAATCTACATTTGATAATACATGTAATGATAATTATAAGAGATAACACAATTTCATGGACGATGCATTTTCATTGTGGGGTGAAAACACTTTTGACAGTTTACATGTACATGACATAAAACTTCGCAATTCTTGACGCCAGGAAATAATATATGAAATCGCTTGTTTCGGTCAATGTTCACAAGTGTCGTTTTAAGGAAGCATGAAAAAAATATATATATAAATATATATCCATATGCACACATATGTACATATACGTATGCATGTGTGTGCATATCCATACACACACTCACACACACACACACACACACACACAAATACATATATACATATAAGCATGAGGACCAAGAAGATTATAAGTTTTGTATTACTGATTCAACAATTTTAACATAACGGTCATTAGTTAACAAGAATTTTATTTAAATATAAATGGATGATCGCACAACAAAAGTATAGTTTTTACATGAATGCTTCACAATAGTAAAGAGATGACGAGTTAGGTAATGTTACAAGTTGAGAGTGCACAGAAAAAATACCATTATCTCTGGTAAAATGCTAGTTGTCAGTCTAGTATACACATATGTGCACGTATACATGTTAACATATACACATACACATGCACACATATACCCACGCACATACTTACACCAAACTCGTAAGCAAACACAAATGCATTTCTATGCATCGAGGCAATACATACGCATTCTACAGAGTGTCATACGCATAGCGTGGACACGTACACATATACACAAGTAAGCATGTGCGCAAATATCAGCGTAAACTAGTTCGTATAAACCAGAATTCCAATCGAGGGAAACGGAGAAAATATCTTTTATTATAGCATGAATTTTATAAAATTTCGTACTAAAAATAGTGGCACAAAACAGTCCACTTAAGTCGGAAACATGAAAACGATTGTGGGACGTGAATAAGAAAGAAAACATTAATGTCCTATAAAGGTTTCATATTAGAAAAAAAATCACATTATCTTTGAAATATGGCGCAAATTGTCGGCAGTTGATAAACAAACATAGGTATCACATTATTATAAGCATATAACTATAAGCCGAATAAGTATATTACTGTAGTATAAATGGATGATCACACAACGAATTTATTTTTTTTACATGGATGCTTTACAATTTCATATTAGAAAAAAACACATTATTTTTTTAAATATGGTGCAGAATGTCTGCAATTGATCAACACACACATACATAGGTACCATGTCGGTCTAGTTTGATGCTTGCACAGAAACGGAGAGGAATGACATAAAATGCACCTTCGACTGGTTGATCTACTCTAGTGCACACAGTTGTACGTGCACATATACACACTGTGGTGTTCTCCCTCAGGCTGCTTTACACTCCGGGCAGACTTTGTAAACCTTTAGACTTTGTAAACCTTTAGACTTTGTACATCAATGCCCGGAGCGAGTGCCTGAGGTGCAAACGAACCCGACAGGGTAAGGAAAACACGACTGGAATTAATGCCGTATTATTGAGAAGATCGCCGACAATAATGGCACACAATGAAATATCACAGCCGGGTAGTACAGCAACCGAGGACGTCCAGGCCGGCCGACGGTTGTCGGGGAGGCGCAGCGTGGTCGTAGGACGAGAGCAGACCGATGAGGCGGCTACCGACCGAGAGTCTCCGAACGAGGAGTATCAGGGGCGCTAGCAGGGAACTGGCTCGAGTCGAGGGAGCGACGAGGAGTGGCGGCTGGCAGTCGAGGCGGCGGTGACGGTAGCAGAGGTGGTGCTTGCGGAGCGTCGAGACTTTGTTGTAAACACCAGGGACGCTGCGAGTGTACTAAGCTCCGCTGGCTGCGCGGCTGTTTATATAGGCCTCGCTGGAGGTTGACTCTACCCGTCCGGGTCTCTGATTGGCGGGAACGCCTGTTTACTTTCACGTCGGACCGCGCGGTGTATTGAAGCGTGCGAGGGAACGCCTGTTTACTTTCACGTCGGACCGCGTGGTGTATTTTTCCCCGCCACAAACACTGGAGTTGCGTGTGGTCTCATCTCCAACCATGAAGCGTGCGAAGGTTGTGGTGGTGTGTGTTCATACCACCACAGGTGCCCCCCCGTTGTTTTTTTTAAGTTTCCGAGTATCTCTGTGGAGGTTTGATTCTTCTTCCGTATTTAGTTACGATTCCTTGTTCAGGAGCCTCCACTGCCTGGGGGAAGGGAACTCCTTCGTAGACATCGTGTACTTTTGCGCTTGTTGGTTCCACGTGCTCTGTTTCTGTTTCGCTGCTGTCGGGTAGGTGCGCTGCTTTCACCCTGTCAATCGTTATATTGGTAGGGTTCCCTCGTATGTCTAAGGTGAAGTACTTCGGGGTCCTTTCTAGAACGCGAAAAGGGCCATCGTACGGTCTCCGCAATGATTTTCTGACCCCTCCATGTTTAACGAAAACGTTGGTTGCCGTTAGCAGGGCGTTTGGGACATTGATGTCTGTAGGCACCTGCTGCCTTGGGAGTACTGGCTGTAATCGTGTCATTGTTTCTTGTAGCCTTCGCAGGAATTCTCCCGCTGGGAGAGTTTCGTTCTTACTTGCGGGTAGTTCTCCGGTGAGGCGTAACGTCTGCCCGTACACCATTTCTGCCGGCGAAACGTTGGCGTCTGAGTGTGGTGTGGCTCTGATGTTAAGAAGTATGAGGGGCAAAGCGTCCACCCAGTTCGCGTCGGTCACAGTAGCTTTCAGGGCTTCTTTCAATCGTCGATGTAGTCTTTCCACCAAGCCATTGCTTTGTGGATGGTAGGCTGTAGTCCGGTGTCGCTTTGTGCCCAAAGCTGCTAGGAGGTTCCTCCACAGAGTTGATTCGAACTGTACTCCTTGGTCCGTGATGATCGTAGTCGGAACTCCAAACGAAGACACCCAACCCTGGAGAAAGGCGCGGGCAGACGTTTCTGCCGTACAATCCATCATTGGTATAGCCGTGCACCATCTTGTGAAACGATCGATGCACGTAAGAAGGTACCGGTAATTCTGCGATACGGGCAGCGGTCCGACGATGTCCACGTGTATGGTTTGGAATCGTTCATTTGGAACTGGCATTCTTCCAAGTGGGCTCTTGACGTGCTTCGTAATCTTGCTCGATTGGCACGGAATACATTCTCGTGTCCACTTGCCGACATCTTTGTTGAGGCCGGGCCAGATTACTCGTTGTCTCAGGAGATCTCGCGTAGCTTGAATTCCGGGGTGACTGGCCCCGTGAAAATGCGTGAATATTGTTTTTCGGCAACTCTTGGGGATGTACGGCCTCTCCTGGCCGGTGGACACGTCGCACCACAGGGGTATTTTGTCGCCGTGTGTATTGATAGGTCGTATCTTCAGAGCACTCATCGACGCTGGATTCAGGAGCTCTTCTAATTCTGGATCTTCATTCTGTTCCTTCATTATTTCCTCGTAGTCGATTGAAGGTTCTTTTGGCAGGATTGCTGACACCATACGCGATAGCGCGTCTGCTACAGTGTTGGTGGTGCCGCTGATGTGGTTGATCTCACAGTCGAACTGCGAGAGATATGACAGTTGCCTGGTCACGCGTGGATTGCTGCCCTCCGTAGATTTGTGAAGAGCGAAGCAGAGTGGTCGGTGATCCGTTTTGATCTCAAAACTCCGGCCCTCCAAGAAATGTTCAAAGTGTTGGACTGCTAAGAAGATGGCCATTAACTCCCGGTCGTAGGTGCTGTATTTGCGTTGCGTGTCGTCCAACTTCTTTGAAAAGAAGGCTACTGGTAGTTGCTCTCCTTCGATTTCCTGTTGCAATACGGCCCCCACCGCGGTGGCAGAGGCGTCCGTAACTAGGATTGTCTTGCCTTCTGGAGCCGGGTGCGCTAACATGGTGAGCTGGGAAATCTCGTTCTTCAATCTCACAAAAGCTGCGTCTTGTTCCGGGGTCCAATTGATGATTTTCTTTGAGTTCTGTGAGTAGCCTTTCGTTAGTTCGGTGAGAGATTGCATTTTTTCTGCCGCAGCTGGGAGAAAGCGATGATAGTAATTGACGATTCCCAGAAACTGTCTTAGTTTTTTTATCGTTGATGGTCGTGGGAAGTTGCAGATGGCTTTTATTTTCTGTGGAAGCGGCGAGATCCCCTGAGCAGACACTCTATGCCCGAGGAAGTCTAGTTCGGGCACTCCAAAAATGCATTTTGCTGGGTGCACTTGTAGTCCCTCTTCTCGCAGACGACGGAACAGTTGCCTTAAGTGATCTTTATGCTCCTTGGCGGACGAAGATGCTATCAGCACGTCATCTATATACGCCGTGACAAAATCCATGTCTCTGGTGATCGCATCGATGTAGCGCTGGAACGTTTGAGCAGCATTCCGGAGTCCGAAAGACATTACAGTGTACTCGTACAAGCCGAACGGTGTGGTGATGGCTGTTTTCTGGATGTCTTCAGCTTTCACCGGTATCTGGTGATAGGCCTTTACGAGGTCGATTTTTGAGAAAATTGTCTTCTTGTGCAGCTTGTAGTGGAAGTCTTGGCAGTGTGGAATGGGGTAACGATCGGGCTTCGTAACTGCGTTTAGTCGCCTGTAGTCCCCGCAGATTCTCCAAGCCCCGGGTTCGGACGACTTAGGGACCATATGCATAGGAGACGCCCAGGCGCTTTTTGATGGTCTGATGATGCCTTGATCTAACATCTTTTTGAACTCGTCCCGTGCTGCTTCGAGTTTTTCTGGAGGGAGTCTCCGCGGTCTCGCCTGTGGTGGTATGAACACACACCACCACAACCTTCGCACGCTTCATGGTTGGAGATGAGACCACACGCAACTCCAGTGTTTGAGGCGGGGAAAAATACACCACGCGGTCCGACGTGAAAGTAAACAGGCGTTCCCTCGCACGCTTCAATACACCGCGCGGTCCGACGTGAAAGTAAACAGGCGTTCCCGCCAATCAGAGACCCGGACGGGTAGAGTCAACCTCCAGCGAGGCCTATATAAACAGCCGCGCAGCCAGCGGAGCTCAGTACACTCGCAGCGTCCCTGGTGTTTACAACAAAGTCTCGACGCTCCGCAAGCACCACCTCTGCTACCGTCACCGCCGCCTCGACTGCCAGCCGCCACTCCTCGTCGCTCCCTCGACTCGAGCCAGTTCCCTGCTAGCGCCCCTGATACTCCTCGTTCGGAGACTCTCGGTCGGTAGCCGCCTCATCGGTCTGCTCTCGTCCTACGACCACGCTGCGCCTCCCCGACAACCGTCGGCCGGCCTGGACGTCCTCGGTTGCTGTACTACCCGGCTGTGATATTTCATTGTGTGCCATTATTGTCGGCGATCTTCTCAATAATACGGCATTAATTCCAGTCGTGTTTTCCTTACCCTGTCGGGTTCGTTTGCACCTCAGGCACTCGCTCCGGGCATTGATGTACAAAGTCTAAAGGTTTACAAAGTCTAAAGGTTTACAAAGTCTGCCCGGAGTGTAAAGCAGCCTGAGGGAGAACACCACACTGGTGACCCCAGAGTGACCGGCAGGTGGAAGCATGGCTGGGAGAGATGTCCGGTTACCCGCCTTCAGTGGTGACATCAAGGGATGGCTCCTTCACTGCGATGTTTTTCTCGCACAAGTCCCGAACCTGGACGACGCTTCGAAGTTCGGGGCGCTCCTAGGAGGACTACCCACGCACATTGTATCCGGAGTACAAGAGATACTACTGAACCCCCCGGCAAACGGTAATTACGACGCATTAAAGGCGGCGTTGATGCAACGTTTCGTGCGTCACGACAAAGAAACAAACTACAACGCCATCGTTAAAATAACGCTGGGAGACAATACGCCTTCCGAGTTGCTCCTGGAAATGACGCGTCTCAACAACTGTAGACAAGCTCCGCTACCCCCGTCAGTCATCCGCTCGATGCACCTTTCAAAATTGCCAGTGGAAGCACAGTCACTGATTGAAGCTTTAGGAAGAGGAAAAACGGACGAAGAGTACATGGAGATTGCCGATCAAGTCACAGCAAGGCAATCCGCGTGTCGGTCCTCAACTGCCGAGCCCCTCACCGTTAACGCTGTCAAGCCATCACCGTCTCCGACAGTGTCAAGAGCTGAATTCGACGCAGCTATGAAGGAGATAGCAGAACTCAAAGAAATGTTAGGAAGGGCGTTACGCCCGCAAAAAAATGTCCACCAAGCAGACAATTGGCAGAATCAAGCCCCGGCGCCCAGAAACGTCCAAAACGCTAACAAAGGAAGCAGGCTCGAACAAGTTTACTGCTACTACCACCGTACCTTCGGCGATCGTGCAAGAAAGTGCACGCAACCGTGCAGCCTAGCGGGAAACGACGGCCGCGGAGGATGGTAGGCGCCCCATCTTTCGCGCAGGCAAGAGCAGACCGATGAGGCGGCTACCGACCGAGAGTCTCCGAACGAGGAGTATCAGGGGCGCTAGCAGGGAACTGGCTCGAGTCGAGGGAGCGACGAGGAGTGGCGGCTGGCAGTCGAGGCGGCGGTGACGGTAGCAGAGGTGGTGCTTGCGGAGCGTCGAGACTTTGTTGTAAACACCAGGGACGCTGCGAGTGTACTGAGCTCCGCTGGCTGCGCGGCTGTTTATATAGGCCTCGCTGGAGGTTGACTCTACCCGTCCGGGTCTCTGATTGGCGGGAACGCCTGTTTACTTTCACGTCGGACCGCGCGGTGTATTGAAGCGTGCGAGGGAACGCCTGTTTACTTTCACGTCGGACCGCGTGGTGTATTTTTCCCCGCCTCAAACACTGGAGTTGCGTGTGGTCTCATCTCCAACCATGAAGCGTGCAAAGGTTGTGGTGGTGTGTGTTCATACCACCACAACACCCATATGCGCACATACACCTATATACGTACACACATATACAAGTAAGCATGTTTGCAAATGACAACGTATAGGCGGTCAAATCATAATACCTACGCATACTTCAAAACTGTTGTGTGATGTCTTGAATTATAAAACAATGAGCGAGGGAGATTGTTCAGCAATGGAGATACCAGGTAAATGAGATTCGTCAGTACTCATTCAGTATGTTCTGTAATTAAGGATTATTATTGAGACACAAGATGACGAGTTATTTTGGCTTTAAATTCTCTCGGTCTTTGAGGTACTTTAATACTCAGGGGAGGTTTGTTCCACAGTAAGGCGCCTGATATGGACAGAGCCTTCTGCCCTAAGTGAGATGAACGATAGTTGACTAAGACATTATTGTTTCTGTTCGGTTTTTGATTGGTTACAGTGGGTGGATGGAAACGCACTATCTCAGCATTGCTCTGAGGAAGATATAACGAGGAGAATACGTATTGGGCCTTCTGCATGAGGAGCCTTTCTTGGATAGGGATCCAGCCGAGTTTATTGAGGAGAGGGGTTACGTGATCACTTCTTTTGAAATTACCGTTGCATACCACCTTGGCTGCAAAATTCATGCATTTTTGTAAGTCCCTTTTAAGGTATTGAGGTAAGTCTCCCCATACTAGGCTGCAGTAGTCAATGCGCGATAACACAAGAGATTGAATGGCTAATAATCTGGATTTTTCGTTTAGCATACTTTTTATACGATGAAAAAACATTAAAGTTCCGTAGATTTTGTTGCAAGTAGTCTCAACGTGAGATTTGAAGGACATATTTCTATCGAACCAGATACCCAGATTTTTAACTTTTTCTGATGCATTAATTTTATCATTTCCAACTGCAGGAGTAAGATCTGAAGTTTTTTTAATTGCATCTTTGGATCCAAAAATAATGCATTGTGTTTTATTAGCATTTAATTTCAGACCATTTCGGTCGTACCATGATTTCAGGCT
Organism: Morinoia aosen; assembly: GCA_030386875.1. NCBI lineage: Eukaryota > Metazoa > Arthropoda > Malacostraca > Amphipoda > Talitridae > Morinoia > Morinoia aosen. The sequence goes on along the minus strand of CM059573.1, from coordinate 17,722,585 downwards.
AGTCAGTAAAGTTTCGGCTTTAATTTGCGTCTGTGGTATTTCCGATACAGAACTTGTTATTGCAATTTAAACATTTTAAACAATTTAAACAATTTATTTACCACAGGTGATACAGAGGTAGAATTTTACTTAAGTCTAGTACAATGGTCAAATTTGAGTATAGCTACCTGTGGGCCCGAATAAGTTCAGCGACTTCTAGGGCATCCTACCATCACGTTATTCTAGGGTGTACAAAAGTTTAACCTAGTTCACTTAACCTAGTTTCGCATTAGACTGATCATTGAGATAATTAACTCGATATTTTATGCTGTATTTTACAATATAGGTCAAGTCGGCTATATTTAACAGTATGTTCGATAAAACGATTCAAGAGCAGAGAGAAGATTGGTTATGGTACACAAGGCAAGTTACATTATGACATTATCATTAGTTACATGTAGGAGGCAAGATTTCGACACGGTGATCTTACACGACTAGTATTCTGATAGGAAGTGAGACTCAAGATGTCTTTTGAATACTGTGTACGAATTACATTCACGGATCTCTGCAGGTATAGAGTTCCAAGTTTTGGTTCCAACGAAGAGAATACTGTGTTGTGACCTGGCCTTTGAATAATAAGGAAGCATGAATTTACTTCTATTTCGGGTTAAATGGTCGTGATGACCAGTTTGCGCAGTCAATAATTGTCTTAGGCTATTGTCGCCATCATTTCTTAATGTTTTGTGAATGAAATTACAGATGGAGATTTTGTAGAGATCCGAAAGTTTAAGTATTTGTAAATTTTTGAAAGAATCATTTGTGTGAGCATTATATTCTAGGTTCTTTACCGCTCTGACAGCCCTTTTCTGCAGAGTAAAAATTTTGTTGATTTTATTTTTATCAGTTCCGTGCCATGCTTCTATTCCGTATTGCAAGTATGGAGAAATGAGCGTTCGGTAGAGCATTTGTAAAGCTGTTTCAGGCAGAAAATTTTTAACTTTATTTAGGATTCCGATGGATTTTGATAATTTAGAACTAATATGAGTGATGTGCTCTTTGAAGGTCAGATGTTTATCTATTATGATGCCCAGAAACTTACATGAGTTGGTTTCTTCGATTTCACCTTCGCCAATTTTAATGCATGGGAGAGATACATCTTTCTTGTATGAGAAAGTAATATAATTTGTTTTATCGATATTTAGGCTTATTTTATTAGCTTTGAGCCACGATGAAACCTTGTGAAGTTCAGTATTTATACTCTCCACAATCATAGCAGGATTTTGGTTCGGAAGGACCGCAGAAAGCGTACTGTCATCGGCAAAAAGTATGAATTTGAAGAATGATGTAGATTTTACAATATCATTGATAAAAATCAGAAACAAGAGAGGCACGAGAACAGATCCTTGTGGAACTCCATGGCTAATTGTCTGTGGGTCCGATTTTGCGTCGTCAATGACAACGTATTGCTTCCGATTTGTTAGGTATGATCTGAACCAATCATGGGCAATCCCTCGAATGCCATAACAGTGTAGTTTCGATAATAGTATTTTATGGTCCACACAATCAAATGCTTTTCGGAAGTCAAGAAATACAGAGAAGACAGGCTTTCCTTCATCTATATTAGAATAGAGGAATTGTAAATGATTTAATATAGCCTGTGTTGTTGATTTTTTAGAGCGAAAACCGTATTGTTTATCGTAAAGAAATGATTTTTGTTCAAAATATGAGTACACTTTTTTATACACAATCTTTTCGAATACTTTGCTAATAATTGGTAGAATGGAGATAGGTCGATAATTGTTTACACAGGTTTTTTCACCACTTTTAAAGATAGGGGTTACTCTAGCAACTTTGAGGGAGTTCGGGAAAGTGCCTAGTAAGAGAGACTGGTTAATAATATTTGATATCAGTGGGGCTACAATGTCAGCAATAACTTTAAGTACTTTAGTCGGAAACGTTTGTAACCCACTCGATTTATTTTTCATGTTGTTTATGCACGTAATTACATCGGAGGAGTTTGTAGGCGTAAAGAAAAAGGAGTTGGGTTCTCGAATATGATCCATAAATTCCAGGTGATCAGTAGGTTCACTTGGAATACCATCAGCTATTGTTTTCCCTACGTTTACGAAGAAGTTGTTAAAGAGATTAGCAATTTCTTTCTTCTCATGATATTTTACATTATCTTGAACAACATATTCAATTTTCTTTTTATCGGCATTATTCGGTTTACAGCAGGAGTTAAGGAGATGCCAAGTCTTTTTAACGTCAGTTTTGAATTGAGTAAACTTGAGCGTAAAGTAGTTCTTTTTTGATGTTCTTATCTGGTTTGTTACATAGTTTCTAAATCGGTTATATGTTTCTCTAGATATTCGTCCTTCGCAAAGGAGGGCTAGGTACGCTTGACGTTTCTTTATATTTATCACGATGTCTCTAGTAATCCAGGGCTTATGTTTATTTTTCGGGGTAACTGTACGAGTTAAAATTGGGCAACACTGATTGTATGCGGTCATTATAGTTTCAGTCAACTTTACTACTGCTTCATCAATGCTCGTAGTATTATTGTTTTGTTGAGAGATGTGCAATGTAGGCATTGATTCTTCTAGAACGGTGCGCATTTCTTCAAGATTTGATTCGTTTATTTTACGATATGAGTAAGTTTCAGCCCGTGCCTTGGTGCAAGCAATATAGACATTTTTCTTAATAAGAAAAACTGGGAAGTGATCTGATAAGTCAGAAGTAATTATTCCAGCAAGAAAATCACTAGGGTCTGTCATAAAGATATTGTCAAGCAGCGTAGCACACTCTGAGGTTATTCGTGTAGGCTTTGTAATGATCGGAAGGAAGGATTGAGACTGAAAGGTAGTTAGGAAATTAGAGATTGGTTCATGGCTTTCATGTTTCAGTAGATCATAATTGAAGTCACCGCATATTATTATGTCGTTGTATAAGGGCCTGTTGAACTGAGAAATAATACGATTCAATTCATTCAGGAAGGATATAGGACAGGCTGTAGGAGGCCTATTCACCGTTCCAAGCACAATGCGTTTACCATCTCTAAAAAGTTCTACGAAGAGTGCTTCTATATGATCCTGGTTCATGGTTGCACTTGCTATGGTTCTCAAGTCTATGTGGTTAGATATATATGTGCTGATGCCTCCGCCCCGCTGGTTTTTTCTTAGCGAATGGTAACTATGATAATTTTCAAATCGAATCATGTCTTTAGTCGAGTCATCTAGCCAGCTTCCGGTGAAGCTAATCACGTCTAGGTTATATTTAAGTTCAGTAATAGTACATTGTATCTCTTCCAATTTTGGATAGAGTGACCTACAGTTCCAACACAGGAGTGAGAAATCTCGGTCAGTTATTCGTATAGTTTCGTTGAATTCTGATATATTAGTATACCTACACTCTTGAGAGTCGTTTAGGTTTGGATATATTCTGTTCAAATGATTGAAATCTGGATCGATTTCCTCAAATATTACAGGGTGATCAGTCATTTAAACTAAGTAAAAGTAAGAATTAGGTACTATAGAGCTTAAAACGAAATACAGAGTCAAGCTTAAAGGGATATTCCAGTCTAAAAAGTAGCTTATTAAGTAAGAGAGAATAGAGTAAAAAAGAAAAATCTAGCGCGATTTCGTGAGTACACATAAACTCAGTCCATGAGCGAGTGATAATGGAGTTCAATATCACAACATTGGTGCAAACAGATTGCTAAGGGCGTTTTCGCAAGTTCACATACAACAGGTAATAAGTTTCTAAAGATTATGACGACAATGATACAATCAGCTAATATGGTTTACGCGTAATAATAACTGTAGTGGTAAATAAAGAAGAATTCACAGTAACATTGGTTGGTGAAAAATTACTAATTGCGATGTTACAAAATGTGACACACAGATGTCATAGATGTTTACACACACATCTATTATTTATTTGTTATAATATTGGAGTTCGATATCACTACATTGGTGCAAACAGATTGCTGAGGGCGTTTTCATAAGTTCACATACAAGAGGGAATAAGTTTTAAAGATTATGATGACAATGATACAATCAGCTAATATGGTTTACGCGTAATAATAACTGTAGTGGTAAATAAGGAAGAATTCACAGTAATATTGGTAAGTGAAAAATTGCTGATAGATTATAATGACAATGATATAATCAGATTATAAGAAGATTACAACGACAATGATATAATCAGCTAATATGGTTGTACGATGGCAGTGGAGGGCAGAAGCGATTATCAGATTATAAGAAGATTAAAACGACAATGCTATAATCAGCTAATATGGTTTACGCGTAATAATACTTAAGTGGTTAAGAAGAGAAAAAATTCACAGTAACATTGGGAGGTAAAAAATTGCTGATTGCGTTGTTTCAAAAGTTCACACACAGCTGTCATAAATGTTTACAAGCACATCTGTTATACATTTGTATAGATTCAGGTTGAACTGGCATCAAGTTGAGGTTTACTGACATGATACCTAATTGAGGTTAAATTAATACGAAATTGACATATTTAGGGGATGAAAATGAAATTGACTAATTTAGGGGATCACCTAGTCTAGTCACCCATGATCTGCTGTGATGACATGTTTAGTTGTTGCATCAGGTATTGCTCGAGGTCATCTGGCGTGTTGATCTCGCGGCGTCTTGAATCTGGGTTTCCTGGGTTGAATATGAAGATGTTTCCATCCTGTGTTCTTGGGATTCCAACTTTATCCGGGAATTTCCTTTTGGCCATCCTTAGAATGTACATGACGTTAGCTCGTGAAGGTATGAGGTATTCATTTATGAAGAAGAACTGTGGTTTCTTTTCTCGGCAGGCGTTGAGAATTTCACGTTTTTTGTTATAATGTTTTAGTTCAAATGCAATGTTTCTTTGATCTACATTCCCAGTTATTTTTTTTTTTCCCCATTCTTGTAGCTGACGTAATGTCAGTGCCGGAGAGGTTAATGTTGATCTTGTCCTTCAGGAGCTGGCAGACTGTATCCTTACAGATTTCGCCTGCGTGAGATGGCGGTATTTCCCTTCCAGAAATGACGAGAGTACATTTTTTGTCTTCAATGTCTCGGCGCTGATCATTTTTTTCCAACTGGTCGAGGCGGGAGGTTAAGCTATCTATTTTCTCATTCTGTTCTTCGAGAATTTTTTTGTGTTCCGCTTCTTTTGTTTCAAATAGCGTTTTAAGGTGGCTTATTTCATTTTGCACTTGAACAATATCACTAATAAATTTTGTCATCACTGAATCGAAGTATTTTATAAGGACAGAAACCACTTCTTTACCGTCTTTCGTTAGGCTAGACACATCAGGGTATTGACCAAACTTCGGTTCAAACTCGATGCTGTTGTTGCTGCTGTTGTTGGTAATGCGTCGTTTGTTAGGCATCTTGAAGATGGAGGGAATTCGGTCGTTGTGTAAACGAGGGTTGAATACTCTCACACTTTTGAGGGAATATTATACTCTTAGTTTGATTATTTTTATATATGGGGTATTTATATCACATTTGAATACTCGGGACGCGAGTGGGTACCCATTTAGGTTAGAGGTACATTCTTTCTAACAATAGGCACTTTGTTTCGGAGCGAGCGCAACACCCGTCCTCACGCCACGGAGTCACTGAAGACACTTGAACATCATCTGCATACATTGAGATCCGTGTGTTAGAAGGCATTGGAGGGAAATCATTAATGAAAATAGAAAACAGTAGTGGACCAAGAATGGATCCTTGGGGAACACCAAAATTGTTTTGAATGAATGATGACAATTTGTTTTCTATGCGGACTGCATGAGATCGATTTGACAAGTAACTTTCAAACCATTGCGTGTCTATTCCCAAGTTCAGTATTTTACGTAGAAGTCTTTCATGTTGGACGCTATCGAAAGCCTTAGAGAGATCGAGTAGCAGCAAGAGTGTTACATTCTTTTGATCAATGTCACTGTATATTTTTTCAGATATATTGAGCAGAGCGTCTTGAGTGCTAGTACTTCTTCTATAGGCATATTGATTTTGGTGGAGTAAATTTGACTCGTCCAGGTGAAATGACAGTTGATTTGTCACCACTTTCTCCAATAGTTTGGACATGACAGGCAAAAGACTGATGGGCCTGTAGTTTGATGCTGTATTTAAGTCACCACTTTTGTGCAACGGTCTAATAATGGAGTGTTTCCATTGGTTTGGAAATGTGTTGGTTACTATTGATGTATTAATTATCAGACGAATCCATGGTGCTGTAACAGGGAAACTGTCTTTGATATATTGAAGACTGATACCATCATGTCCAACTGCTTTTGTGTTTTTTAGTGAGTATAAGATGTTTCGTAACTCCCGTAAATCGACAGGGCGTGGTCTCCACTTGACATCAGTCCTCGAGGGTGCAGTGGGGCATGAATTTTCAATTGTCGTTTCATCTGGATTGGTACACACCTCACTGAAAACTTGAGCCCCTACTTTTGAAAAGAATGTGTTGAAATCCGTGGCTGTTGCCAAGGGATTTTCAAAATTACTTATGCGATCTAAATTTTTATATGGGGCTACCTCACTAATGATTTCCCAAGTTCGCTTCGGGTTATTTTTAGCCGTTATCAGTGCCTGGTGGAAGTGAGTTTGTTTCGCTTCAGTGATTTTCTTTCGAAGAATTTTTTCATGTTCTTTATATCTCTTGTATAAGGTACTGTTTGATCTATTGTTTTTGTACTCTCGCAAGTTAGCTTTCTTTATTCTGCTCATCTCTATAACTTCGTCAGTAATCCAAACAGTCCGTTTTGGCTTGGTTATTTTGGTGACGTAAGGTGCACATTCGTCGAGAGCTGCTGTGAAGTTCTCGTTGAAGATTGACACTTGTATGTCAACATCGTCAGTTTGCATCATTTTCTGGAATTCGGTAGACCTATCGAGTAGTTTTTCTTGAAATAGTTCTGCTGAATAGTGCCTTTTCGAGCGATAGGTCATTAAGCGGTATTTTTGTCTTTCCTTCGCAATATTAATTTCACATTCTATAGAGTGGTGATCGGAAATAGAAGGAGATATTACTGTACTAAGTATTGCGGTGGGATTATTTGTGATTGCTAGATCGAGGAGAGTTGCAGAGACTTTAGTGATGCGAGTCGGTTCTTTGACCATTTGTGATAAGCTTAGTTTATACAATAGTTTGCTTAGCTGATTATTTTTGTCCGTTAGGTCAACATTGAAATCTCCGAAAGCAAAGAATGATTTTTTTGCTTGAAGGATTTCTTTGAAGGTTTCCTCAATGAAATCTAGTGTTTGATTTAGGGGAGACGATGGGTGCCGGTAAAGGCTGCCAATGATTATTGATTTGTGTTTATTTATTTGCACTTCTAACCAAACCATTTCAATGCCTTCGCAAACTTTATTAGCTAGTAGTGAAGATGTTGAGTACATTTCTTTCACAAAAATACAAGATCCACTGCCTCTGCTGGTTTTAGCGCCATCGTAGCGGTACAACACGTAATCAGGAATGTTAAAAAATGAACTTTGGGTTCGTGAATCAAACCATGTTTCTGAGACACACAAAATGTCAATTTTTTCAGTGACCAACATTACTCTGATTTCATCCAATTTACCATTCAGGCTTCGAGCATTTACATGCTTGATGTTGATTTTACCTATATTAGCACTCTTTTTAAAGGTAGTGAAGTTACTATCTCGATGGGATCGTTCAGGGGATTTATCGATTTTGTCTAAGTTGCCCGGGGTGTTTGGCCCAGCTTCTGCTATGTAAGAAAGTCTACTATTTGGCTGGGCAGCGGCACTCTGTCAAGATGAGGTAACCCCGGTCTGATTTTTGCCTTGTGTGACAAGAGCACTGTAGTGATCGTTTTTACGATGGAGCAGTAGTGGAGGGTTATTATTTGATAATTCTGAATTGGGAACGACTGATATTTTCCAAACACAATGATCCTGTTCATCCAGGACGAGAAGTTTTTGGCCTGTCACATTTGAAATGATTAGTGGTATAAGGTCTACAGCAGCTTGGTCAAAATGTTTTTCGTCAATGTAATTATCTATGAGGTTTTGCATGTCGCCACTGTTCTTGTCAAAAAACTTAGCATATGTGCTGTTGTTTGCTTTACTCTCTGTTTTGATTGCAGCCTTTAGGGAATTGTAATTCCATTTTGATGCTGGTTGTTTTGTAAGTAGATGAGCTACTGCGTGAAGGAGGCAGTGTCCATCGGCTTTGGTGGGAATCAGTTTTATGTTCCAAGATCGTTTCAATTCATCCATTGTGGAATTCATGCGTTCACAAATGCGGCTGGAGACGTTTTTTTCGCACTTTTTAAATCATTAAGAGGTTCTGAGAAGTGCGGGGAATTTACGTTTTTCTGGCTCTGAATTCCCGTTCTGTGGTGATTTCTTGTATGTGGATTTGCAGAGAACTGAGAAATGCTCGTGTCAATTATATTTTTCTGGTGATGATTGTGCACACAGTTGGGTAGTGGATTTTCCATCGATTGTCGACTGCAATTTTGCAGCGATTTCTCTCTTCCTGTTGATTTCACTGCTTCCGAGTATGTGATTGGATATTGATTTATACTCGTGTCTGAGAGGGGCTTTTCATCCTCTTCATCAGCATTGGACAGCAATGAAAACCTATTTTTTGTAGGCACTCCGCAATTGTTTGTGGCGGATGCCGGAGAGTGCTTGTTATATGAAGGCAAACATCGGGAGGAGAGGGGAGGAGAGGGTTTGTTATATGAAGGCAAACATCGGTTTATGCTGCTGGAGGTTTCACGTGGATAGGCGGTCAACTTAGAACAATCATTCAACTCATTTTGCTGTTTTGCATAATCATTAGAGTATTCAATTTCTTCATTCAGATCATGGGAGTTTCTGACACAGGAGATAAAATGTGAAGTTAGTCTCAAAGGTGATTTTAGAGCAATTTGTTGAAGAAAATGATGCGTGTCTTCTCGCGTAACGGGCCAAGTGCGGACATTGTTGTAAGCTTCAATAACAGGACCGGTTTTTACATTTGCTCGCAGCGGAATCAGTTTAAGACCAATTTTTCTGCACAGGCTCGATGCCATGTACAATTGCTGCCCACTGCAGGCGCTCACCACATAAATACAAGAAAAAAGATTCTTTGTCATGATCACATTTTTTAACTTGTTGAGATTATGGGACGAGAGGCTCAAGCCTTTGAAACTAATTATATAGTTCCTGAAAGGAGGTGCGCGTTCAATCTCATCATAAAGATCATTAAGACGTTCCGAAGTTATGGTCTGAATCCTGCATGCGCTATCAATGTCATCTCTGTTGATTTTTGTGAGACTATTGTCTCCAACGAGAAAAGTGTCCAGAGGGGATTTCGCATAATGATGGTTACTCGCAGCTACCACCGGCGTAAAATCATGAGCGCTGATACAATAATTTAAAGCAAAAAGCTGTTCTGTAATCATTTGAATATTCGATACAGTGGAAAAAATCGACGCTGGGCTTGGGGGACAATTTTGTCTCAAAGCTTTATTGAGAAATGCAGCTGTAAGAGACAGCATGTTATTTATTTCGTGAATAGTTTGGGAGCTGGTCATTTGGAGAGGATGTAAGTACCCATCAAAAGCTTTAGCAGGTCTGTTTGTATTGTTCTCCACTGAAAATTTTAAGTTATCCTCGCAGTTTACGCTCTGAGGTACTTTACTGCCAGTGTCAGCTGCCGCGCATGCATTTTCAAACCTAACTCCACCGCCTGAAAGGCCTGCACACAATTTATCATTAAAATTATAATTAAAATTACCCATTTTAGTCTCTGAATGGTTCCTCACATCGAAAATTTTATCGCGTTCCAACGTTGATGTCGGTGTCGTCGTCGTTGGTGAACAATTTTGAGCTTTCTCAGTGACGCAGGACAGGGGAGATGCCGCCATGACGCAATCGTTGGGACGAGACGAAGGAGCTAGCGGTGGTGCTGTGGCAGCTGGCGCCAGTGATGAGGTACAAGCAGCGCTTGGGAGATTTTCGTCAAAGACGGGCGACTCTGCTGCTAGATTCTCTGTCGGGCACCTCTCCGTCGATTCTCTGTCGGTCGGCACTGGTGATGTTTTGGGAATTGCGGTGCTTTCGTCGACGTCATACCGTTTCTCTGTCGGAGTTTTTGTAGTCATTGTGAGCGGCTTAGGCTTTTGAACGAGCGATTTTACACGCGAGAATTTTGGTGGATTTTGCTTTCGTTTTCTGAACGGTTCATATATATTCCACTTTTTGGGGTTTGAGTTTTCATGCGGCGCTGTTGTGAGGGATGTTATTTCTCCAGATAGAGCTGCTTTCTGAGTAGCTGAACGAGTTTCGTAATGAGACATTGTGAAGTTGTATTGGATGAGTGAATAAAGGTGAAGAGAATTCAAAATTTTGTTTACTCTGTAGCTGTTACGGAGTGAATAACGATCGTCTTGGGTAGAAGGGTAATCGTTTACACATGAGTGAGGGCTAGCTTCTCATTTAGAATTTGAAACACCCAAAAATATTGCCATAAAAACATCACCTAAAAAACATCACCAGAACATAAGAAGATAGAGTTGCCCTTAAATGCTGGAGAAAGGAGGCGAGAAACTGGGAGAGTGTTGGTCGGCCGTGAATAATGACGAAAATGACGTTCAGACCTTTGCAGGTTGACACATTTTACTCATTCAGTTTCTCAACGTTTCATAATTAAAAAATTTGTAATCCCTCTTTCACTTTTTATGTCACTATTCACCAAAGTTAACTGGTGGGTCACTATTTCACCAAAAGAAAGTTAATTTTGTTTATTCAGAGGAGGTTGAAAATTGATTGATTAACTTTCGACAAGAAAGATAGCCATCATTGAAATATTTGCGAATGAGGGATTGCATTGCTTGTTCGCATTTGAAAACGAAAAAGACCGCCTTTTAATGCCAGACGAAGAGAAGCCGCCCGTAAGACAGAGGGGGAGGAGTAGACAGAGTAGACAGAGACGGGGGGGGGGGGGGGGGAGGGCGGGGAGCAGGATGCTTGCGGTGATCCAGCTTGGCGTTTCTCGCTCGTCTGCTTTTGAAGAAACCAATACTATTTTTTTCCATGTAAAGATTGCTATGGTGAGCTATCCAAAAGACGTCATATTGCTGAAAATTTGCCTTACGTTGTGGAATTATGTTCTAGCAGCGAACACAGATTTAAGTTAGCCACTATTACAGCGTGGCAATTCTCACAATGAGAGGGTAGGCTGGGGGGAGGAAGGGGTGCGGGCGCAGACTTGGTGTAGCTGAGCCCTCATAGAGCTCTATTGTTTCAGGGTTTCACATTTTATTCACTCATTTTGCGACCTTCAACATTTACAGAAAATATTTTCTCTAAATCACTTTTTACGTCACTGTTTCACCAAAAGTTCTCAATAAAAGGACAGAATTACTTACTGGTAAAGTAATTTGAACACAATTTTGAGGATTAAATGTCAAAATTGAGCGTCATAGACACTCAACATAGTTTTTTTTGCAATAACTGATAAAATAACAAAAAATGTCTCACTGTGTTTTATGTTTGTCTTCACAAAATTCAAAATTGCTAGTGCATCGGGCCTTTTTTTGTTTTCATGCTGGCATTCGTGGTACGTTTGTTCTATATGCGGAAGAGGGAGGAGCAGGTGTTGCGGTTGACCAGGGAGGGAAGCTACACCGAGGGTCGCTACACAGACTTCGAGTGGAGACAAAGTTTACAGAAAGCACCAGACTGTTTTTGCACGATTAAATTGGTCACAAATGATTGTACTTGATTACTGTTTTCACTTTTGCGATTCAATGAGGTGGAAAGCACATTCACAGATACTCAGTTCGAGTTTGGGGTTTTGGGAAAGTTTTGTTCCCTTACATTTTGAAATGTTTGACGCCGCGTTTACGCGGAGCGTCAGTTCACCTCCACACTCTACGCAGAAAAAAAAAAAAACCTACAGACATCAATGTCCCAAACTCCCTGCTAACGGCAACCAACGTTTTCGTTAAACATGGAGGGGTCAGAAAATCATTGCAGAGACCGTACGATGGCCCTTTTCGTGTTCTAGAAAGGACCCCGAAGTACTTCACCTTAGACATACGAGGGAAACCTACCAATATAACGATTGACAGGGTGAAAGCATCGCACCTACCCGACAGCAGCGAAACAGAAACGGAGCACGTGGAACCAACAAGCGCAAAAGTACACGATGTCTACGAAGGAGTTCCCTTCCCCCAGGCAGTGGTGGCTCCTGAACAAGGAATCGTAACTAAATACGGAAGAAGAATCAAACCTCCACTGAGATACTCGGAAACTTAAAAAACAACGGGGGGCACCTGTGGTGGCATGAACACACACCACCACACAAGCTTAGAAGCGCCACCTCATAGCCTCAAAGCGCCAGTACTAAACGACCAATAATCAGAGCTAAAGTCTGGCGCTGGGGTGCCGGACCGAGCTTTATAAGCAGCCTGCTTCGAACAGTCAGGCAACGTCGATAGAAACCTCCGTAAGTATAGCACAAGCCTAGACGGCGAAAAGTGGGCACCCCAGTCTTGGCCAATCGGAGACCTGGACGGGTAGAGTCAGCCTCCAGCGAGGCTTATATAAACAGCCGCGCAGCCAGCGGAGCCTCAGTACACTCGCAGCGTCCCTGAAATTCACACTAAGTCTCGACGCTCCGCCAGCACCTCACCCGTGGCCTTCACCGCCTCCTCGACTGCCAGCCGCCACGCCTCGTTGCTTGCTAGACGCACCAGTTCCCTGCTTGCGCCTCTGGTACTCCCTGGTCGGACGCTCTGCCAGCAGCAGCCCCACCGGTCTGCTCTCGTCCTCCAGCTACGCAGCGTCTGCCCGACAACCGTCGGTCCGCCAAGACGTCATCGGTTGCTGTACTGCTCGACTGTCATTTTCCCTTGTGCCATTATTGTCGGCAATCTTCATAATAGTACGGCGTTTATTCCAGTTGTTTTCCTTATCCTGTCGGGTTCGTTTGCACCTCAGGCACTCACTTCGGGCAAAGATATTTCACAAGTCTATCAAAATTCACAAGTCAATAGATATTCACAAGTCTGCCCGGAGTGTAAAGCAGCCTGAGTGAGAACACCACAAGCTCTTCCCCCATATAGACATAAGGTTGACTGTAATATTCTCTGCCTAGCCTAGCAGAAATATTAACAGTGCCTAATCCAATGAACATATCAATTCCAACAATAAAAATCAATAGACATGGCACATAGCATCGCATCAATACACATAGCTCAATAGTCCACTAACCTCTACCTCTGAGATATCTTTTTAGCTCTGGATACTCAAGTAAATAATGACTAAGCGAGACATGAACGGAAGAATAGTAATGAAATATAAGAATGAAAATAGGAGTTAGTAGTAGGTAGTTAGGGGAAGTTAGAATAAGGACTTAGCCTCATTTATAAATTTAAGAACACACTTGGCCGACATTAACTGTTGTCGACACCAAGTTTAGCAAGAAACTTGTTGCAGGTGTTGCCATTCGCCGTGATGATGCCAATTAGAGATCTGTAGTGTTCTCCCTCAGGCTGCTTTTTATTCCGGGCAGACTGTGTATACCTAAAGACTTTGAATATTTATGCCTGGAGCGTGTGCCTGAGGTACAAACGACCTCAGCAGGGTAAAGAAAACACAGCTGGAATAAATATTAAATGAATTATTGTGAAAATTACCGACAGTAATGGCACGCAAACAGGTAGTACAGCACCCAAGGACGCCTTGGAGGACCGACAGTTGTCGGGGAGTTGCAGCGTGAGTGGAGGTCGAGAGCGTTGCGGTGTGGCTGGCTGTGGAGGCGGTGATGGAGGCAGTGAGGCTACTGCTTGCGGAGTAGCCGAGGTGTATAGTGAAGATCAGTGTTGCTGGGAGAGAAATGCAGCGTAGCGAGTCGCTGTGGGTAGCCTGCTGCGAGGCCAGTGCTCCGAGGAGAATCGCTGGGAGAAGACTTGTTTGAGCCGCTGCTGTGAGACTTGTGAGCCGCTGCTGGGAGGAGACTTGCTTTGAGAAGACTTGTGTGAGCCGCTGCTGTGAGGAGGCTCGCTGGGAGAAGACTTGTGTGAGCCGCTGAGAAGTGAACTGAGCTGCGCTTGCCCCGTAGCTCCTTATATAGCGATTGGGCAGCTCGCGGTGGTGTAATGAAGCTGTTCAAGGCTGAGCTAAACTTGTGTGGGTGTCTTGAGATGTCGCCTGGCTGCTCGGAGCGGGCAGCTTGTAGAGGCTTGTCAGACACGACCACGCCAAACTTACGCTCTGATTGGTCGTCCAGTAGGGGCGCTTCGAGGCTGTTCGGCTGCGTGAGGTGGCTCTTCTAAGCTTGTGTAGTGGTGTTTGCGAACCGGTTGTTGAGCCCCCCCTCCCCTCACAGGGTTCGAGGCGCTACCCCACACAGCGGCAGGCTTCTAGATACCACCCCGCGCATGAGCGGGCTTTGAAGTGCCACTCCGCACAACGGCTGGCTTCGAGGCACCACCCCGCGCAGCGGCGAACTTTGAGGCACCACCTAACCATCAACCAGTCTCCTCACAGCGGCTCCGATCTTCACATCACGCACCGAAGATGCTCCAACAGCTACAGTCTCAACTGCCTCTACCGCCGTTTCGCAATCAATAGGCACTCAACCGCCATCCGTGCTGTCACTCCACATCGCCTGACGGTCCTCTAAGACGTATCTTAGTGCATTACTGCCTGTCAATAATATTTTTCTCGTGTGCCGTTATTGTCGGTGATATTTCACAATAGCACGGCATTTATTTCAGTTGTGTATTCTTACCCTGTCGAGTTCGTTCGTACCTCAGGCACTCGCTTCGGGCATTGATATTCAAAGTCCTTAGATATTCATAGTCTTCCCGGAGCGTAGAGCAGCTTGAGGGAGAACAGTATGCTAATGACCCCAGAGTGACCCGACAGGTGGGAGCTATGGCTGGGAGAGATGTCCGGTGACCCGCCTTCGGAAATAATATCATAAGATGGCTCTTCCATTGCAATTTTTGCGCACAAATCCCAAATCTGGACGATTTTTCGAAGTTCGGGGCGCTTCTCAGAGGTCTATCCACGCACATCGTATCCGGAGTACAAGAGGTACTACTGAACCTCCCGGCAAACGGTGAATACGACGCCCTATAAGCTGCACTAATGAACTGTTTCGTTCGTCAAAACGAAGAGAGAATCTTCAACATTATTGTTAAAATAAAGCTGGGAGATAGCAGCCCATCTGAGTTACGCTTGGAAATGACGCGTCTCAACAATTGAAGATAAGATCCGCTACCAGCTTCAGTCATCGCCTCTATGCATTCTTCAGCCACTGATCAGAAGCCTAAAGAAAAGAAAAAACAAACGAGAAGCATGGGGAGATTGCAGACCAACTCAGCAAGGCAATCAGCGTGCCAAGCCGTAACTGCTGAGCCCGTCACGGTAAACGCAGTGAAGCCACCGCAGATCCCGACTATGTCAAAAGGCGAATTCAACGTAACTATGAAAGAAATTGTTGAACTCAATAACATGTTAGGAAGAATGTTACGCTCGCAAGAAAACGTCCGCAAAGCAGACAGCTGGCGGAACTAAGTTCCGGCACCAAGAAACGTCCAGCACGCAAATAAGGGAAACAGGCTTGACCAAGTTTACTGCTACTACCACCGTATATTTGGTAACCATCGACCACTCTGTTTCACTCTTCAAAACTCTACTGAGAGCTGCAACTCCCGCGTGGCCAGACAACTGTCGTACCTGTCACAGTTCGATTGAGAGATCACCCATTTCAGTGGCACTACTATGCATGGTAGTGGATGCACTGTCACATATGGTATTTGCAATTCTTTCAAAAGAACCAATGATGCTTACCCCGTCAAGATTTCGGATTATTGTTATAGTTTTCGCATGTTGCTCATTTTGGACCTCCTTATGGTGGCTCCTATGGTTCCAGCTCCATCCACAGCAGTCTGCTGCGAGTCCCGATATCAGAGCGGTGCGATTGATGCATCTCTGCGCTTAATGCGGGAGCACACTGACCAATGGGGAGTAAATATTCCCTCCCATCGTCAGCCCTAACCCGTGGTAGTCATCGTGTGCACCCGGGATAACGAGGGACTTTATAACCCGTTACTGCCAGGGCCTGGCTTATATTTATGATACATTAGAAACCTCAAACAAGGTCCTTCTCATGTCAGGCTGCTCCTGTTGAGCCAGTCTAGTGAGCCTACCGTGGTTGAACCTACCAGAACCGAGACCCCGGCATTATGGCCTCAGATCTCCACGGCAGCACAGCACGCAAGCCCTCCCACCATAATAAGGTAAGGCCATGGGGAGGGTATTTCATTAACGATTTACCTCCAATTCATTCTAACACACGAATCTATATAAGTACAGATGATGTTTAAATTGCCATGACAAGTTCTGTAACAGAATTCCACCAGGCGCAAATAAAACCTGAAAGCTTACCTCTAATCGTGGTATGGACAAAATTGTCTCAAACAAAATACGAGCATGAGACAATACATTATTTTAGGATCCAACGATGCAATTAAAATATTTTAATCTGACTCTAACGGTAGGGAATGGTAAAATTAAACCATAAAAAAGGAAAAATAGACATTTGGTTCGATCAAAATATGACCCTCAAATCTCTCATTGAAAAAAATTGAAAATAACTTACGGAATTTAAATATTTTTTTCAGAGCAAAAAAAATTTGGTCGACAAAAATTTAGATTGTTAACCATTCATTCTTTAGTGTTATCGCGTTTTGACAATGGCAGCTTAGTATGAAGATACACACCTCAATATCTTCAAATAGAGTAACAAAAATGGATGAATTTCGCTGCCGAGGGGGTATGCAAAGGTAAATCCTAGAAGAGTGATCATGAAACCCTTCTCCTAAATAAACTCGGCTAAACTCCTATTCAAGAAAGATTCTTCAGTCATGAAGCACTAAACGTATATTCTTCTTTATATTTCCCTCAGATAAATGCTGATATTGTGCAATCCCTTCCTCCACCTGTAACCAACCAACCGAAATGGAGCACTAACGTCTTAGTCGATTACTGTTCATCTGACTTTGGGCAGAAAGCTCGGTCAATATCAAGTGCCATGCAGTGGAATAAACTTCCACGGAGTATCAAAATTTCTTGAACAATGAAAGAATTTTAGACATTGTTTCGCATTTCAACGATAAAAATTGTATGCATGCTACAGCCCATGCTGAGGTGTGGCCAATGATTTTAAGAAAAAACTTTTTTATTTCAGTGGTTTATTTCAAAATATACTTATGCCTAAACGCCAACAGTCCTATAACATGGCTTTATAAGGCATAATATAAAACACGAGGTTTAAAACACGAGGTTTAGTAAAAGGTAGCTTTAACTACCGTATCAGATGCCTTAACTTCAAGGAGTAGGAGAAGGAAACTCTCAGCTAGGTTCCTATTCTTGTGCTCTCTCATCGATACACCGACTCTGCTTATAAGCTATAGCGCTCGAAAGTTAAATAAGGCTCTTCCGGTGCATGCCAATGCGATGCGCCCCCAAGGCACGGCTTCCGGTGGAGGTCCCATAAAGACATGTGACCTGAACGCGATAAGGCACCCGGCAAGACGTAATCTGCAGGTCTTCCGGTGACGCGCAACCTCAGCTCCGGAAATCCCATAAACACAACGATGCCTACTTCACTACATAACAATTACCAAGAAGCGAGGTTAAAAAATTACCGGGATTTTATTAAAAATTTCCTAATTTTGTTTTTCCTAAAATACGGAAAACCTGTTTGCGCTGGTTTAAAAGTTGATCCACCTGATTAAAAAATGGTATGTGGCATGTTTATTTTCAGACATTTCACTTCATTTTTTAATGTTTTCATTGCCATATTCAAAATCATGATGATTTCGGAATAAATTAGGAAAACCATCTTTCTTCTCCATTAGAGTGGTCTATTGAAAAAGGAAATTGCTGCCAAGCAGCTTGCATCATCGTCAACTGTCCACAGATGTATAAAACAATACAACGAGACAAAACCCATGGTGGCGAAGACAGTCCTTGGCAGGAAAAGATTGTCGTCGGTTCTTCAAGATTTCAGACTTATGCCTTTTTATCGTCGTTCTTTTCCATAACTGAGCCATAACAATCCCAGTGCACTCCTCGTGACGGGTAAGGACTGCCAGCATTTCAGAGCATGCGCTAGAATGGGAGAGGGGTGGCGTCCATATCTCAGCGTGAACTGTTCGATATCGACTCTTTGACAACGTACTTGCTTCAAGGAAAGCTGCAAAGAAACCTCTTTTGACCACGAAAAACACCAACTACTGGCTTAATTTTTGCATGAAGTGCCAGCATCGGACTGCTTAACAATGGGGCAAAGTCATTTTCTCCAATGAATCTCCGTTCGCCTTTTTTGCTGACTCCGGGAAATGCTCGTGCGAAGAAGAAAAGGCGAAAGAATTTACAAGGAGTGTGTCGTTCAAACGGTCAAGGATCCTCAGATCCTGCCACTCTTCACGTCTAGAGCTGCTTTTCAGGTAAAAATACTGGAGCACTGACGATTTTACTCAAAAATATAGCTACGAATTCGGCCTGGCACCTGCAAGTCTTAAAAGATCATCTTCTTCCAATGATAGCTGGTCAGCTTCCCGACAAAGAGGTGGTTGACCAACATGATGGCGCTTTCTGTAATAATGCATGAGTAGTTAAATGATATAATGATGATGATAATGAATGCATCTATGGATGCTTTATTTACAATCAAGCCTGATGCATATCACCTTGTACATTGGATTTTCAAATGCCTTATAACTAACGCCAGGACGCCATGACGCTTTCCCCCGGTCAAGACCGGTACCCATTTCAGACACCTGGGTAGAGTGGGGTATTGTGCTTGGAATTTTTCTCCTATACCCAACAGAGAAAATCGCCACCGCCAGCGCCGAGTTTCGAACCCGGGTCTCTGCCGCACGGCGGCAGAACATCTAGCACATGGCTATCGCGAGCACTATCTATATCTATATATCGAGCACTATATCACTATCGGCTATCTTAAAAAGTTTATTAAAGACAATGGAGTGGAGATTTTGGGTTCTTCGCCTGGAAATTCGGCTAATCTGAATCCAATCGAAAATTTATGGTAGGTGATCAAAAGTCGAGTGACCAAGAAGAAACCAACTAATTTGGCAAACTTGGAGCCTTAATTGAAAAAGATCAGAGGTACTTTGATTATAATATCATTGAAAAATTTGTAAACCGCAAGCCAAAGCGCATCAAAACATTTTTGAAGAAGTGTGGTCAACATTGCAAATATTGAGAATAATTACATTTCAGTTTTACAAGTTATTAAAATTTTTTGTGGGCAATTTATGTTCATAGTTATCCTTTATGATGTTTTCTGGAAGCAACCAATTAAAAACTAGCAAGACTACACCTTAGTTTACCGAGAAAATAGAATAACTCGCTTTCCCTAAAATCATCGGCTACACTGTATTTACAGAAGTACTGATGTGTACAAACAAAAGAAGAAGTGTACATATGAAAGAAGAATATCCGAATGTCGACCTTTTAGTCTTAGACACAGAGTTATTTAAAGCATCAAATTTTAATTTTAATATTAATCCCTGATATTGTAAGTTCCTGACCTTGCATTTCAATGCAAGTGCTCACTATCAAGAGCGTTTTCATAAATATCATGAGTATTACGTTATATTCTAGTGTACACAGCCCGTCAAAAGTAACCGGATTCAATATTTTCTTTGGATAAATTTCCCAGATGTAGATAACAAACAGATATACTCATCCTAAAGGTACCCGCGAAAAAAAATACTTCTGGGTTATCAAACATTCTCATGAACGTGACAGAGGGACTGAAAAAGCGGACACCAAACATATATATAAACGAATAAACACATCAAAGATATTATTGAGTCAGATGTTTTTTTATAACTTGTATTTGAATGCATTATCAAACTTAAGGTCCTTTTACATTGACGGTGTCTTCGCGCTCTACACCGTCGCTCCATCCCGCCAGCCAAATAAGCTCCGCCCACAGCAGAGCAAAATGACCCTTATTGCCACGCTCACGGTAAGGAGCGGCAACATTCTGCATGCTAAATATTTGCAGTGGGCACTGCCAGTAAACCAGGGCTGCCAGTGATAATAATCTGAACAGTGAACAGTTTCCCCTCATTAAATTGAATTATTTGAAAATTATTCTTATATATTTAGTCGTGAATTCAGAAATTTTTCTCCGATTTTCTTCGGCAAAGGAGGCGAAACGCAGAAGTTCTTGATGAATAAATACTTGTGTTGTTCAAAATTAAGAGGTGTTAAAAATGTGCGGCAGGGCTCGTTTTCAAACAGTAACTTTCAACATTAATATTTTTTACATGTCTTTCAGTAATTAGTTTTCAACTTTGAATATTAACGTAAAAGAAAGAAAAAAAAGAAAAAAAACATTTATTTTCCAATAAAGTACAAACATGAAATGTCGATACATTGGTTTTTAAAACACTTTAACATTAACATCCTTAACTGATTATAATACATTGGTATCGTAATACCCGTGTAGAGAGTTGAGAAAAAAAATGATTGACAGAGAAGTACAACAAAAATGAGTTCCTTTCTTTGCCTAATCTGATTTTGAACTAAGAGAACACAATCCTTGCAACGCTCATTTTAGAAACACTTTCATTAGTGCGAACAAGTATTGAGATAAAAGCTAAAAATGCATTCAATTACATTACCATAGAGACCCTTAATTGCTATTTATGCATGGTTATCGTAATACCCATGTTAAGTGTTGAAACATATGATTTAGATCCTTAATTGCTATTTATACATGGTTATGAAGTTTTGCCTGATGGGCGTTATTCAAATTTTTACTTATTTGTTTTAAGAACACCAGCTTGACGTGCTGGTATTATCAAGTTATAGATAATTATGTTATTACGTTTGACAGGGTCACCAGATGCCGGGGAAGGCATCAATAAATTTAATGAATTGATATGGCCCTTGACTCAGAAGGAGTAAGTAATCGGGTGCTCTACTGGCACCATGGTTTTCCTGATCACTCGCACGAGCCTATCCTCTGAAGGAAATAGATACAACGACACTTCTCGCCTGGTATAATTGGGTCGCCTATGGGTGCCGTGACTACGGCCAATCGTGGGGGGCGGATCCGCTTCTTGAGAGAGGAGGTCCGGGTCCCGTGAGGTTACGTAATCCAGCCGCGTGACGTGGCTAGCGGGGAATCCGTTGTGGGTCCAGGTGAAGATGTGTATGTTCGTGTAGTTAACCGCAGATGCGGGTGATACGTATGGCTTAATTAGGGTGTCTCAAGAGAGGCAGCACCTGGTGGGGGTTGCTGCGTGTGGAGCCGTGTGGCTGAGTAAAGGGCCGTTTACACTGGTCTACATTTTGCTGCCGGCTCACGTGTAGACGCCTCGTGTGGAGCTTCACAAGAGACATGCGCGTTTAGACTAGACACCATTGGAGCGAGCCATGGAGCGCGCGCTGCTCAACAGGGCTGCCACGCTAGATATTATATAGCTAGATCTAGATGTTTTTGCTGAAGCTTAGATGTAAAATTTCGAACCTAGATAATAGCTATAAAATCCATATAGTTTTTTTCGCGAGATAGAAATTTTCTAGCTAGAATTACAATTAAGCTATGTATAGGATAGATTACTGTAAATTCGAATTAGGAAGTCACCATAATGGTTGGTTACTGCTTCATTCTTATTATATTTGTTAATTTACTTAAACAAATTGTCTGAATAGTGAAGCAACCATATTCTGATCATGTTATGTTCAGATTATGAACGACACCAAGACGGCTATTTCACGGTTCATAAGCTACAGCACACTATCTCCAATTGCAAAACTAGTGATGGTATCAAAAAATCATGGAATAAATGCACATACATTATCAATAATGTAATGTGGCCTCATTTTGACGAAAGACTGACCAATGATATTGGTAACAAGGATTTCAGTTTATTGTTGGATGGAAGCAATGATATTTCTATCATGAAACTACTTGGTGTATCAGTTATATACTAAAGTAATGCATCTAATAAAGTAGAATCAACTTACTTAGTAATTGCAAAATTATTAAAAGTGATGAAGATAGCGGTGTGAAAGCCTTAAAACAATTGTTGATAAGCAGGAATCTGAGCATTGATAATTGCAATACAATAGAGACTGACCTTTCTACTCGCAACACGTGTAAAATTGAAGAATATTTGGATACCAAGCTTTATTAGGGTAAATATCAGGATACTAGATAATTTATATACAGAAAAATTACCTAATATAAAGCAATTTATGATATAAATATCCTTATATGCTATTGTTCAACTAATTTATTATAGTAGATAATTAATTTATTTCTAGATAAATTTTTGGATGCTTTATTTTTAAATCTATATGATTCTCGATATTTTTTGAGGTCACACTAGATTTTTTGGTCAAACACAAGTGGCAGCCATGCAGCACAAAACCAGTCAGTGTGGCCTGCTGCTTCGAAATATGGATTGCTGTAGACGAGCTTGTGTGAATATTGTTGGTGCATCGTAGCTACGTAATCTCTTTTTTATTTGCATGAGTGAAATGTTACTATATTCGTTCATTTTCATTAAAATATAATGGAAAGCAGCCTCCTTATATTCACAGCTTTTAGTCTGCCAAAGGCATTGATGGGCTTAGTACATTTCAATTAGAAGCAGTGTAGTTTCTCGCGGCAGTGTTGAGTCAGCCATTACGGGTGAGCGAGAGGCGCTACCTCACTTGATGACTGCCAACCGCACACTGACCGGTCTAGAGCAGCGCCGCTCACACGTGCAGCCGCTCCACGGATTCAACCAAAGCGAATCGGGAACTTCGGGCTCACACACACAAATATGAGCCTCAGTGGTGAGCTTCGTCTACACGAGTCGCGCCTCACAGCCGAAATGTCCCCTAGTGTAAACACCCCTTAAGTGTGAGTGTGAGCCGTGTGGCTGAATGAATCAGAGTGTGAGCCGTGTGGCTGAATGAATGTGTGGGCCTTCTCAAGTGGGTCTGAGGAAGGTCCAGATTTTTGGGCTCAATGGCTTGGATTGAGGACTAGGTGGTTGTGTGGTGTGTTGGCTTCGTAGGTTCTTCTGTATGGGAGAGAGGAGTTGGGTCACTTGTTCAAGCACAGTTACAGAAGGAGAACAGTCGCTGCACAAGCCAGGCTGCGAGCTAACTGCTGATTTACAGGATTGCCTCGGATCGAGGAGTCTCTATGCAGGTACCTCAACCGTATTTTGGCACCCGAATACAGCCGATGGCAATCGCGCAATTGAGTAAATCGTATGGACAATCACGAAATTCCCAGGTGCAATTTTTCCCATTTCTCTAACCTAAGACTATGCTCAGAGTACTACTAGAAGTGAGCGGGGGCATCTCTATTGACTGTCTCCTGCGTGGAGTGCAAGGTCAGTCTACGAGAGCCGGGTCGTTACTGGGTACGACTACGTAAGAAAGTTTGGCTGATTTTAAATAAGGAGGTTGCAGCCAAAACTCTAGGGTACGCTTGATAGAATACACAAGTGCCATAGGATTGGCAGTTGTTATACTAGAACAATTTACACTAAACAAACAGTCAAGGACTGTATGCACTATAGGCTAGGCTGTACGAGTGCCAAACTAATCATAATTCTTAGAAACACCCTTATGAGGAATTGGTGAGTAATAACATCCGTCAGACTCAGCGCACGAAACTCTCAGGGCTTTTGGCACAAGAGGTATGATAAAATAAGGACAGGTTTCTCATTGCCCAACATTCATGTGAGCCAGAATTGCTCCAGAATATTTAAGGAAATTTAATTACCTTGAGGCACCTTTCCTACTTATTTGCAGAACATGAAGGAACAAGGCGAAGGTGACCCAAGCAGTAACAAACTGAGCGTGAAATCACAATGAATTAACACTAGAAGTAAAAATATCTACAGCACTAAGAGAATGCAAACATCAGGAATTTCTAAACAGCAAGTATGAGAAAAAGGTGAAACCTCTAAATATGAAGTTCCTGGAAGCAAGACCACAACTATTCCAGCTTACACCTAACTACTTTCAAGAAAAACACAAGAGCTGTGATAGCTTAATTCTGGCATCCAAGAAATAAAACTGCTTCTTTATAAGTTAATTACATGAACTGAGTTCTAAAATAACTTGACTTAACATGGATTCCCTAACCATTCTTAACGCTGAAATGACTAGTGGAAAAAAATTCAATCAAATTACCAGCAAATTTAACTGTCAAAATTACTTAGGGACAAGGGAGACTTGGATAACTTAGTGAAGAGATAAAACAAATGCACAATAAAATCGACTCCTGACCAACAACGACTCAGCACGTAAGTTTGCTCAATACCTCTTACGCTATCTAAAATAATAATACTATGCACATGGGATCACAATCCTATCTTCTCGCTCCTAAGCACAGACGTTATTGACATTAGGGTTTTGGCCTACGAGAAGTTGCGGCGGGAAAAATGACGCCAAGCCTAAGGAGCAAGAAACGAACCCAATGCTCGTGACATAAAGATGACATGACTACAGTTTTTGACAACCTGGCATACTCACGGAACAATGTACCCAATATTTAATCGTAAAGCACACGAGACACAGAATAATATAATTAAGAATCTCTACCGGGGAGACAAGGACACGTGACGCACAACACCGAGTGAATTGTAAAAGTGAGCTTGTTGGCGACTGGTGTTGCCACGGTGCGTCTCTGAGAGGTCTTTTAATTTGTTGAACTGAATTTTCCAGAGACATAATTTTTTGGTACACCTTTTTAATAGGTTATGGGTAATGTTGAGTAAATTTCTTACCCTAAAAATAATGAGAGTGATTATTATGCGATACTTAGATTTTTAGATGGACGTTTTAATAATTCGCAAATTTTTGGCTGGTAAGAGGCTGGAAACGTTCACTACATGGTTATCGTAATACACATGATAATTGTAGACACAAGATTTAGAGAGAAGCACAAGGTAATGAAAATAAACAATAGTATGTATAAAAGGATCGTTTGTATTTGGGGTGCGGCGCTGAGTTTCAGTTTCTAAGTTTCAATTCCTGAAATTTTTGCTAGAAAGTAAGAATTTATTTTATTTTACGTTCGCCAAGTCATTCTAATATTGATCTTCCTTATTCCTGTCGACTAAAATGAGCATCACAACTGTTGGTTCAATGTAGCGGAATGAAGGTTGTTTTTCCACAATTAGTAGTATTTCATCTGTGGTGCCCGGAAATGGAAAGGGGGCTTAGTATTTTTCTAATAAATTATCAACTCCAAAATCCAAAAATTCCTTTCGCCCATCCGGCACCACTTCACTCCCTCTTCCGGTGATGCCCCGCATCCGGTCATGCCTCTACCTTTGGTTATGCCTCACATTTGTTTATACCCTACATCCGGTGAAAACCCATATCCGGTCATTCATCCCCATGTAAGGTGTCCCGACGAATGACGTTGTAACATGCAAAACTTTAACTAATTTTAATGCTGGTTATATTCCTGAGTCTCCTAATTCTCTTCTGCAGCGCAAATTTCAACTTTAAGACGACTTTTCTGTTGTGCAATACGCTTTTCAATACGCTGGTGACATACTCCGTTGATGACATCTGTTACCAATCGGCTTAGGTTTCCAACCGTGACAGGTTTTTAATTTTTTCCAGTAACTATTCTTCTTTGAAAGACTGCGTATACCTCTTTTTAGACATCGTTTTTGGAGGGCAAGACATTTTGAATACTAGTGCGGCAATAATATGAAAATTTGAATGTTTGAAAAAATTAATTTTTAGACATTCATTTAAAGGAATGCACGACCAGTTTTACGATCAAAATGCGCGTCATCTCACTGCAACGTGCCAAGCAAATCGAAGCAACACGAGTGGAGCGCCGGCTATCCCTGGCTTGGCCGGGCTTGCAAGTTCATAAGATACTCGTTCGTTACGCGTTTTTAAGGTCGAGAAACAGATTGAACACGTTTTACTCCATCCGACAGGTGTGGCTTTGAATCAGATATTCATTTGCATACGGTGGTGAAACAATAATTCTTAACTGCATTATTAAATTAACATCAGGGAATAATGAATTTACTGACTGACTTAAAAAAACATATATAGCAATACATCAAAAATTAAACCTAGCGACCCAGGAGGAATCGAAAAAAAACAGATCTGGGGGGAAAAATCCAAAGGGGAAGCCCTGCGTGACGATTGCTGTCTCTCGGGAAGGAGCGTTGTATTGAGCGGCAATGTAAAAGCAAGTCGGTGTGCACTGACGCTCAATCCTCTCGTGGGTGGAGCTGTTGCAAGTTCACTGTCGCTCCACACCGTCGCTCCACACCGCAGGTGTAAAATGAGCTTTACACTGACGGTTTTTTCGCGCTCCACGGCGTCGCTCCATCCCGCCAGTCAAATAAGCTCCGCCCATAGCCCTGTAAAATGACCCTAATTGCCACGCTCACGGTTAGGAGCAGCAACATTTAGCATGCGAAATATTGGCGGTGTGCACTGCCGGTCAACAGCTTTCAGTTGCACTGGAGACTATAGAGAGCACGTGTAGCATGGCTAACACATTTGGAGCAAGGAAGAAATTTTAACACATATCGAAAAATATAAAGAATTTTCACGTTTATGGAACATTAAGCTCGCAGAGTAGTTTAAAAACAGTGTCTAGAGAAGATGCTAATAAAATAATAGCACCTCACTATCCTAATTATATTAAAATGGTTAAAATGAAAATTCAAACACTAAGAAGCCAATATTGGAAACAGCTGTCCCTATTCAGAAAATCGAAGCAATATACACTACGCACGTAAACGTAAAGTTAATTAGTTAATTACAGCATAATTAAATATGCGCGATGTACATTTCTCTTAAGGAAAGTACTTCAAATACACGGAAAACATTCGGCAGGTGTCATTAGAAGATTACTCAAAAAAAAAGAAAAAGGTGAAAAAAAAAACACATACAAATTAGTAATCGGGATATATTTTGTCTCTCCATTTTCAGTGTATTTTGATGGTAATTGGGTAGTATTCAAGTTTTTCAGAATATTAGCGTTTTATTTATACAAATTATTTTGTAAATATTATGCAAATTGTTCTGCGAATAATTGTGTTAGTATTGCAAGAACAATACAGCGATTGCTGTCTCTGGGGAAGGAGCACTGTATTGAGCGGCAATGTAAAAGCAAGTCGGTGTGCACTGATGCTCAATCCTCTCGTGGGAGGAGCTGTGGCAAGTTCACCGTCGCTCCACACCGCTGGTGTAAAATGAGCTTTAGTTATTTTAGGAAATTTTCATTGTTATACTCAGTCACCATTCCGCAAAAATGGTGTGACTGACCCAGTGCTTCCACTTTAGGGTAAAATAGCCTACTTTATGGTAATCAGGTGTTGTCTATGGTAGAGTTTAGGGTAAAGCAAAATTCCAAGGTTTTTAGGCTAATTCGACCTCAGTTGGGGTAGCACAGCAAAATTTTAGAGTAATTGCCTGTCTTCATTACCAATATCAAGTTTACTTTCTAGTACCCCACATTCCTTGTGTAAGATACATTGCGGAAGTACGCTACCGGAGTATTTATGAAAATGCCAAATAAGAGCCATATTTGGAACAAACTCAAAACTTGTCAGAACTCGCTATTAATTTAGTTTTCATTGCACACTACGATAAGGTGCAAATTGCTGTGCACATCGCTGCATATCTCTCAGATCTCTGTTCAGTATAATGCTGCCAGATTTGCTGCATAAATAATACCTTGGGTAATTAAAAGTAATGACAATAATTAAAGTGATAGGCAACTTGAAATAATGTTTGGAATTTCATATTTTCTAGCCGTACATAACTAACTCGTAAATGTATCAAGATTTACACCAAAACATCGGTCATCGTCGTTAACTGGAGTTGAACAGCTACATAACGTATACAGAACGATACTTCCCGAGCCGATGGTAGGTACTAGTAGTTTTGTTTCAGTCGAATGCAATTAACTGTGTCAGATGCTGTCGCGTGCAGTATTGCACTGTGACAAAATTTTTGGTTACCTGGGTCTCAGTAAAATTGCTACTATTGAATAGATTCTGTTCCCGATGAAGCTGCTACATCTCCTATGAAGAAACGCAAAATTTTATCGTCTGTTAAGCCCTACACACAAAATGATAGGAAGTGTGGAAAAGCGAATAACTGTTTCAAGGCTGATAAGAAAAGTCTCAGTTTACTAGCTTCTATTCTATGCTTAACTACCATTACGTTGGGTAAATCTGAGATTATTCTTCATGCTAACAGTCAAAGCAATAAAAATCTCTGTGTTGAGAAGGAAAACACAAACTAAAACTTTGTTCATTTTATCAAATGATCCAATAGACAAGTCAGGTATAAAAATTGAATCACTGATATGTGCATATCTTTCTGAGCATAATTAACCTATTTCGTTACCTGACTCATTGTTAAAAAACTGAAACAAATGTTTCTTAAAGAAAGTAAGCTTAGTGAAACAAAGCTAGAGCTTCAAACATTGTTTCGGTTAACATGTACATATTAAGTGATCTTGTCGTTGTCTTTGATGAAGTTTATATTCTGTACTAATTAATGAAACAACTGACCGCAGTAACGCTAAACAGCTCGGAGTCATGGTGCAATACTGGAGTGAGAGTGCAATTAAAATATCTTCTGTTGATCTTGTTAAAAAACAGGATAGCACAGCCAATGAATTGTTTGGTACATATTAAAAATATTTTAGTGATAAAAATATTAAATTGAGCGAAACTGTAGGATTCTGATCTGACACGACTAACGTTATTATGGGACCCCAACATTCTGCGGCTTTTTTGTTGAAAAAATAATTTTCGAATTCCTAGAGAATTGTTGGCTTGGTGGAAATACAGTTTTTGGGAGTCAATAAAAAAGCTTGTAAGATAGAAATCGAGGTTCTTCTTCCATTATTCTTGGCAGTAGGGCTTACTAGCGTCGATTTTTGGAGGAGCTACAGGTATTCGACTGTAGGCTTTTGGCTTTTTTTTGACGTGTAGGCTTCTGTCTAAAAATAATTCGGCCATGGGCCGAGATTCCTAATTGTTACGAGGCTCTTATTTTTAATTCAATGGGGTAACTATGATCCTTGAGTGACTTCTGCTAAGCCTAACTTAGCGTAAATTATCTCTATACGCAATTAAATTCGCTCTAATTGAGTTTACTGATTGCGAAAATTTTGGGCAAGTCATAATTTTTCATTTAGTGCATTACATTTATTGCCACATTCTTTGCATTTTCTCCGAGAATGAGAGTGTATATGTTATTATTTCCCATTTAAATTCCTCTTATTTTTGTGTAAAAAAATTTTGAACCTGTGTTTAATTGAGTTGTGTTCCATAAATAAATGTTTCGAGTATTACTTTGTATTTCATTTCCTCTTACTATATGCCTTTGCTTTTCTCTGCTAGTCATGAGTAGATCGCCTGGCCTCAGACTTTACGCTCATTGAGCCGAGCTTGAAACTAGGGAATCAAACACAGAAGATAAACTATAGTGAAAGCAATATAATATGTTGCACGTATCTTTTATGTTTCGATGGTCGGGGTAGACTTTTCGATAATACCCAACCACCAAAACACAAATAATTTCGAGAAGTACGTTTAAGAGCACGATAAAGAGAAGGGGAGTGACGACAATTTTTGGACTCAGCTTATAGATCTTTATTGGAAGAAGCCGGGAGGACCGACGCGTTCTTGATTAACTGAAGAACTTGACCGAGGTGGTGCAGTCCGTGCAGGCAAAGGCTCCGGCGAGTGATGACGTTGACAGGGTGTGCGTGAGTGTGTTTTGTGGAGGTCACTTTCAGAGTGCGGGCAAATTAACAAGCCCGAGAAATCAGTGGAATTTCAGGATAAGCTCCAAATCTGTTTAATTTTGAGCTGGTGAATGAAAATCAATTTTAGCCGTGATTGATGTTGGTAAATCGATCTTAATTGGTTTTTAAATTTAAGATCATTACACGCTGAAGACAAATGTCCGTAGTTGGAGCAGTTTAATATTTAGCCAGTAATTAGATAATATACCAGGCTGAAAAACACCTCGAAACCGAGGTGAATACAAGGTAAATAAAGACCAGGTAAAAGTCCGGCTCACTTCATAGCTAAGGGCAATGTAAATGGTGAAAACTCAAGGCTGAGTTAAAGTAAGGCTCCAGGTGACTTAAGGCTCAGTTGAATGTAAAGCTCGAGGCCCAGGGATAATGTGTTGTGGCGTTTGTTGACGTCGAAGGAATCTGGAATATTTGAAGACGCTGAATAATAGATTCCCGGAGAGGCATCGAGGAAAATCCACACAACTGTCATCCCTAGCATTGCAACGGTAAATTCCCATCACGGAGAAACCCGGAGCTTTCATACAGATTTGACTCGAGCATTTATTGCTCTTTTTGTTAAGCTCATGAAGAATAAGGACAGATTTAACAGCTGGCAATAGCTCTTTCTCTACTGCTCTAGATTTAAAAATATAAGCATGACATTTACAAGAATTTTGATAAGGTCATAATTGTAGCATTTGCTACAAAAGTGTAAAATTATAAAATTCCTCATTCGCACTTAAATAGCATAATTATTGACATTAAATATCTTACTCTAAATTATTATTAATAATTTTCTACTTAAAATTAGTAATCCTTGAAGTTTTCGTGTAAATGCATAAGATATAAAATAGCGTTCGACATTTTCGAGAGTGAAGCCTCTGTGATTGGCAACACTGCGCGGAGACGCGTCGTTTTTGAAGCGTCACTCTCTCTCGTGCCTTTCTAGCTTGCGTTACACCGTTCTTACCCTCGACGGCGCCAAACACCACAACACACAATTCCTTGGGCCTGAACCTATACATTCACTTTAGCCTTACAAGTTCAGTTCATGTGGCATATTATCTCTCACTAAACCATCGAGATACACCACGTACATTGCTTATTTGTGACTTGAGACGTTCTGATTTTTGGTCACATATCACTTTGCAATCACTTGATTCGGAGCTAGTAGAGCCTAGTATATTACTACTAATGGCAAACTAATCTGCCCGCTCCAACCACGACAATCTGCCTTTTCTTACTATATTCTGTCAGTCGCAAAAATTTAACATATTGCAAACCTCCACAAACACACTCACTTAAGGCCCCCTCACACGTACAAATATGTTGGCAGACAATCTGAACTGAATTTGGTTTGTCGGTCTCAAGGCCCCTCACACGATGCAAACAACACACTGCAAACTTGACAAAGACTGGCACACGCTTCAGTATGCCAGTAGCAGCTAGGTAGAGGGTACGCACAAGAGTAGCGACTCCAGTCGGCGAGTTCGTACAATTGATAGGATTCGCTATAGTTGCAATGAATAAGAAATAAAAGAGATGTAAAAGCTCGCTCAAAATGAGCTAAAGAATAGTTCCTAAAAATTAGTGAACATACAAATAAGAAATTGCTTATTGAAGTGCATAAGGAGGGAGAGAGGCAGAGTACAGTCGCGCACCACACACGAACTTTGGCGTGACACTGACGTGGTGTCAAGGTTTGCAGCTGGTCGCTCCAAAATTATCAAGCATGGCTCATCTGCCTCATACAGTCTGTGCCAACCTGAAATGAGCGCACAAACGCACGAATTCAGCACCAGTTCAGATATGTTTGCAGACATATTTGCGCGTGTGAGGGGGCCTTTACACCTGGCCAACGTCATCGCTCGCCGGACCTCGCCTGCACGGAGTTTCCCATCTGAGAGAAGACCGTCCGAAGTCAAGCACGCCATCGCTCATCACGGCTTCCTTCAATAAAGAAATCTAAGCTGAGTTTCCCATCCTTTATTATCCCTCTCTTACAATTTCGAAAAACACTAATGAGCAAAACGATTAAGGTTGGAAGTTAATAACTAGCATACCCACCAATCTTAACATAATTGTTATTCATATTATGAAAACTACATGTGATAATAAGCGCACGATTGGCGATCCACTTTAAGCACACGATCAATAATAATACGAATGAATATTAATGAATCCCGTAATTTATAATATGCCCGTACGAAAACCAACAGGCAGTCCTACACTGTCCACATGCCAATTATACTGAAAACACTGTAAGTATAGGCCTGCAGTGGAAAGAAAGTATTTGAATATATATAGTGTAATATTGAACATAAAAATGAACATGACACACACCCTTCACGCTACGCCATCTTTGAGATCACCTCATAATATGCCAAGCAATTTGCACGAAATATCTACGAACTATTTTGCACATCTTTATATAACACAGCACTGGTAAAAATCACTTAGCTTAAGCACGATGACAAAACACCTAATTTTGTAAGCAAGATTTGCTAAATTAAAAACACTTATTTTCACTTACGAGACGCTGAACCACACAAGCTAACACGCGAGTAAGAAATGACAGTCCGACAATGGCGTCAGCTGCGATGTTGCCATCACAACGACTTAAAACTCGAACACTGTCGATGGTATTATCATTTTTCATCATTTTTGAGAAAGTCTGAGAATTTCATTTTCTGATATCCGCATGAACCCTGCTGTAGTGTCATTTCTACACGTATAAACATGGAAACAGTGAATATTTTCATGTAATACCAGCAATAAGCTTATTTGATATTTTAGAGTAACATATGCATTTTTAGGGTAATCTTGAACAAAGTTTTAGGGTAAGAACTTTCAGACTCATGCAAGCCCTGGACTGACCTCATGATCAGCTGTCTGTCCGATGAGTCCGCTCACTCCGCTGTCTAACCTGTCTTAACTTCAGTTAAGGTCAAGCCTCGATGGAATGCGGAGTGACGGTGATTTTGTAAATTTAGTTGCGGCAAGAGGTGAGAGTACGTGGTTTTTTATTATCCGAACTTGTCACATATTTCAATACCTAAGTTACTTTCTTGAAATCTTGCTGTTTTTTAATCGTTTGGATCCATTGTAATTAAGCAGGAAGAATATCATAAAATTAGACAGCCTTTTTGTAAGGTTATCTCAGAAGGAGCGTGACTACAAACACACCTTGCCTATGCTGATGAAGATCGATAATTGCAACACCTGCCATTCCGCCATCTTCTGATGCAGGTGTTGAGCCGAATCTTGCTGACTCTAGTCATTGAATTTTGAAGATTGGCTGCTGGCCTAGACAGGATTTTGCTTGTCAGTACACATGCTGCTTTATTTGCCCAGTCTTGTGCTCTATTATGTTTTTCAATACTAAGCTGTTTACAGTAGTGTATCTTAGTGTTTGTGGTGTTGCTCATTCATGCTTGTTTAATTTGGTAGCATGTTGTATCATTGTTGGCTTTGCATAGTAAAAAACTGGAATGAAATCTAGATATTAAATTTTCAAACAATTATTCCAAGTTGGCTTACTTACAAAATTTAGTGGTCAATGTGAAGTTTCATGCAATCACGGAAAATAATAATGCCGATCCCAGGAATCACTACAGGAACACATTTCAGAA
Source organism: Morinoia aosen (assembly GCA_030386875.1). Lineage (NCBI taxonomy): Eukaryota > Metazoa > Arthropoda > Malacostraca > Amphipoda > Talitridae > Morinoia > Morinoia aosen. Next base: position 17,689,124 of record CM059573.1, on the reverse strand, counting down.
CGTTTTACAAGAATGACATTCTGCTCTCTGATGCATTATTTTCGAATTATTGAACTTTGAAGTTGGCCGTCGCGCGCCCAAGAAAGCGAGCGTAATTTAATTAAAAATGGAAGCTAACCTCCTATTACAAACGTAAAGAGGTTGGGTCGTGAGGGGGAGGCACAGTTCTTCTAGTGAAAATGATAAATAAAGCTTCTAACCCACCCATTAGGGTGACGACCGCAACCTTGTTGACATCGGGTCCAAAATGGCAGCGCCCATGGTGGTCGCCATGTTAGTTGGCCGTCGTGCGGTCGTCACCCTAATGGGTGGTTTAGAAGCTTTATTTATACTTTTCACTGAAAGAACTGTGGCTACCCCTCACGACCCAACCTCTTTACGTTTGTAGTAGGGGGTTAGCTTCCATTTTTAATTAAATTACGCGCGCTTCCTTGAGAGCGCGACGGCCAACTTCAAAGTTCAATAACTCGAAAATAACGCATCAGAGAGCAGAATGTCGTTCTTGAGAAACGTTCTTAAATGGGTTCCTTTAGTGATTGTTTGCAATATCATTATTAATTTCCGTGATTGCATGAAACTTCATATTGACCAATTTAGTGAAAACTTTTATCATGTAACCATTTGAAAAAATAATGAAAGTGTAGGCAAATGTTCGAATGGCCGGACGGTTCGAATCGTCGGTCATTCTTCGTTAATTTTCAACTTTGACGATCGGTAGCAATCCAAAAGCCACCCCGTAAGACGCGTAGCAGATTGCACCATTACAGGCCTTGCGGGTTAAGTTTTTGGATAGCTACCGAGCGCAAAAAGTCAAAATAAACTAAAAATGACCGACGATTCGAACAGTCCGGCCATTCGAACATTACCCTAGTAGCCTATTAAACTTTTGGTAAATGTGAAGCAATTATCAGAAATCAATTTTCAAGTTTTTGGTGCCCAAACATTGTTAATTAGATCAAAATAAACAAGTTTTCTTCTATGCACTTTCCAACGGAAAGGAGTATTTTACAAGTTATAGCGGTAAATGACTTACCGCAACTCTAGTGTTTGAAGCGGGAAGTAATTCATCAAGCGCATCATATGGCAACACTGCAATGGACGTTCCAATCTGACGCGCTCGAATACTTGAGCGCATTTCCGCCATCTGAAACGAAAGTTAACATAGGGCCTACTGCTATAATTTGTTATTTTTGGGTGATAATTTTTATTGTTATTAACTAAAATATCCTAGAAGTGGATCAAGGCTCCAACAGCTTCGCGGTTAGAGGTAATAAATTACAAAGTATTCACACGTACTTCAACAGCTCAATTGCTCAAAAAATAAAACCGGTCAATATGAAGTTTAATGCAATCACGGAAAATAAAAATTCCGATCTTAGGAATCACCAAAGGAACCCACTTAAGAACGTTTTACATAAATGACATTCTGCTCGCTGATGCATTATTTTCGAATTATTGAACTTTGAAGTTGGCCTTCACGCGCGAAAGGCAGCAACGGAATTCAATTAATAATGAAAGCTAACCCCGTATTACAAACGTAAAGAGGTTGGGTCGTGAGGGGGAGGCACAGTTCTTCTAGTAAAAATTATAAATAAAGCTTCTAACCCACTTATTAGGGTGACGACCGCAATCTTGTTTACATCGGCTCCAAGATGGCGGCGCCCATGGTGGTCGCCATCTTGGAGCCGATGTAAACAAGATTGCGGTCGTCATCCTAATGGATGGGTTAGAAGCTTTGTTTATAATTTTCACTAGAAGAACTGTGCCTCCCCTTCATGACCCAATCTCTTTACATTTGTAATAGCTTCCGTTATTAATTAAATTCTGTTTTGCCTGCTCGTTTCCTTATGGCGCGAAGGCCAACTTCAAAGTTCAATAATTCAAAAGTAACGCATCGGCGAGCAGAGTGTCATTCATATAAAACGTTCTTAAGGGGGTCCTCCGGATTGAAAATTTTTTTGATCCGATTGGTCTGAAACTTGGTAAGTATATGTAGTTTTGCAAGACAAACATATTTGAACTTGAAATTTTTTGATTTAGGCCTTAGTTTTTCCGAAAAATTTGAAAAATAGGTTTTTTGGGTCATTTTTATGCATATTTCAAAAGAATAGAAGTCATTGAGTTTTTATGCTAGAACAAATTCAAAGACAGTTTTGGAATCCTTGAAACATTTCTAACAAAGATATATTCGGGGATTTTGCATTTTTTCTTTAATTTTTTTATACGCGAAAATTTACCAATGAATAAAAAAAAAACGAAATTTTTTGGATTTGAACCATTATAACAAAAAATTAAATGTAAAAATGGAAAAAAGGGGAATATAACTTTGTTTGAAATGTTCCAAGGATTCCAAAACTGTCTTTGTTTTCTTCCTAGCATAAAAACTCAATGACTTCTATTCTTTTGAATTTTGAGAATAAGCGACTTTACAGTATAGGCCAAAAACTAAATTTTTTGTTTTAGTGTGATATAATGGAAAATTTATGTAATTGAATGCTGTTTTCATTTTTATTTCAATAACCTCCATGCATAACATCATATTCACACGGTGAATTGTAATTTCCAAAAAAGGAAAAAATTAAAAAAAATTTTACTTATATCATAAAAATTATGAAATTTTTTGTTTTCAGTTTGATTCTTATGAAATTTGACTATTATATGTAACTTTTGAAAAGAAACACAATTTCATCTATACATTTTTTTGATTCAGGTCTTAGTTTTTGAAAAAAATTTACATATTGGTTTTTAGTCCACTGGTATTGATATTTCAAAATAATAGAACTCCTTGAGTTTTCAGGCTAGAACAAAAACAAAGACAGTTTTAGAATCCTTAAAACACATCTAACAACAGTACATTCGCAAATTTTTTATTTCTTTTTCTGTTTTCTTTTTATATGGTGTTGAAATGGGCTCGAAAATTTAAGATTTTGGTCCCCTTACCCCCCCCCCCCCCTGGGGGGGGGGATCTATTGTCCGTAGCGCCATAAAATTTTAGGACCGAATAGTCCACCACCCAAGGGTTCTTTTCCAACAATAAAATGAAAAATGACCATCGGAGAGAAAAGGGGCCCCGGAGGACCCCCTTAAATGGGTTCCTTTAGTGATTCCTAAGATCGAAATTCTTATTTTCCGTGATTGCATTAAACTTCACATTGACCATAAAACCTACCTCTCTAACTCATAAAATACTTATTTACTGCAAAAAGGGTATAGAAAAAAAGTGGTTTATTTTGATGTGTTATTACCAGGATTCAAGCAACAAAAATTCAAAAATCAATTAGTAGCTGTTTATTTGATCGCATTTGTTATCAAAGATGAAAAGTAACATACCGCTATAACTCAAAAAAATCCTCAATTCCGTGAAAAAGTGCATAGACAAAAACTTGTTTATTTTGATCTCATTAAATATGTTTAGGCACCAAAAACTTCAAAATCAATTACTGACAAACGCTTCTCATTTACCAAACTTTTAATACAAGCTTACAGCCTTTTAATTAACCCTTTCCTTTCCAACGGGAACTCCAGTTCCCAGATGGCTAGTGCTTCAAGTGTAGGAAAATTAACAAAATTTTAGGGTAATTCACTTAGTAGTGAAAAAATTTGAAGCAAATTACTAAATTACGGCAATTACAAATATTCGTGCAGCTATGTTTGTAGACACTCCAGAAGTTTGACACGTGCAATTTGCTATTGATATCCCCTCAATGTAAGCTTCATGGTCTATGGAATACATTTGATACCTTTTTTATTTATCTTGAGCAAGTTTTTCATACGTACATGTATTGACCAATGAAATTAACCAAAAATTAAATTGATACTTTCTCTCAGATATTTTGGCCATATTTTTGGTGTCGAAGCATCCATTTTTAAAGCATAATTTTTTTCACTTTAACACTTTGACCACGGAGTGGGACACAGATGAACCACTAGGTAAATTGTTCATACACGCACCAATGGAAATGTATAGCATTTCAAACAATTTTGCAAATTTTTTGAAAAAATATTATCATACCATGAAAATATTATTGTGCTCTTTCATTTAATAGAGTTACCTGAAATTACCTCAGAAAATTTTTCCCTTACCATTTAGAGTGCTGGGAAGGAAAGGGTTAAATTAAATAACAGAATTTGAATGTGTTGGAAAGTCTTGAATTGTAAAAAACTTGGTTGTAATGCTATGACACAAATAGAATTTTGTAACCAAGTTAATTTTAGTGAAATGTTTAATATCCTTGGTCATTAAGCATTTTAATATGCTCACGGAAATAAAAAATTCCATACCAAAGAATCACTAAAGGAGCACATTTAAAAACATTTTATATGAATGACATTCTGCTTGCTGGTGCATAATTTTTGAATTATTCAACTTTGAAGTTATAGGAACATTGTATGTAAAAGTAAAGGAACGGATTTGTAAATATGTTGTAGTACGGTATTGACGTAACAATGGGTGAGTTTAGGTTGGATAATATTAGGTTAGGTAAATAAACTAACCTAAAATCAACATTAATCAACCTAAAATAGCTTACCTTAACTTTTCCAAACCGACACTATTCTCCCGCCAAAAATTGGGCGTGTTCTGCCATAAAAGTGGGTATGACCCAACAATGCGGTGACTAAGCAACCGACTATATAATGTTATTCCTATCTGAACGTAATTATTGTCATATCTCAGAAATAACGTATCTGCAAGCAGAATGTCATTCTTGTAAAACGTATTTCTTTAGTGATTCTTTGGAAGAGAATTTTCCATTTCCATGAGCGCAATGCATAATGACCCAAAATGAACCACATTTATTTAATGCTATTTCTGAGGGGAAATAAGTATTTAACGAGTTATAGCGGTGACATACGTAATGAAACTGAACTGATCTAACCTAACCTATCCTAATGTAACCCAAGGTAACCTTACTTAACGTAAATTAACGCAACCTAACAATCATTTGAGCGTGTCGGAAGAGAGATTCCAGTGTAGTCTTTCCTTCAGAACAATTTCTCCCTCTTGAAAGATTAGAATTGCAGTAAGTAACCTACCGCTATCACTCATTAAATACTCATTTACCCTGGAAAGTGCATAGAAGAAAAGTAATTTATTTCAATATAATTACCATGATTAAAGCAACAATATTTCAAAAATTGACTAGTAGCTTCTCCATAACATTTACAGAAAATTGTTTGCCTAATTTACAACCACAAATGGAAAAAATTATTGACATTTACCCATATCAATTAGCAGAGTACCTACTAAAACCTGTATATTAAAATTTGTCTGCATGTAGACTTTCCCATTGTATATGGCTGTCAAGTCAATGCAGTTTGATTAGGTCCACTGGTGAATTGGTCTTTTGTGACCATATATATGATCTCCTGTTTATAACATAAAGATATTTTATGTAATTATTTTGTACACACAGTGAGAAAATATACCATACCTAAATGTAAGGTTTATCCTTTCAGAGGAGTACAAGTAATGTATATATGAGAATTAGCACTTCCAGGATGATATGAGAAACCAAATAAAAGTTTAGGTAGGGCTTCTTTTTGTTGAAGTATAATAGGCGATTTGCTGTTGCAGACCGTTAATGTTTTTGTTTATTGCAATCTTTTTTTTTAGCACCTGTTACTTTCATTTTCAATTTTGATCATGTTCCATAAACTCCTCTCAACTTAGCTGTTCCTATGTACAGGATGTGGGACACATCTAGTACATGATTTTTTTTCTACTAATTCTATACTAAATGATGCTTTCTTCCTTTCCTCTCTCAGGAATATTTTTCTATTTGTTGGGAAATTTAAATTAACTTATCTGGTCTGTGTAAATTTTATAAGGTGTCATGTATAATGAAAATGTTAAAACATAATATTTTTGTCACTGCAGCTTTTATTTTTATCCCCTGGAAAACAATGCATTGATTTATCTACAGTTGACCAATTTTTTTAAATTTCCAATAATCAGGGTGCGTACAGGCATGGAGAAGCATGGAAAGTAGTTGAATTTCGAAAATAAAATTCAAGGCCTCGAAAGTAGTGGAATTTTAAAAATGGTCATTGAAAGTCATGAAATTTTAGGATTTTCGTGAAAAGAAAATTTACTGTTGAAAATTTTCGTTCCGTTTGGTCCGCGTTGAGCGAGGCGTTGTCAGTAACTTTCGAGTGTTACTTGGCTCTGATTGGTTGATACATCTACGTCTTTAGTGTCCGCGATTTTGATTGGTACTCAGGCGTCACGTGAAACCAAACGCGCTCAGTGTGACTGAAGACACGCGCTCGCTCGGACCATTGTTGACCTGTCGCCACTGTTGAACATTTTCGAGCTAAGTTTTTATCATCGGTCTTGACCATCCCGTGTGTGTGTGTGACTAGAGTTACGGTGCCGAGACTGAGCTGAGGAATTATCGTCATGCCAGGCAGTTGTTCTTTCAACAACTTGTGGTTGCGAGACAAAGACTTTCAACAATGGATAGCACCGCATCCCAAACTGAAATGATGAGGTGATGAGCCAGTTTTCAGAGTTCTTTGATGAGGCACAGAGGCAGATCAGCACTTTCAACAGTTTTCAGCAAGACACTGATTGGCTAGATGTCTTCTGGAGCAGCCAGCTGGCCACATCCTCCCTCAAGAAACTGTGGCTGGTTGTGAAGATGCTACTGGTCCTGTCACATGGCCAGGCTTCAGTGGAAAGGGGCTTTTCTGTGAGCAAGCAGCTCATGGAAGTCAACATGGGTGAGAACACCATCGTGGCGCAGAGAGTGGTCATGGACCACATCAAACATGTAGGAGGTATCTCCAAGGTTGACATTTCCAAGAAACTCCTCTTTTCAGCTTCACAGGGCAGACAGCGCTATCAACACTACCTGGATCAAAAGAAGGAAGAGGCAGAGAAGCAGAAGAAGGGAGAGAAGAGGAAGAGAGAACTGGATGAAGTGGAGAACCTGAAGACAAAACGGAAGAGGATGGAGGAGAGTCTGCAAGCGCTGGTGGAGGATGCTGACAGCTTTGCACGGAAGGCAGAGGACAAGAATGATTTGCGCCTACTGGCAAAGTCAAATGCATTGAGGAAATCAGCCAAAGACAAGCAAGAACAACTCAAGGGGCTGAATGCGGAAATTAATGACAAACTTAATGCACTGGCAAATGCATAGCAGATGCTATTGAACTGTCCAGCATGACTGTTTGGTGTTGTGATGATCATTTACACATTTATGAAAACAAGACCTGCAAGTAATGATGAATGTTCTGTGAAGTTTATGACTGAAATACATTTATTGTGCTGCAATTTAACTTTGTGTGACATTATTTTGGGCAGAGAGAGGTAGTGAAAATGTGATTTGGTTGGCATAAAAAGTCATGAAAAAGTAGTGGAATTTTGAACCTCAGAGCCTGTACGCACCCTGAATAATGTACTCTTAGATGTATGAAAGTTAAAAAATAATTCAGAAACTTAACTTCCTTAAGATTTGAAAAAAGTTTCATGGAATATTGACAAATATTTCAAACGGAATAACATTGTGTGCAATGAATGTCCAATACATGCTTGAAAGTTTATTTACCATGATTGTTCAGAAATAAAGTATTGAAAAATTAACATCTTTTGTATTTTCATTCTAAATACAAATTCAGCATATGAAAATCTGAATAGCAAAGCTTTGATATAATATTGACAAAAGTGTTGAATTGTTGCTTTAAAAAGTTGCTAACTCATCACAAAATTACATTTGTTGCAATAATTGTCTTTCAACTTTTCAAAGTTGCATGCTGAGCACAAATGCTGCACAAATTAAAAAAAAAAAAACTATTCAGGGCCCACTCAATAGCTGACCTCAGTCAATGTCTGAGAGCTGCATGAGAAAGTCATTGTCTGATGCTATAATTCCAATATGGCAAAGACTGTAGAATTGCCAGGAAGGACCAGTAAATTACTTGTCTGGATTCATAAAATGGGATTGCGCCATAAAAAAATTTCATCTACATGCTAAAGGTAGTCATCTCAGCTAGTAGAGGCACGATTTGGATATATTATGGTCTATGGTAATAAAAATATTACAGGAAGTTGAACTAGTTCAAATATTAGGTAACATTGGTCTATGTAAGCCTACTGCATTCAGGACATCAAAAATTTCAAGTCCTGTAGCTCAATATATATGCATTAAAGTAAAAACAATTTAGTGAATCAATCTGAATTTCAAAACTATTTGGAATAAACTTTGGAAAATGCATACAAAATACAATTAGAGCAGTTCTAGAGATGAGGGATTCTTTGTGTGTGCACTAAGAAAAATACCTTTGTTGAAACCAATTCATGTCAAAAACTATCTTAATTTTTCCAAAGAACATTTAAAGGATCCTACAATTTTCAGTATGTTCCCTCTTACAAGAAGAAGATTGAGTTATCAGCTGTATGAAACTAGCTCTAAAATTTACATGTGGCATGATGGTACTGAAAAGTTCTATAACCAAACATAGTTATCCATACCTTATTCTGATTTGCTTGTTATACCATGGTTTCCAGTGGTGATATTTTTTGTTAAATAAATTCAGCCCTACTCACAGATGTTTTACAGAACATTGTGGGCTGGTGGTCAGCTAAATGTTATTAAATTTTTTACTAATCATTATGGACTATCTGTAAATAAATACTAGTAATATTGCTTTCAAAAAGTTTCTTGTCATTATTGCTCTATTTTCTTTTATTATTTTAGAAATCTCTTGGATGCTAAATACTGTCGTGGTGCCAAGTTGAGACAAGTTTGCATGCAAACTTTCAAAATTCCCATTGCCTGCTTGGGTGTATATGAAACTTGTGTTTTGTTGCATTCATGCAATGTGGCTAGGGTTCACTATGTGTTTAGATGATGTACTTGTAACATCCAGGGTACTCTATTTTTGTTTTGAAATTGCTTTCACACATGAAGATGCCATTTTTGAATTTCATTTAATGAGCTCCATTTTCTTCCAGGATTCTTATCAATATATTATTATTACTCTGAGAAAGGACTTGCCTTTAACTTAAAATTTTTTAGCAAAATTGTTCTGTAATCTTGTTTTCAGCAGAACAGATAACCTTAAAAATAATTTTTGCAATTGATATTGCATTTTGACTAAGCACTTAAGTTAACACCTAATTTTGGTCTGTTGCTAATTATACTTTCTTTGTGCTATTAGGGTTGGTGATTCATCACACATGAATTTTACTCTTCATTCTATTTAAACATAGGATCATGTAACAGCATCAGAAAATAATAATTATCTGGAAAAAATACCATCTCGGCTATCAAATTTCAGTTAGAAATTTGAAAAACAATTTTTCACTTCACAAAATGATTGTTGGCTACAGTCCAGTAGTGCAGGCCCTGCTGGGGACTCTGTTCACATGGGGCCTCACAGCTGCTGGCTCAGCTCTCGTCTTCTTCATGAAGGGCACCAAGGTAATTTGCTCTTTGGACCTGCCGGCTGGCTCAGGGATGGTTGAAACATGGATTATGTTTCCTGACTCTGTCTTATGAGGTAGCAGTGCATTATGTTATGGAATTGATGCTGGCTCAGGCATAGCAGAACAGATCTTGAAACATGGATTATGTTTCCTGACTCTGTCTTATGAGGTAGCTGTGTATTGTAGTGTGGAATTGATGTCATTGAAAAGATAGTGATTTAGGCATTGGAGAATTAACACATTGACTATGTATGTGTTGTTGCTATGGTTGAGGCAGAAGTAAACAAATTTAAAAAGCAATTTTACTGCTTGAAAACTTTCTTGTCTTTTTAAAAAATTTAAAAAGGTTGTGCAATAATTGAAATGTTATTCATTCATACTGTTAGGCAAATGAGCAATATGCAGTGGTACAGATATGTACTTCTACATAGTCAATGTATGGAGAAAAATTATTGATATGGGTTAATATTTGTAATGTTTTAAATTTCTAAGCTTTTAGTAAAGTTAATATGTTGTATTTCAATTTCCCTGTTTTAGAATATGGGTGAGATTTATTCTGTTAGATGCCTTCTCATAAAAAGTTATTTTTAAACAAGTAAACTTGCTGCCAATTTATGCCAATCCTAAATAACGACTTCTTGAATAATGGCACAAATTCTTCAGCTAATGCTCCTGTGTTTTGAAATGTGTTATGAAGATCACCCTAAACTTGTTCTTTTGATTATTTTTAACATTTCATTGGTTTGTTCCTAAGTAGACACTAGTAATGTGTGTAAAGTCCATAATTAATTGGCCCTTGTTATGCAGCGCACAGTTCTGGATGGCAGCTTAGGGTTTGCTGCTGGAGTCATGACTGCTGCATCATTTTGGTCACTCCTGGCTCCTGCCATAGAGATGGCTGAGGACTCCAAGCTTTATGGTGCACGTGGCGAGTATGCCTTCATCCCTGTGGCGTGTGGCTTCTTACTTGGAGGGGCTTTTGTCTTCTTTGCTGATCATTTAATGGATGACTCCAACCCAACATCATTGCTGTTACACCACAAACAAGATACACTTGGTGAGTAGGTGGTACAAGTTCTGAGCTAAATAATCATTTGTCTAAAATGCCTTACTCTATTTTTTAGTCAGTTGCTGATTGTTCTTCTCTATTATTTGTAATGAATGTTGAATAGAGTTAAGTTCTTTCTGCATATCTCCAATGGTATATCATTGGTGCAAATAAGAGTGAATAGGTACTATTTTCTGTTGCATTTCTTCTGCCAACCAATGCAAGTCATCAAACTTTAAAGAATTACTGATTGATACTGCATTGTCGATCAAATCTATCAAATTGTTCTTTCCATGAACTGCATTTATCATTTATTACTGCTAAAGGTGGAAAATATCTTTTCTGGTTTCTATTTGTAGCCATGTAGAATTGTATTTTTTCCACAGACATAGAAATTCCTGATATGCTTAGTGAAGTACACTAATAATTCTAAGGAGACTATCAACTCCCAAAATTTTCAAATTTTTTATTTTCAATTCATTTGGCAAATCAAAGTATGGATGATATCTAAACTTACACAATAAGTTAAAGTTTCTGATATGCCAGTTACAACATTTATGATAACCAATGATAAAAAATAAAATTGGTGCTGACTAGAAAAATGCTAGCTCTCCTCCCAAACTGTGGGTGTGAATGAGCCCTAGTCTGGGAAAGTAAAATAGTATTTGCAAACATATATTGCTGCTAGAGTATTTTTTATCTCTAGCACATTGTATCTTGCTATGTTAAAGGTTTTACACTTAACTGCATTTTCAAGGTATAAAACTTGAGATTAATCTGATGAACTTGAAGATAGAGTGTATATTAAAAGAAATATCTCCACTGTTCTCATTTTAAAATATCAACATAGTATGGGTGATCAATAAGCTTGGCCACCTAGGTAGGACTTGATACAAGTAAACTCTTAGTCATTCATTCTATTCTGGATGTTAAACCTCTAATTCCTGCTCAATTGCTTAATGATTATTAGAGTTAGAGCAAATAATCTCTATCCAAGTTGAAAAAGAATGAGAATTGTTCCTTGCACATTCCAACAGCCTGTACAAAGATGCTAAAGTTAACCTAATGCATTTTCAAGGATATTGGGATAATCCTGATAATCAAATAGTAGAACTAACAATCAACACTGGGATTGGCATGCTGTAAGACCCAACTGGGACATTCCTACTTCTTTGTAAGACAAGGAACACTGGAAGAGCAGCCTCACAATAGTATTGTGCCTAGTTAATTTTTTTTCTGGAGCTTACAGTATTATTGGTAACACTGTGAATATTTTTTAAATTTTTTTTGAGTGGATTTTTACTTTTTTATTCCAGGCTCACTGGGCCAGGTCAAAAAAGATGATGACTTCAGACCAGCATATTTGTCATCTCCAAGTATGTATCATCTTCTGGCTAAATCTGGTGTTCATGTACAGTGTTTGTAAATATCTCTGTGTTTTGTAATCCTTTGCACTCTACTGTCACATCCATGCCACCAAGAATGAGTCTGGTCAGTCATTCTTTTCCATGCAAATGGGGTTGGGTGTAAGGCCAGGCTTATGTAAGCTACAATGTATTTAATGGCCTGCATGTATTCTCCATTCCTTTGTGCACATTCTTGTATTCTCATTAGATATTTCTTTGTATACTATTGCATCTCTTCCATCCCAACATTGGTCCAACTTGGACTCTAGATCCGGTCTATTTTCTCACAACATGTTTCATTCAAATGCACCCCTATTCCATTTTTTTGCCCAAATTGCTCCAACATTTTTTGGGAGTATTTATATATTCAACATTTTATGTCTGCTCAATTTCATTTCAAGATGAATTTTTAAAGATTATATTGCATGCAATGAAATTACTGATTGTTGATGAACCAACTGCCTAGAGACTCAATTTGTCAGCTGTGTTACTCTGAACTCAAGATTTATTTTCTCATTGCCATTCTCTTTCACTAATTTTACATTGATTTTCAACCTAATTTTACATTAGTTTTTTGGCGTATGCCAAAATTTAGTGATGGTTTTAGCTCCATTAGTTGTGATACTTTCTGTTTTTGGTATTCAAGTGACCTAATCCCTAACAGCTTAGCACTGACTGTAGAGTAGTAATCAATCCTATTTATGTTCTTCTGGCTACTCTATTTTATTGAGGTCACTAGTATTATATTCTTAGCTGACCATTCCTAGTTCCACAATACTAGCTTTGGAGTCTGTTGTGGGCTGATTTTTCTCTCTTTGGTATGGGGTAGCCAATCCTTACTCTCCAATTTAAATTAAATTTTTCTGTTCATATGGGAAATATTTGTCCAATTGTAATAAAACCTTCATTGAACAGTTACTTCTGATTCTCCAGTGAGTCAAGTACAGTGCAGTTACCTCAGTTGTACAGTAGATAGACCTTTGGGGCTTCTATTTTCTGTGCCCACTTTTACTTTGAGTTTTAAAAACTTTCTTCATTATCTCTTTTATGACTTTTCTCTCTCTTCCTACTTAACTTGCTGTTTCTAAGCCTAGGTTGTCCTGTGGGGGTACACATCTTATAGCATAGATTTTACATTTTCCTTAATCCATAATAAATGGTCCTACATATTATTTCTGTGAAAACATATTTGTTATGGAAATGGTGTCTCAAATTAACTGCTATACTACTGTTTGGTTAAGTAATGAACTCCTTCCAGTGTTGTCTTACTGGTGTTCTATCTCCCACCAGTTTGGGTTTTACAAGATTTTATTACCAAAGTTCTGCATTGCAAGCATGGGCATCACAGACCTATTAGTGTATCCGGTTTGCTCCAAAGGTTTTAGTAGAAAATGCTTACAAGAAACCAGACCTAAAAATAGGTACCAGTCCACATACATCTTCTCTCATTGCCTTGTGTAAAATTATATTTTTGCATCTATTTCTTTTGCATCTCTCTTATTGAGATGGGAAACAGCTAAAACTCATAAATAAGCCTTTCAATGTGTAAACTATTAAGCTAATGTGTAAATTTGTGCATGATTCTTTATCTTGGGTTGAATGAATTTCCTTGCTCTATGTAGAAAAATAGGTTATAAGTTGATGTGTGAGTTGCCTTTGTACATTGCATACACTAAGTTTGTCTGATCTGGATCAGCATCTCTGGGCGACTTGAGTGTTTTTTCTTTGTTTAAATTGCACCTAATATTTTCTTTTCAGACTTTTCTGTTAGCTTTTAATCTTGACTTACAATATATATGACAGAACCTCCTCAGGAAATGGAACTATTGTGCTTATGGAAATTAGGGCTGCTTCTAGGGGTAAGAGATGAGGTCCTGAGCTGGAGGTTAGGTAGGCAATCCTTTAGTTGAAATAGAATCTATTTTTGTTCAATATGGGCTTATTTTTGGTTTTCTATTTTGTTTTTGTTGCTGTGCCTATCACTGAATTCTTCATGTTAATTTTATTTCAAAAATTTCTCTCAATCTTTCCTGTTTCCTTAATTGCATACTGAGTGGAGCATCCCGTCTTCCTCTCTTGGGAACACGTTTGTTCTTCTTGAGCAAGCATAAAATGGCTCCATTTGTACCTGTCAATGCATAAATTGGACAAAGAGAGATTTCTTCAAGCTCACAGTGATAGTTATTTGTTATGTCTCTACTATTATTTTAGTCTGCCCTTTTTAATTTATTGCAGCTTCATCATTTCTTGAAACATCTACTGTGGAGTAGTTTTTTGTGGCTCCTTTCCTATTTGTCTGTGTTGCTTATGGTGTAAGTTGAATGTGCAGAAAGAATCATGAATATCAGAATATTTTTTTGTAGAGGGACTTTTCTATGTAGCAAACTTTATTTATTTTGTTATCCTCTATTTAAATATTTTGAGTGAACTAATAACAAAACTAATAAAATAACTTTTGTTTGCTGAAGTGTAAAATTGTCCAAAAATTAAGATTAGTTTGAACTTTGGGAAGTTTTGATTATTTAGTCTCATTTGAAGTATCTTAAAATCCTTGAAATAGTTTTCCCCTATTATTATAATTATTATAACCAGTTAATTTCATTTTGCCTATTATATAACTGCGTGCACAAACATTAATAAATAGTATTTGTTGTTGGAAGAAATCCAGGCCAGCATCATCTCCACTTGCATGTCTTGCTTTCACCATCACAATGTGTGGTTACCCAAACTTTTTAGCACTGACACACTGCACAATATTGTGTGCATTCATGTGCAGCTGTGAGCAAATTTTCCTGTACTTTGTGCATTGTGGTTTGCATTTGTTGTGTGCGTTGACTTGTGCTTCGAGCACAACACACTCATAAGCAGTGGTACAGCCGAGGGGCAGTTTCAGTCATCATTTTAAGTAAAAGAATAAATAGATTGCTGATAATTAATGTCTGGGTCTCCCTCTGAAATTATTTGTTGAGGATCCTGGCCCCTGCAAAATTTTTAAATGGCTGTGCCACTGCTCGTAAGTGTGCACCAGAAAACTTTAAGCAGCCTTGCATATGTGTGTGTGCAGGCACAAACTCCGGCTTTGGCACAGCAGCATATACCAGCCTGGACGTCGGTATGTGCCCATAGCTTGCTTTGTCTTGATGTATCATGTGCAGTTGGAGATAATAGAGAATTCTAACTACTGAGGCTGCTCAAAGCATTTTACGTTATGCACATGAGACACCTTATGTTATACGTAAACTTTTTCGAGTCATTTTTCCCATAAATTAGGGTTTAGGGTAAACGTAGTAAAATAAATGGTTATCTCAGGTCTCTAGAATCATAAGGTACTAAGTGCCATCTTTTAAAAATGACTTCAAAGCTTAGTAATTTTGATATTCATGTATCTCAGAAACCAAGGGAGGCATTTGACCAGTTTGCAGTTATCTGTCTGTACCTACTACTCGCTCCCCAGACAGAAGGGTTTTGCGATGACAGTGGTTTACAATTTAAACAATTCAAACAATTTTTTTGTAAGTGCTAAATACATTAGTCATTATTGCTATACATGGCGCTTGGTACTGTATGATTCTAGGGGCCTCATATGAACAATTTTAACATGTTCTCATGGTCATCTGTGGTTCTTGGTGAAGAGTTTTGGTAAATATTGAATAAACTCTAGACAAATTCATTGTATCCGCACGCATTTGAAGACTTCTTTGTTTACGCTGAAATTTGAAAGCTATTTCCATGAGAAATTGAAATCAGGTCTTTGTTTTTCAAGGAATTCGAGTTAAGGAACTTCTCGATTTTAAATTTATAATAAAATCACATGTGACAGTACAAAAACGCTAATTATGTAGAGCATGTCGGAATGCTACAGTATATTAGTACCTCTTGTATACTTGTAAAAAAAATTTTGCTTGTTTTTCTTCAAGGCTTGAAGTACAAATGTACATTTGCTATTATAAATTTAATGAATCTTTATTTTTAAATTCTTAGGCAAAACTAAAGGCTTCAGTGTTAGTAAAGACTTACTAATTTCTAACTGTACAGATTTGGAACTTTGAAGCAGTTCTCTGCATTCAAAACACGTATGTACTAACATCACATGCATTTTTAAATGGTTCTATTTGTTTGATATTTCAGTTTTCATTAAATTTTATATAATTTGTCAAGAACAAATTAACTCCTGAACTATACGCACATTGTTACTAGATAGTCTAGTGAAGATCTGTGTAAAAATGTGATCATGTGTGTAAGTTTCATGACTACAACATTGGTGCAGACAACATTCTTTGGACAACATTGCTGCAGAAAATTTTTGACAAAAAGTGCTTGAATTCATGAACTAATAAATTCAACAGCAAGTCACTGAAAATTAATGTTAGGTGTAAAAAATTAGAATCCTAGGTTTTGGTTAGTGCATGTTGCATGTGTGTGACCAGGCGACATGAAGCAGCGCGGCAGCAGCAGCAGCAGCAGCAGCAGCCCCCAGTCCTACTCTGCCGTTGGTCAGGACTCGGAGGAGGCGGGGCTTCCAAGCAGTGCGGGTGCCTTCACGCACCAGCAGTGGAAGAGAATTCTACTTCTCATTGTTGCTATTACCGTCCATAACATTCCTGGTGAGTGCAGTTAATATAGTGGAATTAATGAACTTTCATTATAAAATTTCAAGTTAATTGTTCCAAGCGATGTGAATTTTGTGTTGTCCTTAGAAATTTTAAATTGTTCAATATTTTGTTAAACTTCTACTACATCATTCAGTGTTCAAATACCTGAACCACTTATATCACTTCCAGTAGCAATGGTTGTGACTAAGTGTTGGTTTTATATAAAAATTTGGGTGTTAACTTAAAAGGTAACCATCCAAGTCCCTGTATCTTGCTTGAAGAAGGTAAAACATTATAGTCTCATTTAAAATTTCTGTATCAATAAAGACTTTGCTTGTATAAAATACACCATAAATTATACATTGTGTTGGTGAAATCATTGGTCAAATTAGGTCCTGAAGAGTTGAGGCATCATTGCACTCAAAAGACTATATAATTTTTAAGCTATTCAACATAAGTTCAGCTACTGTTTTAGGCTAGGGGAAATCTAGATTCCTTGAACCAATAATTTTACCTTCAAAGTACAAATAGTTGGGAAGAGGTATCCATTGTTGATTCTTGGAGTGTATTCTCAATGTTAGGAATATTATTCATGGTTGGCCATGTTACTCAGTTTCCAAAATATTGATGCAATCCCACTGCATCACAGTAGTAATGCTCTTGTGAACTGCAGTCTGGCTGTTATGTGATGTAGAGTTAGGCCAGTTCTACCATTAAAAGCTATAAAGTAGTACTTGAAATCTGCAACTAATAGTGAAAGTTACTTCACCTGTGGCTTCCCTTGTAGCTTCAGCTGCAACCCGGAAAGTTATTCTAAATGTGTCAAAATGCATACAAAAAATCTTCTAGATGGTTAAAATTCTTAGATTCTTGAGTCATTTTGGCCAAAAATTCTCAGGTTAATTCTCAATTCTCAGGCTTTAAAAATATACATACAACAGATTCAGGTTTATAATATTTGCACCTTACCATTGCTATTAAGCTCACACTAGCATCAGGTTGTTACCATCGGAATGAGGAAAGAAACCCTACTTGGTAAAGAATACATTATTGCAATCATTTGAGAAGAACCCATAGAATACTTATGGTAGAATTGTACCATAATACTTTCTTTAAAATTTGTAATGTGTTCTTTGAAATTTGTACCCTAAAATGTACAAATTTCAATGAACACGTTTTGTTACAAATTTTAAAAAACATGGGGCACAAATTTGAGAAGAAAAAAGTATATCAAAGCTGATAATAGAAGTGAGTTTTAAAATCTAACATGACAGCAAGCAATTGACAAGATTGCTTCCTCTTGTTTCTTGTTCAGAGGGTCTGGCAGTGGGCGTTGGCTTTGGTGCAGTCTCGAAGTCACGGCTGGCGACATTCACAAAGGCTAAGTGTGTTGACGGTTCAGTTGATGATGTGCCCTTCTGTTGCTGCCTGCCTTGGTTTGGTGTTTTTTTTTGCAGTCGTAGGCATTGGTTTGGAAATTTTTGCTCATTATGGGTTTTGATGGCTAATGGATAATATTTGTACTTGAGTTTACTAACGCCAGTTAAAACAGTGGTCAAAAGAAGATCCTGTTGTTGAAAGATAATATTGACATTAGTTTGGTTGATAGATTTTGTTTTGTGTCATGGAGTTGATTAAAACAACGAAATGAAAGGTATTTTGGGTTTGCATGTTTCAAGAAAATTTATCTCTGAAGATTTCAAGCGCTAAATTGCTCATCATTAGTGGAAATTGTTGAGTTATTTAAGAGAACCATGAAAAGATTTAGTTTCCTTTACCACGCTTTACGGTTTGCACGTCTGATGAGCAACATTGAGCCTGAGAGGAAGTTTTCCTAAAAAATGGCAAAGATAAAAATTTTTATGCTTTTTTATTGATAGTTCTCACGAAGAGCTTTCTTCAGGAGGCACAACTATGGTATTCATGGGAATCTGTGCTATGAGAGAAAGGTGCGAGGTCGCAAGGTGAAATTTAAGTAGACACTCTTTTGTTAAAATGTATTTCTTTGTAGGACTATCTTATTTTTGGTTTAATGTTGTCCTTTTTTCATCACCTATTACTTCCTTTTTCAACTTCAATTTTGTTGAAAATGTAATAATTTAAGAAGATTACAACCTAACCTTAGGTTTGTTACTTACGTTTATCTATCCGATGCTATGAGAACTTTCGTCGTGAGAGGGGATACTGAAGTTTTTCCATTTTTTCAAAATTTTGGGATCAGCAAAGACAAATTTAATTTTTTGACCCAAGCTTTCGGCTAGATTAGCTCTAGCCGTCATCAGGGGAACAATGTATTTTTAAACAAAACCTCTTATGGTATCCGCGGGTATCTAGTATACAAAACATTTCTTAAAGTTTTACATGCAAGCCAAAAATCATTGATCAAGGGCGACTGATGAGCATAGGAAGAAACTGCGGGGGGACATCAAGATGACGATTAATTTTGTTAGGTTCCTAAACACTGTACATTGTTTCGACAATTTTTCGAGCGTATTAATTTTTAACATTTTATAATATACATACATTTTCAAAATCAAAAGAATGGTTATCTTCTTCGGAATGCTAATAGACAAGGGATAACCTATTCTTCCTCTGCACATTCTTCGCATGCTCATCAATTCGTTGTTAAAGATTTCTACCCGTTTCCCCAATGTAACATGCTTCACAATTGTTACATTATAATTTATATATAAGATTACTTTTTTCAGAATTCTATCGTTTATCTTTAAGTCTGATTAGGCTGTTTTTTATTGTATTCAAAGATTTGAAAGCCAATTTAACATTGAATGGTTTTAAGATTCGCTGGACTCTTTCAGAACAACCTTTAATATACGGGACGCTTACATGTTTCAGGGGGCGTTAGGAATTTTCGTTGCTTTATCGAAGTATGGGGAGGTTTTGATTATTTCCACCAATCATTAGTCGGTTGCTATTACGTAGTTACGGAGGAAAATTATTCTATTTCAATAATTATTCCCCTGTTGAAAGTTCTTACTTCAAATTTTGCTCACTACAAATATTAACTGCTCTCTGATAAAGGGATTTTGCTACACTCCTCCTCTGTGATAAGGGATGATAGCTGAAATAGTCTAAGTACCTGCCTGTGTTTGTTGGTTTCCGGTAGACCTGGAATTATAATCTATTATTGCTTAACCGATTAATTAATATATCTAAGTATGGGATGCATCCATTACTTTCTAATTCCATAGTAAATTATATGTTGGTGTTGAACCCATTGATATGCTGGAGGAATGTATCAGGCATATCTTCTGGTAGTGCAGTCAATATATCGTCAACGTAACGTTTCCAAAACAGTGGCTGGCACGGGGGTGTTGATAGGAATTAATCCTCCATTGCTTGCATTGTTATCTCGGCCAACGCGACAGAGATAGGGGAACCCATCGGTGTTCCTTCTACTTGTTGATAAATTTTGTGATTCCATTAAAAATGATTAGATTCCAGGCATAGGTTGAGGAGTCGCAAAATATCTTCAGTTGAAATCGGAGTTACTTGAAAAGGTGAGTTGAAGTTCTGCAATTTTTCGGCAATTTTTGCAATTTTTGCATCCACTTGTTACTGGTACAAAAAATTTCACAAAAAATACTTTTTTTTAAGACAAAATTTGTTTCCAGGAACTTGGCAATTGGTATCGGCATCCAAAACTTTCCTGAGGGCATGGCAGTGAGTCTGCCTCTGCGAGCCGCCGGGTACAGCAAGTGGAAAGCATTCTGGTCAGTGGTGTTGGAATGTTTAAAACTTCTTCTCTGCCTGCTTCACTAAATTAAGTTCATGAAGTTCTGGTAAATTTCAATGATGACATTGTCTTGCCAGCTCTAGGGCATCACTAAATTATACTCATGAAGTAGTGGTGAATTTTAATTATCCTGCCCCTTATAGTTTTAAATAGAGTTGGTTCGTGAGTGATGACGCAGTTGTGTGGTGCAGGTACGGTCAAGAATGACTTTCTCCTTCCAGTTTTAGTATTGAACAGAGTTGGCCCTCGAGTGCTGACGCAGTTGTGTGATGCAGGCATGAACAATAATAACTCTCCTGCCAGTTCCAGTTAGTTCTCTTTTCCTTTTTGTATAGAGTTAGTTCTCTTTTCCTTTTTGTATAGAGTTAGTTCTCTTTTCCTTTTTGTATAGAGTTAGTTCTCTTTTCTTTTTTGTATCGAGTTAGTTCTCTTTTCTTTTTTGCATAGAGCTAGTTCTCGAGTGGTGAAGCAGCTGTGTGGTGCAGGTACGGACAAGAATGACTTTCTCCTGCGAGTTTTGTATAGAGTTGGGCCTGGAATGTTGATGCAGCTGTGCGGCGCAGGTACGGACAGCTGAGCGGGATGGTGGAGCCTGTGGCGGGGGTGCTGGGGGCCGCTATGGTGTCGCTGTGGGAGCCGCTCCTGCCCTGGGCGCTGGCCTTCGCTGCCGGCGCCATGATCTGCGTCGTCGTTGATGATCTCATTCCTGAGGCACACTCCAGGTGACGGCCTAATGCAAAGTTTTTGTGGACTAAAGTAGTATTGCCAGATCGAGATATGAACCAAGAAACTTTGTCTTCTCAATGAAAGCCACAAAGTGTGCTTCACTTATCCACTGTTTGGAGTTTTACTTTCTTATTCTTTACGAATCCCAAGGAAATCTTTCATTTTAAATTGCAGAGAAGTCTTTTAGTGTTCATACGAGGAAGTTTTTCATTTTAATACGCAGAGAAATCTTCATTTTATGTCACCAGTGAACATTTCATTATATGCTACAAGGAAATATTTCATTTTAAGCCTTTGGAGAGTTATCTATTGTTACTCTCGTGAATTTTTTATTTTAAATCATAGGGAGGTCATACATTGTAAATCTCAAGGGAGTCTTTCATTGTAAATTCCCTAGTAAACTTTCATTAAAAATTTGAGGCGAAACATTCTGTTCAAATGACGATCGAATTATTCATCACAGTCTACAGTATTCGTAATTAATGTTAGTGGATCATTTATTATGAATTCCAGTCAATGAAATGTTTTGCCGTAAATTTTAGATGAATTGTCCATTTTATACTGCAATGGAATCTTTTGTTTCAAATCTCAGGAAATAATGGGTTATGGATCCTGAAGGAGTTTCATTCAAATTCATACAGAATCATTCATTCTGAGTCAGTAAAATCACAAAAAAATTGCTAATGAGCAGCGTGGTCAATGAGTCAGTTTTCAGTTGGTCTGCTGTATTTTTACTAGTTATCATTTCCTGGCGTCATTGAGCTTGTGTTGTAGTGCCGCAATAACAGTCCACTGTCACGCCGTGTTTTGCCAGCAATGTCACCATCTGAGTGCGACAAAACTGAGAGCATCAAATTTGACTGTTCTCAGAGCAACGCTTTTGTATTGTTTCTCTATGAGTACTTTAGTTTACACTGCGATCAACTAGACGCTTGTTGAAGAATGTGAGGAGAAAGGATATTCTCTTGTAGTCCACCTCTCATTCCCCTACTTTTTTATATTAAAATTCATCTGTAATCTACACTGCTCCTGCACTTAATTTTAATAAAGTTTGCATGGGAAGCTCAGTACTATGTCGTGCCTCTGTATCGTTTGTATTGGTGCAGAAAGGTGTCTTTTGCGTGAAAATTGCAGTGAAGACCGAGATATGAATCAGGAGCCTTCTTTGTTGTCTTCTCAATGAAAGCCGCGAGGTTTGCTTCCTTCTGAGGCAGTTGATTAAATTTTTCTACACTTGAGAAATATTCATTTACCATAAGCATGTACATTGTTACGAGTAAGAAGCAAGAATAACCTGAGTGTCGAATAGTCAATAATACCAGCATTGATTGTGGGACTTGACTTTATTTTTTGTTATTTTTGTAGGGAGCCATGATGTAAATAATATTGATATGATCTGCAATACGTAAATTTTATATTCTAATGTATTGCCTTTATTTTTATTTCAAATGTTGGGGAGATTATATAAATAGAGATATGAACAATTTGTGTATTAATGTTTCATGAATAAATTTCTACTGAGTTTTGCACCATAAAATTGTTGACTTAACACTTTGACCGCAGCGTGACCCACCGGTGGTACACGGAGGTAATTTTCACAACGCTGCAGACCGACCAGTAGTCACAAACACAATTTCCATAAATACTTAATCAAAGCTAAATGAAGGCACGATCCAGTTCATGTTTGCTATTTTCAACATCGCGCGCTGCAGTTGACTTTTAATTTGAGTTTGGTGTTGAACTTAATATTTAGTAGTCGCGGTTAAAGTGTTAATTTGTAGCCACTTATGGAAATTCAAAAAGGTTTACAATGAATAATTAATTGATGAATAAAAGGATTTACAATGAAACAGTGAATAAAATTTGTGAAAAAATGATCAAAGTTTAGTTGTATTTTTCAAAGCATAATAGTGCTAGTGCCCTGCTATTTTTTCTGCAAATTTGATCTCATTTTGTATGCTTGCTTCCTAACGTACTATCTCTATGCGCAGAGGGTTTTACGTAGGGACACAACTTGTGCATATATTCTCCATTTCCTCCACTCCATATTAAATGTTGCTTCTCTCTCTGTGGATCACTTATTTTTCTGGTTGCAGGGACTTTAGCTATATCATTTAATTTCTTGAGTGCTGGCACTGTTGTGTAATCAACACCTAAGTCTCTGAACCAACTGCACTGATTAGCCGTTTCTTGTTTAACATACCTTCATGGCAGAGCAGCACGCCTTCTGATACGAGAATAAACTTTCTGATAGAAATAGAATAGATGAGCCTTTTCTTGTTTAGAATACCTTCATGGCAGAGCAGCAAGCCTTCTGGTGCGAGAATTAAATTTCTGATAGAAATAGAATGGAATGCTGTGGCCGTGTTGAGGTGTCAAATATCAATCATCATGTTAATGATTTGTGTGTTACAGAGGCAACGGTCGCATCAGCTCCTACTGGTGTCTGCTCGGCTTCATTGTTATGATGGCCCTGGATGTGGGGCTGGGCTAAGTGGAGGTGCATCTGGGCTTGGAGGGCAGCCCGGTGGGCTTGATGCACGGCAACTGCAACTCACTGCACCTGGCTTGGCGATTGGTCTGTGAGGAGAGATGAGGGTGTCAGTTTTGCTTGCATCAGAATGAGGACTAAAAGATTGCCTTGCATCATTGCTTCTTGGCTCGTGAGGGAAGCCAAATGCCATCTTGGCTTTCATTTTAATCAGTCTTGTAGCCGAGGGACTTTGTTTGCGATGTTCTCAGGCCAAGTATTTTACTAGTATTTTAAGCGATGCCTTTCATGGTGTTGTTTTCCATTCAAAATGTTTTATGCTTATGCATTTTTTTATGTAAATTAATATTAAAAAAGTGCATTTAAACAAGTTGGAGTTTGGATTCATGTCTGAATTATAACAATTTTATGCTGAATTTTTAAGTGTGTGTTGTAGTTCACCGCAGATGTTTCTTTTGGTAATTTATTTAAAAAGTTCTTTTTTGATCTCGTAAGTATGTTGATTTAAACAGTAAATACATATTTTCATATGAAGGTATATCAAATTCCATGACTGAACCATTTTTATGGTAATTTACTTTTTTAATCTTTTAAATATATCCTTTAAATCGTGATAAATTTGTTACTAACGTAGTTTATAATTTTGTCAAAGGTTTTATGGAAAATTTTTGATGATTTCAAATTGCTTATCGAGGTCTTCTCATGTACCAAATTGAACCTGCCTCTAATTTTATGATTGTGTATACCCTTGAATTTCTGATATATAACCAAAATTTCTAACTTGTCTCAATTCTATGTATACATTTATATAATTATCAGTCTCTAATTAGTCAATTTTAAGTTAAACAACCTCTAAAACTGTTTAAATGATCTTGAAAATTCATAATTATTGTACTCTTTATTCCATTCCTATCTACATTCCATTATAGTTCACCTCTCATTCCCTAACTTTTTATTTTAAATTCTTCTTCATTCTACTTAAACTTCACTCTCCTCTTGCACTTAATCTTACCGGAGTTCAGTACTACATCTACAAGCCAGATGTTGTCTCAAATGCCAACCCTGAAGTTTGAGTGGCACGTAGTGATTGCTTTGGCTTCACTCCCTTGTTCCTCTGCACTGATTGCTGAAGTGGTGAAATTGGTTTATGTTCTTACAAAATGCGTCTTGCTACAAGGCAAGTGCTGCTATACGACAAGTAGTACTACTACGAGGAAAATACTGCTGTACAGTACAAGTGAGTACACTTTTTATTGATCTTGTATTCGTGCCGGGAGTGGCGGTTGTGCATTTGTTAAAAGGTAGCTACGATTTGTGCTCATAGCGTGCTGTTGTTCTCTATTCGTGGGACGTTTCTGGCAGCTCGGTTGTTAACGTCATCTCGCCATCTGTGGATTGCGGCGCAATTCTCTGGTTTTATTCCGTCTTGTCTTTTGCAATATTTCTGACTCGTTAAATTCTAATGCACATCAAAGTTCTAATGTCCAATTTGTGCCTTCGAAACACATGATGTAGTGTAGTGGTTGCAAGATGCCAAATCTTTGTCTGGTCTAGGTTTCCTTGCTGTACGAGACTTTAATAATAGTTGCAATAGATCTGCTCAGTATTTTTTTTTGCACAGTTTAACATGTGTTAAGAGATCGTCATCAGCTAATGAAAATGCTAAACAGCGATGCCATTTTTTTGGCTGTATTGTGATGCATCTTGTGCAGGAGAGGCTCCCGAGTATAGTGCTTGCTGTGCAGGAAGATTAAATTGATCTTTTTCTGGGTGAAATAGTCAATGTTGTCTATTTTTCAGCCATCATTTGAGAACGCTGACCTGTAAAATGCCAGTAACTCTGATATTCTGTGCATTATGGTTATTTTATAGTATTTTTAACACTACGTAGGAATTTGCGGCCATTTCGTGCAGAATTGGATGAACTTTTTTCTGGTGATATGACAGGAGGATGCATTGTGTCGTGGACTTGTTGGCTATGCATTTAACTGCATTTTTTTATGTAAATTAATATTAAAAAAGTGCATTTAAACAAGTTGGAGTTTGGATTCATGTCTGAATTATAACAATTTTATGCTGAATTTTTAAGTGTGTGTTGTAGTTCACCGCAGATGTTTCTTTTGGTAATTTATTTAAAAAGTTCTTTTTTGATCTCGTAAGTATGTTGATTTAAACAGTAAATACATATTTTCATATGAAGGTATATCAAATTCCATGACTGAACCATTTTTATGGTAATTTACTTTTTTAATCTTTTAAATATATCCTTTAAATCGTGATAAATTTGTTACTAACGTAGTTTATAATTTTGTCAAAGGTTTTATGGAAAATTTTTGATGATATCAAATTGCTTATCGAGGTCTTCTCATGTACCAAATTGAACCTGCCTCTAATTTTATGATTGTGTATACCCTTGAATTTCTGATATATAACCAAAATTTCTAACTTGTCTCAATTCTATGTATACATTTATATAATTATCAGTCTCTAATTAGTCAATTTTAAGTTAAACAACCTCTAAAACTGTTTAAATGATCTTGAAAATTCATAATTATTGTACTCTTTATTCCATTCCTATCTACATTCCATTATAGTTCACCTCTCATTCCCTAACTTTTTATTTTAAATTCTTCTTCATTCTACTTAAACTTCACTCTCCTCTTGCACTTAATCTTACCGGAGTTCAGTACTACATCTACAAGCCAGATGTTGTCTCAAATGCCAACCCTGAAGTTTGAGTGGCACGTAGTGATTGCTTTGGCTTCACTCCCTTGTTCCTCTGCACTGATTGCTGAAGTGGTGAAATTGGTTTATGTTCTTACAAAATGCGTCTTGCTACAAGGCAAGTGCTGCTATACGACAAGTAGTACTACTACGAGGAAAATACTGCTGTAAGGCAAGTACTGCTATACTGCAAGTACTGCTATACTGCAAGTACTGCTATACTACAAGTACTGCTATACTGCAAGTACTGCAAGTACTGCTATACTGCAAGTACTGCTATACTGCCAGTACTGCTATACTGCAAGTACTGCTGTACTGCAAGTACTGCTGTACTGCAAGTACTGCTGTACTGCAAGTA
Organism: Morinoia aosen; assembly: GCA_030386875.1. Classification (NCBI taxonomy): domain Eukaryota; kingdom Metazoa; phylum Arthropoda; class Malacostraca; order Amphipoda; family Talitridae; genus Morinoia; species Morinoia aosen. The sequence continues at coordinate 17,662,595 of CM059573.1, read as the reverse complement.
CTGCTGTACTGCAAGTACTGCTATACTGCAAGTACTGCTATACGGCAAGTACTGCTATACGGCAAGTACTGCTATACGGCAAGTACTGCTATACGGCAAGTACTGCTAGACGGCAAGTACTGCTAGACGGCAGGGACTGCTATACGGCAAGTTGCTACAAGGAAAATACTGCTGTAAGGCAAGTATATACGGCAAGTACTGCTGTAAGGCAAGTATATACGGCAAGTACTGCTGTAAGGCAAGTATATACGGCAAGTACTGCTATAAGGCTAGTATATACGGCAAGTACTGCTGTAAGGCAAGTACTGCTATATGGCTACAAAGGGCATTCAGTCCGTAGTTATATGGATCTTGCTCCTCAACTTCTTGGCTTTGATTGCGAGCAGGAATGTTGAATCAGGGTAATATTTTTATGTGTGTTCGCATTCTACAAGCATAGAATAGCCAAAGCTCTCTTGAGGTGCCGCAAGATGAGATGGCCAATTTCTGCGTTATATTTCCTACTGTGCGTTCGTGATCTTTTCTGGTTCAGAGTGCTTGAGCAGCATCTTCATGTGATGCGTGCTGCAACGTTGTTTTGTTCTTTGAATTATTTTCCTAATCTATGTGTTATTTTCATGTACCCTAGTTTTTCTTTTGTAATAAGCCTTTTTCCCTCATTGCATCTTAAGAAGACTTGGCACTGGTCGGACACATCCCACCACTAAGAACCTTGTTGTTGGTATACCTTATGCATTTAATTAGACAGTTTCTCCTTGTCTGCATCACTTGTAATAAAGCTAGGTTGTGCTGTCGGTCTATTGAATTTATTTAGTGTTTGAACTCGACTACTTTGCCTCACTTTATTTATTGAAAACGTTCATAATCCTATTTATTTACTAACCGGATGTATTTTGCAGTTTGCAGTCATTCACGCTTTTTATTTCGGCTCTCTTGGCTCTTCATCTCTGTCAGACACCAGCTCTGCCTGTGGTGATGTGCCACTCGCAACAACGCGCATTAGGCCGCGGCCAGACAAACAGCAGTGAAGCAGGGCTGAGCAGAGCAGTTTCGGCTCGCTGGTAGCTGCTAGCTTATGCTACCAAGTTAGGCGGCCAAACAAACAGCAGTGGCAGTCCTGAGTCCGCAGCAGTTGCAATCTTGGCGCTAAGAAGAGCAGTGCTTTGTGACTGTAGTTACCTCAAATTTAATTTATTAAATAGCTGTAGAAATGGTAATATTTCATCTAATTATGTTTATTTATATATATTTCTATGATACGCATTATGCTGTTAGCATTACAAGTACATCGTACATCACTGTTGATCTCCCTACAATATTGCTATACTCAACGAATTAAATGGCTTTAATAGTGTTTTACAATTGCTCGAGAAAATTCCTCAAGAAATTAATTGCATGACATGCAAATTATGATTGCTGAGAGAATAATATTGCTATTAATTCACTGACGAATGACTTGAAACCTTTTAGATACTCGAATCTGAATTATTTTGCAGTGCTCTACGTGTAGATACATTACAGAACAAGTAACTTATTCGTTCAAGCGTATAAAGGTATACATTTATGGTTATAACAACCCGAATTCTGAATTAATAAATTAATAAACAATTTCAAACTGTAAAGGGATCTTTTGTATTTGGCTTGTGGCACTACGTTTCAATTTAATTGCTATTTTCCCACAGAACTCGAACATCACAATCGTTTTATGGAGAAACTAATAGTTTTTTACTTGCATGCTTTCTAAGTTATTTTTACCAATGTAATACTGATAAAACGTAAACTTGAATATTTCTGTATCGGCCGTGTGCAGCGCTTCGGGCTGAACTGCTACTGTAAACCTATCAGTTGATACATAAAAAAGTATTTTGAAGTCAATTTTAGTGCCGTGCGCCTGACACGAAAAACCTAATATAAAATGTTAGGCAGTGGTACGCTTTAAAGTGTAGGTATTGACAAAGAAAATACTTGGTATACGTTTAGTTTTTGATTTATGAGGCGGAAAGTACCTATATACGTATAAATAACAATACAAGCCCACTTAACACTAACTTCCATGGCGTCTTCTATAAATGACCATTGTTCATTAACATAGTCATGATCGAAATATTATGAGATGCACCCCCGATCGCAGGAATAGCTTACACCAAGGAGATCTGAAGTTCAACACTCTTCACGTACGAACGCTAGGGTGCAACTGAGTGCTAGCTCCGGAGCGGTGTTTTATCATCCAAGATAAAATGCCGCTGGCGCTTGCTTCTGACAGCGCTGCGTTGCCCTGCCCTGCTCTGTGCTACTTGTCTGGCCACCTTAATAGGAATACCACTAACATAAAATACCGCGCCGGGTCTGCTCTGCTCTGCCCCGCTCCACTGCTGTTTGTCTGGCCGCGGCTTTAGCCTGCTGACCGTCAGCGTCCAGTTGTCTGCTCCTGTTAGGTTACATTTTCACCGTCACTGTCCACTTAAGTAGCTTACGCAAAGTGTTCCCTAACGCATGGTTTTTTTTTATCGATTTCACGATGTAATGGGGCAATACTGTGTTTCAATATTTTGATAGTACTGTTTGATATATCAAAACTGCTATTATATATTTCAATACTGCTATTCAATACTCCATTTAAAGAGAGTGGCAGTGTGGATGCGCCACGGCTCCATAGCAGTGACCGTCAACAGGTAGATGCAGTTTAGCGCAGCGCAGGGAAATAGAAGCGTACATTTTCACGTCTCACAGCAGCAGACGTAGGTTTGGTGTTGGTCTAGTCATGGTTTCTGCGTAGAGGTAATTTCTTGTGTTGTTGGAGGTAAGGATGGTCGAGTTGTAATACGTCACTGCCATCGCGTCCAGATATGTCGGCTATTTATTTTACTGGGTAAGCGATTCATCATATCAGGAGATTTATGTTTACGCTGTTTAGAGGAACTCCGCTTTGGGTGCAATGAACGAGATTATCTTTGTTTACTGTAAATAATTAATACTCTCCTTGGAAGACAGGTAGAATTACTGTTCAGTTTTGTCTGCCCTTCTCCAAGTGCTTCCTTGCTGCGCTGAATCCAGCAGCTCTAGCCGTGACGTTCTGTCATGAGATTTAATTGAAGATTCAGAAGCCCTGTTGAACGTTGTTCTCTGAACTTCAAATACCTCTTGGGTGCTGGAATAATTCCTAACTTTTAAAGCATTTCCCTCCAAAGAATGAAATTTAACTCCCTGACATCATCTGACAATTTTAGAAGGTATTATAATCAGGTATTTTCTCACGTTAGGTGACTGGTGGGTCGTGTTAGTCATATTGGTGTTAACTTCGCAGGTTTTGTGATCTATGGTTTATCCTCGGGGAGTCAGGTCCGTCAAAACAGGTGGTCAGTTGAATACACTTCGTGAAATGATATTTTTATATGCTAAAAGGCCTACTATCACAAGTGTTCCCGAATAGGGAGAGACCCTAAATTAATTTCATACTTTGAGTATCTGGGGTACACTACCCACAGCAAACGTACTTTAATTAGCAGAACATATTAGTATCTCGGGTACAAGCCAATGCAAGTGCTCATATAATTTCTTCCTCTCTAATCCAAAGGGTTCCTCTACTTGAGTTGTTTGACGTGTCCCCGTTGGGAAAAAACATGTCCTACGTACCGATTGGGACTCCCCCAGTAAAATTGGTGTTTACCTAGCGCTATGTTTCAACAACCTGCCAATATTCTGTAATGTGGATGGAACGCTCTGGTTCAAAGTTGTTATTTCAGCTTAATGTTATGAAAGTGCTGTGAAGTGTGATGTTTTCAAACTCAAATTTTGATGCGGGTAAAACATTCCTCTATTTCATAAAATCTTATCATTTTTAGAAACCGCATCGTTCGTTTAGTGATGATACATCATTTTTAAAGTACTAGATATCGTCATGAGCGCATCTCGGAGATGCGACTCTCCTCTGAAATGAGGTTCCTAAGCTTCTTTGGAGAGCGGTATGGTGACTGTGTCGCTCCTCATTGTGAGGAGGCAAATTCTATCCCGATTCTTCGGGAACATGAAGCTCCTCAGAAGCATCCCCCTACTACTTCCATTGGATCATCAAGGAGTTTTTTCTTATTTTGAGCCAACAACAAATGTTCGTCATTTGTGCCTTTTTCTCTTGCATTTATGGTGGGCCAGCGCATCGCACTGCCGCCCTCCCACTTGACTGTCTTCTGTACTTTCTTGGTTCGTTTTCAGCGCTTCTGTTCTCTGGCTCTCACTGCTGCTGGTGGGGTAATTTTTCTGTTGCTGCAGTGGTAAATCTCTCCTTTTTAATTGTTATCTATCCACTCTGCTTTTCCAATTATCATCCGTTAACTCTGCTTTTTGAATTACTATCCATTAATTCATAGAATCAGAACCGTTTTCTATCATAGGAGATCATTTCCCGTCTGACGAGAACAATCGTTAAGATCTATTGCCGTTGTGCTTAGATATAGTCGCTAGACCTCTGCGCTGCGAGTGTTTAAACAATATCCGGTTGTGATTTGTTTTGTTGAGTGTTATTGATGCTATGTGAGGGTTGTTGTCTTGTAGGTGTTGATATCTTGTTAGTTGTTTTGTGAAGGGTGTTGATGCATTGTGAGGGCTGTTGATACATTGTGAGGGCTGTCGATGCTTTATGAGAGTTGTTGATGCTTTATTAGAGTTGTTGATGGCTTATGAATGTTTTTGATGGATTTATGAATGTTGTTGATGGCTTGTGAGTGTTACTGATAATTTATGATGGTTGTTGAGATCTTGTGCGGGTTTTTGATGTGTTGTACACATAGAGTAATGCACTTCCATAGTGATTAGTCTAACATTCAGCTATATGGATTTGTTACCTAGGATAGATGAACTTTCTACTTTTTCTTTATTCGTAGATTTGGCGTGTGTATTGTGAAAGCGATTTTTTGCCATCCTTTTGTCCTTGTTTTTTTTTCTTCACGGCTCCAACGTGTGTGATGTCATGGAATATCATCACCCTTGAAAGTATTTTTCCTACGGTGTCTGTATTGAAACCAAGTAATCAGTAACTTTTTTTGAGTTCCTGTTTATAATGTTACTATATATTCAACTGAACAGTAATAATTGAAACGATTCATAGGGACTCACTCTCAAGAGAAGTAGAACCATCGTCGTGATAAACACTTATTCGCAAACGTTTCAGATTTCATTTCAGCGAGATTCGTTTACTGTGAACCAGTAGCGCAGCCAGAGGGGGAGAGACATAGCTCCCCCCGAAATGTTGAGCTGGAGGCCAGTTTCAGTCGCCGTTCTAGGTAAAAATTTGAAAAAATTATCTAGAATAAATGTCTGTCCACCCACCCCTCAAAAAATCCGCCTGGCTGCACCACTGCTGTGAACGTATGTGGTTGTCCGCCATCGGTGCTTTCGTTATTATGATACGAGGTGTTACGTATGTGCACGTTGTGTTGTCATTGTTCAGTGTAGGAGCTACGATCTTCGACTTAACAATCGCTGCTGTTTTGGAACTGCTATGGAACTTAATGGGAGTGTGTGGCATATTTTACTTAGCCAGTACAATTATTGTAGAGTTTTGATACCGACGCTTTTGTTGTAGGGTGTATGTCTCTGAGGAGAGTGGGAGTGTCTGGTCGCAATATTTACTCTGTAAGAGTGACAGTCATGATATTTTTATGCAGATTTTAATAAATATTTCTTCAGTATCTTGCGTTTAAATTTACCCTCCTTTTACAATAACGTATGATACACCTGCTTGTGGGAGTCTTCCTACAAAATTGAACATTTCTATGTCCATATTTTGGTTGCTTAGGATATCTTGAGGGCTCGGTGCTCTTTGTAGAGAGGTGAGGGCTTCTTTTAACCTGTAAACCGTGTGTTCAGTATCTGTCCCTGGCAGGCTGCATCTGTCCATATAAGTAGGCGCATGGGGTCTTAATCGCTTTATAATGGACACTCCACTTATCAGTTCTGTAAAACATCTAAAGGCTGTCGCGGAAGTGGCGGTGTGGATGCGCCGCAGTGACGATGAACAGGTCAATGCTCACAGTCCTGGTTGCTCGATATCACAAGAGGACGGTGCGCTGCGCTCACCGCAAGGAATTTAGCCGGCCTGAGTGAGACTATATCATTGATTGAGACAAATCAAGGATGACACGGCAAATCGTGACTCGTTCCACTTTTTTTTTAATCCAATGTGATGTACATCTCATGTATCAACTTTTTTGGAAATGGTTTTTCTTTCTTTTCATCCACTTCTTGTGTACCGTGGTCTCAGGTGTTCGTTTCGAACGTCACCTCAATTAGAAGCTCTTCTGTGGTTTCGTTTAGCTCATGTAGCAAATCAAGACTTTGACTGCGACGTGTGCCACCGGTGGTACACGGAAAGAATTTTCATAATGTTGCTGTCCGACCGCTACTCACGAACTCGGTTTTCAATAAGACAATGCTAAATAATGACACGATCCCGATAATGTTTGCTACTTTCAACATTCCGTACTACAACTGACATTAAATTTGAGTTTAATGTAAAAGTTCAGATTTACCTGCCGCAGTCAAAGTATCGACATTTGGTGCAGTGATTGTCATGAGCTTCTCGGCTACCCGACCTAGTCACCACGACACAAGGAACATTTGCTGCAGAAGTGCTGTGGGCTTAGATTTGTGGTCATTTCTTTTATCCTGTACTTCTCTCGCTCTCAACAGCGGGAAGTCGAAAAAGAAAGAAAAAGAATAACGCTTTATTTCCAATGGAGATGGTACAAAAGTACCATCGAGGGTTTGCGTGTCCGATCACCGGCGTGATTGTCCTCGTCTTATATTATTATTTACTTAATATTTCCAATAAGCGGGCTGCGTCAATTAGGACCCCTAAATTGAACGCCCTGCAAATACGGCCGGGAATTTACAAAGTTTCTCAAAGAAAAAATCTCAACTGAGTACAAAAAATGGTTAAGTCTTGAGTTAAGTGCAGATGTATGATGGATTCATTGGATCCAGTGGGTGTGAATTGCGATAATTATGGTAGCGCTTGAATGAAAAGCTAACCGATTTTCCCTTTCGAAAACACCATGCTTGAAAACTATACCCTCCATCATTTGCTTCGACTATTGACATGGGTATTATGACATCCATGTGTGTATACGAAGCAAGGATGCGTTAAGATAGTTTAAAAACCAATGATGTGTTACGCATCATCCTTATTGGAATAGACTTTTCTTTTTTTCTGGATGAAAATAGGTGCCAGTTCTAGGTAATAAATGTAATGGAACGACTCAAAGCTTGCAAAGTTTTTTTGTGTGCATTACTCTGCTAAATGGAAACCGTTATAAAATGAAGAACTCTCTGAAAAATAAAAACTGGAATTTTTCTGAGCTACTCTGTAGCGATTGAGCTCCACCTGACTCCGTACAGAATTTTGCAGTTTGCGTTAGTGTCATGGAAGATGAACTGAGACAATTCCCTCATTTATCTCTTATTTAAATTTACGAAATTATTATGCTGTGAATTGAAAAGATTAACGAAGTGGTTGCACAGGCACCAACCTGCGAAAGAGAAGTGAGTTCTTTTTAAATTGGGCGGGTTTTCCTCTCAGTCATCCTCCTAGTCGTTCTTGGTAAGAATTACATTAACACAACTTATTTACTTAAATCTCTGTTGGCTAAATTAATTATTTCTCATGACTACATCAATATGCAAGTTTAACGATAACTGCTTGAAGGCCTGAATAGGGTCTACGAGATGTAGCCGATGCGCATGTTGTTGAGAACAGGTTATCTAAAGACAATTTACATAGTCATAGTGATGCAGCTGGCAGCGTAGTTCTTCAAGGTAGATTTACGCTGCCATCTGCGCAATGTAATTGGTTCTGAAAATCGGGCTACTTGAACGTAGTACTAAATTTTTTGAATTATGTTGAAGGCTATGAAAAGTACATGTGGACTCTGGCATGCTCAGTGAAAATAAATTTTCTTCCATCATTGAACTCAATTTTTGAAAATTCAATTTATCCAGAAGTTTTTAAAGTGGTTTCGTCATTAAATTTTGATCTCCCACGCAAATGATCACCTTTCGAGTGTTGTCCCCTGAACATGATAATGAAAATTTCAACTACAACACTCTTCATCGCTGGGCTCATTTTGAACGGTAGTTAGATCATTGACGTAACCTGAAAATGCTACTGTACTGTAACCTTTTTCCTTCACTTCCTTGCTCTGTTCTCCCCAATTCAGCTCTCTGATGTTTTTTCCCTCACCTTACCCTCAACTATGGTGACTATACTTATTAGTGTTTCCTTGAAAAAAAAATACTATGTACATCACAATAGCTCTTCAGATTTCTCACATGTGTGCTCAGAAGTTTATAACGACTGGATCCATTTATGGGATCTTTTCCAGTTAAGCCCCGCCACTTATGCAACACATAAGTTCATCCGCTTGTAAATTTTGAAGTAATGCACCTATCGAAATTACGCTCAGACGAAAGATTGAAACATTCTTTCATTTGAGAGTAATTTGAGCAAAGATTAAAATATTCTTTCGTTTGAGAGTAATTTGAAGTCGATATTTGCATTATTTCGAAAGTAACAAGTAGATGAACTTACGTGTTGCATTAGTGGCGGGGCTTATCTGGAAAAGATCCCATTTATGTTCAAGAATTTATGCTCTGGTACAATAATCTGAATAACATGCAAACTGCAATAGTTATGTTGAATTACAAATTGAGTTCGATACTTCAGCTTGTGCTAATACCATGAATGTGAGGGTTTCATTGAATCGAGCAGAAAAGACACATGGCATTACAGCAGCGTTGAGTTATCACTGATAGAGCTGCATGAGCGTGACCATGAACCTCGAAACACTAGTTGCTCCGTCAGTGTTCCATCAGCCCCTGTGAGTAAAGGTGTGGTCATAATGCCGTTCTCACTTTTGCCTGATGTCATCGATTATTGAATGCAGTCGTAGATCGGTGTCCGATATGGGGCTGGAAGGGTTGAAGCTGCTCCAGCAAAACTTCAAAACGAACTACCATCTGTCGCTTATTTCCTATGATACTTGCTGAAAATTCCGAGAATTTACTCTTGGTGCGTTGAATTCTCCTTGGTGCCGACACGTCATTAATTGTCGGCTTATCTTGTCACGTAACACTTAGTGGGAGTGTACTCCGAACGGTAGTATCATTTCGCTTTTTAATATTAACATCTATGTGATTCATCGTGTTTTGAATTCTATTCCTAACGTTATTTGCTACCTTGAGTAGTTACTGTGGGTCCGCGAGTTATACATCATCATGCCGGCCTAAACTTGTTCGGATAAAAATTAGTTGCAGTTATCCCTTAATATTTACATCTTAAATCAAACATAGTAATAGTTGAGCAGCTAAGATTCATTTTTATCTCTTTAAATTCAGGTTTAAGTTTAAATATTGTGTAACAGAATTATTATACAGTTTTTATGTTGAATGTATTACTTCTATGAAAATGTTTACCCTTCCACCTGAGAGCAAAGCTGTTTCCGGCGAGCTGTTGACTAATCCTTTTATTAATTATTGTCCACTTTGGTAAATCTGAAGGATATGTCAGTTATCGATTTTGTTAATTTCGATGCCTAAGCGTAGTTAATTAGATCGAAATAAACAAGTTTTCTTCTATACACTTTCCGTCACAAATGGGTATTTTATTATTTATAGCGGTAAATGACTTACCGCAACTCCAGTGTTTGAAGCGGCAAGTAATTCAAGGAGCACGTCGGACAGCAACACTGCAATGCGCACTCTCTTCCAGCGCGATCGTCATCAAAGACGAAACCAAACCTACCGCTATACCTCGTTAAATACTCATTTGAGGAAAAAAGTGTATAGAAGAAAAGTTGTTTATTTCGATGTTATTACCATGAATCAAGCAACAAAAATTCGAAAATCGATGAGTAGCTGTTTATTCGAGCGCATTCGTCATCAAAAACGAAACTAAACTTACCGCTATAAATCGTAAAATACTCATTTGAGACAGAAAGTGCATAGAAGAAAACTTGTTTATTTTTATTCAAATAATTAGGTTCAGGTACCAAAAAGTGGAAAATCGATAACTGACATATCCTTCAGATTTACCTCCACTTTTTATGTTACTATACGAACTAAAATGAAAAACTGTGCGCTATCCATTATCGGAATGAAAATTGCTTTTTTTGTAACCAATGTTTCCGCACAAATCGTTGTTAGTGGAGATGCTCTTGCAATTGAAGTTAGAAAGCACCGTAGTTATGCATCTGAATCAAACAAATGTTGGCTTAAGTTTCGCTGAGCGGCAAAGCCGCTCAGCGAGAATGAAAATATCGATTATAACTGGAATTTGATGCTGATTCCGAATATGTAATTTGTTTTGACCGCTCTCGATTTTTTCGATTTTTTTTATTTTTTATTTTTTGGAAAGGCGGCTAGCAACAACTGAGGTGGTGCCCAAAGAATGCCATGTCCGTACAGGTTGGGTGGAACCCGGCCCTATCCGGTACTCAGGTCTTCAAGGCACGGTCTGACCATGTTGGGTCGAGAATGGCAGAGTTCGGATCATGAGGTGGTGCAGGCCAAACTATGCCAAGTCCGACCAGGTTGGGTCGAGAATGGCAGAGTTCGGATCATGAGGTGGTGCAGGCCAAAAAAAAAACATTAAAAATGTATACAAATTTAAAATTAAAAAAAAATCACAAAAAATCGGAAAAATCGAGAGCGGTCAAAACAAATTGCAGATTCGGAATCAGCATCAAATTCCAGTTATAATCGATATTTTCATTCTCGCTGAGCGGCTTCGCCGCTCAGCGAGACTTGTTCCCAAATGTTTCTATAAATATTTTCGTTTCAAGAATAGGTATAGGTACAGAGATTTTTGAAGGTTGCTTTCAAGCTTTTGACCAACACTTCAAAAGAAAATCTTGCTAGCATTATCGTTGACTGAAGGAGCGTGAATACGATAATCATAAGTCAAAAATCATTGGTTATTCAATCATAATTTGTTATTCACTTTTAATTAATTATTGATCAGTACCTATTTACTGTTAGTTGGCTGCAGGTGACTTCAAATAAAAAGCGTAATCGCAAATTGTCAATGACAATACTACAGTAATATCTGCTATGTTTCGATCACTGCCTGTCTATTGGAACGAGTTTGAGGTCGCACCTGGTGTAATAAAAAATTATGATACTTTGAACAGTTTTTACCCCGTATACGGGCTCATTGGCTTTATAGGGTCAGTCTTAAAACTAGGGAACTTCACATGTTTTTCGGTTGACGCTTCTTTGTATTTGTGCGCATCTTTCTCATGTGATGAGCTGAATTCCGCTCTACCTGGTTTGTGTTTTTCTTATAGAAACCCGGGCAGTGGCTTTATTTAAGAGTTGAGCTAGATTTTTATTGAATGAAAATTTAAACCAAAGTAGTACATTCTCTACCCAGCAGAACAAATGGATTAAGATGGTTTAGGTGAAATGATATCATACACTCGAATACGCTACCTTGTAGTTCTTTGATTCATGAAAAAATTTCCGCTTCTCTTGGATTCGCTGAACTCCTAACCGTTGCTTTCCTTGGGACCTATTGCATTACTTCCCTTCTTGTTGCATAATGTTGTATTGTTCTTTAGTACCATAATTTTTTTGGTTAATATTCTACGGGATGTAGATAGGTGGAAATTCCTGAACTGAGCCTTCGGTGTACGAGGAGATATTCATAATCTACCTAACTAGTAGCCACAAACTCAATTTTCATACATACTTGATCAAAGCTAAGTGAGGGTACGTTCCAGTTAATGTTTGCTATTTTCAAAATTATTCGCTGCGATTTACTTTAAATTTGAGTTGAATATTGAACTTGAGTTCAACACATCTCGGTCGACTGTCGACTGTCGAGTCGCTCTACTCGCACGAGCGTGTTTCTTTAGTAAATCCCGTCATGTCCTGTCTTTCACCAGCTAAAAATAGTTTTGTTAAGGCGTTTTTGAAACTATTGATGTTTTCTGTGCAACCTTTATTGGATATAGTTTGTTTCTCCCTCCATTTTTTCTGCCCTTGGCCAAAAACATGAACTCTTCTAACACTGTTGGGTCGGGATGTTTTTGTATTGGCCGTACTTCATAGGGTAGACAAGCTATGTAATTTTGTTACTCTTCAAAACCTTTCTGTATTGAGTGGAACATATCGGTGTCATGCAGTGCGAACGGCAAAGCTAGTAAATTACTCTTCGTGACATTTTATGCTGCTGCTAAAGTTGAAACTCTTTCAATTATTTTTGTGATGCTTTGCTACATAAGAATTTCGTTCCCCCTCAGGGGGATACAACTATTGTATCTATGGGAATTAGCGCTCCCAGGGGAACAATGTGAGGGCCCGAGCTAAAGGTTAGATAGGCTTCCTTTTTGTTGTAATAAAATAGGTTTTTGTTTTGTTACGGACCATCTTTTTTCGGTTCACTGCTGTCCTGTTTTTCAGCACCTACTACTTTCTTCTTCAACTTTTTTCTTGTTTCATGAACTTCTTTCCTAGCTTACTGTTACTGTGCACCTTGTGCATAGATTCCACGTTCCCTCAACTCCATACTAAATGGTGCCTTCCTCTTTCCTCTCTTGGAACATCTTTGTCGTGGTTAAGGGAGGCTAAAACTTTCTTATATAATAATAATAAAGAATTTCGTTCACATTAGTGTGAAACGAAATGTTCATGATGTAATATGATCCTCAGAGTACGTGAGATAGGAGGGTAATAGGCATAGTTTAGTCTATCCTTCATCAGGGGGCTGGTGCTCCAATAGAAGTTGAATGTAAGGTTACCTTAGCTATAGATAGGCCTTAGGGAGTTATGTCTTTCGTGTTCTTTGCTTTTTACAGTTTTCATGTTTATTTCCTTTCTATCTTCTTCCTCTTTTCTTCGTCTTTTCTTCCTTTTTTCCTAACTTGCAGCTTCTATACGCTGAGTGTCCTGTGTGGAAAGACACCTTGTGCATAGATTCCCTATGTTCAACAGTCCATACTTCTCTTCACTCTCTTTAGATTGCCCTTGTTCTCAATCTCATTCAACTTGTTTGTCCCATTCAGCTACTCATGCCGTCTTTTTGCCAACCGAGACACCTGAACTTGGCGCTCTCGTAGCACTACTACGTGAAAACGCGAACCTCGCTGAGATTTTCTTTCATCTTTATTGTCAAAACGGAACGAAAACAGCATTAACACGTTTCCTGCGGAGAGACACACCTGTGGTCACTGAGGGAACTTCTGATCTGCAGTCACTAACTCAATTTTTATAAATACGAGTACACACGGCTCGTCAAATGACCCATGATTTTCTATGGCTTTGCAATACTTTTCCAAGTCTCAACCGCTGATATTCTATACAACCCAATCTAACCTACCAATACACGTGATATTCATTCCGACTCCCAATCTGCTGGGTTAAGGCACCGAAAGTTGTGGAGTTGATGAAGCTTGTATCACAGATACGCTCATCTCACACTGCAGGCTGGTTGGTGGGTGTGACACACCGACGGACGGACGCGGCTTCTTTTATAATAAGAATAGATAAATAGATAACAGAAAATAGATATTTTATTCTTATCAAGTTGAAACATGTCAAATCTTGCGTTGGGTTTTGAAATGCCTTGTATTTAATGCCAGGGAATGAATTCCTTCTCCCTACGAGAAGAAACGCAGGGCTCGCGAAACTGAGTCTCAAAACGACGCTAACCACAAAGCCACGGCGACTAATTACCAATGCGAAAGTAATCATTAAAATTTTCTTCCATCAGACGATTGGGAAGGTATAATGTGTACGTTCGCACTCAACTCTCATCGAAACATAGATGACGAAGTATTTTTCCAAATTCTTTTGTGGAAGACATACATTATTCATAGTTATAGGAGACCTGTAACTCCAATCAAACACTGCAGCAATAACTTTTAAATGGAAGCTGCACAAACTGATAGGAACCCGTATACAGGATACCACTGTTTAAAGCGTCATGTTTTTTTTTTCAAATCAGCTGCGCCCTCAAACTCGTTTCAATGGACAGCAGACGTGCTTCAAAGTGGAAAAAGCACATAAGTGGAAAAAGCACATGTACGAGAGGGTCTGTAATCTAGTTATGTGTCAGGGACGATATGTTGCATCAATGGGTACCAGTTCTTGAGCAAGCGTCCTTGCCAAAATGAAATTTTATTTCTATTTAAACCTAGCCGATTAGTTTGCCTTGGTGCCGGAATAAGTTGACAGGAATCGGAAGGTCTGTTCAGGGAAAGAGATAAGGAGATTACGGGGGTTTTTACGAAGATTTTCTGTGGCACGTGTCATGTCACAAGACATGTTCAAATACCTAATTATTAACACGTTACGTACTGGTGCATATGTATCCCACTAGGTTAATTGCTCAGTTGTGTACCGATTTCAATTGATAGTATTTTAATTATTTCACTACATTTATTTTAATTAGACTAATGCGCACAAGGTAAAATATTATCGAATAATTGTATTTTTCACTCTTCTTAGAATGAAAATGAAGTCGAGGTATAAAGACCGTTTTTAAATTCTGCTATTGCTAACCTAACCTAACCTAACCTAACCAACGGTGACAAACTTGCGAACGTAATTAACTTATTAATACGGAAGGACAGTACACCAAGGTAGAGGAATGTAGGGTCATTTCTATGGGGAAAAATAAACTTCTTGTTCGTGTAGCCAATAGAAATGCTTTATTTCAAACAAACTTTATGACGTCACCAAAACGCCATGTCGTTGGGCCAATAGTAAAGCCAGATTTGGGAGTAGCAGTGCTACCAAATGCAATATGAGCTCTGCTATTGGTTCGTTGCCGTGACGTCAGCAAAACCACACCGTCAACGAAAAAAGACTGGTTTGAACCTACCTTGTTTCTTCTACCGTGCAGTACATCCTGTTCGATGCGATGTCCATTTTACTCATGTCAAATTTGTGACTAACTTCTTTCTTTCTTTCCCCAACGGGAAGAAACACCGAGAGAAACAGAACGTGCATCAAGACTTCGAAGTATAAATTAATACCTGATAAAAATTGATAAATACGATCACCATGATGAACAACAAGTAGAATTTAATCATCATCCGAGTTCTCAAGGAAAGATTTCATGTCTTTGTTATGAATATGCGATGAACAAATTGATGCTCGTATTTGTGGTTAATGATCATTCACATTATAGAGAATCTTGTCGATTAAAAAGTTTTGAAGTTCCATGAACTCTAATGAATGCTTCAACTGGAATTATCGGTTAAAAGTTGAAGTAGAATGATGGGTCGTTCAAAATTAATTGCATTGTAGTGCATGACAAGTTACATTCGGTGTTAAAAAAACCTGCGTTATAAATTAAAGGAATGGTACTACATTTGTGCTCATGCATATCGAGATCTTGAAACTGCAAGATCGTTCTAATGGAATATTCAGTATTCGCTCTTCAAGCGAATGACTCTCAATTGATCGCTTTCGTAAATATTTTATTCACTGTTCAAGCAAATATGTTCTGTAGATAACTTCAACAAATTTCTTGCTATATCTTGACCTGAAGTTCAATGTTCAATTAAAATACATAGTCAATTGTACGCCAACCATCATCTGGATCGTGCCTTCATTTAACTTTATGTATCCATAAAAATTGAGTTAGTGACTGCAGGTCGGTCAGCAGCGTTATAAGAATTCCCTCAGTGACCAACGGTGGGTCCCTTCGCAGGAAACGTGTTATGCGCACGACGTGTCCTATAGATCACTTTAAGCGTATGTGTACTACGCAATATATGGTAATCTGTTGGTAGAACTTTAATTGCGATACTTTCCTAGTTGTATGCATTATCTAACGTTACCAGAGCACGGCGAGACGAGGGATAAATTAGGTATGGAACTGTTCTGTACAGTCGTACTTTACACCGAATTTACTATTAGAACTGCCGAAAAAAAGGCTAATGAAGTTTGATGTCGACATAGTTAACAATCGCCCCAAATTCCCCTCAGGCGGATACAACTAATGTATCAGAAGGGAATTTGCGCTCCTAGGGGGTTTAAGAGCCTCGAGCTAAAGGTTAGGTTAGGTAGGCCTTCTTTTTGTTGAAATAGAAATGTTTTTTTTTTGTTATGGACCATGTTTTTTCATTTCACTGCTGTCCTTTTTTTTAGCACCTACTAATCTCCTCTTCAGCTTTTATCTTGTTTAATAAACTTCTTTCTTAGCTTACTGTTTTTATGCACCTTGTGTGTAGATTCCGCGTTCCCTTTAACTCCATACTAAATGGTGCCTTCATCCTTTCTCTCTTGGAACATCTTCGTTTTGGTATGGGAGGCTAAAACTTCTTTTCAATCAATCGCCCAAAGTTATTGACCTAAACCCAAAGTAACAAACCGATACGCTATATTTTTGATAGAGGTCCAAATCATTTGGCCGATATTAAAATCATGTGACCAAATACCCAGATCATTTGACCTATACCTGGATCTGTTCACCAGCACTCAACGTTTTAACCTGCATCTGATTTCGTTGACCACAACCCAAGTATTAACTCATACTCGATACTATCAAGGTAGTTGCTTTTATCATGGTATTCTCACCTTTTATCTGTTCTCATGGTATTCTCACCTTTTATCTATTCTCATGGTATTCTCACCTTTTATCTATTCTCATGGTATTCTCACCTTTTATCTATTTTCATGGCATTATTTCTCTGGCCTCCTTCTTAATTACAGGTGTTAACAGAACAATACTACAAAGATTGTAAAAAGTTTGTGGCTTGAATATGTTGCTTAATTCTTCGCTAGAACTTCTCTTGTATCTCTAAAAAATTAAGTGATTCTTCAAGAAAGAAAATTTCTCTACATTTTAGAGTAATGCATACCTCCAAATAATTAATTTCTTGAATCGCAATGTGAGTAATAGTTGTGATTTTTATGATCCAGTGCTAGGTGCCTCATTGAAATTTTACCCGTTTAAAGTTTCCATGTCGTCAAAACGTACCGCGGAGTTTTCTGGACGACAATCCTCCAGTTCGCTGGTCGTCACACCGGTAAATGAAACAGCGGCTCGAAATCGTGTTCTGCAAATTCAAACTCGAACTTTCGTGTAAACTTGGCCCATGATGCATGACTTTGCTCTAGCTCGAATCTGATGTTGAATGCAGCCCCACTGAATTCGGATCACTAATGCTATTAACGATATTTGATGGAAAATGTTAATTCCAACCCAGCAGGCGCTGGGCACGGCTAAAGCTGACGTGCCGAGGCCGAACACTGCCTATGATCGTGCGAGGCTCGACCAAGGCAAACTTGCCCTCAAGAAACTCCTTGCGGACAAAAGAAGAGCCAGATCTAAACGCCTCAAGTGTGTCGATTACGTCCGCATTTATGGCACAGTTTTAGCCGGTCTTTTAATCATCATTTCTTTCTTCATCCTGCTTTTCTTGGTACCTATGAAGATCGACCCAGCATGGGCGACGTTAACTTACGAATTCTACCCGACACCCGTGATCCTCACTGTGGAAAACGTCACCATGATCATTGGTCTGAGCAACGTCGACTGGTGTTCCTGCACCGAAGGATGTACGAGGGACATCTTTGGCTGTTACAAAATAATCGTGTCCTATAAACCCCTTCCCGTCGGTCGGTATATAAAGACCAGCGAGCTGTTGTCTGCAGAGTCATCGGAGGCTCTGTATCCAGACTACGACGTCGCTCCCAAAAGGGAGCATAAATTCCTTTTGGGAGCGACACAAGACGAATTCGTAGAATTACTAGAGCCCTTGAACGAGGCTCCCGATGCCGAGGAAAATTCTTCAACTTCAGAATATGGAGGCAATTTAACTAAAGATGCAAGTAAAACGGAAACGAGTTCTCTTCTGGAACGCAACAAGACTTTCACCGTAGAAATTTATAGAGAAACTTCGCCGGGAAAAAGAAGAAGAAGCATAAGACGAAAGAGAAACAAGAGAAACACCTCTCCGATCGAAGGGAGATGTCAGTTTTGTCCAAGCTGTAAAGTGTGCAATGCTAAACTCTTAGTGAACGTTAAAGGCTGCGGGTACCCGCCCGAAGTGAACTGTTCCGAGTTCCTGGAGAGGTACGGGAAGCCTGGCAGAAGACTGCCCGGGTATTACAGTGCTATTGACCCAACCATCGCGCTTGTGGAGTACAGCGAGGACTCAGTGAGGCAAGAGCTAGGGGAGGCGGTTGGATACACCTTCGGTATGATAGCGCTCGGCATCATCGTGATCGTCGTCTTGCAGCTGCCCTATAAGAAACTTTGGAAAAATTTCAGGGGCAAGAAGCGCCGACAAAAGTCCGAGTGAGTATTCTTGTTTACAGTCAGTTTAGTGTTTTTTTTAGAGCTCGAATGCATGTTTTAACGCAGGTTTTGTCCATTGCTCATTTTCATTTGCGTTGACTTCTATGCTTTCTGAGTACCAAATATTCACGTACGAGATTCCAACCAACGTTCATCTGTCTTGTATGTTAGTTTTCAATGTCCTGTTACTTGGCAGGGTAAATCAAGGGTAGTTGGTTGGTGTATTTTCGGCATACTTACTTTGGTTCAAATTTTTACGGGTCACCTATGAAATGATAAAATAAAAACCGTAAAACTTCAGAGCTGATATACGAGCATCTAACGCTTGTGTCGGATGTACATTTTTGTTTCTCTCGTATTTTGCATACCTTGAACATTTCTTGGAGCTTCATCTACGTACTTCGAATAAATGCAGCTTTCTTTCAGTTTAAGAATACCAGGCGTATGTTTTGCTTAGAATTTACAAATTTTCAGGATGATGATATGAGGTCCCGAGCTGAAGGTCAGGTAGGTCTTCTTTTTGTTGTAATAAAATATATTTTTTGTAACGAATCATATTTTTTCCATTCACTGCTCTCCTGTTTTTCAGCACCCATTAGTTCTTTAATTTTTATCTTGTTTCTTAAAGCGTCCTTTCTAACTTGCTGTTTTCATGTGCAGAAGATCTTGTGTGGAAACACATTTTGCTCATGGATTCCCCGTACTGTTAACTCCATGCTAAATGGACCCTTCCTCCTCCTCACTTACCTTGGCATACGTAATTATTTATATTAGAGTGCTCCTATCTGTCGGGATAAATGTTTAATGAGTTTTATGCGTACAATGTTTATTTCTGTTACTAGTTTTTTTAGTTGATTATTTATTTATATCTTTTTAGTATAACTGGTATACACCAAAATATATTTTCATTCTGCTTCATTTCACAGCTATTCAAATTACTCTCGAAAACGAGAACATCGCGTAGATAGCAATGTTACACTCGAAAACGAGAACATCGCGTAGATAGCAATGTTACACTCGAAAACGAGAACATCGCGTAGATAGCAATGTTACACTCGAAAACGAGAACATCGCGTAGATAGCAATGTTACACTCGAAAACGAGAACATCGCGTAGATAGCAATGTTACACTCGAAAACGAGAACATCGCGTAGATAGCAATGTTACACTCGAAAACGAGAACATCGCGTAGATAGCAATGTTACACTCGAAAACGAGAACATCGCGTAGATAGCAATGTTACACTCGAAAACGAGAACATCGCGTAGATAGCAATGTTACGCTCGGAAACGAGAACGCAGCTTAGATAGCTATATTGAAACATAGCTTTTCGATTTCGCACTGCAGCTCATGCTACTTCTTAGATGGTCATACTACACTTCAGCAACTTGGAACCAAGAGTGTGTGTGACGGTACCGCCAGTTGCGGTGCTCAATGTCTTCATTGCCGTGCCTGAGATACCGCGCGTGAATAAGTGATAAGCTTCTGCCTTGAAGTCCAAGCCTGCACTTGCGCACGCGTATGTCCGATACAGCACCGCCAATGATTGATTTAGCTGAACTGGATGTACCCTTTGTAATTGTTGCTCAAGTGCTGGTGCTGATCACATATTTTACTTCACTGTAAAGTAATTCATGCGGCTTCTTGGTCATGTGCGCACTTTGATGAATTGGCTTGAGAAGTGGAACAAGTTTTTCAATTTTCGATGAACCTGTCAATTATAATTAAAGAAAAGTTTTTTTTAGATCCTACCCTCATATTAAGAATGTCTTTTACTTGATGAATAAAATTTACAATAAGTATTCATTAATCAAATAGTGTAAATTGAGGCGACGCGTAGGGAGTGTTGCTTATGCTGTGCTGCGATAATAAGTCTACGGTAAGTGCTCCTAATATTTAACTATCTCACCTTCATAGTCCCTCAAAGCTCGTACTCAAAAAATAGTTTTGATATAATATAATCAAAATCATATGATACCTCTGATTCTTCCGTGTTTCAACATTTAACATAGCGAGATTGTAGCTAGGCTTAGTAAATTTGCATGCATTTTACAATAATAGCTTTTCCCGGCGCGGACTTGATTATCTTGCAGCAGCCCTTCATTCGAGGTACTAATCTTCAGCCTAAATTGAAATGTTAGCGGGGTTTACCTGACACATTTTAAGTATATTACAAGCTTACCTTATACGAAATATTTTTGTCTCTGAAGACATCAGTTGTACAGAGGATGTGTTCAGTGACCTGCGGTAGAGAAATGGTTGTAAAAAGTAGACATGAAGTGCGGAGAGTAGACGCATGAAGTGCGGAGAGTAGACGGATGAAGTGCGGAGTGTGGACGGGTGAAGTGCGGAGTGTGGACGGGTGAAGTGCGGAGTGTGGACGGGTGAAGTGCGGAGTGTGGACGGGTGAAGTGCGGAGTGTGGACGGGTGAAGTGCGGAGTGTGGACGGGTGAAGTGCGGAGTGTGGACGGGTGAAGTGCGGAGTGTGGACGGGTGAAGTGCGGAGAGTAGACGGATGAAGTGCGGAGTGTGGACGGGTGAAGTGCGGAGTGTGGACGGGTGAAGTGCGGAGTGTGGACGGGTGAAGTGCGGAGTGTGGACGGGTGAAGTGCGGAGTGTGGACGGGTGAAGTGCGGAGTGTGGACGGGTGAAGTGCGGAGTGTGGACGGGTGAAGTGCGGAGTGTGGACGGGTGAAGTGCGGAGTGTGGACGGGTGAAGTGCGGAGTGTGGACGGGTGAAGTGCGGAGTGTGGACGGGTGAAGTGCGGAGTGTGGACGGGTGAAGTGCGGAGTGTGGACGGGTGAAGTGCGGAGTGTGGACGGGTGAAGTGCGGAGTGTGGACGGGTGAAGTGCGGAGTGTGGACGGGTGAAGTGCGGAGTGTGGACGGGTGAAGTGCGGAGTGTGGACGGGTGAAGTGCGGAGTGTGGACGGGTGAAGTGCGGAGTGTGGACGGGTGAAGTGCGGAGTGTGGACGGGTGAAGTGCGGAGTGTGGACGGGTGAAGTGCGGAGTGTGGACGGGTGAAGTGCGGAGTGTGGACGGGTGAAGTGCGGAGTGTGGACGGGTGAAGTGCGGAGTGTGGACGGGTGGAGTGACTATAGGTAAGCGGGCAGTTAGACTGAATGTTTCAGCAGCTCCAGACCGCGGCGAGTTTCCTCTCCCACTAAGTATGTTAATTGTGAATACATTAGCATAAGATGCGCGACTTCAGCGTATAGAAATAATAGTGCTTGTCGATGACGAAAGGTTTCAATGGTTTCCAATGTGTCTTGTCTTGCGTCAACCTCGCTAGAAAATCCTGCTTTCAAGATTAGGTAAAATTGTTAACGCTGCATTGGTGGCAGTATAAGTTTCTGTTGGTCAATGAGATCCTTGTATTTGAGTCAATTCTATTTAATACTCTGACATTTTCTTACGGAGCGCTGAGTTTATACGTGACGCTGGTTACTAAAAGCCAAAACTTACCTCGCACGAACGACAGTTTATTTTGTTGAGGCTTTTCCTATTAGCGCTCCCAGGGGGACAATGTGATGGCCCGAGCTGAGAGTTAGTTAGGCCTTCTATTTGTTGAAATAGAATAGGTTTTTGTTTTGTTTTTACGGATCATCTTTTTTCGGTTCACTGCTGTCCTGTTTTTTCTGCACCTACTACTTTCTTCTTCAATTTTGATCTTGTTTCATGAACTTCTTTCTCATCTTACCGTTTATATGCTCTTTTTGCATAGATTCCGCGTTCCCTTAACTCCATACTAAATGGTGCCTTCTTCCTTCCTCTCTTTGGATCGCCTTTGTTGCGAATAGGGAGGCTTAAACTAACTAATAATCTAATCAAATCTGAGGCTTTTCCTAGGGGATGTGTCGAAGAGGCACCTAAGCAGAAGCTCCCTACTTGCAAGTTTAGACCTCAAAACTTGCTGTGGATGTATTTATTAATTCTAATAATATCCAGTGGTTCAAAGCTCTGCCTTGTGTCCCCCTCAGGAGGATACAACTATTGTATCTATGGGAATTGGCGCTCCCAGGGGGAAAATGAGCGAGGGCGCTAGCTGAGAGTTAGATAGGCCTTCTTTTGGTTGAAATGAATCCTTTTTTTTTTTTGTTATGTTAAGGACCACCTTTTTTCGGCTCACTGCTGTCCGGTGTTTCAGCACCCACTACTTTCTTCTTATTATCTTGCTTCATGAACTTTTTTCTCAGCTTACACTTTCTATGCACCTTGCTCATAGATTCCGTGTTCCCTTAACTCCATACTAAATGATGCCTTCATCGTTCCTCTCTTTGAACATCTTTGTTTTGGCAAAGGGAGGCTAAAACTTTTTATAATCCATAATCTGTTTGCCGTGTTTCATAAAGAACCCTTGTTATAATTACTCAGCCAGTGCTCTGAGGATACAGTTCTCACTGCACTTGCTTTTCGTGCCTGAATCATTGCCATGTTTTTTCTCATATCTGGGTTGCGGCTGCGCTGGGGAGGTGTAATGAAATTATCGGTAAAAGGTTTAGCCGGCTTTTGCTTTCGTTGAAATAACGTAGGTGTACTCTTTTGTTACGGACAATCTTTGGTCGGTTCAGTCCCAACCTTTTTTCCCAACCCCCATTACTTCAAATTTTATCTTTTTTTCATGAACTCCTTTCAAATGTTGTCGTTTCGATGTAGGGACACACTTTTCACATAGATTCTCGGTTTGCTTGTTCCAGAATAAATGGTGTCTTCCTTATTCCTCTCTTGGGAACACCTCTGTTGTGGCTAGTGAGGCTTTCGGACGTGTGGGGACATGGCTCAAATTTACTAAAAAA
This sequence comes from Morinoia aosen, assembly GCA_030386875.1. NCBI lineage: Eukaryota > Metazoa > Arthropoda > Malacostraca > Amphipoda > Talitridae > Morinoia > Morinoia aosen. The sequence continues at coordinate 17,639,493 of CM059573.1, read as the reverse complement.
AGTCTGCTCTGTACAAAAATAAACTTAAAATAGGCCTATTATTATTGCGATTGAGTTCGAACAGTACCGAGTAAAAGCCTTAATTCCAACGGTATCTGATTTAATTCTTAAGGTACCTGTTTTAATTCTGAAGATACCGGTTTTTAATTCTGAAGATACCGGTTTTAAATTCTGAAGATACCGGTTTTTAATTCTGAAGATACCGGTTTTCATTCTGAAGATACCGGTTTTCATTCTGAAGATACCGGTTTTTAATTCTGAAGATACCGGTTTTCATTCTGAAGATACCGGTTTTCATTCTGAAGATACCGGTTTTTAATTCTGAAGATACCGGTTTTTAATTCTGAAGATACCGGTTTTCATTCTGAAGATACCGGTTTTCATTCTGAAGATACCGGTTTTTAATTCTGAAGATACCGGTTTTCATTCTGAAGATACCGGTTTTCACTCCGACGGTACCTGCTTTCACTCCGAAGGTACCTGCTTTCACTCCGACGGTACCTGCTTTCACTCAGACGGTACCTGCTTTCACTCCGACGGTACCTGCTTTCACTCAGACGGTACCTGCTTTCACTCCGACGGTACCTGCTTTCACTCCGACGGTACCTGCTTTCACTCCGACGGTACCTGCTTTCACTCCGACGGTACCTGCTTTCACTCAGACGGTACCTGCTTTCACTCCGACGGTACCTGCTTTCACTCTGACGGTACCTGCTTTCACTCCGACGGTACCTGCTTTCACTCCGACGGTACCTGCTTTCACTCAGACGGTACCTGCTTTCACTCAGACGGTACCTGCTTTCACTCAGACGGTACCTGCTTTCACTCCGACGGTACCTGCTTTCACTCAGACGGTACCTGCTTTCACTCCGACGGTACCTGCTTTCACTCCGACGGTACCTGCTTTCACTCCGACGGTACCTGCTTTCACTCCGACGGTACCTGCTTTCACTCCGACGGTACCTGCTTTCACTCCGACGGTACCTGCTTTCACTCCGACGGTACCTGCTTTCACTCTGACGGTACCTGCTTTCACTCCGACGGTACCTGCTTTCACTCCGACGGTACCTGCTTTCACTCCGACGGTACCTGCTTTCACTCCGACGGTACCTGCTTTCACTCCGACGGTACCTGCTTTCACTCCGACGGTACCTGCTTTCACTCAGACGGTACCTGCTTTCACTCCGACGGTACCTGCTTTCACTCCGACGGTACCTGCTTTCACTCCGACGGTACCTGCTTTCACTCCGACGGTACCTGCTTTCACTCCGACGGTACCTGCTTTCACTCAGACGGTACCTGCTTTCACTCCGACGGTACCTGCTTTCACTCCGACGGTACCTGCTTTCACTCCGACGGTACCTGCTTTCACTCCGACGGTACCTGCTTTCACTCCGACGGTACCTGCTTTCACTCCGACGGTACCTGCTTTCACTCCGACGGTACCTGCTTTCACTCCGACGGTACCTGCTTTCACTCCGACGGTACCTGCTTTCACTCCGACGGTACCTGCTTTCACTCCGACGGTACCTGCTTTCACTCCGACGGTACCTGCTTTCACTCCGACGGTACCTGCTTTCACTCCGACGGTACCTGCTTTCACTCCGACGGTACCTGCTTTCACTCCGACGGTACCTGCTTTCACTCAGACGGTACCTGCTTTCACTCCGACGGTACCTGCTTTCACTCCGACGGTACCTGCTTTCACTCCGACGGTACCTGCTTTCACTCCGACGGTACCTGCTTTCACTCCGACGGTACCTGCTTTCACTCCGACGGTACCTGCTTTCACTCCGACGGTACCTGCTTTCACTCCGACGGTACCTGCTTTCACTCTGACGGTACCTGCTTTCACTCCGACGGTACCTGCTTTCACTCCGACGGTACCTGCTTTCACTCCGACGGTACCTGCTTTCACTCCGACGGTACCTGCTTTCACTCCGACGGTACCTGCTTTCACTCAGACGGTACCTGCTTTCACTCCGACGGTACCTGCTTTCACTCCGACGGTACCTGCTTTCACTCCGACGGTACCTGCTTTCACTCCGACGGTACCTGCTTTCACTCCGACGGTACCTGCTTTCACTCAGACGGTACCTGCTTTCACTCAGACGGTACCTGCTTTCACTCAGACGGTACCTGCTTTCACTCCGACGGTACCTGCTTTCACTCCGACGGTACCTGCTTTCACTCCGACGGTACCTGCTTTCACTCCGACGGTACCTGCTTTCACTCCGACGGTACCTGCTTTCACTCCGACGGTACCTGCTTTCACTCCGACGGTACCTGCTTTCACTCCGACGGTACCTGCTTTCACTCCGACGGTACCTGCTTTCACTCCGACGGTACCTGCTTTCACTCCGACGGTACCTGCTTTCACTCCGACGGTACCTGCTTTCACTCCGACGGTACCTGCTTTCACTCCGACGGTACCTGCTTTCACTCCGACGGTACCTGCTTTCACTCCGACGGTACCTGCTTTCACTCAGACGGTACCTGCTTTCACTCCGACGGTACCTGCTTTCACTCCGACGGTACCTGCTTTCACTCCGACGGTACCTGCTTTCACTCCGACGGTACCTGCTTTCACTCCGACGGTACCTGCTTTCACTCCGACGGTACCTGCTTTCACTCCGACGGTACCTGCTTTCACTCCGACGGTACCTGCTTTCACTCCGACGGTACCTGCTTTCACTCCGACGGTACCTGCTTTCACTCCGACGGTACCTGCTTTCACTCCGACGGTACCTGCTTTCACTCCGACGGTACCTGCTTTCACTCCGACGGTACCTGCTTTCACTCCGACGGTACCTGCTTTCACTCTGACGGTACCTGCTTTCACTCTGACGGTACCTGCTTTCACTCCGACGGTACCTGCTTTCACTCCGACGGTACCTGCTTTCACTCCGACGGTACCTGCTTTCACTCTGACGGTACCTGCTTTCACTCCGACGGTACCTGCTTTCACTCCGACGGTACCTGCTTTCACTCCGACGGTACCTGCTTTCACTCCGACGGTACCTGCTTTCACTCCGTCTCTGGTAAACCCTATACAGGCATTAATTCCAAATATTTAGTTCTAGTCTATCTTCAATAGAAAATCATTCTAATTATTGGCTGCAATCGATAGCTTGGATGATATTTTACTTCCTTTACTTTATTACAAACTTGCAATACAGTCATAAAAGTTTCCCATGCTTCATGCACATTCAAAGCACGGTAAGTAAGCGGTGTAGGCGCGCACGTGTGATCCTCCCGCTACCCCAGCACTTCCACCTGCCGTGTGTGTGTGTGTGTGTCCGACCAGTTTAGGCTACCGTCCTCTGTGGTTCGAGGTCGCCAGCGCCAGGTGTGGGGCGACGTGTTGCGTCACCGTGCATAACTATTTCGCAGTAGTTCTATGATTTTAGCCGCTCAAATGTAGCCTCTGCATTAGAAGCTATATTTGGGCAGCTATAATCATTGATGTTGCGGCGATAAAGTCAAACTGGGGTTACGCCGTGCTACTGGGAATTAGCGCTCCCAGGGGAAAAATGTGAGGGCCCGAGCTGAGAGTTAGGTAGGCCTTCTTTTTGTTGAAATAAAATGTTTTTTGTTATGTTAAGGACCACCTTTTTTCGGTTCACTACTGTCCTGTTTTTCAGCACCTCTGACTTTCTTCTTCAACTTTTATCTTATTTCATGAACTTCTTTCCCATCATACTGTTTCTATGCCCTTTCTACATAGATTCCTCATTTTCTTATCTCCATACTAAATGGTGCCTTCCTCCTTCCTCTCTTCGATCCGCTCTATTTTTGCAGCGGTTAGGGAGGCTTAAACTAACTTATAATCTAATCTAATCTACGCCGTGCTACTTCGCGCCCTAGGGGCTGTAGTGCATTGCGATAAGGTCGAGTAGGTAACCAGTCACGGCACCGGCCGTGTTGTCTGAACTTTTGTAGAGCTCGTTGCCGAGCGACGAGTTTTGGTTGTAAAGCTGGGAAACATTTTACTGCAACAGCATTTTTGTTCATATTGTAATGATAGTAAAACACTTCATCAGAAGTATCGTGAAACAGCTCATCTTCATGATTTCAATTCCTTTGTTAATATTTTTGAAATAATGATTTGAATTGTAAAAATTGTATCGTTAATATCATAGTACGGTTTTTCAGAGTACCGTGGGACAGCTCATGCTATAAAATTCTACGACATGTTTAATGAAACACCCTTTTGCGTAACAGCTTTTAACCTGGCGCGGTTTACCACCAGAAATTGCAAAACTACGATGAGGGTGTTTGAATATGCCATGGTTTTCTGCTTGCGGCGCTCACCTTCTTATGAATTTAAAAATAAAATTCAGTTGATTACTCTGGTTCATAATTTTACGCATTGTTTATGAACAAGGAGTAACTGAAAGCCCTGCTTTTAGGCAGACTCATAGAATGCGCGAAAATTAAAGTGAAAATTGCGTATTTATGTACCTAAAATGGAGTAAAACGAATGGCATTTGTTCAGATTTTCGAGGGAATATTTCTGACTGCGAGCAGCATTTCTTTATATTTGCGTTCCTCCAATCTGTATAAACTTTAGGTCATCTATAATAAATAGACAACGAGGACATTAGATATTGAGCACTAGATGTTGAAACCATCCTTCCAAAGGGTCGATGTCGGAGATTGTCCTACAGCCCACCTTGGGAACGTGGAGCTCCTCAGGGATATGTAGTATTCCTGAGCTACACATCGCGTTCCCTTATCTCCATACTAAATGGTGCCTTCCTAGTTCCTCTATTCGAAGCGCTCTTTTTTTAACGGTTAGGGGGCTAATCCTGAGCTGCACTCGGGGGTATACCGAGTCTGTCTTCGTCAGGGTTTTTTGGGGAAGAAGCTCTTCAGTGGTCATCCGCTTTCTACACACCGTAGAATGAGCAAAGCTTGTTGCAGTAGTCTGTTTAGAATTGCTATAAGGTAGGCCTCAGGTTTTTCGTTTTTCTTTCTAACGGGGTGACGCCAGCGCGCTTTGAAATCTGCCTCCTCAGTGAATACCTTAGTCTTTCATTAACTGTTTTAATCTATCATTCACGTCCCATCGAGGTGTATCCATTTGTCAGCGAAGCAAATCTTGTTCAAAATATTTTGTTCAAGACTTCCTAGCCGCAACAAAGACGATCTTAAGAGAACGAAGAGAAGAGACCATTTATTTAGTAAGTAGTGTAGGAAACGGAGTACATGCGCAAGTTGAGTTACAAATATACGAAACCATGCGCAGAGAAGCAGCAAATTTAGAAAGAATAGGAAGAAATAACGAAGCCGGCGTGGAAACTTAGAGAAGCAAACTGGGGACGATAGTCAAATGACGCGAGGGCGTATCTAAAGCTGAAGAAACCCGACGGTATCTCCCTTCAGGGCGCCAGTCCCCGCAGCATAAGACAGACAAACCCAGCTAACCATGCCCGCTGAGAGGGTTGCTCTAAAGCAGTGGTATTCATTGCGCGGCTCTCGAAAATTATATGAATGAATTAATATATAATTTATAATTTAGATAATGTACGCTAACTTGCAGTAGCTACTAGCTACGGCTTTCTCAATCAACGCGTTCAACCGAAGTGGCTCTCTTGCAAAAATTAGTGAATAACACTGCGTTAAAGGGACGCTGAAATGTTACGCTCTTGTAGTACACGCGAATAAGGAAAGAATATTCTTTACATTCTGTACATTTCGGCAACGTTATTGTAGCGCCCCCTGCAGTGAAATTCTTTCCATGTTGGAAACGTTGCTGGAAAGCGTTTTTTAGGCAAATAGTTTTACCGTCGGGTGCTATAATGACCCAAATTTTTACCGATCGCGAACGTATCAAACTGAGAAAGAGAGACTTGGACCATGATATCGACGTTTAATGAGCACAATGAATATTTGGAGGGTTGGGGGCCAGCACCAGGGTTATGTGTGTCGGTTGGATGCAGCGATGACCTAAATCTACAGCGGCCATCAATGATTTGTGGTGTGGACCTCCACTTTACAGCGGCGGCTTGCGCTTTTGTGGGTGTTGGTCGTTACTGCTGACCTTGTGTATGTGCGTGTGTGTGCGTGTGATTTGTGACTGCAGTGTGGGGCTGCTGATGTTGGTGTTTGATGTGCAGTGTGTGGCTGCTGACGTTGGTGTGTGATGTGTAGTGTGTGGCTGCTGACGTTGGTGTGTGATGTGCAGTGTGTGGCTGCTGATGTTGGTGTGTGATGTTTAGTGTGGCTGTAGGGGATGTTGGTGTGTGATGTGCAGTGTGTGGCTGTAGGGGATGTTGGTGTGTGATGTGCAGTGTGTGGCTGTAGGGGATGTTGGTGTGTGATGTGCAGTGTGTGGCTGCAAATGTCGGTGTGTGATGTGCAGTGTGTAGTTGCAAATGTCGGCGTGTGATGTGCAGTGTGTGGCTGTAGGGGATGGGATGTTGGTGTGTGATGTGCAGTGTGTGGCTGCAAATGTCGGTGTGTGTGATGTGCAGTGTGTGGCTGCAGATTAGGGTGGCCAGTATTATTCGATATTCGAAATTCCTTGATGGGACCCCCTAAAAAGATCAGGTTGTTAGAAAAAATTATACTGGTTAAGTTTCAGACCATTTGAACATCGTTAACCCGTGCCCCAATGGCCTCAAAGTTCTAAAAAATGGCATATTTTTGCAAAAAATCGGGATTTTTCCGTTCTAGTGCAAACTGTGTAAACTGTAAAGTAATAAATAGTACATTTATAGTTAGCAAATTTCATTATCGTTAATTCATGTTCTCAAACAAATCCTTATATAGCGAACGGTTTTCGCGTAATTTTAATTACCGCGCGTCAGGTCGAGCTTAGGACCCCTAGTACGAGACATTATTACAATATACGAATGTTTGATTCTAACTCCTGGAATTTCGAACAAGAGTAACTCAATTGTTTTTTTTTAGGTATTGTGCGTTAATTAAAGTAAAAATAGTTATTTTTCTTTTGAATCAGACATTTTTAACAGAAAATTAGAGTACCTACCAATCCTACCATTTTAGGAATATAGGTAATAATAAAAACAATTGATTTAAAGTAGGAAAGTGAATTTTTTTCAAAATTTACTTAAAAATCGGATCTGAAAAAATATGAAATGCAATCTGAACTAAAATAAAAAGCCTTTAGAATTCAGATTTGAAAGACATTTCGGAGAAGGAGAGGGGAGAAAATACTGGTGTATGGTAAGATAGTTTGAGAAATAAACAACCCTGGCTTGAACCTGCACAAAGGGATCAAGGTATGTGTTTTTATTTAGTTCTATTATGTAGGTACCTAATATTGCAATATCTAGGGAAAGAGTATTTTTAGAATATTTTATTACATAAGAAAAGGTAAAGGTCATAGTAATATCAAATCTACCATATTTTGCCGAGCCTTTTCAATCTCAGATGAAATATTCACGAGTTTTAATATTTTTTAGTAAGGTCTCGTATTAGGGGTACTAAGCTCGACCTGACGCGCGGTAATAAAAATTACGCGGAAACCGTTCGCTGTATAAGGATTTGTATAAGGACATAAATTGCAGATAATAAAATTTGTTATCTATAAATGTACTCTTCATTACTTTATAGTTTACACAGTTTGCACTAGAGCGAAAAATCGCGATTTTTTGCAAAAAATGCCATTATTCAGAACTTTGTTCACGATGTTCAAATAGTCTGAAACTTTACCAGTATCATTTTTTCTATCAACCTCACCTTTTTAGGAGGTCCCGTCAAGAAAATTCTGTGAAAAAAAACTCTACCCTATGAGTACTGTCCACCCTACTGCAAATGTTGGTGTGTGATGTGTAGTATGTGGCTTCAACATCTGATGTAGCAAAAAGTTGATAATGTGGAGCAGGTCTTACGTTAAGCGCAGGGTGGATTTCACTTCGTTATCGTTTGTTCTTCGTAGGTATTGTTTGATACCAGGAGTTGACAAGCTCATTCGCTAATAATTGTGTGCCTCACAAGGCATCCATCTCAAATGCATAGCTCATTTCGTTTTATCGCGTTGCTTTCCTGAAACGTTCTATTTCCAGTTGGTTTTTATGCCTTCACTTAATATCTTACCATTTGACCATTTTCTGTTTTGATTCGTGTAACTTTCAACTTCAGCTGATTTATTTTTTATTCATTTGGAATCTATATATTTTTTCAAATTGTAATGTTTTCAATTTGAACGTGCTGTTCCAATTTTAGCCAAATTAACGATGTGGGTTCGGTAGTATCAAACTTCAGAGGGACTTCAATACATAAATAGCAAGCGAGGTTAGCCGCGTACAAAGTGTGCGCTTATTGGAACCTAAACATTAGGGTGGCCAGTAAATTTTTTTTTCCAATTTCATATCAAGTTTTGTAACCTATCGGATACTCCTCTTCGACTTCTTTTGTCTGTTTTGTCCCCTGAGTGGAATTTAACAATTACACCTGTGGGAATTAAGGCCCCGGGAGAAAATGGAAGGTCCCCTGGTGGAGATAAGGTAGGGTTTCTTTCAGTTGAAATGGAATAGGTTTTTGTTTTGCTACATACAACTTTTTTCGGTTCACTATTTTCCTGTTTGATCCGCATCTATGAATTTATTTTTTAATTTTAATCTTATTTCTTCATTTGATGTTTCTATACGCACGGAATTTTGTGTGGGAATACGCCTTGTGCCTAGATTTCTCGTTCGCTGAACTCCATACTAAATGGAGTCTTCCTCTCTTAGAAACATTTTTTTCCGTCTTTTCTAAATAGAGCTTTTTTTGAGTAGAACACTTTTTGTGATTTTTGAGGTTTTAACTTATTGAATTAATTGTCTGGACGAGGGTCCCGCCAGCAACCCTCTCCGGTCCCGCCAGGACCGGTGTTATCCGTCACCGCATCCTGCCGTAATTACAATGCGTTTGAAAAGCAACGCTCTATGTGTCTGTCATCTACGCTTTTTGAGTTGGTGAAATGCGTTTGATGGGCGTGCTGAAGCTGCGTGCAATTGACCTGCCGCGCCTGAGGATGATAACGATGCAGCGGCGGTCGTGTTCAATACCGTGCATAATTCAGGCTCTTCGATTCTCAATGTGCATTGGCGCACCTTCATGTCCGAGGAACGCACATGCCGCAATTTGGCCCGTGCGATTCTAACTTTTATTGGATAGTTTGCTCCGCTCTGCTACTGCTATTCCTCAAGTCACTGCATTGTTCTGTGGTATGTTGTCACTGCAGCGTTATCTTTTGAATGCCATTCATTGTTCATTTTGTCTAGTGCTATGATGCAATTCTCAAGGTAATAATTCTCAAATACCCACCTTGAATTTCAAATTGATTCTATTGTGAGGAATAATGTCTTTAAGCCCTCACACAATCGAGATAAAGGAAAAGACGTTAAGTTTTCGCAAATCTTTAATTAGATCTTTTAAATAAACTGCAACGGCAGAGTAACAGACAATTCAATTGCGGTCTTCGCCTTCGTAGCGAGACCTAATAATGTCGCACAGTATGCGTTTTAATTTTTATTGAAGGTTTTACATTTGAAATATTAAGGATACACGTTAACTACGTTAAAATGGGCGAAATTGCCCAGTTAAAATTGATAGCCAGACTAGACAAATTCCGCTCGACCACTCAGGCAAGGTCGAATGGAAAGCCAGCTCGGAAAGGTAGGTTCGGATCTTGAGTTGAAGGATTAGTTGAGACAGTAGTTGCGTCAAAGTGGCACACTGTCACGCAGGGATCTAGGCCGCAGAAGGAAGACTGCCGCGACTTCAAGAGATTCTCTTGAGTAATCTCAACACCAGAGAGCGGAACGGAAGGGCCGCCAACACTCAGCACCAGCTGGAGGACAATTCAGAAAGAAATGAACGAAAAACTCCAAAAAACAAACTTAACGAACTAAAATAACGAGATAAAGTACAAATTTCAACAATGGCCTAATAAAAAATGTGTCAATTTTAATTACCTAAGTTCAATCCCTCAATGGAGCAGACAGATGACAATCAAGGGGAAGGACCGCAGCTGCGAGGACAAGAAGTACTGCAGGAAAGAATTAACGTAGTATTAGAACAAGGACTAACGACCAATACCAAAAGCTGAAGCAACAAAGCGACAAATTCAAAGAATTTCACGAAATACGATGAATAAGACTTATATAGCAAATAAACAGCAATAAACACCTGAGCTTAAAAATGGCACTCCGTGTAGGAACTTTTAGGCGAAGAATTAATTTTTGAGAAATTTAGGTAGTAATCAATAGTAGGAAAGTGTCCATGGCGTGAAAGATAGTAAGTATAGTAAGAGGTTCAAATGCTTTAGAAATGAGGTAAATGAGTACTGGTCAATACCAGGTCTCTTGCGCAACCTAGTAACTAGATGAACCGCACTCTTTTAAGTGAATATTTACTGTTACCGGAATAACTATAGTTAAAGGCCAACTGGCCAAGTTAATTACCAAGGACACTTAGAAAATTTAAGCAAAAGTCGGCAATTTGAATTAAAAAAAGAAACCATTCACACAAAGAAAAATAATTAAAGAGATAACAGACACAGGAAGAATTGTAGATAAATAAATTGCCTAAGTTCTAGCCAAGTGCAGCCTCCTCCATCACCCTCCCGACGCAAGAGGTGGAGAACGCGGCGTATGCCACGACGCAGCCCGACGTTCCACAGAATTCCATCCAACGAAGGCCCCGAACAAGCCTTCCACAATCCAACACACCGAATCTTGCATTTAAAAAAATCCCAAGGTAGATAACCTTTCACGGTAAGGATGTTGGCTGCATTTAAAAAAATCCCAAGGTAGATAACCTTTCACGGTAAGGATGTTGGCTGCATTTAAAAAAATCCCAAGGTAGATAACCTTTCACGGTGAGGATGTTAAGAGTTCAAACCATACTAAGTAGTTCAATAGTATACTATTTTAGAGAGTTCAAAAGCATTCTAAGGAGTTCAAAAGCATTCTGCCACAACGACCCACCTCAGCTTCGACCCGACCGGAACAACCAGAACCTCAGACTCACAAAACCACGCTCATGACAGAGGCACCCAAGACGTACAACTTTGAGGAATTATTTCCGATACTATAACGTAATTATGACGAGTATGGGCATCGTGAAGCGTAAGGTTGAATGGAAACAAGTCCGTCAATATTTACTTTTTGAAACAAAACACAAACAATATTCTCACTAACATCTCACATACGCATGAAAGATTGTTCAAATTTTGTTATGAACATGAACATCGATGTTTTGAAGATACGAGGGTTTGGATAGTGACTCATCGTTCACTTCTAAATATTGGCAATCGAAGCAGTGAGCATCGTAAAGCTCTAATTCAATTGCACCCAGATCTTTCACTAAGCACCAAAACTGCTGCAACTGTGTCTTTAAGTCCCTGGTCTGAGTCTCTCCAGCCGATTTTGTGCATTTTCCAGCCGCTCTCTGAGACTGATTTCATAGGTGCCTGTCGCAGTCTTCCGCCATAAGGAACAAGCTTGAAAAGTAAGGTGTATATAATGGTTAACTTGCTAGCTTGTTGAATTTAACGGCTAACCCAATTTATTTACTGGGTGGTGCAATTTGTGCGGTGGCCGGCCCAAGTTAATACGTTGGCCGAGGTGCCCCACTGTTGCGACATCCTTACGACTCCTCTATTGGCCACAACTGTGCAGCCTGTCGCTCTCAGCCACACACACACTCGCTCGTGTTCATTCAACAACGACTACTGTTTTGTGGGGCTGTGACCACGATGGGAGCCGTGGCTGGCCGTGTGGACGTGGCGACTTAGGGGCTGTACTTATACCCGTGTAGTTAGTGCTATTTTGCTGTAGCTTTAGTGCTTTTAGGCATGAAAGTGAAATATTGCCTCACCTCAGACGGCAAGGTGAGGTTCACGCGTCCACCAGCGTTGGCAGAGATCCACAACCGTGTCATATTGGAGTGACTGTAACCACTCGATGCTGCCTCAAGTCAGCTGCTCTGGCTTTCAGCGTGAAGGCGGGGTAGTCCATCCCGATGTGTGCGTTTTTTATTATCACTTGACTTGGAGCTTAGTGTCCCGCGTGGACAACATTTTAGTACTTCATTCTATTGTATTTGAGCCGGTAAATACTGGCTCATTATTCCATCCTGTGTTGTCGAGTGCGGTCACGTTTTCTCTTTTCACTTACTCTTGTGTTGGGATCATCATGGAACGAAACGCTTCTCTCCACTTTATTAGGCTCGCGAATATTTCAGTAATGTGTGTGAACTTTTTCATTCTGCGGAGGTGCTTGCCATCGCTGATGAATTTCACGTGCAACACCTCTGTGGGCAGCTTTCTCAATTAATTCCTTAGGGACGTGTACTTATGCAAAACGTGTTCTGTGTTCTGTGTAAATCATTCTTTTTTCTTCCAATACATCGAGGCCACCGAGTAATGGCTCCTGAATTCGTGCTGGGGACGAGTCAAGTCATTAAACTTCGCGGATTTGGAGGGAGGTCATACTTCGTTTTTCTCCAACTTAAACATGAACACCCAATCGTCTCGGAGCCGGTCGATGATACCCGCATTCCAGCGTATAATGCATTCACTTAATCCATCGAACGTTAATTCCTCAAATTAGAGGAGTCAATCTATATTTTCCTTTGGGCGATGTTGGCGAAATTTTTCACATTGAATATGAATCCACGTGTATTGACCTCAAAATTAGCCCTTAGTGATGCTTCGAAATGTTTTCAGCGTTGACGTGGTGAGAGGAGCTCTGTGGCAGTCATTGATTCGCCTGAATGTTGCTGCCCTGCCTGTCTTTGTGAGGCAGCTCAGAATTTTTACATGGAATTTACGCTCTTTTGTGCATCATTATGAACTTTTGTTATGCCCTATTGGCTTGCACAGCGCGTGTCGAGGTCATCTTGGGTATTTTTCGCCTCTGCACCTCGACTTCCGCTTTGCAGAGAACGTATTGTAACTTCGATTCCGTGTCATGGCTGAAAAAAAGTCCGCGACATTGGAGGTGTTACATATTTGCCTTGTGAGTGAAGGCCTCAGGGAGATGCAATTATTGTATCTATGGGCATTAGCACTTCCAGCATGAAAATCCTGGGTCCCGGGCTGAGAATTAGGTAGGCCTTTTTCTTTATGTAAAATAGTAGTTTTTGTCGTTGTTTTGTTGAGGACCATGTTTTTTTTGTTTCACTGCTGTGCTATTTTTCAGCACCTACTACTTTCTTCTCGAGTTTTATCTCGTTTCGTGAACTGCATTCTTAGCGTTTTTATGCGCTTGTGATTTTTCGTGGGAACATACATTGTGTCTGACTACCGCGTTCCCGTAACTCCATACTACAAGGTGCCTTCATCCATCCTATCCTTGGAACACCTATGTTGTAGTTAAGAAGGATAAAACTAAATTATAATCTTGTTGAAGAAGGAAACTGAAATCTATTAAAATGTATAAGTAGCTTTCTTGAAATGTAAGTTTAAGCCCGATATGAAGTTTAACATGGATCGCTTTTAACTACCGACTTCATGAGATTGGTGGTTGATTTAGGTTAGTGAGGTTTGTCCCTCGTATGGTACAGGAACTGGCATCCCCGGAGCAAATGCTGTTAGGTTACTTCAGCTATAGATAGGCCTTAAACTTCCGTCTTTCGTGCTCAGTTGGTAACTTCTGGTTTTCGTTCCTTCTTTGTTTTCTCTTCTTTTCTTCTATTCCTCTTCCTTCCTAACTTGCTATTTCATGCGCATGTTTTCCTGTGTGGGACCTTACCTTGTGCTTCGATACCGCGTTCCCATAACTTAATTCCAACTTAATTCTAAGTCCTTCCTTTCTGAACATCTTGGTTGTGGTTAGGGAGTTTAACTAACATCTGATCTTAGGGAGACTGGAACTAACTTGCAATCTGCGGCGCTCACGTCTTCTTCTGCCATCGTTGCCAGCTGTGTGACAATGGGAAATGAATTATTGCTCAGAAATTGTTGCACCAAAACGTGATAACACGAAGTGACGTACTCTACCTGCGCCAAGCAAACAATGACGGAACTTTAGAGTTGTGCGTTGTACCCAACATCTAAGAAGACGCTTTTTGCACTATCTCTATTGGAAATAAACTGTTTTTCTTTCTTTCTTTTTTTCTTTCTTCGCACCCTACGAGATACTTCAATATTATTTCAACGTGCAACAATTGCAATTTATTTGATCCCCTCTACAGATATGTAGCGTTTGTCTAACTCTCAAGTTTACTCGCACAATTAAGATGAGTGATTGTACTAACGTTATTTCTTTTGCTTCAGTTGACATATCCAGAATATTGGAATTGAATGTTTTTGTTCCTGCAGAAGTTAATCGATAATGCAGAATTATTCCCTTTTCTCTTGCGCCTCCAACCTTCACAACGAAATGCATTTGCAGATGTAAAAGTAGCTCAAAACGCATATCTATACCTAAAATGCGATGGTAGTTTTCGCACGTCCACCGCCCGCCCTATGTTATACATTACCTTCGGGTAGTTTACTGTCACTAATCCGTTAGCTGGACGGTAATTTGTAGACAATGAGTATAATGGCAGGCAGCGTAGAGCGGATGATGGTCGTCACATGAAAGTGCTGCAACGCATCATCGACTGCAGCAGGAGTGCGCCTGTGGAGCATCGATCACCGCTGCTCCTTTTCTTCTAGGAGGATCATTAGCGGTTGTCACCGCACAGGCCTTGTTCATGCCGATGCGTGCTGTGGCATTGCGTCTTGTGGGTGTGCTCTTTTGTGTACACCACTTGCGCTCCCTGTCATTGCTGGCCGAACTGGCCGAGGGTGTTGACTTTTATGTGCACCTTTTTACGGGCATTGTCATTAACGCTCTACTACGGAGATAATTTTATTCGTTAGTGTGCTATTACGGTAGAGTTATTTCATTCACATGAACGTTGTGTGATGTCATTAGCATTGACTGGGAATGGCTGACAAATTCATTTCTAATTTCACTTGACATGTCCATTTTATCTCGATAACTTCTTTCAACACGTTGCACATGTGCATATGTGCGTCAAGCGGTGTGTGTTAAGTAAGATTGTAATTACCCAAGGTTAAAAAACGAGTTTAATGCTCGGAAAAACTTGTGCCTTTCCTAAGAAGTGTAAAAATGTAATAGCACAATGATATTTGACCTCAAATTATTGAATCTTTTTTTAACCAGTTATTGAATTAATTGTAATGCTGTTCATTTACACAGGGTCGTAAATGAGCAATTTGCCTGTTAGTACTCGCATGTCACAATACACAGTCAACGTGTGAACCTTTGGTTATGTTTAAATTACGTTATACAAGAAGTGTGAGCTGGAGACGAGCATTCTGTCTATAACAGAACTCGTTGAATGAAATTTTTACATATTTTTCGCACTCGGAGCAGTCCAACCGAAAGCAAAATATCTTCTTGCGACTTGGTTACTCTTTCTTCTGTTTTCTAAGGCCTTAGTTTTCAAGTTACAGCTTTATGAAATAAAATGAGCATCTGGGTGCTTTCATCTGGTACCAGCGCTCACTTTTCTTAAGCTACATTTAGGAGTTTGAGCTCTTGGTCTTCAAATATTGTTTAGGAATACCCAAATTTGAGAATTTTTGTCGCAAAAAATAACATCGGATTACTAATACGACAAAGAAAAGCTTTCGTTTCCGGTGGTACATCTCCCAGAACTGGTGTCGGTATTAAGGCTCCCTAACATGTTTATCAACGATGGGTTTTTATGTTAAGACGTTTAAAAAAAGAAATATTTTGTAACTTTATGGGAATTAAAACTGTTTTTCTTTCTTTTTCTTACAGGAGAATCTGGCTTTTTGAAAATCTTTACTCAATTAGGTTTTATTGGATATTATTTTTTTGGAGGGGGAGTAAATATTTTTATTTTCCACCTGGATTTTATCGGATTTTTTGTCCTCTTTTACGCGTACATGTTTTTCATTTTTATTCTGAAATGGTCAGTTTCTTCATAACTTGACTACTTAGACTTGACTTAGTGCTATATTTAGGGGTGTAGAATTTGAATTCTAGTATAAAATCTTTTTTGTGAAGTATTTCCGAATATTTAAGACAATTTTATGCTGAGTTTTTTCAACTTACATTTTCAGTAATTCGGTTATAATTGTCTAAATGTAAGAAAAATTAAAAAACTTTAGCGCTCCCTGGGAGAAGATTTGGCGCTCCCGAGCGTGCTAAAGGTTAATTAGATCTTCCTTTTATTGAAACAGGATATTTTTTCGTTTTGGAACGGATCAATTTTTGGGTTTACCGCTGTTTCTCAGCACCTAATAATTTTTCTGTCGACTCTTACCTTGTGGTATAAACTTCTTTCAATCTTTCTGTTTCTATGAAGTGGGTGTGGGGACACGCCTTGTGCATGCATTCCCCTTTCCCCATTAACTTCATACTGGTTGGTATCTTCCTCCTTCCTCTATGTTTCATAAGCGTCTTTTAATCTTGCTGCTTCTGTGCAGAAAGACTATGGGGACACACCTTGTGCATAATTTCATTAATTCGAGACTGAATCGAGTCTTCATCGTTATTGTCTTGGGAGCACCTTTGTTATGGTTAAGGCGACTTGGGCTAACTTATCTTTTTAATTCTGCTCCAACGAGTACGGTTAATTACGCTTGATCTCGTTTTAATTTTTTCATTTGTTCTTATACTTGAATCTGGGGTAGCTACGCGCTTCTTTCAGCCGAGTGTGTCCTTCTCCTTAGACTTCATAATAACGCCAAGAGCATTTGTGACTAATTTTACTCATAGTATTGCAGTGTTTATGCTCCGAGTGTACGTGGGTGTGCTTTAACCTATTCAGGGATACAATTTTCGACTAAAACATCACCAAACGCAAGCTCTGCGGATTCCATTTTTAGGAGAAAACCTCACCAGACGTGTGCTTTGTTGTAATGCTTATTTAGTTCCTCAATGCTAGAGAGAGATAAACCTTGGCCTCAGTGTGAAGTTGCTGAATCTGACGTTTCTGTGCCACCGTTAACACGTCAACTGCCGCGTGCCACATCTTTGGTTACCGAGGCTTCGCAACGCAGCTGATCAACCAGTGGTCACATACTCAATATAATCAATATTTAGTTCAAAAGAAATGAAGGCCCGATTCATCTCGTCATTTTCAATGTTGTTGACAGGAGGGCATTAATTTCTGCAAGACTCTCGTGTCAATAAAATGTGACCTTGAACTTAACACTCAGAATAGTTGTGAATACTCAGAACTGTTGCGAGTATACACGCTGAAGATTTACCAGCTTGCGATGCCCGACTTTCAGAACTCCCAACTACTTTTTACTGCTCTAAAGTTGCAATTCTCCGATGGTAATCTTACTAGCATCTTTATTCTTGAGAATTATCTTCGCCGTGCAACCAGTGTGGCTCGTTAGCCTGCAGTTGGTGCGGAGGTTTCAGTCTCGGTGTCACGACGACTAAACCGGCGTCAAGACGACTGTTGCTGTACAACCTTCATGGTCATCACGCTTTCCATCACAGCCGAAGTGAACATGTGTTCTCGGAGTCAAGTTGAGTGCTCTTCGATCGCTGACCTTCCGTGATCGTTAACCTCTTCTTCAAATACCATACACCAAATTAGATGGTAAGCCACTTTTTGCACACGCATTGCCCTATAAACGGAGCACTTTGAAGTTCAGTTTCATCAGATGCTTACTTGCACAACTTGTAGCCTGCTGAGAGTTTATCATCAGTAGAGTATTGTTTCACTTATTTTGGTAACAAACCGCTTCTCGTGTGGTGCGAAGAGTGCATGAGTACAGATAAAGGAGAAGTCGACTGAACGTATCTGTCATCGTCAGTTTAATCTTGTGAAGTAGTTACTGGCGGTGTTCTCACTCAATCTAAGCGGAATTTTCAATGCTTGTAAAGGGTCTGTGTGGATAAAAATTATTCGACTTTGTTTTTTCTTCAGTTTTGGAGTACTAGCGCACCATGAAAATTATCTCCGTGTCTTGTATTTTTATTTCTTCGTTTTGTTATAAAAAATTTCCATTTCATCGAGGTAGTTATGTGGCCAGTTTTGTGAGCGGCTGTTGGCATCTATCCCAAAGAATACGCCATAATTTTATGGGTTGTGGTGCTACTTGAACTAATTCCATCTGAGTTCCACTTCCCAAATCTCCCCCAGGGATGAGATGACAGTGATCAACCGCAGCGTATAATTCGGTGACAGAATTTTTTTTTTTTTTGAATGGCACACTTAAAAGTTCATGAACTGTCGCAGTATGGGGCAAAAGAGAAAAATAATAATAAAAGAAATGAGTTAAAAAGTTATAACTCATAACGGCTACCTGTGAACATCTCCAAGAGAAAAAGTGTCTTACTGTTAGCTACTTTGCTGGACTCTTTCTCTGTCTTCGCCTGTCCGCCGACTTATATTTTTTAACGTCTCATTTTTACTGTACTTCACATGATGTTGTGCTTGCATCTTAACGAATATCTCTGTTTTAAGTTCGTTTAATTTACTAAAATTTATCAAACGTTTCTTTTTACGCTTCAGTTTTGCATAAACAGAAAAATATTTCTACCGAGTGTCTTGCGCGCTACGTGACATCAGCACGGAATCGCGAGTTCAATTACATTTTAACAAAAGAAAGTCACAATGAAAAGCCTTATCTATCATATGCTGTATTTCGATCGTTTACTGGAATCCTTTTCATGTATTGAAACTAAAATTTCGAAAAATTACCTAGAACGCACTAAGAAGGGTCAAGTTAGAGGATAGGACACTTCTCTCTTGTAGTAGCTTTATCTGGTACGCACATGCCGGGCCTTACATTACGCTTACTTATTGTTGTAGTCCTACGCGCTATTATATCAGGTCGTATCATTAGTCTTACCCGTTTTCATGTTGTAACAAGTTTGAAGCTAATCCTGCAGTATCCATAAGGCAATTGAGCTCTAAACTTCATGTGAGTGCTATGACAATTCAACGTCACTTGAAGGAGCTGGAAAAGAAACCCAAACTTGGGTAGTGGGTTCCGTATGACCTCTCCGGTGTTAATCGTCAGCAGCGCGTGAATGTCTGTGCATCTTTGCAGTCCCGCCCAACTGCAAGAACCTTTTCTGGAGAAAGTTCTTACCAGAGATGATAAGTGGATTATGTACAGCAATGTTAAACGTCAACATCAATGGCTAGATCGGCATGGAAAACTGCCATCACAACCAAAACCAGAACTCCATCCGAAAAAAAAAATTGTGTGTTTGATGAGATAGGAATTATTCACTACCAGCCTCTTGAAAACGATCACTGCAGAACTGTACTGTCAACAGTTGTAAAGACTAAATGCCGCTTTAAAAAAAAGAAGCGCCCAGCTTTGGTCAATCGAAAAAGCGTCATCCTTCCGCACGACAATGCGCGTCCGGATACAGCACGAATGACTTAAAGACACAATTGAAACGCTGAAATGGGAAACGTTGATGCATCCGCCTTATTTTCCATATATTGTTCCTTCAGGCTTCCATCTCTTTAAGATTAGATTATAAGTTAGTTTAAGCCTCCCTATCCAACAAATGAGATCAAAAAAGAGGAAGGAAGAAGGCACCATTTAGTATGGAGTTGAGGGAACGCAGAATCTGTGCAGAAAGGGCATAGAAACAGGAAGATGAGAAAGAAGTTCATGGAACAAAAAAAAGTTGATGAAGAAAGTAGTAGGTGCTGAAAAACAGGACAGCAGTGAACCGAAAAAAAAGGTCCTTGACAAAACAAAAACCTATTCTATTTCAACAAAAAGAAAGCCTACCTAACCTTCAGCTCGGGCCCTCACATAGTCCCCCTGGGAGCGCTAATTCCCATAGATACAATAGTTGTATCCCCCTGAGTGAGGGGTGTCTCTTTAGGTGTCTAGACAATCATTTAAGGGGAAGAAATTTGAAAGGCAAAAACAACATTAAAAATGAGTTGCTGGGCTTTTCGAATCAAAAACTAAAGATTTCTATGAACGAGGTATTAAAAAATTGGTTAGTAGGTGGTCAGAAGTTGTTACTAATGATAAAGAATATGTTGTTGAATAAATAAATGTTGCTTGATATGTATTTACTCTCCTTATCATACTTGTAAAAAACTTACAGAACTTGAGGTACGACCTGATTTAAGTGCGGAAAATTATTCAAATGCAGTTTATCGTCTTCCTTACGCTATAGTTTCCCCTCATGGGGATACAACTATTGTATCTATGGGAATTGGCGCTCCCAGGGGGACCATGTGAGGGCTCGAGCTAATGGTTAGGTAGGCTTTCTTTTTGTAGAAAAGGTTCTTAGATTAGGTTTTTGTTTTATTACGGACCATCTTTTTTCGGTTCACTTCTGTCCTGTTTTTCAGCACTTACTACTTTCTTCTTCAACTTTGATATTGTTTCATAATCTTCTTTCCCAACTTACTGTTCATGTGCCCTTTCTGCGTAGATTTCGCGTTTCCTTAGCTCCGTACAAAATGGTGCCTTCCTCCTTCCTCTCTTTGGATCGCATTTGTGGCGGATAGGGAGGCTTAAACTAACGAATAATCTAATCTTCGCTTTAGTTTGTTCTTTGGTTAAAAGATATCTATTGACTTGACCCTTTAATGCCTAAAGTATTTTGTCAAGTTTTGGGGAGTATTTGGAGGCAGTTCGTATGAAAAATACGAAAGAATTTCAATTGAATATTTTATTAACATTTCTTGAATTTAATCGTGTATGAATATGTATCCTAAACAATTAATTCATTTGCTTGATGCCCACCATACCCGTTCTAGACTTTTATCACGAATACGTGCTAGATTCGCACAAATCAAAATTGTTTGGTGAGACCCTTTACTTCTGTAGGATTATTTTTATGCCGCAAATTTGAACAATTGCCAAAAGCCAAAACAAGGAATAGCTGAAATGGACTTCAAGTAAAGGCCGGTAGGTATTTCAATTTGAGAGATCAAAAATTAAGCTTAACTAATTGCTGCTCCAGACAGGATGTCCGCTGGATCATTCATCTAAAATATTTCTACGTTTTGTGTTTTTTATTGGAACATAAATGCCTTTATCACATTATCTCAAGTTCTTACATCAGTAGTTTTCCATGACGCTAATGGCATTTATCAGAAACAGGGATGGAAAAAATCCAGGGTTTTTTTAAAAAAACCCAACCCACCTGGGTTTTTTGGGGTTAAATTGGGTTTTATGGGTTTTATTGGTTTTTTTTTGGGTTTTATTGGGTTTTTTTGGGCTTTATTGGGTTTTTTTTGGGCTTTATTGGGTTTTTTGTAATACCTGTTTTTGTAAAAGAGCTATTCACACAACTCCTGTTGCCCCTATTTCAGATTTATATACATACACTTATTGAGTAAATATTGTTATTTGATTACTTTATTTCCAACATAATATTACATTATTATATGAATTATTACATTATATGAACAATATATGAATGAAGTTTGTCCATCACAATTACCATTTACCAATTACCATATGCATAGAGACATAGCTCTGCAGTCTGTAAAGATATAAGATGTCCAAAGAGAATTGCTATGCTCGTCAATTCATAGTAAGTTGTTTTAGCAGCAGACAGGCGCAAGTCATGTGAGAGGGAAGCACCATGCAGATCATAAGTAACCACCACAAGCAGCTTGAAGCAAGACAGCTGCACATCACTTAACAGTCATGCTGTTAACAACTTAACATGTGTATTGTGTGAGCTGGAGTGCTTAGCTGCGCAAGTCAAGTCAGTCAACCACACTGTTACATGTTACAACATGTAGTGACATGCCAATTTTTTTTTTTTAAATTTGCCAAAAAATTCACTTTTCGCAGTACAGGATAGCAACAAACACTAAAATGATTGGAAGTAAATGCTCTAACTGATTCCATCGTCAAATTTGTTCCAGTGCAGCTTGAATGCTCCCCATAGGCCAGTAGTTTCTTTACTTTCTCACCTCATGATGGCTGCGGTTGTCTTGCCCCATCTGACTATAATAGTTAGACTTATTTCAATTTAAACAATTATTTACCACAGGTGATACAGAGGTAGAATGTTTCTTAAGTCTAATACAATGGTCAAATTTGAGTATAGCTACCTGTGGGCCCGAATATAATGAAGGCATCTACGGATGCTTTATTTCCAATTTCAAGACTGATACATATCACCTTGTACATTGGATTTTCAAATGCCTTATAACTAACGCCAGGACGCCATGACGCTTTCCCCTGGTCGAGACCGGTACCCATTTCAGACACCTGGGTAGAGAGGGGTATTGTGCTTGGAATTTTTCTCCTATACCCAACAGAGAAAATCGCCACTGCCAGCGCCGAGATTCGATCCCGGGTCTCCCGCACGGCGGCAGAACCCTCTAGCACATGGCTATGGCGGCAATTTTTTTATATATATATAAATAATAAGTTAAATAAGTTCAGCGACTTCTAGGGCATCCTACCATTACATTATTCTAGGGTGTACAATAATGTTTAACCGAATTCACTTAGCCTAGTTTCACATTAGACTGATCAACAAGATAATGAACTTGATATTGATGTTTCATTTTACAACATTTAAGGCAAAGCTCTCACAGGAGACTGATATTGAAGAGTGGTTGGCTGAGTACTATCCAGAGTTCATCGGTGCGCTTTACTCCTATAAATTGAAGGACTCCAACATCTTACAAAACACATGTTCAATGAGAATATCACTAAGACAATGACTCCTTGTTGATGGTGGGATATTCAAGACATGAAACAGCAGAAAATGCATATTCATGAAAAAAAACACTGGCAGAGGGTTGCTGCAAGTTTATAAGCAATCTTCATTCTTGCCCCGCAAGTTCAGGATCCATTGAGAGAATTTTCTCAACATTTGGAATTGTGTGGAATAAATTGAGAACTAGATTAGGATCAGAACGCGCACATAAATCGTCTCAGTATATCGCCACCTCACGAATGATCATGATGTGGATGACAACGATGAAATGGCAGTGGATGTAGAAAGAGAAACACAGTAGTATTGTAGTAGCAGTCTAGTCTAGAAGACAGTAAAAATTCAGAAGTTTCTATATTAAGTAGTCAAACTGCATTTGTTTCTAAATTTTTGTTTTTTTTAGTTTGGAAATGGAATTCATTAAAATATATTAATCCCTCCAGTTTTTTTGTGATTAAGGTTTTTCTAATTTGATTCGTATAGGGTTGGTGTTTTGTTTTTCAATGTTTTCTTGTCATAGTCATGCACATGACTTAGATACTTATTTTGACAAGATAAATATTTAGCTCGTTTTGATTCTATAAGCTTGAAAACAAGTAAAATTTACATAATAATAAAACCCAAAAAAGCCCAAAAAAACCCACTATTTAGTGGGTTTTTTAGTGTGGGTTTTTTTGGGCTTTTTTGGGTGGGTTTTTTTGGGTGGTTTTTTTATGTGCCAACCCTGATCAGAAAGCAAACGTTCATTTATTCAGGTCGGTTGAGCACGTTTTCTGGGTAATAGTAAACTTCCTTCTGGTTCATCGCTATTGCATTCGGGGTATGGAAAACACCGTATTCAATTCCAGACGTAATATTTCATTATAGGTCGGAATTTCGTTGATGTTTTGAAGCGCAACCAGGGCCCTTTTGAAGCGCAACCAGGGCCCTTTTGAAGCGCAACCAGGGCCCTTTTGAAGCGCAACCAGGGCCCTTTTGAAGCGCAACCAGGGCCCTTTTGAAGCGCAACCAGGGCCCTTTTGAAGCGCAACCAGGGCCCTTTTGAAGCGCAATGTAACGATATATTCAACAAAAGTTATCTATATACGTAGAGAGGATAAGCGCGACAACCGGCAGGTCGACGCTAGGCTGCCCGAGAGGTATAGGGGGTACAGGAGCAGGGAGAAGTAGGTAAAGGGGGGTAGAAGCTATTTCGAGAGCTAGTCCAAAATACATCACATATACGGGAGTTGTTGTAAATAAACAACATAGCACAGAAAACAGTGGGTTAAAAATTGAATTTCATATGAGTAAGAAATCAGGGATTTCTGGGTTTATTTTAGAGATATATGCGTAGCAATATAGTGAGGTAAGGGACACGTCAGTATAGTGAGGTGACGCTTGAGGGTTAGCCAATCGCGATACGCTACGTCACTTTCAGTTTTCGCGGGTGTAGCAAAGCCCACGGAGCGCATTCTTTGTTCGAAGGGGCGTATAAATAACGCAGAGAGAAGGCGAGCCGGGCTACTTCGTCGATTTACTGACTCAGTGCAGGATGTAGGGATACGAGTTCTTCGAGGGGGAGGAGGGGTCGGGTGTTTGAGTGTGGAGCGGCTTGGAGTTTTCAACGATGTGGGCTAGGCGACTCCGGGTTGCAGAGCAACCTGACCATATGGCGCTTACCAAGCTGAAGTGCCAGGGCCTACTGCCTACCAGTCACACTGAGAGGGAAGTTATGCAAGCAATAGAGCTTAGAAAATGTTCAGGCTCTCTGAAATTCAAGAGGAGCTCGGGGTATGCCTTGGAAACGCTTCGTTCGCAACGATCAAGAGAAGTCATGGATAATATACTAGGCCATAGTTGACTGTGCCTTTTCCTTCCGCGCGCGCTGCGATTGCCTAGGATTGTGCAGGATATGTCTCTGGTTGGTGTTTTGTGTTGGCGTTACAAGGTACGCGCGCCAGTAACTTTCGCTAATATTGTGTGTCGCAAATTTCTTTGCTTGCCGAGAGTGTCTCATGCCAATCACGTGTTCATTAACTAACTCGAAATAAAGTAATCAATAATGTACCATTAACCGAGTGTTTCATTTCCCATGTTGAACTGAGGTATTGGTGTGGGTGAGCAGATCAGTAGCTACTTTCTCTATTTTTCCAACTGTTCTACCATTTCCTCTTGCTGTGTTTTCCGCTCTAGTATTTTCATTTTTCCCCTCTTACTAAGGAGGTTTCGAGTCCTCCATTCGAACTAACACAGTGTAGGCGCCTGATCAGCGCCACGTACGCTACACCGTGCGAAGTTTCGTGACAGCAACCAGGGCCCTTTTGAAGCGCAACCAGGGCCCTTTTGAAGCGCAACCAGGGCCCTTTTGAAGCGCAACCAGGGCCCTTTTGAAGCGCAACCAGCAGCCTTTTGAAGCGCAACCAGCAGCCTTTTGAAGCGCAACCAGCAGCCTTTTGAAGTGCAACCAGCAGCCTTTTGAAGTGCAACCAGCAGCCTTTTGAAGTGCAACCAGCAGCCTTTTGAAGTGCAACCAGCAGCCTTTTGAAGTGCAACCAGCAGCCTTTTGAAGTGCAACCAGCAGCCTTTTGAAGTGCAACCAGCAGCCTTTTGAAGTGCAACCAGCAGCCTTTTGAAGTGCAACCAGCAGCCTTTTGAAGTGCAACCAGCAGCCTTTTGAAGTGCAACCAGCAGCCTTTTGAAGTGCAACCGGCAGCCCTCTGAAGGGCAACCGGCAGCCCTCTGAAGGGCAACCGGCAGCCCTCTGAAGGGCAACCGGCAGCCCTCTGAAGGGCAACCGGCAGCCCTCTGAAGGGCAACCGGCAGCCCTCTGAAGGGCAACCGGCAGCCCTCTGAAGGGCAACCGGCAGCCCTCTGAAGGGCAACCGGCAGCCCTCTGAAGGGCAACCGGCAGCCCTCTGAAGGGGAACCGGCAGCCCTCTGAAGGGCAACCGGCAGCCCTCTGAAGGGCAACCGGCAGCCCTCTGAAGGGCAACCGGCAGCCCTCTGAAGGGCAACCGGCAGCCCTCTGAAGGGCAACCGGCAGCCCTCTGAAGGGCAACCGGCAGCCCTCTGAAGGGCAACCGGCAGCCTTTTGAAGTGCAACCAGCAGCCTTTTGAAGTGCAACCAGCAGCCTTTTGAAGTGCAACCAGCAGCCTTTTGAAGTGCAACCAGCAGCCTTTTGAAGTGCAACCAGCAGCCTTTTGAAGTGCAACCAGCAGCCTTTTGAAGTGCAACCAGCAGCCTTTTGAAGTGCAACCAGCAGCCTTTTGAAGTGCAACCGGCAGCCCTCTGAAGGGCAACCGGCAGCCCTCTGAAGGGCAACCGGCAGCCCTCTGAAGGGCAACCGGCAGCCCTCTGAAGGGCAACCGGCAGCCCTCTGAAGGGCAACCGGCAGCCCTCTGAAGGGCAACCGGCAGCCCTCTGAAGGGCAACCGGCAGCCCTCTGAAGGGCAACCGGCAGCCCTCTGAAGGGCAACCGGCAGCCCTCTGAAGGGCAACCGGCAGCCCTCTGAAGGGCAACCGGCAGCCCTCTGAAGGGGAACCGGCAGCCCTCTGAAGGGGAACCGGCAGCCCTCTGAAGGGCAACCGGCAGCCCTCTGAAGGGCAACCGGCAGCCCTCTGAAGGGCAACCGGCAGCCCTCTGAAGGGCAACCGGCAGCCCTCTGAAGGGCAACCGGCAGCCCTCTGAAGGGCAACCGGCAGCCCTCTGAAGGGCAACCGGCAGCCCTCTGAAGGGCAACCGGCAGCCCTCTGAAGGGCAACCGGCAGCCCTCTGAAGGGCAACCGGCAGCCCTCTGAAGGGCAACCGGCAGCCCTCTGAAGGGGAACCGGCAGCCCTCTGAAGGGCAACCGGCAGCCCTCTGAAGGGCAACCGGCAGCCCTCTGAAGGGCAACCGGCAGCCCTCTGAAGGGCAACCGGCAGCCCTCTGAAGGGCAACCGGCAGCCCTCTGAAGGGCAACCGGCAGCCCTCTGAAGGGCAACCGGCAGCCCTCTGAAGGGCAACCGGCAGCCCTCTGAAGGGCAACCGGCAGCCCTCTGAAGGGCAACCGGCAGCCCTCTGAAGGGCAACCGGCAGCCCTCTGAAGGGCAACCGGCAGCCCTCTGAAGGGCAACCGGCAGCCCTCTGAAGGGCAACCGGCAGCCCTCTGAAGGGCAACCGGCAGCCCTCTGAAGGGCAACCGGCAGCCCTCTGAAGGGCAACCGGCAGCCCTCTGAAGGGCAACCGGCAGCCCTCTGAAGGGCAACCGGCAGCCCTCTGAAGGGCAACCGGCAGCCTTTAGAAGGGCAACCGGCAGCCTTTAGAAGGGCAAACGGCAGCCTTTAGAAGGGCAACCGGCAGCCTTTAGAAGTGCAACCGGCAGCCTTTTTAAAACGGAACTAGGGTTTTTTTTAAGCACACCCAGCAGCCTTTTTAAAACGGAACTAGGGTTTTTTTTTTAAGCACACCCAGCAGCCTTTTTAAAACGGAACTAGGGTTTTTTTTTTAAGCACACCCAGCAGCCTTTTTAAAACGGAACTAGGGTTTTTTTTAAGCACACCCAGCAGCCTTTTTAAAACGGAACTAGGGTTTTTTTTAAGCACACCCAGCAGCCTTTTTAAAACGGAACTAGGGTTTTTTTTTTTAAGCACACCCAGCAGCCTTTTTAAAACGGAACTAGGGTTTTTTTTTTTAAGCACACCCAGCAGCCTTTTTAAAACGGAACTAGGGTTTTTTTTTTTAAGCACACCCAGCAGCCTTTTTAAAACGGAACTAGGGTTTTTTTTTTTTAAGCACACCCAGCAGCCTTTTTAAAACGGAACTAGGGTTTTTTTTTTTTAAGCACACCCAGCAGCCTTTTTAAAACGGAACTAGGGTTTTTTTTTTTAAGCACACCCAGCAGCCTTTTTAAAACGGAACTAGGGTTTTTTTTTTTTTAAGCACACCCAGCAGCCTTTTTAAAACGGAACTAGGGTTTTTTTTTTTTTAAGCACACCCAGCAGCCTTTAGAAGCACAACGAGCCAAACTCGAGCCCATGTGGTGGGGGCGGAGGCGCGCTTGTCTCCATGGCAGCTGCGAGCGCCCCAGTCCGGCGCATTGATTGCCCGGCTCGCGCGCCCCCTGAATCTCACTCGACCGAGTCTATGTACACTGCGCGCTACCCGTAAGTCGCTTAATGATTTCCGAGTGCTCAGGCCCACGGCGAACACACGAGTTCACCACTGCCGAGTGTAATGAGTTGCAGCAAAAGCGAAAGTGCTTAGAGTACTTCTCTTAGGAGTTTGTTTAGAGTTATCGCTGTATCGAATGTCGTGATCAAGCGTCCGCGTTTGTAGATGAGTTATTGTCACAAGAGATAGTGGGATCAATTTGGGTATGTAGTAACATTAACCCTTAGGGTTGAGCTAGGTTTGAGGTTGAGGTCGAGGTTGTAGGCACGATCAAGGTTTGGTGGAACTACTTCAAAAGAACATTGCTCCACGCGTGGTATCTTGTCCAAAACTTTCTGGTTAGGTTCTTGGTTCTCTTTTATAGTTTTTGAGGAGAGGGGCTAGTGTTTACAAAAAACAAAATTTTACACCCATCTACGGTGTGCGAAGCCTGCAGTTGTATTCTTTCTTTAAGTTCACATCAAATTTTATAAATGCCTAAATGGTTTAAATCTATAAGCATAAATGAGCTCCTCAGTTGGATACATTTATTATTTCTGTGGGAATAAGAATTCCCGGATTAAAATGTAAAAACTCTAGATGAGAGTTAAGTATGGGTTCATTTTGTTGAAATAGAGTAAGTTTTTTGTTTTCTTCCTGACCATCTTTTTTCACTTCAATGCTGCCATGTTTTGCTGCACCTACTACTTTCTTCTTCAGCTTTAATCTTGTTTCATAACCCTTCTTCTCAACTTACTGCTTCTATGCGAATGGGATCTAATGTGGGAACTCATCTAGTGCATAGTATCAGAGTTTCCGTGACTCCAATACTTCAACATACCTTCATCCTTCCTCACTTTAGTACGCCTTTGTTCGGTTTGGGAGCTGAAACTCACTCGTCTAATTTAAATCGTAAATAAGGTTAGATCAGTGTCAGAAACTTTGGTTTTTTGATTTTCATAAGATGGTGCACAGTCAATATTTTGTTCAGATCATTTTGTGTGTTGTTAAAATGTTTGCAGCCAGTACCAGTAGGATACACAAGGTGCTCTTCTTCGCATCTACTACTAATAATGAAATTGTTTCCCCTTGTTTGTAAGAGAAAGTAATTTTTTACTGCCTCTCAGTATTATTTATAATGTATTTTCTGTTATTATAAAAGGTGTGAAAACCATTTTCGCCTTGTAAAATGAATGTCATTCATAGGAAAAAATTTTGAAGGAATTCACTAATCTAGCCGTGCAGGTATCGGCTGCAGAGGGAAGTTTTCGTCGAAAACAAGAACCAGAGATCTATCTATAATTTTTACCTTCTGTAATAACTCTTTTCCTCTGTAGCATCTCTTTAAACTCATAAACCACCTTTTTGGCCGAATATTGTTCGGGATTTTTTCAGAGCTTAAATATTTCAACAGCAAAAGAGTGGACAGTATCTCGATTGGTTAGCCTAACCGCTCTTTGTTCGTTACTGCAAGGATCTGAGGCTTCACTTACATTCGAAACTTAGGTCGGTACAAGCCCAGGTAATTCTGATTAGTGGAATTAGAATATATCTGCGAATGCTAGCATATGATAAATAGCACGACGAGCTGAATGGCCACAGGAAAGTAAGGCGAACTCCAGCAGAAATGTCGCAAACAAGACCACGAGTGAATCACATGAAGTATACAAAACGACTGCTGAAGCAAGACACAAGACTACAAATGCTGCCGAGGGACGACACAGGACCACAAAGGCAGCAACTGAAACCAAACCGACTTCAAGAAGAGCTACTGTGTGTGTCTACAGAGAGCATATCTCTGCAAACTAAAGCTTTCACCAATGCCAGGCTACGCTGAGCTGTTATCAGTGAGGGTCACGCTAGCGGCTCCCGCTGCGCCAACTATTGACGGAGCAGCAGCGGCACCTCTGTGTCTGCCTGCCTGCCCTGTACTGTTGTCCTGAACAGAGGACAGATTTCAGCGGTAGATTGTTTCTTAAGGCTAGTACAGTGGGCAAATTTATTCCCTGACCTGGGATGGATTTTCTGACCCGGGGATGGATTTCCTGACCTGGGGTGGATTTCCTGACCTGGGGTGGATTTCCTGACCTGGGGACGGATATCCTGACCTGGGAACGGATATCCTGACCTGGAGACAGATATCCTGACCTAGGGATGGATTTCCTAACCTGGGGACGGATATCCTGACCTGGGGACGGATATCCTGACCTGGGGACGGATATCCTGACCTGGGGACGGATATCCTGACCTGGGGACGGATATCCTGACCTGGGGACGGATATCCTGACCTGGGGACGGATATCCTGACCTGGGGACGGATACCCTGACCTGGGGACGGATATCCTGACCTGGGGACGGATATCCTGACCTGGGGACGGATATCCTGACCTGGGGACGGATATCCTGACCTGGGGACGGATATCCTGACCTGGGGACGGATATCCTGACCTGGGGACGGATATCCTGACCTGGGGACGGATATCCTGACCTGGGGATGGGTTTCCCAACTATTGGAATCGTCGGAGTAGTGCAGATGGCAGCGTAAGTTAACTTAAAAAAATTACGGTTCTGACTTAGCTATGTTTCTCTCGTACATATCGATATCGCTATGCCACGTGCTGTAGCGTATGACTTAGCTAAGTCTACGTAAAAGAACTTGCGCTACTAGATGTACGATTGCGATGACGTAAATCATTTGAAAATACAATCACCAGTGTTCTAAAACCTAAATGATTTTAACTAGAGTGATGTTTTTTGAATGATTTTTTCAACAAATTTCTTGTTCCTTCTTTACTACTGGTTTGAGTAAGGTTTTTCTTCATGCTCCATGCTCATTTTAAATGGAAGAGCTTTCGTCGACGACAAGCAAGAGTTGCACCAGTGAATGTTTATCACATTAAAACCTGCGGGAAGAATATCGCGTTCTCCAAGAATGAACATGGCATCAAATTTTAAAGGCATGTGCGAAACTTCTGTGAAACGAAACTGCCTCTCAGGTAAATAAAGGGGCAATTTTTTATCACGGATCTTTGTTCTCGTCCTTTGTTTTAAATGTATTCTTTGTCCTCGTTTGAATTGGATTACATCGTTATGGAAAGTGTCCGACCTAGTGTGAATTGATTTTCTTGTTAATTCTTTCTTGGTCCTTATCTTGACCTTTAACTACGGAGACAACGCAACTCTGTAAGTAAAGTATTGGCAAAATTTACGTTATGAAGTGGAAGGCCGTTGTCATGAAGCAGATAATGAGTAATTTGCTTAGAGGCCATTGCTGTGTTTTTGTTGACAGTTATTGGTTGCTCTAGAGTAAGAGACTGTAGAGTTGTAAGTGGAGATCGTGACTTCAGCTTGATGATATAAAAAATGCATTTGTTAAAATTTCATTCAGATTTGTGTATATAAACACATTCCCTCGAGTTGAAATAGTCATTTCGATACAAGTATATTGATGCTGAAAAAACCTAGAATTTTACAGAGGTATTAAAGTGGGCTGCTAGTTGGTAACGTGAACGTACGAGCTTTTGTTCTTAACCTGATGTCAAACTTCAGTTTTTACTTATTATTCAAACCGTAGACTTAGCCATGGAATTTACGTGGGGTATTTCCCATCAAATATAACCTATACGCCTGATCACAAATTCTGTAGTATCAACATAAAATATAGAGGTGCAACTCTTGCTTTGAAATACAATATTAATAGCTACTCTCACAGCTCATTTAATTCTTTTCCATAGTTTGCACGTATTCTAAGTATGTATGGCCCGATGCGAAACAGAATTTTACAACAAGGAATACACTTTTGAAACGAAAATTTAAATAGGAAATCGTCGGATAACAGTGTATTGTATGCCTGCGGTTTTCAGTTTAAATTTGTGGTTCAAAAGTGTATTACCCCAAGCATTTTTACAGTTTCGATTGGAGCCCGTAAAATTACTCCTCACCTCTTCTTTTCGTTTAGTACGGGCAACACACGTGCTAATATGTGTGATGAAATAAGTGTTCGGCATTTCGCTGGGGACACGGTGGCCCTAACGAATGAATCTTGTGTACCGAGTGTAGCCATACCGTGACTGAGTTTTGGTCAATTTCAATTCTGTAAGTGTACTTGATAAATCAAAGTTCCAATTTATACTTATCCAGCGTGAGCATTTACTTAATATGAACCAACCATATTAACCAACTGGTTTTCTTGAATACTTAAGGCTTTTTTGTATCACTCTTGAAATCCGTCGCTTCAGAAACAGTTGTAAAATAGAAGATGTATTGGAATAGTACATTTATATAAGTTTCAGCTCTGGCCTAATGGATACTAACAGATTGTACAAGTTCTTGAAATGACGCAAGCATTTTTTTTAATCTTTGAGAGCAGTTAGATGATATTTTTGGCTGTCTTTCGTTTGCTATGGCAGTTCAGTTTCTTTGATTCTGAGTACTCGCATTGTGAAGTCTGTTCGCAAACATACGGTGGCTTTCTCTATAACATCAATTTTAAAGCATAAGACTCTTGAATAATATGCCTGTTGGAGCGCTGATATTCGAAGTTGAACGGTGAAGCAATGTGCAATTTTATCGACTCGTGCTGGAGTTACATTTAGACTGCAGCTTATTTTCAGCCCCATTAACACAAAACTTTTCTTCTAAACTGAATGTGGAGTACGGTTGCTTTGTACGGTTATTAATAGGTATATTACTTTCTTTATTCATTTTAGAATTGTTCCTTGTGTTTGGCTTGCTTAGAGTTATGTCCGCTACCCCTCGTATATCACCAGAGCGTATCGCAGAACGTCAGCGGGAGCTTTAACATTACTGAGTTTGCGCTAAAGAACAACAGGACGCTTCAGAACGTTAATGTAATAGTTTGGCTGCAGCTTTGTGTTGACTGGTGAGAGTTAAACACGTGCCTCGTTCATCTCCAGGCCTCATATTAGGCTGGGCGGTATGGCAGTTACGTCACACCACTGATCGTATGAATGGCGCAGTTCTAAAGGAATCGAATGGAAATTGAGTGATGAGCTACGTATAATGTCCCTGTTGTTTGAGTGATCAAATATTACACGGTGAGGTGAATTGAGCATTACAACTGAAGGAATTTTTTATTAAAATGTTATAATTGAAGGTCCATCTTTGATATGAAACCGATACTCGAATATCCGATTGACAGCAACAAACTTGGGAATAAGTTATATAATATTTTATAATATTTAATATTTACAATATGATATTTTTACAAAATCTTGCAAAACATGAAAAAAATAAAGTTGGTGGACACTGGAAAGAAATCTGTTTAATATTTAGTTGCTACACTTCCATTTGTTGTAATTACAGCTCTCAAGCGGTTGCTCTAATTTGTTTTTAATTGTGGCTAGATTTGGGTAGAGCTCTAGCCCATTGTTTATTGGCAGGCTTTTCATTAAAAATGGTCGGTCTTCTTGCGTAGGTCTGACTTCTGAGTTTTAATTCTTCAATTTTCTATCGGACTTGAATCCGGGGATTGACCTGGCCATGTCAGCATCGTGATATTGTTGCTTAGGAACCATTCGCAAAGTACAAAAGCGGTATACTTCTGTAAAAACAGCTTTTCAGGTCCAAGGTCCAGTTTCTCAGTAGATTTTAGTAAACTACCAAACTCTTACGTTATTTAGCTTTTTGTCCTACAAATATACCCAGTTCTCCTGCACCATTGGAATACAAAGTAACCCCATACTGTTATGATCCATCACTATGCTTCATGGTTGAATTGTGCTCTTTTGAGTGTAGGCTGTTTTATCTCCTCACCAAACATGAGCGACATCATTATAGCCATAAATCCCTCAGGGGGATACAACTATTGTATCTCTGGGAATTGACGCTCCCAGGAAAAAATGTGTGAGGGCCCTAGCTGAGAGTTAAGTAGGCCTTCTTTTTGTTGAAATAAAATATTTTTTGTTGTGTTAAGGGCCATCTTTTTTCGGTTCACTGCTGTCCTGTTTTTCAGCACCTACTACTTTCTTCTTCAACTTTCAATCTTGTTTTATGCGCTTTTTTTCTCAACTTGCTGTTTCCATGCCCTTTATGCATAGATACCTCATTCTCTTATCTCCATACTAAATGGTACCTTCCTTTTTTATAATTAATCAATCATTCCCAGGCGGATTTCAGTGATGGTGTCAAATTTTGAGCGTTTTTTTGTTTGTTTGTTTGTTGAACCGTGCCAAACCTTTGTCATTAGTGACAATTTTTAACGACCTCATTTACAATTTGATCAAGTGTTAGTACTCTTTTACTCCTATCTGTATAATGTTACAAACTGGTGAAACTTTGTTCATGACATGTGGGAAAATGCTCTTCGCCTGTGAAGTTCAACTTTTTTCTTGAAGTAGTGTTTCATTTCTGATCAGAATTCATGACAATTTCGTTCTTTTTCAGACCTGGTGGTCAGTTTCGGGTGGTTGAGAAGCACTTCGCTCGCTCTCGAGTCGCCAACAGCGTATCTAAAGTGGCGGCGAGAATGATAAGGCTAAACCGCCCTGGTGCTACCTCTGACAACTTCAATCGTGACGGGCGTGGAAGATCTGATTTCGACCTGCGCGCCAGCACGAGCACCGTCAGCAGCACAGTGAGCGATGATATAGCTACTATCAGCCGCTCGGGCGCTGAGTGTGGCAATATTGGTGGCAGTAGTGGGAATGATGGCAACGGCCAGCGGAACAGCGGCGTTAGAAGAAATCCAGGTGACAAATCTCACTTGACGTTCTCGAGAATGCCTTTAGTAGCAGAATATCCGTTTTCAACGCACCCAGATAATGATAATTTAGCAGGCGTTGCTGGTAATAACGGAAGTGGAATTAACCAAAGTACTGGTACTGGTCCTCAAGCTTTTCTTAGACATGATTTTCCAATTACTAGCAATGACTGGTTTACATTTGATGAATCTTTACCGAGGAATGGTGCCAGTGAGCCTCGAAGTAGCAATCCACGGGGCCATTTTAACCAAAATTTTGTCGAGTTTCCCGAAGAGGTTGATCGATCGGGCCGCTTCCCAGTGAATAAATGGTAAAGTTATTATTATCAATTTAGCGTGGTTATTGTATTGTTGAAGTCTCACTCGTTTTCAGAGTAACTAAACTGTCAGCATTTCTAGCATAATTTTTTGTCAGCAATACGTACTATTTTTCGCATTGAAAACAATTCATGTACTATTTCTGAATTTATTTATTTTCACACGAGTGAGCTCTTGAGCCAAGCGAAAGGGTGATTTATAAATACGTTTTGGTGTTTTTCATTAGCTTTTGCAATGTTTGCATGTGAGGGTTCTCTGCCTTCCATCTGTTGCATGTGCTTTCTTCTAAATCTATATAGTATAAAACTACACAGCCAGTGTTTCATGAAATGGTTGTTTTAGTATATGGAGAGTACATTTTCGTTAACAT
The DNA here is from genome assembly GCA_030386875.1 of Morinoia aosen. Taxonomy (NCBI): domain Eukaryota; kingdom Metazoa; phylum Arthropoda; class Malacostraca; order Amphipoda; family Talitridae; genus Morinoia; species Morinoia aosen. The sequence continues at coordinate 17,604,335 of CM059573.1, read as the reverse complement.
TATTTATATTAGGAAGAGGGATAATGCTTATTTTTTTTCTTTGCTTATTGTCACGGTCCAAAATATTTTATTTACAATTTTGATTTATTTATGTATCAAGCTAAGTATAATATAACGTCGTTTTCTGTAACAAATTTGAAACAGTATTTCAAGTTGATCTTTGAATAGAGGTAATTCGTGTGCAATATCAGTGACGGTCGCTTTTCTGTTGGGTCTTCAGTAGAACTTGTATGGTATGAACTTGGGCAGACCCAGGTCTCTGGAAAAGTTCATATTTCTTTTAAATGATTTTGTATTCGGAAGCCTTGATTTAGAATTTAAAAAAATTCAGAGCTTGCTTTCTTGTAATTGGTTTGATCACAAAACGGGATCGTCTTGATCCTAATGCAGTTTTCCTCATATTTTTTTGCTGTCACGCCTCAGCTATAGATATTCCTTCACGACTCTTATCTTATGTGCCTAGCCTGCTACCTTCAACTGTCGTGCTTCTTTGCTATCTCGTTTTTCTTTATTATTAATTTGATGTTTCTGTGCAAAGGATATTCTGTGTGGGGCACATCTTGAATAAATCGCCCTTTTTCTACAGTTGCCCATTTTCTTCACTCAGTTGAGATCGCGTTCGATGGATCTCAGGGGTCATTACCTCATTGATTTAATAATCAAAAATGTGCTGTCATATCCTCGTTTACATAATTCTGGATTTCGCGTTAGTAATCTTCTTCAGAGATGAACTTTTCTTTCTTTACAAATTCTATTCTGTAGTTAAATCGTTGTATTCTAATTTCCTTAAATTTATAATTCAAACTAACGCCAAAAATAAATGAAAAATTACTTCAGTTCGGTTTTGAGGAACTTCTGAACTCAGGATACCTACCAAAGCAAGCTCGTATGTTCATGACTGAAGCCTTCATAACTTGGGACCTCCACTGTATCTGCCTGCGAGGTACAGGAAACTGACGAATTACATCTGCCAAAGTAAGGAGTTTGGTCGATCTAGCACTTCTCGAGTGTAGGTTCTGTATCATAAGTCGCAAGTTGTGTAATAAGAAAAAATGTTATTCATATTTATTACATGAAATATTTGCTACAGTAGGCTGCTGTTCGTATTTGTTACAGTTGGAGGCTAGGGTATCCTCTTGATTTTGCCTCATGCATTCAATATCTTGATATACTTGAAATGTATTACTGTGGGACCAACGATCAAGAATAGCATTTGGCAGCAAGAGTAGGCATGCCTACCTATGTTTCTTACGAGTAGAAAGGATTAATCAATATTTTTACTATCATTCTGCTGAATTTAAAATTTTAAACTGGTGGTGTTGGGTTCGAAGTACCAGCTAGAATTTCGGGCTGATGACGAAAACAACAGGTGCGCAGGTCGTTTTGTGAGGCAGAAGAAAGAAAGAAAGAAAAATTGTTTTTTTCCATAAATATTCGGTATTCTTAACTGCAATTGAGACAAATGAACTTTTAGTATTTTTAATGATTCTGTAAATTTATTCAAGTACGACGATGATGTACTTTCCTAAGAGTACCTTTCACAATTCAGGTCAATTGAAAGTATAAATGTTTTTAAGTTAGTAAGGTGAATGCCTGAGAAAATGGCATAACCGCAGAAACGAATTTATCTTTTATATTCAGTGCATCAAGCTCTTTGTTCTCACGCGAGTAGAGATGGTGGTGGTAAAGGTATTGGGTATGTTATTGAATATGTCAGGAGATATGACTCAGCTCTTAGCTTAACCGCCATTTTTTTCTCTTAGTTTTATGGCATACTTTGAGATAACTTTGTCTTGGTGTTCCGTTAGGTTGTAATATTAACAAAACAGACGTTGGCCTTGGTTTGAAGTTTCCTATTGAGGTTCTGGGGCACTCGTTAATTGATTGAATGTCTTTTGGGATTGGTGTAGCAGGCTTATGGATAGATAAACATCATCGGTCAACGTAGGACTAGATGAAGATTTCATGCACGTGAATTCTAGATGTTGTAGTCTGTTGCTCCATTTATGGTTTGGAAGCGCTGAGTGGCACCTAGTGCGTTAGACAGACCTAGACATAATTCGATTGTTTTTCGTTAATTTAAACTTGATTTGAATTTTAATTTCGCCGTGCCCCTGGAAACTACAAAAATTAAGTTTTCTCGTTAGTATCCTAATGAGCGAGTCAAATTTATCGAATGATAATATGTGTCTTAATTGTGTTGTATCACCGGAAAATGTAAACTGAATCGTTCATTTTATTACTTTACTTTGTTTTTTTCAATTTCGTACAGTTGAGCATTTTTGATGTTCATGCTTTTGTGGATTTGCAATTTGGTGGTTTTGAACGATGAAAACTGTCGGGTTTCACATCTGCTTGGCTGTTTTCCTATTAATTGAAATTCTTCTACTATAACCTTAAATTTTTAATTTATTGTACGATGTGTAAACCGTAGGCCACAAGAACTTGAAGTTTAACGTGCATCAATGATGGCACTGTGCTTTTAGAGTGTCAATACTGGAAATATGATTGCTATAGGAGGTTACAAGCCTGAAGTAAAATCAACCTCCGAGTAAGGGCTTTTTTACATATCGCGTAATTTTCCGCTAAGGCCCATGCATGAAGGTCTCTGGTGCCGTGCTTCCATATGATATCGTGTGCTTTTCAAAGATTCAAACTCGTCCTCATCCTTTCCATCTTATTCGAAGAATCTTCTACTTTTATGGTGAGCAGCTAGCTTACAGGAGAATATAACTGCACGGGTGTTGACAGTAACATTGTAAATCATGATAATGATCTCGTATTGACTGCATTTACCCTTCCCTCTAGTGTTCTACATAGGCAGCTCAGAAGGGAAGGACTGTGGAGCGGAATTCTCATTCAACATTTAAAGTTGAGTTTTCCATGCAGAACAGTGACTCGGCTGCAATGCATAATGAATTGTGACCAAGTGTATCAAACAAACTTCATGGTGCGTTCTTGGCCTGAACTGTGGGTTTAAACAATAGCTTTGTTTCAACGATTATCCATATTTTGTTAGCCATGTTGACGATGTCAGAATACAGTCAGATGCTCGGTCGGTTTTGATATGCGTACCCTGATTTATCAGCGGTAAGGAGTAAGTTATTTAGATGCATTTGCAAAGAAGGCAAATATGTTTAGGCCAACTGTTAGGTTCTCTCTGAAAGAAGGCAAGATAATATTCTAGGTGTGATACCTTACGGAAAAACCTCCCACAGGGGATACAATTATTGTATCGATGGGAATTTGCGCTCCCAGGGGAAAATGTGAGGGCCCGAGCTTAGAGTTAGGTAGGCCTTCTTTGTGTAGAAGTGAAATGTTTTTTTTATGTCAAAGACCTTAGTTTTTTCGGTTCACTTCTGTCCTGTTTTTTCAGCACCTACTACTTTCTTCTTCGACTTTGATCTTGCTTCATAATCTTCTTTCTCAACTTTCTGTTTCTATGCCCTTTCTGCGTAGATTCCACGTTTCGTTAACTCCATACTAAATGGTGCCTTCCTCCTTTCTCTCTTTGGATCGCCTTTGTGGCGGATAGGAAGGCTTAAACTAATAATCTATAATCCAATCTTACGGAAAACCGCGTCCCCTCAGGGGGATACAAGTATTGTATCTATGGGACTTAGCACTCCCTGGGGGAAATTCTGAGGTCCCGAGCTGAGAGTCAGGTAGACTTTCTTTATGTTGAAATAAAATATTTCAGGCTTTGTTAAGGGCCATATTTTTTTCCGTTTATTGCTGTCTCGTTTTTCAGCGCCTACTTCTTCCTTCTTGGACTTTAATCTTATTTCATGAACTTCCCTTCTCTCTCTAAGCTCACTGTTTCTAAGCACCTTGTGCGTAGATTCCGCGATCCCTTATCTCAATATTGAATGGGGCCTTCCTCTTCTAGGAACGCGTCTGTCGCGGCTAGGGAGGCTTAAACTAACATCTTATCTAATCTGGCAAAACCGCGTCATGTTTGCCAATGCCATTAGAGGGAGTTTGAGCTTGAATGGATTTTTATTATCGTCTGGGACGGACTCTGCACTCACCACTGGCTATTTCATTTGGTTCCTTCCTCGGTATTTTATTTGTATTTCTCCAATGTGGTAGTTTCCATTTCGCCATTAGGAATTGCAACTTTTGCTCTCTCAGTGAATTGTGAATTGTTTCTGTAGATTTCATCGAGGACAGGGTGTGAATTTATCATAAACGTTTAGTTTGGCTTACAATATATTGAAAAATTCACTGCGAAAAAATGGTTTCTGTAGTTAACGATACCACGCATGGTCCTCGTGTATCTCCTATTTCGCACTTTTTCACAATAACTGGTGACTCAAGTAAAGAAAAAATTAATCAAGCTGTTCTAGACGATGAGTTCATTGGGAATGTCCCGAAGCTATAATCTATTTGATCCGTACAGTAGTTTACTATGAGTCTTTCAGTGCTGACGCTCCAGCAGTTGTGGTAACACGTTGTTGACAGAGAAGCATTGAACATTCTTACGTCTGTGCGAACTCGCCTTCAGAAAATACTTATCTTGAAAATGAAACGCGAATGTAAATTAAACTACCGCTCGTTATTGACTGGTCGAATTTCAAGCGCATTTCCAAGTCTGGACTGCAACTGCTGCCACTTTCACCAATAACTCCTGGCCAAATTTATGTGAGCTTCGTTGTTAAATTTATTGTTATCTTTCACTCAATGTTGATTGGATTTAAGTTAGAGAGAAGCTCGCGGATAAAAAACTGAAATCGGATTTATGTCTCAAATTTTGTTACTAGCCTTTGAACGTATTATTTTCCATGCTTAATTTGGGTATTGTAAAATTTATTTTAAGGTACTCAGTATTAGCAAACTTGTGCACTAAAATCGTTAAAGATCAACATAGAGCGAGTTGCTCACCACTTCGAGCTAATAAAGGCAGTGGTGCACCTAGTAACGTGAGTGACTCGAAAGTGTGAACCAAGCTCGTGTATCAAATAATGCTGAGAAAGTATATCTTCACGCGCCTTGCTACCACCTAGGTAGGTCCTGTAGATAGCTAACTTGGTACTGTGCATGCATGCACATCGTTTACTAAGTGGCAGAATTTTGTGTGTAACAAAATCGCTTGTGTACATAAAGCTGTATAGACAATACTTTAATATGACGAATGTCGTACCTGCTATGGAATAACGTGATAGCGATCTCAAGAAAGGTTCTGATCAGCACTAAGTGTTGTTTTAGCTCGTATTGTAGTTCCTTAAGGAAATTAGGGGGAACTTGTCAAAGTAGAGTTCTGTCAGAAAATGTAGCTGTGTTTAACATCTTACGACTCAACAAAAATCTTTGTCTGTATCCGCCGAATTAGAAAGAAGATCGCATTTTATTTATATTCTCAGAATCTATCACTTAATATTTATTGTTCACTATCATGGGCTCTGTTATTTAGATTACAGTTGATGTAATCTGAACTGATTTAGATTACAAAGATATTTCACGTATTCTCTTAATTTAAAACTCCAGGATCCATTCAGGAGTTTTCTCAATGATTGTGCAGCTGAACATTGAACGGCACAATTGTTCTTTTCACTTGGTAACACACCCAGTGCTGGTCACTTCGTTGCGTCCACTAGTGCACAGTCGTTAAGGTCGTAATTAGTTACAGCTATTAACTATTGGTTACTACTTGCAACAAGCGTTCAAACGTAAGCATCTTTTGGCTGAAGAATACAAGGGGATATTGTGAGGTCCCGAACTAAAGATTAAGTTGGCCTTCCTTTTTGTTGAAATAGAATAGGCGTTTTGTTATGGACCATTTTTTCTCCCTTCACTGCTGTCCTGTTTTTCAGCATCTACTACTTCTTCTTCAACTTTTATCTTGTTTCAAGAACTTATTTAGCTTACGGAGTCTATGCTCCCTGTGCATAGATTCCGCGTTCCCTTAATTCCATACTTAATGATACTTTCGTCCTTTCTCTCTTTTTAGCATTTCTTAAACTGTCCGTTAATAATTTTTGGATGCAGGTTGTTCGTCGGTATATCTTGCGAACATGGAGTTCCTATAACAACCGTCCTCAATGGTACATGGTAATAAAGCTGCCCCTAGGAAAATCGGAAATGCTCGTCTCAAACTTTAGAACTATTGTCTCACTGGAAATTAGCGCGGAGGGAATATGTGGGGTTCCGAGCCGCAAATTAGGCAGGCCTTCCTTCGGATGTAATAGAATTGTTTTGGACCAACTTTTTTGTTTCTTGCATTCGGTTCAGCACCTATAAAATATATTAATTATGTCTAGTTTCACACAGCTTTCAATTTTCTTGTTTACATGCACGAGGTGTGGGGACACCTCGTGGCATCCGTCCAAATTCTTTACTAAATAATGCTCACTCCTTCCTCTCATAGAAACGCTTTTGTTGTGGTTAACGAGGCTTCAAGTAAATTATAACTTATTATGTGCAGGTCGTGCCATCGGCGAAACTGAAGTTTTACGTCTTTGTTGTCCCGAATAATATTTGAATTTTGCATGAGATGAATTGAGAGTAATCTGTGCTGTAACTTTTAAGATTATAACATGTATATTTATATATTTTCGTGTTTAGGTTTTGCTTCAGCAAATACATGGTGTCCCAAAATAATGTGCTAACTTTTTGACTGACGGTTTCTTTCGTATTTTTCCTTTGTTTCAGGTGTAACTCAATTTTATTTAATTAATCATTCTTCTTTGATCAGCTCATTAGACTTGATTTCATGTCAATAAACACGAAACTGAATGCATGCGTCTCAAGCAATCAAAGGGTGAATACATTTATTACAACCCTCTATGTGTGAGTCTAACAGAGCAGTCCAGTAGTTTTGAGTCATAAATTGAATTCAACTCATGCGAAACAATCTCACCTAAAAATTGCCTACCGTCTTTGAAGCTGTTGAAGTTTCACGAAAAATTTGCGCTCGTCAAGGTAGTTGATATTACAATGACAATGCGTCCGTCAAGTACCTAAGAAATCGTTTCATAGTCGCCAACCGGACTGTAACTGTTTAGATATAGCAGTAAGATATCCGTAACAAATTCTAGCACGAATTGACGGGTGTCTTCGCGTTTTTTTTTCTTATCTACTGTTGTTCCTAGAATTTTAAAATTACAAGATTCTTAACTGCCGGGAAATTTAATTCTTAAGGAAAATTCACCCTCAAAGAAATTTTGATCCACATCTTTAAGATTTGATCCCCCATTCGTCGTACATTGCCGATGTGTATGGACTCATCGATAGCTTCAGTTTCATTTACACTTTCATTATATGCAGAGCCGAAGGCCGCTTAGTTTTTCTAGTTTTAGTATTTTACAGAAAAAATAAAGTCACTCAAATTTGTAAATTAAGCAATAATAGTACGAATAAAGTTTTCGAAGCCTGCCGTGTATCGAGCATGCCTCTAGTACAACTTTCTGGTCCTGAGAATCAAACTACCTATGGTCTGTAAACTCCTGTGAGAAGACAAAATATGTACATTGAACTCTTTCCAATAAATGCCTAAATTAATGAAAAAAACGGTTCCTTTTAGGAAAATATATTCTTTCACTCGCGTATCTCATCGGTAAGATAATCAATTTGTATATGTTGATGGATCCAAAAAGCCTATATTATTCGCCCTTAACCCTTTAACGCCCCAGAGGCCACCAGTGTCCTCTTTCAAAAATACCCTCAATATATTGTATTTCATGTTCAATTAGTTCCCTATTATGTTCTTTGAAGTTCTCTGCCGAGTGGCAGTTCCTTTCCCATCCTGATATCGGTGACTGCCTGATGCCAGCGCCAGTTTAGTGATGGTGGTTGTGTTAACGGTAATATGAGGACAAAAATTCGGACCTTAAAGGGTTAAATATTTTCTGGGGACTACATAGAGCTTATGCATTATGAATATTCTCAAATGAGTTGCAATCGTCAACGATGTTCAAAGCTATGAGTAGGCAAGTTAGAAATGATCTACAGATGAGAACATCAAATTTTATAAATAAGGAAAAACATTTGCATCAGATTTTTAAAACATTACAAGCACTGTTCTGCACTTGAAAATTTCGATGCGTTTGGTTACAATGATATGCATTTGAAAGGTTACCGCATTTTCTTAACGTATCTCTGGTTGATACGACACTGAGTTAAAATGGTTTATCGCCAACAATTTGACTATGTATCAAGCTATGTACAAATTAGCGTAATAATTCGCTGACGAAAGCCGCCTTATCCTCGCATATCGCTAATGAAGCTAACTTTCTGAGCTCAACTGTATCAAAATATAATACCTTACCTCCATAAATGTCGGAAATGAACGAGAGGCGTCAAAAATCGTCCAACGCTTTGTCTCGTCCAAATTTCCAAATGAATTTCTTCAATGGTCAATGCTGTAATGGGTATAAAGGTTATCCTAGATCGCATTATCTGTAAGACATTTCCTCAAGAACATCTTAAATTTTTTCATTTTTCTGAAAATGTCAACGCAATAAAATACGAATGAACAACTAATTTTATTAATGGAAAATATGTCAATTCCAAGTAGTAATAGAAGATAATCAATTTTCTCCGTCCATACCAGATTAAAAACACTAATGATTTATGACCGTCTAGGTTAGTAATTTTTAAAACAAGCCTCATTACTTCCGTAAGTATCCAAAGCGAAAATAATTCAGACAAAATGAAATACATCAATATTGTACGAAGAGAAAATATTTTAAATCGGAAAACGTAAACCATAAAAAATTCAAACAAATGGGCCCCAAGAATAATGAATTTGGAGGCGAAAAAGCTTTACATGGTTCACTAAAATCACTGAGCGATTCGAGACCCAAGCGCAAATGGATGCACCCATAATTAGAACCAATGGTGTTTTTTTAAGTCAAGCTCATAAAACCTTACTCGTGAAAGAATACAAAAATGTAAAGGAATATTTCTACCATAAATCTACTCCTTATAATTAGGTTTCATTCCTAGAAATTAATTTCCTTCAATTAACGTAACATGTTCTCATAAATAACACATCTAAACATACAGAACTAAAAGAATTAATTACGCGGCTCTTACAGGTCAACTAAGGAAATTAAACTATAAACAAAATTATTTGTACATACGTATATGCACCTAGCTACAATGACATTCAAGAAGTCAAAGTTTATCAATGTACATGACCCAGCACGTAGTGTTGAGAGCTAAAGGGAATTCGAGAGAGGGAATCTAGGGTAATAACGGCTGGGCACCAGGAGAGAACGGTAGTAAAACATTCCGTTCAAAAATACTGCCTCATCGACAATAGTGCGTCTATATTGTATAAGCTGCTGAAGGACGTAAGTCAAGAATATGACCCATTCAAGTAATATTTAGTAAGAGGGCTTTATGTTCGTTGATTTTGACGCTGTGCGTGATTCCAAGTTCATGAACGAGATTACGGCGACTTAGTCGTTTTGCAGAAGTTTCTAATCTTGTGTCTTGAATGGAAATTATTGTCAATTCGAATTGAATAATTTAGCCAAACCAATTTGGCTGAAATTGATGCACTATTCTGTCTTTGCTCATTTCCACAAAACCAGAGGTTATTTTATGGCCTTTGTCCGAACTCATAAAAAGGAGGCAGCTCATAGTTTTTAGACAATGCGTCACTAAACTAGTATCTAATGAAATAGTGAACACGTAAGAGAAACGAACGTAAACACTTGCAACTAAACTACATACAGAAACTATCAAACAAAAAAGAACTGAGTGACGTATTGCAAGACAATGAAGTCAAAGAACGTCTTCAACGACAGGACAAACACAACAAAATACGAAACGCTGACAACCGTTAGCGAACACGTCAGCGTCACAAAACCAAATTTAAAAACAGCAAAGAAAACTTGAGTTATCCAAACTCCTCTCTTAAGTGACTGTATACCACTAAAATACAAAAACAGAATTTTGATTGGATTTCCGCAGTTCATCCCGAAGTATTAAGAAATACTTTACAAGAAGCTGTCAAATTTACATACCTGTACACTCAGGCGCGTACTTAACTCAAGACTGCAGAAAACCGAAGAATAATGAAGCGATACATGAAAAAGTAACCAGTTGAAATAATGAAAAAAAAACTCAATAAACCTTCATGTTAAATACACCCCTACCGGGCCTCTCAATTGGCCATCATCTGTACCAAAGAAAGACCACCGTTACAAAAAAAAATTGAAGGCTTTGCCAACAAGATAACAGCTATATTTTCAAGATATATTCTACTGGATGGAGGATTACACATTTAAATGAATATAAATGATGCAGTAGCAACCTTAAACAAGCTGTAAAATGTAAATAGTAGCGGTGCATGTTTTTCCCGATGAAAATAATTTTAGCAATGAGCAACATTGTCTCGAGTTCAAACCAGCTCACTATTGCCACGAGCAACACGGAAAATAATGATATCCTCGCCATTAAACGCAGACGCATGCAGCTTCTCCAACTGCGTACAAAGAGCGCAGTTTCTATTAAAGTAACAGATGCACCCCTGAGGAGCAACTTACTAGCAAATAGAAGCGCCTTATTAGTGCTGTGTAATGAACGTCTCGTATGTCAACAAGTCAATAGCTTCAAACAAATGGTACGTGTCTGTTCCAAGGAAGTAAAGACTTCCATTGAAGCGCTCGAATTCAAGAAGGTTCTCTTCTAACTCGCGCACTGTGGAAAAATTACTTCATAGCAACGATACAAAGCAAAGGGAAAAAGATTGAGGGGTCCTTGAGAAATTCTGAAGATAAAGATAAATACCAAGACAAGGGAAAATTAAGAAAACTAGGAACGATTGGCAAGATTGCCAAATAGATAACGAAGAAAAAAATATTCAGCATCAGCAGTGATATCAACGAAAATTTAAATTTTCCCTCGAACAAATTTTAAAAGCTAGTTTAATGCTGCAGAAACCTTCCAAAAGAACGAAAATGGTTTCCTGGAAAAAACCGCAGGGCGACTCAGGGCACAGGTATAACTGCGATAGATGTACACGCAAGACTCTTGAAAGCTTAACACTAGTGAAGCTCTAAAAATGTTAACTTTACTCAAGGTTCGTAACATCAATAACCAAAGTTTGATGAAGAGCGCGCAATGAGCATATATTTTCTGTAAATCGAAATCATCTTTAAAAACAGCCAACATTTTCAAAAGCATTGAAGATGAGACTTTCCTCAATGCACTCGGGAATGAAAATAGTACTGTCAGTATAGATCTTAAACAAAAATGGAACAAACTCGTATCTAAGCTACTCGAAGCCCCATATAAGAAAGGGAACTATAAAACGCACACATCCGTTCCAATACAAGCTTCAGTATAAGACTCCCGAGTAAAGTTACTGAAAGTGATAATGGAGCAGTTACGTCTTGGTGAGCTAAAATTGTCATTAATTGCGGTTGGGGAGTAGTCACTTCAACTCTTAACTCTATTTCTCTGTCGCAAATCATATCAGTTAAAATAGTTTATTTTTAATTAGGCGAAGGGAAGAAATGTTCCGAAATAACTCTAAAAAAGACATCAGAAGCCTAAAGGTAACCGAGGTTCTTGATATCCAGATTTATTTCATTTGTTAAAATAATGCGCCAATTTTAATGAAAGTCAATCGAAAGAATTCAAAATACATAAATAGGGACTGCAATTTGCAACTAAAACAAAATTACATATCCGATGAAATAACGCATTGAGTTAATGGAATGGCCTAAGGATCAAAATTCACGTATTTGATATGCATCGACCAACCATCAGAGATTTTCAAATTTTGCCAGCAGGTCTGCTGCTGATATGCCTGGTGAACTGGAGCATGAAGAGCTAAAATGGTCTCTCTCTCCCCTGCACTCTTCGCACGCCTCACATACGGACAGCGGAGACGAGGAACCAGGAAGTCCTTGCTCCATTGTCCTACGATCAGTTGCAGAAGAGAACAGAAGAAATGTCAAAAAATGAGAAACTAGAAGAAAAATGAGGAATGGAGAGAAAAGCAAAGGAGAAAAAAAAGACGAAAAATAAAAATGGCAAAAGAAATTGCGAAGCAGGAGATAGTGGGAATATGAAGAGAGGAAAGGAAGGAGGGCGAAGAGTTTTCGATGTCATACAGTTAAGTGTATGCCCTACTTAGTCTTGCCAGACCTCTTGATAAAAAATGTAGTTCGGATGAATTTGCGCTCACGCGTATACGTTTCTATCCATGAAATGATGTAATAAAAGTGCAAACATCGTTCTTGAAGCAGGGCTAATTTCATCTTTTCACTCGTATATCATTATGCCTCTAACTCTGTCTACAAATAACTTCTACGTCAGCGTTTTTATCTATGTTGCATACAAATAATTCACCGAATGATAAACTTAGATACACACTAAATACTGTACACTGAAATAAATGCTTTCACGAAAGTTTACCCATACCCTAAACCACGCACAACTGTTTGATACTTACTTAACGTGCAGTTTTAAAGTTTGGCGAAGAAGGAATACGCTCAAATTTGAAGGATAACATCAAATGTGAAGCAAACTGATGGAAATATTGCAAGGATGCACAGAGGCTATAAAATGCTGAACACTTCGTACAAGACGCCAGTGCCCCGGCAGACAGCGCGGAGGAAGGACGCAGCAATGCGCTTGACGGCAGCACACAATTTTGGCAATAGTTGTGGCAGGAACCTTCATGCTGTGGACGCCACGGCCAGCTTCTTCAGGTGGTCCATGAATACCTGCATGCTCACATCGTCTGTGAGCACTGGAGCGCCTCCCTCCTAGAAAATGTCATTTTATTCCTGGATTAAGTCATCCTAGAACATTACAAGAGGATAAAATTACTGTGGTGGTTTCATAAGAAGCAGTCGCGAACTTAGTTTATATTCAACGTAAAAAATTGCTCAGTTAAAATCGCAAGAAATACGTGGAACTGTAAAGGTTTTGTGCTTTTCAATGAAGGATCTGTGCAAAATAATAAAAAATAGCCCGCAAATAGTACAACTAGTTTCATCAAGTGACAAGCGAACTATGGGGGGTCACGAGTTGTCCACCGATTTTACAAGGATTCGTAGTCACAATTTTTTGGATAAAAATTATATACATGAGTATATTAAGAGTACACGCTCGAAGTTTTAAAAAAATTCGGAGTAATTCAACAAAACGAAAACACATCGAGGACACTCGTACAGTTTTGTAGAACGAATCCCCGGCCTCGTCAGCACAGAAAAAAAGGAACATAAAATAATATAAAACAACTGTAACAAGAGCTGCTGATACCGCGTTGTGTAGCTAAGGACACCATTGTTTATTTCCCAAGCTAGAACTACTAAGTCAGGTCCCTTATGCAAAACCAGAGTACAGCTCAAGGTCCTTCTCAGGACTTAAAGAGATTAGATTTTTTTAGTTTTTAGCCTCCCTAATCACAACAAAAGGTGTTTTCAATAGAGGAACAAGGAAGGCAACCTTTACCATGAAAATGAAGGAACATGAAGTCTTTCATAAGGATTGTCCCCACACCCTGTGGATAGAAACATTGCTGTTGGAAGAAGATGAAAAAACATAAAAGTTCGAGATAAAAGTAATAAATCAAAAATAATGAGCAGTGAACTGAAAAAAATTGTTCGTAACGAAGCAAAACTATTTCACATCAACAAAAAAACTTACGCAACTTTCAACTTGGGGACTACACATCTTACCCTTGGGAGCGCTAGTCCCCATAGATATATTAGGTGTATCCCACTGAGATGTACACTCGTTGATGAATAATAATCCTCACTCCTCACTAAAGTCGTACGAGTGTATAGTATAGATATTATGTCCCGCCAAACTAACATACATGCAGCAATTGGAAATACTGTACATAAACTTTATCGCTACATCTTTTCTCAAAAAAACACAAGACCAACACACGGGTAAATTTTAAAAATATGAACTAGACGCATTCTTATTTCTATTCTTTCTCCAAACTTACTCATCTGTGCGCATGTACGAAGATACAGTGCACTAACAAGGCCTGCACCTCTATTATGAAACCAGTCATCCCCAGCCGGTAGACACGAAGCTCCTCTCTCAAGATTCTAACTCAACCTTAATAAACGAGTATAAAGCAGAGAAAAGCAAGACGCACAGCACTAGTCTTATTTACAAATGAGAGCACTAAGTGAAAGTTAAGGATTCTCAATTACAGCTAGCTTAATAATACGGCGACATCAGAAACTAAGCCGGAAAAAGACACGAAAAGACAGCAAGCTCCCACTGAAAATAAATTACGGTTAAATAATCACATTTTAAAACAGTAATTGATGATGAACTTTTATTATTAAACACTTAAAATATTCTAAAGGCACACTACATTCGAGTGAATGAAACCACCCAAGAAACTAGAAACTGTGAAAGAAAACCAAAATTAAAAACTCCTGAACTATTTGCACAGGGTGGACATTAAGTAACTCGTCGTTTTTGAAATACGATAACAAGGAAACCACGTAACATGACGAGTTCGAAATCATTTAGAACGATGCAAGAAAGTTAGAAACTCAATTTCTTTGTTGGAATGAAATACAATGTTTTCCATGAAACAATATTATTATTCAAACAAACACGTGTTCTTTCCACTGAAATGATTGTTCCTTTACCCAAGACCTCTGGAGCTATACAAGTCAACTTTTTGAAAGATGCGTATTAATTCCTTTACCAGATTTGTTAATGTTGACTCTCCTTCAAATATCCCCCAGAAGAAACCATCACAAAAATGTAAACTTGGAAATCGAGGTGGCCACGACACATCATAATGTGAAATTAATCGGTGTAGAAGAATTATTTGATGTAATTTCTAATGAATCCAATGCTGAATTCACAGCCATTGGCCCTCCTCCTGAATGAGGTGAAGACTGTTGGTAGATTAGATACAATACTTCGATAAATTTTTGATTTGATCCATTATTTAAAATTCTCCCAGACTTTCGAGGTGAAAATGGTTGATCAGATACAACACTTCAATAAACTTTGAATTTTATTTATTACTTAAAATTACCCGAAACTCTTCATGGATTCATATTTTCCTGAACTTTAATTACAGTTTGCTTGATGTTGATTTCCAAAAAGGGCGAGTTACTTATAGGCCCTCCTGTACCAGGGAAGAGGCAAAGCAATGCATCGAAGAGTAGGTCAGACCCAACCATGAATACAAAAGATGAAAAATTAAAGAATCTATCCGACCGCTGGTCGCACCGCAGTTACCCAAACAAATTAACACAGTAATATTTACCGCATTAGGGTCTCCGAATCCCTGAAATAAATGAACAAAAATGATGAACACGGAAAAAACGCAAATTACTTACTAAAGTATTTTTTGAAAAATTAGACGTTTCTGAAAATGAATAATAAAGTTAAGGAAACTGTCACCCCAGTAAAACTACTATCCTCATGAGACCTTGAGCTTTGACATTTGGTTCACACATAAATTGCTGAAAATGAAAGGTTTACTAGGAAAAATTCAAGCTTACGACATAGGATAAGAGGAAACGATAAACAGGGATATTTAAAACTGCTGCTACTCATCCTAAGGGTTTTGACTTGACAAAAACGAGTCTCCCCTATTGGCTTCAGCATAACCTATTCTTCAATAGAACGTTGGGATGTTTCAATATTTGAACTTGAAAAATTTCAGGACTTTATTTGTCGGAGGGCGATTTTGTACCTCTAACCAGTAATTTTACACCCCGAGTTAAAACAATTATGTAAATTATGTAAAATAACATCAAAAAGGCAACACCAAAAGAACTTTATTACGAACTCGAACATTTGATTTTCGTTTTTTATGTTTAAAATTAAGGAAGAAGTAATAGTAGTGTATTGACAGTTGGAAATGTGAGGTTTACCCCAAAGCAATCTTACAAAGTTATTGCCTCAATTGAAATGTATATATTTCCTTAGCGAGTTTCTCCAACCCCAACGAAGTGCTGTAGAAAACTAAAACTAAAACATTTCTACAGCGATTTCTAAATAGGCAAATTTAAAAACTTGAATATTTCTGGAGGTTGACGTTTCCAAATTAAGCCGACGCTCCCACCCTCTGAACTAGGCATAAATTTTCCCACTTCCAGTGACATTAACTGCAGCCCACACAACACAGGCCAGCGTTGGTCTGCAGCAGTACGATTGTTCGAGGTCCTATAAAGTTAACTTGATGCCTTAATTTTCAATAAAATACATCAATTTATCTAGCATAGATGCTAGCTCAAAGCACCCAATTCCCAAAGGTGGCCCCCAATTCCCAAAGGTGGCCCCCAATTCCCAAAGGTGGCCCCCCAATTCCCAAAGGTGGCCCCCAATTCCCAAAGGTGGCCCCCAATTCCCAAAGGTGGCCCCCAATTCCCAAAGGTGGCCCCCAATTCCCAAAGGTGGCCCCCAATTCCCAAAGGTGGCCCTTAATTCCCAAAGGTGGCCCTTAATTCCCAAAGGTGGCCCTTAATTCCCAAAGGTGGCCCTTAATTCCCAAAGGTGGCCCTTAATTCCCAAAGATGGCCCTTAATTCCCAAAGGTGGCCCTTAATTCCCAAAGGTGGCCCTTAATTCCCAAAGGTGGCCCTTAATTCCCAAAGGTGGCCCCCAATTCCCAAAGGTGGCCCCCAATTCCCAAAGGTGGCCCCCAATTCCCAAAGGTGGCCCCCAATTCCCAAAGGTGGCCCCCAATTCCCAAAGGTGGCCCCCAATTCCCAAAGGTGGCCCCCAATTCCCAAAGGTGGCCCCCAATTCCCAAAGGTGGCCCCCAATTCCCAAAGGTGGCCCTTAATTCCCAAAGGTGGCCCTTAATTCCCAAAGGTGGCCCTTAATTCCCAAAGGTGGCCCTTAATTCCCAAAGGTGGCCCTTAATTCCCAAAGATGGCCCTTAATTCCCAAAGGTGGCCCTTAATTCCCAAAGGTGGCCCTTAATTCCCAAAGGTGGCCCTTAATTCCCAAAGGTGGCCCTTAATTCCCAAAGGTGGCCCCCAATTCCCAAAGGTGGCCCCCAATTCCCAAAGGTGGCCCCCAATTCCCAAAGGTGGCCCCCAATTCCCAAAGGTGGCCCCCAATTCCCAAAGGTGGCCCCCAATTCCCAAAGGTGGCCCCCAATTCCCAAAGGTGGCCCCCAATTCCCAAAGGTGGCCCCCAATTCCCAAAGGTGGCCCCCAATTCCCAAAGGTGGCCCCCAATTCCCAAAGGTGGCCCCCAATTCCCAAAGGTGGCCCCCAATTCCCAAAGGTGGCCCCCAATTCCCAAAGGTGGCCCCCAATTCCCAAAGGTGGCCCCCAATTCCCAAAGGTGGCCCCCAATTCCCAAAGGTGGCCCCCAATTCCCAAAGGTGGCCCCCAATTCCCAAAGGTGGCCCCCAATTCCCAAAGGTGGCCCCCAATTCCCAAAGGTGGCCCCCAATTCCCAAAGGTGGCCCCCAATTCCCAAAGGTGGCCCCCAATTCCCAAAGGTGGCCCCAAATTCCCAAAGGTGGCCCCCAATTCCCAAAGGTGGCCCCCAATTCCCAAAGGTGGCCCCCAATTCCCAAAGGTGGCCCCCAATTCCCAAAGGTGGCCCCCAATTCCCAAAGGTGGCCCCCAATTCCCAAAGGTGGCCCCCAATTCCCAAAGGTGGCCCCCAATTCCCAAAGGTGGCCCCCAATTCCCAAAGGTGGCCCCCAATTCCCAAAGGTGGCCCCCAATTCCCAAAGGTGGCCCCCAATTCCCAAAGGTGGCCCCCAATTCCCAAAGGTGGCCCCCAATTCCCAAAGGGGGCCCCCAATTCCCAAAGGGGGCCCCCAATTCCCAAAGGTGGCCCCCAATTCCCAAAGGTGGCCCCCAATTCCCAAAGGTGGCCCCCAATTCCCAGAAGTTGGCCCCCAATTCCCAGAAGTTGGCCCCCAATTCCCAGAAGTTGGCCCCCAATTCCCAGAAGTTGGCCCCCAATTCCCAGAAGTTGGCCCCCAATTCCCAGAAGTTGGCCCCCAATTCCCAGAAGTTGGCCCCCAATTCCCAGAAGTTGGCCCCCAATTCCCAGAAGTTGGCCCCCAATTCCCAGAAGTTGGCCCCCAATTCCCAGAAGTTGGCCCCCAATTCCCAGAAGTTGGCCCCCAATTCCCAGAAGTTGGCCCCCAATTCCCAAAGGTGGCCCTCAATTCCTAAAGGCGGCACACAATTCCCAGAAGTTGGCCCCCAATTCTCAAAGGTGGCCCATAATTCCTTGAGGCGGCACCCAATTCGCAGAAGTTGGCCCCAATTCCCACATGCGTACAAGAATGGACCAAAATATATTCATCCCTCGGAGGTTTGGTGCTTCACTTGAATGCTCTTACATCCGGTTGTATGGTTGCACCAAAACTGCACTATCAGCAGTCAAGATGTTGAAAAAAATTATGAACGCAAAATTTCACTAGAACCCACACAAAAATCGGAAAACCTGAGCACTTCTAAAGAGCAACTAAACCCGACGTCAATACATTACAAATCCGTCACAAGAACTCAATGAATCTTTCTTCATGAACTTTCAGAATTGAACGCACAAACAATAAAAGAAAGCAAGGGTACTCACGCTGCCATAGAGGGCATTGTTGTGCGTCTGTGAAGGATTGACTTTGCTAAGAAGGAAGCGAGCTTGCGACCCTCCCTGCTCAGTTATGACGTAGCGAGGTACGGGGAACCGAGTAGCTAGAAGGTCTTGGGCGTCGTCTACTGGCGCTTGCAGTAGCTGTCGGAAGTTCGCGTACTCCTCTTTTTCGTGATACCCTTCCTTCTGCCAAGCTTCCATGGTCTGAGGAACGTGCAAAAAGTCAAGACAGTCATGCGTAATCTCCGAAAAGGAAGATATTTTCGTGAAAGTATGCTAGTTTATTGGAAATATCAAAGATTTTTAGTACAACCTATCTCTCTTCACAGGACGTGCCCCAGTGAAGAACTCGGTATATTATACTTGAAGTCAAATTATTATAAATGGATTAAAAACCCTAACAAGAAGATTCTCCGTTGTGAATCAACTCTCAAACTTTCAACGTTGAACCAACGACGAAGCAATAGTAACGATAATTTGAATATGTCAGTAACTATACACAAAATAGAATTGAAAAATTTACACGTAATAGTATTTATTCTAATGAGGGCTCATTGGCCAAACCATTATGAATTATGAACGTTCTCAAGGTCCAATACCAAACACGAGCACAGTTCATCAATTGATCACTAAAAGGGCTTTCCGCTATTAGCAGGTAAAAAGCGTATATATTTCAACTGTGGCTAGAGCATTTCAAGGGGACAAACTATTCAAAAGAAAAAGGCGGTTTCAAAGAGAAAATAAATTTCATTAATCAATTTAGAAATATAAACAATATAAATTAAATATAATTTCAATAATTAAATCATCATTTTGCAACTGGTGAAATAATTGAACGGCACCTAACAAGAAACACGTTACACCTAAAGTTAGCACACCCACACGCAACGGGTGTGGTCGGCTCTCCTCAAAGATGCGTGCATGGGAGCACTTTACGCTCACGTTAGGGACACCACAAGGTAGAAGAGATAATAAATTAGCAACATCGCTTTTTTTCTCATAATTTCTTTTCAGTATAATATGTTACCTAAAAATCCCACGTACGCAGCTTGGATATTGCATCATAAATAACCATCAGCAAAGTTTTTTGTACAATTTGTAGCAGCGTAAGACACACTAAATTTTAATTCCACGCTGCATCAATGTTGAGAGGCACAGCTGCCACATCATAGAAACAAACTCCAGGATGTAGACCAACATACCAACACTTGCATACCCCTCTGTCAAGATGGATAACCTGAGGAACCCAATTCATTGCAAATTAAATCCTCCTAAGTCACACAGGTGTTACCTCTCCGTGGAAGATTAGTAGAAGGAAGAATGTATCCAGCAGCAAGATCCGGTCAGGCTGGATTGACGAGGTATCTAGCATGACTGGTTCGCAACCGTTGAAACTGTAGCTGTACAATACAGGCTGGATCATCGTCAAGCAGTCCATGGTGACCTCACGGTTTAAGATGCACCTGTAAATGAATGTACTTATTGTACCCAAACTCGCAGTAAAATTGCATGTTTGGGTTGATATTTTATCAAATTAGCACCTCAAAGGAGCCACTCATGAGGTGAACTACATAAGCTAAGTTGAAGAAGAAAAGCGAGTTAAAGCGTTACTTGGCTCTTATTGATCGGACACTCATTTGCACTCTGAAACGCAACCCTGAAGCTATCATGGAACACAGCTAAAATACCCAAAAAATTCAGTTCAACAACTGAATAACATAATATGCCATGGGTAATATCACAACTTTATTTTAAATTTTGAAAAATGAATGATTTTGATCAAGTTATCTAAAAATTATACCCCCAAAAAATATGCACACGAATAACTTTTCAACATTTCAACTTACAGTCTACAATCCATAGTTCGACGATGGACTATTTCAACCAACACTACCTCAAATCCAAGGCAGTAAAATATAGCAATGAAAATATAATTTACAATAACGATGTCAACTTAACACGCACCATCACGTTGATATTTTCGGGTTCACTTCTGACAAAGCCAAGCAAAAATATTCTCTACTAGGAGAATATTCGTTATTTTTGCATTGTCTCCCATATTCATTCAAGATTTTATCACAACTTTGACATCTTTCATGATTTCATAAAAAATATCATTTCAAAGAATTCGGAAAGACATAACACTGATTGGTTTTTGGGTATAGTGATTTAAATTTTGCAACTGGAGCATCCCCTCGCATCCTTCTTAGGATGAATGCTGCTGTTGTTTTTACATGAGATGAAAAATGAATTTTAAGGCCATTATTGTCGTGCGGAGTTCTTAACGTCAATCCACTACTGGTGTGCACATGAAACCACGCCCATGAGGGTAATTGCGTGCGCAACTGCAGCTATGCTTATACACGGAGTTACCGCCAGCAGTCAACGCAATCAATGTAGTGAAGAGATCGGCTACTACATAAACTCATGGTGGCTACAGATCTATTTTTCAAGAGTTAAGTTCTGATGAGAGATTATTCTGAAAGCAAATGTGGCTTAAGTACCTATGTTTCAGCAGCTTCTCCACTAAGTTACTGAAAAATTCGGAACTAATGAGAAGCTCCATCCCACCAGGAGCTAGATTGGGAAGCTACGTTACCGGAAATATCTTTTAAAAAGCTGAGAAGATCGTCAATCATAGTTTTGGTAGAACACGTGGTCAGTTCCAGAACAAAATATTTCATTTTCTTCAAGACCATATTTTCAGTTCTAAAGTTTGAATCTAAGATTTCATTGCTTTCACTGTATAATTTGGGAGACTCAGAAATTTTCCAATACGCCATCATCTCTAAAGTTTATATTTCTATATTCTTCCAATTTAGAATTCAATAATCAAGAAGAGTCTTTGTACATTACGATTAATATCACAACATCATGTCCTGAGAACACCATTGTGTATACTCGACAATAACTGCACGTATGGCACTTGCCGCCTTATTACCACCGGCATCCTTGCAGCTGCAGTGAATAGAATCAAGACATGCTTGATCGCGACGGTTGACTACAGCTCGGTCGCGAGTAGTCAAAAAGTGGACGGGGCGTTGAGCAAATGGGCGGCGTTTAGTGCACTTGTAGTCAGTTGACGTTGAAAAGTCCGCACGTCTACAATGGCCTTTAAATAGAACTACGTTTCCAAAAAGACCCAGAACCGAAAATGTTGTTCACAAGCGAAGAGTCATAAAAGTGCGCTACTCACCTGTAGAATGAAGTTTCATCAGGAGAATTGTTGAAGACTTGCAGGAACTGTGATCGCCGCAAGTGGAACATGAACTGCGGATACAAGCTGAAGTTTGGCTGGAAGCGGTAGCTGTTGGGGTCGTTCGGTATGAATTCTCCGAATTTTTGGCACTGAAACACAGGAACAATGATCTAAAATTAGTCCGGAAAGATTTCCAAGCAAAACGAGGCAATATAGTGCGGTAGAATACCAACAAACCAAATCCTGAAATTTCTTGGGGGTTGCGACTCGCAGGTTTAGTATATTCAACTGACTGACTTCAACTCTCAGATGAGAAAATTAAAGAAATGTAGGTAACACGTGATCTCTACACGAAATATTTAAAAATTTCACAGAAACCCTACTTGGATAATCAGATAAATGGATTCTATTACGCAGCTGGAGTTAAGGGAAGGACTTTTAATAGAAGTGCAATAAAGCGCGAAAGTTCCCTTCACTTCTATCCTCCTTTAAATCACACCTAAAAATACTGTGCGATAACGACTCAAAGAGGTTTAAATTATTGAAATTTTAGAAATGCAGCATAAAATGGCTCAAAAGATACAGTCTCGACTGTTCGCAGCCTACGATCTTGGTTAGCCAATGATTACAATAGTAACTAGATTAGAGTTTATTTACAATCAAAAGTAAGGCTACAAGCTTCACAATACCAAGGCTCCCACAACGCAACCAACTCAAGTACCTAATGCAATCATGCCCAAGCAGTCTGATAAGCTACTTCCTTTCTCCAATGTTCCGAAGAAATTTCCTGTTGAGTATCAAGCCTAATGAGCTACACCATCTTCCCAATACTGACGAGCCTGGTGAGCTACACCCCAATACTAGCAATCTATACAGCCTTCCCAATACTAACGAGCCTGATGAGCATCCTGTCGACCCATCTGAGCACATCGCTGCCTTCCTGGTCGCTGTCGGCCCTGTGCACGGCCAGTCTCGCCATCAGCACTGCAGCAGCCTCCTGGTCAAAGCCCGCGCTGATCGCAGCCTGGCCTGTCGTGCCCTCTGCCCATCTGGCGCCCAGACACAGTCATCAGTGCACACAAATTCATAGAAGAAACATTTCGTATTAAATTAGCTTAACACGTTCCCCGCGTATTGGGCCATATGTGTACCAATAGGTAAATTGCTCATTCCCCTACCAGTATCAATGAAGGACATTTTATGTTTCGGGACCTTTTTTGAAAAATACTGATCAAAAGAGGTGAAAGGTTATCGCGCCATTGTATTTTACATATTTCTCAGGAAAGATAAAAATGTTTTCAAGCAGTGAAGTCAACTTCTTTATTTTTCTACTTACAACCTAACCAAACCAACCGCAGAAACGGAGTGAACGTGTAAAGCTTCCCTAACCCCATGAAATGTGTACTGAGTTTATTAGTTTATTAGTTAGTTTAAGCCTCCCTATCCTCAACAATGAGATGTAAAGAGAGGAAGGAAGAAGGCACCATTTAGTATGGAGTTAAGGGAACGTGGAATCTGTGCAGAAAGGGCACAGAAACAGAAAGCTAAGAAAGAAGTTCATGAAACAAGAAAAAGTTGAAGAAGAAAGTAGTAGGCGGTGAAAAACAGGACAGCAGTGAACCGAAAAAAGATGGTCCGTAACAAAACAAAAACCTATTCTATTTTAACAAAAGAAAGCCTACCTAACCTTTAGCTCGGGCCCTCACATTGTCCCCCTGGGAGCGCTAGTTCCCATAGATACATTAATTGTATCCCCCTGAGGGGAAATGTGTACTGAAGAAAAGGTAAAAGGAACGGGGAATCAATGCACAAGGTGTTTTCTTTTGCAAGATCCCTCGGGCATAAAAACAGCTTGTTAAGAAGAAAGTTTAAGAAACAAAACGAAAGTTAAAAAAATTATAGCAACTGAAATAAAACAGCAGTTTATTTAAAAAGAGATCATTTGCGAAGACAAAAAACTGTCCGAATCTAACAAAAACTAGGCCTGCCTAACCTTCAGCTCGGGACCTCACATCTTCCTCCTGAGAGAAAGATGACAAGTGCCAGTAAGAGTACAGCAAAACTGACATTCGTCCATAAGAACATAGCACTTTTTGTACCACACATGAGTAATAAAAATTAGTGCTAATCCTTTGACGTCAGCATTGTTGTTCTCATACATATTACCATTATCACAACCACCGTCATTAAACTGGCACTGACATTATGTGGTCACTGATATCACGACGAGGAGGGAACTGCCACTCGTCAGTGAACGCTAAATAACACATTAGAGAACTGATGTAACAAAAAATACAATATATTAAGGCTATTTTTGAAAGAGGGCTGTATAGTGCAGTGGGTAATGTACGTAATTGGCATTTTGAATAATTTCACGCTACTAATATAAACCTAATTTTGGATATGTTTCCGATATGAGAGACTGTGTAAGAGTATTGTTTCATATTTACTGAAATTTGAAGTTCCTTCGTTGCATTACTGTAATATTTCAACCATTTGTTTTGCAATTGGGTGCAAAATACATTGATTGGCGTGCAGAAATACATGAACCAATTTACGGTGACCCATCATCTCATAGAAACAAAAGAATACTGTACTCAATTAGAACTTCAAATTAAATGCTCAACGAAACAGAAGCTAAAAGAGAAAGATTCCAAATATAGAAGCATTCTTCCTAAGATTATACGCTTTTTTTTGAGCTTCAAGATACTAGGTATTAATGCTAGAACTCACGTCATTTGAGAACGTGTCTCACTTTGGCTGGGCTCGGTTGATGCGCTATTAGGACATAAGACATTTCATGGAGGAACACGCGCATTTTTATAACGTGAGCGGCATTTCATAGATCAATAACGACTAAGAGTTAGAAAGCGCGTTCAAATTTTCACGCCAGTAATAGATACTGCAAACTTTATTCATGAAGCGTGTAGAAACAATAAAAATCAAGCAAGTTACTACAGTAGACGAAGAAAATAGGGTAGCAGGGCAGTAGTGGCTGTGAAATACTGACTGCCTTGCAACCGTGGTCACTCTGCAGCGGTGTTGGCCGCTGCTGTGTTGGTAGTGAGTGATGAACTGAACGTGGCCCCGCCCTCCCTGAGGGATTTCGCCACTGCTGCTGCTGTTGGACACCTGCAAACAAGTTCGCTCTTCAGTAGCATGAGCATCATTTACTAACGCTCGCGTCGCACTAAACACAAGGATTCTTTTGTTTGTCAGCACAAGCCTTTTCAAGGAACATGCCACAGTACGCAAATAAGATACATGGGTCTCAAAAGGAAATTAGCCTAGGGAAAACTGGAACATTTCAATGTTTGCAGCGCAAATTCTCATTTGAGGCGGTTTTGAGTGAAGAATGCATGGGAGTCATTTAATGTTTCACACCCTCAACTGGGTCTGCCTTAGATCATTGTCCTTAGTATTTACTGTAAGAAATATTGACACTGCATTGTGATTGACAGGAGTAAACCTAAAATTACTCAAGCCTTTCTTGTAGGTATAAGTTTTAGGCTAAATAAACGTCCGATTTGGAAAGAATCATGACGCATGACTAGGTGCTTATGCAATAGAGGTAGTGTAAAGCATTAGAGAGAATGCTTTTCACAGAGGTTTCATTTTGACCACTACACGTCTCATTGAAAGGATGAATACTGAAGCTAATTACTAGAGATTTTCAAAAATCCCACACAACAGCAACCAAGAAATGAACTAGAAATACTCACTGTAAATAGAATTATTGTTGAACTACAGCTGACAGAAGACCTAATGGCCAATTTGGCTGACGTGAGACTTGAAATGTTATTTAGCAGACACAAAAACTTAAATCGCTAAACCGACTGATACAAAATCTACCAGCTAAATTGGGCAACACAAAATTTACCAGCTAATTTGGCCAACACAAAATTTACCAGCTAATTTGGCCAACACAAAATTTACCAGCTAATTTGGCCAACACAAAATTTACCAGCTAATTTGGCTGACACAAAATCTACCAGCTAAGTCGCCTGACACAAAATCCAATAGCTAACTTAGCTGATGAAAAATCCAATGGCTGATTTGGTTGATATAAGACTCAAGAGAAAATCTCACCTCGAAGATGATGGTAATGGTGGTGGAAGGCGTAAGGCTAGCCACTCTCCAACCGCTGGTGCCACTCACGCCCACCTCCACTTCCGACACGTTGGGGCCCTTGATGTTGGCGCTGATACACGGCCCCACGCATCCAGACACTGGTGAGACACAACCTCACATGCAATTGCGATGCTTCAATTGCAATGTGTGCCTCAATTGTGATGTCTAAATTGTGGTATCTTCTCGTAAACAGAGACTTTTCCAAGACTATACAGACCTGACAGGACACATAAGTATTCTTGCTGTGCAGCGCCTTAGTACAAGACGCATCAGATCAACAAGGATGGTTGGAAATGTGCCTAAATCTGATAGTACAAAAAAAACAACGCTCTGCACTGCACTGCAGTACAAGGCGTTATCTGGTTTTATAAGAGTAGTGCACTTGGAAATGTGTGTTGCCAGGTTTTGAAAGACCCAGATTAAATTTTTAATTAGTTTAGCCCCCCCTTTCCGCAACAAACGCGATCCAAAGAGAAGAAGGAGCAAGGCACCATTCAGTATCGAGTTAAGGGAAAGCAGAATCTATGCAGAAAGGGTATTGATACAGTAGGTAGAGAAAGAAGATTATGAAACAAGATCGAAGTTGAAGAATAAAGTAGTAGGTACTGAAAAACAAGACAGCA
Source organism: Morinoia aosen (assembly GCA_030386875.1). Lineage (NCBI taxonomy): Eukaryota > Metazoa > Arthropoda > Malacostraca > Amphipoda > Talitridae > Morinoia > Morinoia aosen. The sequence continues at coordinate 17,577,858 of CM059573.1, read as the reverse complement.
GTTAACCAAAAAGAGGTGGTCCCCAACATAAAATCATTTCATTTCAACAAAAAGACGGCCTACTCAACTTTCAGCTCAGGCCCTCACACATGTTCGCCTTGGGAGTGCTAAATCCCATAGATACAATAGTTGTATCCCCTGAAGGGTTTTAAAGACCCAGAAAATTGCAGAAACTATTTCAACTAAATAACGCTCCCTAACGACTGTTACACGCTCTATTTCAATGCATAGAAGATCCCAGCTGCGACCATGAAACGCCCAAAGTCTGCAACACTCTGCCTACACAGGAGATTTCAACTTCAAGTTTAGATGTTATAAGCGTGTATGTACAACCGTTATTTAACGTCCGAATTCAAATGACTGCTAAGTGATACATAAAAAAACAAGGTTATAAAATTTTAATCAATCTGTTCCAATTACACATCGAATACACATGTAAAAGCAAGTTTATCAATTTTACCCATTACCTACATAAATGCTTTCCTAAACCATAATACTTGGCCTTTTTCATCATCGTAAAAGGAATTGAATCAAATAAAGCATTGAATGAATATAAGTTACAATATAGGTTTACTAGCACTTCAGTATCTTTGACTACATCGCCACAAAGGTGACGAATTCACGAAGTAATCTTCTCTACATAATCATAAAAGTAATGCATAGTTGTCGTTAGGATGATCATTAATATAGTCATTACAACATATACACTAAGAGCAGAAAGAGGCTGAATTTTGAGCACATGAACTGGTCTCAAACCTTTCAACTCGCGAGAAGTTTTGACCTCGACGGTGGCATTGAAGGCCATCTCGAGGTGCCCGTCGTCGTCCTGAACGAACACGCGCTGGAACGTTTGCTTGAAGAGAGAAGAGTTGAACGAGTCACCGAGCACCATATGGCCTCTGTAATAAGGAGGGATACTACTTAGTGATGAGCTTCAACACGTTCATGGTGCATGCGCTGCATCTGAGGCCTTACTTGTGTAGTCTGACCTAGTGCTCCTTGTGCATAGATAGGAACAGCGTCGTGAAATGGCATGCGAGCAACTATTTTACAAAGAACTACTGATGTTATTGGTAAAATGAGAACAATGACATTCTCACTACACACTAACTTCTCACAGTAATGAATAATAACAAATAATGAGACAGGAGGGCATATACCTCTCACGGCGTTTAAAACTACAAGGCAAAAATCCGGACAACACTTCGCCGCCTATAGAGCTATAGAATATTTCTGTTAGGGAAGTAACTCATTCTGTTGCTGCCCACGTCCCACATCATCAGACAATATTCACGCACAGACACCAGAGAAGCAGTAGAGGAGAAATAAGCAACATTCAGTCTTCACCAATAGCCATCATAAGAAAGAACCGAACATGAGAAAACGGCCGTTGCAAAGATGTGTGGTGCTATGATGTGACATTTGATTCACTGACAAGCCAAGTCACCCAACAATACTGACCCAGTTAAAAGCACCCATTATTCAACGCTCCAAGCAACAAACAATAAAGCTATCCTGAATTCAACATCTTAGCACGTTTTCAAAATTAAAATATGATAAATTACTCATTTCACTACCAAAACACACAGTTACTGGTGCACATTATCTAATGTTCCAAGCCTCACACAATATGTACATCTCTCCTGTATTGAACATCACAGCATTTGTTATTTGACAGTAAAATATGTTAGGTCACAGCTTGTCTCCTGGAACAAGACTCACCCAGTCAAATTACACAGATGCTTCATCTCGTAGAGGCCAACCTGGTCGAGGGCGCAGGCGTACAAATCAACGGCGTGCCCGTTAGCGGCCGCCCGCTTAGCCACGCCCTCGTAGAACTTGTTTGCCTTCTTCACGTACTTTGCAGAGTCCTGAACACAGAGTCACAGTTCAATCTCTACACATTAGATGCTTTTGAGCTTTCATTAAAAATCCTGACAAACGAAGTTAACAAGACATTTGAATTAAAAGGAAAATTTTTCCGTCATCTATAAAGTTAAGATGATCTCACACAGAAAAAGAATGCAGTTGTTGACTTGTAACTCTCCTCTTACGAGTTATCAAAAGGAATTTATTTCTATGCATAAGTAGAATACAGTAAATAAAATAGCATAGCACACCAGACCACCATAAAAAAAGAGAGCAAAACAATATGATCCCATTGCGCTGAAACACCAAATCAAACCTACAAAACATATCACCCTATATAGTTGATAACTCACTGATCAAAAAACCGACATAACGCTATAAAGTTAGTTGCTCGCTGATCGAAGCCAAAGAGTCAAAATATAAAGTACAATAGCCAATAAAGAGCACAAGACCTTTTCAATGTCGTGGTGACTCCTGATGGGGTTCTTGAGGTCATCATCGACCACCATGCCCGGGCCGTACGAGCAAGCGCCGCCCACGAACGTCATGATGCGACCCCCGCAGTTGGGGTAGCATGCCTGCAAAGACAGCGTGCTAACACCTCATAGTGTACATTGAATTCTAGTTTTCACACGCAAATTCCCGCAGCCAAGAACTAGATACTATTATGGTTAGAAAATAATAAATCTAATCGTATTGTTATCTAAACGACTAAATGCTTCAATATTAGAATTTCCAGTTATGACAGAACTTCTCTATTTTTTGGGAGCTCTCAATGAAGCTTATCATTTCCCGTGACTCGTTGGATAGATTTTTTTCCAGTGCATTAATACATCTGAACCTTGATAAGCCTGAAATTTAGAAGCAAGAATATCACCTTGCAGCTGAAGTTGCATTTTCCCCACGGAGTTACTGGAAAAACATTAGAGCTATTAACAATGGCTGGCACTGGTCAACTTCTCCCTGTCAAATTTTAATGACAAAAATGTTCAAATTTACACCTGCGCACAACAAGTGAAACATTAACCGCTGGCTTCATTTATACGTTGATGAGCAGTTATCAATTTCCATTTGAACATGTAAACTATTGATTATGCCTTAAAAACTTCTAACCCGCGCACGGTCGCGCATCCCTCAGAAAAGTAGTCAATTTACCCGCGTTACTCTGCCGTTCCCTGTTCACTTACCGTAATAGGCAGAGATGTAAAAATATGAAGTAATGAGTAAAAAATGTTGCTTTACACTTTGATGTTGTCAGATTTTTGATAACTTGAACCGTTTCTTTGTAATATGGAGTCAAACTCCGTAAATTTTTGCACAACATTGCTTCAAAGAGATCAATGGCCATTTTTTTGTTTTGGGAACAATGTAATGTTTTTTACTGCTATTTTATGCAGAAAATCCTTCCGAACCTGCTGATGTTTTTATTTTTCCTCTACAACAATTAGAAAAAAAGTTATGACCATTTATGTCTACTAAGTGTTATCCATTCTTCGTTTTAGTTCCTACATAAATGCATGTTTGCATGTCTGGTTATATTACTGTAAGTATAGTGTTTAGAAACTTGTAATTTTCACACAATATGAATAAAATACTGCTCTACACGCTACTGACTTCAGATTTGTCTTATTTGCCATTTTTGCGAAATAAGGCGAAATAAGGCCCTGAGTAGTTTCGCTGGTAACTGAGGCTGCCACTGACTGTTCGCACGCACACCCTCTCACGGTCGCCTCATTTACCACACTGACTGTGCTTACCCCTCCCAACTTCCAAGTGGTTGGAGCTCTGCCTTAACCCCCACAATGTGGGGGTTTCTGGCTCCAGCTGTGTAGCACTCGCTGAGACGATCATTTTGGTGTATAACAACTTGGAGTTATGCCTTACGTCTGGCAACCAGTGAGCCTGGTAAATGAGGCGACCAGTTACAGTTCGCGGGCTAAAACAGATTTAGTATTAAATAGATGTTGGTTTAAATTCCCAAACCACACAAGAGGTGTTTCAAAGATATGATTGCACTATTTAAAATGGGAATCTATGTTTAGTTAAAAGAACGGGCAATCTGTGCTCAAGTGTGTTTCACACAAAATCGCCTGCACATGAAAATAAAAGGAAATTATAAAAAAAAAAATTGAAGAAAATAATAGATGCTGGAAGCAAGGCAGCAGTGAATCGAAAAAAGAAGGTCATAACTAAAGCCCGGACTTTTGCCATAAATGCCTATAATGCCTAAAGCGCCATAGCAGTAGTAGTAGTAACATAGGTTTGCTAGCGCTTCAGTTATTCAAACTATATCGCACCGGAGGTCACATAATTTAATCAGTATCCGGCTTTCTGATTTACCACACCACGGAAGATGAACATCAACATACGAACATCAAAAATTATTTGATCGTAATTATAATTACAACTCAAGATTATAATTGTCTCCACATTGAAATTTCGTACATACTACAGTACATTCGAACACACTGGGCAGCCAAACCCCGTAGGGGGTTTCAGCTGCCCACCCATTATGGCCGGACGCCTTACCCACGCTGAAACCCCCCAAGGTACCAACGCAGCGCGCCCGGCCATATTGCAGTTTCTTCATCTACAATCTTCCAATACGATATCACGCTTGGCTACAGTGCATTACTGCGTGGCTTCCTGTTAAATCTCAGAAAATAGTTTGCACCTCTCCAGGAACAGCTGCAAAGCTGCTGCGTTAAAGCCTGAGCGCTCGTTTTCCCTGAGTATTCCAATCAACACATCCTCCGCGCAGCCACGAAGATATGGGAAACACACATTGCGTATAGCAGAGTCTCTTGGACATTCAGCAAGAAAATGCACGACAGTCAGAGGAACACGGCACCGTTCGCATTGCGGCTGCGGCTGTCGCTCCATGAGGTGGCCGTGCGTTATGCGAGTATGGCCGATGCGGAGGCGGCAGAGTATCACCTCCATTCGACGAGCACGGCAGCTAGACGATGACCACTTTCGGACAGTGGGCTTAATGTTTCTCAATTTATTGTCAGTTGTGGCCGTCCAGTTTTGCTGCTACAGATCCTTCACCGCCGCCTTGATGCGAGGATAGTAATCACGGGAAGGGACAATCAAATTTAGTGTTCTCTCACTTGACCCAGCAGCTTGCTTAACTTCCCGGTCTGCCCTCTCATTGCCGGATATCCCCACATGCGCGGGCACCCAGCATACCTCGACACTCTTCTGTTCATTTACGAACTGAGCCGGTTTTGTGACGATCTCCGCAATAATAGGGTGGGTGCTGTTGTACATTTGAGCAGCATCTATTACACTTTTTGAGTCCACGAAGATGGTGAAAGAGTGATATGCGTGCTCCTCAATCAGCTGTAGCGCTTGCATCACACCATACAGCTCCGCTGAGAAAATCGAGGTCTCTGGGAGCAGTCTCCTAGCCCTCACCAATTCCCCTAAAGCGCCATACGTGCATATAATGCCATAAGTGCCTTCATAACGCCATAAATGCTTTCATAGCGCTATAAATGACTTCATAGCGCTATAAATGACTTCATAGCGCTATAAATGACTTCATAGCGCTATAAATGACTTCATAGCGCCATAAATGACTTCATAGCGCCATAAATGACTTCATAGCGCCATAAATGATTTCATAATGCCATAAATGCTTACTTATGCTGCCTATGTTAGATTTGTTATTTCTAGAGTATTGCAACCCAACATAACTAGTAAACACCATCAGTAAAGAATTCCTTAAGAGAAAAATTATTCAGTGGCTGCCGGTGATAGGTAGTTTGGAAGTGACCGCGTATACGGTACGGGATGCGGGTGACAACATCATTTTAGTAAGCAATGTGAGCGAAGTGTACGAGGTTGAGCGGCCCATCGACAATCAATTTAATTGTCAATATAATTGCCAAAGATGAATATTGATAATTTAATAGATCGTCTGTAGGCTTGATTGATGCCCGTCAATTAATTGACTTACCCGTCAATTAATTGACTTAATGTATTGACGCAATCAAATCAGTTTGATTTTTTATTGATGGTTCGTCAATATTTCATTCTTAGCTCTGAAAGTCGTAGTGTATCAACCTGGGAATACTTGGAATTTCATTTTTGTGCACATTCAGATCTGGTACTTTTTGAATGCTGGAGGACGCTGCTACAAATATCTGGTACTTTTAATGGCTTATTATTAAATTATTTGAAGGTAGTTAAGTTATTTTATTTATAATTGGTAAACTATTTGTTTAAATTATCTTGAGAAGTAAAAACTTGGTACTTTCCAGTTCTTGATACTTCGTTTGGGTACTTTTTATGGAGTGACCAGATGCAATAGTTTATAAAATGATGTAGTGTCATATCAAAGATAGTTCTGAAAATCTTCTGGCTCATTTGCACGTAATTCCTTGAGCAATGCATCGGTTAAGAATATTCTGCCACGTTCCCTGAGCCAGTTTTTGGCCAATGTCTTACGTTTACGCGGGATTTTCTGGGAGATGAAAGTGCCAAGGCTATCACTACAATGTTGATTTCTTTGCCGACCATCACGTAAGCCGTCCGCTGAGCAAATGACTGGTTTTCATCATTTATATTGATGGAAAGATTGCCGCCGTTTGTGGGAACATAAGGCCAAACAAACAGATCCAGCCAAGATTCTAGTGGTGCAAATAATACATTATACTGCAATAAATCCAAGACACAGGTAAATGTGAAAAAAAATTTTATGCTCCAACACTTACGGTCTAAGCGGCATCGACAAGACGACCTGGAAGTCGATAATTTACAACCGGCAGGAAGTGCTGCCAGTTCTGCTAACGCGTCTACTGTTCAGTATTCGCCAAACTTAGACCGTATGTTTAAAGAGGACTTGTGCAACACTTTCATTGATGCTAACATAACCTCGTGGAAACTGACCAATGAAAGCGTTAGATCATTTCTCGAAAAATATACCGGAAAGAGCATCCCAGATGAATCAACTCTGAGAAAATACTATGTAAATAAAAACTACTCTAAAACCATAGATAAAAACAGGAAAAATGTTTGTGGTAAAAACATTTGGATTTCAATTGATGAAACTGCTGAACCACTGGGAAGACATTTAGTGAATGTGATTGTAGGTACCTTAGAAGCGTCAGATGAACAAAACATGCATTTACTTACAACAGAGTCTGTCTCGTCAACCAACAGTTCAAATGTATCACAGGTAGGTATTCACCTCTTCTGTTGCATTATTATGGCCAGATGGCATCAAGTATAACAACGTACTTCTATTTGTTACGGATGCTGCTCCGTACATGGAGAAAGCAGCTAGAACTTTGCAGGTTCTGTTTCCTCGCATGATCCATGTTATGTGTTTAGTGCATGGATTTCCTGGAATATCCGAAGAAGTTCGCTCGCTATTTCTACATGTGGACAGGCTTTGATTGTAAACGGCAAGACAATGTTTCTAAAGTCGCCAAGAAGGTATGCCCACTTTCGTGAGTGTGCTCCAGTCCTGAGCTTGCCCCCACAACCAATTATCACGAGATGGGGAACGTGGTTATCAGCTGCTCTCTATTATTCTTCCAACTTCGAAGCATTAAAAGTCATCTTCAACACTTTGGATGCTGAAGACGCTGCCTCCATACGCATTGTTCAGGAATTGATGTACAATTCTAGTTTGCAGAGCGATCTCTCCTTAATCGAAGCACACTTTCAAACGCTACCGCAAACCATACAAGCGCTAGAAAAAAGGAATATTCCGCTGCATTATGCTTTAAATTTGGTTGATAGCACTTTAGAAAAATTGAGGAGCATTGCCGGAGAAAAAGGCAAACACACAGCTGAAAAATGTCATGAATTGTGTGATTCTAATGTTGGCCTAGGACAGATGAAAGATATTGCACGGGTTCTTAACGGAACAAATGTTCAATGCGTAGGTAATCTTTCACCAAGCGATGTAGCATGTTTCAAGTACGCCCCCGTTACATCTATCGAAGTTGAAAGATCATTTTTAAAACTTAAGCATACACTCTCGGATCGACGGTTGAGTTTGACCTGTGAAAACGTCAAGAAGCTTCTTGTCACAGCTTGTGACAGTGAACTGACTGACGAATAACAGTGAATTACAAACGTTTTTGGTTGTATCTATTAACATTGTTTCGGAATTTTCACTGTTGTTGAAGTTAAAGTTTTGATACGCGTTACTAGAAGTTCATTCCATGCAATAGAAAAATATTTGTATTTCATATGTATAATGAATTTCAGTTATTAAAAATGTCTTCTCGTGAACATTGCAGTAAAAATGATACCTTTAATTCGTTTTATTATTTCACTCCTTAACTTAAAACTCATTTTTACGGTACTGCGGGACCGGCTGATTATCAGGAAAAGCATTAATTGTTCAATGCCAAAATGCCTGCATTGGATGTCTCAAATGCCTACGAAACTGCCATAAATGCCTACGAAACTGCCATAAATGCCTACGAAACTGCCATAAATGCCTACGAAACTGCCATAAATGCCTACGAAACTGCCATAAATGCCTACGAAACTGCCATAAATGCCTACGAAACTGCCATAAATGCCTACGAAACTGCCATAAATGCCTACGAAACTGCCATAAATGCCTACGAAACTGCCATAAATGCCTACGAAACTGCCATAAATGCCTACGAAACTGCCATAAATGCCTACTTAACTGCCATAAATGCCTACTTAACTGCCATAAATGCCTACTTAACTGCCATAAATGCCTACTTAACTGCCATAAATGCCTACTTAACTGCCATAAATGCCTACTTAACTGCCATAAATGCCTACTTAACTGCCATAAATGCCTACTTAACTGCCATAAATACCTACTTAACTGCCATAAATGCCTACTTAACTGCCATAAATGCCTACTTAACTGCCATAAATGCCTACTTAACTGCCATAAACGCCTACTTAACTGCCATAAACGCCTACTTAACTGCCATAAATGCCTACTTAACTGCCATAAATGCCTACTTAACTGCCATAAATGCCTACTTAACTGCCATAAATGCCTACTTAACTGCCATAAATGCCTACTTAACTGCCATAAATGCCTACTTAACTGCCATAAATGCCTACTTAACTGCCATAAATGCCTACTTAACTGCCATAAATGCCTACTTAACTGCCATAAATGCCTACTTAACTGCCATAAATGCCTACTTAACTGCCATAAATGCCTACTTAACTGCCATAAATGCCTACTTAACTGCCATAAATGCCTACTTAACTGCCATAAATGCCTACTTAACTGCCATAAATGCCTACTTAACTGCCATAAATGCCTACTTTACTTCCATGAATGCCTACGAACATTGCCATAAAGGCCTATGGTTAAGTGCCATATGTGCCTATGGTTAAGTGCCATATGTGCCTATGTTTAAGTGCCATAAATGCCTTTTTATAAACGCCTAAGCGTCCGGGCTCTAGTCATAACCAAACTGAAAAAATGTTCTGTTTGAATAAAAAGAAGACCTACTTAACCCTCATATCGAAACATCACATTTTCTCCCTTACAGCTCTAATTCCTGTAGAGGCAGCAACTGTATCGCCCCTGGGTGTGCAATAAGTTACTCAAACTCTTGCACTCCTACTCCTAATCAGCAATGCTTATATTCGCAGTTTATTTAGATTTGAGTAAATCATATCTTCAAATAAAAAATTCAGCCCTTAAACTTGAATTGGATTTTCTAGCAGAGCAGTACTTCAAAAACAGTTATTTCAAATTAACACCTCACAACCATTGAGCAAAGAGACGACCTCACCTCAAGGAGCCCCACAGCGATGGTGATGGCCGCCCCTGTCGCTCTCAAGGCCCGGTGTCCGGACTGTGTGGGCCAGGGGTCCCGCCTGAGGTCTCCTATGATGTCCTGCAGCAGCATCTCGCACTCCGACACGCTCTGCACGAACCTGTTCGGCTGTGCTGAAGGCAAGCCTCCCTGTGGGAACAGTGCAACCTCAGTATTTGAGATGGTAGTATAGGTTTGCTAGCGCTTCAGTGCACCCTCAATGTGTGAGAGGGTAGTATAGGTTTGCTAGTGCCTTAGTGCACCCTCGGTGTCTGAGATGGTAGAATAGGTTAATTAGCACCTTAGTGCACCCTCGGTGTCTGAGATGGTAGAATAGGTTAATTAGCACCTTAGTGCACCCTCAGTGTCTGAGATGGTAGAATAGGTTAATTAGCACCTTAGTGCACCCTCGGTGTCTGAGATGGTAGAATAGGTTAATTAGCACCTTAGTGCACCCTCAGTGTCTGAGATGGTAGAATAGGTTAATTAGCACCTTAGTGCACCCTCAGTGTCTGAGATGGTAGAATAGGTTAATTAGCACCTTAGTGCACCCTCAGTGTCTGAGATGGTAGAATAGGTTAATTAGCACCTTAGTGCACCCTCAGTATATGAGGTGTTTGGAGTGACATACGCTTGCTCACGCTTCAGTAACTCCGACTACATTGTGCAGAAGTCACACAAACTTGAGTGAAAGTTTCCTTACATTACTATTATGAATAAACGGTAAATACGTGTCGTGTGTATATTTGAGGTGCAGTTTTACATCATGGTTCATGCGAGTCTGTTAGGCTGTACTCACAGTTGTTGAGAGGGAATAATTTCAAGGTGCAACGTGTTATTATATTGGATAAGCTGTAACTTCACAGCAAGTATTAATTTAGAATAAGAAACAGAAATTTCATGTTGCACAATAACAGTATAGAAATATCCACTTATACTCATGTTTCCGCTAAGAAACCATTAACCAACGAATTCTCTATTTTGCTTGAGATCATATTTAGTAATATTCTGTTCAAAGTCCATTCATACTTCATGCATTTTGAAAAACTATTTCTAAGAAACAACTTCTTTGTATATAATTTTAAAATGTTTTTTCGCATTCATTCCTAGAAGAAAATACTACCCAAACCACTCATAATGGTACAACTATCCTCTTCATTCAATTCATCTTCCCTAGCTTGTATCTAATTGCAGTAAAATCTTACAACAGTATCTAACTTCCTCTTTTGTTCACTGGACTCGTTTTCTGAATATCACAACTAACAAGGGCATAGCATAACATCCACCACTGAACTCCCATAAGCATAAACACATGACAACCAACCCCGAACCATACAACGTAATTTTAAAAGTAACCAATTTTTTCTGGGCATGAAATAGAAGCCATTCACACTAGACTGATCCACAACACCTCACATAAAGCTGCAGAGATAATAGTTACAATATACAGAAGGCTCTCTCACCTGCCCCTGCTGCGACTTCATGCCCACACCAAGGTACTCCTGCACGCTTTTGGCAGTCTGGTCCTTGTTGCCCGGGAACACGAACTGCTTGCGCATCCCCTCTGACGCGAGCACGTGCACCTGCGACACGCATTGACTATAAGACTAGAAGCATTAACAGGTCTGGGTACTTTCAATAACATTTTTGGTTTTGCGCCACACACGTTCGTTAGAGTTCATGCTAGATCGGGTAATGCAAATCGCATTTAGTTTTACTACGAATGAGTGTTCCATGGTTGACTTTCATCGAAAGGTGAATTAGAGTAAATTTTCATAAGTTTGCTATCGTGAGTAAAAATTTGATAGCTAAGACGATTTTAAAACTTTGACCATCCACAATTACGATTAAAGACTTTGCAGACCCTTAATACACCTTCAATATGAGCAGAATATGCAAGTGAAGGCAGATAATGTCCCACACAAAAACAAGAAACTTCTATATTGCAGTGAGTTAGATAACTCGTAAGGATTTTCCAGAATTTGAATAATTTCTCTTTGCTTAAATTTTCCTTGGCTACCCATCACTTGCTCCGGCAATTATTAGCTAGAAAAAAATTTATGTTTGTTAAAATAAAAAACAAGCAGAGCACTGGATGCATCGCTATTCTTTGCTTAAGAAAAAAAATGTTCCTAATAAAAACCAACTTCAAAAACGAATCCATTTAAAATAGAGGAAAAATAGTTAAAGGTGAGTTTATTCAATGACATAAAAAGTATCAACACAACAGATTTTTTCTTCAAAATGTCTTCACTTCAAAATGTTTGGTATTAATAAGTATAATTTGTTAATGTAAAACCACCAATATGGACTAACAAACGTAATATAAAGAAAGTACTCCCTCAAGAAACTTTGTGAATTAAAAACCAAAGTACAATTTCTTTTGGAGAAACAGGTACAAACAATAACGCTTGCAGGTTTTTTTGTGAAACGGATAAGTCATATTTATCTGTTTTTGTGAAACAGGCACAAACAGTAACACATGCCTATTTTTTGTGAAATGCCACAACAATATGCTTGACTGATGAACTTCTAGGACCCACGTTTGTGAGAAAGGTGCATTGACAACTATGCTCACCAAATAAACTTCAAGAATTGCTCGCGTCCCTGCTTGTTTGATTTTAAATTAGTTCTAGCCTCCTTTTACCACAACAAAGATGTTCAAAAAGAGTCAAGGTGAAGGCACCATTTAGTAGGGAGTTAAGAGTATGTGGGTGGAATCAATGCACAAAAAGTGTACCCACAAAGGATCCCGTGCGCATAGAAAGATTAAGATAAAAAGGAAGGTCAACAAATAAGATAGAAGTTGAAAAGGAAAGTCAGAGGTGCTGAAAAACAGGAGAGCAGTGAACCAAAAAAAAATGGACCTTAAAACAAAAAAAAACAAAAACTTATTGCAACAAAAATAAAGCCTCCCTAACACTCAGCTCAGGATCTCACATTTTCACCCTGGGAGCGTTAATTATTGCGTCCCTGCTTGCTGCAAGCCAGCAGCAGTAGAGATCATTTACTTACGCAGAAAGCGACACGCTCGCCTCAAACCAAACACGAGTTCCTTTTGTTTGTCAACAGAAGCAGTCAACAGACGCGTTTGGATGGAGTGCTCCTACAAGACGCACCTGCACGTGTCTACCGAAGGTGATGAGGGCAACGAGGGCAGTAGGCGGCATGAGGCTGAGGCTCATGCTGGTGCTATCCTTGAGGGAATTGAGCTCCTCCTCGTCCACACACAAGTCTATCACGAACACGAAGATGGGCGGCAGCACAGGCTTCCGCTGATGACACAATGTTCAAATTACTCTCCAGCTCATAGTTCTACTCCACATTCTATTTCATTTTGCGTCATCTATGGTATGAACTTTTTAGCTGAAGTTATATTATTGAATTCACTGAAATGTACTCAGTAGCTACCATTAAGACAAAGTCAAGTTAAACATTGAAATGCGTAAGTATTGAATCTTAAAAAAATTATTACTACACTACTAACCTTACTACAATGTCTGAAATCCAAATTTATAAATAATGCAGCAAATTTAACTTCAATGTAAACGTACATAAACATTAATACTGCACTCGAATAATACACATCAAGAGAATATAATTTATTATCTATGCAATATTATATATTATCTATATATATCGATAATATTATATATTATATTGTTATCTATGCAACTGCATAGATAACAAGGAACAGCACTTCAGAAACTGAGTGCAACACCAGCTGGGTAGAGACTATATGTGTAGAAGAATATGAGACAAATGTAAAACTATTCCCCATTAATTCATATTCTTCTACCTTTGTGAACAAAGAACAGCTTTTACAAATAAGCTAATCCGTAGGTATTTCATCACAAAAATTTGAGAAAAAAATTTACCGTAATTTAGCACAAAATGCATATGCCCACAAGAAAAAATTTTGTTCAATCATTGAATTGCAATCCAAAAAATAACACTTTTCTCACATTAAAATGCGCATACTGGTGAATGTGCCCGGGCATTGAAGAAAGTGACACGTTTCTTTTATGCTATACTCCCACTGAGGCACCTCACAGCATGAGATTAGGGTAGCAATGCAGAAAATGGCTACTCTGCTCGTTTTCATTGCCCTATTCTGCTCTATTCTAAAGTGTTCTAGTAACGCATCGCCAACTCGCGGCACTGACCACGAGAGTGTACTCAATCGTGGAGAAATTAGGGAAGAGCTCGGCAGGCCTGTTGCTCTCGCTCATGTTGGTGTAGTTGCTGGGGAACTGGTTGCGTTGGAAGCAAAAGCAGCACACCCAGAGTTTAGATCGGTAGTCAACCTGTGCCAGGGAAAAAAATTGGACAATAAACAACTTTCCTATTCAGGTTAGAATCTCGAGCTGCTCAAAAATTAACAGGTGAAGAAACTGAAGAAGCTCCATCCAACCAGAATTCTACATGGCTCTAACAGTCTATCCCATAACTATTGTTATTCTAAAAACGTAGAAACAAAACGAGCTTGAGTATCAAGGATCTGTTGTTTATAAAAATTTATAAACACTAATGCAGGATGTTTTCAGTTTTCAATTCCTTTGTGCCAAATACTACTTACGCCTGGCCAGACATACCTGTGCTTTTCTACTCAACTGGCTGCAGTAATTTGATATAATATTATGACAGTCCACCTGGGAGCAAAGAACCCCTCATACATAACAAATGTGATCTCAAGGAAGCAAAGACAAGGAACCATTAAGTATGGACTAGATTATAGATTATATTATATTATACGTTAGTTTAAGCCTCCCTAACCGCTACAAAAAAAAAAAATCAAAGAGAGAAACGCACCATTTAGTATGGAGATAAGAGAATGCAGGATCTATGCTGAAGGGGCATAAAAACAGTAAGTTGAGAAATAAGTTTATGACATGATAAGACTTAAAGAGTAGAAGAAGAAAGTAATAGGTGATGAAAAACAGGACAGCAGTGAACCATAAAAAAAAGTGATCCTCAACATAAAAAAATTTATATTTCAACAAAAAGAAGGCCTACCTAACTCTCAGCTCGGGCCCTCAGACATTTTCACCCTGGGAGTGCTAATTCCCTCGATACAATAGTTGTATCCCCCTGAGGGGTTAGTATGGACTTTAGAAAACAGATAATCTATGCATAAGATGAGTTTCCACTTAAGAAATGTTGCACATTGAAACAGCTAATAAAGATGGAAGAGGAAGATAAAACAGATAATGTATGGCAAAGAAGGCATGAAAATTAAAAGAATCAAGAAAGGTACCAACGATTTAAGACCTGAAGGCGTTCCAACAGCTGAGGTAAGATAACAGTATCCTTTCCAGGGGCACAACTCCCTATCGCATCAGATAGACCAACCTAACTGACCTAAACCTATCATTTATCCAATGCCTCCACAAGTGATTAAGGATCATCAGTTTTCCAGATAGCATACAAGACTGTTGACAACACTTGATTTCTTTGCATTCCCATGGGATATCTTTAACTCCAACACAAGGGTATCCATGAAAGGAATAAGGAAGGCACTGGTTACTATGCAATTAGGGGGTCAAGGAACCTATGCACAAAGTGAGCAGAAAAATACAGTCCCATCACACAACAAAAAATAACTTATTTCAACCAAAAAATAGGGCCTGTCACAAAACAAAAAATTATTCTTTTCCAACAAGAGGAAGGCCTGCCTAACCTTTAACTTACAACCTTGCATCTTCCCCCTGGGGGCATTGATTTTCATTGATAAATTTTTTATTCCCCCTTGAAAGTAGGGATATCACACTAAAAACTATCCAAATGAAGGAGGTTCATACCTGGAAAAGTACAAGAAAAGTTCATACCTGGCAAAGAGGGTTGAGGATCGCCTGGCACTGCTGTCTGGTGCAGCGCAGTGGATCGTACAGCAAAGGAGGGCAAACATCGACGGTACGCCGCTTCAGCGGAGTGAGTAGACAGCCCACTGGCACCACCATGCGAGTGGCTTCTACTCGAGTTGTTGGCCAAACATTCCATGAAAAACGCACTCCCTGTGAGAGAAAGTGGAAATGTGGTTATGGTATTCAGGATTTAACTTGAGTTAATAAAGACAGATGCATAAATGGTGTTTTAAAATGTTAATAACTGCAACATGAATTAGCAACAATGAAAATGCATGCCTACATATGCAACAATATTATTGGTAACTATGGACTTCTACATAATCCATCAATCTTCACATAAATTTTATGTGAAGATTGATGGATTATGTAGATATGAAGAAAAATTTTACTTTTATTAAAAGTAAAATTTTTCTTCAAGTGAAAGTAAAATATTGCTTAACATTACATTCAACAGTACCTAAAATATTCCTAAAACGAATGCTTAAGTGACTTATAAGAGCTGGCTGGAAGAGAGACAAAGTCCATTTCCCATCAACTTGAAACCATCAGGTGCAACCAGCCAATTAGAAGAACATCTTAAACCACAACGAGTTACCAGCTCAGAGAAACTCATGACATGCTGAGAAAAACTCTAGACATGCTCTAGAGCACACATCTGAACTCAAAGGTTCACATGTGTGCTCACAAGAACATGTCCCATTTTGGAACTGAAATTCAAGCTCTCACAATGTGTGCAATAAAATCAAAGAAGGATTCCCCTTTCAACATATTTCTCTAATTTAAGTTGCAGTTATTCAATTAATATACAGTCAAAATATGTAAACTGTATTGGGTGTTTATTTTATAGATATTCAATGAACATCCTGAAGGTGAATAAAAATTAAACGAATTTGATCCCTTGGCTCTTGACTCTCTTGCTCACTGCATGTAACCTATTTCTACACTAAATGAACTTAACTGTGCCATAATCTGAACATGTATAAATTCAAGGTGAATCTTTTACTGTGAGAATTTTTCTGTAAAACACATCTATAATGGAATATAAACTTAGGGATTTCCATAATAGAAAAAAAATGAAGCTAACATATCAAGATCTAATACTAACTTAAATGTAATGCTTAATTTTGAAAACCTCGCTTCCAAAAATGGCGAGTCCTCAATAAAGAAGGTTTATAAGAACAGAGAATCAAATATGACAACAATCAACTAATATTATTCAAGGCAATTGCTAAAACCAAATTTAAAAGGCATCTGGGTTTGTAGTAGCCAAATGATAGATGAACCAAAGCTCAACTTACTTCATTGCTTTCTTGAGTCTCAATGAATTCATCCATTGAGCCTGCTTGTTGCTGCTGTTGTTGCTGCTGCTGCTGCATGGTATCTTGGTTGTACTGCTGCTGACCAAACTGTTGTTGTTGGCCAAACTGTTGCTGCTGGCCATACTGTGCTTGTTGTTGCTGTTGTTGGGGTTGGAACTGCTGTTGCTGAGGTTGGCCAAACTGCTGTTGCTGCTGTTGAGGTTGCTGAAATTGTTGGCCATTGTACTGACCAAACTGCTGAGGCTGCTGTGCCTGTGGCTGCTGTTGCTGAGGTTGTTGCTGCTGCTGCTGCTGCTGCTGTGGTTGCTGGCCATAAGCCGGACCTTGGTAGGGCTGATACATTGTGGAGTCCTGCAAACCATAATCCAGAGGTAAAACACTCACTTATGAATAGAGCTTAGAATTATAGCTTCATTTTTCTTTCCACAAGTTAGCCTGATGAACAAATTTATAGACTAGGAATTCATACTGAATATATCTTAGATTTTTAGCTCTATTTACCTTTCCACAAGTTAATTGGATGACCCAATTTACAGGCTAGGAATTAAAACACCACAAGAAAACCTGCTGATACACAGCAAATTTTGCCTCTACATTCATTTCATGTATAACAGTCAATAACTATGCTGTAGGCAAGAAGCTCAATTGGAATGAAGGTCAAGAATTGATTTTATACAAAGGAAAGGCTTGTTCAGGTTTAAACACAAAATTAACACAAATCATATAACATAAGAAACTACGAAGGCTCATTTCTTATATTGAACATTTTTTTTCCAAAAAAATACAATACTGTCAAACAAAGCTATTTTAAAAAACAGTGTAACTTTAAATAATCTTACTCACTACATGAGAAAAACTTGAGCATCCAAAGTTTGAGGAATATCTCAAAAATAAAATTTAAGCAGTAAACTTCAATATTTTTAGTGTACTTCTAATGGTCAATATGATTTTTTGGTGCCTTACGGAAATTAAGAATTCCGTTCCATACAATCACTAAAGGAACACATTTAAAAGCGTTTCACATGAATGTCTTTCTGCTTGCTGATGCGTTATTTTTGAATTATTCGACTTAGAAGTTGGCTTTTGCGCGCCAGAGGACAGGATGTTCCAAAAACGCTGCGAGCGCGCCAAGCAGAATTTAATTAATAACGGAAGCTAAACCCCTATTACAAACGCAAAGAGGTTGGGTTGTGAGGGGTAGCCACAGTTCTTCTAGTGAAAATTATAAATACGTTTACGTTTGTAATAGGGGGTTAGCTTTCATTATTAATTAAATTCCGCTCGGCGCGCTCGCTTCCTTTGGGATGCGACAGCCAACTTCAAAGTTTAATAATTCAAAGATAACGCATCAGCAACCAGAATGTCATTCATGTAAAAGGTTTTTAAATGTGTTCATTTAGTGGTTGTATGGAACGGAATTCTTAATTTCCGTGAGGCACCTAAAATACATATTGACCCTTTTCATTTATCTATTCAAACACTAAAAATAATTAGAATTTTTCAGTTTAATCTAAGTTGGTTTTATTGAGCATCTGAATGACAATTTGACCAATATAAAGTGCGAAACCAAAACGTATAAAATTGAATGACCATAAAAGTTAACTATACAGGATGATAACAAGTTATATTGCATTCTTAAAATGCAAATTTATCCTTCTAAAATTCTTCCACAAAGTATTAGGTCAATATTGAGCTTAATGTTGTCAATGATTTTCATAATTTCGTTGACAAGAATCAATAAAGGAACACATTTTACAACGTTTCACATGAATGATATTCGGCTCGCTGATGCGTTATTTTCAAATTAGGTAAATGTTAAGGACTTGACCATAATCGATTTTCCACTTTTTGATCAACAAAGGTTGTTGATAAGACCAAAATAAACAAGTTTTCTTCAATGCACTTTCCGGCGGAAATGAGTATTTTAAAAGTTATGGCGTTAAATGAGTTACCGGAACTCCATAGTGCATCACCCTATTACAAACGTAAAGAGGTTGGGTCGTGAGGGGTGGCCACAGTTCTTTTAGTTTTATAATTTTCACTAAAAGAACTGTTGCTACCCCTCACGACCCAACCTCTTTACGTTTGTAATAGGGGGTTTGCTCTTCGTCGGCTTGGTTGGCGCGCGGGAACGCCTGTTTACTTTCACGTCGGACCGCGCCGTATATTTTTCCCCGCCTCAAACACTGGAGTTACGGTAACTCATTTAATGCCATAACTTTTAAAATACTCGTTTCCGCCGGAAAGTGCATTGAAGAAAACTTGTTTATTTTCATGTGATTAACATTATTAAGGCATCGAAAATTCGAATATCAATTATGGTCAAGTCCTTTACATTTACCGCCTGTTCTTGCTCCATAATGTTTTAAATTTAACAAATTTTCAATTTTAAATAATTGGATGCTATGTAGCACAAAGGTTCCTTTGATGTAAAGTTAAAATCAGCTGCTAACTAACTGAGAAAAATATAACTTGATTAGCAAATTAGGCAAAATATTGATGGAAAATCCCAATAATTTTATATGTTATGAAAATTCTGACGAGTTTTGACATGTTGCAAGAGCTTTCAATTTTTTCCCACAATTCAATTGAAGTACTAGGCCTACCGAGTTTCAAGTTTTTCTTGATTTGACTACATATTTCAATTACACACCTACCTACTTAAAAGAAATTACAGGTTCCTTTAAAATTATCGATGCCTAAGCTCTGAGACCAAGAAGTATGCGCATTATAAAATAATTTATGTCTGAATTGATCAAGAAGTCAAATGGTGTCAATTGACGTTAAAATATTTTCTCGGCGTACATACACGTAACTCAACTAACGTAAAATTGAAGGATGAATTAAAATTTATCATTAAAATTCATAATTTACCTTAAATACCAGCCGGTTCGAATATTGAAGATTTTAGTAAAATAAATTAAGATTGATGACAACTCGCACCCCTAACCAACCAACACACTAATGACACTGAATTGTAAAGACGATCGCTCCACGTAACCCGGGTTCTGACGAATTAATTCTGTTACGCTAAACTCTTTCAAAATGTACCCTAAAATGCTGGCTGCAGTCGTATCTCTGGCCTGACATTCAATGCTACTCTACACCACAATGACAAATGAAACCTAATTAACAGATAACGTTCAAGTTTGAAAATATGCTCAAATCATGTCGAAATTTCTTGAATTTATCGTAAAAGTTTTTAAGAGGGAGAGCTGGAGAACCGTTGTAACCTACAACGAAACCAACCAATTGCGCTACCGCCTTGAACACCACATTGTGGTCGATATCTTTTCCCATACTTCAAATTACTGGTAAAATAATGCTCATCATATTATCTATCTGCTATTCGATTATAAAAACTACATTTCCTCAACCAGGAGGAGAGAAGTAAAGATTTTCTTAATCTCACATTATGTTTTAATTATACGAAAGGCTAAGATTTTATTTTTCACTTGTGGTGCCAAGACACTATGTAAATATAACGCTTAAATTAGCTGAATGAAATTTTAACCCTGTATCAATGAACTTTTTCAGTATTCGCAAAATAATACTTCGAATAAAGTTGTATTTTTTTTAAAACTTGACGATGTGGAACCTACTTACATCTTAAAATGTTGATAAATAATTTACTTAACAATCAATTCTATTTTTAATTTATTTCAACAAAGTGGTCATGAATTAACAAAAAAACTAAAAGATAACAAATAGTCATGTTTGTGGATGGATAAATGATCGAAGGAAAAAATTACCTACCTACTGTTTTGGATACCCAGGTTTGAAAAGACATGGATACCTGAAAAAATAGCTTTATCTGATATAAAGGCACATGACAAATTTACTGATCTTTGATGTACAAGTAGTCTGACTCGTTCACGAATGATAGCGATAACATGAAGTGTTGGATAAAAGTCAAAAAAACGTTTCGATTTGTTAGCTTAGTCAGCTGATTGAGCAGCACGTCCAACCTTCGCCTCCAGGGAGGAGGAGGGTATAGACGCAGTTGTTAGTTTACATTATTTCATAATGCGAAGGTCAACGATCATTTAATATAAAATGATTAGATTCTTTATGAGATTTTTCTTCTCGAAAAGTTGGCGAAGATGTTTTCAATGAAGTATCCAGGACAGTTTCAGACACATCTACAGGAGCAAATCTGAGCGATGTATCATCCCCAAATAGTAGAAACAAATGGAGACCAAAGCCGGTTAGCGTCATAGAGTTACGAAAAATCTTATACTCACTAAAGAATACCAAAGCGACTGGACATGATGGCATAAGCCTCCAACATATAAAAGACAGCTTCCCTGTCACAGCACCCCTCATTCGTTTGATAATAATTACATCTATAGCCACAAACAAGTTTCCCGACCAATGGAAATTATCCATTATTAAGCCATTACATAAATCTGGTGATATCGACATAGCGTCAAACTACAGACCAATCAGTCTCCTGCCTGTTATGTCCAAAATATTAGAAAAAGTAATAACAAACCAGCTCTCGTCTTACATAGACGAGTCACATCTACTGCATCGCAATCAATATGCTTACAGAAGGAATACCAGTACTCAGGACGCCCTGTTAAACATAACAGAAAAAATTTACAATGATATTGACCAAAAAAAATTAACTCTCTTACTATTGCTTGATCTCTCCAAAGCTTTCGACAGTGTTGAGCATAAGAAACTTCTACAAAAAATTTCAAACCTCAGAATTGACACTCAATGGTTTGAAAGCTACCTACTAAACCGCTCTCATGCAGTGTGCTTGAATAACAAAATGTCATCATTCATACCAAACAATTTTGGCGTTCCTCAAGGTTCAATCATCGGCCCGCTCTTATTTTCAATTTTCATCAATGATTTCCCCACCATGCCGGCAAACACAAAAATCTCAATGTATGCTGATGACACACAAATTGCCATGACAAGCTCAACAGCAGATTTAAAAGAAACACAAGCCAACGCTGAAAACCTTCTGAGAAACCTTAAATTGTGGTATGACCATAATGGCCTCAAACTTAACGCAAGTAAAACGCAATGCATTATTTTTGGATCACAGAATGCGACTAAAAATTTACCACCATTCAAGCTAACATTTGGAGACGATACAATTGAACCAGTAGAGACGGTAAAAAATCTGGGTGTTTGGTTTGACAAAAATATGACTTTCAATTCACACGTCGAAACAATGTGCAACAAAATAAACGGAACCTTAATGTTCTTTCATCGCATTAAGAACACACTTGACGAAAAATCTAGGTTGTTAGTGATTCAGTCTTTAGTTTTATCGCGCCTGGACTACTGCAGTCTTGTATGGGGAAATTTACCTCAATATCGTCAGGAAGAGTTGCAAAAATGTCTAAACTTCGCCGCCAAAGTGGTGTGCAAAGGAAATTTCAATAAATACGATCATGTCACCCCTCTTTTAAGAAAACTCGACTGGATCCCAATACCGAACAGATTCATGATCCAAAAAGCTCGACGAGTGTTCTCCTCTCTGTACCTCCCCCAAAGTAATGCAGAGGTGGTAAAATTTTTTCCATCTAATATCCCAAACAAAAAACCAAATCGGAGGAATGATGTTTTAGTCAGTTACCGTTCATCTAACGTGGGACAAAAAGCTTTCTCAGTTTCTGGAGCTTTGTTGTGCAACAAGCTTCCCCAGCATATCAAAAACTCTAAAACTGTAAAAGAATTTAGAGTAAATGTGTCACGTCATTTTGCATCTCTATAGACCTGCAGCATTTCGGTGTGAATTTCCCATTTACCAGAAATTTTAATTTTCCTGAAATTTCTGTCAGAAAATTAGAAACTATTTCATTTTACGTTTGCTAAGCCATTCGTGCATTCATCTTAACTATTTCTGTCGACAATAATGAGCACCCCAGCCGTGAGTTCAATACAGCAGAATGAACGTTTTTTTCCATAATTAGGAGTATTTCCTCATCTTTATTTTGTTATTTTTTCTTCTCTGTGTTAATATTTAACATCCGTATGGAAAACATACTCTGAAATACATTTTGTGTGTACACCAATATACAGGTTTATAAATGTGAGGATTGTGCAAAGTTTATAATGAATTAAATTTTGGCTAACGTTGTCTCGTTATTTCAAAATCATTCTCGAAGATGTTTTCAATCGATTTCGGCTGAGCTGGGGGGAGAGGTTAATTTAAGCATTTCCATTTAGTCTTTTAATATTTTTCCTTGCGTTCAGCGCACACCAGCACTAAACTTTAAAATCGAAAAAAACTGTTAATTTCTGTTATCAAAATTATCACTTTGGACCATTGCTTAATCTACCTATATGTGCCAAATTTTGTAAATATTCTCCACTCAAATGCGATATCCGGCCACAATGTTACTCCATTTTATCCCATGTACACATGTCTGTATAATGCTGAAGAGTTGTGTTGTTTCTTGACTGTAACCTGAGTTTTCTTAAAAATTTCTATGAAGAAACTAAAAATCAGTTCATTTTACGTTTTCCGAAGTCTTCTTTTCCTTTTAATTATTTTTTTTTTGAATAATTTCTTAGGATTACAATGAGCTCAACTGTCATTATCGGTGTAATAGATGGTAGGTTGTTTCTATCCTCTTATTTTATATTTGTATTTTTTTCTTATATTTCATTCTCAATAAGTACATATATTAATATGTGTGTGTACGTATATAGGTATATATATATCTACATAAATAGATATACATGTTTCTATTTCATTTCTTTACACAAAAACCATCCGGTTAATAAATTTTATTGCACTAGCGAAATGATTCAAAAATAGATCTCCCACTTACACCAGAGGACGTCTCTGTGAATCGGATAAATGACAAATACAATTAATGAAATTAATCGTAATTTGAGCGTATGAATCGTGGTAAAATTATCTTTCTGTCCGTATGTTGTACAAGCAAATTTTGATGTTGAGTATATGTTTGTTTGCGCATTTCTGCCAAAATTTTGTAGATATTTGTCAATCATGAGTGGTAACTGGCCTACACTGTATCTCCATTTTATCCCATGTACCCATGTCCGCATGATGTTGCAGAGAATATCGAGAAGATATGATATATGATATATATTGAAGATATATGTTTTTTTTTTTTTTTTGTTCCTCAGCGGTAACTTGAGTTTTCCTAAAATTTCCTTTAGGAAATTAAAAAACCATTCCATTTATACGTTTTTCGAAGTCCTTTCTATTCCTTATCTTTCCTCAGGTTATTTCTTACGATTCATCAGAGCTTGGGCTGTCATTTTAAATATTGAAAGAGTAAGATTATTTTTCATGTCTATTAGCATTTTTCTTATATTCGTTTTCAATACGTATATATATGAATATGTGTGTTGGTGTGTGCGTGGGTATGTACGTGTGCGCACGCAAACATAAATGTTTATGTATCAGTGTAAAGATGCACACGTTTCGCACACATATATGCGCACATGTACAAATATCGGTTTCTATTTCTACTTTTTGCATAAAAAGCAAAACCTCAAGACACATTACATTTTACCTAAAGCTCTGCGATCAGTTAGGGGAAGAGTACCCCCAAAATGTCGAATTCTCTGGAGATATTGGGTTTTAGATGCAATAGGAAGGGTGAGATGTCAGGTACATCATGTGAAAAAATGAAGTTCGTACGTTCATTGGTTCGCCCGCTACGGGGGTTTGAATTATGGGGGGGAGGGGAGGGGGAAGTGATATTTTATCATGTTACACCTCCCCCTTGGCTCTTTCTTCACGGCGAAAAGTTGTTATGTCATCTCCTATGGCTCTGGATTACTCTATAATGATTTCAGAGGTTTAACTTGAACCAAAAATTTTACAAAATTTTTGATTTTAATTGTTTATATTCTTTGTTATGATTATAATGTAAACAATGGTTTTTGGGGCTTCAAAATGTATCTCTTCCTACAGTTTTTGAGCTACAGTGATGATTTTGGTGTCAATGGATGCGGAAAGTCGGGGGCATTTCAAAAACTAAAAAGCCATTCAGAAATTCATTTTCGATCGAAATTTGTGACGTCATAAAGTATGAAATTTTGAGAAAAAATATTTATTTTTAATTTTTCAATTTTTTTCAACTTCAAACTGAAGTATGGAGAATGCCAAGTTAGTTTTTGATGTCTACATGTATTTCCGCATACAATGACACTAAAATCATTACTGTAGCCCAAAAACTGTAGGAGGAGATACATTTTGAAAACCCCCCCAAAATCTCGTTTTCTATGAATATCTCATTTTCTATGGGGAAAATCGCATTTTTTCACTAATGGAAAACGGTTCTAAATTGCATTTTCAATCTGTAAACCAAATTTCATTACTATAGGTTCAATAACAAAAATTTTTGTTTAAAGGGGTACTCTTCCCTTAACACTGCACCAAATTTCAGAAATAAACAAATTGATTGCGCTTGCTTAATGATTTATAAATCGATCTATCACGACCCCGAAGGGCATTTCTGTGAACAGAAGAAATTAAAAAGTATAAACAGACAAAGGAAATAAAGCACTCGTGCAAAAATTATCTCTATATTTGTATGCCGAACAAGCCATGCATTTCAATTTTGAGTGTAAGTTTGTTTACGCATTCCTAGATGTGCGTGCTGTGTTGCGCGATGTTCTTTACAAATTATTTCGAGACTATCTTTTTCTCAATAGTTGATTGTCATTTACGGTGTTGTTTCAATCTAGTACGGTGTAGCGTTTTTTTGTATTTTTCCTACTTCGATGATCTTATAAATAATTCGAAAAATACTAAAGAATTCTTCGAAACTGCCAAGTTCTTAGTTGAAATTATCGAAGTAGGAAAAAGGCAAGAAGCGCTGTACCGGAATCTCTTGGAATATAAAATATCCAAGAGATAATATTTCTCATTTCTCATTCAACTACCCTTGACAGAGTTAAACTATTAGCACGACCCGTATGGTTTGTCTATTAGTACGCCTCGTATATTTTTTCTATTAATATGCCTCGTATGGTCTATCTATCTGTACACCTATGATAGTATTGTCTAATATTACATCTCGTATAGTTTGTCTATTATTATGCCTCGTACGGCTTATCTATTTGTACACCTCGTATGGTTTGTCAATTAGTATTCCTCGTATGGAACTTTGTTAGACTATTAGCACACCACGTGTGGTTTGTCTATTATAGTGCGCCTCGTATATTATGTCTATTAATATGCCTCGTATGGTCTATCTATTTGTACACCTCTGATAGTTTATCTATTAGCACACCTCATATAGTTTGTCGATTATTATGCCTCGTATGGCTTATCTATTTTTACACCTCGGATGGTTTGTCAATTAATACTCCTCGTATGGATCTTTTGTTTTAGGACGTCTTATATTAAGGAACTTTTAAAAGCCAATATGTTGGCATATGTATCTCATGTGACAACTTGGAAATAAACGGTTTTGTTTTTTTTTGTTTTGTTTTTTTTCATAACCATTATCAGAAAACAAATCAACTTTAAACGGTGTTTGATAGAGTGTACTAAATAGTACACGTATTACTCATGTAAATAAAATTCATAAAATTGAACCAGTAAGGCATTTACATATATGCTTAGCAACGACGAAAATAACTTTAAAGCTAATGCATTTTACGTTCATAAAGTCAATCTATTTTTTTATTGATATCCTAGGCCTATTGCTTTCTAGGTAATTAATTTCTCTTCGCAGAAAATACAAGCGGTATTTAATTTTCACATGGATGTAAATTAATAGAAATTGTGTTTTTATTACCATTGATGAAGGTAACTTTGGAAATTTGACGTAACGCAACTGGTAATTAGGAGAACAAAAAATTCATATTTTATGTTCATCAATCACCAATATACATCATTGTGCGATGCTTAAACTATACTCAAAAAATTCACATGTGATCCCGCTCAAAAAATTGATAGAAATTGGATACTTTCATAGAAAATTTTCTTTAACGGCTATCATGTAAAGGTTTCACCATATTCTGTGCTATACATACGTTACCGAAATCATTTCTTCGATCCTTTGTCCTTGTCCTAAAAACCTAGATTTTAGATCAGACCTTGAAGCTTTTGACCTCAGGACCCAACCAGCTATGAGATTACCCTAAGTGTGGGTAATATACTCGAAAGTCGTCGCAATGCTGACGTAAATATCAGAAGCTGTTGCCATACTTTTATAAAACTTTTCGCTATTTCGGGATAACTCGCTATCCATATTGGAGGAGGGTGTGTGGATATCAATTTAAACAATTTAAACAATTTATTTACCACAGGAGATACAGAGATAAAATGTTTCTTAAGTCTAGTACAATGGTCAAATTTGAGTATAGCTACCTGTGGGCCCGAAAAAGTTCAGTGACTTCTAGGGCATCCTACCATCAAGGTTAGTCTTAGGAGTACAATAATGTTTAACCTAATTCACTTAAACTAGAGACGCATTAGACTGATCAATGAGATAAGTAACTCGAAATTAGATACTTCATTTCACAATATAGTTCATATGGACTAGATTTAACAGTATATTCGACAAACGATTCAAGAACAGACTGAAGATCGGCGAAATTAATCAAGGCGAATTACATTATTAGGACCAGTTATGTAGGGGACAAGGTTTGACTCTGTGATCTTACACGACTAGTAATCTGATAGGAAGTGAGACTCAAGACTTTTTTTGAATACCTTATAAGAATTACTTTCACGGATCTCCGCAGGTATTGAGTTCCAAGTTTTAGTTCCAACGAAGAGGATACTGTGTTGTGACCGAGCCTCGTAATATAAATGTTGATAGTTTCTCGAGAGGCTTCATCATTCTTGTTATGATAATTATTGAGTATAAAGAATAAAATTTAAGATTTGTTCTCATAAGAGATCGCGAGATCTCATAAAAGGGAATGACAGTTTTAATTGTTAAAGTACTTCTGAAAGTTGAAGTGAAAACGTTTGCGTTTACATACAAACAAATATTTCCAATCAAGTTATCAATGACTATCACAACACTGACCGGGTTTTTAAGGGCACTTGAATCATTTGGGGTTTGTGTATACCAAAAAGATGGAATAAAACACTAAAACATGAAGCTGGTACTAATTTACTGGTAGACAATGAAGTGACTATGAAAGACTGGAGGAGCACGCGCAAGGCGAAGAACGTACAACCCATAGAACTTATTACCACGATGATGCAAGACTACAAACTCGTTTCAGGTCCGATTAGAATCAAGCTCTACAATTAATTATACTAAACTTCAATGTGTCAGTGGTTGGTGGCGTTGAATAACAAATCCAGTTTTTCTGACAAAGCCCCCACGAACATTCAAACCCACGACAGTAAATCCTGAAAACTAAACGGGGAGATCAATCAATCCCGAATAAATTGATTGTTACAAACATTGAGACAATGTCAAAAAGCTTTCTAATCCATTCAAAGCATTTTGCTGGAAAATAACTGATAAACTTCAACGAATGTGTCACTTTGGCATGGGTAGTGATGGAAAGCCCACAAGATCTAGTGACCCTCATTAACACTTCAACTTTGTTGCTGCTGTGCTCGGAAAACGATAATTTAACTTGGATTAGAATAATATCTCGGAGAATAATGACTTACACTTACAGTGAGACTGAACAGAAGAAATAGTGGAACATCTGATTTTGAAATGAAGTAAGCATGAGCACGAAAAGATTTCCTCATTAATGAGGTGTTTTAGAGAACCAGTGGTAAGCAAGATGTGCTGAAAGTAATTCTGGTATGAGCTATGTTGTAGGGCTAAATGAGGAATGCAGCCTGGCTGTTGTCGGTGAAAAATCAATTGTCCAGCGAATGCGTAGAACAGAAGACGGTGAATTTGTAGTGTGTTACCTAGAAAGAGTCAGACCACCTACAGTGTCAGGTTTATTTTTGACACAGTCTCCCAGCAACGCCCTCATGGTTGCTGTTGCATGTTATGGCCGAAGATGACCTGTGTAATCCTCTTGAGTCTGGTTTACAGGCGAAACCTAGGGGAAATAATCCTGTTGTGTGCCCTCTGTGTTATTCTCTCTAAGTCTGCCACACAAGTAAGAACTTTCTTTTCCGTATATTTTTTCAGACATCCGCTGATGATGACCTTAGTGGTCGAAACGTTCGTTCTTAACAGAAATGTCTTTTAAATCGATAGTCTTTGCTATTACCTTCATTTTAAAGCTATGTCGAGTCGTACACCTAATTTGATAAGTAAGAACTAGGAGTAATCATCCTGTTGCGTGTATCAGAGGGAACTGTAGGCCGCAATAAAAGCCCCGACTGCAATTGTCCCTTACTCCCAAGCTCAAGACGCTGCTGAACGTGCAATCAAGTAGAGTGCAATTATTTTCTTGACAAGGGAATAGAATTCGAGGTTTAGTCCCACTGACGATGAAAAATATGGATTTTTTCGCGACTAGCGGAAGTTCACTAGGTATAAAATATCACGTATGATCTTCCTTCAGTTCCTCGGCATAACTTAGTGATTAATTTAAGGCTCTATTTTCATTGTAAAGTTGCTTCCACAATGGAAAAAAGAACTATTTCGTACACAATAAGAAAACTGGGTATCTACACACATGGTGTGTTCCCATGCAGGACACCCAGTGCATAGAAACGTGTTAGGACGAGAAAGAGAAGACATCGAGATAGCGAAGAAGGTATGAGAACGGGAAGAAACAAAGTGGGCGCGAAAAATTAAAGTCCCAAAGGCCTATCTACAGCTAAAGTGACCTAATAGTATCACCCCAGAATGCGCCAGTCTCCATACCATTCGACAGACCAACTAGACTATTGCCTATCCTGTGCCTCCCTGAGGGTCCTAAAAGTTAATTGAAATGGCACCGTAATAGCGTAACACTTTTTCGTCCCAACCGACAAAACCCGCAGTGGCTGCTAAACTAGAAGACGCATTTATATCTTGAAAAATCTAAAGAGTAAAATTGAAAACCATGAAAAAACTAAGTTATCACCCATTAGGATGACAACGCAAGTCATGGTTCTCTCCCAAAGAGACAGATGTATAAGAGAAGAGAAAGCCTAGCAAGTAGGAACTGGACCTCAAATTCTTGCGCGGTGAGTACTCTCGACGAGGGGAGACATCAGTACCAAGGTCTCCCCGCCAACATGGCTGCCAAGAGACTCCCTTCAGTACCCTTCCCCATATACATGTTCCCCAGACTAGAGGAAGAGTGACTAGGGAGGGAGACGTTGTCAATTGAGATGTTGGGATCTTGATACGAAGACCAAAGAAGGTAAAAAATAATGCTAAGAAAATCGTTCACGATTTATACTAGGACTGTGAAGGCACTTAGGGGATACAGAAACGAACAGGACAAACTATAAACTAAGATTAATTCATGAGCCAAACTGAGAAAAACGCAAGTATTTTTTCACAAAATTCATCTACCACTAAAACTTTAGCAGGGTGATGTCGTGAATCATCAAAAAATGTCGCTTTGAACGCGAGCCGTGCATCTGAATGGTATGTCAGGCCATGGATATTTAAGTCTATGAGAAATAAAAATCATGGCATACACTTTAAATTTGGGAGTACATACTCTGAAAAGAAAAAAATTAAATTTGGGCTATTGCACTACGAGGATACTGAATCTTATAGCTATAAATTTTTCCTACTGGAGGTAATTCATAAGAGAGGAAACAGCACAGAAAACCTTCGGTAAGATGAACCTCAACGCAATATGAACATGAATTGCAAGAGGCTGCGGCGTGATTACAATACCGGATTTCACACCCGTACTTCTTGCAAATAAACAACTTTTTACAATTATCTTAATAGAATTAATTTTCCAAAATATGCATTGCATTTTGAATTTCGAACCCGACTTGATCTCTAACGCAAGTTCTGCCACACATAAGGCAAATTTATAGTTTTCTCACTTTAATTATTATTGCATCAATGCCTAATTCTTTAATCGTGACAGACGGCGTCTAAAAGAGACAACAAGAATGAAGACACAGTAGAGCGTGTGATTCGCATTCCTCTGCGACGTCCATGGCTTAAGATAACAGTTTTTCACAAAAAAGGTTTTGGGAAAAGTAGAGTAATCGTTATCATTTTGCAAAATATCTTTAGCACCAAAGACGTTATATCGACATTTCATAAGTGCATTCAGATTTTATCGGAAAAGGAGCCAAGTAAGACGAATGTAGCATTAAAGCTACAGCTCCGCCTCCAGAAAAAAATCAGACATTAAAGAGGCGAGTTATGCACCAATAGAAAGATAAGTACCTATATCTAAGGGCCTGCATATTCAACACGAAGCTACACGAACATTACAACAGGGATTAAACAATTTTTCACGCAAGAGAAGATATCAAAAGACGCAAGTTCTTTATTGCTTTCCTAATTTATAATTTTCCTTATTTCAGTAACTCGCTCAAATGTTCGGAATGTTAACATTTTCAGGTTATCTCACATCATTTTTCTATTCTAACTTTCTAACCATGTGGAATTTTTCTAATTCATCGCGTGTTAAAAGACGAAGAATTTCACTGATCATATTAAGTAGTAATAACATAGGTTTGCTAGCGCTTCAGTTATATTCATATTAACTAAAATGCTGAATCCTAAAAATTCTACATCACCATCTACATATTTATGAAGCTGCAGGTGATGGTAACGTCGAATAGTTGCTCTTTAAGAATAAACAGTGATGTAGAACTTCAAAAATAGAGTGCTTTAATAATTATGACAAGCAATTTTATTAGTCTTTCAACACACGATGAACAAGAAAAATATCTTACATCATTAGAATTCAACAGAAACGTTTTATTGAGATGCTGGGAACCTAGTACTCCTGAGATATTCCTCACATTCCCAGGCACATCAACAGATCAAGCTCAGTTTTAGCACGAATTTCACACTGAATATGTAACTTCTATTACACAATGAGATTCAGTTAAATAAAATAAATTTTTAGTAGCTATTGATGCCAAGTTTTTCAGGCTTGCAAAAATGCTACACTATTTAAAATACTCTCAGGTCCGAAAAGCGAGGGCCATTTTTTCAAAAAATATGAAAAATTAAAAAAAAGCCGACACATGCTAAGCTGCTTAATACAGGACATGAACAATAATCTGGAAAAAATTAGGAATTATTTAGAGCTGCAAAGGGGAATGTTAAAATATCAAAGTATGGTAAAGAAAGTTCACACGTGGTCTCAGGTTTCATCTACTGGCGTGATATATGACTTAATAATTTAATTAGATGATTTAAATATTCTGGATGAACTTAGATATGTAATGTCCCTGTTTTTCTTTTGCTACTCTATTTTAAAAACGGTTCTCTGAAGGGAGTAAGGAAAAAAACGCCATTTAGTATGGAACTGAGGGAACGGGGAACCCAAGCTCAATGTGTTTTCACACAAGATACCCTGCGCGTAGAAACTCAAGTTAAGAAATCAAAGGAAGGAAATGCAAAATAAAAGCATAACAACTTGAAGAAGCAAATTGGGTTCTGAAGATAAAAATCCCAAAGGTCCTATCGATAGTTGCGGTCACTTAAAAGTATTTTTGTTTAGTAGTTGCAGTCCCTATAGCATAATTACAGTACTAAGAACATATGGCTAAGCCTCCTGAAGGAAGATATACATCCTAGCCTATACAACTGTGGTATATTTCCAACTTCGATATTCTTATATGCAAACCTTAATCGCTAGGCCGGTTACATTAAGATCAGCCTTTCCAAATAAACAAAAATTTCAGCACTTATTGCTATGGAAGACTATTTAAAACAACGCCACCTTGTCTAGTGAACCTGTATATAACTAACACTTGAAAATGTTTCTCAGAAATAAAATTTATAAGGTACGGCAACTGCATGAAGAATAATACAATAACATACTGCACACTGAAGGAATAGTTAATATATTTGCAATCGTTTTATTCCAATGCCGAAAAAATATCGAAATAACAATACTGCTTTATATAACTGCAATTAAATTTAGCTCAAGCGCATGATGTGCTATAATTTTGTAAGAAATGTAACAAGAACTATTTTAGACATGAAAAGCTGCAACATTTACTCGGCATATTAGAAACTAAGACTAAAAATAGTTAAAGTAGGGAAACCAACATTCACGCAAATAAACTAGCTTCACAACGTTTCGCTGCCCTATCAAGACTAAAAAATGGCTTTGAATTCTCTCACTATTGGCAGATGCTAATAACCACAAGTCCACAACCTTAGTGAGCGCACCAAGTAACACTTCTGTCTCCTAGGCAGAAACGCAAGTCCTCCAGTGGAAGATACCAGAATGCACCAACGCGTTGGTCGCGATGTGAGCGGAGCCGCCGGTGTACATGGAAGGAATTTTCATAAAGCTGCTGACCGACCAGTCATCATATAAACTCAATTTTTATAAACGCTTAATCAAAGCTGTAAAAAGGCACGATTCTGTTAAGGTTTGCTATTTTTAAAATTACTTACTACAATTAACATTAAATTTCAGTTGAATGTTGAACTTGAGTTTAATTAACTCATCACGGTCAACGTGTTAAGTAGTCGAGGGAGTAAGGGCTACCAGCGCCCCAGGTGCCGCACTCGCCGTGCGCTGCACACAACGCTTTGGTTAGCAGGACTCGACATCGTGTAATAAAGTATAACGATTCAATCAAAAAGTGCAAAAACGCTGCCGGAAACACTTGGTTGTAGTTGTGCCTGTTAAACGAACTCACAGTAGCATTAACCACATCGTTTTCAACACGCTCACGGATTGGTATTTTTGTAAATCTAGTTAGGTATAACAAAGCTGTGCTGTCGCACAAATGTAAGCTGGCTCGCAGTGAAAGAGAATATTACATCGTGCAAAAAAGCGAGCATCATTTGTTAATAAAATCAGAAAGGGTATCAGTACTGATCCATAAAATCAGTACCAAAGCGTATTAAACTCTAGTAACAAAATTTTAGGCTTCATAGAATGCCCTCCTGACAACTAAAAGGATGCAGTCATCCTCCTTATTAGTATCTTCACCCTGTATGTAGGAATGCTTCATAACCATATTTCACAAATTTTAAAATAGAGTAGCAAAAGAAAAACAGGGACATTACATATCTAAGTTCATCCAGAACATAATTTACTTCAGTTTCGGTATCATAAAATGGCTATCAACAGACGGCTATTTTAGCTGGACGGAATAAAAATGGACGGATTTTAATAATACATACTTGGTTAATATAAATGGTTAGCTAATCTTTCACTTGCAAATAGGAGAAACCTTAACAAAGCCAATTCAAACATCAAAACTGTATCGAGACATCTCAGAGAAGCATCACTATTGCAACATGAAGTTCAAAAAGACAAATTTCAAGACCAATACATCCACATGGCAGGTCTAGATACTAGAGCTGTTATACGAGGCCCCCTGGTGTAGTTATATTATAGTAGCATTATTACAAGGTAGATCAAAACCCTCCTATAGTAAATTTAGATACCAATACTGCAACGTGACCAAGTCATATAAAAATACTGCAACATGGCCGATGCAGATACCAATACTGAGACAAGACCGTCGCATATGCCATTTCTGTAACATGACCGGTGGACATATCAAGGCTCTAACAAGACCGGTACTTGCACCAATACTGTAACATGACTAATACTGATACCATTCCTGCGGCATGACTGATGCCAATGCCAAAGCCAATACTAAAACATGATCGAAGCAGATACCAATACTGAAACATGACCGATGTACATACCAATAAAAAAGCATGACAGATGCAGATACCAATCCTGCACAATGACCAGGGTGCGTACAGGCTCTGAGGTTCAAAATTCCACTACTTTTTCATGACTTTTTATGCCAACCAAATCACATTTTCACTACCTCTCTCTGCCCAAAATAATGTCACACAAAGTTAAATTGCAGCACAATAAATGTATTTCAGTCATAAACTTCACAGAACATTCATCATTACTTGCAGGTCTTGTTTTCATAAATGTGTAAATGATCATCACAACACCAAACAGTCATGCTGGACAGTTCAATAGCATCTGCTATGCATTTGCCAGTGCATTAAGTTTGTCATTAATTTCCGCATTCAGCCCCTTGAGTTGTTCTTGCTTGTCTTTGGCTGATTTCCTCAATGCATTTGACTTTGCCAGTAGGCGCAAATCATTCTTGTCCTCTGCCTTCTGTGCAAAGCTGTCAGCATCCTCCACCAGCGCTTGCAGACTCTCCTCCATCCTCTTCCGTTTTGTCTTCAGGTTCTCCACTTCATCCAGTTCTCTCTTCCTCTTCTCTCCCTTCTTCTGCTTCTCTGCCTCTTCCTTCTTTTGATCCAGGTAGTGTTGATAGCGCTGTCTGCCCTGTGAAGCTGAAAAGAGGAGTTTCTTGGAAATGTCAACCTTGGAGATACCTCCTACATGTTTGATGTGGTCCATGACCACTCTCTGCGCCACGATGGTGTTCTCACCCATGTTGACTTCCATGAGCTGCTTGCTCACAGAAAAGCCCCTTTCCACTGAAGCCTGGCCATGTGACAGGACCAGTAGCATCTTCACAACCAGCCACAGTTTCTTGAGGGAGGATGTGGCCAGCTGGCTGCTCCAGAAGATATCTAGCCAATCAGTGTCTTGCTGAAAACTGTTGAAAGTGCTGATCTTCCTCTGTGCCTCATCAAAGAACTCTGAAAACTGGCTCATCACCTCATCGATGTCACCCTGTGGTAGCCTCTTAGCATCGCTGAGCAGCTGCAGACAGTTTTTCAGCATGGACTTGGTCTTCTCTCTCTTTGTGCGATCCACAAAGACACTTGGCACCAGCCAGCCCATGTTTCGGGCCAACCCGAACTTCAAAGGTGACTTCTCAACAATCTTCTTGATGACAGCAACAAGGAAATTCTTCACATCATCCCTGAAGGAGAAAGCAAGCCTCTCATTCACTTTCTTTGCAGCCATCTGATCTTTCAAAATACTTGCAGCAACAAAGCCAGGGTCAATCTTGCTATTTTGCAGGTAGATGGTCTTGTCATTGAAGTCAAGGGCAGCATACTTAGCTGGTGTGGTCAGTTTTTCCAGCACCTCTGCTTTCACACACCTCTCCAACAGAACCTTCAAAATCTTGATGATGTCATTGCACATGAAAGGCAGGAGTGGCGCGTCTCCTTGAAACTTTTTGAGAAAGGGGTTCAAGATCTTCGCAACTGACAGGAACGCTTGCACCTTGGCCTCGAAGAATGAACATACCTTGCTGTCGTCCCAAAAACGGACATGAACATCAAGCTGTTTCTTCTGCAGCTCCTCATTCAATGCCTCATCGAAGAGGAGGACGAAACAGTCTGCAGTTTTGGCCCTCTCCTTCAGCACACTTGAGAAATGAGGGGCCAGTCCAAATGTTGTCAGATAGGCGCATTTCTTTTCACTCATGGTGAACTTGCTGGCTGTGGGGGAATCCTCAAACATTGAGGCGAAAAGCCAAGGAGTCTGGTTTGAGCACTTGAAGGACAGGTGCGATGCTACTGTCTTCAACGCCCAAAGCGTCTCGGCCTTCAGGACTTTGTCCCTTTGCACAAAGTCAGTTAGAGCCGTTTTCTTGCGACAGCACTGACAGGTGCAAGTTTTGACTGATGGCGATGAAGTAGAGGTACTAGCAGACTCTGGTACTGCTGGCACGGTCTCACTGCTCTCAGTCTGAGCCTCCGAACTGCCCTCAGCAGGCGTTGGAGGATCGGTCGATGGTTGGGAAGTCACGAAAAAATCCCCGATCTTCGGGTTGGCAAGTCTCGTCGTCTGAGCTTTCACGTTCTTGGCATGCTTTGTTCCTTTTGCATGACTCCTCACCGCCGCTATTCCATTGTTGGCGATGTCGAACTCCGACTCGCACGCGGTGCAAACCGCCATTGTTTTCAGTTTGGGATGCGGTGCTATCCATTGTTGAAAGTCTTTGTCTCGCAACCACAAGTTGTTGAAAGAACAACTGCCTGGCATGACGATAATTCCTCAGCTCAGTCTCGGCACCGTAACTCTAGTCACACACACACGGGATGGTCAAGACCGATGATAAAAACTCAGCTCGAAAATGTTCAACAGTGGCGACAGGTCAACAATGGTCCGAGCGAGCGCGTGTCTTCAGTCACACTGAGCGCGTTTGGTTTCACGTGACGCCTGAGAACCAATCAAAATCGCGGACACTAAAGACGTAGCTGTATCAACCAATCAGAGCCCAAGTAACACTCGAAGGTTACTGACAACGCCTCGCTCAACGCGGACCAAACGGAACGAAAATTTTCAACAGTAAAATTTTCTTTTCACGAAAATCCTAAAATTTCATGACTTTCAATGACCATTTTAAAAATTCCACTACTTTCGAGGCCTTGAATTTTATTTTCGAAATTCAACTACTTTCCATGCTTCTCCATGCCTGTACGCACCCTGAATGACGGACCAAGAACCGTTGATCCAGGCTAAGCACAAATCTCAGAGATCAAATATTTTACCAGAGAATGACGCAATAAACCTTACCAAAAAAAAGTACTCCAGTGTTTCAAAACTGAATCAGTACTTGTGACAACTATCTCCACTACTTAATTTCTAGAAATATTCGAAGATTATACATCTAACAGCAAACGTAAACATACATGAACTCTTAAGCCTTAAATTAGTATTTCACATAAAAATGGACGGATGAGATTCATAGATGTTCTAAGTAACATTCTTTCATTTGATGTCTTCTGTGTAAATATTCACTGGAATACATCAAAGTGAAGCAAAGCAATACTTTAATATTGCTACATTGATTTGTACTGAATGTAAGAAACAGATCTGATTGCTCATCAAGGAGCAAGCTAAACACTATCATTCTTAAAGGCGACCAACTCTGAATATGAATCCATAATTTTGTGCTTAAAATTACTCGCACTGAATACGTTGTAGTTTATAACTAATTCTCCCAGCAAGGGAAGGAAATGCAATGCTTGGAATGTAACACCAAATAATATAAAAGATTTACTGGTCAGTGGTGGCAGCACAAACGTGATATACGTACTCCACACACTGGGTCAGTACGCATGTACTCCCAGCTTTTGATTGCATAAAAATGTGAACGGTTGATTTAATGGAGAGATCCCAGACAACGCCTTTTACACACCATTACGATGCACCAAAGCGTCACAAATCGGTTACACCTTTGCTGTGAAGATTGAGCACACAGAACTAGAGGGAAATTGGAGAAATAGCTTAACAACTTTAGACACAGCTCTGTACTAAGGAAAAAGTGAGCTGTTACCACGTTCAATAAAAACTTAGTGTATTAAAGTAGCTTTAATTAAAAAAATGACGGTCGAAAATTCCTTTAAAGATATACCTGTGATTTCACTTTGCTTTTCAATGATTAATTGCTATTCTTTCTAAATATCAAAATTGCCTAACCAAAAACATTTTCAGAGCTGCTGAAAGTGAGGAAAAAATTAGAGTCTGCGGAGAGAATCTCAAATTCTAATTAACAAGCCTCACCCGCACGTTTTTAAGCAACACACTGAACACACTCACACAGCGTGAACTTCGAAAATGGCTGGCGCTATAACACTTGTAATGACCAAACCTCATGTAGAGCTTAAACTCAACCTAGAACATGCGTGTTCAACGCTCCACTTCTACGAACCACAGCTGGCCGCTGCCGACAAACGACTCCAACGCTCCTGACATTAACAATCGACTCCTTAACCAGGGGCTGCTACAGGCGCAAACACCTCAGCAGTCCAACTTGAGCAGTTACACGTTCAGCTCCAGTTGACGACGCTAATGTCGCACCGGTCCTCGGAGGACGTGATGCAACAGCACCACAAGCAGCACCAACAAAGAACTTGAGGACACACTCACGGCCCCAGCCAGGCGGCACTTCAGGAAATCAAACCTGAAATAAAATTTAAGCATTACTAAACGAGCAGAGACTTGATGTTATGCTTTCAGGCATATCATTGGAAAGGTGTGTCATTATTATAATGCTGCCAAGGCTGAAGAATACCACGTCAAACCTGCAATTTACGATGTAAAGTCAGCCACAAGAAAGCAAGGACAGAGCAAAGGTACAGCAGAGAGTTAACTTGATATTAAGATGAGGTAAAGTACGATAATACAGACTAAATCCATCATGAAATGTAACTTCATTACTGATACATCAACAGATGTACATGGCACGTCCTCTCGATAGCAGCAGGTCTGGACAGTAAATATTGAGGCAGTAATTTTTAGCAGCAATAATACAAGAGAATTGCTGTCGCACGCACAACTGTAAGTCATAGCATGGGAGCATAGAAAAAATATGAAAAAAGGTATTTGGAGCTAATACTTTTTATTAGCTATATTCCAGTCCTAGAGAAAGAAAGTCAAATTATGCATCAGTCAAGTGACTACTGAAATCTAGAATGCAGCAGTAACTTGATATAGATCAACTGAATGGTGTTACTCTTCCAGTATATGCATTCACCGAGAAGATACAGAGACAGATAGGTCAAGCCTAAAACACACTTACGTCACCTAGAAGACTCCATCTGAAATTAACAAACGACTTTAACCTTCTCAGATACTATGACCTGTTAAAACGAACTCAGTGAGATCCAAGAGTTGGCTGTTTTTTCCGTTGAGAAAGAAGGGACACTCGTACTGAAAATTCTTTAATTGAGGGCACTGAAATGTTGAAATCCCCTCATCGTCAACAAGAATAGAATTACAAGGCCATCATTTCTACTCATTTTGCAGAGATATAATAATTCCCTGACCTGCAGCAGATGGTAGGTTACTTACTTCATTAAAGTAAGCATGCAACAGCTCATTTATACTACCACACAAAAATGTTCTAAACAAAGACTTTAGTTAAGAAGCAAAACTTTCAAGACCATCCCTTTACATCTAGCCCAGCTACTGCAAGTAGCTTTCTCCGTGACGCTAGGTTAGAGCATCGTGCTTCAAACAAGGCCGTGGTCCTAGATCAATCCTGCAACTGAGACATACTTTTCAGAGTAAGCTGCTCCTCTGGTGATGGTAAAAAAAACAAGAACATGAAAAAAAAAAAAAAGATTTGAGGAGAAACATTTCTACTCAATAGGCTGGTTATCACTCCCTCCTCTTAGGGCAGAAACTGAAAACCTATTAGAATTACTACGTGATAATAAAATGTGGGGCTATGAACAGGTTATGTTACTTGAATTTAAAACAAATCGAAGTGAATATGCCAGCAGGTCTAGCCTATGTTAAGTATGACCGCCGTCCATGCAAGTTAGGAAATGCAAAATAAAATTCTCATGTGCTTCACGCATGGCGCTAGTGGCGTCAGAGAGCCAATACGCGGAAAGCTCATATTGGTGGAGAGGATGACTACGTCGTTGTTATAGACAAGTAAACGTAAAGCCTTAACTTGTTTTGTTTATTACTTATTTTTACAATG
Organism: Morinoia aosen; assembly: GCA_030386875.1. NCBI lineage: Eukaryota > Metazoa > Arthropoda > Malacostraca > Amphipoda > Talitridae > Morinoia > Morinoia aosen. The sequence continues at coordinate 17,537,618 of CM059573.1, read as the reverse complement.
ATGAGCTTTCCCACACGCGTGCACCAAACAAGCACCAGGCCAAAGACATGAATGCTACCTCGAGTTGGTGTCTTTGATGATGTTGTTGAACTCGGCCTCCATGAGCTGGCCGTCGAAGTAGGTGATGGGGTCCTCGAAGGGGTACTCGTAGCCCTGGATGCACTCGCACTTGTACCCTCCGGTCTCAAACTCGCGACCTTGGATCGGTACGCACTGCACCCAAAACAAGAGCATTAATTTATCAATATGCTTTAATAAAAGAATGACAACAAATAAAACAACTCAAAAATTATCTTTCTCAATCCGGACGACACATAATGCACCCAAACTAAGATATTAATTGGTTATAATAAGATAATGAAACTATTAATTAAATGAGGATGAAACGATCGTTCTCAACCGGGAAAGTACACACTGCATCCTAACACACATTAATTTACTTTTATGTCAGAAACCATGAATTAAATGAAAAAAATTCAATCTTCTCAGCCACAAAGGACACAAGTACACTCTGGACAGTTTTTTCGGCCAGAGGAGCGCAATATTGAAGCATGCTTAATATTGCTTGTGCCTTAAAGCTTCACTTTACCCAGATGCCTCTGATGCAAAAGGCTTATGAAAGTGCCCTAAGCACCACAAATTTAAAACAATATCCTAAATGAACAGTATTGTATTATAAATAAAAGGAACAGGAAAGTTTGATTATAGGTTTGTTTAAGCCTCCCTTGCCTCAACAAAGATTATCAAAGAGAGGAAGGATGAAGGTATTATTTAATATCGAATTAGGGGGATGCAGAATCTGTGCGTAAGGTGTCTTCCCGATCAGGATCTCGAGCGCGTAGAAACAGGGAGTTGAGAAGGAAGGGATAAACAAGATAAAAGTAGAAGAAGAAACTCAGAGGTGCTGAAAAACAGGACAGAACTGAACCAAAAAAGATGCCCCTTAACAAAACAAAATAAAAAACATTATTTTTCAATAAAAAAAACATACCAAAGTCAGCTTGAGACCTCACATTTTTCCCTGGGAGTGTAGGGAACAGGAAAGAAACATCTCACAATAATTTTTATCATTCTTTCTGTCTGAGCACTCCATGTCCCAAAAAAGTCATCAATAAAACACGAACATATCTTCACTGCCTGCAAAGGACACAGGAAGGACTGCACTCAACAGAGAGCACACGAGCGACTCACGTAAGAAGTCTTCCTGTCGCAGTGGTGCGAGTCTTGGAAGATGTTCTGCACGTAGTAGTTAGACGGGCACTGGTTGATGTCCATCTTCATGAGGTCCATGGACACCTGCACTGCTCCCCTGCACGGATCATCAAAAATAAGAACTCGGTATACTAACTGAAAACTTCTGCGGCTCAAGAAAAGGTCGCACACTTCATCTCACTCAATTGGTTATTATAATGAAACTCACACCATATTAATAATCCCCCACAAAGCAGAAATTGCACAAACTTTATTCTATCTCGTATGGTAAGCGGCGGTATTTGGAGCGCATGAAGAGCAGGATTTCATTTGTCTAGCTCTATGTAAAGAAAGAAAATGTGCATCAGCGTTACTAAATATCTTGCTACACAAAGAAAGTACAATTTAGAAGTACCATTTTTTATACAACTGTCAAGTCTACATAAAGAGTAACAATTTACTGACGAGGAGCAGCTACTTCCTTCCCTTGCAAATTGTAGGCCAGTAAAAACGAAAAGGCGCAATTTTACAGAACGTCAACACATCTAATTTTTATTTGCAGCTACTCATCGTGAAGAGTTAAGCAAGAGGTACCTGTGAATTAAGCTGCTTAATTATTACTAATTTTATTTCATTACAAATTTGAGAGAGAAAAACAATTACAACATAACTGGACGCTCAAACTGCGTCAATACTGGCAACCAACAGCCTCGTGATGAGGGTTTTTCAAGGTTTTAACAGTTGAAGCCGTAAAAGTTTATAATGCAATATTTTTTATAAATTTAAAAAAGCGTCCTCACTACCATTCCTGAATCATATGTACTAGCACGGTGAAATAAGTTTCAGTGTTACTGTCCACTCCTGCAACAGTTAGAACACAAATTCTGTCCACTCCCTCACACGCTGGACCACGTGTTGTCAACAGGGATATAGAAAAGTCACTAGCTAATCAGGTACTTGAATACTGCACTTTTTGTCTCACAATTTCTTAGAAAAAAGAGTGCGTCTCTATAAATTTACTTCATCGGCCAGCAAGTGTTAGTTTTTGGTGAGAACATTGGGGTTAGAATAACTAAAAATTACCTGCATCATTGTTTAGCACTCCAAACGAATTTTCACTTCCCCAAAGGCCAAAAAAAATAAAGCAGTAATCAAATTAACCAACTCATTAACACCGTCGTACATGCACTAATACCACAACGCACCAAACCAACATTGCCATGACCTCTATTGGCTCAACCAGTTAATTGATCTATAGCACCTGTTGGAACAGAATACCATCTTCTCATTTTTAAATAGCTCTGTGCGCACTAAGAAAACAAAAGTGAACCAATATTGTACAGTATTCTTTAGTGCCAATCTCTCACTTGGAGTTGAGCTTCTCCCACCACACTCCTGAACAGCAACATGCCGCACTGAGACTACAACTCCCCTAAGCCTAAGACTACATTAGATGGTAGTTTTAGCCTACCTAACCGCAACAAAGACGTTTCAAAGAGATTAAGGAAGAGGGCACCATTAAGTATGAAATTAAGGGAATGCGGAATCTATAGACAAGGTGCATAAAAATAGAAAGTTGAGAAAGAAGTCATTGAAACAAGATAAAAACTGAACAAAGTAGTAGATGTAGAAAAACAGTACAGAGCAGAGAACCAAAAAAAGATGGTCCTTAACATTAAAAAAAAACATTTCATTTAAAAAAAACTTTCAGCTCGAGACATCGCATATTCCCTTTAGGAGCGCTTCCCATAGATACAACACTTGTATTCCCCTAAATCTAAATGCCTCGTCTGCTTGAACCACTCACTTGAACTCTAGCTTCTGCCTAAGGGCATCCCAGCCAAAGAAAGGAGCAGCATACTTGACCAGCCACTTCTTGACAGGCCCCTTGCAGTCGTACTGGGGCTCTGACCACATGCCGTGCTGCAGGTCTGCCGCCTTGTAGAATGTGGGGTAGCGCTCGTAGCGGATGGGCTGCATACCAGTGTGATTGAAACGGATCTTCAGCTTCACCCAGTACTTCTCCAGCTCGTCAAAGTTTGTTGACCATCTGAGGTTATTTGCTAAGGTTATGCAGTGTAATGTAAAGTGTAAATGAAACATGTTAACTGGTACATCTGATGTAGAGGACATGACTTGATAACATAAACTTCACATTTTCATAGATGACTGACGTAATTTAAAGAACAGAATAAACATGACACAGGGATGAACACGACAAATCATATCTTCTGAGAAAAAAATAAATTAGTAACTAATGGGCTTAGTATTACAAAGTTTATCTGAATTGGTCACTCTTTCATGACAAATGTTTCATTAGCATTTCATGCTCTGCCAGTTTCTGGTTCACAGCATTCCCGATGTAAAATAACTGTTGCGATGGCGCCCCACCATCAATCTAAACACGAATGGAACTCTGGCAACCTTGTTTGTAAAGCTAGCATGCTTGGTTGCCACTAACCATGCTTTGATTCGAGATCCCAAATGGGGGAAAATTCAGTTCGTGGTGTTTAGTAAAAACACAAGGTAAATTCAAAATTCCGGACGACACGGATATGCTCTTCTACAAATTCCCATTTTTCAATTAATTTTTCCCAAAAGTCAGGTACGTAAGCAGCAACGTGACCGAGCGGCCAACGAGTGGTCTGGATGCCAAGAAAACGAACTTCACGCACGGCGCTAGCAGCGTCTGAGCATCAAAACGCTGAACAGCTCATGTCGGTGGAGCGGATGACTACGTCGTCGCATACGTGGAGGAAGCACCAGATTAGGAAGCACCTTCATGACACTAGATTATGATACCCAAACTGAGAACTCAAGCACAAAATGTGAAAATGTAGCATATCAAATCGACAAAAGTTGAGGTAAAGGAAGAAATTTTGATGTACTCCTGTTTTTACAATAAAATTATGACAAGGCTTGAGTAAATTCAACATTTTCTTGGTTTGTTTTAAAGAGTAGGGCTGCTTCAAATTATTAATTAGCTAATAAACCTGTAGATGATTGACATACCTACTTTCTTTACTAAAGGCGCGTAAGAGCAACTTAATATATTTAGGGAAAAAACATATCCAGATATTTTCCTCAAGATGAGTAGCCATCAAAATAAGCACCAATATAAGGAACGCTAGCTTGTGTAGTGGAAGAATTCTCTATTCCATTGCTAAAGAATAAACAAAACTGGAGATATTCAAATACTTTCTAGGCTACTGGTGATGTTTTCCCATCATTCAGCAGCAAGAATTTTAGCGCCAAGCAGAACTCAAAGTTCAGTTTTGCTCAACTGAAAGAGAGAACTCGATTTAATAAGAATTAGATCAGTGTTAACCTTATTTGAATTCACCCGCCATCGAAATCCCTGAATGACATGACTATTCCAATATTTCAGTAGCCACTCACTTTTTAATTTGAAAAATAATTTCTATAAACATTGAGGAAGCTAATGAGAAAGACAAGTTATTAGAGAGATAATCTGTAGCGAGAGTGGTAATAACATTGTCAAAAAGGTAAATTATCTCTCTATACAAAACAAGTTTGTTCTTTGCTGGCTCAGTGAGTGTCTCCGTTGCTTTCCCCCGTTAACTGGATTCCTGAGCACTGCATAATGGCCATAAATATTTCATTTTATTAGAATTTGCAGTTCATTTACCATTGAAATTTATTCAATTATTAACTAACACATAAAGAGAGGAATCGAAAAAAGGAAATGGTACGTATTTGAAATATTCACAAGAAAATTGTGCACATTAATGAATTATACTTCCAACATAAAAAAACGCAGTCATTTTCGATGGCTAGGGAACACTACATAGTCATAGAATAAATATTCCACTAGCAGTACTACACACTGCCACACAAAGTCTGACTCCCAACATCCTGCAATGAACACTTAGCGGGAAACAAACGATACTTTGGAAGATGTAACCAATTTTTTTTTTTATTGACGATAGATCTCGCTTGTGTCTCTGTAGTAAATGAATACAAAATTTTGAGATACCCTAACACTATCGGTGCACATTTGAAATGACTAAAGAATTATTGCTTCCATCAAAACTGTACCTCCATACAAAACTTTCCAGCACACCAGAACACTAAGCAGTTCAGACATCACGAACACAAATACATGAAAAACGCCACATTCAAATGGACGTCCAAAAGTGGACGTTTACCCTAGTACAGGTAGTACTTCTGACCTGGACTTAAGCTTCCTGAACCAGATCTTGTTGTTGTAGGAGAGCCTGGTATTGTTGATACGCGCGAGGTCCTCCATGGCGAACTTGCGAGTGTTCAGTTGCGTCTTGTAGGCGAACGGGCCGAACAGGGTGCGGTTTGGGAACTTGTTGCGCTCCCAGTACATGCCTGCTGACCACACCTGGCACACAACAAAGTACAAATTTCACGTTAAACAAGCGACGCCAGTTTTATGAACTCGTACGTCTGAGTTTTCTTGATTTTTAGCATTGAATTTACACAACACGGTACAAATTTCATGTTGAACAAGCCATGCCAGTTTTATTAACTCGTAGGTCTGAGTTTTCTTGAGGCTCTTAGCATCGAGTTTCGAACACAATTGAAACCCCACAATTAAAAATAAAGTTTAAAGTTTGATAGCCCTAATTTTTATTCTAATATTAATGAGAAAAGCAGGCGAATAAAAAAATGAACGCGCTCATCCTTTAAAATATAGGTAAATGGTCACACCAAAAGAGCAAGCATGCCAAGCAAAATTTGCAGCTATGATACAACACATGTGAGCAGCAGCGCACATGTGCAGAGTGTAATTTGTTAACCACGCATTATTAAGGCATCATTATGGCAATGATTCATTGTACATATTCAACATTTCACCACCTGCTACATTAAATTGTTAGCTCAATTTTACATAGGACTCGTAGCAAGTCTCCCAACTGCTGCTTTCATTTCATTCAAAAGACCAATTCTCACATTCTCTATGAAAGAAAGCAATCACATTTGCTAAATCATACCAATGCAATCTGCAGTAGTGTTGATCCTGTTAACCGGAACGATTCTTTGAAACAGTCTCTATGTCAATCACCATTAGAAGTTTCTCTTTTATCACTCGCACATGTAAAGCTTTCTCATCACACAAGACCAGTAGACGTTTAGGCAGACTCAAGCTGCTCTTTGTGACCTACTCGATAACAGTAAGTACTTCCTGACAAGAAGTACCCACTACCCAATCTGTTATTCCTCCTCAAAGACAAACGCACTACGCCATATGTAACCATAACTAAAAGTACCCATTACTCATTCATACCGTACATACACTTATTTGCAAGAGTATGACTCGGTACCAATGCTATTTAGAACCATGTGCAAGCACCCCACAGACCACAGCAGCACCCACAGACCCCAGCAGCACCCACAGACCACAAGCAGCATCCACAGACCACAAGCAGCACCCACAGACCACAGCAGCACCCACAGACCCCAGCAGCACCCACAGACCACAGCAGCACCCACAGACCACAGCAGCACCCACAGACCACAAGCAGCACCCACAGACCACAGCAGCACCCACAGACCCCAGCAGCACCCACAGAGCACAGCAGCACCCACAGACCACAGCAGCACCCACAGACCACAGCAGCACCCACAGACCACAGCAGCACCCACAGACCACAGCAGCACCCACAGACCCCAGCAGCACCCACAGACCCCAGCAGCACCCACAGACCCCAGCAGCACCCACAGACCACAGCAGCACCCACAGACCACAGCAGCACCCACAGACCCCAGCAGCACCCACAGACCCCAGCAGCACCCACAGACCCCAGCAGCACCCACAGACCACAGCAGCACCCACAGACCCCAGCAGCACCCACAGACCACAGCAGCACCCACAGACCACAGCAGCACCCACAGACCACAGCAGCACCCACAGACCACAGCAGCACCCACAGACCACAGCAGCACCCACAGACCACAGCAGCACCCACAGACCCCAGCAGCACCCACAGACCACAGCAGCACCCACAGACCACAGCAGCACCCACAGACCACAGCAGCACCCACAGACCACAGCAGCACCCACAGACCACAGCAGCACCCACAGACCACAGCAGCACCCACAGACCACAGCAGCACCCACAGACCCCAGCAGCACCCACAGACCACAGCAGCACCCACAGACCACAGCAGCACCCACTGACCCTGTTGTTGCCCAGCAGGATGCTCAACACCTCGCCCATCATCTGGTCCTCAGTGAAAGGCTTGTCCGCCACACGCACACCCGCAAATATCTCGTCGTGGTTCACGATCTGAGAAAAGAATTTCAGAATTAGTGTGTCCCTATCCATAAGTTCAATGGAATGTGATTTTTGGGTATTTAAAGAAAATTTGAACAATAAAGATTAGATTTTGAGTTAGTTCGAGCACAAAAAAGGTGTTCACAAGAGAGAAAGTGAAAGTAATCGTTTGATTTAGAATAATGGAACAGGGAATCTATAACAAGACAGAAGTTAAAGAAGAATGTAATGGAAACTAGAAGTAGAAGTAGTAGTAGTAGTAAAAACATCAATTTGCTAGCGCTTCAGTGCCTGCACTATGTCGCGCCGAAGGTCTCACAATTCAGGTTGTCTCCGCGTCTCAAATTTCGAGGTCTCACTGCCACAAACATTGCAACGCAAGTCACAACAACTATTAAACAAACAAAGACGCGTCAGCCACGAGCGTGATCTGAACAACACTTGATTTCATTGGTGGCAGCAGTAGCAGCAGCAGTATCAGCAGTAATGAAAGAGCTGCTAGTTCAACACCATACACCTCCTGCGTAGGGTTCAATCAGTTCGTATAATCATCCTAAGGTACATGCAGTTTGCACATTGAGCAGCAGCCTAACCCCCTAATGGGGGTCTCAGCTGCCCACCCAATTATGGCCGGGCGCCTTACCCGCGCTGAAACCCCCAGGGGCATTGGCAGCGCGCCCGGCCATTTTACGGTTCAGTGTTTACATTGCATTACCATGCGTAGAATTTTCAGGCTAGATTTTTGAAGACAGATTACACGCTCCAAGAAACGACTGCAGCGCTGTCACATTGTAAGTTGATCGCTCAGCTTCCCCAAGTATTCCGATCAAAACATTCTGTGCACGACCGCGAAGGTGCGGAAAATGCAGATTCCTGGCAACAGCATACAGGGGACACTCCGCGAGGAAGTGCTTTACAGTCAAAGGCACACGACACCGTTCGCACTGCGGCTGTGGTAGCCGCTCCATCAGGTGGCCGTGTGTTAGCCGCGTATGGCCAATACGGAGGCGACAAAGCATCACCTCTAACCGGCGACTACGACAACTGGACGATATCCATTCACGTATAGTGGGTTTAATGCTTCTTAATTTATTACTATCGTTAGCAGTGTTGTCCCATTCCTGCTGCCATCGTTCTCTCACTGCCGCTTTGATCCGAGGGTTATAATCCCGGAAAGGAACCATCAGATTTAGAGTCTCTTCGTTTGCCTCTGCGGCCCGTTTAGCCTCCTGGTCAGCTCTCTCATTGCCAGACACTCCTACGTGGCCGGGCACCCAGCACAACGTCACAGATTTACGCTCACATGTTAAATCTATTAAGTTCATGACGATCTCACCAACGAGCGGATGGGTACTATTAAGCTCTCGAGTGGCCTCCACCACACTTTTTGAATCCACAAAAATAGCAAAAGTATCATGCTCACAATGTTTAATTAGTTGAAGGGCCTCCAGCACACCGTAAAGTTCCGCAGTGAAAATGGACGACTCTGGGAGCAATCTCTTGGCGATCACCATCTCCCCCGACACAGCGGCACACCCTACAGCGTCTCCCACCTTCGAGCCGTCGGTATAGAACTTCATCGCACGGGCATGTTTTTCGGCAAGATGGTCCAAAAAGATCCCCTTTAGTATGTGGGTAGGCATAGAATCCTTCTTAGGCATTTGACATCCCGGACAAAAACTCCCGATTGGGACACGCCACGTGGGAAAACTTTCCAAGAACACTGGTTGTACTCTCATTGGCCTTAGCTGCATTGCAACCACGGCTGCCGAATAATCTTCCGATGAGGGCAGAAAGTAAGGGAAAGGCAGATGTCGGCCTAGTGGCGCATGCACGCTGGTCCATGCAGGAGACAAGGGGACTTGTTCCAATCGTGCCAAGTACTGAAGGGTCAGCTGCACACGGCGGTGCCGTAAAGGAGGTTCACCGCTCTCCACACATAAGCTGCTGGAAGGGGACGACCTAAATGCGCCAGTGCAGATTCTGATAGCAGCATGATGCACAGGGTCCAGCTTCGAAAGTGAAGTCGTCTTAGCATATTGATACACTATGCAGCCGTAGTCGATCTTGCTTCTAATAAGAGTACGATATAGTCTCAGTAGGGTCATCCTGTCAGCCCCCCACGTCAGGCCGGCCAGGCTTTTTAGCAAGTTCAGCCTTCTGACGCAGTCAGCCTTGAGGGTAGCTAGGTAGGGCTTCCAAGAGAGCCTGTCATCAAGCGTCACCCCCAGAAACTTGGCGCTGTGTGAAAATCTCACTTGTCTTCCCTGCAGTGTGAGCTGTGGGGGATCACTACGGCCACGGCCCTGGAAGTAAAGTCCAACTGTTTTTTCCGGTGAAAAGTTGAAGCCATGTTCCTGAGCCCACTTATTAGCGTTATTGATGGCTAATTGCATTCTTCGCGTCAGAGCTGGAAGATGTGTTGATGAAGAGTATACCATAAAGTCGTCCACATATAAGGAGGCCACCGTTCCGGGAGGCAAGGTGGAGGTGATACCATTTAAGGCGACACTAAACAGGGTGCAGCTCATAACACTGCCCTGAGGTAAACCTTCACACTGCAACTGCGAGGAAGAGAGGGTGTCGCCGACCTTAACGCGGAAAGTTCTTTCACCAAAAAATTCTTGAATATACAGGGCCATGTTACCACGGAGTCCATACTCATGTAGTGTCTTAAGTATTCCATATCTCCACACGGTGTCATAGGCTTTATGCATATCAAAGAAAAGACACATGGTTCGGCGACGCTCGGCAAGGTTGGCCACCAGATGGTTCTGTAAGCGGAGCAGAGCGTCTGTGGTCCCTCGAAGCTGCCGACTGCCAAATTGGACGGGGTTCAGTAGCTCCTCCGCCTCCAACCATCTGGTGAGTCGCGCATTGACCATTTTCTCCATCAATTTTCCAAGGCAGCTAGTTAGGGCAATGGGTCGGTAGTTGTCAGGGTTGGATGGAGGTTTGTTTGGTTTTTCGAAAGCCATGATTAATGATGTACGCCATTGTTGAGGATATGTATGCGTGATCCAGATTTTATTGAAAATATATAGCAAGAATTTAATGGCTGTAGTATGCATTTTCTTCAACATCCGGAAGTGGATACCATCTGGTCCGGGAGCGGTATTTTTACATTTCTTCAGGGCGTTGTAAAATTCAACCATTGTAAGGGGGTCATTATAAGAGTAGATGGAGTTTGTTGAGAAGTCCAGCTGCTGCTGTTCCTGTTTCAACACTGTAAAGGCAGGAGAGTTAAGTCGTCCGCTACTGACACTATAAAAGCTTCGGGCCAGTGCCTCCGCCACGCACTCCGGGTCTGAGGTGAGAACACCATTAACTTCTAGGCACGGATGTCTATAACTGCATTTTCTAGAAGAAACTAGAAGTAAAACCAATGAATCCAAAAGATGGTCTGCAACAAAATGAACTTTTTCTACACTAAAAAAACACTTATTTAATCTTTGGTTCGAGATTTCACATGGCCTCCTGAGAGCTCGCAGTCCCATGCATACAATAGTTGTATTCCCCAGAGGAGATTCTTGCAATGAACTATGAGCAACTGATAAAAGAGAACAAATAGAAAAAGCTCGAGGATGCTGGTTTCATTCTCATAATCTGGCAGCATCACTCCTTTTATTAAAACATTACTGCTACACGGAACATCAGAGTTGAGCTCAAGAAGGAAGTGTACAATCTTGTATCAAGGATTGCTGTTAGTTACCTATAGCAACCCTTGATACAAGATTGTAAAAGAAAACTGTCATTATATCATTTTAAATGTTAAAAAAAACACTTGAGAGAAACCAAGTAAAGTGAGTGACTGCCTTGGCTCATGGAGCTGCTCCGGATAATTAAACTTGTACATTATGGGGATCGTCCGGGTTTGAGACCTTTTTTTCGTCCGATTAGTTTGAAAATTGGCCAGTATATGTCTTTTGTGAAAGTAAACCTTTTTTACGCCTGTCATTTTTTCGATTTAGGCCTAATTTTTTTTGACGAAAAATGTGTTTTTGGTATATTTTTATTGATGTTTCAGATTGGAACTCCTCCTTCAGTTTTGATGCTAGAACAAAAACAACGACAGTTTTAGAACCCTTGGAACATTTCTAACAAACTCAAATTCGGCTTGGTTTCAAATTTAAATTTTTTCTATTTTTTCATAATTTCTTGAAATTTCAAAAATCAGCAACAATTTTTTGGGTTTAGAGCTATATATTTCTTCAAAGAATTCGAATTTGAAACAAAGCCGAATTTTAGTTTGTTAGAAAAGTTCCAAGGATTCTAAAACTGTCTTTGGATTTGTTCTAGCATCAAAACTCGAGAGCTAGTCCTAGGATGAATGTTGAAAATAAAAAGTGTTGGGTATAAGCAAAAAACAAAATTTTTTGTTGAAGTGTAATATAATGAACAATTGATGTAATTGAATGCAGTTTTAATTTTTATTTCGATACTTTCCATACATAACTTCATATTCGAACTGTGAATTGTGATTTCAAAAAAAAAAAAATAATACATTTTTTTTCTTTTCTATCAAAAAAATGAATTTTTTTATTTTCAGTCTGATTCTTATGAAATTTGACTATGATATGTAACCTTTGAAAAGAAACACAATTGATTCCATTCATTTTTTTGATTCAGGCCTTAGATTTTGCAAAAATTTGACACAGTTTTTTAGGTATTGATATTTCACTAATATTGATATTTCAAAATGGGACTCCTCCTTCAGTTTTGATGCTAGAACAAAAGCAAAGACAGTTTTAGAATCCTTAGAACATTTCTAACACACTCAAATTCGGCTTTTTTCCATTTCCCATTTTTTCTCTTTATATATGGGGTCAAAATCCGGAAAAAGTTGAACATTTTGGGTGCTTTTCATTGATATTGATATTTCAAAATGGAACTCCTTCAGTTTTGATGCTAGAACAAAAAAAAATGCAGTTTTAGAATTCCTGACACATTTCTAACAAACTCAAATTGAGCTTTTTTTCCATTTCCCATTTGTTCTTCTTTTATATGGGGTCAAAAGCGGGGAAAATTGAAAGATTTTGGTCCCCTCATCCCCCCCCCCCCCCGGGAGGGGGGGAATTATAAATCGTAGCGCCATAAAATTTTAGGAACGAATAGTCCCCCAAATAAGGGTCCTTCTCCAACAAAAACATGCAAAATGACCATGAAATTGACAGGGTCTGGCAAGGGCCCGGGACGATCCCCTTAAATAAAACATGCCATCACTACATTGTTGTAAATGATTATCAAATTATCGGAACGAAACGAATGACCACGAAAATTATATCTTCCAAGTGACAGCTATTAAATTGAAGTAGCACTCTAACATTAAAACAAAGAAAACAAAACTTACCATCACTTGAGTACCTCAACACTCAAATCCTAATCAGAATACGGGAAATAGTGACAATCACAGAGTACTCACCACCTCACATGCTTTTTCAACCAAACTATGTGCTTACCACGCATTCACACGGCCTAGGTATTTTATAAAAAAAAACCTGCAAACCATAACACAAGGGAACATCTAGAGCACTTTTTAATGAAGAAAGCTACACTAAACACAAGGGCCCATCAAAAGTAGTCTCTAATAAACAAAGTCACACAAAACACAAGAGAACACGTGGATCAGTCTCTAATACGTTAGCTCCCCAAAATGCAACAGAACATCTGAAGCAGTCCTTAACCAATAAAGTCTTACAAAATGCAAGTCAACATCTGAAGCAGTCTTTAAATGACAAGTCTTATAAAATACACGTGAACATCTGACGCAGCCCCCAGTAAAAATTCACTCCAAACACAAGAGAAGAGGTCTCCCACCTGCAAGAAGGCACTGGCAAAGTTGGCTAGACGCAAGGCCATCCTAGCCTCATTCTCGAACTGCTTCTCTGCTCCATAAGCCACATCGCCGCTGAGGGTGAGCTGGGCCTCCGTGTAGTCCTGGCAGGTGGTGGGCGTGACAGACTTGAGGAAGTAGATGAAGTTGTTCACGTTGAGGTTGTGGCCCAGGGTTGCGTTGATGCCCGTAGCGTTGTTGAAGTCGCTCGGCACGTACAGGTTGCGCTCCTCTGGCGTCAGGCGGTTGTACGTCACAGGTAGTTTGTGAATCCCTGAATGAAGTATCATGATCATGCATAAATCTGATGTACTGGTATCTTAAGTGAAATAAAGATCGCATGAGTACGTTTTTTACGTCTCTTTGTCATGAACATTGTGTTCGTAAGTGGATAAAGATAGCCCAGATTCCCATTAAGATATTTACAACCATTAAAGCACACTCTATTCCTGCACTAAATGAAAAACAAAAAACTACATTCACTATCCATACAATGTGCTAAGGATGTAGCCAGCAACATAAAGAGCAATCGGTTCATCCAAGGCCTTTGCTGTGAATTTATAGAGCCCAAACTGAAATTATATAATCTCCATTGATATAAAGGGTCTTTTAGATAAATCCATACAAATTTAAAAACGTCAATAATTCTGATAAGTTGGCAATAATGAAGGGCATTACTTATGTTCAGTTAATTATGAAGCTGGCAATTTACATTTTGAGTATATGCATTAACATTACGCTTGAACGGTCGAAACGTGCAGCTGTGAGCCTCATTGCCCAAGCTGAAGCTCTGCCTGTATTACAAGATCCAGCCATTACCTTAGGCAGACAATTTGCGATGTTTATTAAAGTTTTAATGAATCTGGCAAAGATTGGAGGCACCAACACGCCAGGGGAAGATAAAATTCGGAAACCTCACTTTTTAACCAGCCTCAAAAAAGTGTCAAGTCCAATTCAACCAATTCATTATCGGCATTGGCTGAGAAGAAGCTCCTCGGCATCACAACAATTCACAGAGCAATCAAAAACCTTGGCCTAACCTCTCATGCACAGGGAAAGAAAGATCCCGTAGTAATAACGTGCAAGGAGTTGGTTAGGGGAAGTGCAAGAAAGTTTTCAACTGGTTGAAGACAACATATTGATCACGAAATTCTTTTTGATGAGTTTAATTTTTTTCACCATTCCACTATAGGAACAGCTTTAGGTTTGATGTAGCAAATGAATACTTATGAAATCAACAATACACGTGGCACTAGTTTGAGCCGCTGACAACAAACAGCAACAGAGCATCAAGCAAAGCACCAGCTACAAAAGTCTTCTGATGTCAGAAACATCACCAAGAACTTACACCCTATTTTCTGACACGAGAAGCTGTCTTTGTACTGGTGCAGCGTGGCACGCTCGACCAGCTCCCCGAGGTACGGCCTTCGGACCACGTTGGGGAGGCGGTACCCAGGCTTGCACCGGCACTGGTATCCCCCTCGCCTGAAGCCGTACCCGTCCAGCGGCTCGCACTGTGAAGTGAAGGGAAGTTCTCAAGGTGAGGGGAGGAACCCTGGTCCATCTTATGAAGCATGAATGATTTTGACGATAGGTTAGTTTAAGCTTATCTACCCACAACAAAGATGTGCTCACGGGAAGGAATTGGCATTTAGTAAATAATTAAAGTAATAAGGAATCTAAGCACAAGGATTATTCATGAAATAAGTTCATGAAACAAAATGAATATTGAAGAAGGAAAGGAACCTGAAAAAACAGCACAAAACCAAGAAATAGATGGTCTGTAGCAATACAAAAACCAATTCAATTACAATAAAAGGAAAGCCTACTGTTAGGCTATTGCCAAAAGATGTCGACTAGTGCCTTTGTAATTTAAAAGGAGGAAAAATAATTCTTCTCGCAAATAACTGAGCTCGCATATCACAGATACTTGCAAAACATACTTCCATCACAAACTTCAAAATTTCATTGGCTAGATTCAGATTGGCTCAAAATTTGAAGCTTGTTTTGACAACTCAAAAATTTACCAGCGCAAAAAACTCTACAGCTTTATTTAGTTCGGCTCGAAAACTTCAAAACTTGAAAACACTCGACATCTCCAAAGCTTGGAAACAGCTCAAAGGCTTCAAAACTCTTATCAGACCAAAAACTCAGAAGGATACCAAAAATATTTGCAACACTTGAAAACTGTTGGCGAACCCCAACTTGATAAAAATAAGTCCGTAGAATCTGACTTTTCTCTTATCCCTGAAAATATCAGGAAGATTCCTCCGGAATAAAAAGCCTCAGAAAATACGGCCCTCAGAATCCCTAAGATAGAGACAATTATCAAAAGGTGGCTCCCAAGAAGGACCAACCCAAATAGTTTTCAATCGGGCCAAACAGGACTCGCCCACTTAAATAATCTACCAACTGGCTCCCAAGAACGACCAACCAAAATAACTTATCAATCGGGCCGAACAGGACTCACCCACCAAATTAACTTATCAATTGGACCGAACAGGACTCGCCCACCAAATTAACTTATCAATCGGGCCAAACAGAACTTTCCCACCTAAATAATCTAACAATTTGGCGCCAAGAAGGATACGCCGCCTAGCTAACTATTTTACAGTTTGGCGCCCAAACAGAGACTTCTGCCAAACTAATTATTTAACAATTTGGCTCCCGAACAGGGACTTCTGCCAAACTAATTATTTAACACTTTGGTGCCCAAACAGGGACTTCTGGCAAACTAATTATTTAACAATTTGGCTCCCGAACAGGGACTTCTGCCAAACTAATTATTTAACAATTTGGTGCCCGAACAGGGACCTCGCCTATAAAAATATTCAACACCTACCAAACCTCCAGCTCAGGTTTTCACATCTTCTTCCTGGGAGCTCTAATTCACATAGAAGATGTAAAAAAGGAGGCAGATTGTAAGCTTACTAAAAACGATTGTAAAAACTGCCACTCAGGCAGTAATCTATAGAAAGATAACTCCGATAACTCTATGAAGAGTTCAGATGTGAATCTGCTTAAGAATAGAATTCCTGCTCAAGATGCAAGCTCTGATACTTATAAAATTACGTGACCTTCGGAGCGATATAGTTTGAGTAACTGAAGCGCTAGCACACCCATGTTACTACTACTACTTCTACGCAAGATGCAAGTAAAAGAAAGATGACAACGACACTGTTGAGAGGTGATGCTTCTGATGTACTGAACTGAAACAATTAACAATATATGAGTGTGTGCTTGCACACAGATCACTAACACTCAGTTACACAATCTTTTCTTTTAATCACTGATCTTTCTATTTCAAGAGTTTTCAGTTGCACGACACAGATTGAATTGTAGGCTCATTTAGCTTAGTTATTCTTTTTGAAATGAAAGCAAAAGTGGCACCACACCCAAATCAAGATTCCATAAAAATCCGAGTGAGAAATCACCTCACACTGGTAGGCCTTATACGCCGTGCTTCAAGAACTCAAGTTGTGCCCCGAGTACCACCTTCATCAACCTCTACGTCACAGGTGATGAAAAAATTACACCAATGAAGTGAAAAAAATAAGGTAGATGACAAAATGAACCAATAAAAACTATTCTATTGCAAGAAAAGAAATGCATTTCTAACTTGCAGCTTGCAAACGCAGATCTTCCTTCTGGGAAATCTTATCTTCATAGCAACAGTAGTTGTATCTTCCCGATAAGATTTTGCCTGAGAACCCAACTATGAGTAGTTTGTTCATGAAGTTGAATGCTGATGCGCTACAC
This sequence comes from Morinoia aosen, assembly GCA_030386875.1. Classification (NCBI taxonomy): domain Eukaryota; kingdom Metazoa; phylum Arthropoda; class Malacostraca; order Amphipoda; family Talitridae; genus Morinoia; species Morinoia aosen. The sequence goes on along the minus strand of CM059573.1, from coordinate 17,520,566 downwards.
AATGATGGTAATTATAGTAAACCTCAGTCTTCAAACTTACAAACTTCAAGTTTCAATGGATGACTTTACAACAGATAAGAAATAATGAGGATGGACACACACACACACACACCTCGGTGGTGTCTCTCCTGCAGCGCGCGGTGTCCACAAAGCGGTTGGGGCCGTCGTTGCCTTTAGACGGAGGGCACTGGTTCACATCTATCCGGTCAAAGTCTGTCTCCATGACAGAGATGGCGGTGAACGTAGGGTACTCGATGTGACGGAAGCCCGTGTGACGGTGATACAGATCCGCTGGAAGATGAATTAAAATGTAAACACATTGTTTTGGTGGAGTGATCATACCTGTATAAGATATATAACAACTAACCACCCAAGAAGAGTAAAAGACAGCACATAAATTATGTACTAGCTGCATAGGTACCATTAAGCATAAATTATTGTTACTACATAAATTATGACACAAATTATTAGATCACACATGAATTATAAACTAACTGTATAAGCACTATTAATTTAATTTCTCGAACGACACCACGGAAGTCCAACACACAGTAACGCGTGGGTATGGAACACAGTAGAAGAAACAAGTGAAGTCATTTCTGTTGGGGAAAATATACCTCCTCTTGTTTGGCTAGCCAATGGAATAGCTTTATTTCAAACAAACTTTATGACGTCACCATTGCAACATGCCGTTAGGTCAATATTGGAGCTAGCAGGTATGCCAGATGCAATACGAATGCTGCAATTGATTTGCTGTCATGACATCAGCATTGCCACACAGTCGACAAAAATAAGACTAGTTTGGCCCTACCTTGTTTCTTCTACCATGGTATGGAACTAACCAACAGGAGAGATGGCAGGCACACTCCACTTGTCACTGCGGCCGCAGTCATAATATGGACGGCTGAACTTGACAGGCCCTGGCTTCTCATCTGCAGCGTTGGGGCCGTGGAACACGTACGTCTCATTCGTGTTGTTTGCATACCGAATTTTCACCTAAGCCCACAGAAGAAGGTTGCATTAGACATTGATACTTCACTGTTAATGCAACAAAAGAAGACTTTAATTATGCAATGGTCTCTAGAACATACCTATGCTCACCATAACAATTTCATAAATGCTAACCAGTTGACCAGGAATTCAGTTTTTTGACAAATGAAATATATTGAATTTGAATAGCAAGTGAATACACAATGACAACACAAGAGCACGATGACAGATCTAACATTAAACACGCTCAAGCCGGGTAGGTTTGTTTAAAAAAACCCTTCAGACTTCAAAAATACTTCTAGATCATTCTAAAGTAAGCAATACGTACATGCCCCAGTACCACTTTGAAACTAGCAGCACCAATCCTCTGTGCTCCGAAAGCAAAAAATAAAGTAGATTTGAACACAAACCTATGGAGTTTTGACAGAGGAAAAAACAGTTTTACATTACAGACAAGGATTGAATGCATCAATGAAAATTATGATGAAACTAAAAAAATATGATAGAATACAAGGCAGGCTTGGTGTCATTACGCTCCTTCTGAGATGCGTGACAGTAGATGAAAGTTCTAAATTTAAACCTCAAATGAAATGTACATTTAATACTAGTAGAACATATAAAACCACTAACACTTTGGTGACTTCGATCAAATGGCAAAGCCAGACCAGACTATGACATGCCCTAAATATGAGCACAAAACAAGACACTCATCACATACATTTGGCCACCAACACTTTAGTGACATCGATTGTATGAGAAAGCCAGAGCATGAGACACCCAAAAACAAGTCACTCATTACACGACTTAGGAGCCAGCAAGATAAGGCACCTAGACAAGAGTCACAAGACAGTACCTGGAAGGTGGTGATGCCGTCCTGGCGCTGGTTGGTGTGAGGCAGCCAGGAGTAATACCACTCGTTGATGTAGTAGTCCTCCAGCGTGTAGTTCTTGCTGGTCTCCCCAGACGGCAGGATCGCCCCCAGGTCATCCACCTGCCATGTTCATGCAGAGGAACTCGTTTTGGAGCATCTAAACAGCGCAAATCACGCAATAAGTGAACATAATAGTGAATATCCTAATATTGTGTCATGCAAAACCACATTCTTGAATACCTGAACAGCTTATATCATGTCACGCATGACCACATTCACAAATATCTTCACAGCGACTTGTCAACACCAACCATGTGGCAGTACATAAATTCTTACGCAGGCTCAGGTCATATCACGAATGGCACTACAGCTCACAAACATTTACACAACACTAGGTCATATCACCAAAGGCACTACAGCTCACAAATATTCACACAACACCAGGTCATATCACGAATGGCACTACAGCTCACAAACATTTACACAACACCAGATCATATCACCAAAGGCACTACAGCTCACAAACATTCACACAACACCAGGTCATATCACGAATGGCACTACAGCTCACAAACATTCACACAACACCAGGTCATATCACCAAAGGCACTACAGCTCACAAACATTCACACAACACCAGGTCATTTCACGAATGGCACTACAGCTCACAAACATTCACACAACACCAGGTCATATCACTAACATTGGAATAGACATCAATGCTTCCAAATAGCGTTGCATTTCATTGGGCAAAATGTAAATTTAAGCAGCATTTTGTATTTATTTATGCATAACATGCCCATTCATAAAATGAAGACCAAATATTACTAAAAATAGTGCAAACATTTTTGGCAATTCCAAATCCATAACAGAAGACCAAAAAATACAACTATGAACTTTATTCATTGGTCAATGGGCTTTTTAGATATTCGTTTTGAGACAACTTATTCAGCGCAGTTGAGTGCAATGCAATGCTGGCTGTGTATGCGCCCAATACACCTCACTTGACAGGCGCTCAATACACCTCACTTGACAGGCGCTCAATACTCCTCACTTGACAGGCGCTCAATACTCCTCACTTGACAGGCGCTCAATACACCTCACTTGACAGGCGCTCAATACTCCTCACTTGACAGGCGCTCAATACTTCTCACTTGACAGGCGCTCAATACTCCTCACTTGACAGGCGCTCAATACTCCTCACTTGACAGGCGCTCAATACTCCTCACTTGACAGGCGCTCAATACTCCTCACTTGACAGGCGCTCAATACTCCTCACTTGACAGGCGCTCAATACTCCTCACTTGACAGGCGCTCAATACTCCTCACTTGACAGGCGCTCAATACTCCTCACTTGACAGGCGCTCAATACTCCTCACTTGACAGGCGCTCAATACTCCTCACTTGACAGGCGCTCAATACACCTCACTTGACAGGCGCTCAATACTCCTCACTTGACAGGCGCTCAATACTCCTCACTTGACAGGCGCTCAATACTCCTCACTTGACAGGCGCTCAATACTCCTCACTTGACAGGCGCTCAATACACCTCACTTGACAGGCGCTCAATACACCTCACTTGACAGGCGCTCAATACTCATCACTTGACAGGTGCTCAATACTCATCACTTGACTGGTGTTCAATACTCCTCACTTGACAGGCGCTCAATACAACTCACTTGGAAGCAGGGTTAGAAAAAAAATTTTAAAAAGAGCCCCCTGGTTTTCTGGTGTTTTTATTAGGTTGTATTGTTTTTTCTTTATTGGATAACGGTATCCTAAATACAACTCACCTGGAAGAAGTTCAGAGTAGAAGTGCGCTCCATGTGCACTGGATCGTTAAAATCGTCCATCCTAAAATAGAAACAGGAATACAGATAGATTAGAGAATTAGATCTAACTATTCATTGACAAATAAAACGCATCTAACACAGGATTATTTAGTTTGCATGCAAAAGATAAAGAAAATAAAATGCCCTGAAGAAGGAAATACTTCAAACTAGCAGCACTCATTCAACTGTTGAACACAGAGATGTTCTGCATACCCATAAAAGAAAATTCAACAGGCTGAGGAAGTAAATTTACCAACCTAACAGGTTCTCTTCTGAAAGACTTGAGCTTTTCTATCAACAAACTTACTTCATATAACTGAAAGAAGTAATAAATGATACAGCACACAAAGAAATAGCTAAAAAAGCTACTTAAGATGAGCGTGCACCAACAGCCTATAGGGATGAGCCAAATTTAAAGTGAGGGGCAGAAGATGTCAACAGATAAGTCAAGTTTGACCAGAGTTACCTATTTTGAGCTGCTGTTATCCATTTGAAGGTAAAGTGAGAGTAAATATGAATCCAGAAAGGAAAAATTCAAGATTTTCAGAAGCTGTACAGTACATACAATGGATATTATCTAATGCTATTGTTCATTTTCTGACCTATACTCGTATTTCTCAACAAATGGTTCCATGAGGACCACACCCAATGGGTCTCTGGTGCTCCAGCAGGTGAACTAAAGTAGTCACTGTCTATGTTCTATTGTCCCTAATAACATGGGGTAAAATTAAGCACTGTGCTTTCAGTAATCACATCAGAAAAATTGAACAACCAACTTTATAATAATGTAGGTAAAATTTCAATCCAGTTTTTCAAATTGAAGATTATTCAAGTCTTTCACTAACACATAGGTAGTTTTCCCTGCTTAATTTTTTACTCATAATAATCCGACATGCTGCAATGTGGATAGAGTTGGTTACAAATGTTCATTTTACAAAGAAATTCTCATTGACTCTACAGCAAATTTTTCAAGATACATTTCCTATCATTTAATTATTGCCAAAACATTTTTGAACAATTTCAAGGTTAAAAACTAGGTCATAGAAAAAATTAGCCAGCTAAAATATAAATTAACTGCAATTCAAAAACAGAAATTTGCACTCTATGGAAGCGCAGGTGCATCTTTTCAGTTTACATAGTGGTTCAAGTTGAGGATTGACAGACCAACCAACCAAGCAAGTAACAAATACTATAATTATGTAATGGGATTTAGCAAAATCAAGTCCATAGAACAGAACACCCTTATTCTTTACCTGAACGCTCTGGGAGCAAAAAGAGGCATGGTTTTGTTGTAGAAGCCAGAATAAGAGGAGGTGTAGGCCATGTTGGGCTGGAAGTATAAGCCTGAGGCGTTTATCTTGGGATTGGCAGCCACGTCAGCCACGCAAGACAGAAAGTAGTACATGAAGCCAGGGTCCAGCTCTGATGCATTGCTTGTCTCATTTTCTAAAAAATAAGTTATATAAGAGAAAGAAGAGATGAACCAATAACAAAAACTACAAGCTCTTAGTGTCTTCCCAAAAAATCTGTGACAATAACCGCAAAATTAACGCATTCTTCAAATCCCTAATGATGAAAATTTGCCTCAACAAACTTAACATGTTGATCACATTTGTGTGGTTGCTAAAGTTTGACTTGGTTAGGTTGTGTGTAGCATATTAAAAAACTGACTTTACTGCATTATACATTTCTATCCTTTCAATGAAATATAAAAAATATAACTGAGCATTAACATTTTACCTAGAATGATGAAACCTATTTAAAAACTGGTCACAACAAATTGAGGTGCTATTCATTCATACACGTGTATAAAAGAGTAATTAAACTAGCGGTACACATATGCCCCAATTTAAAATCAATGTGCCCAGTCATTGTATTGAATGAATGAAACAAAGAACTACAACAAAACTTGATGTATTTCAACCATTGAAGCTTCAAATTTAATTTTATTATTCAAACCCAATCCAAATGCAGTTATTTCAATGCCTAAACAACATTCTAGCAAAATAAAAAGATGTTACATAGCTATGAAATCAGTCATAAGGTCATGCACTGTAAAGAAAATTGAAAGAAAAATTCCATTCAATTGAAAGAAAAATTCCATGCACACACACCCTTGAGTTGAAACAAATGAAAACTAATAAATTATAACTTTAGGCATTTTAAAACCTATTTCTAGGTCTTGGAGAATAAGACATGAGCATGAATACCTTTTCAGCCATGGTTGCTTGCTAGCTTTCATGTCATGCATGACTGATCCATAGATATGTTTTTCAACATGGTGTGCATTTTATCCTACCTAAATAAGCAATGCATATTAAAAATATGTTACACTACTTTAATTTTCTCCAACATTAACACAAAAGTAAACAATAATAAGAAGCATAGAATCTTTCTAAATAAATAGGAACTGTAGCAAAGTTGTCCAGAATTTTCAGACTACAGTAATTTTTTAGAAGAAAATTCATCAGTGATCTCTATTGCATCCAGGGGCATGGCATAGAATCTACGCTAAAATACTTCACTACAACAATTTTCATCAAAAAGATATAGAAGAAAAAATCACCTGGAGGTGGTCTCTTAAACCGTGTCTGAAGAATGTACGAGTAGAAAAAAGCTCGAGCATGAGCCATGTTATGCAGATGGAGGAGACCTGTCCTGTTTGGGAAGACTGGATTGATGTTCACATCTTGAATGTCAGGAATGTGTGAGACTGTGTCTCCTGGCAGGAACAAGTTGCTCTGGAAATAAAAAAATTGGCATTAGACATTAAAAACATGTTACCACTACCACGTTCCACTCACAGTCACTTATACCAAGTTATAGGAATCACACTAGGTGTAAACAATGCTACACATTTTTGTCCTCTGAAAAACCCCTACAACACAAAATTTGCAATGAAACCTTTGCTAACCAATAGAGTAAACAAAAAATTTTGATGTTGCCCTTCTTTACCAACCAATGAGAGTTGTGTGAAAGGTTTTGCAAATGCAATATTCAAAATGTAAAGAGACATTGGCTATTGTTAAACAATATGTTTTGATGCACAATTTTGCATTCACTTTTAATAAATCACTAGCAGCAAAGATACATTTCACTCAGTCTACTTTAATTAATAGTGTACCTTTCTCTTACGTTCCAACTGGCTTTATCGCTACTTTAACTTGCCTTTGAAATTCTTTGTTTTCATCATCCCAAAACTTCAAAATCAATGATTGACCATAATAGTTCACTCACACCAGTGTTTTTCAGATGATACATAATCAAATTTTATTCTTTCTGGTGGAAGACCTTCAAGGGGTTTTCCCTCAGATAATTTCAGCCCCGACACTATGTCACCTGCAGAAAAAACTTGGCCATAACCATTTTCATGCAAATTTAGCCTTTCAGACAAAATTTGAACACTCTTTTGATGTTTTCACTCTAGTTACTTTATCAAACATGAATTTAATTTTTTTTAACATAAAAACGTACTTTAATATCATCTTATACTAACTTTTTTGAACAACATAATGAGCTCACTAAAGAGAGTTGAATTTTCATACCATTATAAAGAGCTATTGATCAGAACAGACAAATGCTAGTGTATTTCTCATGACACTTTGAAGGAAAATATCTCACAGAGTAACTCACCCTGGGTTTGATGTGACAGTTTTCTGGGGTGATGCTGTGGTACAGCGTCTCCACTTGATCAAATTCATCTAGATCATGATACTCAAACTGAGCAGCAACCATGAGGGCCCACACAGCCCATAGCAGCACACCCCACCACTTGATGCAGCACTCACTCATTTTCTTAGTGTGTTGACTCTAAAAAGTCCCAGTGATAAGATCACTTGTAAATAAGTTTAAATAATTTGAATGCATAAACTATTTAATATACAGCATAGACATACTAAATGGCAATACTTTTAACTCTCCTATAATCAAAAAATGTTAAAATCTGTAAAGAATTAACATTATTTAATTAAAATGTGTCAAATTGAAACCATATGATAAATGAAAGCATGCATAACTGAGTATCATCTGACAAAAAAAGTTTCAACTTCAGACCTATCTACATTGAATTCAAACACAAGAACATATTTTTGGTTTAGTGATTCACAAAGATAAATTAGTAAAACTATTTCCCAATATAATAATACACAGTTTGTTGATTGCATGAGTTTTATGAACTGATAGTTATAAACTATCTAAAGTGATATTTCGGCCATTAGACAAGCACTATTATAATGGCTGGAGTATCCCAATTTTGCTGCTAAACTGTTTCCTTCCACATAAAGTTTCCAACACCCAAACCATTTATTTATGTAAGAACAAATTTCATTATAATCTAATGTTTGATTAGGTTCATATTGGTCAAGTTTGATCAATTTACTTGGTCAAAGTTGCTTGTTACAGTTCCTTATTGTGAAGCTAGATTTGGTCAGGTCCTATTCGGTTAGGTTCTGTTAGGTTAAATCTTGTTTCATCAGGTGCTGTTTGGGAAGGCGCTGTTTGGGAAGGCGCTGTTTGGGAAGGCGCTGTTTGGGAAGGCGCTGTTTGGGAAGGCGCTGTTTGGGAAGGCGCTGTTTGGGAAGGCGCTGTTTGGGAAGGCGCTGTTTGGAAAGGCGCTGTTTGGCAATGCGCTGTTTGGCAAGGCGCTGTTTGGCAAGGCGCTGTTTGGCAAGGCACTGTTTGGGAAGGCGCTGTTTGGGAAGGCGCTGTTTGGGAAGGCGCTGTTTGGGAAGGCGCTGTTTGGGAAGGCGCTGTTTGGGAAGGCGCTGTTTGGAAAGGTGCTGTTTGGAAAGGTGCTGTTTGGAAAGGCGCTGTTTGGCAATGCGCTGTTTGGCAAGGCACTGTTTGGCAAGGCGCTGTTTGGGAAGGCGCTGTTTGGGAAGACGCTGTTTGGTAAGGTCTGCTTGGTTAAGGTCTGCGTGGTTAAGGTCTGCTTGGTTAAGGTCTGCTTGGTTAAGGTCTGCGTGGTTAAGGTCTGCTTGGTTAAGGTCTGCTTGGTTAAGGTCTGCTTGGTTAGGGTCTGTTTGGTGAGGATCTGATTGGTTAGGGTCTTTTTGGTTAGATTATGTTGAGTTGGGCTCTGCTTGGTTAGATTATGTGTAGTTAGGTTCTGTTAAATTATATAGTTTCTTTAAAATTTGGTTCTGTTAGCATAGTATTTTTTGATGGCCTGATCAAGATTTTCAGCTTCCTAAATACAGAAGTCATAAGTTAATCTGTCAGTTCAAATTTTCCAGCTTCTTTGCCAGAAGATAAACAGTGCTTTTTACCAAATGTCCAAATGTAGGATACTGTTGATAATAAATCCTGCTACTGCCTATCAAAATGGTCAATTACTCTAGAACTAATAATTAGCAAATTTTCTTGTACTTTATAATACACATATATAAGGGTTCTATGAAACTATATTTCAAAGTCAGACATTATGAAGGTCAATATTTATTTATTTGTTGTCAACGATTTTGAAAATTTTGTTGCTCCATTTAGGTAAATTGAATGTGATTTTAATTTTAAGATGTTTTACATGAAAAACATTGGGCTTGCAAATGCTTAGTTTTCAAGATATTTAACTTTGAAATAACAGGAACGCCTTATATTAAACAAGCAGGCACATAAATAAGCTGAAATTCAGTTTTGATGTACCAATAGGTGAGGTCATGTTAGGCAAAGTTAGGTTAGTTAAATAAACTAACTTAAGTAAACCAAAGATAACACACTTAACTTAGCCATACCAAGGCTGATGTCAGTATTTTTTCAGAACACACTAATCAATTTTCAAAATTTTGATGCTTGTATAATGTAATGACATCAAAATGAACAACTTTTATTCTATACTCTTTCCGTTGCAAATGAGTATTTAACAATGATATAGCAGTATGGTAATTTTTGTCTTCCTTAACAGTTTTCCTCTTTCAAATGGCTAACCTTGTGACATTATTGTTGTCAAAGTTATTGTACAGCTGACTGAATATTGTCACTTCTTGTTGCCAGGTGGCGTATTATCCTCTATCTGTGTTGCTATTCTTTCTGGGCCCATGACGTCATCGCCCCATCTCCTCTTTTGCAAAACGTAACTGTTACGTTAGATTTCGTGATGCTTTAGGTTACGTTAGGTTATTTTAAGTTAGGTTGGGTTAGATTGGGTTAGATTAGTTAAATTACATTATGTTACTGCTATAACTTGTTAAATACTCATTTGCTACAGAAACTGGTAGTTGTTAAGGAGAGGACCATAATCGATTTTCCAATTTTCGCTGCCTTAACCCTTTAAGGATTTGCTTAACAAATTATTGAGGCACTATTATTATTATTATTGTTATTATTATTATATAAGAAAGTTTTAGCCTCCCTTTACCACGACACAGATGTTCTAAGAGAGGAAAGAGGAAGGCACCATTTAGTATGGAGTTGAGGGAACACAGAATCTATGCACAAGGTGTACAGAAACAGTAAGCAAGGAAAGAAGTTCGTGAAACAAGAAAAAAGTTGAAGAAGAAAGTAGTAGGTGCTGAAAAACAGGACAGCAGTGAACCGAAAAAAAATGGTCCGCAACAAAACAAAAACCTATTTTATTACAACTAAAAGGAAGCCTACCTAACCTTTAGCTCAGGCTCTCACATGGTTCCCCTGAGAGTGCTAATTCCCATACATACAATACCTGTATCCCCTGAGGGGGATTTTTGAGGCATTTTTAGGCCTGATAAAATATATAAAATTTTGGCTAATCAATGATTTCTCTTGTTCTGGAAGCTGAACAGAATTGTTACGCATCACGAAGGTACAAAAAGTAGGCAATAGGCGGTGCTGAGGTAATGGCAAGCCTCAACGTCAACAACCTTTTGATCCCTGTGTATGCTTTGTCAAACTTCTCTGCTTTCCTACTTCAATTTCAGGGTGTAACAAGTAAATAATCTTTGTCTATTATACATTTTATATTTAATTTATTGTTGTAGATATGCCTGAACACATGTTTTGCAGACAATTATATAATTATGACACCGTGTAAGGTACTTGAATATAGATCCACAATTTTGTTGTGCTGCCAATTCATAGTAAAAATTATGAGTAAAGAATCAGCTCAACAAAATTGTTGAACTATTCTATTTACAATGGTTATTCATTGCATTTAACCTTCACAGGCCCCAAAATCGATGTGTTTGGTTTCAATGGTACTAGTAATAGATATCTGCAAGGTGTGGCTCCAAATTATGCTGAAGATTCTGATGATGGCATGGACACGGACGATGGTGTTGCTGATCCTGATTTCATTCCCAACATAAGTGATGCTATAGCAGAGGATATAGATGAAGGTGATGATATATATGATGAAGGCACAACTATATTGCCTGCCAATGAAGATAGCTCAAACTAACAGTTAGAGGGACCAAGTACAAAAACGCAAAACACGCTAACAAAATATCGATGTAATTCAGTTGACTGATGAACTTCCAGATGAGCCTCTCTTGCAGGAACGACAGTGGAGGAAAAGCTAAGTCAATTATATATATCTACCAGAGATTGAATATACCAGGCCAGATGAAATAATGACACCTCAACAGCATTTATTCCAGTTCTCAACAAATAGCCTTATCTTGTCCTTCACAAACTTATACTATAAACTAATCCTCAATCAGCTATAGTTATTTTGTGATAACTTTTTCACAATTGCATAAAGTGTAATGTATTTTTGGGCCTAAAAATAAGCGGTCAATATGTATTTTAGGTGATCCACCGAAATTGAAAATTTCATTCAAAAGAATCACTAAAGGAACCCATTTAAAAACGTTTTACAAGAACGAGATTCTGCTTGCTGATGCGTTATTTTCAAATTATTAAACTTTGAAGTTGGCTTATGTGCGCCAAAGAAGCACACGCGCTAAGCGTAATTTAATTGATAACGGACGCTAACCCCCTATTACAAATGTAAAGAGGTTGGGTCTTGAGGGGTAGCCACAGTTCTTCTAGTGAAAAATGTAAATGAAGGTTTCTAGCAACGTCCGTTTACATCATCTCCAATGGCGCCACCCATTAACCAAGATGGCGGCCGCCATCTTGGTAAATTAGTTACCGTGAATTAGTTACCCGGTACCCAAGATGGTGGCCGCCATCTTGGGTACCGGGTGACCGCCATGGGAGATGATGTAAACGGACGTCACTACAAATCTTTATTTATTTTTTCACTAGAAGAACTGTGGCTACCCCTCAAGACTCAACCTCTTTACATTTGTAATAGGGGGTTAGCTTCCATTATTAATTAAATTCTGCTTGGCGCGCCCGCTTCTATTGGCGCGCTGGCTCCCAAATTTAACGTTAAAACGTTTTACAAGAACGAGATTCTGCTTGCTGATGCGTTATTTTCAAATTATTAAACTTTGAAGTTGGCTTATGTGCGCCAAAGAAGCACACGCGCTAAGCGTAATTTAATTGATAACGGACGCTAACCCCCTATTACAAATGTAAAGAGGTTGGGTCTTGAGGGGTAGCCACAGTTCTTCTAGTGAAAAATGTAAATGAAGGTTTCTAGCAACGTCCGTTTACATCATCTCCAATGGCGCCACCCATTAACCAAGATGGCGGCCGCCATCTTGGTAAATTAGTTACCGTGAATTAGTTACCCGGTACCCAAGATGGTGGCCGCCATCTTGGGTACCGGGTGACCGCCATGGGAGATGATGTAAACGGACGTCACTACAAATCTTTATTTATTTTTTCACTAGAAGAACTGTGGCTACCCCTCAAGACTCAACCTCTTTACATTTGTAATAGGGGGTTAGCTTCCATTATTAATTAAATTCTGCTTGGCGCGCCCGCTTCTATTGGCGCGCTGGCTCCCAAATAGAGCATCCATGACAGTGTTGCCATACTCGCACTCCCGCTTCAAACATTTGAGTTGCGGTTACTAATTCACCGCTCTAACTCTAAACCTAATCATCAGCACCATAAATGTCATTCCTGTAAAACATTTTTAAATTGGCTCCTTTACTGATTTTTGGAAACGGAATGCTTCATTTCCTCACATCACCTGAACTCAATATTGACCATATTTTTAACATTTAATTTCTGACAAATGAATGTAAACCAACTAGGAATATTCATATTTCAAGCATCATTTCAAAGGCCCATTGCTATTATAAAATCATCATTCAATTTGTCTTTGCTTTGCACTTTACTTACACATTGCAGTCATTGACACTAAACAAAGCTACTCAAATGTTTAAATGGCAAATAACTTCTAAAAACAATAGTGTGCATAGGAACTAGACATTTAGTGGACTAAACAATTAAATATATCAATTTATTGTGTGAGCAGATATTAATGTGAAATTACATTTGTTTTTTCAACACAATAAATTTAAAATCTCTAGAAAGACATACATTCACAGCACACAAGCCAGGCATTGATGAAAGTTGAGGAAGAATTTAAGACTGTTTTTTTTTTCTAGAATAAATTCAAATTTAGGGCTAAAAGAGTTTAAGTTTTTCTTCAACCATACTAAAATAATATCACACTGAAAATTATTTATTAACCGTGCGATAAATATGCTATAATATTTTGTTGGTTTTGGTTCGATGATACTCCAATTAATACTCTGGTATAAGTCACGGTACAAGAACCTTTGTGGAATTAACATACTGACAGTACAGTATGAGTCATGTAAAATCTAATTCATTTTATTCAGTAAAAAAAACGTACACATGCTACCTATTCATCTTATACCCATTGAAGCATCAAAAAAATATTTAACGATGATCTTTCAAACTGCTTGATCGGTATCTTGCAAAAAGAGAAATTCAAATATGAACTTGAACTTGAAATTGAGGGCCGACAGCGTCGGGGCCTTTGTAACGGCCTACAACTCCCTCCACAGTTTTCACACCAAGAGTTCAGCGCCTGGTACCAGACTTGTCCACTAAACTACTCAGGATCTACCAATCCTTGTCACAAGCTGCCACTGGATGGCGTCACTGGGATAGCCAGTGTGTCAAAACACCATCCCCAGGCATATTGGGTCATTACTGACCATTCTACCTGACTGGCTCATTCCAGTCACTGTCTCTTACTCCAGGCATGCACAAGAAACATTTTCATAGCTTCAATGATACTCAAATTACACTCCTGATCCAATCCAGCAAGACAGCTCATACCGCAATCATCTTCAGCACATCTGGCATTCCACTCATTCTCTCCATACTGCTCAGACACCACACTCATAAAACTCTCTCTCTCTTGCTCATACTTACTACATTCCAGCACAAAATGCTCAATTGTTTCCTCTACTCCACTATTACACTGCTGACATAATCTGTTATTATTCTCATTCGATCTCCATGTACGTTTGTTCACACTCAATGACTTACATCTCACAGCAAACAAGAGTTGACTTCCAAAACTACCATCATAGAACAGCTCAAACTTAGGTGCTTTCTTTTTCATATACCAGTTAAGTGTAGGCTTCCGCATTATGCTAAGCTTCCACTTATTCAATCCATACTCTTTTGTTCGTCTCTCAATCTCTTTCTTCCACCTCTTGCAGTCCCACTCAGGCCCTACACGGTACACCTCCAACATTTATTAAACTCCAGTCATCTACAGGTCTCCCAATTCTAACATGAATAATCTTTTGCATACTGAGTTTCCTTGCATGCCCCCTACATACTTTCTCCCAAGAGCTTACACTCAGATTCCATTCAAAGATTCGCCTTACCCACCTGCTATTCTGCATTCTTTCAATTCTCACCTTATAATTCAGCACAACTTTCATCATTCTTTCTGAAAATAGGCTCCACCCTAGGTCACCTCTAATGGCTTCTATAGCTGTCCATTTCGGAGCACCCAATGCTACACGTCCTACTTTATTTTGTATCACATCCAGCTTTTCAAGATCACTTCCATTCCAAGCAAGAGCACTCATACCATACATGACACTAGGTACAGCAACATACTTCCACATTCCTCTCACACATTCGTACTTGTTTGCTCTGTATCTGGCCACACTACCTAACCGTCCACTCCACTGCATTGCTTTGGCCACTTTCTCACCTTTAGTTCTAGTACATCCATCTTCACTCATCATACAACCTAGATATTTGTATTCTTTTGTTCTACCTATTCTGATTTCTCCAATATTCCACAGTCTGTCTCTATCAGTCTCATCACTATTTATAACCATGACCTTACTTTTATCGGCACCAAAGTTCATCTTGAAATCTGTACTATATCCATTCACAATGTCAAGCATCCTTTGTAGTTCATGACTACATTCACTAACCACAACCACATCATCAGCATACAACAAACAGCTCAGTCTCTCATTACCAACTCTCAGTCCTAAACCACTCCCTCTCAGTCAAACTGCTAATTCTTCTGTGTACAATCCAAACAACAGGGGGGACAGAGTACAGCTCTGTCTCACTCGTCTAACACTCCTCACTTGCCCTGTTTCCAAATTTCCTAACCTGTAAATAGCACTTGTGTTCTCATACAGACTCTGTACAATGTTCACTATTTTTCTGCTAAAACCAACTTTTCTCAAATTTCAAACAGCCTAACCCGATCCACTCTGTCATACGCCTTTTCAATATCCAGGAATGCTAAATATACCTCCTTGTTATCCTTCTTCATTTGCTCAATTATTTCACTCACTACAAACAGATTATCCTCCCCCCGTCTATCTTGCCTAAAACCATTCTGTTCTTCTCCCAGGACTCCTAATTCCTCAACTAAATTTTTCATTCTCTCATTCAAAATACCACAAAAGATCTTACATATGGTGTCACCCAGTGCAATTGGTCTGTAATTTTTAAGTTCTTTCATACTCTTATGTCCACCCTTATGCAACAAAACTACATTACACTTGTTCCAGTCATCCGGTACTCTTTCACTCTTCCATATCTCATCAAATAAACATTTCAACATACTGACTACACTCTCTCCTCCACATTTATAGAACTCATATGGTATCTTATTAGGGCCACATGCCTTTCCATTTTTCACTTTCTTCAAAATACTTACAATCTCTTCACAAGTGATTTCGTCTTCCATTTGCAGTTCACGTTCATCTATCAGAAAATTTATCGGTTCATCATCTGTAACCTGCTCATTCATTCCACCAATGTCCTCCCAGTATTCTTCAACTGCTTCCACCATTTGCATCCTATCTTGCACACTGCAACCATTGACTACTAATTCATCAACTTGAACTTCACTACCTCTATCATTACCTTGTATAAACTTATACCAATCTTTTATTCCATCTGGACCTTTCTTTCTTAGATTTTCAACTTGGCGTCTCTCTTCTTTAACCCTAGCCTCATTGATCATTCTCTTTACTTTCTTCTGCTGGTCCTTGTACTCATTCCATACACTCTGCCATTCATCCTCAGTAATTCTGCGTCTTTCAATCACACATGCACATATGCACTTTATTTTCAAGACACGCCTTTTGGCGGTGCTCAGACGCGGTCCGTTCCTTGGATTGTCCTCACAATCAGGTGAATCAACAGGTGGAAATGATTTACGACGGAACGATTCAATAGCACAAATTTTTAAAACAGTAATTGGAATGAAATTGTGAAGCGTACTTTAATATATATAATCAATTATATATAAAACTTTGAAAAGTATATAGCGAGGACCATCACTTATGTACAAATGTTATTTCCCGCAATATATTATGTATCCAGGGAAGTTCCTTTCCTCTCTGCAAATGATTATCAGAAATTTAAAATCGAAAAATGCCCTAAATATTGAAACCAGAATAAAAAATTTGAAAAATATAAATTTCATATATGAATACAGGGTGAATTTTATAAAACTTTCCGAACCTATTTTATGTTTGGTGGTTGGTTTGACTTTTAGCGTTTGTAGCATACCGCTACATAAGCGTAAAAATTATAAATTTGCCATTCATACTTAAATAAATTAATTAGTAGCATTAAAAATCTTACTCTAATTTATTATTAATTATTTTCTACTCCTAATTCGTAATCATTGAAGTTTTTGTGTAAATACATGAGACGATAAAATAACAATTTCCATTTTTCGAGAGAGAAGCTCTCTGGGGGCAACACTGCGCAGTTGCGCGTCTCTTCTTTCAAAAAGCCACTCTTACTTTGGCGTCCTACCTTAGCGGTGTTACAGCAAATTCTCGTGAGTTTTAAAGGTGTTAGAAAATAATCGTGTTCTTTCTTCGTTCTCGTGAGTAATCAGCGTTAGAAAATAATCGTGTTCTTTCTTCGTGTTCAGTGAAGATTAATAGTTGACAGTGCAGTGTTATTAAGATACGTAGGAATTGATGTAGCATGTTTTCATTCAGTGTTTTTGTTTTTTTTCTCAACGTGATTTAGCGTAAAATATTGCGTCAGATGCATTGCATTTCCGTGTCATGATTTTATTATCAAAGCATAATCATGTTCGTTCCTTTTCTCTACGATAATCTACTAATCTACGATAATCTCTACTCGGAATGAACGCGGCGAAATTTGCCGGCGTTCGTTGTCGATAGCGTCTTTGTGTAATGGCGGAACCTCACACCGTCGTCTCTCGTCTCTACTCTGTGACTATAAATACCATAGGCATGTGTTATAGTAGCATTTATTCTTTTTTTTACAAACCGACTTGCAGTAGTTTAAATTACGGAAAGTATTCATGCCTATGCTTGATAAATTTTGGAATTTCATTTCTTAATTCCATACTCTTGGAAACCTGTACGTAAACCGCACTTATTTCAATATGAAAACATTTCAATAAAATTTAATGTAACTCATCGCTTTCTTGTGACAAAACACCCACTACTATCTGCCTATCTTAAGTGTGTGCAAATTGCTGGCGGTTTTGGCTGAGGCCGACGCGTAAGTCGCCGGCTAAATCGCCACACGAAATTCTCATGCTTTCGTGTTTTCCTTCTTCGCGTATTTTCCGCCTGTGAAATCAACGCTTAGGTTTTCCTTTTCCTTTTATCATTGGGGATATATATTATTCCTTAATTCCTTTATTATGGCAAATGATATCTGCCAGGATTTTTTAGTAGGATTTATATCCATGAACTTTAGGATTTTTATGTTTTTTCTTACGGCTTTCAAAAGTGCAGTCACTTGATATTTTCACGATATTCCGTAGACCTCGTGTTTACTTGCCCGTAGTCTCTGTAAGGAATCACGATCTTTATTACCGGAAGTTCTTAAACCTAACACTCAGATTTTTAAAGCCAGAGGCATTAGTGATTAAAACAACTTATTTATTGTTAAAATCTGTCAACCAAAAATCTGTCCTATCTCTTTTGAGTTTGCCAAAAGTGAGAATCCTAAAGTAGCTGGAGTCAAACCTGTAGGAGTTTCTCGGATTTCTCCGTGTGGGAAGAGTTATCATTATATATTGGATTGTCAGTGGTGGAATGTCTTGATGTCTCTCCTGGAACGTTTCATCCAGCGTCTTGGACTCCTGTGCAGGACCTCTACATCATCGCCATACACACCACACTCACAGTTTTAAATCTCCCTGGGTTTCCTGAGTGCCATGCTAAATGCTATTCTCACATAAGCAGTAACTTAACTTGCTCCCGTTAATGTGCTAATCTGCTAATGTGCCGACTTGTTTCTGCTCACATGAGCCGGATGTAACTTGCTCACTCTCACCTCACCTTATTTTGAGTCATTAGTTCTACCTGAACTAAGTCACTGACCCTCGCTCAATTATCTCCCATGGCCTAATTCAAGTTCCCAAATACAACTCACTCACCCTGCTTACTCCATCGTGTGACCGCCGTCGTCAACGCCAGCCTGGTCCTCCGGCACGGATTGCCCACCTAGACAAGCTCTCCGAGATCAAGATCCAAGCCAGTTTTCCTGGTTTCCTCTGCCAATAAACTCCACCTGGATTAAGCTGAGTTCCAATCCGTTTTTCATTATCCCTCTCATAATTTTCCCAGATCACTATCGAGAATTGTTCGAGTTTCTTTTAGCCGTTCACGAATTAAAATTTACATTCAAACCACCCAACGGCGAAAGTAAAAACCCGACACGTTGATGCCAATTTTCAAAACATAAAGATCTCGAGTAGGTTTTCGATTACGTGACAGAGGACAATGAAAACACAGTTGGGAAACTCAGCTTTGTCTCTGGTTTATTTGAAGGAGCCGGGAGGACCGCCGAGACTTGTTTACTGAAGAACTTGGCTGAAGATGATTCGCAGTCCGTGTAGGCGAAAGGCTCCGGCAAGTGGACGAGGTCGACGGTGTATTGTGGTGTTTTAAGGTATTCAGTTTATGAGTGGGGAAATTTAATAGGCACAAGAATCACTGCGATTTCAGGTGTAGGCTCAAGCCTGCGGGATTCGAGCAGGTGAGTGATATCACTTTGTGCCGTGATTGATGACGATAATAGATCTTAATGGGTTATTAATTAAAGATCAAGGCACCTGAATAATTTAACAGACCTGAGCTAATTAACTTGTGCCCGTAATGAGAGGCTGTTCAGAATTTGGCCCGTAATTAGAAAATATATATATATATATATATATATATATATATATATATATATATATATATATATACATATGGCTAAAGGCCCAGGGATGGATGTTTGTGGTGTGGATGACGTCGGAGAATCTGGAAATATTCGAGGACGCTGAATGACAAATATTCCGGAAGGACACACCGAGAAACCCACACACATCTGTTTTCTAGCAGCTGATAGATGAACATGAACTGCAAATGGAAGACGAAATCACTTGTGAAGAGATTGTAAGTTTTTTGAAGAAAGTGAAAAATGGAAAGGCATGTGGCCCTGATAAGATACCATATGAGTTCTATAAATGTGGAGGAGAGAGTGTAGTCGGTGTGTTGAAATGTTTATTTGATGAGATATGGAAGAGTGAAAGAGTACCGGATGACTGGAACAAGTGTAATGTAGTTCTGTTGCATAAGGGTGGACATAAGAGTATGAAAGAACTTAAAAATTACAGACCAATTGCACTGGGTGACACCGTATGTAAGATCTTTTGTGGTATTTTGAATGAGAGAATGAAAAATTTAGTTGAGGAATTAGGAGTCCTGGGAGAAGAACAGAATGGTTTTAGGCAAGATAGACGGGGGGAGGATAATCTGTTTGTAGTGAGTGAAATAATTGAGCGAATGAAGAAGGATAACAAGAAGGTATATTTAGCATTCCTGGATATTGAAAAGGCGTATGACAGAGTGGATCGGGTTAGGTTGTTTGAAATTTTGAGAAAAGTTGGTTTTAGCAGAAAAATAGTGAACATTGTACAGAGTCTGTATGAGAACACAAGTGCTATCTACAGGTTAGGAAATTTGGAAACAGGGCAAGTGAGGAGTGTTAGAGGAGTGAGACAGGGCTGTACTCTGTCCCCCCTGTTGTTTGGATTGTACACAGAAGAATTAGCAGTTCGACTGAGAGGGAGTGGTTTAGGATTGAAAGTTGGTAATGAGAGACTGAGCTGTTTGTTGTATGCTGATGATGTGGTTGTGGTTAGTGAATGTGGTCATGAACTACAAAGGATGCTTGACATTGTGAATGGATATAGTACAGATTTCAAGATGAACTTTGGTGCCGATAAAAGTAAGGTCATGGTTATAAATAGTGATGAGACTGATAGAGACAGACTGTGGAATATTGGAGAAATCAGAATAGGTAGAACAAAAGAATACAAATATCTAGGTTGTATGATGAGTGAAGATGGATGTACTAGAACTAAAGGTGAGAAAGTGGCTAAAGCAATGCAGTGGAGTGGACGGTTAGGTAGTGTGGCCAGATACAGAGCAAACAAGTACGAATGTGTGAGAGGAATGTGGAAGTATGTTGCTGTACCTAGTGTCATGTATGGTATGAGTGCTCTTGCCTGGAATGGAAGTGATCTTGAAAAGCTGGATGTGATACAAAATAAGGTAGGACGTGTAGCATTGGGTGCTCCGAAATGGACAGCTACAGAAGCCATTAGAGGTGACCTAGGGTGGAGCCTATTTTCAGAAAGAATGATGAAAGCTGTGCTGAATTATAAGGTGAGAATTGAAAGAATGCAGAATAGCAGGTGGGTAAGGCGAATCTTTGAATGGAATCTGAGTGTAAGCTATTGGGAGAAAGTATGTTGGGGGCATGCAAGGAAACTCAGTATGCAAAAGATTATTCATGTTAGAATTGGGAGACCTGTGGATGACTGGAGTTTAATAAATGTAGGAGGTGTAGGGCCTGAGTGGGACTGCAAGAGGTGGAAGAAAGAGATTGAGAGACGAACAAAAGAGTATGGATTGAATAAGTGGAAGCTTAGTGTAATATAGCGAGTACTGTAAGTTCTAGTTAGAGAGACCGAAAGTTGGCAACGCTCGATAGGGCAACACTCGCGAGTCAGTCTGCAATTGGCCTCGGATTCAACAACAAGTAAATGTTGACCGAGTGTGTACATAATTAACTACTGTGGTTGGTATCTAACTTCTTAAGTTCTAAACTAATGTACTAATTCTATACTATCCTATTCTATATATTTCCGTCTATCTCCGCTCTACTCTCACTAGCCACAGTACCGACATTTGAGTATAAAGTTAAGGTATCCAAGAGGTGAGTGAACTATTTACGTAAATTGCTGTAACATTGCAATTGTCTATTTTGTGCAGTACTCTATCTATGTTGTCTATGTGGAACCTATGCTGTGCTCTAGTGTGGGGCTATCCAATCTATAATACTGGCGACGAGGATTATTTTTTGTAGAACTATTGGGAGAGGCTAGACTAATGAAGGAACTCAGAATTTATATTATTATTCAGTGACTAGAGTATTGATGCTGTAAATTTCTGATTTTTTTTTTAACAAGGTGTATTATTACAGCCTCTTGAATTGGCTACTCTTGCAACTGATATTGTTGCTACTACTATTTCAGGTAGATATCTGACAATTAGCTGTAAAGCTGGGTAAAAATGCCAATGCTAGGCTCAGTGGGAGAATTCAATCCTTTAGAGGAAGAATTCCCAGAATATGAAGTCAGGCTAAACTGCTTCCTTAGTATTAATAAAGTGGAAGATTCAAATAAAGCTAAAACATTTATTGCTCTGGTGGGTCCTAAAATTGTTAGGTTGACCAAAGACCTACTATCACCTAAAAGACTTTTAGATGCTACCTATGAGGAGATCATGGAAGCGTTAAGACGGCATTTTAAGCCGACACGCAACCAGATCTTTGAAAGGTTTAGGTTCCATAAGCGGAACCAGAAACAAGGGGAGAGCATTGCTGATTTTGTGGCTAGCTTAAAGGCCCTGTCAGACACCTGTAATTTCAAACAGGAAGTTCTGGAAGAGACGCTTCTTAATAGGTTCATACTGGGTGTGGCCAGTAATGATGTTCAAAATTGTTTGCTTAATGAAAATGACCTCACATGGAAAAAAGCCGTGGATCTGGCAACTGCCAAAGAATCTCAACTGAGGGAGACGGTTGTGTTAAGGCAACCTAATTCCATACTAAATGTGGGCCAGCATAGAGTAAAGCAAACTGCTATTAAGCCACAGGGCAAAACTCAGGCTCAAGCTAGCCCCAAATCAGCATGCAGCGGCTGTGGTAATCTGCACTGGCGTAGAGATTGCCCCTATAAAGACAGTGTTTGTCATGGTTGTGGCCAAAAAGGCCATCTTAAGAAGTGTTGCTTTAAATTGAAAAAGCAAAATTCTGCTAAAGACAACAAAAATAATTTTGTGCATGCTATGCATGAGAAAAGGGGAAGGGAACACCACCCTAACCCTAATAGAACTAACAATGCAGCCTGTGCAGACTATCCAGTTGCTAATCTAGGCTGTTATGGAGAGATTTTCTCAATAGCCGAGGAAATGAAACCCCCAATCAAAATAAATTTGTTACTAAATGGTGTGCCATTAGAGATGGAGGTAGATACAGGTGCTGACAGGTCTATCCTTTCAATGGCCACCTACTCTAAAATACCAGCCAAGTCCAGACCCGAGCTGAGACTTTCTGATGTTAAGCTTAGGACTTATGGGGGAGCGGAGCTAGTAGTTTGCGGAGAGATTAGAGCTAACATCCAGCGTGAATCTGGTAATAGGGTTCCTCAACTAGCAACTATTGTGATTGTAGACAGGGAGGGGCCAGCTTTGCTGGGTAGGGACCTGATTGATTCCCTTGGGCTAACTATAGTATCAAATAATGTCAACAAATTGACTACCTGCCCTGAAGAGTTAGCAAATAAATTCCCTGACCTTTTTCAACCAGGTCTAGGTTGCTTTATGGGAAGGAATTTCAAAATAGAAGTGGATCCAGCTGTACCACCAAAGTTTTGTAAGGCCAGGAACGTGCCTTACACACTGAGACCTAAGGTGGAGGCAGAACTTGATAGACTGGTGCAGGAAGGTATCCTCACCCCTGTACAATACTCGAGATGGGCAGCGGCGATCGTCCCTGTGCTCAAGGCTGATCAAAGCATCCGCATCTGTGGGGACTACAAATTAACAGTCAACAGAGCCACTAGGCTTGATACCTACCCTATACCCAGAGTGGAAGATCTATTTAGCGGGTTAGCAGGAGGAGTTATATACTCCAAGCTAGATATGTCTCAGGCATACGCTCAACTACCCTTGGATGAAGACTCCAAGGAACTCACGGTAATAAACACCCACAGAGGTTTATTTGCCTACAACCGTCTCAGTTTTGGAATTGCGTCCGCACCTGGAATCTTTCAGCGTGCCATGGAAGGACTATTGCAGGGCCTCCCAGGAGTGTTCTGCTACCTGAATGACGTCCTGGTGAGTGCCACTAATGAGCAAGAGCACAACAAGCGTCTCTATCAAGTCTTATCTAAACTACAGGAGGCAGGAATAAAACTGAAAATGGATAAATGCCAAATTGGAGTGCCACAGGTATCCTACCTTGGATACCAAATTGACAAGGATGGATTGCACCCCACTGCAGAGAAGGCAGCAGCAATCCAGAATGCACCAGCCCCTACTAATGTAACTCAACTGAGAGCCTACCTTGGGCTGCTAAATTTCTATAGGAAATTTCTAAAATCATCTGCAACTATGCTGGAGCCCCTAAATACCTTACTGAGAGACAAAACCCCTTGGAAATGGGATGCAAGTCAGGAGAGAGCCTTCCAGAAATCTAAACAAGCCCTCCTGGACTCTCAGACTCTAGTCCACTTTGACCCTCATAAACCCATAGTGGTAGTGGCTGACAGTAGTGCGTATGGTGTGGGAGCGGTGCTGTGTCACCTTATTGATGGGATTGAACGCCCCGCCTATTTTGCCTCCCGAACTCTAACAGCAACAGAACGCAACTACTCTCAAACTGAGAAAGAAGCCCTAGCTATGGTGTTCGCACTTCGAAAATTTCATTGCTACCTGTGGGGACAGGATTTCACTGTGGTTACGGACCACAAACCTTTGTTAGGACTATTTGATCCGGGTAGAAGCATTCCTCCGATGGCATCCGGGCGCATTCAAAGGTGGGCTTTACTACTGCAGTCCTACAAGTTCACCTTGCGTCACCGGTCCGGCGTGCTGTTGGGCACGGCTGATGCTCTCAGTCGTCTACCTTTGACAACTCCCGAGGAAGCCACACCTATTCCTGCGGAATGGACGTCCTTAGTTAATTTCCTTGAGTCAGCTCCAGTCACCAGCACCCACATCCGCGACGGCACCCTAAGGGACCCCGTACTTTCAAAGGTACACAAATACTGCCAAGTAGGCTGGCCTTCGACGGTAATTGGTGACCCTGATCTTGCTCCGTTTACTAGGAGGCGAGACGAATTGTCCACACAAAATGGCTGTGTACTCTGGGGAGCAAGAATTATTGTACCCCAAGCTCTCAGACAAGCCATTGTGAACGAACTGCACTCTGGCCATGCTGGATCATCCAGGATGAAGGAGTTAGCTCGCAGCTATGTATGGTGGCCACTGCTGGACAAAGATCTAGAAGAAACGACTAAGTCATGCAGCGAGTGCCTGAGCACTCAAGCTGCACCAACGAAAGCTGAACTCCATCCGTGGGAATGGCCTGCGAAGCCTTGGCATCGCATACACATTGACTACGCGGGCCCAATGGATGGAAAATACTATCTAGTGATCGTGGATGCACACTCTAAGTGGGTTGAAATTTTTCCCACATCTACTACAACCTCTAGCGAAACGATCTCGTGCCTGAAACACACTTTTGCGACATTTGGATTTCCAGTAACCATTGTTTCTGACAATGCAACGTGTTTCACATCGGCTGAATTCCAAGAATTTGTGAAGGCATGTGGTATGCGACATATTACGAGCGCACCATACCACCCTTCAACTAATGGACTGGCAGAGCGCATGGTACAAACTTTCAAGAAGAATATACGAAAGTCAACGGAACCCCTACGCCTAGCACTAGACCGGTTTCTGTTCAACTATCGGCTGACACCCCACACGACAACAGGTGTTACGCCCGCCGAACTGATGTTAGGCAGAAAAGTTCGCTCTCGTCTTGATCTGCTTTGGCCGTCAGAAGCAATCGCGTCCAAAGTTGCTCAACGCCAGGACGCTCAGAAAAGATACCACCCAGGGTCTCGAGCGGTTGATATTCCGCCGGAGTCTCCTGTGATGGTCCGTCAATACATGCCGGGTTCCCCAAAATGGACCCCTGCTACCACCATTGAGAAAACAGGCTCGGTATCCTACAAGTGCCAACTGAAGGGGGGAGAGGTCGTTCGTCGACACCAGGACCAAGTTATTACCCGCTCGAACACCATCCCTGAACCCTTGGAACAACCTACGGAGGAAACCCTCGTGTTTCCACAACCTGCTCAAAATTCATACCCACCACCTCCGACCAATGAACCTGACTCCGAAACACCTGAGTACCCGATTCCCACCCAGGAGGCTAGGCTGAACGAGCCTCCAAGTGCTAGCATCTCACGCAGGTCTACCCGGGCTCGGAAGCCTGCGGTGAGAATGGACCTTTAGGATTGACTATATTGAATAAGGGGACTGGGGATACAGGGAGGGGTTTCTAATTAAGGAGGGAGGGGTGTAATATAGCGAGTACTGTAAGTTCTAGTTAGAGAGACCGAAAGTTGGCAACGCTCGATAGGGCAACACTCGCGAGTCAGTCTGCAATTGGCCTCGGATTCAACAACAAGTAAATGTTGACCGAGTGTGTACATAATTAACTACTGTGGTTGGTATCTAACTTCTTAAGTTCTAAACTAATGTACTAATTCTATACTATCCTATTCTATATATTTCCGTCTATCTCCGCTCTACTCTCACTAGCCACAGTACCGACATTTGAGTATAAAGTTAAGGTATCCAAGAGGTGAGTGAACTATTTACCTAAATTGCTGTAACATTGCAATTGTCTATTTTGTGCAGTACTCTATCTATGTTGTCTATGTGGAACCTATGCTGTGCTCTAGTGTGGGGCTATCCAATCTATAATACTTAGCATGATGCGCAAGCCTACACTTAACTGGTATATGAAAAAGAAAGCACCTAAGTTTGAGCTGTTCTATGATGGTAGTTTTGGAAGTCAACTCTTGTTTGCTGTGAGATGTAAGTCATTGAGTGTGAACAGACGTACATGGAGATGGAATGAGAATAATAACAGATTATGTCAGCAGTGTAATAGTGGAGTAGAGGAAACAATTGAGCATTTTGTGCTGGAATGTAGTAAGTATGAGCAAGAGAGAGAGAGTTTTATGAATGTGGTGTCTATCACAACCTACACTATAGCACAGTATAGGTTTCACATAGACATAGACACAACATAGTAATAGACATCAAGTTAGGTAAAATAGTTTACTCACCTCTTGGATACCTTACAACATAACTAGATACTCAGATACCAGAATGTGGTTAGCGAGAGCAGAGCGGAGATAGAAAGGAATATATAGAATAGGGTAGCATAGAATTAGTACATTAGTTTAGAAATTAAGAAGTTAGATACCAACCACAGTAGGTAATATTATTTACACACTCGGTCAACATTTACTTGTTGTCGAGCCCGAGTTCACTTGTAGACTGGCCGCGAGTGTTGCTGTCTCGAGCGTTGCCAACTATTGGTCTCTCTAACTAGAACTTACACTACTCGCTATATTACACCCCTCCCTCCTTAATTAGAAACCCCCCTGTATCCCCAGTCCCCTTATTCAATATAGTCAATCCTAAAGGTCCATTCTCACCACAGGCTTCCGAGCTCGGGTAGACCTGCGCGAGATGCTAGCGCTTGGAGGCTCGTGCATCCTAGCCTCCTGGGTGGGAATCGGGTAATCAGGTGTTTCGGAGTCAGGTTCATGGGTCGGAGGTGGTGGGTATGAATTTTGAGCAGGTTGTGGAAACACAACGGTTTCCTCCGTAGGTTGTTCCAAGGGTTCAGGGATGGTGTTCGAGCAGGTAATAACTTGGTCCTGGTGTCGACGAACGACCTCTCCCCCCTTCAGTTGGCACTTGTAGGATACCGGGCCTGTTTTCTCAATGGTGGTAGCAGGGGTCCATTTTGGGGAACCCGGCGTGTATTGACGGACCATCACAGGTGACTCCAGTGGAATGTCAACCGCGCGAGACCCTGGGTGGTATCTTTTCTGAGCGTCCTGGCGTTGAGCAACTTTGGACGCGATTGCTTCTGACGGCCAAAGCAGATCAAGACGAGAGCGAACTTTCCTGCCTAACATCAGTTCGGCAGGCGTAACACCTGTTGTCGTGTGAGGTGTTAGCCGATAGTTGAACAGGAACCTGTCTAGTGCTAGGCGTAGGGGTTCCGTTGACTTCCGTATATTCTTCTTGAAAGTTTGTACCATGCGCTCTGCCAGTCCATTAGTTGAAGGGTGGTATGGTGCGCTTGTAATATGTCGCATACCACATGCCTTCACAAATTCTTGGAATTCAGCCGATGTGAAACACGTTGCGTTGTCTGAAACAATTGTTACTGGGAATCCAAATGTCGCAAAAGTGTGTTTCAGGCACAAGATCGTTTCGCTAGAGGTTGTAGTAGATGTGGGAAAAATTTCAACCCACTTAGAGTGTGCATCCACGATCACTAGGTAGTATTTTCCATCCATTTGGCCCGCGTAGTCAATGTGTATGCGATGCCAATGCTTCGCAGGCCATTCCCACGGATGGAGTTCAGCTTTCGTCGGTGCGGCTCGAGTGCTCAGGCACTCGCTGCATGACTTAGTTGTTTCTTCTAGATCTTTATCCAGAAGGGGCCACCACACGTAGCTGCGAGCTAACTCCTTCATCCTGGATGATCCAGCATGACCAGAGTGAAGTTCCTCCACAATGGCTTGTCTGAGAGCTTGGGGTACAATAATTCTTGCCCCCCAGAGCACACAGCCATTTTGTGTGGACAATTCGTCTCGCCTCCTAGTATACGGAGCGAGATCAGGGTCACCAATTACCATCGAAGGCCAGCCTACTTGGCAGTATTTGTATACCTTTGAAAGTACTGGGTCCCTTAGGGTGCTGTCGCGGATGTGGGTGCTGGTGACTGGAGCTGACTCGAGGAAGTTTACTAAGGACGTCCATTCCGCAGGAATAGGTGTGGCTTCCTCGGGAGTTGTCAAGGGTAGACGACTGAGAGCATCAGCCGTACCCAACAGCACGCCAGACCGGTGACGCAAGGTGAACTTGTAGGACTGCAGTAGTAAAGCCCACCTTTGGATGCGCCCGGATGCCATCGGAGGAATGCTTCTACCCGGATCAAATAGTCCTAACAAAGGTTTGTGGTCCGTAACCACAGTGAAATCCTGTCCTCACAGGTAGCAATGAAATTTTCGAAGTGCGAACACCATAGCTAGGGCTTCTTTCTCAGTTTGAGAGTAGTTGCGTTCTGTTGCTGTTAGAGTTCGGGAAGCAAAATAGGCGGGGCGTTCAATCCCATCAATAAGGTGACACAGCACCGCTCCCACACCATACGCACTACTGTCAGCCACTACCACTATGGGTTTCTGAGGGTCAAAGTGGACTAGAGTCTGAGAGTCCAGGAGGGCTTGTTTAGATTTCTGGAAGGCTCTCTCCTGACTTGCATCCCATTTCCAAGGGGTTTTATCCCTCAGTAAGGTATTTAGGGTCTCCAGCATGGTTGCAGATGATTTTAGAAATTTCCTATAGAAATTTAACAGCCCCAGGTAGGCTCTCAGTTGAGTCACATTAGTAGGAGCTGGTGCATTCTGGATTGCTGCTACCTTCTCGGCAGTGGGGTGCAATCCGTCCTTGTCGATTTGGTATCCAAGGTAGGATACCTGTGGCACTCCAATTTGACATTTATCCATTTTCAGTTTTAGCCCTGCCTCCTGTAGTTTAGATAAGACTTGATAGAGACGCTTGTTGTGCTCTTTCTCATTAGTGGCACTCACCAGGACGTCATCCAGGTAGCAGAACACTCCTGGGAGGCCCTGCAATAGTCCTTCCATGGCACGCTGAAAGATTCCAGGTGCGGACGCAATTCCAAAGCTGAGACGGTTGTAGGCAAATAAACCTCTGTGGGTGTTTATTACCGTGAGTTCCTTGGAGTCTTCATCCAAGGGTAGTTGAGCGTATGCCTGAGACATATCTAGCTTGGAGTATATAACTCCTCCTGCTAACCCGCTAAATAGATCCTCCACTCGGGGTATGGGGTAGGTATCAAGCCTAGTGGCTCTGTTGACTGTGAGTTTGTAATCCCCACATATGCGGATGCTTTGATCAGCCTTGAGCACAGGGACGATCGCCGCCGCCCATCTTGAATACTGTACAAGGGTGAGGATACCTTCCTGCACCAGTCTATCAAGTTCAGCCTCCACCTTAGGTCTAAGTGTGTAAGGCACGTTCCTGGCCTTACAGAACTTTGGTGGTATGGCGGGATCCACTTCTATTTTGAATTTTCTTCCCTTAAAGCAACCTAGACCTGGTTGAAAAAGGTCGGGGAATTTATTTGCTAACTCTTCAGGGCAAGTGATCACTTTGTTGACATTATTGGAAACTATAGTTAGCCCAAGGAAATCAATCAGGTCCCTACCCAGCAAGGCTGGCCCCTCCCTGTCTACAACCACAATAGTTGCTAGCTGAGGAACCATACCACTAGATTCACGCTGGATGTTAGCCCTAATCTCCCCACAAACTACCAGCTCAGCTCCCCCATAAGTCCTAAGCTTAACATCAGAAGGTCTCAGCTCGGGTCTTGACTTAGCTGGAATTTTAGAGTAGGTGGCCATTGAAAGGATAGACCTGGCAGCACCTGTATCTACCTCCATCTCTAATGGCACACCATTTAGGAACAATTTTATTTTGATTGGGGGTTTCATTTCCTCGGCTAAAGCAAAAATGTCCCCATAACATTCTGGATTGGGGGCTGGGTAGTCTGCACTGGTTCCATTGCTAGTTCTATTAGGGTTAGGGTGGTTTTCCCTCCCCCTTTTTTCATGCATAGCATGCACAAAACTATTTTTGTTGCCTTTATCAGATTTCTTAATTGTCAATTTAAAACAACATTTCTTAAGGTGGCCTTTTTGGCCACAACCATGACAAACACTGTCTTTATAGGGGCAATCTCTACGCCAGTGCAGATTACCACAGCCGCTGCATGCTGATTTGGGGTTAGCTTGAGTCTGAGTTTTGCCCTGAGGCTTAATAGCAGTTTGCTTAACTCTGCTCTGGCCTACATTTAGAATTGAATTTGGTTGCCTCAACCCCACTGTTTCTCTCAGTGTGGTTTCTTTAGCAGTAGCTAGATCCATGGCCTTTTGCCATGTCAGGCCAGCCTCATTTAGCAAGCAATTTTGAATTTCATTACTGGACACACCCAAAATGAAACGATCCAGCAGGGTCTCTTCTAGCACTTCCTGTTTGAAATTACAGGTATTAGAAAGTGCTTTCAAGCTAGCCACAAAATCCGCAATGCTTTCCCCTTGTCTCTGGTTCCGCTTATGAAACCTAAACCTCTCAAAGATTTGATTTCTTGTTGGCTTAAAATGCCGTCTCAACGCTTCCACAATCTCGTCATAAGTAGCATCAAGTACTTTTTTAGGAGACACGAGGTCTCTAATGAGCCTAGCAATTTTAGGACCCACTAGTGAAATTATGGTGGGGGCTTTTTTATTTTCCTCTATTTTGTTTATTAAAAAATAGCAGTGTAATCTAGTTTCATAGTCTCCAAATTCTTCCTCTACAGGATTAAATTCTCCTACTGAACCTATCAATGGCATATTGAATTTTTAGTAAGTCAAAAACAGACTGTAAAAAAAAAATTTTCACAGCACAAATAGTACAATCCCTTGATCAATTCTGAGATTCTTCACTAACATAGTCTAGCCAGTCTAGCAACACCAGTGAGCAGCACAACAACAATAACAAAAAATTTCACTAGGCAAATTTTATGTTCCCTCACTAGTCAGTAGTCACGACCACTTAGTCACTTCCAGCAGTTCTACCAAATCCTCGTCGCCAATATCACAACCTACACTATAGCACAGTATAGGTTTCACATAGACATAGACACAACATAGTAATAGACATCAAGTTAGGTAAAATAGTTTACTCACCTCTTGGATACCTTACAACATAACTAGATACTCAGATACCAGAATGTGGTTAGCGAGAGCAGAGCGGAGATAGAAAGGAATATATAGAATAGGGTAGCATAGAATTAGTACATTAGTTTAGAAATTAAGAAGTTAGATACCAACCACAGTAGGTAATATTATTTACACACTCGGTCAACATTTACTTGTTGTCGAGCCCGAGTTCACTTGTAGACTGGCCGCGAGTGTTGCTGTCTCGAGCGTTGCCAACTATTGGTCTCTCTAACTAGAACTTACACTACTCGCTATATTACAGTGTCTGAGCAGTATGGAGAGAATGAGTGGAATGCCAGATGTGCTGAAGATGATTGCGGTATGAGCTGTCTTGCTGGATTGGATCAGGAGTGTAATGCGAGTATTACTGAGGCTATGAAAGTGTTTCTTGTGCGTGCCTGGAGTAAGAGACAGTGACTGGAATGAGCCAGTCTGGTAGAATGGGCTGTAGTGACCCAATGTGCCGGGGGATGGTGTTTTGACACACTGGCTGTCCCGGTGATGCCTTCCAATGGAGGCTTGTGACAAGGATCGTAGATCCTGAGTAGTTTAGTGGACAAGTCTGGTACCAGGCGCTGAACTCTTTGTGTGAAAATTGTGGAGGGAATTGTAGGCCGTTACAAAGGCCCCGACACTGTCGGCCCTCAAGTTCAAGTTCAAGTTCAAGTTCAAGCGGTAAATTCCCATCACGGAGAAACCCTGAGTTCTTCCTACAGATTTATCATCACGCTTTTATTTCTCTTTTTTTAAGCTCATGAAGAATAAGGACAGATTAAACATGCTACCAATATATATCCTTCTCTATGCTCTCGATTTCAATATAAGCCGGACACGGACAAGAATTTATTTGTGTCCAAAATCGTAAATGGTTATACACATTATTAGAAACTGCATGCGATTTCTGTACGCGATCGGGCGTATATTTTAACCACGATCGTCATATAAATCCTGGCAAACTACAATACGTCCATGTGGCGCTACACCCAATGTTTCTGGCTCAAAGAAATCTCGACTATTTACGAAAACCTCCCAGGTAGCAATACTGTACGCTATGCTGACCATCAATGAAGTATCGAACACTGCACGAGTGTGCTGAATATGGAATGGAAATACTGAACACTGCACAAGTATACTGAATATGGAAAGGAAATACTGAACACTGTACAAGTATACTGAATATGGAAAGAAAATACTGAACACTGTACAAGTATACTGAATATGGAAAGGAAATACTGAACACTGTACAAGTATACTGAATATGGAAAGGAAATACTGAACACTGCACAAGTATTCTGAATATGGAATGGAAACATAGAACACGCTACTCACGGCTTCGCCATTAACTATGCATCTTAGAAAATGCTAAAACACTGGTAAAATACGCTTAGGAGCTATTATGAAGCACGTAATACTTTTAAGCAAGATTCTAACTGAATTAAAACACTTATTTCCGCTTACGCGACGAGCTCTGAACCACACCAGATCACAACAAGAAATTACGCTAAGGAAAATGGCGTGCGTTGGGATGTTGCCACACGCCGAGCTTAAACTCGAACGACTGTCGATATTATTCTCTTTTTGTGCTTATACACAAAAACTTTTAAGATTAATAATTATAAATAAAAAATTATTAATAATAAATTAAAGTAAGATATTTAATGCCAATAATTATGTTATTTATTTGTTAATGTTATGTTGTGCGCTAGCGGAATTTCTATCTTCGCTTCGGCACAACATAGAACGGTAGGCGCAAGGATTCCCAAAAAAGTCGAGGTTTCTTCGGTTTTATTTCTTATCCAAGCGACTCCGTGAATCTGCCCAGAAAGGTATGATTCAGAGTCGGACCACGAATTGCATGACAAGAGAAGCCTAATTCAAGATCATAGTCGAATGATTAACTGATGTATATAGCACCGCACAACGAGAAAGTAACGCACACCTCAAGGGTACACGAGAAATAGCTGAGTGGGACATAAGAGGCTATAGAATAGTAGCACATAAAAAGAGAATTCACCGCCCTGCTAACGACGTAGCACGACAACAATTCGCATTACTATTACTAGTATTATTACATAAGAAAGTTTTAGCCTCCCTTGACCGCGACAAAGGTGTCCCAAGAGAGGAAAGAGGAAGGCACCATCTAGCGTGCAGTTGGGGGAACGCGGAATCTACGCACAAGGTGCACAGGAACAGCAGGCTGGGAAATAAGTTCACAAACAAGAAAGGTTTCCGTTGCATCGACAGGGAAGAAAAATAAGTCTCTAGTCGAGAAACACATTTAGAAAGAACACATTTATGATATACGCACACGAATATTGTAAACTCGTGTCACTAGTCGAAGGGAATGATTGAGGGCAATGTACTCCTAATCTTGCCCAATCTACATTCGATAATACATGTAATGATAGCTATAAGAGACAGCGCAATTTCATGGACGATGCATTTCCATCGTGAGGTGAGAACACTTTTGATAGTTTATATGTACATGACATAAACTTCGTAATCCTTGACGCCAGGCAATAACACATGAATCGCTTGTTTCGGCCAATGTTCAAAGTGTCCTTTTAAGGAAGCACAAAGTTACATACATGAATGTACATCCGTATCCAACAATCTTAACACAGCGGTCATTAGTCAATAAGCACTTTATTTGAACAAAGGTGGACGATCGCACAACAAGTTTATAGTTTTCACATTAATGCTTCACAATATAAAGAAATGAGTTAGGTAACATCACAAGTTGAAAGAGGATACTCTAAAATACTTACAGACGATGAGGAAAGGTCCCTCAGTTTGGACCTGTGACAGCTTATTTTAGTCTGCAAAATAAGTGCCTACTCTGGCTTTCTTTACCCTATCTGTGGAAAAGAGACAGCAAAAATTAGGTCTCTAAAGCGGGGGCAAGCCACTCAGGTCATCAAGTCAACCATTATCAATAAATTCTATTATAAAAAAATGAGAGAGGCAAGTACACGTTTGTCAACGTCGCTTTGAAAACACAAATCATATGAGCTAGTGGTCTCAAATTTCTGCGCCTATTCTCAGTCTACTGAAAGCCGTAACTTTAGGCTTCCACCTTGCTGACTGGCGCAACTTGCCCAGCACAGCTCATAGGTAAGAAGCCAATCGACTAAATTTATTTTACTTGTTTCACGTCTTTCTATTAATGAATGTTATAAATAATACAAAGACAAGAAATAATACAAAGACAAGAAAAATCATGTTCCCAAGTTGGTACAAGTCTGGCACGACGTAAATAATACAAAGGCGAGAAATCATGTTCCCAAGTTGGTACAAGTCCAGCACGACGTGCCATGAATTTTTCAATATCAACAACTGATGTCTAATCCATGGAAGAATCACCATAGTTTTTATTTTCAGTACACAAATCTTTCAATAGTGAAGCAGTGGTTGGTTTGTATTATCAAATAAATATAAAGTTGTGCTATCTTGTGTTAATCTATGAAATGTAATAAACTTCAAGTAATCCTCTGTGTCAAACTAAAAAGCATTGAAATATCAGTCTCTCCATGTTGCATTTACTGCCCATGACACTGTTTACAACATTACATATGACAACATAGCTTACATGGCTTGGCTATTATGCAAATGTTGCTGAGCAAAAAAAAAACATTTGGACATTAACACAAAATCACTTGGAGCAGAAAAACAGAGATAGGAAAGTTCATTTGTAAAATCACAGTGTTCAGCTAAAATACCGTTAAACCAGAACCTGACTAATTCCCAGCATTACACTGCAGCTTACTGGCTACACCGAAAGAAAACACCAGACCCTACCCAACTGTAACGGCTAGTCTGACTCAATGTAGGTGAGCTTGCCGGCCGCCGGGAGCATCCTCGAATGCTCCAGAAACCGGCCGTTCACCGCTATCGAACACAAGTCGTGTGAAAACACCCGAAAAATATAGCTAGCGAGGTAACACGTAAATCGAATGAGTTTCCCACTCAAGTTCACTTCCTAAACGACACAGAAACTTAAGATTATCCGGGAACCTGTTCCTCCCACGCACTTCAAACAAATAAAACGTTGGCGTCATTCTTGCGGACGAAGCGCGGATCCGCGGAATGTTGCCGAAATAAATTTATCAAAATTCTTCAAATTTCCTCACGTCTTGTACGACGTGACAGTTAATGAAAATTTTAATGGTAAGAGACATTCTTGTAGCGACTGCTACACCCATCTTCAGTTAGTAGTCTGAAAAATTGAAAAAATCAGTCATTTCTTAGGGCGGCGTCACACGATGACCAATCCGTAATGCTACGTTGTTAAAGCTGCTAACACACTGGCGTTCATGACTTGAGTCATTACGGCAGTGGATCCAGCCGCCAGTTGAAGTGGGAACTGGTAACATCATGGAGCTATAATATAGAGGAGAAGGCATAGCCGACAGAAACCAGAGCCAGTTTTTGAGATTTCTGTCTCTAGTCTCTAGTAACCAATAGCGTTTAGGCTAGTGGGACGTCAGCACGGGAGTCAGTTACCTACTAACTACGATGGATTGCGCATACGCTCGCTGAATGCTCTTCTATCTGTTGAGTTAATCGTTATTCATGTAATGTCGTGCGCTAGCGGAATTTCTATCTTCGCTTCGGCACGCTATTGAACGGAACTCTGAAGGACGCCCAAAGGGAAACGAGGTCTCTTCAGGTTTTTTATTTCTTATCCCATGGTTCCGTAAATCTGCACAGACAGGTATAGTCAGACTCGGACTAGCGATTGCATGACAGGAGAATTCCTAATCTAGGATCACAGTCGACTGACCAGTTGACGTATACAGTACTACACAACAAGAAAGGAAGGTGTATGAGAAGTAGCTGAGTGAGACATAAGAAGCAAC
Organism: Morinoia aosen; assembly: GCA_030386875.1. Taxonomy (NCBI): domain Eukaryota; kingdom Metazoa; phylum Arthropoda; class Malacostraca; order Amphipoda; family Talitridae; genus Morinoia; species Morinoia aosen. The sequence continues at coordinate 17,484,491 of CM059573.1, read as the reverse complement.
TGAATAATTCTAGCACTAGACATGATATTCTGATGACGGAAGGGCAATAAGAGTGGTCATGAGGCATAGTCATGGGAACAACATAGCATAATGACGTTTCATGACTCAATTGTTATCATTATATAGAAAGGTTTTAGCCTCCCTTAACCACGACAGAGATGTTCCAAGAGAGGAAAGAAGAAAGCACCATCTAGCGTGGAGTTGGAGGAACGCGGAATCTACGCACAAGGTGCACAGGAACAGCAAGCTAGGAAATAAGTTCACGAAACAAGAAAGGTTTCCGTTGCATTGACAGGGAAGAGAATAAGTACCTAGTCGAGGAACACATTATCAAGAACACCCTGCCAAAGACACACGGCTAGAAACACATTTAGAAAGAACACATTTATGATACGCACACGAATATTGTAAAACTCGTGTCACTAACGCTAGGCAATAATACATGAATCGCTTGTTTCGCCCAATGTTCAAAGCGTCATTTTAAGGAAGCATAAAAGGATATATACATGAATACACATCCGTATCTAACAATTTTAACACAGCGGTCACTAATTGATAAGCACTTTATTTGAGCAAAAAGTGGACGATCGCACGACAAATGTATAGTCTTCGCATGAATGCTTCACAATAATAAAGGGATGACGAGTTAGGTAACGTTACAAGTTGAGAGAGGATACTCTAAAATACTTACAGACGATGGGGAAAGGTCCCTCACTTTAGACCTGGAACAGCTTATTCTAGGACATAAAATAAGTGGTTGCTCTGTTATTTACTTTACCCTATCTGTGGAAAAGAGACAGCAAAATTAGGTCTCTAAAGCAGGGGCAAGTCACTCAGGTTATCAAATCAGCCATTATCAATAAATTCTATTATCAAAAAAAATGAGAGAGGCAAGTACACGTTTATCAACGTTGCTTTGAAAACACAAATCAAACGTGCTGGTGGTCTCATAAATCTCCGTGCCTATTCTCAGTCTACTTCTGAGAATTCTTCAACTTTAGGCTTCCACCTTGCTGACTGGCGCAACTTGCTCAGCACAGCTCATAGGTGAGAAGCCAATCGACAAAAAATATCTTGCTCTGTTTCACATCTTTTTCTTAATAAATAATACAGAAACTGCGATATAAAGACAAGAACATCATGTTTCCAAAGTTGGTACGAGTTTAGCACGATGTGTCGTCGTGAACTTCTCACTATCAACAACTGATGTCTAATCCATGGAAGGACCACAATATAGTTTGTATCTTTAATACACAAATCTTTTAAATAGTGAAGCAGCGGTTGGCTTGCATTCTCAAACAAATATGAAATTGTGCTATTTTGTGTTAATCTATGAAATGTAATAAACTTCAAATAATCCTGTGTCAAATTAAAAGGCGTTTGGACATTAATACAAAATCACTTGGAGCAGTGAAATAGAGATAGGAAAGTTCATCAGTTAAATCACCCGTTTTCTGAACCTGTCTGATACTCACACTTTTTCCATCTTGAGTTGTTAAACTTAGCATGAGGATGCACATATCAACCTAACCTCAGGGTTAAATTGCTCAACGGACAAATCGGTAAAATCACAGTGTTCAGCTAAAATACCGTTAAACTAGAACCTGACTAATTCCCAGCATTGCACTGCAGCTTACTGGCTACACCGAAAGAAAACACCAGACCTTACGGGATTGTAACGGCTAGTCTGACTCAATGTAGGTGGGTTTGCCGGCCGCCAGAAGCATCCTCGAATGCTCTAGAAACCGGCCGTTCACCGCTATCGAGCACAAGTTGTGTGAAAACAGTCAAAAAATATAGCCAGCGAGGTAACACGTAAATTAGATGAGTTTCCTACTCAAATTCACTCTTAAAAACACAGAAACTTAAGATTATCCGGGAACCTGTTCCTCCCACGCACTTCAAACAAACAAAACGTTGGCGTCATTCTTGCGGAACAGCGCGGATCCGCAGAATGTTGCCGAAATAAAATTGTCAAAATTCTTCAAATTTTCTCACGTCTTGTACGACGTGACAATTCATTAATTTTGGATTCTTAGATTCCGAAAGATGATAAATTGTGTTTCCTCACTTGAGGACACTTGATAATATTCAAATTACTAGCAAAGATACATTATGAGGTGAAAACTGTATAGATTACAGGCCCTTGAATATAACAAATTGGAGAGCGACTTGCACGCGTACCTCATCCTTCGATTTGTGGAGCGGTACTAATCTTGCTTAGGAAAATGGGAGGGGGAGTTGTAGAAGAGGTGGGAGGAGCCAACTTCAGCCAAGCGTTTGTGTTTGGCTGAAAGGTGGTCACGTGCCGGGCCCTGCCAATGCCCTAGACTCTCAACTTTTGCAGCCAATTTGAATCCGATAGAAATCGGCAATGCTCCCTCCAGATATTCTCCCTCCACGGGTAACATGATACACTAAGCATCACGGTATATCGTGCTCAGCATGCAAGATGAAGCATCGCGGAAAGCATTGCAAGGAGTCAGTCTGCCTCTACGTGTCGTACGGGTAGGTGAGTTATTGCTATTAGCCAATGTCGCAATTCAAGCCATTGCTCGAACGCTGAGGTCCTTTGCGGACTTTGTTAGGCAGAGTTAAAAGCCTTCCGCAATAAAGTTCTCTGGATTCGACCCTGTTAATCAGCCTAAAAAATTAATAACGCTGGTAATATTTGACTAAGCGGAGCAATGGCGGGGTTCCTCACATCTTCAGCGAAAAATGTATATGCAAACACTAGAAACGTTTGTCTGCCCATCTTGCTACGAGTCCAAAGCCAGAGCAACGGAATCGGGCAAGCTAACGAGCGTGTCTGCCAGAGGCCGACACGTCAGAAGAGACCTAGCTGTGTGCGCGGGTGCATCTTGCTTTGTGCTCCGCGGTACTCCGGCAAACCGCCCTCGCTACCGGGGACTTCTACGTCTTCGACAGCCGGCTACATTGAAGAGTGATCGCCTGAACATTATATTCGAAATCGTCATGTGAGCCCTCCAGCCAGATTATGCTTCGCTTGTCATTTACTTATCACTGTTTTTGCGTTACCGGCCCCAGATGGGTGCCCGGTAAATTTGTGTGTCATAGGGCCCGTTAATTCGGGATTTGTGTCCACTGGGCGGGTGGCAGCACACCATATGGAGCGCAGGATGAAAGATAAGCGCCTATTGCGCTGTGCTTCAGCTTTCTGTTGAAGCTGCTTTTCACATTCCACAAGCAGTCGTGTTTTTTGGAACATGTCAATAGAATTCAGCGTTTGAATTTTGTTCAGTCAATTGCAGAGCAAGACATAGCTTGTCACCTTTCACGTCAACGAACAAACGGTACTGCTCATCGCAGTGACGCGTCAGTGACACCCGTCTGTTTCCAACATGCCCGGATCGCTGCAAAGCTCGGTGGCCACCATGGTTCATCTACTCGTATTATGGTGGCCACTCTGCCAACTGGCTGGTGTGCAGGGCCGGATGGGAGGAATACTGAGAGGCGTGCGGGTGGTTATCACCGTGATATTTGCTGAGTGTATCAGGACCTTTAGATGGCTGTGGTGCACCTCATTGAGAGAAACGTTTTTAAACTTCACGAGACTTGGCCAGCCGAAGACGGCTCACCTATTTTTTCTGTTCCTCTTCATTTTTATATTCATACGATTTAGCTTCATTCAACGGAAGAATAAAATGCACTTGCGACTGTCTGCAAACCAGACTTTAGCATAATTTTAGTAGAAAGCTTTTTCTTGTTATCTTCTTGTGAAATAAAATACGATGGATGCTTTCACCTACCATGCCAATTATTCAATCGCATACGACATTACGTTTTTTGAGGAACATAAATTTAAGATAAATGCCTATGAATTTACAATTTATTGTCATCCGAGATTTCAAAAAGCAGTGACTTCATTTAGCCAAAATTTTGAATGCGGACGATTAAATAAAAGAACTTAGACTTATTACTTTCTTTAAATAATTCCTCGGTTAACACATTCCCTTATCTCTCGTCGCTCTTATCCCGCTAGGGCAGAAAGTTCGTTCCACGCAATTATTTTCCGTTTCTCTTAATTTTTAATGGATGCAATTTTGTGGGACAGTTAACGAAAACTGCACATGCGAGCTTCTGGAGGTCACTCTTTAGGTTGTTTTCCCAGTGGGAAGAAAAGCGAATGAGATCAATGTTCGGTTATGTTTCAGATCAGCGTCAATGGATTTTTCATTGAAAGGCTTTTGATTCACTATAAGACAATGGTATTCTTTAATTTAGGTCTTTAATATGAACGATTCATTGAAAAAACGCAAGGCTTAAATTTCCTTGTATGTATCTAACGCACGTTTAACACGTAAGATTTACAACCGTAGCTATAAATTTTTGCTTCCTAATAACTTGAGTCAAGAACTTCATATTCTTTCCAATGTTTCCCTCAGCTGAAAGCCGCTCGTCTTCAAACCTTGTGGATGAATAAGTACGTTTTTATGGAAAATTGAAATTGGACCTTGAATAGACCGGAAATTTCTGCGCTCATTGCAATTGTTATTATTAAGAGATGTTTCTTCCTGACAGGTGAAAATGATTCCCTGCTGTACCCGAATATTTTCATGACAATAGTCAATTTAGTTCCAACGACCAATCTCTAAAGTTTTGTTCGCAGGCGACGATAGCGTGTACTTTGTACCTGTAGCACTCGTGTTGATGTGAATACGATTAACGCTAATAATTCTTACTTTGCAGATTATTCATTCTAGATATTTTTTCCAGTTGCATTTCATCAATTGCATGTATCCAAAGTACAGTGTTTTACTTCGAGAGCATCATTCTTTAGGGATAATAAATTGATTTCTCGGTTCTATTTAATATAAATTGTCGATTGCAGACCGCCCCAGTAATTAGAGTTTCACCTCCTGGTGGTTGGTTGGAGTTTCTTCGAGCTTTACGCGAACGAAAATTTAAAAATTTCAAATTTCTCAAACGTAACATTAAGAATCAGAACCTCTTCAAAGGATACTAGATAATTTGAATATCAGAAAATTAGGAACTGGTAAAGGCAATTTTATTCTGCTCCAACAGGCGATTTTATTCATCGTTACGGAAATTTCCAGCAGTAAGGAGCACATAAATTTTCCTGCAGGCTGGTATTTTAGATGACATTATTCCATTTGTATTTGGTATGAAATGTTCATTTTGAACTCACAAATTACGATAACAAAGCCAGTAGGGGTACGTGCTAAATTCATGCTGACTTTCTTTCCCACGTATAGAAAAGCATCTCTACCTGAAATACACTCATTCAATGTTACGAGGCCTGTCTAAAAAGTATCCGACCTTTGGCCAGAAAAAATATTTCGAATACCTGTCGGAGTTGGGACCCTAATCCCCTTCAAAGTATGCCCCTTGTGCTTGCACACACTTAGCCCACCGATCCTTCCACTGCTGGAAACACCTCTGGTAGTTTTTTTTTAGAATGGTGTTCAGCTCCATCGTCGCATTGCCTGTTTGACTTCTTCGATGCTGACTGTTTTCTTTGATGTCCGTGGAATTGTGCATCACGAATACGCACCGGAAGGACAAACAGTGACAAAGGAGTACTATCAGGATGTTCTCCGGCGACTTCGTGATGCAGTTCGGCGCAAAAGACCAGACATGTGGACTGCGAACAACTGGCACTTGCATCACGACAACGCGCCCGCACATTCATCCCATTTGATCCGCAATTTCTTGGCCAAACATGGAATTACGACCGTTCGCCAACCTCCCTACTCTCCAGACCTGGCTCCTTGCGACTTCTGGTTGTTTCCAAAATTGAAGACACCACTGAAAGGATCCCGTTTTGAGAGTAGAGAAGAGATAATGCGGAACGCGACGACAGAGCTGAACACCATTCCAAAAGAAGACTTCCAGAGGTGTTTCCGGCAGTGGAAGGATCGGTGGGCTAAGTGTGTGGAAGCACAAGGAGCCTACTTTGAAGGGGATTAGGGTCCCAACCCCGTCAGGTTGTTGAAGTATTTTTTCTGGCCAAAGGTCGGATACTTTTTCGACAGGCCTCGTATGTTTCTGAAAAACGACAGGGAACGTTTTGGTTATGAAAACTAGCGATCGATGTTTAAATTTACGTTGCTCGAGCCTTTGAAATGTCTATTTTATAATTTAGGTGAGGCGTTTACAAATTTCTGAAAAATACTTTAGCTTTGCTGCAAATTACCGAAATCAGAGCCGGACACAACTGAATAGGCGTCATTTGACTCCATATCACACTATGGTAAAGCTAAGACGATATAACAGAAAGCTATCAGAATTTGAATACGAGAGTTATTATTTACAATTTCTGTAAATTCCTAATAATGGTCTTGGATGAAATAAAACGCATTTTAAAAGGCTTTAATTTAGATGCGTGACATAAAGAAACAAATTCGAAGATTACATTTCATATAAATGCAACTGAGGCCGCCAAGCAGCTTCCAAGTCTAGAACACGCTCATAAGATATTGAATTAAAGTATCATTTTATGATTGAGAAATTTGGCATGCCCTTTAGGTTACTTATTTTTTCCATAATTAGAATATTGGTACAAGAAGATTGTGGTCTAACTTTCGCCGACTGAAAGCTATTCTACTCACACGGTTTTGATCTTGTAAGTCTGCATGTAATCCTCATGCACAGTTGACCTTGTTCTACACAGTATAGTGATTAATTGCTACAGATCTTGTAATATCGTTGCAGAAAGCTTGATAGACACACCCTAATTCACAGCAAAAAGAGTCGAAATGGGTCTTGCAATACTGTAAAAATTTTAGAACGTTGAAGAAGAAAGACATGAGTGCTACCTTCATAGAATGATCGGGAAATACTTGAGCAATCTCCCATAGACGTGAGTACCCCCTTTTGAAATGACTTTGAAGATCACAAGGAGCCAATCTATTCTTAAATGGCTGATGCTTATCAGAACAAGTTGTATTATAAATGCATGCACTAGTAAGCTGTCAATACCAATTACACAACATCTTACAAATCTTTTTAAATCATTATCTAATGCTGTTATCAAAATGTAATCTAGGTTTCTGTAACTTCATCATATTTTTGCGAGTGCAACGAGGAATCTCCGACCCGACTCACGATCGTATTTATGTTCTAAAATTTGAGTAAAACTAGTTTTTTCCATAGACTTCAATGAGAGACTATTACTGCCGTGGTAGAATGCGATCTTATGTACAAATTGTTCAAATATTCACGAGAAATTCACAAAACAATAATTTTGAGTTATGGACTCCCAAATTATGGACTCTCAAAACTTGAGAGGAGTCTGATAATACAGGGTAGAAAATACCTTTCATTAATATGCATAAAATCCATTGCTTCCGACTGTGCAAGATGAGGAATTAGATGAGTGAAATTACAATGCTACAAAGGAAAGTATTGCGAGCTACTATTATAGATACCAGTCCAGTCACAAAATTTATTCAGTACGTTACACATCGTGGGAAAATTCTTTATAGTAAAAACCGCAAACAAATTTGGGTCCATTTCTTACATTGTCATCATCGTGATTCACAGGCTAGTTTCAAAACTCTACAAAACTTAAACTTCGCCCTTAAATATCGGGCTCAGTTATTCAGTTCTTATAATCCTGTCGGATTAATTTTTCGCTAAGAGGATTTGATTCCCTAAATACAAAATGTTCTTTCTCTGAATTCATATTCTCGTAAATTCTTTATCTATTTTTGCTGTGTGATTCATTCCTGCAAAGAAATCCATTTCTTAATTCATAACACGAAAGTTTTTGTTGAAAAGCGTAAATTGGAGTGGTACATGTCGAGTTCTAAATTGAGTTGTGTCAAATTTTGCTTTCCCTGTTTTCATAAGACCGTGGACAAATATTAAATTCCCGCTAATATGAAGTCCAAATCTCAATCTCATACACCTCAAGAAGATAATCCGAATATGTATGTTCTACGTATTTGTACACAGCTGCAAATCGGGAGCAGAGTGGAGGATTCACGTCAAAATCATACCACACTTGTGCCTGATCAATGGGTCCAACGATGGTGCCGACCACTGTGAAGGTGCTGAAGTTTCCAGCAACTGATGGCATCACGTCACCAAGCAGAAACTGTAAATGGTTGAGAAAAAATTCTTCATTGCAATCATAAGGTTCTTAGAAGGAAAATATTAATCATAAGGTTTTCCTTCATATGGTTTAACTACCATAACGAGAATCGCTACTGAATTTTGTTTAAACATTTAATTTAACCCATGAACAAGTTGGAGTGTGAATAAAGGTTTTCTTATTTCGGAGATGACCTGAATTCGAATGGAAATTATCCTTTTTCAAGAACGTCTTTTTTTATAAACCTGTACGTGAGGAATTCCAGCCATGAGCTTCATTTAAAGTTTTAGTGCTCGATAAATGCTTTCCATGAGACTTTGCACAATCGTCAGAAATTGGGTTTGTTTAAACTGTGAAAAGAAAAAAGCATATAAAAAATGAGCTTCGCGCTTAAATTAATGAAATGTCGTTGTGGCAGGAGATAACGTTAAAATTAAGATGCTGCTAAGAACAAAAAAAAATTTTTGATTAAAAGTTCCAATCAGACATTCATACACAGAGTCACTCAATGAATTCAAACATCGAATTATAAAAGAGACGTAAAACAAGAAATCAATTCGTACTCTTTAGCTTTCTCTTCTAGCAGTTTCTCCGTGCGAAATAAACTAGTAAAATACGAGTATTTAGCAAACAGTTGTGTTCGATATGTCAGCTAATTGACTTCACCAGATTAAAAACTATACCTGGACATCCCTGAAGCGGTACGCATGCGAGCCTGCCCTAGGGAAGATGCGGAACTTCTCAACGGTGACGCAGCCTTGTAAGTCAATGAGGATCCATGGCTGGTCAGTGGAGAAGCCGTCCAGTGAGTGAAAGAGGGTGGCTTCGTCGCCGTCCACCAAATGCCTCCCTGGACTAAAAAATTAATACACTGAATAGAGAGAATGCATTCTCAAAAGTAAGTTTTCGCAGTTGACCAAGTACTGAAAGATGCTGCAATCAAACGTTGTTGCGAATGTCAGACATGCCTTCTCACACGAGCAGCACAGCAAATTTGGCTCTCGAATGCGTACAGAAAACCCACCCGCATTCTGAGCATTCAATTTGTTCATTTCTGTCAGTTCATTCAATTGATTCAGTTCATTTTCGCTTTCGCTTATGATACAACTTTTCAACGTTTTGGCTTGAATGGTCTCTCCTGTTAACTTTCTGTACTTCGCTTTTATCCCAATTATTTGAATTAGTTTTGAGTTTCAACTCAGAGCTTTTAGGTCTTGTTCAATTTAGTTTGATGTGTTCTTAGATTCAACACTCCTTCACTGTTTGGACAATCAATTAATTGAACGTGCCGTGTAGCCTCAAGACTAGACTCTAGAGAATCTTCGAAACCTATTGCAGCTTTCTTGCCAGACAAATCCAAAGTCTTTATAATAAATACAACCTTAACCTTAAACTAAATCTCTGATGGATTGAAATTAGAAACTGCTTTACCTAGCGCACTGTTCATTAACAATAACTAGCCAGCTTTAACTCGTTTCAACCGTGTTTCACTGAAGCCTCTCTAAACTATGCTCTTTATTATTAATTGGTGCTCGCGATAGCCCTGTGCTAGAGGTTCTGCCGCCGTGCGGCAGAGACCCGGGTTCGAAACTCGGCGCTGGTGGTGGCGATTTTCTCTGTTGGGTATAGGAGAAAAATTCCAAGCACAATACCCCACTCTACACAGGTGTCTGAAATGGGTACCGGTCTTGACCGGGGGAAAGCGTCATGGCTTCCTGGCGTTAGTTATAAGGCATTTGAAAAGCCAATGAACAAGGTGATATGTATTAGGCTTGATTGGAAATAAAGCATCCGTAAATGCTTTCATTATTATTATGATCATTATTATAACCTTGTAGCCTCATTTCAGCCTAAATTCATAAATTATTAAAACTAACATTGTAAAATTAAATAACACCAATACAATAATTTACATAAATTTATACAACTAATTTCATTCTTTAAAACCCGAAATTATATCATAAATGCGTTTCGAAAATACTGTACCTATCAAGTTCTTCCGTCCGTAACTTCCGCTATGGCAACACTCTCCAACTTAGACTCCAAGCCATTTTCAAAATGACTCGCACTTTAACGTCAAGCTTCTCCGTGTGTGGTTCATTTGTTTAACAGTGACGGGTGAGACTCCATTATATTTAACGTGTCTTTGTAAATAGAACTCATGTTTATGTAATTAACTTAGGAACATTCTCTGTATTATTGTGCCAGTATGTAGGTAAGCAGGAGGCCGTGTTCAAGGTTACCGTGCCATCTTGGCCATGGTTGTTCCTTTCTGTTTGCTTGTTAGATGAGTATTTTTCAATGTTTTCAATGTCTTCAATTTTTGGAGTGAAGTGATTCTTCTCATTCCACATCAACTGCCTAGAATCACTTACTGTATTCTCCTTGGAATTTAGTTTCCTCTATTGTGCCTAGAAGTAATTTTGCTCCACCTATCTCCCATATTCGGTGTCTAAGACTCTGATTAATTTCTAATTTCTATTGTGTCTTCTTATTGTGTACGTTATTGTATTACCTTATCGGGTTGACGTTGCATAAAGTTCTGAGCAATTTTTACGTCAGGATATTTTCTTTAATGTCCGCATAAAAAATGAAGTTAAGATAGAGTGCATTTTAGGGCGATCAAAATTGGATTAAGTGCTCTCTTGGTTATGCTAATTGAATAAGTATATTTAATTCCAAGATATGTCCTAATAATTCACCATGTTTCATCCTTGGGTTTTTATAAAATTGTTAATTGTTGTTGGCTTTAAGTTGACCACAATACTCAGTTATGTCTCTTGTGTTCACCTGTGGGAATTAGTTCCCAGTTGTGGAGTTGTACATTTTTAGTTCCAGCATCATGCTGAGTAATGAAGTGATAGTTTGTATAGGTGACTCAAATCACAACCGCCCAACTGACAGCAGTTATGGAGTTAGTATAGTTATGCTTTTGTGTTAGTGTTAATATTGCAAGGCTACCATTTTTTGAGCCAAGTCAAAGTATGCTCAGGCAAACTCATTAATCCTAGTAGGAGCGGTATGCCAGAAAATATTAGGGCTTACATCTGGAGAGTTCATTTGTCTGGGCCAAGATTGTCGATTTTGCTCCAGCCTGCACTCGGGCGCCAGAGATGCGGGCTGAGCTGTTTCGTAGAGGCTCCTCATTTCGGGCAGCATGTAAATGCGTGATGTTCCCAGTCTTGCATGTGTTAAGCTTTAGCTCTCCTTTATACCTTGTGCATAGTAACCCAGCTTATCGTTCCCTCACAGGAAGCCAGGAGACATTCACGACACCGCTCCCACGAGCCAACCGTCCATTACACACTGGACGCCTAACATGAGCCACACGACACATTGCTAAACCAAATTAAGGAGAACTACCTCCTTCCAATGTAATAAATTACCTCGCCTTTTCGATTTCCATCGAAACAGTAGTTGCCAAACTATTCTGCCACCTGAGTCGCTCACCACACATAGGAATCCTTGCACAGTAACGTCCACATTTTATACACCTCCATTCACCATCACCCCCACGACCGGTGGGAACGCTGCTACTCTAGGATCTCCTCCTCCGGAAGCGACTACACAGCTGGCAGCTCATCAATACGACTAATAAACAAAATCAGGCGAGCAATCTTTTATTTGCCTTCTGTTGGTCAGTCCGTGGTAAAGCAAAGCGCAGTAAAAATTTGATTGATACGATGCCAGGAAAAGCATCGAGACTATCCCCCTTCTGAATCTAGGGCCCAAACTTGCTCTGTTTGTGGTGTCCTAACCGGGCACGACTGGTGACCCCCATTAAGCTCTGTTAAATTCTTGTTAGAAGGTTAGGAAGAAACGTACAACCTTCCAAACTTCACAACCTTGACACATAAGTGACAATTTTGAATACTGTAAAATCTGTTGACCTAAACAAAAGCTAATATCACCAACGTTTTTCCGGCTCTCCACATAAGGAGATTTTATTATTCCGTAGATATATGGTACCAGATGCATGGATATACATATATTGTTGTCTTTGTATAATTTAATGCAACTGGACTTTAAAATGGCTGCCCTTGCACACCAGACGTTCAGCTTCTGGGAAGATTCTCCCTTCCCTGCCGAAGAATCCAAGTTCATCGTTCTGAAGTATGGAGAAGTTAGGTACACTGCAGCAGTGAAGAGGGAACAAAGTTCTACCCAAAAAATCCTCGTAAGGTTCCAAACCAAAAGGCATTTCGACGAGTCATCGGAAATGCCACTAGGAACCTGTCGATGACTAGTTGAAATGCCTTTTGTTTTGGAATGCCTCCAATGATGTTATTCATTGCTTATTCTTTCTGGCCTCGCAGTGGCCGAGTGTACAGAGCGCTTGCGTTATGTGCTTCCTGCCCGGGTTCGAGCCCTGTGAGCGGCAGTTGGGGTGAAAAACGCTGATGCGGCAAATCAGGGTCGTTGCCTACAGTGTGGTCACTGTGCTCAAAGAATGTTACCTGAGCACTAAACGAGAGGAAAATGAGGCCTAAAGCTCGGGCGTAGCTAGGGGCCTGGGGAACCCCTATCATATATATACATTCCCTGTAAAGTATCATGTCAATGATGCTAGCCACCCTCTACTAAAAAGAGGAAAAGGCTTGGTATATACCAATATATACCAATTTATACTTTCTCGACTATTTTCCGCGTTATTGTTGGCATGTTCACTTTTACCAGTTCATATGCACCTGGTTAATTATTTTTGAAAAAAATTCGAATCATAAACGGCTGAAAATTTTGTCGAATTCGTCTTATTCGGGCTTCAATGAAAATTAGATAGGAATTTTTAAGGAACCTATATTTTTTTTACTTGAATCTGTTAGGTGAGCTTTCATGATAAAGAATCTCCTAGTTTGGGAAACTTTGTTACAAAATCATTCAGTTGTTTTTGAACGATACCCTATACCTTCTTTTAAAAAATGGAATGAAACTCATATAATGTAGTTGTGATGTACCGGGAATGTTTTTTTTTTCTGACGACCAAGTAAGCCAGTTTCCAGAATAGTACAATAATTGCTCGTGGCTAGAGGTTATTTCTTCTCACTTGGTTCACAGCTCATCGATTGGAGAACATCTATAGTTTATTTAGCGGAGAGTAGTTGACTCAATCTAACACCAATTCTCTCGAACAAATACCCGACAAAATAATAAAAAATGATCACAACCCCTTCATGCTGGTCAGGAAATTTTAATAGTTCAAATTTTACTCAGGTGAAATAGGTATGAGCACCAGTTCAACTATTAAGTGGCGCATCTCACCTCGCAGCGAAGGCTGGCGAAGTCGTGACCGACTTTCCTCTTGCGACCTCAGCGCTTCCAGGCAGCGTGGACGTAGACAAGTAGAAGGTCATTGAGCGCCCATCACTGTACGCTGGAGGCGACACTCGACACACACCTTCGGGACAACAGACAAATGAAACCAAACTAAACCACTTACCTTGCCAGAAAATATGAATTCAACAAAACTAACTCATGCACCTCCGAAGAAAGGACAAACTATGCAATGCTCCTTTGCGGAAGAGAAGAATGAAATTGGACCAAAGCGTCCTTCAACACAGAACTACAGCACGCATTGAAATACGCGGTGTGCAATTCAGAGAAAAGATGAATGATACTGGCTATTTAATTTACTTTTTCTTTCTTGCATCATCAGAGAAAACCATTAACATTATTGATTGTCTTAAGAAAATGAAAAGATTGCTAAAGATATACCGAGGAAATTTGTCATTGAGACTCTTCATGAATCTTTTTCTATGAATACATATTATTATACAACCGATCCCGATGATATATGCAATAAATCACCATTGCGCGTTTCAGTAGGATATCTTTAACAGGTTAAGCGAAATTTTATTCTTCTCGAGTGGCTCACGTTAACCTTCTTATAATAATGATGTGACGTGATGCAAATTACAATACTCAAATCGATGAATTTACCTCAGGTGAGGTATATTTCTTGACACTTGTGATGTGATATTTTTGAGAATATAATAGGATGGGGGTCAAATATATCCCACCTCTGGAACCGTCAAAGGAATTTGACGACTTTCGATCAGAATGTACGAATGATATTCTTTGATACCAGACGCGTTCTCTTTTATAGTTCGTCAAAAAGAAACAAATCCTTGATAATGAAAATTTTTTGAGAAAATTCTTCCATTCCTAAACTTTCGAAAATGAGCTGGCTGCATTGTCTCAAGACGTAAAGCATACAGAGGGTCACTCTTGGGTGGAACTGAAAAACGGCGTTCTCTTTAAATAATTGGGCGCCACCGCAGTTCCTTAATTTGGCAGAGCATTGTGAAATTTAATCTACCACTGAGGCTACTAGGACCTTAATTAGTTCGACAATACGACAAGCACAAATAATTCACCTGATGAAGTTAAAATTTTCTTCCAGGTATTTCATCGAATAAATTTTACTACGCAAGCCGAACAAATATTCAAAAGTCAATAATTAAGGTGTCAAAATCCTAAAATTTCACTTGTTCAGAATCGAGCAACGAATTAGTGAAGTATTCAGCAGAGAACTTGCAAAATATTTAGTAAAGAACGTGCCATTCATCGAACAGAGAACTTGTCAATTATTCAGCAATGATGTTGAAGTGTGACAGGGAATGACGCTCACGCTGTCATACTGGTAATGGAAAACGGATAATTAGACATTTGTACACAGTTAGTGTGCAAGTTTGCTTCATATGTTCGTAATTTAATAAAACTTAGAATTTATGAATCTTTTTATACTAAGAACAAACCCAATCTTAACTATATGAGGAACGCCCTGCTATTTACCTCTCAATTAAGTCCAATCATGCAAATCATTCATTTTCTCCCTTATACTTGTGTTCAGCTTATGGGGAATGACCGTCTGTTTGCAATAACCGAGGTTTAAACATCACATATATCTAATTATATATATATATATATATATATATATTTATATATATATATATTCGATATATATATATATATTAACTGCACCAGAGATATATATATAATGTGTGCAATTACCAAGTCAGAATACTAAATTCTCTTTTTATATCTTCAGATTTACGACTGATGATGGGTAAATGTCTGAAACGTTCGTTTCAGTCTTAACAACAAACAATTTAAAAATGTGTAATTCTTGGGTATTCGCCTATAACTTTTTATTTAAGTTGCTCATTAAGTAAAATTTACATTCTAATAATGTATTTTTCCGAACTTAAACGTAAAAAGGGAAATTATACTAAGTAATATGACAAATCCTTGAGACGCTGGTAAACTTATGGCACTCTTTCATCCCTTATTCAACACCTTATTTGGTTATTTGCTTCGCATCGTTTACGACGCGCTCAGACACAACATAGGGCAAACTTTAAACTCTGCTGCGAGAAAATAAGATAATAAATCAACTTCACTTTCGTATTGTAAATTTAACTTTATTTTCAATGTACAGTAAAACTAATGTTCTTTGTGGCTAAATTCGTAAAGGTAATTTATGTTTTGTGGACACAAATCGCTAAAAAATATCGGACTTATGATGAAATGTTACATACATTGGTAGTGTACTGGTATATTTTCCCAACAAAATCAAATTTTTCTTCTTGTCTTCTTGTCTGAATAGCATAATTCACCATCAATTTCTAGGTTGCCTCCCTCAGGAGCAGTCGTCTTATGGCTGCTCTCATAACTAGTCACGGGCGGTCCAGTATAAATTGAAATGCGTCCGAAAGTGAGCCCATATGAAACAAAATCGAGATGCTGGAAGGAAAAAATGCATGTATTTCAACTGTTGTTTTCTCCTCTAGCTTACGTAGATAAATCATTAGTCTTGTAAGGCCGTCATTTTAACTGCACCAGAGACCTATGTATTTGGAATTATCGGGTTCGTATCTCATGGAATTATTGTCCTTGTAAATTTTGAAATTAGTGAAACCTGAATCAAACATACAATTGTCACATGTTTTAAGTTGTTGAGTTATTCATAGATTTACCATTATCAAAGGAAATATTTCCACTTTTAGATTGATAACGGTATATAAGGCTACAAAAAAATAGATTAGATGTTAGAGTCAAGGCACAAAAAAAAGCCTCAAATATCTAAGAACAATGTTCATGGGGAGCCATCAATCTTCGTGCCTCAGACACGGCCATCGTATTGCTTAGCTAAATAATTTCACAATAATCAATCAAAAATCTAACGTTGACCATGCCTAATCACAACTTAGCTCAGCAATGGTAGGGGCTTCATGATTTTCGTGACCAAAATTAATTTCCTTCATAAGTGTGAAATCAATTTGGATTTCATTAATCAAACCATGAATAAAATTTTCCATGAGGACAGAATTAAAAACGCAGCTTTCATCGTTGCAATTCCTTTCGGAACCCGAAAATATGAAAACATTCAAGAAAAATTCAGAAAATTTCTTTAATATATGATAAAATAAAATACTGTCATTCATAAAGATTCAAGTAATTTAGTTCAATAATTACATACTTGCATTAGGGGCCATGATTAAAATTGGACATTACCATTGTCATTGCTTACCGTTCTCGTAGTGGAAAAGGTCACAAGACTCATTACTGCAAAAATTTGCACAAACGAGTGCGCTTGTCAAGTTGATTGTTTTTGCAGCACTTGAGGGACAAAAACAGTTACTTTTTGTCATCGCTGTTGTCACATAAAACAAATCGGGCACCAAAGCAGCGCAAAGATCGTGCAGTAGATAGAAAATCAGCAGCCTCATTTTGCTCAGTGTTTTCATCTGCAAAAGCAAAAGCATCTCGGTATTTAATGAACATTAGGTTCACCAAGCACTTAACAACCTACGTGCATAGGTTGGAAAGTATATGTGGATAGTCATGACTTCTTGTATGTTCGTAGAGAGCCGGAATTTTATAGTTATCATAAAAGCCGTGTTAATTCCCTAGCAGAAAATATTTTCCAATATTTTAGTGTGCAAATCAGACCACAAATGATTGTCTTCTTTTTTTTAAGTACATACTTTTGCTTTTATAGATGTGTATACATATGTGTTTACACCTATACATATGTAGATGTAAATTGTGGTACTGAGCTCCCAATATTCGAAATGATGTGCGAAAAAATTCGGGTATATCTTTTGAATCGGATAAAAACTGAAGTCAAGTTTTCAAAGCATTTTTTTAGGGCAGGCATGTAGGTATGCTCAACTAAGTATCGCTTATCTGATGATAAGAGTACTTAAAGACTTCTATATACATTCCAATGGTTTCCGCAATGAGCGCAATACCAACAACAGGAGAATATAAGTTGGCCCCTGAAAATCAAATTAATTTCGGAAAAAAAAATTCAAGGATCTATACGTTGTTAGTTGAATTTAAAATATTAGTGTGTCTTGAAATATGTCATCGCAGCAGATCATGGGTGACTAGACTAGGTGATCCCCTAAATTAGTCAATTTCATTTTCATCCCCTAAATATGTCAATTTCGTGTTAATTTAACCTCAATTAGGAATCATGTCAGTTAACCTCCACTTGATGTTAGTTTAACCTGAATCTATACAAATGTATAACAGATGTGTTTGTAAACATTTATGACAGCTGTGTGTGAACTTTTGAAACAACGCAATCAGCAATTTTTTACCTCCCAATGTTACTGTGAATTTTTTCTCTTCTTAACCACTTAAGTATTATTACGCGTAAACCATATTAGCTGATTATATCATTGTCGTTGTAATCTTCTTATAATCTGATAATCGCTTCTGCCCTCCACTGCCATCGTACAACCATATTAGCTGATTATATCATTGTCGTTGCAATCTTCTTATAATCTGATTATATCATTGTCGTTGTAATCTTCTTATAATCTGATTATATCATTGTCAATATAATCTATCAGCAATATTTCACTTACCAATATTACTGTGAATTCTTTATTTACCACTACAGTTATTATTACGCGTAAACCATATTAGCTGATTGTATCATTGTCATCATAATCTTTAAAACTTATTCCCTCTTGTATGTGAACTTATGAAAACGCCCTCAGCAATCTGTTTGCACCAATGTAGTGATATCGAACTCCAATATTATAACAAGTAAATAATAGAGGTGTGTGTAAACATCTATGACATCTGTGTGTCACATTTTGTAACATCGCAACTAGTAATTTTTCACCAACCAATGTTACTGTGAATTCTTCTTTATTTACCACTACAGTTATTATTACACGTAAACCATATTAGCTGATTGTATCATTGTCGTCATAATCTTTAGAAACTTATTACCTGTTGTATGTGAACTTGTGAAAACGCCCTTAGCAATCTGTTTGCACCAATGTTGTGATATTGAACTCCATTATCACTCGCTCATGGACTGAGTTTGTGTGTACTCACGAAATCGCGCTAGATTTTTCTTTTTTACTCTATTCTCTCTTACTTAATAAGCTACTTTTTAGACGGAAATATCCCTTTAAGCTTGACTCTGTATTTCGTTTTAAGCTCTATAGTACCTAATTCTTACTTTTACTTATTTTAAATGACTGATCACCCTGAGATATTTGAGGAAATCGATCCAGTTTTCAATCATTTGAACAGAATATATCCAAACCTAAACGACTCTCAAGAGTGTAGGTATACTAATATATCAAAATTCAACGAAACTATACGAATAACTGACCGAGATTTCTCACTCCTGTGTTGGAACTGTAGGTCACTCTATCCAAAATTGGAAGAGATATAATGTACTATTACTGAACTTAAATATAACCTAGACGGGATTAGCTTCACCGAAAGCTGGCTAGATGACTCGACTAAAGACATGATTCGATTTGAAAATTATCATAGTTACCATTCGCTAAGAAAAAACCAGCGGGGCGGAGGCATCAGCCCATATATATCTAACCACATAGACTCGAGAACCATAGCAAGTGCAATAATGAATCAGGATCATATAGAATCACTCTTCGTAGAACTTTTTAGAGATGGTAAACGCATTGTGCTTGGAACGGTGTATAGGCCTCCTACAGCCTGTCCTATATCCTTCCTGAATGAATTGAATCGTATTATTTCTCAGTTCAACAGGCCCTTATACAATGACATAATAATATGCGGTGACTTCAATTATGATCTACTGAAACATGAAAGCCATGAACCAATCTCTAATTTCCTAACTACCTTTCAGTCTCAATCCTTCCTTCCGATCATTACAAAGCCTACACGAATAACCTCAGAGTGTGCTACGCTGCTTGACAATATCTTTATGACAGACCCTAGTGATTTTCTTGCTGGAATAATTACTTCTGACTTATCAGATCACTTCCCAGTTTTTCTTATTAAGAAAAATGTCTATATTGCTTGCACCAAGGCACGGGCTGAAACTTACTCATATCGTAAAATAAACGAATCAAATCTTGAAGAAATGCGCACCGTTCTAGAAGAATCAATGCCTACATTGTACATCTCTCAACAAAACAATAATACTACGAGCATTGATGAAGCAGTAGTAAAGTTGACTGAAACTGTAATGACCGCATACAATCAGTGTTGCCCAATTGTAACTCGTACAGTTACCCCGAAAAATAAACAAAAGCCCTGGATTACTAGAGACATCGTGATAAATATAAAGAAACGTCAAGCGTACCTAGCCCTCCTTTGCGAAGGACGAATATCTAGAGAAACATATAACCGATTCAGAAACTATGTAACAAACCAGAAAAGAACATCAAAAAAGAACTACTTTACGCTCAAGTTTACTCAATTCAAAACTGACGTTAAAAAGACTTGGCATCTCCTTAACTCCTGCTGTAAACCGAATAATGCAGATAAAAAGAAAATTGAATATGTTGTTCAAGATAATGTAAAATATCATGAGAAGAAGAAAATTGCTAATCTCTTTAACAACTTCTTCGTAAACGTAGGGAAAACCATAGCTGATGGTATTCCAAGTGAACCTACTGATCACCTGGAATTTATGGATCATATTCGAGAACCCAACTCCTTTTTCTTTACGCCTACAAACTCCTCCGATGTAATTACGTGCATAAACAACATGAAGAATAAATCGAGTGGGTTACAAACGTTTCCGACTAAAGTACTTAAAGTTATTGCTGACATTGTAGCCCCACTGATATCAAATATTATTAACCAGTCTCTCTTACTAGGCACTTTCCCGAACTCCCTCAAAGTTGCTAGAGTATAACCCCTATCTTTAAAAGTGGTGAAAAAACCTGTGTAAACAATTATCGACCTATCTCCATTCTACCAATTATTAGCAAAGTATTCGAAAAGATTGTGTATAAAAAAGTGAACTCTTATTTTGAACAAAAATCATTTCTTTACGATAAACAATACGGTTTTCGCTCTAAAAAATCAACAACACAGGCTATATTAAATCATTTACAATTCCTCTATTCTAATATAGATGAAGGAAAGCCTGTCTTCTCTGTATTTCTTGACTTTCGAAAAGCATTTGATTGTGTGGACCATAAAATACTACTCTCGAAACTACACTGTTATGGCATTCGAGGGATTGCCCATGATTGGTTCAGATCATACCTTACAAATCGGAAGCAATACGTTGTCATTGACGACGCAAAATCAGACCCACAGACAATTAGCCATGGAGTTCCACAAGGATCTGTTCTTGGGCCTCTCATGTTTCTGATTTTTATCAATGATATCGTAAAATCTACATCATTCTTCAAATTCATACTTTTTGCCGATGACAGTACGCTTTCTGCGGTCCTTCCGAACCAAAACCCTGCTATGATTGTGGAGAGTATAAATACTGAACTTCACAAGGTTTCATCGTGGCTCAAAGCTGATAAAATAAGCCTAAATATCGATAAAACAAATTATATTACATTCTCATACAAGAAAGATGTATCTCTCCCATGCATTAAAATTGGCGAAGGTGAAATCGAAGAAACCAACTCATGTAAGTTTCTGGGCATCATAATAGATAAACATCTGACCTTCAAAGAGCACATCACTCATATTAGTTCTAAATTATCAAAATCCATCGGAATCCTAAATAAAGTTAAAAATTTTCTGCCTGAAACAGCTTTACAAATGTTCTACCGAACGCTCATTTCTCCATACTTGCAATACGGAATAGAAGCATGGCACGGAACTGATAAAAATAAAACCAACAAAATTTTTACTCTGCAGAAAAGGGCTGTCAGAGCGGTAAAGAACCTAGAATATAATGCTCACACAAATGATTCTTTAAAAAATTTACAAATACTTAAACTTTCGGATCTCTAAAAATCTCCATCTGTAATTTCATTTACAAAACATTAAGAAATGATGGCGAAAATAGCCTAAGACAATTATTGACTGCGCAAACTGGTCATCACGACCATTTAACCCGAAATAGAAGTAAATTCATGCTTCCTTATTTTTCAAAGGCCAGGTCGCAACACAGTATTCTCTTCGTTGGAACCAAAACTTGGAACTCTATACCTGCAGAGATCCGTGAATGTAATTCGTACAAAGTATTCAAAAGACATCTTGAGTCTCACTTCCTATCAGAATACTAGTCGTGTAAGATCACCGTGTCGAAATCTTGCCTCCTACATGTAACTAATGATAATGTCATAATGTAACTTGCCTTGTGTACCATAACCAATCTTCTCTCTGCTCTTGAATCGTTTTATCGAACATAGTGTTAAATATAGCCGACTTGACCTATATTGTAAAATACAGCATAAAATATCGAGTTAATTATCTCAATGATCAGTCTAATGCGAAACTAGGTTAAGTGAACTAGGTTAAACATTTTTGTACACTCTAGAATAACGTGATGGTAGGATGCCCTAGAAGTCGCTGAACTTATTCGGGCCCACAGGTAGCTATACTCAAATTTGACCATTGTACTAGACTTAAGAAAAATTCTACCTCTGTATCACCTGTGGTAAATAAATTGTTTAAATTGTTTAACTGTATTCGACTCGACATTCCTCAGCCGTTGCAAATCACTGCATCGTCCGTATTATTATAATCATTCTTCCCATTGTTTCAATGATAACTATAACTGAACAAATTTGTACTCTCGTGCCATGACCGTGAAATCAGATTTTCGCTTTTAAATTCCTCTACATGAAGTTCATTTAATTACTTTGCTGAATACTTGCAGAAACATTTAACATTTCGCTCGATTTATACATGAACTCCTTCAAATGTTAGCATCGATGGAGCAAGTATTTCCCTTAAATTTGGTTTACTTAATGTGCCATTTCTATAATCTAATGGCCATGGACAAAAAAAAATTCTCGCCTTCGAAGACTAGAAATTCAACTGAACAAGTTGAGAATATTTGAAATACACGAACCACCGTAATTCACTAATTATACCAAGTCTAGAACTGAACGCGTCAGATTTGAAAAATTTGAATGCCTCACCTCATTCTTTTACACTATAACTTTTCTTTTAGCTTACGAGATATATATTCTCGTTTTGAGAAAATTCATACGAGATGTGAATTTAAACCAGCCATCTCACAAAGATTACCATTGCTTCATTCTATATTTTGAAACTGTTTTAAGCTTGAAGCAAGAACATTAGAGAGCATGCATATACGTTAGAGAATTCAGTCATCACTCTTAATACTCTGCAAATGAGGTTGATACGCGACTTCTAAGCAACTCGTCGTCCCCTTACCGTTAGGAGTAAGTTTATTCTCTGAAAATGCGAACGATAACCAAAATGATACATTTTAGGCTGGATGTCTCTGGTCATATTTCTCTTCGAAGATGGTCGAAGTGATTCTTAGGGTGAGAAGGGCTGAGTTAAATCTATAAAAAAAGGTATTCAACTGCGGTAAATTTATTAAATTAAAAAAAAAAAGATCTATGCCTCACGAACTTTCAAAAGTTATCTAGGAGTGGAAGCTTCAAATAAAATTGCGTAGGACGATGATGCTTTTCTTTAAATTAGTAACTGATTTCATAGCAGAACTGACAACAGAACCAGTACCTCCATTTGGACGAGCTTTACCGATCCACTCGTCAATCGTTATTCCATCACTTGAAACTGCAGTATGTGATTAAAGTAACAATTTAGTCAAGATTCAAAAATTCTCGTCGAAATAAAAATGTAAAGTTTATTATATAAAAGAAAATGTGATGATTTATTGGGAGCTCTGCGTGACTAAACAGTAAAAACCTGAGACGATTCTGATGAGTGCGGTGAGTAGACGTTATGATTTATTATTGACACAAGCGTATCGGAAATGAAGAGAGTTCGCGTTTTTAAATAGATTTCAAAACTGTTTTTAATGTAAATTGATGACTTTTTGCGGTGCATCAAACGGTAAATGTCAATAGATATCCCATAGAATGCTGCTCAATGTACTTGAAAAAATAAATTAATGGCCATGGACATAAAAGTGCTGTCCCTCGTTCGTAACCTCATAGGAGAAGTGAAATGAGCACGCGAGTGAACACTTTTCCCAGAGTAAAACTTGTATGATAATTCATAATCGAGTGCCAAAAATTGACTCGTGTGGTCAATGCACACCGAAGAAAAGATTATGGTTAGGATAGAGGACGCTGCTCCGTAGGTCGTCTCCAGAATTTTGAAAAGATCGCTTTTTTCTTATAACCCTGTATAATATATTTTCTTATAACCCTGTATAAGATATTTTCTTATAACCCTGTATAAGATATTTTCTTATAACCCTGTATAAGATATTTTCTTATAACCCTGTATAAGATATTTTCTTATAACCCTGTATAAGATATTTTCTTATAACCCTGTGTAAGATATTTTCTTATAACCCTGTATAAGATATTTTCTTATAACCCTGTATAAGATATTTTCTTATAACCCTGTATAAGATATTTTCTTATAACCCTGTATAAGATATTTTCTTATAACCCTGTATAAGATATTTTCTTATAACCCTGTGTAAGATAGCTGTTGAGGAAGAATATAATTAACGAAGTTTGTTGCTCTACAGTAAATAATACTGACCCTAATTCGCAGACCTTATATCCTCTGCGCTCAACGTTTTCAGGGGAGTCGTGAAATTTCAGCTCTAACTTTGTGTTTTCGTTTTGTAAATTGAACATGAGACTTTTGACGATAACAACATATTCGAAATTCTTTCATTTAATCATGATCTTCTGCATCGTGCAATCAAAAAGTCTCAATAAGAGTGTGAGCTTTTTTATTGGAATTACTCATTCTATTTAGCGTCCGAGTAAATCACAAAGAAATAACTAAACTAAGCGACTGAAAATACCCAGCATAAATATATAACATTCGTTACTTTGCGTAACTCGTTGACTGAAATTGAGATACATGCATCGCACTCTAAATATTCGTAACGTTTTAGCCGAAAAATTGTGATTTTTTTATCGCTTTTTGAAAATAAACGAGATGAGTTACTGACAACCGCTAATTTAAAAAAACACAATTTTATAGAGCAAAGGAATAATATTTTCTGTGGCTGAAACATGGAAACTCTCTGGAATGAAGATTCTCAAATGTGCTACAGTACAACATGAATAATAATGAGTGCAAATGCTGATGAGTCCGCTTTCACGTTGAAAATAGTGAATTCGAATGATGATACAATTATAGAGCATCACAAAAAAAGACCCAGAATGCAACTACGAAGGAAGCGACGTCACATTATACCCAGTTTAACTTTTTCGCCGCCTGCATGCATGTTTTTCGCCACCTAAGCAATTTAAGCACTTACATCGCTTAAGCTGCGAAAAACATGCATGCAGGCGGCGAAAAAGTTAGACTGGGTAGTGATGGCAAATTATGAAATGAACGCTATACCAATGAAGACATATTGAATACATTAAAAAAAAACATGTAGAGTTTAGTGCAAAATTCTCTCACGATTAAAGGAGAACAAACCTAAAATTGAACATTTTTATTATATTCTTTACAAAGCTTCGGAATATTATCATTCCAACATCAGTGTTGAAATGTCAGTAGGCTGAAACATTGTTCAGTTTTACTGCACTTAATGTCACAATTTAGTTTAGGCTCATGGGGGATGTGAATGAAGATTTCCAAAATACAAAGATCTTGTTCGTTATTTGTGGTGCGCAAAACAGAGAAATTATTTTTATTTTGAAAGGACGATTGAATTACTGACAATGATCTCGAATTGCAGAATGAGAAGGAGAGGAAAATGCGCGAACAGTTCTAAAGAAAATTCCTAAATGTTTACTGCGTCTAATAAATCGTTGAAACTTGGTACTACCAACATAAGTTTGCATGCAGCAGCCACACTTTTATAGAAATAGGCACATCCACTCCACAGGCTCTCCTCCAGTCGTTTTTCTACTAAAAAAATGAATTATTTTAAAACTATTTCAATGAAAAACTATGATATCAACTGAAGTAAAAAATTTATGAACAGAAATACTACTTCCCCGGTTCGTACCGTGTTCAAATTACCTTACAATGTTAGTTCTGCATAGTTAGCTTAGCTACGCTCAAGGTGCCAAGAGAGGGACAACACTTTTTATATAGAAATTCAGGGTACTAATTGTTAATTAATTATTTCACATTAAATGTGATTTAACGGTGTAATATTTCATAAGTACTAGGCATGCGATTTGTACGATGGAATAAAGTATTTATACAAGATTTGGCATATCCCTTAACTATAAATAAAACTGAAATTGTTCGTACCAAGACCAGTAAATGTTGGATTCCTATAGACAGAGATTATAAGACTGGAGTTAGTTAAATTTTTCATAGGGATAAATTGGAACGGAAATGGTTGTTTTGTTAATTTTCTATACATAGTAAATTTGAAATTAGGGTGCGATTCATTGACGTAGTCGTGAAAACTAGTTCTTTCATGCTCAGAGAACAATACAACAAACGTATCATCTAGAAATCTACACTAAAATAAGAGCTTGAAAGCTGTTGGGCTCTGTGTCAGAAAATTTTTTTCTAAGTGAGCCAGAAACGATTTTGCTGAGACAGGAGAAAGGCTTTAAGCCCATTGCCAAATCATCAATTTGTTTGCAAATTTACTCTTTGAATACAAGAAATGAATCTTTTAGTGTAATAACAGCAAGCGTTTGAACTGAGCCCTGTCATAATTCATAATGATTAGGTTATTCTGAAAAATACGCTCAAGTAAAACATTAATTTATCCCTCTAGCGTTATGTTTGTATCCATGGATTCTACATCATGACTACACATGAAAAAAATTCTATATCTTTAACAGTTGATAACTCGTGTACAACGCCAGGCAAGTTTTCTACAGAACATTCATCGTCACAAAAAGGTGTTAGCAACAGCACTAAATTTGCACCAACTTACAATTAAATTATGAGGACTACAGCCAAATAGAATGTGTCGGTACATCTGGTTTATGAATTTTACATAGGTAATCTGTATTAAACACAAAGTTGAGAGCCCACTGCACGGCACGTATTGAATACCTCATCGATTAAAATTCCCCTCTCTCTGTCTTTTTTGAAACTACAATTGATTTTAGTCTCTAGTTATAGTACCGGTGTTTTTTACCGACGATTTCGCCACAGAATCGATGGAGCAATTCGCTCAGAGTCAAGATTTGTGTTGAATGATTCTTCACGAAAAATCTAGATTATTAGTGATTCAGTCTTTAGTTTTATCGCGTCTGGACTACTGCAGTCTTGTGTGGGGAGACTTACCTAAATGTCGCCAGGAAGAGTTGCAAAAATGTGTAAACTTCGCCGCCAAAGTGGTATGCAAAGGAAATTTCAATAAATACGATCATGTCACCCCTCTTTTAAGAAAACTCGACTGGATCCCAATACCGAACAAATTCATGATCCAGAAAGCTCGACGAGTATTCTCCTCTCTGTACCTCCCCCAAAGTAATGCAGAGGTGGTAAAATTTTTTCCATCTAATATCCCAAACGAAAGACCAAACCGGAGGAACGATGTTTTAGTCAGTTACCGTTCATCTAACGTGGGACAAAAAGCTCTTTCAGTTTCTGGAGCTTTTTTGTGGAACAAGCTTCCCCAGCATATCAAAAACTCTAAAACTGGAAAAGAATTTAGAGTAAATGTGTCACGTCATTTTGCATCTCTGTCATAGGGCCTGCAGCATCTCGGTGTGAACTTCCCATCTATCAGAAATTTTAATTTTTCCTGAAATTTCTTTTAGAAATTTAGAAACTATTTCATTTTACGTTTGCTAAGCGATTCGTATATTCATCTTACTTATTTCTGTCGACAACAATGAGCACCACAGCCGTCAGTTCAGTGCAGCAGAACGAACGTTCTTTCCATAATTAGGAGTATTTCCTCATCTTTATTTTGTTATTTCTTTCTCTTTTCTGTATTAATATTTAACGTCCGTATGACAAATATACCATGAAATACATTTTGTGTGTACACCAATAAACAGGTTTATAGATGTGAGGGTTGTGCAAAGTTTATAATGAGTTAAATTTTTGGCTAACGTTGTCTCGCTATTTCAAAATCATTCTCGAAGATGTTTTCAATCAATTTTCGGCTGAGCTGGAGGGAAAGGGGTAATTTAAGCATTGCATTTAGTCTTTTTATTTTTTATTTTTTTTCGTGCGTTCAGCGCACACGAGCACTGAACTTTCAAATCGGAAAAAACTCTAAATTTCTGTAATCAAAATCATCATTTTGGATCAAGGCCTAATCTTCCTATATGTGCCAATTTTGTGAATATTCTCCACTCAGATGTGTTATCCGGCCACAATGTTACTCCATTTTATCCCACGTACACATGTCCGTATAATGCTGAAGAGTTGTGTTGCTTCTTGACTATAACCTGATTTTTCTTAAAAATTTCTGTGAAGAAATTAAAAAACAGCTCATTTTTATGTTTTTCGAAGTCTTCTCTTCCTTTTAGCTATTTTTTTGCGAAAAATTTCTTAGGATTACAGTGAGCTCAGCTGTCATTTTCTGTGTAGTAGATGGTAGGTTGCTTCTATCTTTTATCTTATATATGTATTTTTTCTAATATTTTATTTTCAATAAGTATATAAATTAATATGTGTGTGTACGTGTGTAGGTATATATATGTATCTACATAAATAGATATACATGTTTCTATTTCATTTCTTTACGCAAAAACCATTCGGTTAATAAATTTTATTGCAATAGCGAAATGATTCAAAAATAGATCTAGCACTTCCCCAGAGGGCGTTTCTGTGAATCGGATTAATGTCATAGATAATTAATGAAATAAAGTGCAATTTGAGCATATGAATCGTAGTAAAATTATCTTTCTGTCCGTATTTTGTATAAGCTATGAATTTTGATATTGAATATATGTTTGTTTACCCATTTCTATCAATATTTTGTAGATATTTGTCAATCATGAGTGGTAACCGGCTTACACTGTATCTCTATTTTATCCCATGTACCCATGTCCGCATGATGTGGTAAATATCGAGAAGATACGAAATATGTTTTTGGTGGTGATAGGGCTTTGCATATTTTTAGGGCATATTTTTCATTTCTCATTCAACTACCCTTGACAGAGATAGACTATTGGCAAGCCACGTGTGGTTTGTCTATTAGTACGCCTCGTATATTTTGTCTGTTAATATGCCTCGTATGGTCTATCTATTTTGTACACCTCTGATAACTTGTCTATTAGTACACCTCGTATAGTTTGCCTATTATTATTATGCCTCGTATGGCTTATCTATTTGTACACCTCGGATGGTTTGTCAATTAGTACTCCTAGTATAGAACTTTTGTTAGACTACTAGCACACCACGAATGGTTTGTCTATTAGTACGCCTCGTATATTTTGTCAATTATTATGCCTCGTATGGTCTATCTACTTGTACACCTCGTTTAGTTTGTCTATTATTATGCCTCGTATGGCTCATCTACTTGTACACCTCGGATGGTTTGTCAATTAGTACTCCTCGTATGGAACATTTGTTTTAGGATGCCCTATATTTAAGAAACTTTTAAAAGCCAATATGTTGGCATGTATCTCATGTGACAATTTGGAAATAAACATTTTTTTTCACACAACGAACGACCTGACCACCCACCCTTGTTCGATCAAGGTGTTAGCTGACATTTGAGAATTTTTTCATGAGGCCACAAACTCTACGGACTATCGCATGCACGAAAAATGAGGCAAATGAATACCCGAACTAAAAAAATTCCTTTGTGATCGGAAATGGTCTCCGTCAATCAGCCCCGTATTCACGATGGTACGCAGTGCTTTCATTTTGGGCGCAGCTGGAGCACAAAATTTTTCATTTGGTCTTGGTTGCTGCCTTTAGCACAAAATAATTGAGCGTTGCGTCGCAGTTTTGTGCAGCAACACGGCAGGCACGACCTTTATTTGAAATGTTAATGTCTTGAATGAACAGCGCACGTGAATGTTGCTGCGGTATACTGGACACGTGTGTTTGGGGTAATGTGATGGTTTTAATCAGGTGTAGTAACTTGTGAATTTAATCTTAAATTAATCCAAAAATAATTCTGATTTCAAAATAAATGAAGGGAAACATCAAATTTAATTTCGCCTGCTGTCTTAAGAAATAACAACTTGCTAAACAACTAGAACTTTTCTTCTGAAAATATAAACATTAGGAGAAGAAATAGAACATTGTTAGGCTGTTTGAATCAGTTAATTCAGAGATGGGGAAATTATTCCATTGGCTAAATTTCTGCTTATTGCATGCTTAAATTTGCATGGAAACTTAGTAAAAAATTCAATAACACAAATCAATTATGACGTCGTAAGCTTTGAAGACCAGCTATCACTGTAAGCAAACCAACTGACACAGAACTTTGAGTGAACAAAACCCAAGATCTGAAATTACAATGAAAACCAGTTAAAAATATAAATGTTTAGAGGTTGAAAATCTTTCCACGGTGTTAGAAATCGTGGATTGAGGCTCGATTCCAGTTTCCTTAGGTTTAGAAACAATTATCAGCATTCCCACTTAGTACTTTGACCTGAATTAATCTTCAACACAAGATTCTACCAAAAAGATTCTAGTCCCCGAAAACAAAAACATCTGAAAATAAATATACGTAAATTTAAAGGTTTGCAGGAGTTTAGTGAACACTAGAAAAGTTTGCTTTAGCTCTCCTCTATTCACCTAATAAAATACAAGAATCGTAATTATAATCAAAGCCGAAGAAAAGATTTGATACTTATGTGGGTTGGGTGACTATTGCTGGCCGGTTTGAGCACGTCTGACCAGCTTCTAGGGCCTGGCTGCATTTATATAGCGCTGCAGTCTCAGCATCTTCGTGCAAGGCGAATACTTAAACAATCGACTTACAAAAATTTTCGTTATGGGCAAATCGGATATTAATGTTCAGTTTGTATTTTGTTCAAACTCGACACGTTGGATTCGAGAAAATTATGTATGCTCCACTCTTAAACGAAGTATAGCTCATGCATAACAAACCATTCCTGGAGAAGAAATAATAAGATTTACGTAGAGTACAGAATTTTACTTCACACCTAAGGCACGCATGAAGACCGATTTAGGAGAGAAATATTAGAAGGCGACGTACTGCAGAAAGATTCTTCAAGCATCATCATATTTGCCTCGATAAATCAGTCCGAATCATTAAAGCATATGATAATACGAAATTATTATCAGAAACTTAAATCATACTTTATTGAAATAAATCGCTTGATTTTAAACATATTTGTAAAAACAGCATAATATTCACAAAAATAATACGAAATTATATAATGAACTGAAGGATTTCGTCCGGGTCTCGCTGGACGAGAGTCCGGAGGGTTAAAATGCCCTTGCAACACGAGAGGGATCGAGTAGCGAAATATAGTCGGTGAGTTTCATTAGTCGAGCATCGTCTAAAGAAATAGAGAGAACTAAAGATGTGCACAGCATGCCCTCGTGGTCTTGAGTATAGTGCACTCCCATAGCTTACGAAGTTCAAATACCTGAATTGTGACACACGAACATTTAAAAGCAGTATTATGCCAAATAAATATTTTTTGGAGTAACATGTATTTATACATGTCCATATTTGACGTCGTTCACTGATTTTCGTGTGGTTTGCGCCGCAAATTGTTCTACTCTAGAAATTCATTTAGAAATAGTTCGATCCTGAGAAAGACTGATTGCACAATCTTCGATTGAAAACATGAGCTGGTGTGTAACAATGAGAAAAATAATTTCCAATTATATTTAAATGACGTTGTGAATTAGCAGCAAAACAGATTCGCGAGTACGAATGTTGGCAGGCGTTGTATACATACAGGACCAGCAATCCCAAACAGTCCATAAATTAAGAAGGAATGATTCGCAAAGAAAAACAAAAGATTTTTTAAATATGGAAAATTACCTTTCGATTGCAGCATGCATATCTTTACTTTTGGGGAATGAAACGTATTTGAAGAATAACAAATGGGCTTGGTAACTTTTTCATTAACTTCTAGTCCATGTAAGAATGTAATGAAAATGAAAATTACGAGAAGACTTGATCCGAGACGTAATGCATAATGGTGGCAACGGGTGCAACAATAAGATGAAATATTTATTCCAATTATTGTTGAGACATCACAACAATTTTTACCACTGTCTCAAGTATTCAAATGATTACAGAACGAAACCAATATTTTCACTTTAAACTCTGAAGAAGAAAGTAAACCTATGCACGTGAATGCCCATGGTACACCAAATCTTTCAAAATTGATAGCGTCATCAAACAGAGCTTTGAGTAACTCACCTACCCACAGCGTGAAAAACGTGAATGAACCTGAGCCTTTCTCTAACTCGATCTCAGACCAATATAATTTAAGTACGAACAATAAATTTGCGCTACTTGCAACAGACACGAATAGTGACTGTGACATTCCCTCCTTTTTTATCAATCTTCAACTTTCCAGTACGTACGCAGGAACAGGGGAAAGTCAAGCGAATAACGATATTCAAAACCATTCCGAAGAAAATCAAATTATTCGGAAAAATGTATTGCTCATCAAGCCGCTTTCCGGAAATCAAAATCCCTTGCTCGGTCACTAAGAGAATCACTGCAATAGAAAACGACCCCTGAAAAAATCTTCTGCCTCTGCAAAACCCCCCTCGTACGACCAAACCGATACTGCATGATACAAAAAAAATCAACAGTGAATCAAATTTACACACGCGTTGCAGACACACTGGATGCCCTGAAACGATCGCTCAAAATGAAGCCTGCTTACACTTTAGGTGACGGACACTGTCTCCTTCACGGAGTAACGACATAGCATGCATCACAACAAATCTTAAAATGGAATTATATATCTCTGAAAAAAACCTTCAAAACTGAGAGCTGTCAGTAGATGTCAGAAGAGAAACGGAGGTACAAAACACAATAATTTTTCTCGCACATTTGCCGTCTCGGTCGCGTAGGAAGTGAACAAAAAACATCACTGAGAGGTTAGACATAACCAAAATTTATCAAATCAAATGAATTTCTTTGATTTTTTGGAGCGAAAAAGTCCAGGATTTGCCATGCTCTGAACGGTCAGAAAACGGGAGGCAGAGGGGTGTATTATGAGCTCGGTGAGGAAAGACTGAGGAAACAAGGACACTTCATACAGGCTTTTTGTCTTCAGACAGGCTCATTTGAGACTGGGGCGAACACGATGTTTTCAGTGCTTCCACTCCTAGGGTAATTACCCTAGTTTAGGGTAATCAGACCCCTCCTAGGGTAGAGTCTAGGGTAAAGAGAAAAAATGTAAAATCTAGGGTAAAATCTAAATTTCAAATCTGGTTAGTAAAATAATGAAATAAATTGAAGATTGTAAATAACTACAGTTGAGTAACCGAAATATGAATTAATTCAGCTGAAGACATTGATTCAAAGATTGTACGTATCAACATTTGAGTCTTAAATATAGCACAATTTAAAACGCTTTCCATACCGGTACTGAACAAGTTGCGTTTCTTTTCGCAGTGAGCGCCGTGAAGCTTCATTGCACATTTGCGTAGGACGATTGCTGGAGCACTGGGATGCACTCTCACTTTACTCTGAATCGTCGTTTAGCGAGCCAACTCAGGCAAATGATATGATAGCCAATGCTTTAATCCTCACTGATTTGGAGTTCATCGATTACAATTAGGGGAAATTAAACGCATTGAATACTTTGTTTCAATCTGGTTCTCCGAATATCTTCAATCTAAGATCTGAAATCTACAGCCTAATTAGGAGCTTATGTTCACATTTTGTGCATGTTGCTTATGTAAAGAATGCAACTATTTCTTTGCTGAATCTGCCCCATCCAACATTCGCCAGTGTTTTGTGTCAGTAGGTGATATACACTGAGATGACAGGAACTGAAACGATGTCAGAGATAATTGTCATTACTTCACGAGCCGAAGAGATTTTTTACTAACTTTAGATGCTTCTTGGTTGAAGCAGTTTTTCCAAATCGAGAAAAAGTTTTCCGTCGAGGATCATGTACATGATTTCGTACGCTGTCTAAAACCGCATAAAGCTTCAACACTGACCCAAAATCTTTGTCATATGTATTAGACGAAATTCCTCAAATAAAAAAGTTCGTCGAAAAGAAATGTCTCGGGGAAGAGAGGTGGAAACATTTCTTGGATGAACAATTAACACTAGTCATGCCAGCCGTCAAATACTGGGCAACAATGTTTAAAAATACTACTGTAATAATATTAACAATAATAACAATAATATTGATAAAATGATTAAAATAATATATGGTAGCCCACTGGTAAAAATACCAGTGGGCTACCATGTTATCCAAATCTTAAAATTTAAATTTCAACGTTTTGTCCCGCCCATTTTCAAATTCTTTCGTTGAACGTTTCTGTAGCTAATTAAATTTGACCAAAACTTCACCAAAAAAAAAGAGAGTTAGAAGAACGAAATCGTACGTGGTTTAATGCATGCAGTATATTACCCTAAAGAATCTGGCTTCACTGTATTCAGTTTTGCAAATAATAATCTAATTAAGGCTATTAATGAGGTAAAAAGTAACGCCACGTGTGCAGAATCTTCGGCAATGCCAATACCATAGAAATATACAGTGCCTGGACACATGTATTTGCACTACTTAATATTTCGTGTAGTTTAAAGACTTCGAGTTCTAGGTTAGGATAAAGATTACAAAAGGTTCATAGAACGTATTTAAGGTTAAGGTTAAGGTTAGGTTAACATCGGCATCTTTGGGATGCTTTATTTCCAATCAAGCCTGATACATGTGATCTTAGCATTGGTTCTTCAAATGTCTTATAACTAACCCTACGTATAGGACACCATGACGGTTCCCCCGTAAAGCCGGTACCCATTTCCGACACCTGGGTCGAGTGGGGTATTGTGCTTGAGCTTTCCCTTATACCCAACGGGGAAAATCTCCGCGCCAGCGCCGGGATACGAACCCGCGACTCCAACATACGAGCCCGATCCCTTAACCACTGTACCACGAAGAGCACATCAACAGAATTTTAAAACCGAACAGAAAAAATGAATGGTCAACTTGTTACATCACCCGAACAAAAAAATATTGGGTTTAACATTATTTGGGTAAAATAAAAATAAAATCTAATATTTAGTAGCATGGCCTTTATTTGCAATTACAGCATGCACTCGGTTGATGTAGTTTGAAACTTGCTGATGACACTCTTTTGGTGGAACCTTGTTCTTTTCTTCAACGCAGATTGTCCTTAATTTTGTAAAAAAATGGATTTCTTTTCTGCACTGCAGATTTCAGTATTTTCCACAAATTTTCTGCGGGATTAAAGTCAGGAGACTAGATGGGCCAAGAGATAGCACTTATTTTCTTAGTAGAAAACCATTCTTCTGTTAATTTGGCCGTATGCTTTGGGTTATTGTCTTGCTGGAAGATCCACTTGAGCCAAGCGAAGAATTTTCTTGCGCTTGGAATCAGCCTATCTGCCAGTTCATGGAGCTATCCATTTTGACATCAATGACGTTGAGTTTCTCTATACCCTGAGAAGTGAAACAGCCCCAAATCATGGTATTGCCTCCTCCATGTTTGACAGTATGGAGGATGTCCTCAGGATCATAGGCAGTCTCCGGTCTCCTCCATGTATGACGAGAATCATTTCAGTGGAAGAGCTCAATTTTACTTCCGTCGGACCACACAACCTGTTCCCAAAGCTCATAACCTCTGTCAAGATGGTCTTTGGTCAACTTCGAACAGTTCTCCACATGATTAGCTTTCAGAAGAGGAGTCCAACGAAGAGTGAAGGTCCGTAGACCCCTACGGTGCAATTCTTTACTGATAACTTTTAGACTGACGACAACTTCATGAAACTCAAGTCCTTGTTGCAGATCTTCCCGGGTTTTCATGGGCTCATTAGTCACTTTACAAAGTATATAACTTCGACAGGGATCCTTGATCTTGCGAGGAGCTCCGGCTTTTGGCAAATTAGAGATTGCACCCCGTCACTTGAAACTTCCGAAAAATAGCTCCAATAGTTGAGTACGAACGTTTACCGCGTTAAGCGATTTGCCTGTATGTTAATCCTTCATTACGAAGCCCAACTCCATATTTGCTTTCGAATAATTTTTGCAACATTTTTGACTTTCGGTATTATTGTCACCGAAGTCTGCTTTCATGGAGATCTTGAAGGTAAATGATTGTGCTGATCATATTTGTTTGACTTCAAATGTGCCTCTAAAAGTCTCTAGAAACTCTCTCATGTTTTCAGGAGCTAAAGCAATGAAGATATTTAAATTGTACTAGAAAATTTAAGTATTTTAAATTGCGGCTAAACCCTTTTGTTCTATGTTATTTTTCATTCGGGTAGTATTTTATGATATTGGTAACTTTTATTCAGTATTTTTCGCTAGTCTTTAATGAATGTTGGCTGAACCTTTAGTAATCTTCACCCCAACCCAGAACTCAAAGTCTTTGAAATACGTGAAAAATTAAGTTGTGCAAATACTTGTGTTCAGCACTACAAAATGCAACGAGCGTGATAGCGTTTTTATTATGTTGTAGTTTGTAATTTTGTATTGTGTATTCTCAATAATTGTTTTTATGTGAGTAGTATTGCTTTCTGGTGAAGATTAGATTAGATTATTAGTTAGTTTAAGCCTCCCTACCCGCAACAAGGGCTATCCAAAGAGAGGAAGGAAGATGGCACCATTTAGTATGGAGTTATAGGAAACGCGGAATCTACGCAGAAAGGGCACAGAAATAGAAAGCTAAGAAAGAAGATCATGAAACAAGAAAAAGTTGAAGAAGAAAGTAGTAGGTGCTGAAAAACAGGACAGCAGTGAACCGAAAAAAGATGGTCCGTAACAAAGCGAAAACCTACTCTATTTTAACAAAAAGAAAGCCTAACTAACCTATAGCTCAGGCCCTTACATAGTCCCCTTGGGGGCGCTAATTCCCATAGACACAATAGTTGTATCCCCCTGAGGGGGCTTTCTGGTGGAAAAAATTATTTGTATTAAGTTATGTTTTCTTTTCTTTTATTTTGAACAGATTGGTCAAAGGCTATACTTAACAAAGCCCGTAGAGTTCATTCATTTTTTTTGGATCAGTCAAACGACTCAATACAACGAGCGGGAAAAAATATAACATACGTCTGTTTTTTCCATCCCAATTTTTTGTTTGGTTTCTGTAACGATGATTATTTATGTATTGTGAACACTAGTTATGTAAATCTGGACTTCAATTTTATCGACCACTGAGCTCTGAGTTGTTTTCCGATCCACATTTTGGAATACCTTTTGTAATGTTAATGGAAGGATGTCATTTTACACACATTTCCATAACAAAGGTGTTCAGATCATTCATTTATTAATTAGCGAATCCCCAGAAACTTTAAATATTCTTCCGATGCGACGTAATTAAGGGCAAAGCTGATAGTATGATGAAGGACTGTACGGTAATTATTATAGAGACGTCGTTTAATTTTTCTAGGGTAATCAAGGGGCATTCTAGGGTAAAATACATGCCCGCCTAGGGTACAAAGATTGACGAGCGTGGAAGGCCTGGATGTTTTACACTTCTAGAAAGCACTGCTATGTTAGCTTCGTATTTAAATTTCGCTGATTTAAGCAGAATAAGACAACAGTAATTTTTTTCCTTTTGCTGTTTAACGGGTAGCAAGCACATTCACTGATATTGTGATTTTCATGAATAGTTAGATTTTTTCGCTTGCATTTCAAACAATTACTGCAGCATTTTTCACGCACGTCCGACCGCGACCGAGTCTTTGGACCAACCAAGCTGAAACTATACTGATTCGCCTGAAATCATGGTACGACCAAAATGGTCTCAAATTAAATGCTAGTAAAACGTAATGCATTATTTACGGATAAATAGATGCAATCAAAAAAACTTCAAATCTTATTCTAGTAGTAGGAACTGATAAAATTCAGACATCAAAAAAAGTTACAAATCTAGTTATCTGGTTCGATAGAAACATGTCCTTCAAATCTCACGTTGAGAATACTTGCAATAAAATTAACGGAACTTTGATGTTTTTTTCATCGCATAAGGAGTATGCTCGACAAAAAATCCAGATTATTAGCCATTCAATCGTTGATGTTATCGCGGATTGACTACTGCAGCCTAGTATGGGGAAGCTTACTTTAATACATTCAAAGGGATTTACAGAAGCGCATGAATTTCGCAGCCAAGGTGGTATGTAACGGTAATTTCAAAAGATTTGATCACGTAGCCTATTCCTTAATAAACTCGGCTGGATTCCTATTCAAGAAAGGCTCCTCATGCAGAGGGCCCAATGCATTTTCTACTCGTTATATCTTCCTCAGAGCAATGCTGAGATAGTGCGTTTCCATTGACTCACTGTAGCCAACCTAAAGCCGAACAGAAACAGTAACGTCTTAGTCGACTATCGCTCATCTCACATACAGCAGAAGGATCTGTCAATATCAGGCGCCTTACTGTGGAACAAACTTCCTCTGAGTATCAAAATCCCTTAAAAATGAGAGAAATTAAGACCAAAATAGCTCGTCATTTTGGGTCTCGACAATAATTCTTAGTTACAGAACATACTGAATAAGTATTTACGAATCTCACTTACTCAATACCTCCATTACTGAATAATCTCCCATGCTTATTGTTTTATAATTCAACACATTACACGACAGTTTTGAAGTATGCGTAGGTATTATAATTTGATCGCCCATACGTTGGTATTTGCAAGTATGCTTAGTTGTATATGTGTGTACGTACATATATGGGTGTATGTGTGCATTTGGGTGTGCGTGTGTGTGTGTGAGTGTGTGTGTGTGTATGTGTGTGTGTGTGAGTGTGTATGTATGCGTACATTCGTATATGTTCGTACATTCATAGGCCTACATTTACCCACAACAGTTCTTGTAAAATTTCTTAATAATCGACTTGCATTTGTTTTGTAAACTTGGTGTGTGAGTTAAAGCGTACTCATTTAAGCAATCAGCTAAGTGTAATTTTTCATAAGTGTATTCTTTCTTTTGTCCATGCTCGCTCAAAATAATATTTTTTAATTTGTGCTTCTACAAGAAACTATAACATTATTCCTAAATTTCGTTAAATCCAAACCTGATGTGTCAATGTACGTGTCAATGTACGTCCGAGTCCCTTGATTGGAATACTAATCTTATATACGTAGGAATAAGAATATAGTTCTGGATATCAACCTCGCTGCCTTTCTTCGCATATTTATTTTATTCAGCCACCATTCAACAACAGAATTCTTAATTGTGCTCACCATGTCAGTTCTAGCAGTGTGTACAGGTGGAGTCACCACATAGATGTGAGCTGGCTTGGCTGCCAAATCAGCCAACTCGTTGCTCTCCAGATCTTAAAGACCTGGAATGAACTTTACTCCGCTGGATATCGCTCTGACAATAAGATAACTTATTTTTGAATTTCAAAGATTAAATGAATATAATTTTTGGGCCTTCTGTTCCTCAAAAGTAACACTGAAAAAAAGATCAGTAAGTTGGGAAACATTTTAATCTTGTGCATTTTTAACTGGTTTGTGTTTTTTTAATTGTATTTTTTATAACTAAATTGTGTTTTTATGACTAAAGTGTGTCTTGCTAAATCGTGTATTGCTTCGTGTTTAGATTCTTTTTGGTATGTATTTGAAGCACTATGAAGATTCGTTAGGATCTTAGTGTCGGGATTTATGACCGTTGGGGTAGTTTGAACTGAAATGTTAGTTCTTGACGGCCAAAAACTCGAACAACTCTCGATAGTGTTGTGGGAAATTACAAGAGGGATAATGAAAAAACGGATTTGGACTCAGCTTATTCAGGTGGTTTTTATTTGAAGAGGAACCAGGATGGGCTTCGATGAGCTTGACTGGAAATCCCAGTGAGGTCCGGAGTGGCGGTGGTGAGCTTCGGT
Source organism: Morinoia aosen (assembly GCA_030386875.1). NCBI lineage: Eukaryota > Metazoa > Arthropoda > Malacostraca > Amphipoda > Talitridae > Morinoia > Morinoia aosen. Next base: position 17,445,128 of record CM059573.1, on the reverse strand, counting down.
GAGCGCTGGCGTCTCTCCGGCCGGTGGATGAGATTTTTAAGTGTATCGAGTTCAGAATTTTCAATTTACTGTGGGCAATTTTTAAACAAGCACAACAATCGGTGCGTAGCTATTTGTGTGGGCAAAGCATGCTTAATTTCGGAGCAGGTGAGTTTGATCAAGGTGCCGAGCCTGATGGCGATGATGACTCTTGGTTTGAATAGTACTTAAGATCCAGGCACGCGGAATTCAGCGAATGCAAAGCTAATTCAATGGTGCCCGTACTTTTAGGCAGTTGAGAATTAAGGCCCGTAATTAGAGAATATATCCGGCTAAAGGCCCAGAACATTGCCAAATCCAATCCAAGTAGAAGAACCAAAAACGGCCCAGGGAGAATGTTGTAATTGGTGTGTGTGATGCCGTTGAGGTCCTGTAAGGGCAGAGGCGCTGGATGAAACGTTCCAGGAGAGACATCAAGACATTCCACCACTGGCAATCCAACATATAATGACAAACTCTTCCCACACGGAGAACTCCGAGAAACTCCTACAGGTTTGACACCAGCTACTTTAAGGATTCTCACTTTTGGCAAACTCAAGGAGATAGGACAGATTTTGGTTGACAGGTTTTAACAATAAATATATTGTTTAAACTGTTTAGCTGTCAAAACTGTTCACCAATGCCTCTGGCTTTAAAAAATCTGAGTATTAAGTTTAAGAACTTCCGGTAATAAAGATCGTGATTCCTTACAGAGACTACGGGCAAGTAAACACGAGATCTACGGAATATCGTGAAAATATCACGTGACTGCACTTTTGAAAGCAGTAAAAAAAACATAAAATCCTAAAGTTCATGGATATAAATCCTACTAAATCCTGATAGATATCATTTGCAATAATAAGGAATTAAGGAATAATATCCCCAATGATAAAAGGAAAAAGGAAACCTAAGCGTTGATTTCACAGGCGGAAAATACGCGAAGAAAGAAAAAACGAAAGCATGAAAGTTCCGTGTGGCGATTTAGCCGGGCGGCTTTACACGTCGGCCTCAGCCAAAGCCGCCAGCAATTTACACACACTCAAGATAAGCAGATGGTAGTGGGTGTTTGTCACAAGAATGCGATGAGTTAAATTAAATTTTATTGAAATGTTTTATATTGAAATAAGTGCGGTTACGTAAAGGTTTCAAAGAGTATGGAATTAAGAAATGAAATTCCAAAACTTAGCAAGCATAGACATGAATACTTTTCGTAATTTAAACTACTGCAAGTCGGTTTGTAAAAAAAAAGAATAAATGCTACTATAACACATGCCTATAGTATTTATAGTCACAGAGTAGTGACAAGAGACGACGGTGTGAGGTTCCGCCATTACACAAAGACGCTATCGACAACGAACGCCGGCAAATTTCGCCGCGTTCGTTCCGAGTATCGAATCATGAATGAAAACTGCAGGTATCTACTATTGTAGTGAAGAAAGGAACGAAACATGATTATGTTTTGATAATAAAATCATGACACGGAAATGCAATGCACATCTGACGCAATATTTTTACGCTAAGTCACGTTGAGAAAAAACAAAACAAAGCACTGAATGAAAACATGCTACATCACGATTCCTACGCATAAATACGTATCCAAATAACACTGCCTGTCAACTATTAATACTCACTGAACACGAAGAAAGAACACGATTATTTTCTAACACTGATTACTCACGAGAACGAAGAAAGAACACGATTATTTTCTAACACTGATTACTCACGGGAAAAATGCTGTGAGCGGGCTAGTCAACCGCCAAAGTAAGAGTGCTCTATTTGAAACAGAGACGCGCATTGCGCAGTATTGCCACCAGAGGGCTTCTCTCTCGAAAAAATGGAAATTGTTATTTTATCGTCTCATGTATTTACACAAAAACTTCAATGATTACGAATTAGAAGTAGAAAATAATTAATAATAAATTAGAGTAAGATTTTTAATGCTACTAATTAATTTATTAAAGTGCGAATGGCAAATTTCTAATTTTTACGCTTATGTAGCGGTATGCTACATTACCCCCCAAGGCGCAGACCGAAAGGTCCACTTGCTGCAATCATCTGTAGCGGGAAGGAGGGCGAACTACACGACCCTGCCGAGTTCGCCAATTGGCAAATGATACTGAGCGGGGAAGTTTCACCAAACGGGTCTGCAAGTTTAGATCGGCAAGAGTCCTAGGAACAGGAGTTACTGCAGCGGGCTCGTCTGGTCTCTCCAGACTTGTCGCTGTGTCAGTAAGAGGGCTAGAATTAGAGTCTACGATAGGCTTAGGGATAGGGTTTGAATATACAGACACGTAGAAAGGGTTACACTCAAGTTGACTAGGCAACAAGGCAGCCAACTGAGGACGCTGAGATGGTAGATATGATCGAGTCTCAGTGGGAAAGGAAATCTGCGGAGAGGATGATGAGTTATAAGTTACACTATGATCAGAAGTGTATGCGACTTTTAATCGATCAATGCTCACAGGGTCGTGTGAACCGAATCTTTCGAGGATGAAGTATTTTTGCTTGCGTTTAAGTACTTTGAATGGGCCATCATAAGGGCGCGTGAGTGTAGGTTTTATAGCATCATTGCGGACATACACATGTGTGCAGTCTTGCAGGGCAGAATCCAGTTTGTCCTGAGTCTGAGGCATTCGTGGAGCCACATACTTGATCTTACGCATGCAATCTTTGAGACAGGTTACATAAGCGGAACGGTCAGCAGATGAAAATTCAGGCAAAGGTTTTGGGTCAACAATGTCGCCGGGGAGACGAAGCGTTTTCCCGTACAACATTTCAGCCGCTGTGCATTGCTGATCCTGTCTGTGTAAATTTCGGATGCTAAGTAGTACTACTGGAAGTCTATCAGTCCAATCGTGACTGCAATTAAGGCAGCGCAATGCAACCTTGAGGTCTCTGTGGACTCTCTCAATAAGTCCATTTGACTGCGGATGATACGCTTTAGTTGATGTATTTGCACACCCTAAAGCGGTGCTAAGCTCACTCCAGAATTTGGAGGTGAATTGTGATCCCCGGTCATGTGTGACACTTAAGGGAACCCCAAATCTAGAGATCCAGTTTGACATGAAAGCGCGCGCTACAGTCTCAGTTTGGGTATCAGGAAGAGGGACAGCCTCAACCCAGCGCGTGAACCTATCGATGATGGTCAACAAATAAGAATAACCGCGCGATAAAGGCAAAGGACCCACCAAATCTAGGTGGACCGAGTCGAACTTGTGACCTGTGAATGCACAACTCTGCAGCGCCGCACGATTATGTTTCACCACCTTACTACTCTGACACGCATGGCAATTTTGCACAATTTGCTTGACCTCCTTGCGCATCGCTGGCCAGACGAAACGATCAGAAATCAAACGCACTGTACGGTTAAAACCTGGATGAGAGAGGGAATGGTAGTGGAGGACAGCTACTCTGCGGAGCGTCGCAGGAAGATACAAACGAGAAGGTCGCTCGGCATCACGGTACACGCCGTCAACCAAGGTTAGTTTCGGAGAGGAAGTGTTAGAAGGTTTGAGAAGGTCCTGAAGTTCAGGATCCTCCTTCTGAGTTTTGGAAATATTACCAAAAGTGATTTCACCACTGGTTTGGACAGTGTTGATTCTGGAAAGGCAATCAGCAACAGTATTTTCCAACCCTTTTATGAAACGGATGTCAGTGGTAAACTGACTTATAAACGACAAGTGTCGAGCTTCCCTAGGGGAATGTCTTTCAGAAGGCATTTTGATCGCTGAGGTCAGAGGTTTGTGATCTGTGTAGATCACAAACTCCCTCGCCTCTAGAGCATAGCGGAAGTGTCTCACAGACAAGTAGATAGCAAGAAGTTCCCTACCGAACGCGCTATAACCACGCTCAGTGGGCGACAGCTTTTTGGAAAAGAAAGCAAGAGGAGAGATATTAGTACCTACTTGTTGTTGCAACACAGCACCTACGGCGGTACTGGATGCGTCAACAACGAGACTAAAATCAGCATTAGCAATAGGGTAGGATAATTCAGTCGCGGAAGCTAACTTGTGCTTGATTGTCTCAAAAGCTTTGCGCGCTTCTTCTGTCCATTTTACCTCAATAGATTTGCCTTTTCGTTTCGGTTCGAGGAGGTCAGACAAGGGCGCTAAAGTTTGAGCACAGTTGCGTATGAAACGATGGTAGAAGTTAACAGAACCTAGGAACCTTCTTAGTTCCTTCTGGGTCTGTGGAAGAGGAAAGTTTTTGATCACTTCTACTTTGGAAGGCAAAGGTTTTAGACCTAGGCTAGAGATTTCATGACCTAAGTAAATCAGTGATGGCTTTCCGAGCTCACATTTTGCAGGATTTACGAGGAGTCCATTGTCGGACAATCTTTGAAAAACGACCCTAAGATGGTCTTTGTGCAACTCCGGGGTTGTGGATGCCACTAGGATGTCGTCTAAATAGACATAAGCGAAAGTGAGATCAGAGAAAATTTCAGCCATGTGCCTTTGGAACGTTTGAGGAGCGTTCCTCAAGCCATATGGCATCTTGAGGAACTCAAAGAGACCAAACGGAGTGATTACCGCGGTCTTAGGAATCGCAGACTCATCCAAGGGAATTTGATGGAAGGCAGACTGCAGGTCTATCTTAGAGAAAATTTGTGCTCCCTCTAAATTTGCACTGAAATCATGAAGGTAGGGAATAGGGTATCGATCAGGTAAAGTAACGGCGTTCAACCTGCGGAAATCCCCGCACGGTCTGAATTCACCGTTAGCCTTGGGTACTAGCAAAAGAGGGCTAGCCCAAGGGCTTTTGGAAGTGCGAATGATGCCACTTTCGAGCATCCGAGCGAATTCTTTCTTAGCTAACGCCAATCGATCAGGCGGCAGTCGCCTAGCACGGGAGAAAACTGGCGGACCTTGCGTCTCTATGAAGTGCTTTGTGCATGTTTGCATGTTATTAGAAGCTAAGTTAGGGTTTGTTAATGCTGGGAAATTTTTAAGTTCTTGTTCAAACATGCACTCCTCCTTGAAAGCAATCGAGAAGGAATGCAAGACATTTGCTCTAGTTATGCTACAAGCGGGAATTGAGATCTGTGTCTCCTCGTCCCTAATTCTACGGTTCTTAATATCTACAATTATGCCAAACTTGGCTAGAAAATCAGCACCTATTATGGGCTCTTGGACTTCAGCTACCAAGAAGGTAAATGCTAATTTTCTCCTCAATCCCAGACCGCACTCTAAAATTCTTTCACCGTAACAAGGTATTGGCGTGCCGTTTGCGGCGCGTAATGTCGCCAACAATGGATTGTTTTTGTCTTTTGCCGTGGCTGGAATAATTGACACACTGGAGCCAGTGTCTATTAAAAATCGATACTTGGTGACGGGATCGAGAATAGTAAGGAGGCGAGTAGTCTGGGAATGAGGCAACGCAGTACTCGCTACTATGCGTCGCTGTTGGCGTTTCCCGAAGTCATTTCGGTATAACGAGGACAGTATCTAGAGGCACATTTGCGAGCTTGGTCACCAAATTTCATGTGGTACCAGCATAAATTGCTACTAGCATCACGAGAGCGCGACCTGAAGCGGCGGTCCTGATTTGACCTATCATAAGATCTACCTCTATCAAAGCGTTGAGGAGGAGGAGAAGGATAGTTTGAGTGATAATCATAGGGATAGTCGTAGGCATTTTGGTGGCTTTGGAATCTCCCTGGGCCTTGCTGAATGTGAGCCACACTCTGACCTATTTGAAAATTTTGGAGAGCTTGCTTTATTTCAGCGATGTCCTGCTGCATCTTATCTATGGTGGCTGAGGATTGCTTTTGCGCCGTATTTGACGGGCTAAAATTTGTAGCTGCTACATTCAGGGAAGCAACTTGTGGTTCTCGGGACAAATTAATATTTCGCATCACCGTCTCTGCGGACTCCGCTAATTTTTCTAACGTTTGCTCGGGCCCTGCTAGCGATAGAAATGGACGAACGTTCGGAGGAAGCTTAGTCATGAAAACTTCCTTCAGAAATCCCTCAGCTACGGCAACACCCGTAGCGAGTTTCCGCAGTTCTTTAACTAGCGAAGTTGGAGAGAAAGAGACAGAGACAGATGGAATCGCTGAGGCGTCTACAAGACTTCGGAATTTGTCCGCATCGGACATCTGAAGCTTTGCTAAAATTTTGCCTTTCAAGATTCCGTAAGGATTGAGAGGTGGAGGGTTTTCTAATATTTGGTTTGAGTCATTCAATAGTTTTGTGGGCGCGGCGGAAACAAGCGCATAGAATTTGTCTATGTCATTTATTATTTTATGATACCTAAACACGGCTTCACACTGTTGAAACCAGGTGTGAGCGTCCTCCGGAATAAAAGGCGGGAGCCTAATGGGTTTTGAGGGGGCTCGATCTTCATTATCTGATTCAGTCATGCTAGCGATCACTTTTGGGATGCACAATTAATGATATCAGTGCCTAAGACTTGGGATTAAGTGGCAAGGGTTTGCGTTAATTCTTTACCTACTCAATCATTCAGGTTAAGTTGAAACAGAAGGAAGGAAATATGAAATTGGAAACGAGAAAAATTTCTGCGGTATGCGGCAATTTGCGTAGGCACAAAAATAAAGCAGGTGAGAAAAAAATTATTTTTCTACCTACTCAATCAATCAATAACGTTGAAGAAAACGGAGGGAAAATGGAGAATGGAAACGCGAATTTTACGGTAGTCAGAATGAACGTAAGCACGGAAATAGAAAAAAAAATATTTTTCCTACCTACTGTGGCACATGAAACAAACAAACAAGGACAGGATAGCGCTGAAAAAAAAATTTTTGTTAGAGCTGCTCAGAGAACAATTAGCACGGTCAAAATCCACAGGAATCTCTCAAACTACTACGACATGGGAAAATTTATCACTACAATGATACGCCAACATTATCCTCTCACAATCTCTCAAACACTTCGAGTTGAGTTTTTATTTTTACGAACTTCCCGGCCGATGCACCAGTGTCGGGATTTATGACCGTTGGGGTAGTTTGAACTGAAATGTTAGTTCTTGACGGCCAAAAACTCGAACAACTCTCGATAGTGTTGTGGGAAATTACAAGAGGGATAATGAAAAAACGGATTTGGACTCAGCTTATTCAGGTGGTTTTTATTTGAAGAGGAACCAGGATGGGCTTCGATGAGCTTGACTGGAAATCCCAGTGAGGTCCGGAGTGGCGGTGGTGAGCTTCGGTGAGCGCTGGCGTCTCTCCGGCCGGTGGATGAGATTTTTAAGTGTATCGAGTTCAGAATATTCAATTTACTGTGGGCAATTTTTAAACAAGCACAACAATCGGTGCGTAGCTATTTGTGTGGGCAAAGCATGCTTAATTTCGGAGCAGGTGAGTTTGATCAAGGTGCCGAGCCTGATGGCGATGATGACTCTTGGTTTGAATAGTACTTAAGATCCAGGCACGCGGAATTCAGCGAATGCAAAGCTAATTCAATGGTGCCCGTACTTTTAAGCAGTTGAGAATTAAGGCCCGTAATTAGAGAATATATCCGGCTAAAGGCCCAGAACATTGCCAAATCCAATCCAAGTAGAAGAACCAAAAACGGCCCAGGGAGAATGTTGTAATTGGTGTGTGTGATGCCGTTGAGGTCCTGTAAGGGCAGAGGCGCTGGATGAAACGTTCCAGGAGAGACATCAAGACATTCCACCACTGGCAATCCAACATATAATGACAAACTCTTCCCACACGGAGAACTCCGAGAAACTCCTACAGGTTTGACACCAGCTACTTTAAGGATTCTCACTTTTGGCAAACTCAAGGAGATAGGACAGATTTTGGTTGACAGGTTTTAACAATAAATAAATTGTTTAAACTGTTTAGCTGTCAAAACTGTTCACCAATGCCTCTGGCTTTAAAAAATCTGAGTATTAAGTTTAAGAACTTCCGGTAATAAAGATCGTGATTCCTTACAGAGACTACGGGCAAGTAAACACGAGATCTACGGAATATCGTGAAAATATCACGTGACTGCACTTTTGAAAGCAGTAAAAAAAACATAAAATCCTAAAGTTCATGGATATAAATCCTACTAAATCCTGATAGATATCATTTGCAATAATAAGGAATTAAGGAATAATATCCCCAATGATAAAAGGAAAAAGGAAACCTAAGCGTTGATTTCACAGGCGGAAAATACGCGAAGAAAGAAAAAACGAAAGCATGAAAGTTCCGTGTGGCGATTTAGCCGGGCGGCTTTACACGTCGGCCTCAGCCAAAGCCGCCAGCAATTTACACACACTCAAGATAGGCAGATGGTAGTGGGTGTTTGTCACAAGAATGCGATGAGTTAAATTAAATTTTATTGAAATGTTTTATATTGAAATAAGTGCGGTTACGTAAAGGTTTCAAAGAGTATGGAATTAAGAAATGAAATTCCAAAACTTAGCAAGCATAGACATGAATACTTTTCGTAACTTAAACTACTGCAAGTCGGTTTGTAAAAAAAAAGAATAAATGCTACTATAACACATGCCTATAGTATTTATAGTCACAGAGTAGTGACAAGAGACGACGGTGTGAGGTTCCGCCATTACACAAAGACGCTATCGACAACGAACGCCGGCAAATTTCGCCGCGTTCGTTCCGAGTATCGAATCATGAATGAAAACTGCAGGTATCTACTATTGTAGTGAAGAAAGGAACGAAACATGATTATGTTTTGATAATAAAATCATGACACGGAAATGCAATGCACATCTGACGCAATATTTTTACGCTAAGTCACGTTGAGAAAAAACAAAACAAAGCACTGAATGAAAACATGCTACATCACGATTCCTACGCATAAATACGTATCCAAATAACACTGCCTGTCAACTATTAATACTCACTGAACACGAAGAAAGAACACGATTATTTTCTAACACTGATTACTCACGAGAACGAAGAAAGAACACGATTATTTTCTAACACTGATTACTCACGGGAAAAATGCTGTGAGCGGGCTAGTCAACCGCCAAAGTAAGAGTGCTCTATTTGAAACAGAGACGCGCATTGCGCAGTATTGCCACCAGAGGGCTTCTCTCTCGAAAAATGGAAATTGTTATTTTATCGTCTCATGTATTTACACAAAAACTTCAATGATTACGAATTAGAAGTAGAAAATAATTAATAATAAATTAGAGTAAGATTTTTAATGCTACTTGTAATATAGCGAGTAGTGTAAGTTCTAGTTAGAGAGACCAATAGTTAGCAACGCTCGAGACAGCAACACTCGCGCCAGTCTACAAGTGAACTCGGGCTCGACAACAAGTAAATGTTGACCGAGGGTGTAAATAATATTACCTACTGTGGTTGGTATCTAACTTCTTAATTTCTAAACTAATGTACTAATTCTATGCTACCCTATTCTATATATTCCTTTCTATCTCCGCTCTGCTCTCGCTAACCACATTCTGGTATCTGAGTATCTAGTTATGTTGTAAGGTATCCAAGAGGTGAGTGAACTATTTTACCTAACTTGATGTCTATTACTATGTTGTGTCTATGTCTATGGAAACCTATACTGTGCTATAGTGTAGGTTGTGAGATTGGCGACGAGGATTTGGTAGAACTGCTGGAAGTGACTAAGTGGTCGTGACTACTGACTAGTGAGGGAACATAAAATTTGCCTAGTGAAATTTTTTGTTATTGTTGTTGTGCTGCTCACTGGTGTTGCTAGACTGGCTAGACTATGTTAGTGAAGAGTCTCAGAATTGATCAAGGGATTGTACTATTTGTGCTGTGAAAATTTTTTTTTTATAGTCTGTTTTTGACTTAATGAAAATTCAATATGCCATTGATAGGTTCAGTAGGAGAATTTAATCCTGTAGAGGAAGAATTTGGAGACTATGAAACTAGATTACACTGCTATTTTTTAATAAACAAAATAGAGGAAAATAAAAAAGCCCCCACCATAATTTCACTAGTGGGTCCTAAAATTGCTAGGCTCATTAGAGACCTCGTGTCTCCTAAAAAAGTACTTGATGCTACTTATGACGAGATTGTGGAAGCGTTGAGACGGCATTTTAAGCCAACAAGAAATCAAATCTTTGAGAGGTTTAGGTTTCATAAGCGGAACCAGAGACAAGGGGAAAGCATTGCGGATTTTGTGGCTAGCTTGAAAGCACTTTCTAATACCTGTAATTTCAAACAGGAAGTGCTAGAAGAGACCCTGCTGGATCGTTTCATTTTGGGTGTGTCCAGTAATGAAATTCAAAATTGCTTGCTAAATGAGGCTGGCCTGACATGGCAAAAGGCCATGGATCTAGCTACTGCTAAAGAAACCACACTGAGAGAAACAGTGGGGTTGAGGCAACCAAATTCAATTCTAAATGTAGGCCAGAGCAGAGTTAAGCAAACTGCTATTAAGCCTCAGGGCAAAACTCAGACTCAAGCTAACCCCAAATCAGCATGCAGCGGCTGTGGTAATCTGCACTGGCGTAGAGATTGCCCCTATAAAGACAGTGTTTGTCATGGTTGTGGCCAAAAAGGCCATCTTAAGAAATGTTGTTTTAAATTGACAATTAAGAAATCTGATAAAGGCAACAAAAATAATTTTGTGCATGCTATGCATGAAAAAAGGGGGAGGGAAAACCACCCTAACCCTAATGGAACTAGCAATGGAACCAGTGCAGACTACCCAGCCCCCAATCCAGAATGTTATGGGGACATTTTTGCTTTAGCCGAGGAAATGAAACCCCCAATCAAAATAAAATTGTTACTAAATGGTGTGCCATTAGAGATGGAGGTAGATACAGGTGCTGCCAGGTCTATCCTTTCAATGGCCACCTACTCTAAAATTCCAGCTAAGTCAAGACCCGAGCTGAGACCTTCTGATGTTAAGCTGAGGACTTATGGGGGAGCTGAGCTGGTAGTTTGTGGGGAGATTAGGGCTAACATCCAGCGTGAATCTAGTGGTATGGTTCCTCAGCTAGCAACTATTGTGGTTGTAGACAGGGAGGGGCCAGCCTTGCTGGGTAGGGACCTGATTGATTTCCTTGGGCTAACTATAGTTTCCAATAATGTCAACAAAGTGATCACTTGCCCTGAAGAGTTAGCAAATAAATTCCCCGACCTTTTTCAACCAGGTCTAGGTTGCTTTAAGGGAAGAAAATTCAAAATAGAAGTGGATCCCGCCATACCACCAAAGTTCTGTAAGGCCAGGAACGTGCCTTACACACTTAGACCTAAGGTGGAGGCTGAACTTGATAGACTGGTGCAGGAAGGTATCCTCACCCCTGTACAGTATTCAAGATGGGCGGCGGCGATCGTCCCTGTACTCAAGGCTGATCAAAGCATCCGCATATGTGGGGATTACAAACTCACAGTCAACAGAGCCACTAGGCTTGATACCTACCCCATACCCCGAGTGGAGGATCTATTTAGCGGGTTAGCAGGAGGAGTTATATACTCCAAGCTAGATATGTCTCAGGCATACGCTCAACTACCCTTGGATGAAGACTCCAAGGAACTCACGGTAATAAACACCCACAGAGGTTTATTTGCCTACAACCGTCTCAGCTTTGGAATTGCGTCCGCACCTGGAATCTTTCAGCGTGCCATGGAAGGACTATTGCAGGGCCTCCCAGGAGTGTTCTGCTACCTGGATGACGTCCTGGTGAGTGCCACTAATGAGAAAGAGCACAACAAGCGTCTCTATCAAGTCTTATCTAAACTACAGGAGGCAGGGCTAAAACTGAAAATGGATAAATGTCAAATTGGAGTGCCACAGGTATCCTACCTTGGATACCAAATCGACAAGGACGGATTGCACCCCACTGCCGAGAAGGTAGCAGCAATCCAGAATGCACCAGCTCCTACTAATGTGACTCAACTGAGAGCCTACCTGGGGCTGTTAAATTTCTATAGGAAATTTCTAAAATCATCTGCAACCATGCTGGAGCCCCTAAATACCTTACTGAGGGATAAAACCCCTTGGAAATGGGATGCAAGTCAGGAGAGAGCCTTCCAGAAATCTAAACAAGCCCTCCTGGACTCTCAGACTCTAGTCCACTTTGACCCTCAGAAACCCATAGTGGTAGTGGCTGACAGTAGTGCGTATGGTGTGGGAGCGGTGCTGTGTCACCTTATTGATGAGATTGAACGCCCCGCCTATTTTGCTTCCCGAACTCTAACAGCAACAGAACGCAACTACTCTCAAACTGAGAAAGAAGCCCTAGCTATGGTGTTCGCACTTCGAAAATTTCATTGCTACCTGTGGGGACAGGATTTCACTGTGGTTACGGACCACAAACCTTTGTTAGGACTATTTGATCCGGGTAGAAGCATTCCTCCGATGGCATCCGGGCGCATCCAAAGGTGGGCTTTACTACTGCAGTCCTACAAGTTCACCTTGCGTCACCGGTCTGGCGTGCTGTTGGGTACGGCTGATGCTCTCAGTCGTCTACCCTTGACAACTCCCGAGGAAGCCACACCTATTCCTGCGGAATGGACGTCCTTAGTAAACTTCCTCGAGTCAGCTCCAGTCACCAGCACCCACATCCGCGACAGCACCCTAAGGGACCCAGTACTTTCAAAGGTATACAAATACTGCCAAGTAGGCTGGCCTTCGATGGTAATTGGTGACCCTGATCTCGCTCCGTATACTAGGAGGCGAGACGAATTGTCCACACAAAATGGCTGTGTGCTCTGGGGGGCAAGAATTATTGTACCCCAAGCTCTCAGACAAGCCATTGTGGAGGAACTTCACTCTGGTCATGCTGGATCATCCAGGATGAAGGAGTTAGCTCGCAGCTACGTGTGGTGGCCCCTTCTGGATAAAGATCTAGAAGAAACAACTAAGTCATGCAGCGAGTGCCTGAGCACTCGAGCCGCACCGACGAAAGCTGAACTCCATCCGTGGGAATGGCCTGCGAAGCCTTGGCATCGCATACACCTTGACTACGCGGGCCCAATGGATGGAAAATACTACCTAGTGATCGTGGATGCACACTCTAAGTGGGTTGAAATTTTTCCCACATCTACTACAACCTCTAGCGAAACGATCTTGTGCCTGAAACACACTTTTGCGACATTTGGATTCCCAGTAACAATTGTTTCAGACAACGCAACGTGTTTCACATCGGCTGAATTCCAAGAATTTGTGAAGGCATGTGGTATGCGACATATTACAAGCGCACCAAACCACCCTTCAACTAATGGACTGGCAGAGCGCATGGTACAAACTTTCAAGAAGAATATACGGAAGTCAACGGAACCCCTACGCCTAGCACTAGACAGGTTCCTGTTCAACTATCGGCTAACACCTCACACGACAACAGGTGTTACGCCTGCCGAACTGATGTTAGGCAGGAAAGTTCGCTCTCGTCTTGATCTGCTTTGGCCGTCAGAAGCAATCGCGTCCAAAGTTGCTCAACGCCAGGACGCTCAGAAAAGATACCACCCAGGGTCTCGCGCGGTTGACATTCCGCTGGAGTCACCTGTGATGGTCCGTCAATACACGCCGGGTTCCCCAAAATGGACCCCTGCTACCACCATTGAGAAAACAGGCCCGATATCCTACAAGTGCCAACTGAAGGGGGGAGAGGTCGTTCGTCGACACCAGGACCAAGTTATTACCTGCTCGAACACCATCCCTGAACCCTTGGAACAACCTACGGAGGAAACCGTTGTGTTTCCACAACCTGCTCAAAATTCATACCCACCACCTCCGACCCATGAACCTGACTCCGAAACACCTGATTACCCGATTCCCACCCAGGAGGCTAGGATGCCCGAGCCTCCAAGCGCTAGCATCTCGCGCAGGTCTACCCGAGCTCGGAAGCCTGTGGTGAGAATGGACCTTTAGGATTGACTATATTGAATAAGGGGACTGGGGATACAGGGGGGGTTTCTAATTAAGGAGGGAGGGGTGTAATATAGCGAGTAGTGTAAGTTCTAGTTAGAGAGACCAATAGTTAGCAACGCTCGAGACAGCAACACTCGCGCCAGTCTACAAGTGAACTCGGGCTCGACAACAAGTAAATGTTGACCGAGGGTGTAAATAATATTACCTACTGTGGTTGGTATCTAACTTCTTAATTTCTAAACTAATGTACTAATTCTATGCTACCCTATTCTATATATTCCTTTCTATCTCCGCTCTGCTCTCGCTAACCACATTCTGGTATCTGAGTATCTAGTTATGTTGTAAGGTATCCAAGAGGTGAGTGAACTATTTTACCTAACTTGATGTCTATTACTATGTTGTGTCTATGTCTATGGAAACCTATACTGTGCTATAGTGTAGGTTGTGAGATTCCTGTGTTGCTGTCGCGAGTGTTGCTGTCTCGAGCGTTGCTAACTATTGGTCTCTCTAACTAGAACTTACACTACTCGCTATATTACACTACTAATTAATTTATTAAAGTGCGAATGGCAAATTTCTAATTTTTACGCTTATGTAGCGGTATGCTACATTAGTACACACATAAAATTTCGAATTCCAACAGTACAGACGTGTCGCTTCAACATCTTGTGTGTCTGGGTGTATCGTGTGTTGTGTGTGAGTTGTGTTTTGAGAGGCCTCAGTCGATCCGTTAAAAGTGTAAAATTTACGATCAACCATTGAACCAAGGGAATGTCAAAAACTAACGGTCCTCTGTGGAGTCGTGAAAAGTATGTTATGCTTGGACAGGGATTTTAGAGGGGCCTCCGTAAGAAAGCCAACATTGCGCTTAGAACAGGTAAATACCAGCCACAAGGGTTGACAGTGACAGATGTCTACACTTGAAGCTCGAAGGGCTAAAGGGTAACCATAGCAACGAAATCTAAAGGATGTACCTGGAGAGGGCGGAGTTGGCTTAGCTCTCGTCAGAGGGGCTTATAGCCAATAAAGGGGCAGTTACACCGTGAGAAAGAAGTAGAAGTGTAGAACCGCAAATGAACAGCCATATCGACTGTGAAGGAGGGTTTTAGACGGGCACTTCTGTAGTCCCAGAGAATACTATTGGTCGTGTATGAGATTAGATGACAGCCCTCAAAAATACTCAAGGCATCACTAGGGACAAAGGCCTAGTAAGTTTTCTCGAACCATCCGAAAAGGAGCGGCGTAATCGGGTGCTGACTGAAAATATTTCACTCTGAAAATACGTGAATATATATAGCGTCCGTCGAAATATGTTTGCATATATATTTATGAAGTTATGTGGGAATTTTCTAAATCCCTAACACAATCATTGAAGAAGAAGGAATACACAGGAATTTCAATTGCATTTGTTCTCTACTTTTTAATTTTAGGTTATACAAGTTTTAGAAATGCGAATAGAACTATAATTGAAAAATATCCCGCAAGAGGTACAACTAATTTTAATTCAGGTTCGACAGACTGAAAGGCACGGCCAAAGAGAAGTCAAACAGTCATTGACGGCGCTACACGAGTAGATACAGACTGATAAAGTTTAGACAATTAAAACAATCGCAACGGCGATCTAACATCTAGTTAAGAGTGTCGCAACGGCGATCTTTTAATAAATTACCGTTTAAGGTGTCGCAACGGCGACTTTACGTGTCGCAACGGTGACTTTTTAATCATTAAGTTTTAAGCTGAAGCCTTAAGATGACAATTTATTCGTTCAAAAGTTTTAAAATGTTTAAAAGGATAAAAGCGTTGCTTCGTGTTCCCAGTTAGGTCGAGATCGAGGCCAGGAACTTCGACAGGTAAGTAGGCAGCGGATCGTGTCCGGCGGTATAGTTAAGAAAAACCCCAGTCACTCCGGAACTCAGGTTCACAACTCGTCCTATCTCCCAACGTCAGCTATAAAGTAAATGTATAATTTAAAGAAAACCGTCACCACTCAAGGACCGCATAGGAATGAATATACTCAAGTTTAATTAAGGATTAAGCGAGATTCAAGTTAAGGAAAATTACCTCGTTAAACACAATCGCCAAGCACAACCGCTGCAGCAGTACCGCAAGTTAGAAACGGAGGAAACTGCGTCAAGACGGTTAGAGGATACAGTGGAAAACAAAATCACATCCACCGTTAAAAATCGGAAAGACCCATCAAAATTTAAGACTATTCACTTGTTTCGTTTATATCAGATAAATAGAGTATAAGCATCAATACACACCTGAGCTTATGGTGCAACTCAGTGTAGAAACTTTTAACACAGAGAGGAAACTTGAAGTTCGAGATGAAGATAGTTAAGGAACTGCTCCAGAGTAAGTTGAGTTTGAGGTTTAGGTATAGAAGAGATACATAGGTTTAAGGTTTAAGATTTAAGGTTTAGTTTAAGTTTCAAGTTGAAGGTAACCCCATCAGAGTATGTCGACTCGTCAATTAGATGGTCACTTCTAATTTAAGGTTCAGACAAGCAGTCTGATTTAATAGTTTGAGGTTCTAGAGCACTGTAAGATGAGCAGCCATAACAGGCCACTCTAAAGGAAATAATTTATTCACGCACACGCTCACATACACACACTAATTGCGAAATAAAGATAAAGAACAAAAAGAGCTGACGGAGAAGAGATGGAGAAAACAGAAGTTACGCCGGGGATGCCTCGACTTGCAACTACCAAGCGACGCAGGATCCACCAACACTGGTAGCCTTTGAAGGCTCTTGGAACCCGAACACGTCGCCAACGCAACGCCAATGTAGCTCAACCGGTAGCAAATGGTCTTAAAAGGTAACCGTCGAGTAGAGTCGGTTCAAGCCCCTCCTGCCCTTTCCTTGAAGCTCCGGAAGCATGAACACGACATTACAGTGAATCTTAATGCAGCATTTAAGCTGAACACATTACACATTTAATTTTGAAAACGAACATAATTTTAAATCCAAGAAATTTCCCAACAGTTGAACTTTTAAAAAATTTTGAATCAATAAGTAAAAAATTCTCCGATTTATTGTGCAGAGTGGTCAAAAATATCCTATCAGACCGTGGTAGTCATAGAGGGAACATTAAGTTCAACAATCGCCGGGCGTGTAAGAATTATTTTTGATTCATAAGAGAGGCAGTTTTTTCTTTAGAGAAAATGCATTTTGAAATAAATGTGATGGAAATTTAATGACATTCAGTGTAGTAAAGATTAAAATATTTAGAGTGAGCACAATTTGTGGGATCAGAAGTAACGAGGTATAAATTATTTGTGCAGGCAGGGTGGATCGATCTCTTCTTGAATAAAAAGGGGTTGACGTGCGAAGATGCAGAAGTGGAATGAGCCGCATGCAGTCGTCAAGAGACACTTTTCTGAACTGTGAATAACTCAAGGAATCTGAACTAAAGCTGCACCAGTGAAACTGTGATTGTAATCTGAATGACTGCGACCTGTGCTGTTGAAAAACGCAATGATAGGAAAGGTTTTATTTATCATGTTGTCGAGGTGTAATTAACTTAAAAGGGGGCTGGCCGGCCAATTTAATTAGAACATCATTGTCATGCGAGCTATTAAACGCGTACAGCTTACTATTCCGTTAGTTGGGCTAGTGTGTTGTAAAGGGTAGCATGTTTAAGGCATTGATATTTGCACTATTCCTTATGATATGTCCATTGTATGTTGGCCTCATAAACTTGTTGGATAACTAACTGCCGTAATCATAAAAATCATGCAAAATACACATGGTGTATACAATTAAAAATGATAGCTCTAGTTAGAGATTCATAGCCTAAATCATAGGGTGTGAGAGAGATCTATGAAGTTCTCCCAAAGTGGGGGAAACAACTGAATGATATTTTTAAAGGTTGAATATTGAGGAATTTATCAAGTGACAAGGAAGATGTTCTTCTTATTAAAGGCGGGTCACCAGTGCTCTGGGTAGAGCACAATTAATTGCAAAATGAATGAATTACGGCCTCTGACTCAGAAGGAGTTAGGCGGTATTCGGACGCAATATTTCAAGCGTCTACAATCAACAACAAAAATTACCACAAGCCAACACCGGGGGAAAATGAGAGAATAGTTTCACTCGCCGGTATGGGGATTTATTGAGGAGAAGGTTGCACGCCGAAGTATGAGGCTTGATTCTTGTTCGAGAGACGATCTTGGTGAGAGTCCGAGGAGGTTGCGGGACTTCAGACGATTCGTTCAGCCCGGGCTTGTGAAGCGCGTGCTGGAGTGTGAAGTCGATGATGTGTAAGTGTGGGAGGTTCCGACACTAAGTGAGTGGTGAATTGAGTGCTGAGTAGGGAATTTGTTACCGGTTGGGAAAACACGGTAAGGGATGGGGACTCTCGCCCAAATGGTCTCAACTGGAGATTTTAGCGGCTTAGCTGCAGGGATGCAGGTCTTCCAGTATAGTGAAATTTGAACAGGAGGAGCAACTGGGAGAAGAACTCGGAGGAGTGAACCAGGAGGGTGAACCCGGAGGAGGTAAGCTCCTTAAATTACGAGATTAGGGTTTGGTTCCATACGTGTTTGTGAGTGCATGAATGTGTGGTCCAGTAGATCAATTGCCCGCTCTGGGCCCAAGCACTATTCAGGAGGATCTGTACGAGAATGACGACTCTGCCTGAAAAGTCGGCCTTATATGCTCTTTTGAGCGGAAGCTTGCGAAATGGTTCTGCGCGAATGTTTCCAACGGAAGTTACTGACGGAAACGTGATGGGCAAATATTTCGAAACACATTTTTGGTAAAATTTTGAGTTTAATCGAATTAATTTGGTCTTGTAAAATTATAAAAATAATTACATTTGTATAATTTAATTTTAGGATGTTAGTTTTTTAATATTTTATGAAATTAGGCTGAAGTGCGGCTGAGGGCGATCACTACAGATCTTTTACTGAATATTTAATAGCAAATAATTCACAGCCTGGAATAGTTGTTTCTGCTGGTAGTTCCTAGTTGATAACCAGATCAATTGGTACAATGGCAACGTACAGCAAAGAAGAACCGAGTGATAGCTCGCTCAAAAGTGACGCTGTTGCCGTCTTCAATGACAAGGCAGACTCAAGCTGCTAAAAAAATACTTTTAGAAGTAATATCAGTCAAGTATTTACTCAGAAATTGGTAAATTAAAATTAATAATAGATTTTGATTTAGTTTTTTAGCATTTCGTAAGAAATTGATTTACATATTAGCATAATTTTACAAATTTATTGGCCCATTGAGCTAACGTGGTTTTCTCTCAGATTTGGCCCATCTCACAGAATTTCATTTGACAACTTTCTTCACTCCGGGTTTTATATTTGGTCCCAGTCATGTTTCGTTTCGTCTACCATGGTCCCAGTGCAGTAAGATAGACGTGGAGAGGATAATTTGTTTGTAGTGAGTGAAATAATTGAGCGAATGAAGAAGGATAATAAGAAGGTATATTTAGCATTCCTGGATATTGAAAAGGCGTATGACAGAGTGGATCGGGTTAGGCTGTTTGAAATTTTGAGAAAAGTTGGTTTTAGCAGAAAAATAGTGAACATTGTACAGAGTCTGTATGAGAACACAAGTGCTATCTACAGGTTAGGAAATTTGGAAACAGGGCAAGTGAGGAGTGTTAGAGGAGTGAGGCAGGGCTGTACTCTGTCCCCCCTGTTGTTTGGATTGTACACAGAAGAATTAGCAGTTCGACTGAGAGGGAGTGGTTTAGGACTGAAAGTTGGTAATGAGAGACTGAGCTGTTTGTTGTATGCTGATGATGTGGTTGTGGTTAGTGAATGTGGTCATGAACTACAAAGGATGCTTGACATTGTGAATGGATATAGTACAGATTTCAAGATGAACTTTGGTGCAGATAAAAGTAAGGTCATGGTTATAAATAGTGATGAGACTGATAGAGACAGACTGTGGAATATTGGAGAAATCAGAATAGGTAGAACAAAAGAATACAAATATCTAGGTTGTATGATAAGTGAAGATGGATGTACTAGAACTAAAGGTGAGAAAGTGGCTAAAGCAATGCAGTGGAGTGGACGGTTAGGTAGTGTGGCCAGATACAGAGCAAACAAGTACGAATGTGTGAGAGGAATGTGGAAGTATGTTGCTGTACCTAGTGTCATGTATGGTATGAGTGCTCTTGCTTGGAATGGTAGTGATCTTGAAAAGCTGGATGTGATACAAAATAAGGTAGGACGTGTAGCATTGGGTGCTCCAAAATGGACAGCTATAGAAGCCATTAGAGGTGACCTAGGGTGGAGCCTATTTTCAGAAAGAATGATGAAAGCTGTGCTGAATTATAAGGTGAGAATTGAAAGAATGCAGAATAGCAGGTGGGTAAGGCGAATCTTTGAATGGAATCTGAGTGTAAGCTATTGGGAGAAAGTATGTTGGGGGCATGCAAGGAAACTCAGTATGCAAAAGATTATTCATGTTAGAATTGGGAGACCTGTGGATGACTGGAGTTTAATAAATGTTGGAGGTGTAGGGCCTGAGTGGGACTGCAAGAGGTGGAAGAAAGAGATTGAGAGACAAACAAAAGAGTATGGATTGAATAAGTGGAAGCTTAGCATGATGCGGAAGCCTACACTTAACTGGTATATGAAAAAGAAAGCACCTAAGTTTGAGCTGTTCTATGATGGTAGTTTTGGAAGTCAACTCTTGTTTGCTGTGAGATGTAAGTCATTGAGTGTGAACAGACGTACATGGAGATGGAATGAGAATAATAACAGATTATGTCAGCAGTGTAATGGTGGAGTAGAGGAAACAATTGAGCATTTTGTGCTGGAATGTAGTAAGTATGAGCAAGAGAGAGAGAGTTTAATGAATGTGGTGTCTGAGCAGTATGGAGAGAATGAATGGAATGCCAGATGTGCTGAAGATGATTGCGGTATGAGCGGTCTTGCTGGATTGGATCAGGAGTGTAATGCGAGTATCACTGAGGCTATGAAAGTGTTTCTTGTGCGTGCCTGGAGTAAGAGACAGTGACTGGAATGAGCCAGTCTGGCAGAATGGGCTGTAATGACCCAATGTGCCGGGGGATGGTGTTTTGACACACTGGTTGTCCCGGTGATGCCTTCCAATGGAGGCTTGTGACAAGGATCGTAGATCCTGAGTAGTTTAGTGGACAAGTCTGGTACCAGGCGCTGAACTCTGTGTGAAAATTGTGGAGGGAATTGTAGGCCGTTACAAAGGCCCCGACACTGTCGGCCCTCAAGTTCAAGTTCAGTTCAAGTGCAGTAAACGTTCAGATAACCAGATTGGCGGTAGTGTTACGCAAAATATTAAGTTCTTCTGAACTCATTCTATACGTCTAGAATTCGTATTTTCATTCTGGCAAGTTAAATAAAATAAGGTAAAATGGGTAAAGGTTACAATAACTTTATGTGCAAGAAATTTTTCCATCCCGCATCAAGAGACAATTTGAAACGGGTAAGTAAAATAGGTAAAAGAAGTATGGAGGATTGTACCACGTGGTGGCTTATTGGAAAATAATTGACGTTGCTAATGACAGAGCTAGTAATCAACCTCTTCTCTAATTAAAACTTATTATTTGAAGAAGTTTTGGTAAATCTGAAGGAGATGACAGTTGTCGATTTTGTAAATTTTGATGCCTTAGCATAGTTAATTTGAACGAAATAAACAAGTTTTCTTCTAAGTTATGCACTTTTTGTCTCAAATGAGTATTTTATTAGTTATAGCGGTAAATGACTTACCGCAACTCCAGTCTTTGAAGCGGAAAGAAATTCTTTGATCGAGTTGTATGGCAATACTGCAATGGCGTCTCGCTTCCAGCGCTCTGTCTTGAAAGACAAAACCAAACCTACCGCTATACCTCGTTAAATACTCATTTGACGAAAAAAGTGTATAGAATAAAAGTTGTTTATTTCGATGTTATTACCATGTTTCAAGCAACAAAAATTCGAAAATCGATGAGTAGCTGTTTATTCGAGCGCATTCGTCATCAATGACGAAACTAAACTTACCGCTATAAATCGTAAAATACTCATTTGAGACGAAAAAAGAATAGAAGAAAACTTGTTTATTTTGATTCAATTAATTAGGTTCAGGCACCAAAAAGTGGAAAATCGACAACTGTCATCTCCTTCAAATTTACCGCAGTTTTTAGTTTCTAAAACTGCAACTTTCATTTTAAATGTACCTAGGTATTAATTAAAATTTAGGTAGGCCTATTTGTGAAGGGGAGGACCATAATCAATTCTCTAATTTTTGCTGGACATAGTTAATTGAAATGAAATAAACAATTTTTCTATTATGCACTTTCTGGGAAATGAGTATTTAATGAGTTATAGCGGTAGGTTTAACTAGTTTTGTTTTTGATGACTGGAATGCACTTGAATAAACAGCTGCTAATCAATTTTTAAATTTTTGTTCTTGAATCATGGTAATAACATCAAAATAAAAACGGTAAATCTGAAGGATATGACACTTATCAATTTTGAATTTTCCACTTTTTGGTGCCTAAACCTAATGAATTGAATCAAAATAAACAAGTTTTCTTCTATGCACTTTCTATCTGAAATGATAATTTTACTAGTTATAGCGGTAGGTTTAGTTTCGTCTTTGTGACGTATGCGCTCGAATTAACAGCCACTTGTTGATTTTTGAATTTTTGTTGTTTGAATTATGATAATATCAAAATCAACAACTTTTCTTCTATCCACTTTTTCCTCAAATGAGTATTTAACAAGGTATAGCGGTAGATTTGGTTTCATCTTTGATGACGATCGCGCTGAAAACGAGAGTGCGTTGCAGTATTGCTGTCCGACATGCTTCTTGAATTACTTGCCGCTTCAAACACTGGAGTTGCGGTAAGTCATTTACCGCTATAACTAATAAAATACTTATTTCAGACAGAAAGTGTATAGTAGAAAACTTGTTTATTTCGATTAAATTAATTATGCTTGGGCATCAAAATTTACAAAATCGATAACTGTCATATCCTTCAGATTTACCTAAACTACTTTTCTTTTGTACACTTTTTGCGGCAAATGAGTATTTTACGAGTTATAGTGGTAGATTTAATTTTGTGTTCCATACAGCAGAAATTATTACTCGCTTCAGCTGTTGAAGTACGTTTGGGTACACTGAAATTTATTATTAGCCAACACTGCCAAGCTTGCGGAGCCTGAACCCACTTCTAGGATCTTTTAGTTAATAACACAATAAAGGTTATTGCCCAAAAATGAGTTATGGCGGTATGTTAATTTTTGTCTTTGATTGCGGGAATGCGCTTAATCATCAGAGAGCGTTGGAATGGAGAGTCCATTGTAGTCATCTCCCCCAAACAATTTTGGTCAATATGGAGGATCTATGTTGGGTTCAATGCAATCAAGGAAATTAATAATTCCGTTGCTATGAATTATTATAGGAACGCATGTAAAAACGTTTTACACGAATGAAATTCTGTTTGCTGATGCATGATTTTTGAATTATTGAACTTTGAAGTTGGCTTTCGCTTGCCAAAGGAAGCGAGCGAACCAAGCGCAATTTAATTAATAACGCAAGTCAATCCCCTATTACAAAACGTAAAGAGGTTGGGTCCTGAGGGATAGCCACAGTTCTTCTAGTGAAAAGTATAAATAAAGCTTCTAACCCACCTATTAGGGTGACAACCACAATCTTGTTTACATCAGCTCCAAGATGGCAATTACCTTGGGCGCCACTATCTTGGAGCTGCCAGCTTAGAGCCGATGTAAACAAGATTGCGGTCGTCACCCTAGTGGGTGGGTTAGAACCTTTATTTATAATTTTCACTAGAAGAACTGTGGCTACCTCTCACAACCCAACCTCTTTAAGTTTGTAATAGAGTGTTGCGTCTTCTTTCAAAAATAAGAATAATATATTGTATTTCTTATTCAATTTGTTAATGTGTCCTTTGAACTTCACTGCCGAGTAGCAGTTCCTTCCCTATCTTGATAAGTGACTACCTAATGCCAGTGTTGGTTTAGTGATAGTGGTTGTCATAACGGCAATACGAGTATAAAAATGTGTCCGTTAAAGGGTTAGTTAAATCAAAATAAACAAGTTTTCTTCCATGCACTTTCCGTCGTAAATGAGGATTTTCTGAATTATAGCGGTAGGTTTCGTTTTGTCTTTGATGACGAATGAGCTTGAATAAATAGCTACTCATTGATTTTTGAGTTTTTATTGCTTGTATCATGGTAATAACATCAAAATAAACTGCTTTTCTTCAATACACTTTTTTCTTTAAATGAATATTTTATGAGTTAGAGCGGTAGGTTTTATTATTTGCACGATTGAGCTGTTACAGTACGTTTTAATACTTTGTAATTTATTATTAGCTCACCCTGCGGAGCTTGCGGAGGCTGAACCCACTTTTAGGGTCTTTTAGTTAATAACACAATAGAAATTATCACCCATAAATAACAAATTATTGTGATATGTTAACTTTTGTCTTCAATGGCGGGAACGGGCTTGATCATTTGAGCGCAGCGGATGCGAGCGTCCATTGCGCTCGATGAATTACTTCCCGCTTTGAACACTTGAGTTGCGGTAACTAATTCACCGCTATAACTTGAAAAATACTTATTTACGACGGAAAGTACATGGAAGAAAACTTGTTTATTTCGATCTAATTAACTATGTTAAGGCATCTTAAATCTTAAATTCAAATATTGATTCCCGGTTAATCCTTAACATTTACCGTGATTCCAAAATTCTCAGTAGAATTTGCAGCCACTATTAGAGGCTTTACTTTAATGTATTTTCATAACTCATTGTAACTGAACATTGGTTCTATAATGCTGAAAATATCACTTTAGATATGGAAATCAAATGATTTGACTGTAAATGAGATCTATCATTCAAAATTATTCTCAGCATTTCTTCTGTAATTCAATTATATTTTGTTCCATGCTATGCATAACCTTTTTGTATGCTGTGGGTACAGGGACATGATAAATCTTCCAATCTAAGTTCAGCTCTCATCATATTCTGCAATGAACTAAGGTGCTAATGTGTGAAGGTAATTTTGAAAGCATTTATTATCAATTTTTTCTAAGTTAATTACTTTCAAAAGTGCATTTCAGAATATCATTGTGCATAAAGTTGTAGCATTACAGTGACAGCATTTTGAAGTCAAAATATCTTTCTCTGTATTTGGTGATAGTACTCCAACTGTTTATTCTACTTTCAACTCTCAAGAATTGTGGGAAGTAATCCATTAAAATAAGTGAAATGTTGTTCAAAATATTTTTTTTCTGTCACACTCATAATGCTTCTTGTTGAGATAGAATTTATTACCATGCTGCTAAAATCTATTCCAATAGAGAATATTGTTAAGGTTTATATATATTAGTTTGTGAAGAATTAATATAGAAAAATTGTTTGTCTGTCATATGGTAGTACATGTACGTTTTTAATCCTTCTTGATAAGCATCTATATGAAGCACTTCTACATTAGGTGTGAAATAACACCAAATTAAGGGGTTCTACTACCTAACAATTTCCATCATTTACCTGATTTTTCAAATTTCCCTTTTCACATTCCTATGGGAACTAAGTTAATGAAAATGCATAGAATTATGTAAATTTGAATTGTGAACTCATTTTCTTCTATAAAAATTTTCAATTTTTACAATAGGAAAAACTTATTGTGCAAAGATAAGAAAAAAATAAACTTGCGCAATACTTTTCTTACTCAACAATTTTTTACGTAGAAGCGTGATTTTGGTCTCATTCGACACGGAACGACTGTAGGTTCCTTGTAACAAATGATTTTTTAAATTTTGAATTAAGAGAAAATTTATTGATACACATGTCCAACATGTATAAAAAAATTGTAAAACTCAGTTTTTTCCCCAATAAAAATTTAATTTAAAATTTAAATAGAATTTTGTTTTGCTAGGCTGTTCCTACTGTTGTACCACATCAAATGAGACAAAGTACGATTCTACATTGAAAATTCTAGAAGGGGTATGGTTTTGCGCAAATTTGTATCTAAATATATGTGCGCACAATAACTTTCTATTGCAAAAATTTTCTTTGAAGCGAATGTGTTCAGAATTCAATTTTAAATATCCGTATTCATTTTTGTTCCCCTAGTTGCAATAGAAATGCAAAAACTGAAACTAAACTTATTCCTACAGTCCTTCTGTGTCGAATAAGACCAAAACTGCGTTTATAAGTAAAAAAAATTGTAGAGTGAGATAAGTTTTATGTGAGTATATACATTTTTCCTCATGTTCACACAATAACTTTCTTTCACTTGTGAAAATTAAAAATTTATAGAAGAAAATGTGTTTAGAATCTAATTCTACATATCTGTGCACATTTTCATTGACCTAGTTGCTAGAGAAATGTGAAAAAGGAAATTTGAAAAATTAGGTAAATTATAGGGTGGTAGCTTTCCTTAACCCTACATGACTGGAATATAGGTGCAGGTGGTTTTTAAATTTTTTGAGTTCATTTTTGAGTTATTGTAGCATCACAGGGATAGTAACTACAAAAGATTTCTGAAAAAAATGTTCATTGTAAATTTTACAAATGGTGGACTAATTTGTCCTTACAGGCTTGCAGAATATGAAATTAAGATAGGATAAATTCGTCCATATTCTCACATGAATTTATATTTAAAAAAAAATATTATTCTTTTCTTATTTATTAACCCTATAAGGAAAAAGAAGAATGTAGAATGTTTTACTGTAGTAAAATAGGCATCTTCAATTCAAAATAATAAGAATTGGCAAAATATATCAGTATATACAGCATTAAAAAAATCATCAATAGAAGGAAAATAATGAAGTTTTTATACATTTTCAACTATTTTTAGTCATGTGCATAATGGCAAAACATTTCTAGTAAATACCTAATTATCAAAAAACCCTTTTGGTAGTAATATGGCACTTTGTGATAGGACTCTGAGTAGAATAAAAAATAAAGACCTTTCATCTATCATCAAATAAACTGAATTCCTTTCTTCCTTTCACTACTCATAACACAACCTATTCTCCATGGAACTTTGTAAAGCAGTTTACTTTCAAATTTGAGCAGAGATACAATAAAGTGAATGGTTAGGGTAAGCCTTTGTTCAAGTTTTTCAACAGTTACATTTAGTGGCCCATTGACGTTCTTTTGCGTTGAAAACAAGTTGCTCTGGTCAACAAATAGTTGAAATTTTTCTTCAGTAAAATAATTTGAAATAATCAATTGGTTGTTTCAAAGTCGCATCTAATTCATAACTTTGTTCAAAACTAGGAAACTTTGTCTCGTCTAACTCGCTACTTTTCCCCCATTGCAGCTGGGAGGAGTTTCTTGCGGTAGCTCTCCCTCTTTTGCTTGTAGAAGTAGACTCAATTTCTTCAACTGGTGCATCAATTTCTAGAACACATTCAGTTTCATCTATGGATGCATCTTCCAGATTTTCAGCATCGACTCTGTGTCAATGGGCACGTCTGCAAAACAGAATACCATCAGTCAAAATAATTACCTGATTTTCAGTGACACTATCCTGGGGAGCAAACATCTACTAAAAATATCCTTCTATGAAAAGTATGTCAGGAAGTGAAACTGAAACATGGTTATTTCCATGAAAAACATGAACCTCAAATTGTGTTTCACTTCATACTAAAGTAGACCCTGAATTGTGCATTCTTACCATCTGGACTTGTTGGGCAAAAGTCAGGGTCTTTTACTAAGTAACCATCAGAAAGATCAGATATTTCCATCTCACCATTACTATCCAACGTGTCCACAGGCAAGGCTGCTGCTTGTCCTCCAGCCCTCAACCTTGAATTTCTCCCACCACTAAACAACGCAGTTGACATCTCTGAAAGAAAAAACAACAAATATATTTCATACCAATTCAAAGTTAATTATGTATTGAAGGTCATGCTGTTTTAGAAATGAAAATAAAAATTATGCTCCCACCATGTAAGCAATTTGCATGTCTACTCTAAATTTTAAAAATCAACATTTTGCAATTAGCTAATTCAGATGACATGTGAAGTATCTGGAAATCAAGGGACGCATCGTAACAGGCCCTAAAAGTGAAAATAATCCAAGAGACCAAAAAAATACTTTTTATAATACATAGACATATATATATATATATGTTTCATATTTTTTATATTTTCATAGGCTGGAAGTGTATTTTATCATGGACAATGAGTTTCAGGCAGGCCTGAAGTAAATTCAGCAGAGTGTTTTTGCATTACCTATGTATGTAAATTACTTAACTCGTAAATTAAAATGCAGTAAATATATATACCCCACTCCAATACAATTTTTCTATTAGAAAATGTATTAGTTACATCCTATGGTCATTGCATTCTGAAAGTTCGTACAAATACTGTGGCAGCATTTTCTAGATAAAAAATAGAATGTGAAAACAGAGAGAAGAATGAAAACATTCAGTACACAGGTACTACAAGCAGCTACAGATAGACAAATTTGAGCTAAAACATGCGGAGGTGTGCAATTAATTAAAATTGTGATTTATCGGTACAAGAACTACAGTAAAACTATTTTTTTATACAATTTAAATTTTAGAATTATTGTATTTGCCTACTTTGTGAGAGAAAGGACTATTTCGTCCAGTGTTGTTTACAGAGATTGAATTCTATCAAGGACGAATTCGTCTCCATATTTACGATAGCCGTTGCCAACAATTTTTTACCTCAAAACTATATTTCTTCCATTTAGCACAAAGTTCCAGTACCCATGTTGCCCCAGTAATTGTAATATGGTTCCACTTTACCTGTATGTTCCTCCATGGCTAAGTGATTGGAGAAGATGGCAGCCTTTCTGTGACACCACCTTCTCTGATGACAATTAGCTCCACACTGATTTTTTCTGTCACATATAGGTGGCACCACTTGCTTCTTTGTTGAACTCTATACCAGACAAGTTTGTCCTTAGCTGTGTACATCTAGACCCCTCAGGGGGATACAACTATGTATCTATGGGAATTAGCGCTCCCAGGGGAAAAATGTGAGGGCCCGAGCTGAGAGTTAGGTAGGCCTTCTTTTTGTTGAAATAAAATGTTATTTGTTATGTTGAGGACCACCTTTTTTTTGGTTCACTACTGTCCTGTTTTTCAGCACCTTTGACTTTCTTCTTCAACTTTTATCTTATTTCATGAACTTCCTTCCCATCTTACTGTTTCTATGCCCTTTCTGCATAGATTCATTTTCTCATCTCCATACTAAATGGTGCCTTCCTCCTTCCTTTCTTCGAAACGCTCGATTTTTGCAGCGGTTAGGGAGGCTTAAACTAATAATAATAATAATATGTGTACATCTAGACAACTTTATTTATAACCTATACATCCTATTTTAAGATTGCGGACAAATTTGTCTTATTCTGTCATGTAGGGTTAAGGTTTGAGTAAAATTTCATGCCTCAGGAAAATTTCATGCCTGCAGTAAAATTTAAATAATACCTACGAGTTTTTTCTGTAGTACTGCATGCATTTCTATTCTATGCCAAAGGTAAACAGTAAGAATAACATTCAATGCAAAAAGCATAACAAGATAGGATATTTTCTGTCACTAATTCATTTTTGCTGTGCAGGTTTGGATAGCTGAGCAGAAAGCAGAGGCAAACCGGAAAAAGCAGGAGGAACTGCGTATACAGTATGAAAAGGAGCAGGACGTGTACAACAACAAAGCTCTAGTTACTCGGAGTCAGAATGACAGAGACAAGCTTTCCCTTGCCTTCATGTACGAGCCTCCTGCAGGAGTCAAAGTGCAGCAGGAGAAGGAGGATGGAGAACCCGAGTACAAGTTTGAGTGGCAGCGCAAGTTCAATGCACCTCGTGAAAGGTGCGTAGTTGTTATGTTTGAATGTTGAGTAGCCTGTGATGCTCGTGAGAGTTGGTATGTTTATCATTTGTGGCCACTCTTGACAATTTTGTTCTATGTTATCACTAAATTTTTCTCTCAATGGTTCAGCTTTTCATGCATAATCATGTTGAAGCATGCATGTTCATTTAAGTGAAGGTTTTCTGTATTATTTGCAGAAAACTTTGCTAGACTTGAACTGCATAAAAGCTTGAATATTTATTAAGTTCATTTTTCAACAAATTTAGGTCTATCTAATAATTTATTATTCGGATGTGTTTCTTTGACGTTCATATCTCACCGATTTCAATTAGTTCCATGTGGAAGGTTATTGAGGCCTCCGGCCCGGCAGAAATATTCCAATAATCGACTTCGGTAGAATAATTTTGTATACGTTATGAATAATTTTGTATGTGAATGAATAATTTTTGTATATGAATAAAGGCTTCTTTATAGCCCAAATTATAGCCTCACTATAGCGGCAGACTGATTTTTGGCAGTTTTCCATTATAGTGGGGTTGTAATGAAAGGCATAAACATCAGAAAGCCTCGAAGACGGGAGCACTAAATGAGACCAATGGAGCTACTCAAGCCTTGGCATATAGAATTCACCTACAGAAGAAAAAATGGGTCGTGGTCGTCGTCTTCGCTGTACGCTATCTCAAGAAAAGTTCCATGTGGAAGGTTTTGAAGCCTCCGGCCCGGCAGAAATATTCCAATAATCGACTTCGGTTGAATAATTTTGTATACGTTATGAATAATTTTGTATATGAATGAATAATTTTTGTATATGAATAAAGGCTTCTTTATAGCCCAAATTATAGCCTCACTGTACGCTATCTCGAGAAAGCTGAGAAGGTAAGGTAGGAGCTAAAATAAATGTAAAGGATGTATTCAGTTTATGTGTAAAGAGTCCAGACCTTCAAACGATCATGTGCATGTTGAATTCATCCTAATTATGTTGTAATTTTCACAATATCTTCCCCCAATGACAGAGTCAAGTTGACAGTATTAGGCATCAAACTTATTCATAAATTAACATGACTGCAAGTACAGAAAAAATGAGACTTACAGATACTAATATTAGCCCGTTTGAGAGTTATTTGAAGTCGATGGGTGCATTCTTTAGGAAATGACAAGTGGTCCAAGCCAAGTTTTTTTGAGGGCGCGCGAGTCGGATAGGCTCAACGCAGAATTTCTCTATTTTTCCAAAAACCGTTGAGGCCGTGGTCGTGTGTAGGACACCGTACTACTGGAAATGTTTCACTCTTTCATTTGAGAGTAATTCAAAGTCGATGAGTGGATTCTTTCAAAAGTTACGAGTCGGTAAACGCAATTAATTTTGACTGTGCGCGAGTCGGGTAAGCCCATCGAATAATTTCTGTATTTTTCAGAGAACCGTTAGGGTCGTGGTCTTGTGTTCAATATGGGAGGGAGAGAATGTTTCGCTTTTTCATTTGAGAGTAATTTGAAGTCGATGAGTGGATTCTTTCAAAAGTTACGAGTCGGTAAACGCAATTAATTTTGACGGTGCGCGAATCGGGTAAGCCTATCGAATAATTTCTGTATTTTTCAGAGAACCGTTAGGGTCGTGGTCTTGTGTTCAATATGGGAGGGAGAGAATGTTTCGCTCTTTCATTTGAGAGTAATTTGAAGTCGATGAGTGGATTCTTTCAAAAGTTACGAGTCGGTAAACGCAATTAATTTTGACGGCGCGCGAGTCGGGTAAGCTTTTCGAATAATTTCTGTATTTTTCAGAGAACCGTTAGGGTCGTGGTCATGTGTTCAATATGGGAGGGAGAGAATGTTTCGCTCTTTCATTTGAGAGTAATTTGAAGTCGATGAGTGGATTCTTTCAAAAGTTACGAGTCGGTAAACGCAATTAATTTTGACGGCGCGCGAGTCGGGTAAGCTTTTCGAATAATTTCTGTATTTTTCAGAGAACCGTTAGGGTCGTGGTCTTGTGTTCAATATGGGAGGGAGAGAATGTTTCGCTCTTTCATTTGAGAGTAATTTGAAGTCGATGAGTGGATTCTTTCAAAAGTTACGAGTCGGTAAACGCAATTAATTTTGACGGTGCGCGAGTCGGGTAAGCCTATCGAATAATTTCTGTATTTTTCAGAGAACCGTTAGAGTCGTGGTCTTGTGTTCGATATGGGAGGGAGAGAATGTTTCGCTCTTTCATTTGAGAGTAATTTGAAGTCGATGAGTGGATTCTTTCAAAAGTTACGAGTCGGTAAACGCAATTAATTTTGACGGTGCGCGAGTCGGGTAAGCCTATCGAATAATTTCTGTATTTTTCAGAGAACCGTTAGAGTCGTGGTCTTGTGTTCGATATGGGAGGGAGAGAATGTTTCGCTCTTTCATTTGAGAGTAATTTGAAGTCGATGAGTGGATTCTTTCAAAAGTTACGAGTCGGTAAACGCAATTAATTTTGACGGCGCGCGAGTCGGGTAAGCTTTTCGAATAATTTCTGTATTTTTCAGAGAACCGTTAGGGTCGTGGTCTTGTGTTCAATATGGGAGGGAGAGAATGTTTCGCTCTTTCATTTGAGAGTAATTTGAAGTCGATGAGTGGATTCTTTCAAAAGTTACGAGTCGGTAAACGCAATTAATTTTGACGGTGCGCGAGTCGGGTAAGCCTATCGAATAATTTCTGTATTTTTCAGAGAACCGTTAGGGTCGTGGTCTTGTGTTCAATATGGGAGGGAGAGAATGTTTCGCTCTTTCATTTGAGAGTAATTTGAAGTCGATGAGTGGATTCTTTCAAAAGTTACGAGTCGGTAAACGCAATTACTTTTGACGGCGCGCGAGTCGGGTAAGCTTATCGAATAATTTCAGTATTTTTCAGAGAACCGTTAGGGTCGTGGGCTTGTGTTCGATATGGGAGGGAGAGAGACTTTCGCTCTTTCATTTGAGAGTAATTTGAAGTCGATGGGTGCATCCGTTCCAAAGTTACGAGTCGGTAAACTTAAGTGTAAAGTCGCACGAGGTGAACTCAAGAAATCTCCAGAAATTCTGTACCTAACGGCGTTATGAAGTCCCTCTGCTGCCGCCTGCCGGTGTTCTTTACCCTGTTTTTAGGGAGAAAGAGTGCGTTCGAGTTTCCGTTCGCGCGACTGGTCGCAATTTGGCACGCCGGTTAAGCGAGCATTGTCTCAATTAACGGCACCCAAAATTTGAGCTCAAGATTCAATGCTGATTTAATTTGACAATTAACGTTCGCATTGAACTATAAATGCAATAAGAATTAAGGAAGAAAACCTAACTATTGCTACCATATATAATTTGTGAGGAGCATTAACAGTTAAAGTTCTACTTGTCATTACTCTTACTGAACTTATCGCAGAAAGGTAAATTCTTAATACTGGTGAAGCTCCTATAACGGGAGGAATTCGTTTTACAAAAACACCCGTTGTAGGCGAAAAGTCCCGTTATGCAAGCGGCACGTTTACTTTAGTTTACGACACAAACATCTTTTATAATAGCCTTCAATAGAAAATAGTTTATTGAACTATGATGACAGTCTGAATGTTATTCAATGACGGTATTAATCTAAAGAAATTATTCATTATTTATAGATTTAAATATATTACATGACTAATTTATGGGAACTCAAGAAAATAAATAAATATGATTTTGCCAGTTTCACAATAATGCAAATTGGCAAATGAAACGTATTTTAACGTACAAAACTCAAAAATATATATTTAATTCATCTCTTATATCTTCGATCTGTATTTAGCCATGAATCCATCAAATACTAAAGAAAATGTAGCACTCAGTTCTTTCTTTTCTTCAAAGTTGCATACTTTATCCTTAAGTTTATCTGCAAGGTCTAATATTTCTAACAAATTTTGTTCCTTTAAGATTTCATTTTGTTCCTTTAATTTCATATTGTCGGTGACGTTTTCATGTTCAATTACTATGAGTTCTTCGTTGGTAAAGCTGTCTTCACTTTCGATCAATTCTTCTTCTAATTCCTCAATAGTTATTCCTGTTAAACCTGCCTTCTCGGAAAGATCACAAATTTCCTTGGCGCAATTTTCAAAAATTTCACGTGCATGACTTCGCTTTGCAGTCACACATTGAGGCCATATTTCTCTCCAAACGCCATTTAACGCTTTCGTTGTTACACTATCCCAGGCAATTTCTATCATTTCTAAAGCAAACTTTATATTGAACCGTTTCCAAAAAGAAGTCACGTTATCTTCTGATGTCGATGTGAAGTTAGAATTTCGGCCATCATTTGTCGTAAATAACTTGCCTTGAAAATGGAGATAATCCCTTGGTCCCTGGGTTGCAAAATATAACAAATAGTCATTCAGTATACCATAAGAACAGTAAAACTAAGTCATAAATATCAAATTAAAATAGACGTTGTAGGAGCAAAACATACCCGTTATAACTACCAATAAACTGCGTCCTACCCGTTGTAGGAGAGTCCCATTCTAAGATCGACCATTATAAGAGCTTTACCTGTACTTTGAAGGAAAGAGAAGCAGCTCCAGCAAAATAGTTTGCTTGAACAGATCATTTTCCTTTAATTTTGGAATACCAGAAAAAAATCCTTGAAACATCAAAGTTATGTGAGGAAAGTTAATTAGTTATCTACTAGTGAATTTAAAGTAAAACTATCTCTCCTAAGTTTTTGTTAAAAAAAAGTCAATTCGGAAGAATGCAAGCAAACCAAGAATACCATCACGAGTTCTTGTACTCCGCGTTCAGCACACGTCCGATCACTAAACGCCTAATCTCGCTGGTGCCGCCGCCGATCTCCAGGAGCTTAGCGTCACGCAAGAGGCGGCCTGTCGGGTAGTCGTTTATGTAGCCGTTGCCTCCTGAAAATGATGCTATCATGTAACTGCTAGCATTGAGCGATGCGTCGCAGTTTTGTGCAGCAACACGGCAGGCACGACCTTTATTTGAAATGTTAATGTCTTGAATGAACAGCGCACGTGAACGTTGCTGCGGTATACTGGACACGTGTGTTTGTGGTAATGTGATGGCTTTAATCAGGTGTAGTAACTTGTGAATTTAATCTTAAATTAATCCAAAAATAATTCTGATTTCAAAATAAATGAAGGGAAACATCAAATTTAATTTCGCCTGCTGTCTTAAGAAATAACAAGTTGCTAAACAACTAGAACTTTTCTTCTGAAAATATAAACATAAAAAGAAGAAATAGAACATTGTTAGGCTGTTTGAATCAGTTAATTCAGAGATGGGGAAATTATTCCATTGGCTAAATTTTTGCTTATTGCATGCTTAAATTTGCATGGAAATTTAGTAAAAAATTCAATAACACAAATCAATTATGACTTCATTAACTTTGAGGAACAGCTATCACTGCAGGTAAGCAAACCAACTGACGCAGAACTTTGAGTGAACAAAACCCAAGATCTGAAATTAAAATGAAAAACTAGTTAAAAATATAAATGTTTAGAGGTTGAAAATCTTTCTACTGAGTTAGAAATCGTGGATTGAGGCTCGATTCCAGTTTCCTTAAGTTTAGAAACAACTATCAGCATTCACACTTGGTACTTTGACCTGAATTAATCTTCAACACGAGATTCTATCGAAGAGATTCTAGTCCACGAAAACAAAAGCATCTGAAAATAAATATACATAAATTTAAAGGTCTGCAGGAGTTTTTTGAACACTAGAAAAGTTTGCTTTAGCTCTCCTCCATTCACCTAACAAAATACAAGAATCGTAATTATAATCAAAGCCGAAGAAAAGATTTGATACTTATGTGGGTTGGGTGACTATTGCAGGCCTGTCTGAGCACGTCTGACCAGCTTCTAGGACCAGGCTGCATTTAAATAGCGCTGCAGTCTCAGCATCTTCGTGCGAGGCGAATACTTGAAAAATCGACTTACAAAAATTTTCGTTATAGGCAAATCTGATATTAATGTTCAGTTTGTATTTTGTTCAAACTCGACACGTTGGATTCGAGAAAATTATGTATGCTCCACTCTTAAACGAAGTATAGCTCATGCATAACAAACCATTCCTCGAGAAGAAATAATAAAATTCACGGGGACTACAGAATTTTACTTCACACCTAAGGCACGCATGAAGACCGATTTAGGAGAGAAATATTTGCAAGGCGACGTACTGCAGAAAGATTCTTCAAGCACCATCATATTTGCCTCGATAAATCAGTCCGAATCACTAAAGCTAATGATAATACGAAATGATTATCAGAAACTTAAATCATACTTTATTGAAATAAATCGCTTGATTTTAAACATATTTGTAAAAACCGTATAATATTCCCATAAATAATACGAAATTATGTAATGAACTGAAGAATTTCGTCCGGGTCTCGCTAGACGAGAGTCCGGAGGGTTAAAATGCCCTTGCAACACGAGAGGGATCGAGTAGCGAAATATAGTCGGTGAGTTTCATTAGTCGAGCATTATCTAAAGAAATAGAGAGAACTAAAGATGTGCACAGCATGCCCTCGTGGTCTTGAGTATAGTGCACTCCCATAGCTTACGAAGTTCACATACCTGAATTGCAACACACGAACATTTAAAAGCAGTATTATGCCAAATTAATATATTTTGGAGTAACGTGTATTTATACATGTCCATATTTGACGTCGTTCACTGATTTTCGTGTGGCTTATTGCGCCGCAAATTGTTCTATTCTAGAACTTCATTTAGAAATAGTTCGATCCTGAGAAAGACTAATTGCACAATCTTCGATTGAAAACATGAGCTGGTGTGTAACAATGAGAAAAATAATTTCCAAATATTTTTAAATGACGTCTTAAATTAGCAGCAAAAACAGATTCGCGAGTACGAATGTTGGCAGGCGTTGTATGCATACAGGACCAGCAATCCCAAACAGTCTATAAATTAAGAAGGAATGATTCGCAAAGAAAAAAAATTTTTTTTTGGATGTGGAAAATTACCTTATGATTGTAGCATGCATATCTATACTTTTGGGGAATGAAACGTATTTGAAGAATAATAAATGAGCTTGGTAACTTTTTCATTAACTTCTAGTCCATGTAAAAATGTAATAAAAATGAAAATTACGAGAAGACTTGATCCGAGACGTAATGCATAATAGTGGCAACGGGTGCAACAATAAGATGAAATATTTATTCCAATTATTGTTGAGACATCACAACAATTTTTACCACTGTCTCAATTATTCAAATGATTACAGAACGAAACCAATATTTTCACTTTAAACTCTGAAGAAGAAAGTAAACCTATGCACGTCAATGCCCATGGTACACCAAATCTTTCAAAATTGATAGCGTCATCAAACAGAGCTTTGAGTAACTCACCTACCCACAGCGTGAAAAACGTGAATGAACCTGAGCCTTTCTCTAACTCGATCTCAGACTAATACAATGTAAGTACGAACAATAAATTTGCGCTACTTGCAATAGACACGAATAGTGACTGTGACATTCCCTCCTTTTCAACTAATCTTCAGCTTTCCAGTACGTACGCAGGAACAGGGGAAAGTCAAGCGAATAAAGATATTCAAAACCATTCCAAAGAAAATCAAATTATTCGGAAAAATGTATTGCTCATCAAGCCGCTTTCCGGAAATCAAAATCCCTTGCTCGGTCACTAAGAGAATCACTGCAATGGAAAACGACCCCTGAAAAAATCTTCTGCCTCTGCAAGGCCCCCCTCGTACGACCAAACCGATACTGATACAAAAAAAATCAGCAGTGAATCAAATTTACACACGCGTTGCAGACACACTGGATGCCTTGAAACGATCGCTCAAAATGAAGCCTGCTTACACTTTAGGTGACGGACACTGTCTCCTCCACGGAGTAACGACACAGCATGCATCACAACAAATCTTAAAATGGAATTATATATCTCTGAAAAAAACCTTCAAAACTGAGAGCTGTCAGTAGATGTCAGAAGAGAAACGGAGGTACAAAACACAATAATTTTTCTCGCACATTTGCCGTCTCAGTCGCGTAGGAAGTGAACAAAAAACATCACTGAGAGGTTAGACATAACCAAAATTTATCAAATCAAATGAATTCCTTTGATTTTTTGCAGCGAAAAAGTCCAGGATTTGCCATGCTCTGAACGGGCAGAAAACGGGAGGCAGAGGGGTGTATTATGAGCTCGGTGAGGAAAGACTGAGGAAACAAGGACACTTCATACAGGCTTTTTGTCTTCAGACAGGCTCATTTGAGACTGGGGCGAGCACGATATTTTACACTTCTAGAAAGCACTGCTATGTTAGCTTCGTATTTAAATTTCGCTGATTTAAGCAGAATAAGACAACAGTAATTTTTTTCCTTTTGCTGTTTAACGGGTAGCAAACACATTCACTGATATTGTGATTTTCATGAATGGTTAGATTTTTTCGCTTGCATTTCAAACAATTACTGCACCATTTTTACTGCAAACAATTACTGCACCCGACCGCGACCGAGTCTATGGACCATCCAAGCTGAAACTATACAGATTCGCCTGAAATCATGGTACGACCAAAATGGTCTCAAATTAAATGCTAGTAAAACGTAATGCATTATTTACGGATAAATAGATGCAATCAAAAAAACTTCAAATCTTATTCTAGTAGTAGGAACTGATAAAATTCAGACATCAAAAAAAGTTACAAATCTAGTTTGCTGGTTCGATAGAAACATGTCCTTCAAATCTCACGTTGAGAATACTTGCAATAAAATTAACGGAACTTTGATGTTTTTTTCATCGCATAAGGAGTATGCTCGACAAAAAATCCAGATTATTAGCCATTCAATCGTTGATGTTATCGCGGATTGACTACTGCAGCCTAGTATGGGGAAGCTTACTTTAATACATTCAAAGGGATTTACAGAAGCGCATGAATTTTGCAGCCAAGGCGGTATGTAACGGTAATTTCAAAAGATTTGATCACGTAGCCTATTCCTTAATAAACTAGGCTGGATTCCTATTCAAGAAAGGCTCCTCATGCAGAGGGCCCAATGCATTTTCTACTCGTTATATCTTCCTCAGAGCAATGCTGAGATAGTGCGTTTCCATCGACTCACTGTAGCCAACCTAAAGCCGAACAGAAACAATTAGTCGACTATCGCTCATCTCACATACAGCAGAAGGATCTGTCAATATCAGGCGCCTTACTGTGGAACAAACTTCCTCTGAGTATCAAAATCCCTTAAAAATTAGAGAATTTAAGACCAAAATAGCTCGTCATTTTGGGTCTCGACAATAATTCTTAGTTACAGAACATACTGAATAAGTATTTACGAATCTCACTTACTCAATACCTCCATTACTGAATAATCTCCCATGCTTATTGTTTTATAATTCAACACGACAGTTTTGAAGTATGCGTAGGTATTATAATTTGATCGCCCATACGTTGGTATTTGCAAGTATGCTTAGTTGTATATGTGTGTACGTACATATATGGGTGTATGTGTGCATTTGGGTGTGCATATGCGCGCATATGCCTGTATGCACTGGACTAGCATCTAGCATATGAACTATAAATACTGTGCATGTATGTGCGTATACGTACGCACATATACAAATATTTGTGCTCTAAACTGTTAACCAGAATTTAGACGAGAAATACCGTTGTTTCTGTTCACTCTCAACTTGCAACATTACCTTACTCGTCATCTTTCTTTACTATTGTAAAGCACTCACGAAAAGTATAAATTTGTTGCGTGATCATCCATATATGTTTTGCTAAGATGCTTATCAACTAATGACCGGTAGGTTAAAAAATTTTAATTCGAAAAACAAGTCATATAATCTTCATATGTTTCATGCTTGTATACTGGTATATGCCACCGTGTGCATGTGCGTGTGTGTGTGTGTGTATGAGTGTGTGTGTGTATGTGTGTGTGTGAGTGTGTATGTATGCGTAGATTCGTGTATGTTCGTACATTCATAGGCCTACATTTACCCACAACAGTTCTTGTAAAATTTCTTAATAATCGACTTGCATTTGTTTTGTAAACTTTGTGTGTGAGTTAAAGCGTACTCATTTAAGCAATCAGCTAAGTGTAATTTTTCATAAGTGTATTCTTTCTTTTGTCCATGCTCGCTCAAAATAATATTTTTTAATTTGTGCTTCTACAAGAAACTATAACATTATTCCTAAATTTCTTTAAATCCAAAGCTGATGTGTCAATGTACGTGTCAATGTACGTCCGAGTCCCTTGATTGGAATACTAGTCTATACGTAGGAATAAGAATATAGTTCTGGATATCAACCTCGCTGCCTTTCTTCACATATTTATTTTATTCAGCCACCATTCAACAACAGAATTCTCAATTGTGCTCACCATGTCAGTTCTAGCAGTGTGTACAGGTGGAGTCACCACATAGATGTGAGCTGGCTTGGCTGCCAAATCAGCCAACTCGTTGCTCTCCAGATCTTTATGACCTGGAATGAACTTTACTCCCGCTGGATATCGCTCTGACAATGAGATAACTTATTTTTGAATTTCAAAGATTAAATGAATATAATTTTTGGGCCTTCTGTTCCTCAAAAGTAACACTGAAAAAAAGATCAGTAAGTTGGGAAACATTTTAATCTTGTGCATTTTTAACTGGTTTGTGTTTTTTTAATTGTATTTTTTATAACCAAATTGTGTTTTTTATGACTAAAGTGTGTCTTGCTAAATCGTGTATTGCTTCGTGTTTATATTCTTTTTGGTATGTATTTGAAGCACTATGAAGATTCGTTTGGATCTTAGTACACACAGAAAATTGCGAATTCCAACAGTAAAGACGTGTCGCTTCAACATCTTGTGTGTCTCGGTATATCGTGTGTTGTGTGTGAGTTGTGTTTTGAGAGGCCTCAGTCGATCCGTTAAAAGTGTAAAATTTACGATCAACCATTGAACCAAGGGAATGTCAAAAACTAACGGTCCTCTGTGGAGTCGTGAAAAGTATGTTATGCTTGGACAGGGATTTTAGAAGGGCCTCCGTAAGAAAGCCAACGTTGCGCTTAGTGCGGGTAAATACCAGCCACAAGGGTTGACAGTGACGGATGTCTACACTTGAAGCTCGAATGGCTAAAGGGTAACCATAGCAACGAAATCTAAAGGATGGACCTGGAGAGGGCGGAGTTGGCTAAGCTCTCGTCAGAGGGGCTTATAGCCAATAAAGGGGCAGTTACACCGTGAGAAAGAAGTAGAAGTGTAGAACCGCAAATGAACAGCCATATCGACTTTGAAGGAGGGTTTTAGACGGGCACTTCTGTAGTCCCAGAGAACACTATTGGTCGTGTATGAGATTAGATGACAGCCCTCAAAAATACTCTAGGCATCACTAGGGACAAAGGCCTAGTAAGTTTTCGCGAACCATCCGAAAAGGTGCGGCGTAATCGGGTGCTGACTGAAAATATTTCACTCTGAAAATACGTGAATATATATAGCGTCCGTCGAAATATGTTTGCATATATATTTATGAAGTTATGTGGGAATTTTCAAAATCCCTAACACAATCATTGAAGGAGAAGGAATACACAGGAATTTCAATTTCATTTGTTCTCTACTTTTTAATTTTAGGTTATACTAGTTTTAGAAATGCGAATAGAACTATAATTGACATATATCCCGCAAGAGGTACAACTAATTTTAATTCAGGTTCGACAGACTGAAAGGCACGGCCAAAGAGAAGTTAAACAGTCATTGACGGCGCTACACGAGTAGGTACAGACTGATAAAGTTTAGACAATTAAAACAATCGCAACGGCGATCTAACATCTAGTTAAGGGTGTCGCAACGGCGATCTTTTAATAAATTACCGTTTAAGGTGTCGCAACGGCGACTTTACGTGTCGCAACGGTGACTTTTTAATTATTAAGTTTTAAGCTGAAGCCTTAAGATGACAATTTATTCGTTCAAAAGTTTTAAAATGTTTAAAAGGATAAAAGCGTTGCTTCGTGTTCCCAGTTAGGTCGAGATCGAGGCCAGGAACTTCGACAGGCAAGTAGGCAGCGGATCGTGTCCGGCGGTATAGGTAAAGGCCCTTTTACACTGACGGTGTCTTTGCGCTCCACACCGTCGCTCCATACCGCGAGTCAAATAAGCTCCGCCCACAGCAGAGCAAAATGACCCTTATTGCCACGCTCACGGTAAGGAGCGGCAACATTCTGCATGCTAAATATTGGCGGTGTGCACTGCCAGTCGACAGCGTTCAGTTGCTCTTGAGACCATAGAGAGCATGTGTAGTGATGGCTTACATATTATGGAGCAAAGAAGAAATTAAAACTCCAATCGAAAAATTAAAAGAATTTCCATG
Organism: Morinoia aosen; assembly: GCA_030386875.1. NCBI lineage: Eukaryota > Metazoa > Arthropoda > Malacostraca > Amphipoda > Talitridae > Morinoia > Morinoia aosen. The sequence goes on along the minus strand of CM059573.1, from coordinate 17,403,247 downwards.
TTTATGGAACGTTAAGCTCTCGGAGAATAAAAACAGAGTACTCAAAGAAGATGCTTTTAAAAGTATAGCATCTCACTTCCCAAATTATAATATTTCAATGGTTAAAATGAAAATTCAAACACTGAGAGGCCAAGATAGGAAACAGCTTTCACTATTCAAAAAATCAGAGAAACACACACAGCGTGTGTGAACGTAAAATTAATAACAGTGCAATTAAAATTATACAGTGTGCATTGCTCTCAGGAAAAGTACTTCAAGTAGACGAAAAACATTCGGCAGGTGTCATTAGATGATTGTGTAAATTAAAGCAAAAGTAAAAATGTACACCTACAGAGTAGTAATTGGTATTTATTTTTTCTTCCTATTTTCAGTGTTTTCTTGAAGGTAATTGGGTAGTATTAAAGTTTTTTAGAATATTAGCTTTTTACTTCTGCAAAATGTTCCGTAAATACTTCTGCAAATTGTTATGCCAAGTATTCTGCCAGTATTGCAAGAGCAATATTGACGATCAGGGCTCTCACTGAAAATGTTCAGATAAACCTAGATTGAACATGATAAAATTCAGATTCGTTAAAAATAAACGTAGAAGTGTAGTTTTAATAAGAAAAAAGTAAAAGTTAACATTCGTCAGTAGAATCAATGACGGTAATGCTGATTTTATTCCTGTATTTCCTCCTAATTCTCTTCTGCAGCGCAAATTTTAATATCAAGTCGACTTTTCTGTTGTCCAAGGCGCTTTTCATAACGCTGGTGACATACTCTGTTGATGACATCTCGTACCAATTTCGGTTTAAGCTTCCAACCGTGACAGGTTTTTCATTACTACCATTAACCATTCATCTTTGAAAGACTGCGTATACCTGTTTTTAAACATCGTTTTTGAAGGGCTAGACATTTTGAATACTAGTGCGGCAATAATCTGAAAATTTCAAGGTTTAAAAAAATTAATTTTTAGGCCTTCATTTGAAGGAATGCACGACCAGTTTTACGATCAAAATGAGTGTCATCTCACTGCAACGTGCCAAGCAAATCGAAGCAACGCAAGTGAAGCGCCGGCTATCTCTGGCTTGGCCGGGTTTGCAAGTTCGTAAGATACTCGTTCGTTACGCGTTTTTAAGATCGAGAAACAGATTGAACACGTTCTACCCTATCCGATAGGCGTGGTTTTGAATCAGATATTCATTTGCAACCGGTGTTGAAACAATAATTCTTGACTGCATCATTAAATTTACTGCAGTTAATAATGAATTTACTGTCTGACTTGATTAAAAAAAAATATTTAGCAATAGATCAAAAATTTAACCTAGCAACCCAGGAGGGATCGAAAAAAACAAGATCTCGATAGACAAACCCAGGAGGGGGAGCCCTGCGTGACGATTGCTGTCTCTCGGGAAGGAGCTTTGTATTGAGCGGCAATGTAAAAGCAAGTCGGTGTGCACTGACGCACAATCCTCTTGTGGTCGGAGCAATTGCAAGTTCACTGTCGCTCCACACCGTCGCTCCACACCGCTAGTGTAAAATGAGCTTAAGAAAAACCCCAGTCACTCCGGAACTCAGGTTCACAACTCGTCCAATCTCCCAACGTCAGCTATAAAGTAAAGGTATAATTTAAAGAAAACCGTCACCACTCAAGGACCGCATATGAATGAATATACTCAAGTTTAATTAAGGATTAAGCGAGATTCAAGTTAAGGAAAATTACCTCGTTAAACACAATCGCCAAGCACAACCGCTGCAGCAGCACCGCAAGTTAGAAACGGAGGAAACTGCGTCAAGACGGTTAGAGGATACAGTGGAAAACAAAATCACATCCACCGTTAAAAATCGGAAAGACCCGTCAAAATTTAAGACTATTCACTTGTTTCGTTTATATCAGATAAATAGAGTATAAGCATCAATACACACCTGAGCTTATGGTGCAACTCAGTGTAGAAACTTTTAACACAGAGAGGAAACTTAAAGTTTGAGATGAAGATAGTTAAGGAAGTGCTCCAGAGTAAGTTGAGTTTGAGGTTTACGTATAGAAGAGATACATAGGTTTAAGGTTTAAGATTTAAGGTTTAGTTCAAGTTTCAAGTTGAAAGTAACCCCATCAGAGTATGTCGACTCGTCAATTAGATGGTCACTTCTAATTTAAGGTTCAGACAAGCAGTCTGATTTAATAGTTTGAGGTTCTAGAGCACTGTAAGATGAGCAGCCATAACAGGCCACTCTAAAGGAAATAATTTAATCACGCACACGCTCACATACACACACTAATTGAGAAATAAAGATAAAGAACAAAAATAGCTGACGGAGAAGAGATGGAGAGAACAGAAGTTACGCCGGGGATGCCTCGACTTGCAACTGCCAAGCGACGCAGGATCCACCAACACTGGTAGCCTTTGAAGGCTCTTGGAACCCGAACACGTCGCCAACGCAACGCCAATGTAGCTCAACCGGTAGCAAATGGTCTCTGTATTGTCGTGCGCTAGCGGAATTTCTATCTTCGCTTCGGCACGCAATTGAACGGAACTCGGTAGGACGCCCAAAGGGAAACGAGGTCTCTTCAGGTTTTTAATTTCTTATCCCGTGGTTCCGTAAATCTGCACAGACAGGTATAGTCAGACTCGGACTAGCGAATGCATGACAGGAGAATTCCTAATCTAGGATCACAGTCGACTGACCAGTTGACGTATACAGCACTAAATAACAAGAAAGGAAATTCATGCCTCGAAAGTATATGAGAAGTAGCTGAGTGAGACATGAGAGACAACTGAATAATTCTAGCACTAGACATGATATTCTAATGACGGAAGGGCGATAAGAGTGGTCACGAGGCATAGTCCTCGGAACAACATAGCACAATGATATTCCATGACTCAATTATTATCGTTATATAGGAAATTTTTAGCCTCCCTTAACCATGACAAAGATGTTCCAAGAGAGGAAAGAGGAAGGCACCATTTAGTATGAGGTTGAGGGAACGCGGAATCTATGCACAAGGCGCACAAGAGTAGTGAGCTAGGAAAGAAGTTCCTGAAACAAGAAAAGGTTTCTGTTGCATTGACAGGGAAGAAAACAAGTCTAGTCGAGGAACACATTGTCAAGAACGCCCTGCCAAAGACACACTGCTAGGAAACACATTAGAAAGAACACGTTTATGATACACGCACACGAGTATTGTAAGACTCGTGTCACTGGTCGAAAGAAATGATTGAGGGCGATGTACTCCTAATCTTGCTCAATCTACACTTGATAATACATGCAATGATAATTATAAGAGACAACACAATTTCATGGATGATGCATTCTCATTGTGAGGTGAAAACACTCTCGACAGTTTACTTGTACATGACATAAGCTTCGCAATTCCCGACGCCAGGAAATAATACATGAATCGCTTGTTTCGGCTAATGTTCGAACTGTCATTTTAAAGAAGCATAAAAAATATATATATGAATATACATCCGTATATATATATATACACACGCATATGCATTCACACACATACACACATGCATACATACACATAAGCATGAGGGCCATGAAGACTATAAGTTCTGTATCTCTAACCCAACAATTTTAACATAGCGGTCATTAGTTAATAAGCACATTATCCAAACAAAGGTGGATGATCGCACAACAAATGTATAGTCCTCACATGAAAGCTTCACGATAATAAAGAGATGACGAGTTAGGTAATGGTACAAGTTGAGAGAGGATACTCTAAAATACTTACAGACGATGGGGAAAGGTCCCTCACTTTAGACCTGGAACAGCTTATTTTGGCATATGAACTAAGTGACTACTCTGTCTCTTTCCCTAACCTATCTGTGGAAGAGGGACAGCAAAATTAGGTCTCTAAAGCAGGGGCAAGTTACTTAGGTTAACAGATCAGCCATTGTCAACAAATCCTATTAAAAAATGAAAGCGGCAAGTACACGTTTATCAACGTCGCTTTGAAAACACGAATCACATGGGCTAGTGGTTTCAAATTTCTGCGCCTATTCTCAGTCTACTGAGAATGCCGTAAATTTTAGGCTTCCACCTTACTGACTGGCGCGACTTGCCCAGCACAGCTCATAGGTGAGAAGCCAATGGATTAAAATTATTTTACTTTGCTTCACATCTTTCTATTAATGAATGTTATAGAGAGTGCAGCACAAAGACAAGAAAATTATGTTTCCAAGTTGGTACAAGTTTGGCACGATGTGTCATGAATTTTTCAATATCAACAACTGATGTTTAATCCATGGAAGAATCACCACAGTTTTTATTTTTTAGTACACAAATCTTTCAATAGTGAAGCAGTGGTTGATTTGTATTCTTAATTAAATGTAAAATTGTGTTAGTTTTGTGTCAAGCTATGAAATGTAATAAACTTAAAATAAATCTTCTGCGTCAAATTCAGATGCATTGTAATGTCGGTCTCTACATATTACATTTACTGCCTATGACACTGTTCACAACGCTGCATTTATTTTCTATGACAACATGCTTACATAGCCCGACTATTATGCAAACATTGCTGAGCAAGCAAAAAAAACATTTAGACGTTAATACAGAAATCACTTTGAACAATGAGAGAAATATAGAACTCGGGTAAATCTGTGAAAGCCACTCACTCACTGAACCTATCTGACATTCCAGTTTTCCCCATGCTGAGTTGTTAAAACTGAGCATGAGAATGCACACATTAAACCTAACCTCCGAGTTAAATTATTTAACAGACAAATCTGTGAAGACCACACACTCACTGAACCTATCTGACATTCCAGCTTTCCCCAGCTGAGTTGTTAAAACTGAGCATGAGAATGCACACATTAAACCTAACCTCCGAGTTAAATTATTTAACAGACAAATCTGTGAAGACCACACACTCACTGAACCTGTCTGACATTCCAGCCTACACTGCTGCACACTCGCTATGCTCTAGAAGCCGGCTGTTCACCGCTATCTAAGCGCAAATATGTTAAGGCGATCGACAAATATAGCTACCTAGGTAACACGTTACAAAAAATAAATATCTAACACGAATTCACTTTTAAAAGACACAGAAACTTAAGATTATCCGGGAACACACTGTTGTATCACGAGCACTTCAATTCAAATAACACGCCGCGTCACTCCTGCGAACCAGCGCGGATCCGCAAACTGTTGCCGAAATAAATTGTCAAAATTCTTTGAATATTTCGTATCTTGTAAGACGCGACAGTCTCAAAAGGTAACCGTTGAGTCGAGTCGGTTCAAGCCCCTCCTGCCCTTTCCTTGAAGCTCCGGAAGCATGAACACGACATTACAGTGAATCTAAATACAGCATTTAAGCTGAACACATTATACATTTAATTTTGAAAACGAACATAATTTTAAATCCAAGAAATTTCCCAACAGTTAAACTTTTTAAAAATTTTGAATCAATAAGTAAAAAATTCTCCGATTTATTGTGCAGAGGGGTAAAAAATATCCTATCAGACCGTGGTAGGCATAGAGGGAACATTAAGTTCAACAATCGCCGGGCGTGTAAGAATTATTTTTGATTCATAAGAGAGGCAGTTTTTCTTTAGAGAAAATGCATTTTGAAATAAATGTGATAGAAATTTAATGACATTCAGTGTTGTAAAGATTAAAATATTTAGAGTGAGCACAATTTGTGCGATCAGAAGTAACGAGGTGATAAATTATTTGTGCAGGCAGGGTGGATCGATCTCTTCTTGAATAAAAAGGGGTTGACGTGCGAAGATGCAGAAGTGGAATGAGCCGCATGCAGTCGTCAAGAGACACTTTTCTGAACTGTGAATAACTCAAGGAATCTGAACTAAAGCTGCACCAGTGAAACTGTGATTGTAATCTGAATGACTGCGACCTGTGCTGTTGAAAAACGCAATGATAGGAAAGGTCTTATTTATCATGTTGTCGAGGTGTAGTTAACTTAAAAGGGGGCTGGCCGGCCAATTTAATTAGAATGTTAAGATTGGCCTGTGAATGGTTCAACTTTAAGGTAGTTATTAACATCCAATCATAAACGTTTTCTCGATAGTGTTTTTCGAAGTTGCAAAAGAGGGATAATAAGACACTTTACGGGAAAACTCAGCTTGGATTTCTTTATTGAAGGAAGCCGTGATGACCGATGGCGTGCTTGACTTCGGACGATCTTCTTGACCTTTGTGTAAAAAAGCCTTTTTAAAATTGTAAATTGCAACCCATTTTTCGTAAGCCGTGATAAAAAGTTAAACCCATAAAACCCTTAAAATTTCGACGCCCTACGCTCCCGGAAGTCGTCACATAACCGTTTTGCCTTTTGAGCCTCTACCAGCAGCGTCTTGGACAAGCGGTGCAGAACGATAAGCACTGCATCTTTCAACCCCATTCCTGCACGGCACAATTTGTTCATCCCCGGGAATTTTCATCATTTAAGTGTCGCAGAGAAATCGTACGCCATGTCAGCTGAGTAGAGGTCAACCTCTGCGCGGCCTGCGTTGGGCAGCCGCTGATCCTGGAGGCCTCCACTGCACCTGCTCCCTGTGCGCCGTAGACCCGCTAGTTCAGACGTAAGTCGAACTCGTGAAAACTTGCCTTCGATGTCTGACGTGGCCTACACTTGGCTAGCTTCGGTGAACCTTGGTTAGGGTAAACTTACAAATCCGGCTTACGATGTGGGTGTTCCCGAACTAAGCAATAGCATTGTTTATGTATCAAGGCCCGGGTGCGTGCTCCCTGATCAAATACTTCAGTGTGATCTGTAGGTGTGCCAATGGTGCCATAATCGTATTTCAAATCTTTGTGTTGAACATAGGATTAACCTAAAAATTAGTTTATACTATTTTATTCAAATGTATGTGAAACGTGTATGTGTGATATAAGTGAAATTACCTGTGTAAGAAGTATATTTAATTGATTTGGGGATTTAATTGATTTGGGGATTTAATTGATTTGGGGATTTAATTGATTTGGGGATTTATTTGATTTGGGGATTTAATTGATTTGGGGATTTAATTGATTTGGGGATTTAATTGATTTGGGGATTTAATTGATTTGGGGATTTAATTGATTTGGGGATTTAATTGATTTGGAGATTTAATTGATTTGGGGATTTAATTGATTTGGGGATTTAATTGATTTGGGGATTTAATTGATTTGGGGATTTAATTGATTTGGGGATTTAATTGATTTGGGGATTTAAGGCTCTAAGCATGTAAGTGGTTGTAACGCCTGCTTTGCTCAGCCCTGTTTCTGCGTTTTTCAGGCAGCAGCTGTCAGACCGGCCCGCCATCCGAGGTGCTCTACATTCGCGCCGCCTGCCCTCAAGCTTTTAGAACAATTTTAACAAGAGAATCTATTCGTGCTATTAAATTTATTTATTCGCAATTCTCTAATGAAATCATTTAACTTACCTTTTTTCTGTATCCTCTTTATTATGGTTTGAATACACAGAAAGCCTAATCAGGAAACTATTACGGAAAAGTTTCTCAATGAGAGATTTTTTTCTACAACCTTAGATGGGAAACTCCGTGCAGGCGAGGTCCGCCGAGCGATGACGTTGGCCGGGTGTAAGTGAGTGTGTTTGTGGAGGTTCACAGTCTGTTTAATTTTTAACGACTGACAGAATATCAATTCCACCCGTGACGTGTGGATGAGTCACTATTTATGGGGGCAGACTTTAGAATAATTCCACGATGTGAAAAGCAAGTTGTCGGGGTTGAGCGGGTAGATTAGTTAGCCATTAGTTGTAATATACTAGGCTCTACTAGCTCCAAACCAAGTGATTGCAATGTGATATATGACCAAAGGTCAGACCGTCTCACGTCACAGATAGGCAATTTACGTGGTGTAACTCGATGGTTTAGTGAGAGATAATATACCACGCGAATTTACAACTTGTAAAACTCAGGCCCAGGGAATGTGTGTTGTGGCGTTTGGTGCCGTCGAGGATAAGAACGCTGTAACGCACAAGCTAAAGACGCACATGAGAGTGACGCTCAAACAAGGCGTCCCGCGCGGTGTTGCCAATTCCAAAGGCTTCAAACTCGAAAATGTCGACCGTTATTTTATATCTCATGCATTTACACAAAAACTTCAAGGATTACTAATTATAAGTAGAAAATTATTAATAATAATTTAGAGTAAGATTTTTAATGCCAATAATTATGCTATTTAAGTGCTAATGAGAAATTTTAGAATTTTACACTTTGTAGCTAATGCTACATTACCCCCCAAGGCGCAGACCGAAAGGTCCACCCGCTGCAATCATTTGTAGCGGGAAGGAGTTCGAACTACGCGACCATGCCGGGTTTGGCGGTCGGAAAATGTTACTGAGCGGGGAAGCTTTACCAAACGGGTCTGCAAATTTAGATCAGCAAGAGTTCTTGGTACAGGAGTTACTGCAGCGGTCTCGTCTGGTCTCTCCAGACTTGTGGCTGTTTCACTAAGAGAGCTAGAATTAGAGTCTACGATAGGATTTGGGATAGGGTTTGAAGGTACAGGCACAAAGAAAGGATTACACTCAAGTTGACTAGGCAACAATGCAGCCAACTGAGGAAACTGAGGTGGACGATATGATCGAGTCTCAGTGGAAAGGAAGTTCTGTGGGGAGATTGAAGAGTTAGAAATCACACTATTATCGGAGGTATACGCGACCTTTAATCGATCTATGCTCATAGGGTCGGGTGAACCAGATCTTTCAAGGACGAAATACTTCAGCGTCCGTTTTAATACTTTGAATGGGCCATCATAAGGGCGTGTGAGGGTTGGCTTTATAGCGTCTATGCGAACATACTCATGTGTGCAATGTTGCAATGCAGGATCTAATTTGTCCTTTGAGTGAGGCATTCGTGGAGCTACATACTTGATCTGACGCATGCAATCCTTGAGACAGGTTACATATGCGGAACGGTCAGCAGATGAAAATTCAGGCAACGGTTTTGGGTCAACAATGTCGCCCGGGAGGCGAAGCGTCTTCCCATACAAAATTTCTGCTGCTGTGCACTGCTGATCCTGCCGATACAAATTCCTAATGCTTAATAATACTACTGGAAGTCTGTCGGTCCAGTCGTGGTTGCAATTCAGGCAACGCAACGCACTCTTTAAATCTCTGTGGACTCTCTCAATAAGTCCATTCGACTGCGGATGATACGCGGTAGTACTGGTGTTTGCACAACCCAAGGCGGCGCTAAGCTCACTCCAGAATTTGGAGGTGAATTGTGATCCCCGGTCATGCGTGACACTTAAGGGAACCCCAAATCTGGAAATCCAGGTGCTCACAAAGGCGCGAGCTACAGTATCAGTTTGGGTATCAGGAAGAGGCACGGCCTCAACCCATCTAGAGAACCTATCAATTATGGTTAACAAATAAGAATGACCGCGCGACAAAGGCAACGGACCCACCAAATCTAGGTGAACAGAGTCGAATTTGTGTCCTGCAAATACACAACTCTGTAGCGCTGCACGATTATGTTTCACAACTTTGCTACTCTGACATGCATGGCAGTTTTGCACAATTTGTTTGACCTCCTTACGCATCGCTGGCCAGACGAAACGATCGGAAATGAAACGCAATGTACGGTTAATACCAGGATGAGAGAGAGAATGATAGTGAAGAATAGCTACTCTGCGGAGAGTCGCAGGAAGATACAAACGAGAAAGTCGCTCAGCATCACGGTACGCGCCGTCAACCAAAGTTAATTTCAAAGAGATAGTGTTAGAAGGTTTGAGAAGGTCCTGAAGTTCAGGATCCTCCTTCTGGGCATTTGATATAATGCCGAATGTGATTTCACCACTGTTTTGGACAAAATTAATTCTAGATAGACAGTCTGCCACTGTATTCTCCAAACCTTTTATAAAGCGGATGTCAGTGGTAAACTGACTAATGAAGGACAGGTGTCGAGCTTCTCTTGGTGAGTGTCGCTCAGAAGGCATTTTGATCGCCGAGGTCAAGGGTTTGTGGTCTGTGTAGATCACGAACTCCATTGCCTCTAGAGCATAGCGAAAGTGTCTCACAGACAGATAGATAGCAAGGAGTTCCCTACCGAACGCGCTGTAAGCACGCTCAGTGGGCGATAGCTTTTTGGAAAAGAAGGCAAGAGGAGAGATATTAGTCCCTACTTTTTGTTGCAAAATGGCACCTACGGCAGTACTGGAGGCATCAACCACCAAACTGAAGTCAGCATTGGCAATAGGGTAGGATAATTCAGTCGCGGTAGCTAACTTGTGCTTAATCTCGTCAAAAGCTTTGCGCGCTGCATCCGTCCACTTGACATCGGTAGATTTACCTTTTCTCTTTGGTTCCAGCAAATCAGACAAGGGCGCTAAGGTTTGAGCGCAATTGCGTATAAAGCGGTGGTAGAAGTTAACAGAACCTAGGAACCTTCTCAGTTCCTTCTGGGTCTGTGGAAGAGGAAAGTTTTTGATCACCTCTACTTTGGAAGGCAAAGGTTTTAGACCTAGGCAAGAGATTTCATGACCTAAGTATATCAGTGATGGCTTTCCGAGCTCACATTTGGCAGGATTTACCAGGAGTCCATTGTCGGACAATCTTTCAAAAACGACCCTAAGATGGTCTTTATGGAGCTCCGGGGTTGCGGATGCCACCAAAATGTCGTCAAGATACACATAGGCAAAAGTGAGATCCGAGAAGATTTCAGACATGTGTCGTTGGAAAGTCTGAGGAGCATTCCTTAATCCGTACGGCATTTTGAGGAATTCAAAGAGACCAAACGGAGTGATTACCGCGGTCTTAGGTATCGCACTTTCCTCAAGTGGAATTTGATGGAAGGCACTTTGTAGATCTATTTTTGAAAAAATTTGTGCTCCCTCTAAATTTGCACTAAAATCATGTAGGTAAGGGATAGGGTAGCAGTCAGGTAGAGTAACGGCATTCAACCTGCGGAAATCCCCGCACGGTCTGAATTCACCGTTAGCCTTGGGTACTAGCAAGAGAGGGCTAGCCCAAGGGCTTTCGGAACTGCGGATGATGCCGCTGTCTAACATCCTAGCAAATTTTTTCTTGGCTAAAGCCAATCGATCAGGCGGTAAGCGTCTAGTTCTGGAGTAAACTGGCGGTCCAGTTGTTTCAATGAAGTGTTTTGTGCTCGTCTGCATATTTTTAGAACCTAAGTTAGAGTTTGTTAATGCAGGGTATTCTGCGAGGACCTGCTCTAACATGCACTCTTTCTTGAAAGCAATAGAGAAGGAATGCAAGACATTAGCTCTAGTTATGCCACAAGCGGGAATTGAGATCTGTGTCTCCTCGTCCCTAATTTTACGGTTTTTAACATCTACAATTATCCCGTACTTTGCTAAGAAATCCGCACCAATAATGGGCTCGTTCACTTCCGCAATGAGGAAGTTAAACGGGAAGTTTCGCCTCAATCCCAGACTGCACGTGAGTACTCTCTCCCCATAACAAGCTATTGGCGTGCCATTTGCGGCGCGTAGTGTCGCCAACAAATTATTGTTTTTATCTTTCGCCGTGGCTGGGATAATTGACACACTTGAACCTGTGTCTATCAAAAATCGATATTTGGTAGTGGGATCGAAAATGGTTAAGAGGCGAGGAGTCTGGGAGTTAGGCAACGCAGTACTCGCTACTATGCGTCGCTGTTAGCGTTTCCCGAAGTCATTTCGGTATAACGAGGGCAAAATCGTGACCCGCACTTGCGTGCTTGGTCACCAAATTTATGATGGTACCAACATAAATTACTATTAGCATCGCGAGAGCGCGATCTAAAGTGGCGGTTTTGATTTGACCTATCATAAGATCTACCTCTATCAAAACGTTGAGGAGGAGGATAGTCATAGGGATAGTCGTAGGCATGGTAACGTGAGAAATTCCTCGGGTCTGGCTGGATATGAGCTACACTATGACCTAACTGGCAATTCTGGAAAGCTTGTTTCAGCAGTGCGATTTCGCGTTGCATTGTATCCATTGCCGCTGAGGATTGATTATTAGCAGTATTTGACGGGCTAAAATTCGCAGCTGATGCGTTCAAGGAAGCTACCTGCGGTGCTTGTGACATATTTAGGTTCCGCATCACTGTTTCTGTGGCTTGAGCTAGCGTCTCGAGGCTTTCGTTTGGACCGATCATTGATAAGAAAGGTCGCACTGTAGATGACAATTTGCTCATAAACACTTCTTTGAGGAATCCCTCAGCTACGCCAACACCGGCTGCTGGTTTTCTATTATGGATTAGGCAACCCTACACTAGAGCACAGTATAAGTTCCACATAGACAATGCAATGACACAGCAATTTAGGTAAATAGTTCACTCACCTCTTGGATACCTTTGTGGTGGTATGAACACACACCACCACAACCTTCGCACGCTTCATGGTTGGAGATGAGACCACACGCAACTCCAGTGTTTGAGGCGGGGAAAAATACACCGCGCGGTCCGACGTGAGAGTAAACAGGCGTTCCCTCGCACGCTTCAATACACCGCGCGGTCCGACGTGAAAGTAAACAGGCGTTCCCTCGCACGCTTCATGGTTGGAGATGAGACCACACGCAACTCCAGTGTTTGAGGCAAATACACCGCGCGGTCCGACGTGAAAGTAAACAGGCGTTCCCACCAATCAGAGACCCGGACGGGTAGAGTCAACCTCCAGCGAGGCCTATATAAACAGCCGCGCAGCCAGCGGAGCTCAGTACACTCTCAGCGTCTCTGATATTCACACTAAGCCTCGACGCTCCGCCAGCACCTCACCCGTCGGCTTCACCGCCTCCTCGACAGCCAGCCACCACGTCTTGTTGCTTGCTAGACGCACCAGTTCCCCGCTACCGCCTCTGGTACTCCTTGGTCGGAGACCCTCGGACAGCAGCAGCCTCACCGATCTGCTCTCGCCCCTCAACCACGCAGCGTCTCCCCCACAACCGTCGGTCCGCCAAGGCGTCATCTGTCACTGTATTACTCGACTGTAATATTCCCTTGTGCCATTATTGTCGGCGATCTTCATAATAATACGGCGTTTATTCCAGTTGTGTTTTCCTCACCTTGCCGGTTCGTTTGCACCTCAGGCACTCACTTCGGGCAAAGATATTTCACAAGTCTATCGATATTCACCAGTCAATAGATATTCACAAGTCTGCCCGGAGTGTAAAGCAGCCTGAGGGAGAACACTACACTGGTGACCCCAAGTGACCGGCAGGTGGAAGCATGGCTGGGAGAGATGTCCGGTTACCCGCCTTCAGTGGTGACATCAAGGGATGGCTCCTTCACTGCGATGTTTTTCTCGCACAAATCCCGAACCTGGACGACGCTTCGAAGTTCGGGGCGCTCCTAGGAGGACTACCCACGCACATTGTATCCGGAGTACAAGAGATACTATTGAACCCCCCGGCAAACGGTAAATACGACGCATTAAAGGCGGCGTTGACGCAACGTTTCGTGCGTCACGACGAAGAAACAAACCACAACGCCATCGTTAAAATAACGCTGGGAGACAATACTCCTTCCGAGTTGCTCCTGGAAATGACGCGTCTCAACAACTGTAGACAAGCTCCGCTACCCCCGTCAGTCATCCGCTCGATGCACCTTTCAAAATTGCCAGTGGAAGCACAGCCACTGATTGAAGCTTTAGGAAGAGGAAAAACGGACGAAGAGTACAGGGAGATTGCCGATCAAGTCACAGCAAGGCAATCCGCGTGTCGGTCCTCAACTGCCGAGCCCCTCACCGTTAACGCTGTCAAGCCATCACCGTCTCCAACAGTGTCAAGAGCCGAATTCGACGCAGCTATGAAGGAGATAGCAGAACTCAAAGAAATGTTAGGAAAGGCGTTACGCCCGCAAGAAAATGTCCACCAAGCAGACAATTGGCGGAATCAAGCCCCGGCACCCAGAAACGTCCAAAACGCTAACAAAGGAAGCAGGCTCGAACAAGTTTGCTGCTACTACCACCGTACCTTTGGCGATCGTGCAAGAAATTGCACGCAACCGTGCAGCTTTGCGGGAAACGACGGCCGCGGAGGATGGTAGGCGCCCCATCTTTCGCGCAGGCAAGAGCAGGCGAGCTGTTGTACGTTAAAGACGCGAACAACGTCCGATATCTGGTCGATACGGGCTCGGCGGTCAGTTTAATCCCTCCCGACGGAAAAAGTTCGACCAGACCTCCGTCCTACGATTTGCTAGCAGCCAACAATACTCCAATAGCTTCATACGGAACGGCAGGAAGGAACATCCAGCTCGCCCCTCAATTGTTCGTAAGATGGGATTTTGTGGTGGCCGATGTCGGTCAACCCATCATAGGAATTGATTTCCTACACGCGAACAAAATCAACGTCGACGCAGCAAATGCAAGATTGTACATCCAAACTACACAAACAGAAATTCCTTGTGAGCGAGCAAACTTGAGCAGCGCAAAAATTCACAGGATCGATCATCAAGCATCGCCGGAGTTCAACGACCTTTGTAAGGAGTTCCCCGAGATAATGGCTTCACACGAACGCACTCCGCAACCAGGAAGAAAAGATGTGGAGCATCACATCGAAACGGTCGGCGCCCCGGTGTACGCGAGACCGCGGAGACTTCCTCCAGAAAAACTCGAAGCAGCACGGGACGAGTTCAAAAAGATGTTAGATCAAGGCATCATCAGACCATCAAAAAGCGCCTGGGCGTCTCCTATGCATATGGTCCCTAAGTCGTCCGAACCCGGGGCTTGGAGAATCTGCGGGGACTACAGGCGACTAAACGCAGTTACGAAGCCCGATCGTTACCCCATTCCACACTGCCAAGACTTCCACTACAAGCTGCACAAGAAGACAATTTTCTCAAAAATCGACCTCGTAAAAGCCTATCACCCGATACCGGTGAAAGCTGAAGACATCCAGAAAACGGCCATCACCACACCGTTCGGCTTGTACGAGTACACTGTAATGTCTTTCGGACTCCGGAATGCTGCTCAAACGTTCCAGCGCTACATCGATGCGATCACCAGAGACATGGATTTTGTCACGGCGTATATAGATGACGTGCTGATAGCATCTTCGTCCGCCATGGAGCATAAAGATCACTTAAGGCAACTGTTCCGTCGTCTGCGAGAAGAGGGACTACAAGTGCACCCAGCAAAATGCATTTTTGGAGTGCCCGAACTAGACTTCCTCGGGCATAGAGTGTCTGCTCGGGGGATCTCGCCGCTTCCACAGAAAATAGGAGCCATCTGCAACTTCCCACGACCATCGACGATAAAAAAACTAAGACAGTTTCTGGGAATCGTCAATTACTATCATCGATTTCTCCCAGCTGCGGCAGAAAAAATGCAATCTCTCACCGAACTAACGAAAGGCTACTCACAGAACTCAAAGAAAATCATCAATTGGACCCCGGAACAAGACGCAGCTTTTGTGAGATTGAAGAACGAGATTTCCCAGCTCACCATGTTAGCGCACCCGGCTCCAGAAGGCAAGACAATCCTAGTTACGGACGCCTCTGCCACCGCGGTGGGGGCCGTATTGCAACAGGAAATCGAAGGAGAGCAACTACCAGTAGCCTTCTTTTCAAAGAAGTTGGACGACACGCAACGCAAATACAGCACCTACGACCGGGAGTTAATGGCCATCTTCTTAGCAGTCCAACACTTTGAACATTTCTTGGAGGGCCGGAGTTTTGAGATCAAAACGGATCACCGACCACTCTGCTTCGCTCTTCACAAATCTACGGAGGGCAGCAATCCACCCGTGACCAGGCAACTGTCATATCTCTCGCAGTTCGACTGTGAGATCAACCACATCAGCGGCACCACCAACACTGTAGCAGACGCGCTATCGCGTATGGTGTCAGCAATCCTGCCAAAAGAACCTTCAATCGACTACGAGGAAATAATGAAGGAACAGAATGAAGATCCAGAATTAGAAGAGCTCCTGAATCCAGCGTCGATGAGTGCTCTGAAGATACGACCTATCAATACACACGGCGACAAGATACCCCTGTGGTGCGACGTGTCCACCGGCCAGGAGAGGCCGTACATCCCCAAGAGTTGCCGAAAAACAATATTCACGCATTTTCACGGAGCCAGTCACCCCGGAATTCAAGCTACGCGAGATCTCCTAAGACAACGAGTAATCTGGCCCGGCCTCAACAAAGATGTCGGCAAGTGGACACGAGAATGTATTCCGTGCCAATCGAGCAAGATTACGAAGCACGTCAAGAGCCCACTTGGAAGAATGCCAGTTCCAAATGAACGATTCCAAACCATACACGTGGACATCGTCGGACCGCTGCCCGTATCGCAGAATTACCGGTACCTTCTTACGTGCATCGATCGTTTCACAAGATGGTGCACGGCTATACCAATGATGGATTGTACGGCAGAAACGTCTGCCCGCACCTTTCTCCAGGGTTAGGTGTCTTCGTTTGGAGTTCCGACTACGATCATCACGGACCAAGGAGTACAGTTCGAATCAACTCTGTGGAGGAACCTCCTAGCAGCTTTGGGCACAAAGAGACACCGGACTACAGCCTACCATCCACAAAGCAATGGCTTGGTGGAAAGACTACATCGACGATTGAAAGAAGCCCTGAAAGCTACTGTGACCGACGCGAACTGGGTGGACGCTTTGCCCCTCATACTTCTTAACATCAGAGCCACACCACACTCAGACGCCAATGTTTCGCCGGCAGAAATGGTGTACGGGCAGACGTTACGCCTCACCGGAGAACTACCTGCAAGGAAGAACGAAACTCTCCCAGCGGGAGAATTCCTGCAAAGGCTACAAGAAACAATGACACGATTACAGCCAGTACTCCCAAGGCAGCAGGGGCCTACAGACATCAATGTCCCAAACGCCCTGCTAACGGCAACCAACGTTTTCGTTAAACATGGAGGGGTCAGAAAATCATTGCGGAGACCGTACGATGGCCCTTTTCGCGTTCTAGAAAGGACCCCGAAGTACTTCACCTTAGACATACGAGGGAACCCTACCAATATAACGATTGACAGGGTGAAAGCAGCGCACCTACCCGACAGCAGCGAAACAGAAACAGAGCACGTGGAACCAACAAGCGCAAAAGTACACGATGTCTACGAAGGAGTTCCCATCCCCCATGCAGTGGTGGCTCCTGAACAAGGAATCGTAACTAAATACGGAAGAAGAATCAAACCTCCACAGAGATACTCGGAAACTTAAAAAAAAACAACGGGGGGGCACCTGTGGTGGTATGAACACACACCACCACAACCTTCGCACGCTTCATGGTTGGAGATGAGACCACACGCAACTCCAGTGTTTGAGGCGGGGAAAAATACACCGCGCGGTCCGACGTGAAAGTAAACAGGCGTTCCCTCGCACGCTTCAATACACCGCGCGGTCCGACGTGAAAGTAAACAGGCGTTCCCTCGCACGCTTCATGGTTGGAGATGAGACCACACGCAACTCCAGTGTTTGAGGCAAATACACCGCGCGGTCCGACGTGAAAGTAAACAGGCGTTCCCGCCAATCAGAGACCCGGACGGGTAGAGTCAACCTCCAGCGAGGCCTATATAAACAGCCGCGCAGCCAGCGGAGCTCAGTACACTCTCAGCGTCTCTGATATTCACACTAAGCCTCGACGCTCCGCCAGCACCTCACCCGTCGGCTTCACCGCCTCCTCGACAGCCAGCCACCACGTCTTGTTGCTTGCTAGACGCACCAGTTCCCCGCTACCGCCTCTGGTACTCCTTGGTCGGAGACCCTCGGACAGCAGCAGCCTCACCGATCTGCTCTCGCCCCTCAACCACGCAGCGTCTCCCCGACAACCGTCGGTCCGCCAAGGCGTCATCTGTCACTGTATTACTCGACTGTAATATTCCCTTATGCCATTATTGTCGGCGATCTTCATAATAATACGGCGTTTATTCCAGTTGTGTTTTCCTCACCTTGCCGGTTCGTTTGCACCTCAGGCACTCACTTCGGGCAAAGATATTTCACAAGTCTATCGATATTCACCAGTCAATAGATATTCACAAGTCTGCCCGGAGTGTAAAGCAGCCTGAGGGAGAACAGTACACCTTAACTTACTACTCAATTTGTAGTACTGTGGCTAGCAAGAGTAGAGCGGAGATAGACGGGAATATATAGAATAGAGTAGAATAGAATTAGTACATTAGTCTAGAACTTAAGAAGTTAGATACCAACCACAGTAGGTAATTATATACACACTCGGTCAACATTTACTTGTTGTTGAACCCGAGGCCACTAGCAGACTGGCTTGCGAGTGTTGCTCTCTCGAGCGTTGCCAACTTTTGGTCTCTCTAACTAGAACTTACACTACTCGCTATATTACACCCCTCCCTCCTTAATTAGAAACCCCCCCCCTGTATCCCCAGTCCCCTTATTCAATATAGTCAATCCTAAAGGTCCATTCTCACCACAGGCTTCCGAGCCCGGGTGAGATGCTAGCACTTGGAGGCTCGTGCATCCTAGCCTCCTGGGTGGGAATCGGGTAATCAGGTTTTTCGGAGTCAGGTTCATTGGTCGGAGGTGGTGGGTATGAATTTTGAGCAAGTTGTGGAAACACAACGGTTTCCTCCGTAGGTTGTTCCAAGGGTTCAGGGATGGTGCTCGAGCAGGTAATAACTTGGTCCTGGTGTCGGCGAACGACCTCTCCCCCCTTCAGTTGGCACTTGTAGGATACCGGGCCTGTTTTCTCAATGGTGGTAGCAGGGGTCCATTTTGGGGAACCCGGCGTGTATTGACGGACCATCACAGGTGACTCCGGCGGAATGTCAACCGCGCGAGACCCTGGGTGGTATCTTTTCTGAGCGTCCTGGCGTTGAGCAACTTTGGACGCGATTGCTTCTGACGGCCAAAGCAGATCAAGACGAGAGCGAACTTTCCTGCCTAACATCAGTTCGGCGGGCGTAACACCTGTTGTCGTGTGAGGTGTCAGCCGATAGTTGAACAGAAACCTGTCTAGTGCTAGGCGTAGGGGTTCCGTTGACTTCCGCATATTCTTCTTGAACGTTTGTACCATACGCTCTGCCAGTCCATTGGTTGAAGGGTGGTATGGTGCGCTCTTAATATGTCGCATACCACATGCCTTCACAAATTCTTGGAATTCAGTCGATGTGAAACACGTTGCGTTGTCCGAAACAATTGTTACTGGAAATCCAAATGTTGCAAAAGTGTGTTTCAGGCACGAGATCGTTTCGCTAGAGGTTGTAGTAGATGTGGGAAAAATTTCAACCCACTTAGAGTGTGCATCCACGATCACTAGATAGTATTTTCCATCCATTGGGCCCGCGTAGTCAATGTGTATGCGATGCCAAGGCTTCGCAGGCCATTCCCACGGATGGAGTTCAGCTTTTGTTGGTGCAGCTCGAGTGCTCAGGCACTCGCTGCATGACTTAGTCGTTTCTTCTAGATCTTTGTCCAGCAGTGGCCGCCATACATAGCTGCGAGCTAACTCCTTCATCCTGGATGATCCAGCATGGCCACAGTGAAGTTCGTCCACAATGGCTTGTCTGAGAGCTTGGGGTACAATAATTCTTGCTCCCCAGAGCACACAGCCATTTTGTGTGGACAATTCGTCTCGCCTCCTAGTATACGGAGCGAGATCAGGGTCACCAATTACCGTTGAAGGCCAGCCTACTTGGCAGTATTTGTATACCTTTGAAAGTACTGGGTCCCTTAGGGTGCCGTCGCGGATGTGGGTGCTGGTGACTGGAGCTGACTCGAGGAAGTTTACTAAGGACGTCCATTCTGCAGGAATAGGTGTGGCTTCCTCGGGAGTTGTCAAAGGTAGACGACTGAGAGCATCAGCCGTGCCCAACAGCACGCCAGACCGGTGACGCAAGGTGAACTTGTAGGACTGCAGTAGTAAAGCCCACCTTTGAATGCGCCCGGATGCCATCGGAGGAATGCTTCTACCCGGATCAAATAGTCCTAACAAAGGTTTGTGGTCCGTAACCACAGGGAAATCCTGCCCCCACAGGTAGCAATGAAATTTTCGAAGTGCGAACACCATAGCTAGGGCTTCTTTCTCAGTTTGAGAGTAGTTGCGTTCTGTTGCTGTTAGAGTTCGGGAGGCAAAATAGGCGGGGCGTTCAATCCCATCAATAAGGTGACACAGCACCGCTCCCACACCATACGCACTACTGTCAGCCACTACCACTATGGGTTTCTGAGGGTCGAAGTGGACTAGGGTCTGAGAGTCCAGGAGGGCTTGTTTAGATTTCTGGAAAGCTCTCTCCTGACTTGCATCCCATTTCCAAGGGGTTTTATCCCTCAGTAAGGTATTTAGGGGCTCCAGCATGGTTGCAGATGATTTTAGAAATTTCCTATAGAAATTTAACAGCCCAAGGTAGGCTCTCAGTTGAGTCACATTAGTAGGAGCTGGTGCATTCTGAATTGCTGCTACCTTCTCTGCAGTGGGGTGCAATCCACCCTTGTCAATTTGGTATCCAAGGTAGGATACCTGTAGCACTCCAATTTGGCATTTATCCATTTTCAGTTTTAGCCCTGCCTCCTGTAGTTTAGATAAGACTCGATAGAGACGCTTGTTGTGATCTTGCTCATTAGTGGCACTCACCAGGACGTCATCCAGGTAGCAGAACACTCCTGGGAGGCCCTGCAATAGTCCTTCCATGGCACGCTGAAAGATTCCAGGTGCGGACGCAATTCCAAAGCTGAGACGGTTGTAGGCAAATAGACCTCTGTGGGGGTTTATTACCGTGAGTTCCTTGGAGTCTTCATCCAAGGGTAGTTGAGCGTATGCCTGAGACATATCTAGCTTGGAGTATATAACTCCTCCTGCTAACCCGCTAAATAGATCTTCCACTCTGGGTATAGGGTAGGTATCAAGCCTAGTGGCTCTGTTGACGGTTAATTTGTAGTCCCCACATATTCGGATGCTTTGATCAGCCTTGAGCACAGGTACGATAGCCGCTGCCCATCTTGAGTACTGTACAAGGGTGAGGATACCTTCCCGCACCAGTCTATCAAGTTCTGCCTCCACCTTAGGTCTCAGTGTGTAAGGCACGTTCCTGGCCTTACAAAACTTTGGTGGTACGGCTGGATCCACTTCTATTTTGAAATTCCTTCCCTTAATGCAACCTAGACCTGGTTGAAAAAGGTCGGGGAATTTACTTGCTAACTCTTCAGGGCAAGTAATCAATTTGTTGACCTCATTTGCTACTATAGTTAGCCCAAGGGAATCAATCAGGTCCCTACCCAGCAAAGCTGGCCCCTCCCCGTCTACAATCACAATAGTTGCTAGCTGAGGAACCATATTACCAGATTCACGCTGGATGTTAGCCCTAATCTCCCCACAAATCACTAGTGTGGTTCCCCCATAAGTCCTAAGCTTAACATCAGAAGGTCTCAGCTCGGGTCTTGACTTAGCTGGTATTTTAGAGTAGGTGGCCATTGAAAGGATAGACCTGGCAGCACCTGTATCTACCTCCATCTTTAATGGCACACCATTTAGTAACAATTTTATTTTGATAGGGGGTTTCATTTCCTCGGCTAAAGAAAATATTTCCCCATAACATTCTGGATTGGGGGCTGGGTAGTCTGCACTGGTTCCATTGCTAGTTCCATTAGGGTTAGGGTGGTGTTCCCTCCCCCTTTTTTCATGCATAGCATGCACAAAATTATTTTTGTTGCCTTTAGCAGATTTCTGCCCTTTTTGTTTGAAACAACATTTTTCAGATGACCTTTTTGGCCACAACCATGACAAACACTGTCTTTGTAGGGGCAATCTCTACGCCAGTGCAGATTACCACAGCCGCTGCATGCTGATTTGGGGCTAGCTTGGGCCTGATTCTTGCCCTGAGGCTTGTACGCAGTTTGCTGAACTCTGCTCTGGCCTACATTTAGAATTGAATTTGGTTGCCTCAACCCCACTGTCTCTCTCAGTGTGGTTTCTTTAGCAGTAGCTAGATCCATGGCCTTTTGCCATGTCAGGCCAGCTTCATTCAGCAAGCAATTTTGAATTTCATTACTGGACACACCCAAAATGAAACGATCTAGAAGGGTCTCTTCTAGCACTTCCTGTTTGAAATTACAGGTATGAGAAAGGGCTTTCAAGCTAGCCACAAAATCAGCAATGCTTTCCCCTTGTCTCTGGTTCCGCTTATGGAACCTAAACCTCTCAATGATCTGATTTCTTGTTGGCTTAAAATGCCGTCTCAACGCTTCCACAATCTCGTCATAAGTAGCATCAAGGACTTTTTTAGGAGACATAAGGTCTTTTATCAACCTAGCAATTTTAGGACCCACTAGTGAAATTAGCGTTGGGGCTTTTTCTTTTTCCCCTATTTTGTTTATTACAAAATAGCAGTGTAATCTAGTTTCATAGTCTCCAAATTCTTCCTCTAAAGGATTAAATTCTCCCACTGAACCTATCAACGGCATTTTGACTTTTTATTAGTCAAACACAGTGTGAAAAGTAAAAAAAAATTTTCACAGCACAAATAGTACAATCACTTGATCAATTCTGAGTTTCTTCACTAGTCTAGCCAGTCTAGCAACACCAGTGAGCAGAACAACAGTACAAAAAAAAATTCACTAGGCAAATTCTATGTTCCCTCACTAGTCATTCCCAGCAGTTCTACCAACATCTCGTCGCCAGTATTATGGATTAGGCAACCCTATACTAGAGCACAGTATAGGTTCCACATAGACAATGCAATGACACAGCAATTTAGGTAAATAGTTCACTCACCTCTTGGATACCTTAACTTACTACTCAATTTGTAGTACTGTGGCTAGCAAGAGTAGAGCGGAGATAGACGGGAATATATAGAATAGAGTAGAATAGAATTAGTACATTAGTTTAGAACTTAAGAAGTTAGATACCAATCACAGTAGGTAATTATATACACACTCGGTCAACATTTACTTGTTGTTGAACCCGAGGCCACTAGCAGACTGGCTTACGAGTGTTGCTCTCTCGAGCGTTGCCAACTTTTGGTCTCTCTAACTAGAACTTACACTACTCGCTATATTACATTTTCTAAGTTCCTTAACTAACGAAGTAGGAGAGAAAATGGCAGAGACAGGTGAAATTGCCGAGGCATCCACAAGAGACCTAAACTTGTCCGCGTCGGACAACTGTAATTTTTCGAGGATTTTACTTTTTAAGATCCCGTAAGGGTTTATAGCAGGCGGATTTACTATTAGCTCATTGGAGTCGCTTAACATTTGCGTGGGCACAGCAGCTATTAATGCATGAAACATATATGAAGAATTGGTGATTTTATTGTATCGAAATATAGCCTCAACTTAGTTGAACCAAGTTTGGCTTTCTGCTGGTATGAAAGGAGGAAGGGTAATAGGCTTAGTGCGCGCTGGATCTGCAACATTCTTTGTGTCGGGCATACTGGCAATTTTTGTTTTAAGTGCAAAATTAAGCTATAACGGCACGGAATTCACGTAATCAACGCCTAATAACTTTGGTATTAAAGTGTCAAAGGTTTGCGTTTCTAGTTACCTATTCAATCATTCAAACAAGGTTGAAACGGAAAGAAAGAAAAAAAAATGGAAACGAAAATTTTACGGTAGTCAGAAATAAGCGTAAAGCACGGAAATAAGGGGAAAAATTTTTTTTCCTACCTACTATGGCACATGAAACAAAAAACAGAATAGCACTGAGAAAAAATTTTTTGAGCTGCTCAGAGAATGTTAGCACAGTACATCCATGGAAAATTCTCAAGGAATACTACGACAATGGGAACTTATCATTACAATGATATGCCAACATTATCCTCTCTCACGTTTTCTCAAACACTTATCGAGTTGAATAGTTTTGTTTTAAGCTTGAAAGCTGGGTCACTCTGGGGTCACCAGTGTTAAGATTGGTCTGTGAACGGTTCAACTTTAAGGTAGTTATTAACATCCAATCATAAACGTTTTCTCGATAGTGTTTTTCGAAGTTGCAAGAGAGGGATAATAAGACACTTTACGGGAAAACTCAGCTTGGATTTCTTTATTGAAGGAAGCCGTGATGACCGATGGCGTGCTTGACTTCGGACGATCTTCTCGACCTTAGATGGGAAACTCCGTGCAGGCGAGGTCCGCCGAGCGATGACGTTGGCCGGGTGTAAGTGAGTGTGTTTGTGGAGGTTCACAGTCTGTTTAATTTTTAACGACTTACAGAAAATCAATTCCACCCGTGACGTGTGGATGAGTCACTATTTATGGGGGCAGACTTTAGAATAATTCCACGATGTGAAAAGCAAGTTGTCGGGGTTGAGCGGGTAGATTAGTTAGCCATTAGTTGTAATATACTAGGCTCTACTAGCTCCGAACCAAGTGATTGCAATGTGATATATGACCAAAGGTCAGACCGTCTCCCGTCACAGATAGGCAATTTACCTGGTGTAACTCGATGGTTTAGTGAGAGATAATATACCACGCGAATTTACAACTTGTAAAGCTCAGGCCCAGGGAATGTGTGTTGTGGCGTTTGGTGCAGTCGAGGATAAGAACGCTGTAACGCACAAGCTAAAGACGCACGTGAGAGTGACGCTCAAACAAGGCGTCCCGCGCGGTGTTGCCAATTCCAAAGGCTTCAAACTCGAAAATGTCGACCGTTATTTTATATCTCATGCATTAACACAAAAACTTCAAGGATTACTAATTATAAGTAGAAAATTATTAATAATAATTTAGAGTAAGTTTTTTAATGCCAATAATTATGCAATTTAAGTGCTAATGAGAAATTTTAGAATTTTACACTTTGTAGCTAATGCTACAAGAACATCATTGTCATGAGAGCTATTAAGCACGTACAGCTTACTATTCCGTTAGTTGGGCTAGTGTGTTGTAAAGGGTAGCATGTTTAAGGCATTGATATTTGCACTATTCCTTATGATATGTCCATTGTATGTTGGCCTCATAAACTTGTTGGATAACTAACTGCCGTAATCATGAAAATCATGCAAAATACACATGGTGTATACAATTAAAAATGATAGCTCTAGTTAGAGATTCATAGCCTAAATCATAGGGTGTGAGAGAGATCTTTTACTGAATATATAATAGCAAATAATTCACAGCCTGGAATAGTTGTTTCTGCTGGTAGTTCCTAGTTGATAACCAGATCAATTGGTACAATGGCAACGTACAGCAAAGAAGAACCGAGTGATAGCTCGCTCAAAAGTGACGCTGTTGCAGTCTTCAATGACAAGGCAGACTCAAGCTGCTAAAAAAATACTTTTAGAAGTATTATCAGTCAGGTATTTACTCAGAAATTGATAAATTGAAATTATTCATAGATTTTGATTTAATTTTTTAGCAACTCGTAGGAAATTGATTTACATTTTAGCATACTTTCACAAATTTATTGGCACATTGAGCTAGCGTAGTTTTCTCTCAGATTTGGCACATCTCACAGAATTTCATTTGACAACTTTCTTCACTCCGGGTTTTATATTTGGTCCCATTGTTGGTCCCAGTGCAGTGAACGTTCGGATAACCAGATTGGCGGTAGTGTTACGCAAAATATTAAGTTCTTCAGAACTCATTCTATACGTCTAGAATTCGTATTTTCATTCTGCCAAGTTAAATTAAATAAGGAAAAATGGGTAAAGGTTACAACAACTTTATGTGTAAGAAATTTTTCCATCCGGCATCGAGAGACAATTTGAAACGGGTAAGTAAAATAGGTAAAAGAAGTATGGAGGATTGTACAACGTGGTGGCTTATTGGAAAATACTTGACGTTACTAATGACAGAGCTAGTAATCAACCTCTTCTCTAAAACTTATTATTTGAAGAAGTTTTTAGTTTCTAAAACTGCAACTTTCATTTTAAATGTACCTAGGTATTAATTAAAATTTAGGTAGGCCTATTGGTAAATCTGAAGGAGATGACAGTTGTCGATTTTATAAATTTCGATGCCTTATAATAGTTAATTAGATCGAAATAAACAAGTTTTCTTCTATGCACTTTTTGTCTCAAATGAGTATTTTATTAGTTATAGCGGTAAATGACTTACCGCAACTCCAGTCTTTGAAGCGGAAAGAAATTCTTTGATCGAGTTGTATGGCAATACTGCAATGGCGTCTCGCTTCCAGCGCTCTGTCTTGAAAGACGAAACCAAACCTACCGCTATACCTCGTTAAATACTCATTTGACGAAAAAAGTGTATAGAATAAAAGTTGTTTATTTCGATGTCATTACCATGTTTCAAGCAACAAAAATTCGAATATCGATGAGTAGGGTAAGTTCCGAAAATTCGTCCACTTCGAAATTCCGTACACACCAGGTATATTTTACTTTAACAAGCTAATATGGAGTTGAAGTTCATCGAAAAGTGGTTCACGTGGTAACTGCTGGTTTATAATATTGTATAATTGCCACACACCGCAAATAAATATCACTGTTTGAACAAAAATGGCAGCCCAAGTGAATGTCCTGCGTTTCAGTTGTTTATGAAGTCGTCACACCTTAACTGACTACCATTTTGCATCGCCGACTAAAATTTTTTCCGTTGACGAAGTTGTTGCGTTAGGCGATGTCGTACCTGTGTGAGTGTTGAAAGATGTAATGCTGTCATTTTACCGAGTTTTTTTCTCCCTTTGTTTGTTTCTGAGGTGTACTAAATTTCGAATCTTTTAACGGCTTGTGTTATTACTTTGTCCACGTGTACGGAGTTTTGAAAAAATCATTTTTATGAATTCGTTTGTTCGTACAACGTTTTTTCTTAAAGTTTCTCCTCATTGCTCATGATACTTAATATCTTTTCAGGTATTGATTTAATAGTTTATGAATTGGGACGAATGTTGACCTTAAATTATGGCTCCTCGTAAAAAACACCACCACTGCAATGATGATCTCGTTCACGCATTAGCAAAGATAAAAAATGGAAGTTTGAGTATGCGCAACGCAAGTGACAAATATGGTGTTCCAAAAACAACGCTTCAAGAGCGTGTGCAAGGCACTGGCAGGCCGCAGCCCAGACGGTTCAAGAAACGGTTTGTGAAAAGTGCAGAAATTTCTCGAGTCCTGTTATATTCCTATTTCCTCTCATCGATGCCGCATTGTTCGTTGGCCAATTTTCAGGAGGCAATTCTTTTCTCTTTGCATTATTTTTCGTCATTTTCTCTTTGCTTTCATTTTTTTAAGGTCGAGAAAGAAGGTCTCCATTATTTTATTTTGTCATCAATAAAGATCAAATATACTGAGACTTTTCAATGTCTTTTACTATTAATGGTAGTTTTGTTGTCAATCAAATAGGGCCTTATTAGGTGAATGACGAGATGGTTGCAACGTAATTTAATGTTATGATGATGACGTCTTTCAACTAGCAAATGGATGACACATTCGGAAGTTGAATAACACACAACATACATACATCGTATTCTAAATCTATACAGCGTATTAAAGAATTTACCGTTAATTAAATGACAATAACATTATCAGATCTCGGTGATTACGTTAGTTCTGATCTATCAATTGACACAATTATTGGAATTCGCATTATTACATCAAATAAGCAGGTGAAGCCTTTAACGTGACTAACAGACGCAACATATATCATTAATATATTGAGAAGTCTGACAAGAACATTGTATAAGGGGTGGAGCTTCGACGCTAGGTTATTCAGTTGAAAAGCAAAGGTCGTCAAACACTTCCAACGATGCTATCCTACGCCTAGACATGAAGCTACTAAGACATGAGTGAGAGTATGGATAGACACATTGAGGGGTATACTAAGCTCGGTCTTGAGAAACACCCAGTTAGTCTATGCACGACTTTAACAGCCATTGGAACTCTTGGGCAAAGAGCCCACTCCCACCTGTCCGCGAGGACAGGCGAGAGAATCACACGTCTTACTCTCTTAATGGCGCAGGCTCTAATGCCGCTCGCGCACACTGCTCAGAGGGAGGCTGTGCGACGCCGTCTCGAGTGAGGACGAACACGTTCATTCGTAACGAAGCTTTACGTTAAAATATCATAGGAAATAGCAAGTGTTGCGAGATAATTAAAGTGGATTAAGCTTTACAATTAATAAACAAGTAATATATGTAGAATGAACAAGATCTTAAGTCAACAAGGAAGGAGTTGAAATATACGAGTAGAATGGAAGCGTTTGGAAATGATCCTCGGTACAAGCGTCGGTCGCGGAGCAAAGAGTACAAAGTCCAATGGTGGATGCTCGTAGAGGGGGGGGTGCGAGGTTCGCTGGTTGATTCGAATGATGCTTGGCGGTTGGTGAAGCTTGTCTCGAAGCGTAGTTTGTAGAGTTCAGAAATGCTGCGCTTATTTTCGAGAACATATTATCCAACGTCGGGTCTTTTAGAAGATGGTTGCTTGGCCAAAACAACCCTTTCTTAACGTTATTTGAACATGACGAGAATCTTCCATAGTAGAACTATGACAGTCCTACTTTAAACTTCAGTCCACAACTCGTAACTTTTGAAAAAATGCACCTATCGACTTCAAATTACTTTCAAACGAAAGAACAAAACATTGTCTGCAAAGGTGTTATAAACACATTCAAAATTGTTTCTGAAAAGTACAGAAATTCTTCGATGAACCTGTACGACTCACGCGCCGTCGAAAGACCTAAGTCCACCATTCGCAACTTTTGAAAGAATGCACATATAAACTTTAAATTACTCTCAAACGAAGGAGCAAAACATTTTCTACAAAGGTGTTATAAACACATCCAAGAAAGTTTTCTGAAAAGTACAGAAATTTCTCAATGAATCTGTACGACTCACGTGCCGTCGAAAGACTTTAGTTGACTCTTTCGCGCTCGCGATGGCAGGCGAATCAAACATTTTTATCGAAGAATTTCTGTACTTTTCAGGAAAATTTTTTGAACGTGTTTATAACACCTTTGTAGAAAATGTTTTGTTCTTTTGTTTGAGAGTAATTTGAAGTCAATAGGTGCATTTTTTAAAAAGTTACGAGTGGTGGACTAGTTAAAGTTTAAAGTAGGACTCAAGAAATTTCTGTACTTTTCACAAACCGTTTCTTGAACCGTCTCGGCTGCGGCCTGCCGGTATCAAAACATACGTATCAAATCCATTAAAAATGAACACGCTATTATATTACATAAAATTCGAACGCTCACAGGTAACTTTAGCGCTAAACAAAAATATAAATTTCATTTTAGAGGATGTACGAACTTTTGTAATGAGATTCGAAACGTGGTCGAAATTTTGAATTAATTTCGAATTTGGTACGAACTTTCGAAAATTTCAGTTGGAGAAAGTGTTCACAAAGCAAGTTGTTTTTTCACATCAAGATTTGAAAGATCCTTTTTAGAACAAAGCACGATGAACCCAATGCATTTGCGCTTTTTTGACGATATTTGCTGCAGCAATAGCGATCTTGAGAACCGTTTGAGAGGGTTTGAAGTTTGAACCGTTTAAATCGGACGAACTTTCGAACTTTACCCTAGCTGTTTATTCGAGCGCATTCGTCATCAATGACGAAACTAAACTTACCGCTATAAATCGTAAAATACTCATTTGAGACGAAAAAAGAATAGAAGAAAACTTGTTTATTTTGATTCAATTAATTAGGTTCAGGCACCAAAAAGTGGAAAATCGACAACTGTCATCTCCTTCAGATTTACCGGCCTATTTGTGAAGGGGAGGACCATAATCAATTTTCCAATTTTTGCTGGACATAGTTAATTAAAATGAAATGAACAATTTTTCTATTATGCATGCAATTTCTGGGGAAATGAGTATTTAATGAGTTATAGCGGTAGGTTTAACTAGTTTTGTTTTTGATGACTGGAATGCACTTGAATAAACAGCTGCTAATTAATTTTTAAATTTTTGCTCCTGAATCATGGTAATAACATCAAAATAAACAACGGTAAATCTGAAGGATATGACAGTTATCAATTTTCCACTTTTCGGTGCCTAAACCTAATGAATTGAATCAAAATAAACAAGTTTTCTTCTATGCTTTTTCTATCTGAATGATTATTTTACTAGTTATAGCGGTAGGTTTAGTTTCGTCTTTGTGACGAATATGCTCGAATTAACAGCCACTCATCAATTTTTGAATTTTTGTTGCTTGAATCATGATAATAAGATCAAAATTAACAACTTTTCTTCTATCCACTTTTTCCTCAAATGAGTATTTAACGAGGTATAGCGGTAGGTTTGGTTTCATCTTTGACGACGATCGCGCTGGAAGCAAGAGTGCGTTGTAGTGTTGCTGTCCGACATGCTTTTTGAATTACTTGCCGCTTCAAACACTGGAGTTGCGGTAAGTCATTTACCGCTATAATTAATAAAATACTTATTTCAGACAGAAAGTGCATGGAAGAAAACTTGTTTATTTCGATTTAATTAACCATGCTTAGGCATCAAAATTTACAAAATCGATAACTGTCATATCCTTCAGATTTACCTAAACTACTTTTCTTTTGTACACTTTTTGCGGCAAATGAGTATTTTACGAGTTATAGTGGTAGATTTAATTTTGTGTTCCATACAGCAGCAATCATTACTCGCTTCAGCTGTTGAAGTACGTTTGGGTACACTGAAATTTATTATTAGCCAACACTGCCAAGCCTGCGGAGCCTGAACCCACTTCTAGGATCTTTTAGTTAATAACACAATAAAGGTTATTGCCCAAAAATGAGTTATGGCGGTATGTTAATTTTTGTCTTTGATTGCGGGAATGCGCTTAATCATCAGAGAGCGTTGGAAGGGAGAGTCCATTGTAGTCATCTCCCCCAAACAATTTTGGTCAATATGGAGGATCTATGTTGGGTTCAATGCAATCAAGGAAATTAATAATTCCGCTGCTATGAATCATTAGAGGAACGCATGTAAAAACGTTTTACACGAATGAAATTCTGTTTGCTGATGCATGATTTTTGAATTATTGAACTTTGAAGTTGGCTTTCGCTTGCCAAAGGAAGCGAGCGAACCAAGTGCAATTTAATTAATAATGCAAGTCAATCCCCTATTACAAACGTAAAGAGGTTGGGTCGTGAGGGATAGCCACAGTTCTTCTAGTGAAAAGTATAAATAAAGCTTCTAACCCACCTATTAGGGTGACAACCGCAATCTTGTTTACATCAGCTCCAAGATGGCAATTACCTTGGGCGCCACTATCTTGGAGCTGCCATCTTGGAGCCAATGTAAACAAGATTGCGGTCGTCACCCTAGTGGGTGGGTTAGAACCTTTATTTATAATTTTCACTAGAAGAACTGTGGCTACCTCTCACAACCCAACCTCTTTAAGTTTGTAATAGAGGGTTGCGTCTTCTTTCAAAAATAAGAATAATATATTGTATTTCTTATTCAATTTGTTAATGTGTCCTTTGAACTTCACTGCCGAGTAGCAGTTCCTTCCCTATCTTGATAAGTGACTACCTGATGCCAGTGTTGGTTTAGTGATAGTGGTTGTCATAATGGCAAAACGAGTATATAAATGTGTCCGTTAAAGGGTTAGTTAAATCAAAATAAACAAGTTTTCTTCCATGCACTTTCCGTCGTAAATGAGGATTTTCTGAATTATAGCGGTAGGTTTAGTTTCGTCTTTGATGACGAATGAGCTTGAATAAATAGCTACTCATTGATTTTTGAGTTTTTATTGCTTGTATCATGGTAATAACGTCAAAATAAACTGCTTTTCTTCAATACACTTTTTTCTTTGAATGAATATTTTATGAGTTAGAGCGGTAGGTTTTATTTTTTGCACGATTGAGCTGTTACAGTACGTTTTAATACTTTGTAATTTATTATTAGCTCACCCTGCGGAGCTTGCGGAGGCTGAACCCACTTTTAGGGTCTTTTAGGTAATAACACAATAGAAATTATCACCCATAAATAACAAATTATTGCGATATGTTAACTTTTGTCTTCAATGGCGGGAACGGGCTTGATCATTTGAGCGCAGCGGATGCGAGCGTCCATTGCGCTCGATGAATTACTTCCCGCTTTGAACACTTGAGTTGCGGTAACTAATTCACCGCTATAACTTGAAAAATACTTATTTACGACGGAAAGTAAATGGGAGAAAACTTGTTTATTTCGATCTAATTAACTATGTTAAGGCATCTTAAATCTTAAATTCAAATATTGATTCCCGGTTAATCCTTAACATTTACCGTGATTCCAAAATTCTCAGTAGAATTTGCAGCCACTATTAGAGGCTTTACTTTAATGTATTTTCATAACTCATTGTAACTGAACATTGGTTCTATAATGCTGAAAATATCACTTTAGATATGGAAATAAAATGATTTGACTGTAAATGAGATCTATCATTCAAAATTATTCTCAGCATTTCTTCTGTAATTCAATTATATTTTGTTCCATGCTATGCATAACCTTTTTGTATGCTGTGGGTACAGGGACATGATAAA
The DNA here is from genome assembly GCA_030386875.1 of Morinoia aosen. NCBI lineage: Eukaryota > Metazoa > Arthropoda > Malacostraca > Amphipoda > Talitridae > Morinoia > Morinoia aosen. The sequence continues at coordinate 17,371,005 of CM059573.1, read as the reverse complement.
TCTTCCAATCTAAGTTCAGCTCTCATCATATTCTGCAATGAACTAAGGTGCTAATGTGTAAAATTAATTTTGAAAGCATTTATTATCAATTTTTTCTAAGTTAATTACTTTTAAAAGTGCATTTCAAAATATCATTGCGCATAAAGTTGTAGCATTACAGTGACAGCGTTTTGAAGTCAAAATATCTTTCTCTGTATTTGGTGATAGTACTCCAACTGTTTATTCTACTTTCAACTCTCAAGAATTGTGGGAAGTAATCCATTAAAATAAGTGAAATGTTGTTCAAAATATTTTTTTTCTCTGTCACACTCATAATGCTTCTTGTTGAGATAGAATTTATTACCATGCTGCTAAAATCTATTCCAATAGAGAATATTGTTAAGGTTTATATATTAGTTTGTGAAGAATTAATATAGGAAAATTGTTTGTCTGTCATATGGTAGTACATGTATGTTTTTAATTCTTCTTGATTAGCATCTATATGAAGCACTTCTACATTAGGTGTGAAATAACACCAAATTAAGGGGTTCTACTACCTAACAATTTCCATCATTTACCTGCTTTTTCAAATTTCCCTTTTCACATTTCTATGGGAACTAAGTTAATGAAAATGCATAGAATTATGTAAATTTGAATTGTGAACTCATTTTCTTCTATGAAAATTTTCAATTTTTGCAATAGGAAAAACTTATTGTGCAAAGATAAGAAAAAAATAAACTTGCGCAATACTTTTCTTACTCAACAATTTTTTACGTAGAAGCGTGATTTTGGTCTCATTCGACACGGAATGACTGTAGGTTCCTTGTAACAAATGATTTTTTAAATTTTGAATTAAGAGAAAATTTATTGATACACATGTCCAACATGTATAAAAAAAATTGTAAAACTCAGTTTTTTCCCCAATAAAAATTTAATTTAAAATTTAAATAGAATTTTGTTTTGCTAGGCTGTTCCTACTGTTGTACCACATCAAATGAGACAAAGTACGATTCTACATTGAAAATTCTAGAAGGGGTATGGTTTTGCGCAAATTTGTATCTAAATATATGTGCGCACAATAACTTTCTATTGCAAAAATTTTCTTTGAAGCGAATGTGTTCAGAATTCAATTTTAAATATCCGTATTCATTTTTGTTCCCCTAGTTGCAATAGAAATGCAAAAACTGAAACGAAACTTATTCCTACAGTCCTTCTGTGTCGAATAAGACCAAAACTGCGTTTATAAGTAAAAAAAATTGTAGAGTGAGATAAGTTTTATGTGAGTATATACATTTTTCCTCATGTTCACACAATAACTTTCTTTCACTTGTGAAAATTAAAAATTTATAGAAGAAAATGTGTTTAGAATCTAATTCTACATATCTGTGCACATTTTCATTGACCTAGTTGCTAGAGAAATGTGAAAAAGGAAATTTGAAAAATTAGGTAAATTATAGGGTGGTAGCTTTCCTAAACCCTACATGACTGGAATATAGGTGCAGGTGGTTTTTAAATTTTTTGAGTTCATTTTTGAGTTATTGTAGCATCACAGGGATAGTAACTACAAAAGATTTCTGAAAAAAATGTTCATTGTAAATTTTACAAATGGTGGACTAATTTGTCCTTACAGGCTTGCAGAATATGAAATTAACATAGGACAAATTCGTCCATATTCTCACATGAATTTATATTTAAAAAAAATTATTATTCTTTTCTTATTTATTAACCCTATAAGGAAAAAGAAGAATGTAGAATGTTTTACAGTAGTAAAATAGGCATTTTCAATTCAAAATAATAAGAATTGGCAAAATATATCAGTATATACAGCATTAAAAAAATCATCAATAGAAGGAAAATAATGAAGTTTTTATACATTTTCAACTATTTTTAGTCATGTGCATAATAGCAAAACATTTCTAGTAAATACCTAATTATCAAAAAACCCTTTTGGTAGTAATATGGCACTTTGTGATAGGACTCTGAGTAGAATAAAAAAATAAAGACCTTTCATCTATCATCAAATAAACTGAATTCCTTTCTTCCTTTCACTACTCATAACACAACCTATTCTCCATGGAACTTTGTAAAGCAGTTTACTTTCAAATTTGAGCAGAGATACATTAAAGTGAATGGTTAGGGTAAGCCTTTGTTCAAATTTTTCAACAGTTACATTTAGTGGCCCATTGACGTTCTTTTGCGTTGAAAACAAGTTGCTCTGGTCAACAAATAGTTGAAATTTTTCTTCAGTAAAATAATTTGAAATAATCAATTGGTTGTTTCAAAGTCGCATCTAATTCATAACTTTGTTCAAAACTAGGAAACTTTGTCTCGTCTAACTCGCTACTTTTCCCCCATTGCAGCTGGTAGGAGTTTCTTGCGGTAGCTCTCCCTCTTTTGCTTGTAGAAGTAGACTCAATTTCTTCAACTGGTGCATCAATTTCTAGAACACATTCAGTTTCATCTATGGATGCATCTTCCAGATTTTCAGCATCGACTCTGTCAATGGGCACGTCTGCAAAACAGAATACCATCAGTCAAAATAATTACCTGATTTTCAGTGACACTATCCTGGGGAGCAAACATCTACTAAAAATATCCTTCTATGAAAAGTATGTCAGGAAGTGAAACTGAAACATGGTTATTTCCATGAAAAACATGAACCTCAAATTGTGTTTCACTTCATACTAAAGTAGACCCTGAATTGTGCATTCTTACCATCTGGACTTGTTGGGCAAAAGTCAGGGTCTTTTACTAAGTAACCATCAGAAAGATCAGATATTTCCATCTCGCCATTACTATCCAACGTGTCCACAGGCAAGGCTGCTGCTTGTCCTCCAGCCCTCAACCTTGAATTTCTCCCACCACGAAACAACGCAGTTGACATCTCTGAAAGAAGAAACAACAAATAAATTTCATACCAATTCAAAGTTAATTATGTATTGAAGGTCATGCTGTTTTAGAAATGAAAATAAAAATTATGCTCCCACCATGTAAGCAATTTGCATGTCTACTCTAAATTTTAAAAATCAACATTTTGCAATTAGCTAATTCAGATGACATGTGAAGTATCTGGAAATCAAGGGACGCATCGTAACAGGCCCTAAAAGTGAAAATAATCCAAGAGACCGAAAAAATACTTTTTATAATACATAGACATATATATATATATGTTTCATATTTTTTATATTTTCATAGGCTGGAAGTGTATTTTATCATGGACAATGAGTTTCAGGCAGGCCTGAAGTAAATTCAGCAGTGTTTTTGCATTACCTATGTATGTAAATTACTTAACTCGTAAATTAAAATGCAGTAAATATATATACCCCACTCCAATACAATTTTTCTATTAGAAAATGTATTAGTTACATCCTATGGTCATTGCATTCTGAAAGTTCGTACAAATACTGTGGCAGCATTTTCTAGATAAAAAATAGAATGTGAAAACAGAGAGAAGAATGAAAACATTCAGTACACAGGTACTACAAGCAGCTACAGATAGACAAATTTGAGCTAAAACATGCGGAGGTGTGCAATTAATTAAAATTGTGATTTATCGGTACAAGAACTACAGTAAAACTATTTTTTTATACAATTTAAATTTTAGAATTATTGTATTTGCCTACTTTGTGAGAGAAAGGACTATTTCGTCCAGTGTTGTTTACAGAGATTGAATTCTATCAAGGACGAATTCGTCTCCATATTTACGATAGCCGTTGCCAACAATTTTTTACCTCAAAACTATATTTCTTCCATTTAGCACAAAGTTCCAGTACCCATGTTGCCCCAGTAATTGTAATATGGTTCCACTTTACCTGTATGTTCCTCCATGGCTAAGTGATTGGAGAAGATGGCAGCCTTTCCGTGACACCACCTTCTCTGATGACAATTAGCTCCACACTGATTTTTTCTGTCACATATAGGTGGCACCACTTGCTTCTTTGTTGAACTCTATACCAGACAAGTTTGTCCTTAGCTGTGTACATCTAGACCCCTCAGGGGGATACAACTATGTATCTATGGGAATTAGCGCTCCCAGGGGAAAAATGTGAGGGCCCGAGCTGAGAGTTAGGTAGGCCTTCTTTTTGTTGAAATATAATGTTATTTGTTATGTTGAGGACCACCTTTTTTTTGGTTCACTACTGTCCTGTTTTTCAGCACCTTTGACTTTCTTCTTCAACTTTTATCTTATTTCATGAACTTCTTTCCCATCTTACTGTTTCTATGCCCTTTCTGCATAGATTCATTTTCTCATCTCCATACTAAATGGTGCCTTCCTCCTTCCTTTCTTCGAAACGCTCTATTTTTGCAGCGGTTAGGGAGGCTTAAACTAATAATAATAATAATAATAAGTGTACATCTAGACAACTTTATTTATAACCTATACATCCTATTTTAAAATTGCGGACAAATTTGTCTTATTCTGTCATGTAGGGTTAAGGTTTGAGTAAAATTTCATGCCTCAGGAAAATTTCATGCCTGCAGTAAAATTTAAATAATACCTACGAGTTTTTTCTGTAGTACTGCATGCATTTCTATTCTATGCCAAAGGTAAACAGTAAGAATAACATTCAATGCAAAAAGCATATCAAGATAGGATATTTTCTGTCACTAATTCATTTTTGCTGTGCAGGTTTGGATAGCTGAGCAGAAAGCAGAGGCAAACCGGAAAAAGCAGGAGGAACTGCGTATACAGTATGAAAAGGAGCAGGACGTGTACAACAACAAAGCTCTAGTCACTCGGAGTCAGAATGACAGAGACAAGCTTTCCCTTGCCTTCATGTACGAGCCTCCTGCAGGAGTCAAAGTGCAGCAGGAGAAGGAGGATGGAGAACCCGAGTACAAGTTTGAGTGGCAGCGCAAGTTCAATGCACCTCGTGAAAGGTGCGTAGTTGTTATGTTTGAATGTTGAGTAGCCTGTGATGCTCGTGAGAGTTGGTATGTTTATCATTTGTGGCCACTCTTGACAATTTTGTTCTATGTTATCACTAAATTTTTCTCTCAATGGTTCAGCTTTTCATGCATAATCATGTTGAAGCATGCATGTTCATTTAAGTGAAGGTTTTCTGTATTATTTGCAGAAAACTTTGCTAGACTTGAACTGCATAAAAGCTTGAATATTTATTAAGTTCATTTTTCAACAAATTTAGGTCTATCTAATAATTTATTATTAGTAAGTGGATTTATTCTGGAAAATACTGTTTGCTTTCTCACTTTTTTCAGTTTGATTGAGAACACATTGAAATAATTTTAGATTTTTTCAAAGTAGTGACAAATTTATCTTCTTGACTTGAGGGATTTTAATTTAATAATAGAGTCCCTGAAAACAGGATTAACATGAATACAGGACATCTGACAACCGGACACGCACTGAATTTTGGTAGCACTGTTTACCATGTTTTCAAGGAGGCAATGAATGATAGGTAATACAGATGAAAAATAACAATTACGTTACATTACTTATAGTAAAATGAAGCTCACATTCGTTACAGTTGTAGAAGCATTATTTTAACATGTGTTATTCCTTATGTTATGATGTGTCGTTTAGAATTCTTGCAAATGTGCCTATGTTTGCAATATTAAAAACCTTACTTGCAATAAAGCAATTTACATTTCAATAAATCTTTAATTTTTTGTATTTTCATGTGGATGACTTAACAGGAATTACTTGACATCCGGACATGTACGAGTCTGGTTGTCAGGAACTCAGATGTACCATAAACTAGGGCAACATAACTTATCTCATTGATCTTTTTGTATTGTTATTCTTATAATCTGATGTTGGCAAGCAGAAATAGTTATCATTAATTAAAACTTGGTAGTTCTTAAAATATAAATTATCCCTTAATTTTCCCTTGAATTGTTTGAATTCCTCAAGTCCCATGCGCCTTCTTGTGACAACCTTGCCATCTTCATTCATGTTTTTGTAGTCATATCTTATCCATGTCCAGCACAGATTATTGTTTAGTACCTTTTTAGTAACGGTTGATAACGTAATTTTAGAAACCATTGATAAAATTACACTTAGCGTATTTTACAGAGTTTCAAAGTTTTATATTTTGTACATTTTTATTCGTGCTTTAATGTAGATTTTGTATTGATCTGAATTTTCATGTTCTAATTTTTTGGCTTCTATGTGATTTTAACCTTGGAGTTTTTTGCATTGTCTTTGAAACTACTATAATTTCCATAGATTCAGATATTAATTTGATATTCCTTGCATTAAATGAAATCAATACAATTCATACTAAAGAGTTTCGTTGTTTCAGCTACTGCAAGAACGACTCGAGCATTCGGGACCAGCCGTTTGGAATAGCAGTGCGCAACGTGCGCTGCATCAAGTGCAGGACCTGGGGCCACATCAACACTGACAAGGAGTGTCCGCTGTATGGAAAGGTGGTTGAGCCGACCAAGGTGGGTTGTAACTGCTCTTTCTCTAGCTCATTACAGCTTGCTCTCAAAATTTAGGTACTGTTGTCAGGTATATTAAGGTTCAGAAAACTACGTCATTAACCCATGTATCTATTTTTTATTGCGCCGATTGTGTTCACACTGTTGATGGAAGTTCTGATGAATAAAAGGGTAATAAAATCTTAGAAAACCTGTTGTAGATTATAAGTGAAAGAATTATTAGCCATCCTATGAATCAACTCTGCGCTTTTGTTTATTCCATCCTTCAAACATTATTGAATGGATTGTGTGTAATGTACAAAGAACTATCACACAGACTATTTTGGGTTACATTTACATCCTTTAGCTTGTTAGTGTTTGCCAAGAAACCAGAATTATATTATATTTTTACACCCAAGGCGAAATAGCAACTTATCTGAGTATGTTCTCTACCGACTAACTATTGAAAATTATATATCCTACGTGAATCTATAATGATAGGGAATCCCCTCAGGGAGATACAATTATTGTATCTATGGGAACTAGCTTCCAGGGGAACAATGTCAGGGTCCGAGCTGAGAGTTAGGTAGGCATTCTTTTTTTATTGAAATAAAATGTTTTTGTTATGTCAAGGACCACCTTTTGTCGGTTCACTGCTGTCATGTTCTTCATCACCTACTACTTTTCTTTTCAACTTTGGTCTTGTTTCATGATCTTCTTTCACAACTTACTGTTTCTATGTCTTTCTGCGTAAATTCCGCGTTTTCTTAACTCCATACTAAATGGTGCCTCCCTCCTTCCTCTCTTTGGATCGCATTTGTTGCTGGGAAGGGAGGCTAATACTAACGACTAATCTAACTAATCTAATGGCAAGGAATTTAGATTAGAGGAGAAAAACTGCATGTAGAGCTGAATGGAATTTTATATAACTTTGTTTTGTGCAGGAAGAAATGGAGAAAGAAGAAGTGGATCGGAAGACACTCAAGTCCGGCATGCGGGATAACGGCCTGCACCTAAAGACTTTGGCGTCCATGGCCACAGGCATATACGGTCGGCAGCAGGACCCCTTGGCCTCCAACCAGCAGCTGCTGCCAGAGGAGGACGGCTGCGTCCCGAGCTCGTCTTCCCAGAGGCGCCCAGACGACGACGCAGAGGAGATGAAGCTTCTGGCCACCCTCACCACCAAGCAAAAGGCGAAGCTGCTCAAGAAACTTGAGAAGATGGACAGGAAAATGCTTAAGAAGGAAAAGAAGAATAAAAAGAAAAGGAAGCGTGATGAATCTGATTCAGAGTCTGAAAGTAGCTCATCAGAATCTGATGACGCTGAACCAAAAAAGAAAGAAAAAATGCACAAGAAGAAAAAAAAGGATGAGTCTGAATCCTCCAGTAACGATGGTGAATATGCTCGAAGTAAGAAACATAAAAATAAGCATTCGAAGGCTGAGAAAAAGAAAAACAAGAAAAGTGATAAGAAAGAACCCAACGTTAATCCTCAGGAGTTGTTACGCGAGATAACCCGTGTGCTTAACGTAGATTTTGTTGGCACCGGAGACCTATTTAATGCTCGTGCAAGGCGTTAAGTTTAGACCATGAAGCTAAATTCTTTGCTTAAGTGTTATAGACTAGACTGACCTATGTGTATGAAATAGATGTATATATATTTATTCGACTCTCATTACGTTCTCATTCCAGTGAGTATGAAATGAGTTCTGCTTTGAAAGTTTTAGAGGAGGCCTTGCTCTTACTGCGCTAGTAAACGATGTCCACTTTACTTCTAAAAGGCGTGCTGAAAGGGATTGCTGTTTATTGTAACTTGAAATTTTTCAAAGAATTTGTAAGCTAATTTGAGGTCGTAGTTTTACTGATGGAATTCGTCTCCAATGCATGTGGACAGTGCGTAGAGTTCGTTGCTGTAGCTGACTTATCTACAACTTTTACAGTGAGCCTGTTGATACACTAGCAGCGAAGAGTTTGGAACATGTAAATACGTGACTCGTTTTTATCCCTTCATTGTTTGGCATTTGGGTGGTGATGAACATACCTAAGTTGAAGGCATACCTATTGGACAGAAATCCTATTCTTGACTTTACCATCGTGCCCAACACTGCTGTAGGACTGATTAGGTTGAACAAGGTGTTCAACTCTGAATGTACCGGTAAAATTCAGTGCAGAAAGGCAAAACGAACGAAATAAAAACGTGGATTTCCGAGAAGTAGAGGACAACACGCTGCTCACCTTTCTACAACTTTGTGGACCGTCACCGAAGGTATGCGAAACGCGCCGACTCTAAGGTAGTCGTGTCTGGTCTGATGTGAAGTGTGCTGTACATACTACTGAATGACACGTGTGTTCCTGTCTGGGTAGATCGATTGAGAGAGTTTTTATCTACTAACACTGTCTGGATTAACGTGAGCCCTGGTTTTCCTTAATGTGAGCAGCCTAGAAAACCAGCCTCGTTACAAAGAGGTTACCTGTAAAGCGGTAGTAAACTTTGGTACCACTATATTTATAAATGAAAAATTCATCAATAAAATGCAGACCAACCAATTGAGCTTTTCGTACTTTAAAATCTAGATAATAAATTGACAGAGAATTTGAAAATAGCTGTGTTTGAGGTAAATACTTATTGAAACAAAACTGAAATCAAATCTTCTTTTGACATTTGAATCCAGACACAAAACCTATAACCTTGTTAATATATTCTCTATTAAATGGTTGTATGTGTAAAAAGAAAATTTGAATGGTTCAAGGTTATTAAAGAAAGTGCCGGCCACTCTATATGACCATAGCAGGGATGTTCGAAAATTCAGCGTTAACAAAGTAACCCGACTGACAGCAATATGCTGCCAGAGAGGACCAGCGGGTCCCAACGATGATGCAGAGCAGACGAAGATCCTCGCCACCCTCACGAAAAAGTAAAAAAACATAAAAAGCTACTTAAGAAACTTCAAAAGATCGATAGCGAAATAGTGAAGGAAAAAAGAAAACGAAGCGTGAAGCATCCCATTTCGAGTTTTGTGATGATTCAAAAAGCCATCACAGGGTGGAAGTCGTAAAACACCTAGAGTTCGAAAAAGAAACTAGAGTTCTTTGATTCTGAAAGCTCATTAGAGCCGGACGAATCTGAACCTAAAAACAAGCTCCGAAAGAGCGAGGAAGAGGCCAAATGATTTTGAAAATTTTAGTTGGATGCATGATTTCCACGATTAATAACATTTATGATCTTTTACGAGTAATGGCATTAAAACGACGAAATTAAATAGCTTCTTGAAATATCTTGATATAGAGGTCTTCAAGATGAACATTACGGGTGCCATGGCCACTTATGTCGGCGGCCTTGTACTAAAGTCAAAAACGTGAATGTACGGGATGCATCTAAAGTTCGACGAGTTCTACAGTTCCTGGTTTGACTAACTGCTGAGATATACTTTTTGACCTAAATACTGTTTGGCTTTCATTTTTATGCTGTGTGAACGACAGGTTTCATTTACTGAAGCCCCGTTCAGCAAACAATGTACAGCGCAAGTCCTGTAATGTTTTGAAAGGACGTCTTTGGATGCGAGTTTGGCAAAGAAAATAAAAAATCACGTTTCTGGTGTACGGAGTTCATTTATTATGTCTAAATAGTCTCATATCAGTCGTTGCTTCAACTAATACTTTACCTACTGAACCTTTAACGATGCCTTCATCAGTAAAAATCCGCACTATTTTATCCACAACACAACCTGGTTATCCACATATAATTGATGAAGATTTCGTGAGGTGATTTTTCCGGATTTCCTTGTATAAAATTAGCCTAGAATGCATTCAGTGTAGTAATATTTCCACCACGAAAACCCTCGGGAATACAACATATATGAAATAATTTAAAAACTGGACCGTAGATGTTTCCACTGCAAGTAGAGCGGTAGCTAAGTACAAAACCATGTATGTGGTATATAAATGCTTTCAAAAACGATGGTCCCTGATCCGCCACCCTAACGCGAGCAAACAAGCGGCCAGGAAGATGGATATGAACACCGAAGCCTTTCTGATGTACGGAAAGGGCTCCACATTGCCTGCAACAGAAAATGGGCAAATTTACTATTACATATGAACTAAATTATTTAAGAAATTGACATTGTTTTGCTTCCGTTTTTCATTGTTCAAGTCAACTTGAAATTTGTTGGAAAAAAATTAATGAGAATCTTCTTTCGCCAAGAAAGAATTCCCAATTTTAGTAGATTATGAGAAAACGCATCTGTAAGATAGGTTATTTTATTAATTCAGTATGCGGTAAATGTCGTAATAATTTTTAGTTCATGTAAGCATACAAAGAATAGAAAATTAATTCATTTGTGTGGAAAATGACATGTTATTTCAAGTTCCGATGCAGCTCAAACATAGTTAGGATACAGAACAATATGAATTAGGCGTAGAGCTTTTGTTGCCAGGAGGTCTAGCAAATATACTAGGTAAAATTTATGTTCCCGTTACCCAACTAAGAGTAGTTTTGGTTATTGTCAAAGGATTTCTGTCTCACGACTGCTAGGGAAACTACAGGAACGAGATATTTTAGAATTTTCAACTGGAGCATTTGGCAAGGTTTTGTCCGCGTAATGAGAATTATGCGCATGGAATTTAGAATACGATGAGCAGTGGACATGACTTTAACCCTCGAAATTTCGTTAAATATATGAAACTCGATGGAATTATGCTAGAAACTAAACTAGATTTGCCTCCAAGCTTTTTTTTCTTGACCAAGTTCAAAACGCGTCTCAGCAGGGGCCACAATACATATCGAATCGTATATCACGATAATTTCTTTCAGTTAACGTGTGAATCGATATTCCACAAGCCTAGCAGCCTAGCATCTATTCGGCCTTTACTTACAGTCGATATGAGAAAGTATGACGAATGGGAGCAACAAACTTGAGACCAAAAAAAGACGATTGGAGAGCTGATTAATTCTATTAGGTTCCATTCCACGGCCATTCATTGCAACTGAAGAGAAAAATCTGAAAAATAAAACTAGAACACAGTCAGCAACATACTTGCACAAAAAATTGGCAACTAAGAGTAGCTCGTAAAGTACCAACAAAAATTCAGATTTAAAGTAAATTTTGACGCTTGACTTCCAGGTTTTCATCGTTGGAGCTAGCTCTGATAAAACTCGCGTTCTGTAACATGCAGAACCTAAAAGATTCCATAAAACTAAAATTCTTCATTGTATAGGTCTGCACTAGCTCTGATTTTTATACATCAGTTTATGTAACCTATATCCAGTTTTAGATTTATCGGCTTTCCCGTTTTAACGCAGACTTAGTACGCAGCTGCGCAAAAAGCCGTAGTTTAATAAAGGCCATCACTGCAGCTTCTCTATTGCGCCCTCATTTCTAGCTTTTCCCCCCCGCAACGATTCTCAACACAATTTTGACACGCTAAATGCGTTTCGGGACATTAGTGTACCATTAGGTAAATCGCTCATTTGCATACCACCATAAATGAACATTTTAGTTATTCCACAACTTTTCCAAAATTTATTTTAGCGTACGAGGTAATATGTTACCAAGCCATCACATTTTTCACGCTTTAAAAAGTGCAAATATGCATTTGAGCGGTCCCGTCTGTTAAATTCTAAATTAAATTCTACGTCTCACAACGTAACCGAACCAACCGTAGGCAACAGCACAAACTAGTCGTGGTGCTAAATTTACCCTTTTCAGATGAAGAACCTGGTTTCTTCATAGAGTGCCGTTTTTCTTCATCTCGTTCGTACGAGTATTTAGCATCCCTGAATGGGAAAGTGTTAGGATTTATTGATTATCGATCGGATTCCAAGCTAACTCAAGCCTCTAGCCACAAATATGCTTTTGCGACAGGAAGGAGCTATTTGTTATGACGCCAAGGAACGCAGAATTTATGCATAAAGCGCGTTCCCAAACCTTGAGCACCGAGACAAAAATCACAAATTTTAACCCTCTAACGCCCACATTTTTAAACTCTTATTACCGTTATGACAACCACTATCACTAAACCGACACTGGCATTAGGTAGTCACTGTTATCAAGATGAGGAAGGAGCTGCCACTCGGCAGTGAAGTTCAAAGGTCACATTGGTGAACAAATTGAATACGAAACAATATTTTATTGTTATTTTTGAAAGAGGACCGTACAGTCCACTTGGGCGTTAAAGGGTTAAAATTCAAAAGGCTTTTTTTGCGAGGCCAACATGCAACGATTTGTGATTTCATACTATCCTGAGATAGTGTATTCTCTTTGATATATTAGTCATATCCCCTTGGAGGACGAGACCAGTCTGAAATGGAGCGTGTAAATTGCCAATGCCTTTTTTTGTAACCGCTTTGACCGGCGAAACCTGCACAGCGGTCAATACCGCGGAAGAATAACAGCGGCCGAACGGTAGAATTATTCAATGATTGGGAAACACCGTGATGAATGACGCTAAATATCGGAGTTCCGAGTTAATGTTCGCTAGAAATCTTTTGAGATAAAACATTGCTGTTAAGAGCGGCTGTCTTTCATAAGATTCGCCAGAGGAAAAGACGATTTGCATTTCTGGCTGGAGGAAGCCAGTTTGTGTAACCCCTAAAAAGGGGCTCGAAGAAGAGGAAGGAAGGCAGGCAGTATACATTTCATAGTTTAGTGAAAGGGGAATTGTGCACAAGTTGTGGCGCCCCACAAGACTTGCTGCGCATAGAAAGAATAACTGAAGAAGGTCATGGAAAGTTGAGGCAGAAGAACGAAGCTAGATGCCAGAGAAAGAATAACAGGAGTGGCGCTAAAATCTGTTGTCTGGAACGAGAATAAAACCTCTATTTCACAAAATCAGGGCCGACCTGATTTTTATCATAATTTTGAATGGTCCTCCCGAGACGGTTCATGTTAACAATCCTATATTTATATTGGATTTAATGAGTCCGAGTGCTAGTGGTCGTTCTCGTTGGGAAAAGAATCTTAACTTTCCCCACTTGACGCAGCTTCGTAGGTGGCGGAGAAGAATCGTTGCTCTTCTTGAGCGTACAATGATTTGATCAGTAATTTCAGGACATTCCAAATTAAATAGGGACAATACCTTATTTACCCTTTCCATAAAATAATTTCGTAAATTTTGGCTCGTGAACGATTTCATTTAAAAGCTACGCAATACCCACGCCATTAAATATTTTAAAAATTGAGCCCTGTCGATTTGAATAACGGTCGTTTCGGGCCCCATGAACTACCATAGACACAGGATTTCAGACGATGAAATGACTTCTCCATACATGATTTAGTGTGGACAAAAAGTTTACGCTACAGTAATTCAGATTAGACCCTTCTTGATATATTTGGTGTTAGTTTAAGCCTGCCTATCCGCAACAAAGGCTATCCAAAGAGGGGATAGAGGAAAGCACCGTTTAGTATGGCAATAAAGGTACGCGGATGGTCGCTGAATCTATGCACAAGATGCATAAAAACCGTAAGTTGAGAAAGAAGTTCATGAAACGAGATTAAAAGTTGAGAAAGTGGTAGGTGCTGGAAAGCAGGACAGCAGAGAGCTTAAAAAAAGCTGCTGAACATACGATTATTAAAAAATCTTTTATTTCAAAAGAAAAAAAGTAAGCCTAACTCTGATCGGGAGCTCGCACATTTTCCTGTGAGTGCTAATTCCCATAGAAACTTTAGTTATATCTTCCCGAGGGGGGCCTTGCAGGCTAAACGGAGAGCCAAGAAATGAAGGCACCAAACTTTCATTGTAGACAGCCTTAAAACTCCAGAACACCTACCAAGAGTAACGGATACTAGACATTTCACGGTCACTAGCTGACAATTCAGTCTGAGGAGATGTTAAAGTGATTGTCAATATCGTGAACGGAGCCAAAAACTGTTGGATCTTAGATGAATAAATTTCCTTGATCCGAACTCTTCGAGAGATCCTACGAAGTGCTGAATGCGGCTAAGTTTAGCCCCATTTATATCTAGATGTGTACCTCCGGCGACACTAAATGCATGGTTCTAAAATAGGTTTATGTCTACAGACATGCCGAGCTATGGTTGCACATAATCCATTTACGATACGGAAACCAAATTGTGAGAAAAATTATTTACTCATTTTAGGATTTATTAATTGAAAAAATAAATCTATTGGGCAGAAGAGATTAAAATGACGGCAATTCAAGTTTCAATTCCTCTTATTGCTGACCAAAGCATTTAGTGCAAGAGGACACTCGATTCCTACAATGTTCAGGTTGAAGATTGTAAATTATATTACTCAATACTTCTCATTTAGGCATTAAAATGGCAGTAGATAAATAATTTCGGGTAAAAATCTAGCTCCGAGTTCAATTACTCCCAAGAAGAGAAAACGCAGCACGCTCCACATTAAGTTTAAACGCCATAATTTTCCAAACTGAAGACTTTCTCAAAGTATTGTTATGAAAAAAATTTACTTTCAATGAGCAGAGGCTTGCAAGTATTCATAGCTGCTAGTGAAAAGCGCTAAGAAATTAGCGCGTTTGTGATCTTTTTCATAACATGGTAAATCCCAGGGGAGGACTTTAAATTCAAGTATTGTTCAAACTCTTAGGTGCGCGTACATCCCAGAATAAACTAGGTAGTTTAAGTATCTACGTTTTTTACCGTTGTGTTTCAATATCGAAACTTGTTTTATCAAAATTTCTCGTTGGAAGTTCAAATAGTAGCTCGAAAGTAAAATTATGAAAGGAAAAAATTTAACTGCACAAAATCTTAGAACCTCTTGTTATTGTACTCGGTAGGTCTAAAATCGAAATATGAAATAAGTTTCTATGTCTGTGTAAACAGGGACATTCGTCGTCGAGAGAATTTTGGCTCATCCAACGATCATCGGGCTGATGATAAATTAATAAAATTAATATGAATTCGAGCAGCAGAAGGGTTGCGACGAAAGACGCTGGCCTGAGGCCAGGATTGAGTTTTAGTTATACGGCTAGCACAGCGTTTCTAGTTTACGCTAGTTTCTTCCAGATGTTGGTGGAGCTTTTTATCAAATTCAAACTACACTGTTAACTTTAAGGTTGTTTAAGTGAGCATCGACATGGGCGGAATATGAGGATTACCTGCATCAATCACTCATATTTACCAGTGTCAGGTCTACATGTGGTTTTTATGCTCAGCCAAATTTAACAAAATGTGGCTGAATTGAGTGCAACGTGATCTTCTCGACAACTAGACTTAACACTACAGCCGGGCTAAGAAATTTAAACTAGACGCTCCGAATCAGCTAATTGGAGTTTTGGGCAATAGAGTGCGCGATTCATCAATATTCTTACAAAACTAACGATCCTAACCCAACCATAGAACCATAATTTAGTCACATCTGTCTAGTTACGAGTCGGTAAAATAGCTCATGAACAGTCCTGAGTAGAGCACGGAATGAAGGTTAGCTCTCTTTCAAAAAGAGGTGAAAAGAAAGTGCAGTTCTCTATTCGTCGCGCAACACTTAAAATTTGCTCACGACGGATCAGGTCTCTGATAAGGACTAGGATGCAAAATACAACATTGCGTTTCCGTGCATGAAAAACCACGGCAAGTATATTAATAATGAAAAGAGCAGAAATGCGAGAGAGGGGAAAAGATTCTACTATGAGTAATTCAAAATGAGCTATTGGCAAAGCACCATGCGAATAGATTAATCTCAAATCTTCACGGAGATTCAATGGTCTAAAATTTATGAGCAGAATGGAATTAGGCGAACTTATAAATTGAAGGCCCTCTCTATTTCCCCAAGCTTAATGTACGTCAGTTTTGTATGGTTGCGGAAATTAAACTGAAGCGCACGAAAATAGACTAGAAAATTAAACTAGATGAAGCAGTAGTAAAGTTGACTGAAACTATAATGACCGCATACAATCAGTGTTGCCCAATTGTAACTCGTACAGTTACCCCGAAAAATAAACATAAGCCCTGGATTACCAGAGACATCGTGATAAATATAAAGAAACGTCAAGCGTACCTAGCCCTCCTTTGCGAAGGACGAATATCTAGAGAAACATATAACCGATTTAGAAACTATGTAACAAACCAGATAAGAACATCAAAAAAGAACTACTTTACGCTCAAGTTTACTCAATTCAAAACTGACGTTAAAAAGATTTGGCATCTCCTTAACTCCTGCTGTAAACCGAATAATGCCGATAAAAAGAAAATTGAATATGTTGTTCAAGATAATGTAAAATATCATGAGAAGAAAGAAATTGCTAATCTCTTTAACAACTTCTTCGTAAACGTAGGGAAAACAATAGCTGATGGTATTCCAAGTGAACCTACTGATCACCTGGAATTTATGGATCATATTCGAGAACCCAACTCCTTTTTCTTTACGCCTACAAACTCCTCCGATGTAATTACGTGCATAAACAACATGAAAAATAAATCGAGTGGGTTACAAACGTTTCCGACTAAAGTACTTAAAGTTATTGCTGACATTGTAGCCCCACTGATATCAAATATTATTAACCAGTCTCTCTTACTAGGCACTTTCCCGAACTCCCTCAAAGTTGCTAGAGTAACCCCTATCTTTAAAAGTGGTGAAAAAACCTGTGTAAACAATTATCGACCTATCTCCATTCTACCAATTATTAGCAAAGTATTCGAAAAGATTGTGTATAAAAAAGTGTACTCTTATTTGGAACAAAAATCATTTCTTTACGATAAACAATACGGTTTTCGCTCTAAAAAATCAACAACACAGGCTATATTAAATCATTTACAATTCCTCTATTCTAATATAGATGAAGGAAAGCCTGTCTTCTCTGTATTTCTTGACTTCCGAAAAGCATTTGATTGTGTGGACCATAAAATACTATTATCGAAACTACACTGTTATGGCATTCGAGGGATTGCCCATGATTGGTTCAGATCATACCTAACAAATCGGAAGCAATACGTTGTCATTGACGACGCAAAATCAGACCCACAGACAATTAGCCATGGAGTTCCACAAGGATCTGTTCTCGGGCCTCTCTTGTTTCTGATTTTTATCAATGATATTGTAAAATCTACATCATTCTTCAAATTCATACTTTTTGCCGATGACAGTACGCTTTCTGCGGTCCTTCCGAACCAAAATCCTGCTATAATTGTGGAGAGTATAAATACTGAACTTCACAAGGTTTCATCGTGGCTCAAAGCTAATAAAATAAGCCTAAATATCGATAAAACAAATTATATTACTTTCTCATACAAGAAAGATGTATCTCTCCCATGCATTAAAATTGGCGAAAGTGAAATCGAAGAAACCAACTCATGTAAGTTTCTGGGCATCATAATAGATAAACATCTGACCTTCAAAGAGCACATCACTCATATTAGTTCTAAATTATCAAAATCCATCGGAATCCTAAATAAAGTTAAAAATTTTCTGCCTGAAACAGCTTTACAAATGCTCTACCGAACGCTCATTTCTCCATACTTGCAATACGGAATAGAAGCATGGCACGGAACTGATAAAAATAAAACCAACAAAATTTTTACTCTGCAGAAAAGGGCTGTCAGAGCGGTAAAGAACCTAGAATATAATGCTCACACAAATGATTCTTTCAAAAATTTACAAATACTTAAACTTTCGGATCTCTACAAAATCTCCATCTGTAATTTCATTTACAAAACATTAAGAAATGATGGCGACAATAGCCTAAGACAATTATTGACTGCTCAAACTGGTCATCACGACCATTTAACCCGAAATAGAAGTAAATTCATGCTTCCTTATTATTCAAAGGCCAGGTCGCAACACAGTATTCTCTTCGTTGGAACCAAAACTTGGAACTCTATACCTGCAGAGATCCGTGAATGTAATTCGTACAAAGTATTCAAAAGACATCTTGAGTCTCACTTCCTATCAGATTACTAGTAGTGTAAGATCACCGTGTCGAAATCTTGCCTCCTACATGTAACTAATGATAATGTCATAATGTAACTTGCCTTGTGTACCATAACCAATCTTCTCTCTGCTCTTGAATCGTTTTATCGAACATACTGTTAAATATAGCCGACTTGTAAAATATCGAGTTAATTATCTCAATGATCAGTCTAATGCGAAACTAGGTTAAGTGAACTAGGTTAAACTTTTGTACACCCTAGAATAGCGTGATGGTAGGATGCCCTAGAAGTCGCTGAACTTATTCGGGCCCACAGGTAGCTATATTCAAACTTGTCCATTGTACTAGACTTAAGAAACATTCTACCTCTGTATCTCCTGTGGTAAATAAATTGTTTAAATTGTTTAAATTGTTTAAAATGCTTTAAGCCATAAAAAATAAGGTGCTACGTCTCTCAAATTCT
Organism: Morinoia aosen; assembly: GCA_030386875.1. Lineage (NCBI taxonomy): Eukaryota > Metazoa > Arthropoda > Malacostraca > Amphipoda > Talitridae > Morinoia > Morinoia aosen. Next base: position 17,352,337 of record CM059573.1, on the reverse strand, counting down.
CACAGTGAGAAGTAGAAATCTCTTCTACTTCAGGTTAAGTAAGCAAGGACAAGACAATAATACCAGCCCACCTGCTCATCGGAAGAATACAGAGTAGATTTGACAGATTGATCAGGCTCCACATGTTACGAAAAAAAACTTTATCACCGAATTCTTCGCTTCTGTTTCTCTAATCCTTTTTACCCAACAATTGTATGGGAATTATTTCCCGTAGTCTCTCTTTGAAAGCCACGTTTGAACTCGAACAAAAGATGAATGAACAAAATATTAGCTCCTATCTATATAAATGGACGTGAAAATGCTTATACATTGTTTACGCAAGTTCAAAGTAAGATAATTTTATTACCGTTAAATTACATACAAACTAGAGCTTGCAGAGAAAAACTAACTTTAGAATTGAAATCAACGCTTAAAATTTCTTCCAAATCAGTTGAGGTATCCAAAGCAACTCAAAATTACAGGAAAAGTGTTTCCTAGTTTAATTCCTTCAGATGAATAGAAATTAGCTCATTAAGTTTTCAAATTTTTTTATATTTCTTCCTTTAATTTTACTGAGCAATAGTCGTCAATTCGATGGAGCGGGGTATAATGTTAAATTTACTTATGCGAAAAGAACTTCAAGTCATGACGACCACAATCGGTAAACACTTCGCGACCAGTTAGTTTTGAGCATTTAATCAGAAATAACGAGATATTTCAGCAGATAAAGCTAGTACTATTGTCATAAGCTAACAGATAACCTGATGGGTGCTCCCCTCAGAGCACACGTATTACTCGTATTTGTCCCAAGTCATTGATAGAGAAATTAAATAAGCTTAATCAAGCTTAGGATCCGTAAAGAAATGATTTTACTCATCGGATGATTAGCAAGTTTTGAAATTTATCGCTGTGTGTTTGTTCATTGGTTTTAGGCGTGTTTCTAACAAATTTCTTCTGACCAACCTTTTCTCATTGCTCGGAAGTCATTTAGAACGCTATTTTAGTTTCTTGAGAGGAGTATTTCGTTCCTTTTTTTTACCCTAATGCGAGCATCCTCTTGTAGTATATATGAGAATTTAGTCCCCTTGCCTTTGGCTAGAATATTCATGAAAACATATTTTTATTTTTTTTAATATCTATCAGTGACATGATTATTATCTACCTCTACTAGTTTATCAATTTTGTACTTTCATGTAAAGCAATCTTCAAGATGCAATTTGTTGTTATACATTTCATGTTAAAATCTTTTTGGAAATAAACGGTTTTTCTTTCTATTCTGCAATTGCTTCCAGCAAACATTAAGTGGATCATCGTCAAAATATTATCGGAAGTACATTGTTTTGTTGAAATCCACGGGTATATCAAGAAAGAACGTTTTATTCGTTCCAATCAAGCCTGATGCTTATTAAAATATGCATCGTATAATGTGATACTGGTTTCATGAGTACGAGTTCCGGAGCGGAGGTTTGCGCGGCTTGCCGCCGCCGGATGCCATATCGCGTTCAGGTCAGATGTCTTTATGGGACCTCCGCCGGAAGCTGTGCCTTCGGGGCGCATCGCATTGGTATGCACCGGAAGAGCATTGTTTAACTTCTGAGCGCTATAGCTTATAAGCATAGTCGATGTATTGATGATTCAGTACAAGAATAGGAACCGAGCTGAGAGTTTCCTTTTCCAACTCCATGAAGTTAACGCTTCAGATCGGTAGTTACAGTTACCGATACTGTAGTTTGCAGCTACAGTTAGTAAACCTCGTATCGTGATGAAAAACTACGATATTACAAATGGCGACGACTCTTCGAATCTCCAAAGTAAATTTGAACGTTACAAGTGCTCCGAAATTAAGATGGCGCATTCAGCAGTTGGCTGTCCTCCATTCGACGTTAAAGTGGAAACAGTGAGTAATATCTAATACGATTCAAGTACAGTGTGCAGACGTTCTTCAGAATGCGGGAAACAGTGATGGTAACAAAGCTAGTATTATAGTTGAAGCTTTGCCTGTAAACATCATTACTGATCTACAACGAAGAATTTAACCTACGTTACTCACTGATGCTACATATGAGGAACTTGAAGGAAAGTTAATACAACAATTTAAAATCAAGAAATCCACTGTTGGCGCATCTGTTACATTTCTAAACAGAGAGCAAAGTGTTAATGAATCCATACAAAGTTATGCTAAAACGTTAAATGACTTAGCATCTTCGTGCAACTACGAAAATTGCGGTCGCGATCGTCTCTTGAGAGATGCTCTTGTGGCTGGTCTACATTCAGCGCAAATTCTCAGCGCGGTTCTACAGAAGTGTGACAGCAAGTCCTTCAACGAATGCGTTGAACATGCAAAACTCATTGAACAGTAAAGCTTCGACGCTCCAGATATTATTCGTGAGGATTCATCTTCATCGTTTTTCACTACAGAAAAACTACAGCCGAATTACATAAGCATTCGCTGCGGAACTAGGCAGAAGCACCTTACAAAGAGTTGCTATGCCCTAAAATTAAATTAATAAAATGCAAAAAATGTGGAAATAGGCCACATTTCTAAAGTTTGCAATTTACGACTGCAGCACGACCTCCTCCTGTTAAGCCTACACGAAGGGGACCTACACGAGAAGAATTTGACGCAGCTCGCACTTACATAGTGCAGCTGGAAAGGAGCGGTACTCAGTGCAACGTCGGAAGAGAAGATGTGTCAATGAAGAGTTCAAGTGAGCTTCTACAGCGGAAGAACGAAGTTATTCTACAAAAGCCTAGGAACGATACTTGTGACGGTAACTATGTTCATAATTTCTCTGATGTACAAACTAATTACGCGTTATTTCAGTCACATTGTATTCCTCAAAGTGTCACAAAACTTACTCCCTTTGTTGCGCTCAACAATCGTAAAATTGTTACTTCCAGAGATGGAGTTAATCCTAAATATTCTTTGTCCAAAGCTAAGCCTATGTATGTAACTCAATTCTCTGATGATCTGTTTAATGATTCTTACTTGTCATCTGATTCAGTCTAACGTTAAAGATACCGTTCATCTAGATATGTTGCCTGATGCAGTTCCTGTATTTTTAAAGCACGCCGTGTTCTAGTAAGACTAAAAGACTCCTGCTTTGACACCGGTCAGCAGTTTACCTGTACAAAATGTACCTTGTAGATCAGGTAAAATAACTAAACCTGTAATGCGAATAGGTTGCTAAGTTTTCCTTCCGTGTGTCATATAGTCATCTAAAAAGGAGGGAAATTGTTGTATATTAAAATATGCATCGTATAATGTGATACTGGTTTCATGAGTACGAGTTCCGGAGCGGAGGTTTGCGCGGCTTGCCGCCGCCGGATGCCATATCGCGTTCAGGTCAGATGTCTTTATGGGACCTCCGCCGGAAGCTGTGCCTTCGGGGCGCATCGCATTGGTATGCACCGGAAGAGCATTGTTTAACTTCCGAGCGCTATAGCTTATAAGCATAGTCGATGTATTGATGATTCAGTACAAGAATAGGAACCGAGCTGAGAGTTTCCTTTTCCAACTCCATGAAGTTAACGCTTCAGATCGGTAGTTACAGTTACCGATACTGTAGTTTGCAGCTACAGTTAGTAAACCTCGTATCGTGATGAAAAACCACGATATTACACTTATCATCTTGTACATTGGTTTTTCAAATGCATTATAACTAAAACCAGAACACAATGACGGTTACCACGAACAAGCTGATACCCATTCCTGACACCTGGTTGGGTAGAATGGGGATCTTTGGCCGATATCTCCATTTTCCCAACGGGGAGAATCATCGGACGGCACTGCCAGGATTCGAACTGCCGACACATTTCCGTGAAGGGCGCGCGCTCAGCCACTCGGCCTCGGTAGGAGCTAAAAAATTTTCCATGAGTTATTTAAATCTCCTCTTAAATTGTTGCTACCAAATTCATGCAGTGGAGTCGAGCAGATATTTCATGCATGAATGCTATATAGAATTAATCGATTCCGTAAAATTAACACTTCTTAGTCGGACTATCATTAAGAATTTAAAGACGAAGAATACAGCACGGATAGGTATCATATTTAATAGAATTTAACGAAGCTAAAGTTAAAATATCTGAATTAGTCAATTTTAAACGTTTCGGAGACCAGCTCCATCTTCAGTAAGTCTGAAAGAATAAAAAACCAAATTGGTTAATCCTTGACAAAAGTTATCAGTAAAAAATACAATCTACACAAAAAAAAAACACTAACCAATTTTGGTGTTTATTTTCAGACTTACTGAAGATGGAGCTGGTCTCCGAAACGTTTAAAATTGACTAATTCAGATATTTTAAATTTAGCTTCGTTAAATTCTATTAAATATGATACCTACCTGTGCTGTATTCTTCGTCTTTAAATTCTTAATGGAATTAATCGAGACATGGAATAGAACTATCATATCTGAAGTCCACAATGGCAGTGAAAAGGGGGCGCAAGCGCTTCAATATACGATGCAACCACTATGAAATGCCGGCTCCAGTACTGAGCATGCACAACAGGCAAGATGGCAGCATATGATCATGACAAGTTATAGAAGAGACAGATAAGTTTATCGATGAAGATGTTTCTTGGTTCCTTTGAAGAATTTTGGAGGAGGGATTTGATTCTTTCAAAATTGTTAATCATTTTTCCTCAAGCAATTCTCATAAAGATTTAAATGAGAATTGTTGTATAGTATCATCAATATACTTCTCAGCAAGTAACATATCCTTAAAAGAAAAACACACAAGCACCCAAAAATAAAAATATATTTTAATTACTCCCAACAATTACAGAGCACAAAAATAGTATTCAAAGTATAACACTTTAACGCTACATTAAAATAAGATCGTAAAAGGTTTAGGATATCCAAACTTTCAATCAACTAAAAGTAAAAGTTACCATATTGCTGCCCAAACCTGGGATTGAAAAAAGATTGTCCCACTAAGGTGGATTTTCGCACTTCAATAAAGATCACCGGATATTCTACAGAAAACAAACAAAATGTTATTCAATTTATTTTAGTTCCATACACATTGTTTAATGTCATCTTATTTGAAATGTATTTACGATGAATTTGCTCCTGTAATCTGAATTTGGTAAGATAAATGAGAAGCATCGCTGATCCTGCATTCAATATCGATAGGATCATTAATGGAAATTCTTCCAATCCGCCATAACAAGGTCTAACAAATTTTTCACTAAATTACAGACTTCAATGAACTTGTAACATATCAAGAGGTAAATCGATCAATAAATATCATAAAATACACTAGCCAGCATAAATATTTACACTGAATGTTGGTCATATTCGAAAATTACCCCCTAATGAACCACAAAACTTTAATACTAAGAATGACCGTCGTGTTTATATGTTTACTAGTGCACACGTGCTGGTCGGCATTAATCTGCAGAATTTCATCCCTTCTTTCTCGAGTTAAATTTGCTTGTGCAAGTCGATGCTGGTCGGCATTAATCTGAAGAATTTCATCCCTTCTTTCTCGAGTTAAATTCTCTCGTGCCACTCGATGTTGTCCAGCGCTATGCCGAAGAATTTCCTCGCTTCTTCCATGTGTCGAGCTCTCTCTAGCTACTCGGTGTTGCTCTGCATTATTCCGTAGAATTCCAAGCGCCGTTCAAGGGTCAATTTAGCTCTAGCTTCTCGTTGGCGAGCAACATTGCTTCGTCTTGCCATTTCGCGTTGTTCATCCTATCGCCTTCGGCATTTTTCTTGCTGTCGTAGTCTTGCTACTTCTCTCCTGTGGTTGGACACATTTCTATCCATGATGGCCTCTTTTGCCGGAATTTTATTCTGAAATGTCGTCTATTATCTCTTCGGAGCTTCTCAAGAAAATCAAAATTTCGAAAACGATAACTCAAGTTCCAAAATCTTGGGCTTTATACTAAATGGTAGCCAGGTTACTGGTCAAACGAATTTAAAATATTTTTTTTTCGCATTATCAATTAAAAATATCAAAGCAACATGATGCATTTCAACAGAGAAAGCTCCAAAGAAAATTTCTATTTGTAAAAATAGGCCGATGGCGTATTCTGGATACCATAATCCAAGTGAAAGGGAATTGAATCGCCACAGAAAAATAATGCAATAGAATAATTTCTTGTATTTCTTAAGCTTTATCCTTGTTGCACCACTTTTTTCACTGTTGTTCACTGTTGCACAAATTTTCACTGCACAACTGCACTATAACGTCACTTTCCCCAAAATTTGAGAGACCTAGAGTTTTATATACTCGAGTCTGTATCGTGGATACCGAGTTTGGCGGGGTATTGCATATTACAATATACACACCACGGTAGAGGAAACCAGGTAGGGTCATTTCAATGGGAGAAAATACCTAGCCAATAGAAAGGCTTTATTTCAAACAAACTTTATGACGTCACCAAAACGCCGTTTCGTTAAGCCAGTAGAGGAGCCAGATTTAGGTGTAGCAGTGCTACCAGATGAAATATGAGCGCTGCTATTGGTTTGTTGCCGTGACGTCAACAAAACCACAGAATCAACGAAAAAAGACTGGTTTGAACCTACCTTGTTTCCTTTACCGTGATACATACACAAGCTCGCAGTTTTTTTCAGTAATACGGAATTTCTGGGTCTACGATATGACACGAATGGCTATAATTACTTCCATTGTGGCCCAGAAATACTATATTTTAAGTGTTTATTACTGTCACAAGAAAAATAAGCTAACTTTGTAATAAGCTTGTGATATCTTTCCAATAGTATTTGCCATAATTTTTTAGGGCACAGGTACACTAGTAAATGATAAAAATTCCCCGCTAGCTCACGAGACCTTCAGTGATAATCTTCTATCTTCTACTTTATAAAAGGAGCCGTGTCCGTCCGTGTGTCACACCCACCAGCCTGCAGTGTGAGATGAGCGTATCTGTGATACATGCTTCATCAACTCCACAATTTTCGGTGCCTTAACCATGGTACCATGGCCTTAACCCAGCAGATTGAGAGTCGGAATAAATATATCACGTGTATGGGTAGGTTAGATTAGGTTGTATAGAATATCAGCGGTTGAGACTTGGGAAATTATTGGAAAGCCAGAGAATAGCATGGGAAATCATGGGAAAGCCATGTTGAAGCTCAGTTGGTCCTATATCTAGTCCTGTCATTTATTGACGGGCCGTGTGCACTTGTAATTTTTAAAATGCGAGTTGTTTCAGTAACCTGAACGGAGAAACAGCAGAAGTTTTAGTTTTGCACAGAAGCCCTTTTTGACCGGCGTGCCAAATTGCGACCAGTCGCGCGAACGGAAACTCGAACGCACTCTTTCTCCCTAAAAACAGGGTAAAGAAGACCGGCAGGCGGCAGCAGAGGGACTTCATAACGCCGTTAGGTACAGAATTTCTGGAGATTTCTTGAGTTCACCTCGTGCGACTTTACACTTAAGTTTACCGACTCGTAACTTTGGAACGGATGCACCCATCGACTTCAAATTACTCTCAAATGAAAGAGCGAAAGTCTCTCTCCCTCCCATATCGAACACAAGCCCACGACTTTAACGGTTCTCTGAAAAATACTGAAATTATTCAATAAGCTTACCCGACTCGCGCGCCGTCAAAAGTAATTGCGTTTACCGACTCGTACCTTTTGAAAGAATCCACTCATCGACTTCAAATTACTCTCAAATGAAAGAGCGAAACATTCTCTCCCTCCCATATTGAACACAAGACCACGACCCTAACGGTTCTCTGAAAAATACAGAAATTATTCGATAGGCTTACCCGACTCGCGCACCGTCAAAATTAATTGCGTTTACCGACTCGTAACTTTTGAAAGAATCCACTCATCGACTTCAAATTACTCTCAAATGAAAGAGCGAAACATTCTCTCCCTCCCATATTGAACACAAGACCACGACCCTAACGGTTCTCTGAAAAATACAGAAATTATTCGAAAAGCTTACCCGAATCGCGCGCCGTCAAAATTAATTGCGTTTACCGACTCGTAACTTTTGAAAGAATCCACTCATCGACTTCAAATTACTCTCAAATGAAAGAGCGAAACATTCTCTCCCTCCCATATCGAACACAAGACCACGACCCTAACGGTTCTCTGAAAAATACAGAAATTATTCGATAGGCTTACCCGACTCGCGCACCGTCAAAATTAATTGCGTTTACCGACTCGTAACTTTTGAAAGAATACACTCATCGACTTCAAATTACTCTCAAATGAAAGAGCAAAACATTCTCTCCCTCCCATATTGAACACAAGACCACGACCCTAACGGTTCTCTGAAAAATACAGAAATTATTCGATAGGCTTACCCGACTCGCGCACCGTCAAAATTAATTGCGTTTACCGACTCGTAACTTTTGAAAGAATCCACTCATCGACTTCAAATTACTCTCAAATGAAAGAGCGAAACATTCTCTCCCTCCCATATTGAACACAAGACCACGACCCTAACGGTTCTTTGAAAAATACAGAAATTATTCGATAGGCTTACCCGACTCGCGCACCGTCAAAATTATTTGCGTTTACCGACTCGTAACTTTTGAAAGAATCCACTCATCGACTTCAAATTTCTCTCAAATGAAAGAGCAAAACATTCTCTCCCTCCCATATTGAACACAAGACCACGACCCTAACGGTTCTCTGAAAAATACAGAAATTATTCGATAGGCTTACCCGACTCGCGCACCGTCAAAATTAATTGCGTTTACCGACTCGTAACTTTTGAAAGAATCCACTCATCGACTTCAAATTACCCTCAAATGAAAGAGCAAAACATTCTCTCCCTCCCATATTGAACACAAGACCACGACCCTAACGGTTCTCTGAAAAATACAGAAATTATTCGAAAAGCTTACCCGACTCGCGCGCCGTCAAAATTAATTGCGTTTACCGACTCGTAACTTTTGAAAGAATCCACTCATCGACTTCAAATTACTCTCAAATGAAAGAGCGAAACATTCTCTCCCGCCCATATCGAACACAAGACCACGACCCTAACGGTTCTCTGAAAAATACAGAAATTATTCGATAAGCTTACCCGACTCGCGCGCCGTCAAAAAACTTAGGTTGACCGACTCGTACTTCGCGCGTTGTCAAAACATCCTATCCTAACATACGAAATAACAATATCCGCTAATTTACTGACAATGAACAGACCTTTTCATGGCAAAAGAAGGCATGGGAAATCAATAACAATTATAATTAACCTCAGTGTCATATCATTTCTTACATCAATATTTTCGGAGAATAAAAGCTTAAGTTTTTCCTGTTGTGTCAAGGTATATTTTGATCCCTATTGAAGCCTTTTTTAGCGAATATTTAAATTGTTTTGTGCTTATGTACTATCTTTAAGCCCTAGAAAACCTAGAATATTATTCTACTTCCATTTCAAGCATTTGTGGAACCTCGAACTCAACTATTAGTTTTTTCCCCGCGGTTGCTGTGTCTAGATAAGTTGTGTCACTTTGTTTTTTCTTTTGTTTTCATTTAATTCAAGAGTTCAACTAATCAAATTGTCATTCGCAAAGCTGGTTTGGTTGGTATATTTTCCGAAATTATATTGAGTGACCATCAGGGCGAAATATTTTTGATAAACTAATTTATGGCAGTGCATAACGAATTATTATGGACTGCCTGTTTTTATTAATATTCTTTTGAATCAGTTCATTTAGGCGTTTATACATTATATCCACTACAATTTTTGTGTTGTGTTTATGTTTATTCTTAATGAATCTGTTTCGATGCCTCAACGCGTTCTTTCAGGATGTATGCTCAGGTATTTTTGGTTACTTTTTTCAAAATTTATTTCAGCTCAACAGGCGTTTACGATGCGTCTAGTTCAATATTGACGGGTTTATCACATTTTTTTACTTAAAATTCATAGCTTTAAGTAAAAAAATTTCGCGTTGATTTTGTTTTTTAAAGAATTAAATTGATGGATGGGTAAAATATAAAAGTTCTGAACATTTCAAGAATACGTTCTTAAAAGTGAGAACCATGCTTCTCCGCCATGAAGTATTCAAAAATTTTAGCTAGTCCACATTTTACCTAGTCAAAAATTTTAGCTAGTCCAATACTTCATTGTTTACTTTACCGGCAGGCCGCAGCCGAGACGGTTCAAATTTAATGTGTTTTCGGTCTTGATATTTGATTGAATTTTACGACGAGCTCCAATATAAGCACTGAATACTTTTTATTTTTTCCTTCCAATCAGCTTTTCTACAAGCGACAAGGCAATTACCTTTTCTTATATTTTATGTGCCGCTTAATAATCCTGATTTATTTATCCATGTTTCGTTAAATTATAGCAAATAAGAACCGCACATTTTTACGGCTTACTAGCCCCAGATATAACACTGCCGAATTAATTTATATGTTTTGATTGAATTTGTTTCAAATACTACTTTCAGCACTTTAATTTCTTATTAAATCATTCTCACATCCCAATGTATAGATTCATCGTATCAGCATTTTAGAGATAAATATTTTTCAGTTTCAATTTTTCATTCGTATGGGTAAGTTACGTTGAACTTTTCAGCTTTAAGAAACAACGGATGGGTTACAGAATTCAGTTTTCGCATGTGAAACTGTAAAACTTATATTGGAAAAAAACAATTCTGTTTTCTACTTCATATTTAAAGTGAGACTCTTTAATCTGACTCATAACAAGTGGACAGCTAGACGCCGGGATTATTTTGCGCACACTGCATATTTCTGCTGACGAAGCCCTTAAATGTTTTGGAGGCCCAGAGGCTTGCGCTCGGGATGTTTTGAGATCTCTCCTGCAGTTGCGATATGCTCCGTGCATATTGCGTCAGTTTTATGTGAAGAGTTCTCGTGCTAGGTTCTCCATTCCTTTAGTCACAGCAGACGATCATAAAAAATTTGACTAATCAAAGATCAAAACTAACTAAGACAATCAAAAAGTGCACGTTTCAATATTGTGAATTCTTTCTTCTTTCAAAATGGACAGTGTAGTCGAGCTCATGAAAACGTTTCGGAGCAAGAGTGTGAGAAGCAAACATGCCCTTTATATACTATTATCTAAAAAATTAGGAAGTAGAAGACCAGAAAGAGACAGAAATCGCTTCAGAACACTGGAATCCTCGAATGCAGCTTTCAACTACCAATTGGCAAGAATAGTTCAGGTAAATTTATAAACTTAAATTAGTTTGTGCGAGTCCGACTCCGATGTATATATATAATACATATTTATATGAGTGAAAAATTATTATCTGAGAAGGATTTCCTATATCGGTACAATCTTAGTCACTTTTTCTTCCTGAGAAATTTGATGCATCTTTACGAAACATGTTATTTTTGTTTGTTTATGTTTAGTGCTTGCAAGAAGCAAAGCCCTCTTGCAAGAGGGTGCTTTGTTCCAATAGATTTTTTTTTCTCATCTACTAGTTGAAGCAACTAGGTCTACAGTTTAAGGCTTCACTATATTGTGTTCACTCTTTAGGTGATGTAACAAACCACTGGTAGACCAGCCTTTTCAAAGTAAACTCTTGCCGCACTGTATACACTTCGCACTTTCTCCAGTTGCATCTTTAACATAGGATCGCCCCACATAGGCTTTACTTTCTACATCGTCTGTTGCCATTGTATCTATTACAGTATATTTTTTATTACCTGCAAAACCAAACCCCTAAATATATTCTGATGAAAGAGTTGAACTATATTATGAGCTAGTCTAGACTACACTGTGTAGCGATGGAAATTGCAATAATATTAAAACACTAAAGTCCTATCTGTACCATTTACAAGTTGATTTGCTCCAAGTGAAATTTGATTTGCTCCTCGTGAAAATAGAATTGCTCGAAGTGAATTTTGATTTGGTCCTCGTAAAAATAGAATTGCTCCAAGTGAAATTTGATTTGCTCCTCGTAAAAATAGAATTGCTCCAAGTGAAATTTGATTTGGTCCTCGTAAAAATAGAATTGCTCCAAGTGAAATTTGATTTAATATGTGTGTGTAGGTGTGTGCATGTGTGTGTGCATGTGTGCGCACGCAAATATGAATGTCTATGTATCTGTGTGCACATGTACACGTTCGGATGTGTTTCTTTGACGTTCATATCTCACCGATTTCAATTAGTTCCATGTGGAAGGTTATTGAGGCCTCCGGCCCGGCAGAAATATTCCAATAATCGACTTCGGTAGAATAATTTTGTATACGTTATGAATAATTTTGTATATGAATGAATAATTTTTGTATATGAATAAAGGCTTCTTTATAGCCCAAATTATAGCCTCACTATAGCGGCAGACTGATTTTTGGCAGTTTTCCATTATAGTGGGGTTGTAATGAAAGGCATAAACATCAGAAAGCCTCGAAGACGGGAGCACTAAATGAGACCAATGGAGCTACTCAAGCCTTGGCATATAGAATTCACCTACAGAAGAAAAAATGGGTCGTGGTCGTCGTCTTCGCTGTACGCTATCTCAAGAAAAGTTCCATGTGGAAGGTTTTGAAGCCTCCGGCCCGGCAGAAATATTCCAATAATCGACTTCGGTTGAATAATTTTGTATACGTTATGAATAATTTTGTATATGAATGAATAATTTTTGTATATGAATAAAGGCTTCTTTATAGCCCAAATTATAGCCTCACTGTACGCTATCTCGAGAAAGCTGAGAAGGTAAGGTAGGAGCTAAAATAAATGTAAAGGATGTATTCAGTTTATGTGTAAAGAGTCCAGACCTTCAAACGATCATGTGCATGTTGAATTCATCCTAATTATGTTGTAATTTTCACAATATCTTCCCCCAATGACAGAGTCAAGTTGACAGTATTAGGCATCAAACTTATTCATAAATTAACATGACTGCAAGTACAGAAAAAATGAGACTTACAGATACTAATATTAGCCCGTTTGAGAGTTATTTGAAGTCGATGGGTGCATTCTTTAGGAAATGACAAGTGGTCCAAGCCAAGTTTTTTTGAGGGCGCGCGAGTCGGATAGGCTCAACGCAGAATTTCTCTATTTTTCCAAAAACCGTTGAGGCCGTGGTCGTGTGTAGGACACCGTACTACTGGAAATGTTTCACTCTTTCATTTGAGAGTAATTCAAAGTCGATGAGTGGATTCTTTCAAAAGTTACGAGTCGGTAAACGCAATTAATTTTGACTGTGCGCGAGTCGGGTAAGCCCATCGAATAATTTCTGTATTTTTCAGAGAACCGTTAGGGTCGTGGTCTTGTGTTCAATATGGGAGGGAGAGAATGTTTCGCTTTTTCCATTGGCTAAATTTTTGCTTATTGCATGCTTAAATTTGCATGGAAATTTAGTAAAAAATTCAATAACACAAATCAATTATGACTTCATTAACTTTGAGGAACAGCTATCACTGCAGGTAAGCAAACCAACTGACGCAGAACTTTGAGTGAACAAAACCCAAGATCTGAAATTAAAATGAAAAACTAGTTAAAAATATAAATGTTTAGAGGTTGAAAATCTTTCTACTGAGTTAGAAATCGTGGATTGAGGCTCGATTCCAGTTTCCTTAAGTTTAGAAACAACTATCAGCATTCACACTTGGTACTTTGACCTGAATTAATCTTCAACACGAGATTCTATCGAAGAGATTCTAGTCCACGAAAACAAAAGCATCTGAAAATAAATATACATAAATTTAAAGGTCTGCAGGAGTTTTTTGAACACTAGAAAAGTTTGCTTTAGCTCTCCTCCATTCACCTAACAAAATACAAGAATCGTAATTATAATCAAAGCCGAAGAAAAGATTTGATACTTATGTGGGTTGGGTGACTATTGCAGGCCTGTCTGAGCACGTCTGACCAGCTTCTAGGACCAGGCTGCATTTAAATAGCGCTGCAGTCTCAGCATCTTCGTGCGAGGCGAATACTTGAAAAATCGACTTACAAAAATTTTCGTTATAGGCAAATCTGATATTAATGTTCAGTTTGTATTTTGTTCAAACTCGACACGTTGGATTCGAGAAAATTATGTATGCTCCACTCTTAAACGAAGTATAGCTCATGCATAACAAACCATTCCTCGAGAAGAAATAATAAAATTCACGGGGACTACAGAATTTTACTTCACACCTAAGGCACGCATGAAGACCGATTTAGGAGAGAAATATTTGCAAGGCGACGTACTGCAGAAAGATTCTTCAAGCACCATCATATTTGCCTCGATAAATCAGTCCGAATCACTAAAGCTAATGATAATACGAAATGATTATCAGAAACTTAAATCATACTTTATTGAAATAAATCGCTTGATTTTAAACATATTTGTAAAAACCGTATAATATTCCCATAAATAATACGAAATTATATAATGAACTGAAGAATTTCGTCCGGGTCTCGCTAGACGAGAGTCCGGAGGGTTAAAATGCCCTTGCAACACGAGAGGGATCGAGTAGCGAAATATAGTCGGTGAGTTTCATTAGTCGAGCATTATCTAAAGAAATAGAGAGAACTAAAGATGTGCACAGCATGCCCTCGTGGTCTTGAGTATAGTGCACTCCCATAGCTTACGAAGTTCACATACCTGAATTGCAACACACGAACATTTAAAAGCAGTATTATGCCAAATTAATATATTTTGGAGTAACATGTATTTATACATGTCCATATTTGACGTCGTTCACTGATTTTCGTGTGGCTAATTGCGCCGCAAATTGTTCTATTCTAGAACTTCATTTAGAAATAGTTCGATCCTGAGAAAGACTAATTGCACAATCTTCGATTGAAAACATGAGCTGGTGTGTAACAATGAGAAAAATAATTTCCAAATATTTTTAAATGACGTCTTAAATTAGCAGCAAAAACAGATTCGCGAGTACGAATGTTGGCAGGCGTTGTATGCATACAGGACCAGCAATCCCAAACAGTCTATAAATTAAGAAGGAATGATTCGCAAAGAAAAAAAATTTTTTTTTGGATGTGGAAAATTACCTTATGATTGTAGCATGCATATCTATACTTTTGGGGAATGAAACGTATTTGAAGAATAATAAATGAGCTTGGTAACTTTTTCATTAACTTCTAGTCCATGTAAAAATGTAATAAAAATGAAAATTACGAGAAGACTTGATCCGAGACGTAATGCATAATAGTGGCAACGGGTGCAACAATAAGATGAAATATTTATTCCAATTATTGTTGAGACATCACAACAATTTTTACCACTGTCTCAATTATTCAAATGATTACAGAACGAAACCAATATTTTCACTTTAAACTCTGAAGAAGAAAGTAAACCTATGCACGTCAATGCCCATGGTACACCAAATCTTTCAAAATTGATAGCGTCATCAAACAGAGCTTTGAGTAACTCACCTACCCACAGCGTGAAAAACGTGAATGAACCTGAGCCTTTCTCTAACTCGATCTCAGACTAATACAATGTAAGTACGAACAATAAATTTGCGCTACTTGCAATAGACACGAATAGTGACTGTGACATTCCCTCCTTTTCAACTAATCTTCAGCTTTCCAGTACGTACGCAGGAACAGGGGAAAGTCAAGCGAATAAAGATATTCAAAACCATTCCAAAGAAAATCAAATTATTCGGAAAAATGTATTGCTCATCAAGCCGCTTTCCGGAAATCAAAATCCCTTGCTCGGTCACTAAGAGAATCACTGCAATGGAAAACGACCCCTGAAAAAATCTTCTGCCTCTGCAAAACCCCCCTCGTACGACCAAACCGATACTGCATGATACAAAAAAAATCAAGAGTGAATCAAATTTACACACGCGTTGCAGACACACTGGATGCCCTGAAACGATCGCTCAAAATGAAGCCTGCTTACACTTTAGGTGACGGACACTGTCTCCTTCACGGAGTAACGACATAGCATGCATCACAACAAATCTTAAAATGGAATTATATATCTCTGAAAAAAGCCTTCAAAACTGAGAGCTGTCAGTAGATGTCAGAAGAGAAACGGAGGTACAAAACACAATAATTTTTCTCGCACATTTGCCGTCTCGGTCGCGTAGGAAGTGAACAAAAAACATCACTGAGAGGTTAGACATAACCAAAATTTATCAAATCAAATGAATTCCTTTGATTTTTTGGAGCGAAAAAGTCCAGGATTTGCCATGCTCTGAACGGGCAGAAAACGGGAGGCAGAGGGGTGTATTATGAGCTCGGTGAGGAAAGACTGAGGAAACAAGGACACTTCATACAGGCTTTTTGTCTTCAGACAGGCTCATTTGAGACTGGGGCGAGCACGATATTTTACACTTCTAGAAAGCACTGCTATGTTAGCTTCGTATTTAAATTTCGCTGATTTAAGCAGAA
Source organism: Morinoia aosen (assembly GCA_030386875.1). NCBI lineage: Eukaryota > Metazoa > Arthropoda > Malacostraca > Amphipoda > Talitridae > Morinoia > Morinoia aosen. Next base: position 17,336,098 of record CM059573.1, on the reverse strand, counting down.
TAAGACAACAGTAATTTTTTTCCTTTTGCTGTTTAACGGGTAGCAAACACATTCACTGATATTGTGATTTTCATGAATGGTTAGATTTTTTCGCTTGCATTTCAAACAATTACTGCACCATTTTTACTGCAAACAATTACTGCACCCGACCGCGACCGAGTCTATGGACCATCCAAGCTGAAACTATACAGATTCGCCTGAAATCATGGTACGACCAAAATGGTCTCAAATTAAATGCTAGTAAAACGTAATGCATTATTTACGGATAAATAGATGCAATCAAAAAAACTTCAAATCTTATTCTAGCAGTAGGAACTGATAAAATTCAGACATCAAAAAAAGTTACAAATCTAGTTTGCTGGTTCGATAGAAACATGTCCTTCAAATCTCACGTTGAGAATACTTGCAATAAAATTAACGGAACTTTGATGTTTTTTTCATCGCATAAGGAGTATGCTCGACAAAAAATCCAGATTATTAGCCATTCAATCGTTGATGTTATCGCGGATTGACTACTGCAGCCTAGTATGGGGAAGCTTACTTTAATACATTCAAAGGGATTTACAGAAGCGCATGAATTTTGCAGCCAAGGCGGTATGTAACGGTAATTTCAAAAGATTTGATCACGTAGCCTATTCCTTAATAAACTCGGCTGGATTCCTATTCAAGAAAGGCTCCTCATGCAGAGGGCCCAATGCATTTTCTACTCGTTATATCTTCCTCAGAGCAATGCTGAGATAGTGCGTTTCCATCGACTCACTGTAGCCAACCTAAAGCCGAACAGAAACAATAACGTCTTAGTCGACTATCGCTCATCTCACATACAGCAGAAGGATCTGTCAATATCAGGCACCTTACTGTGGAACAAACTTCCTCTGAGTATCAAAATCCCTTAAAAATTAGAGAATTTAAGACCAAAATAGCTCGTCATTTTGGGTCTCGACAATAATTCTTAGTTACAGAACATACTGAATAAGTATTTACGAATCTCACTTACTCAATACCTTCATTACTGAATAATCTCCCATGCTTATTGTTTTATAATTCAACACGACAGTTTTGAAGTATGCGTAGGTATTATAATTTGATCGCCCATACGTTGGTATTTGCAAGTATGCTTAGTTGTATATGTGTGTACGTACATATATGGGTGTATGTGTGCATTTGGGTGTGCATATGCGCGCATATGCCTGTATGCACTGGACTAGCATCTAGCATATGAACTATAAATACTGTGCATGTATGTGCGTATACGTACGCACATATACAAATATTTGTGCTCTAAACTGTTAACCAGAATTTAGACGAGAAATACCGTTGTTTCTGTTCACTCTCAACTATTGTAAAGCACTCACGAAAAGTATAAATTTGTTGCGTGATCATCCATATATGTTTTGCTAAGATGCTTATCAACTAATGACGGGTAGGTTAAAAAATTTTAATTCGAAAAACAAGTCATATAATCTTCATATGTTTCATGCTTGTATACTGGTATATGCCACCGTGTGCATGTGCGTGTGTGTGTGTGTGTGTGTGTATGAGTGTGTGTGTGTATGTGTGTGTGTGAGTGTGTATGTATGCGTACATTCGTATATGTTCGTACATTCATAGGCCTACATTTACCCACAACAGTTCTTGTAAAATTTCTTAATAATCGACTTGCATTTGTTTTGTAAACTTTGTGTGTGAGTTAAAGCGTACTCATTTAAGCAATCAGCTAAGTGTAATTTTTCATAAGTGTATTCTTTCTTTTGTCCATGCTCGCTCAAAATAATATTTTTTAATTTGTGCTTCTACAAGAAACTATAACATTATTCCTAAATTTCGTTAAATCCAAAGCTGATGTGTCAATGTACGTGTCAATGTACGTCCGAGTCCCTTGATTGGAATACTAATCTTATATACGTAGGAATAAGAATATAGTTCTGGATATCAACCTCGCTGCCTTTCTTCGCTTATTTATTTTATTCAGCCACCATTCAACAACAGAATTCTCAATTGTGCTCACCATGTCAGTTCTAGCAGTGTGTACAGGTGGAGTCACCACATAGATGTGAGCTGGCTTGGCTGCCAAATCAGCCAACTCGTTGCTCTCCAGATCTTTATGACCTGGAATGAACTTTACTCCCGCTGGATATCGCTCTGACAATGAGATAACTTATTTTTGAATTTCAAAGATTAAATGAATATAATTTTTGGGCCTTCTGTTCCTCAAAAGTAACACTGAAAAAAAGATCAGTAAGTTGGGAAACATTTTAATCTTGTGCATTTTTAACTGGTTTGTGTTTTTTTAATTGTATTTTTTATAACTAAATTATGTTTTTTATGACTAAAGTGTGTCTTGCTAAATCGTGTATTGCTTCGTGTTTATATTCTTTTTGGTATGTATTTGAAGCACTATGAAGATTCGTTTGGATCTTAGTACACACAGAAAATTGCGAATTCCAACAGTACAGACGTGTCGCTTCAACATCTTGTGTGTCTCGGTATATCGTGTGTTGTGTGTGAGTTGTGTTTTGAGAGGCCTCAGTCGATCCGTTAAAAGTGTAAAATTTACGATCAACCATTGAACCAAGGGAATGTCAAAAACTAACGGTCCTCTGTGGAGTCGTGAAAAGTATGTTATGCTTGGACAGGGATTTTAGAAGGGCCTCCGTAAGAAAGCCAACGTTGCGCTTAGTGCGGGTAAATACCAGCCACAAGGGTTGACAGTGACGGATGTCTACACTTGAAGCTCGAAGGGCTAAAGGGTAACCATAGCAACGAAATCTAAAGGATGGACCTGGAGAGGGCGGAGTTGGCTAAGCTCTCGTCAGAGGGGCTTATAGCCAATAAAGGGGCAGTTACACCGTGAGAAAGAAGTAGAAGTGTAGAACCGCAAATGAACAGCCATATCGACTTTGAAGGAGGGTTTTAGACGGGCACTTCTGTAGTCCCAGAGAACACTATTGGTCGTGTATGAGATTAGATGACAGCCCTCAAAACTACTCTAGGCATCACTAGGGACAAAGGCCTAGTAAGTTTTCGCGAACCATCCGAAAAGGTGCGGCGTAATCGGGTGCTGACTGAAAATATTTCACTCTGAAAATACGTGAATATATATAGCGTCCGTCGAAATATGTTTGCATATATATTTATGAAGTTATGTGGGAATTTTCAAAATCCCTAACACAATCATTGAAGGAGAAGGAATACACAGGAATTTCAATTTCATTTGTTCTCTACTTTTTAATTTTAGGTTATACAAGTTTTAGAAATGCGAATAGAACTATAATTGACATATATGCCGCAAGAGGTACAACTAATTTTAATTCAGGTTCGACAGACTGAAAGGCACGGCCAAAGAGAAGTTAAACAGTCATTGACGGCGCTACACGAGTAGGTACAGACTGATAAAGTTTAGACAATTAAAACAATTGCAACGGCGATCTAACATCTAGTTAAGGGTGTCGCAACGGCGATCTTTTAATAAATTACCGTTTAAGGTGTCGCAACGGCGACTTTACGTGTCGCAACGGTGACTTTTTAATTATTAAGTTTTAAGCTGAAGCCTTAAGATGACAATTTATTCGTTCAAAAGTTTTAAAATGTTTAAAAGGATAAAAGCGTTGCTTCGTGTTCCCAGTTAGGTCGAGATCGAGGCCAGGAACTTCGACAGGCAAGTAGGCAGCGGATCGTGTCCGGCGGTATAGGTAAGAAAAACCCCAGTCACTCCGGAACTCAGGTTCACAACTCGTCCAATCTCCCAACGTCAGCTATAAAGTAAATGTATAATTTAAAGAAAACCGTCACCACTCAAGGACCGCATAGGAATGAATATACTCAAGTTTAATTAAGGATTAAGCGAGGTTCAAGTTAAGGAAAATTACCTCGTTAAACACAATCGCCAAGCACAACCGCTGCAGCAGCACCGCAAGTTAGAAACGGAGGAAACTGCGCCAAGACGGTTAGAGGATACAGTGGAAAACAAAATCACATCCACCGTTAAAAATCGGAAAGACCCATCAAAATTTAAGACTATTCACTTGTTTCGTTTATATCAGATAAATAGAGTATAAGCATCAATACACACCTGAGCTTATGGTGAAACTCAGTGTAGAAACTTTTAACACAGAGAGGAAACTTAAAGTTTGAGATGAAGATAGTTAAGGAAGTGCTCCAGAGTAAGTTGAGTTTGAGGTTTACGTATAGAAGAGATACATAGGTTTAAGGTTTAAGATTTAAGGTTTAGTTTAAGTTTCAAGTTGAAGGTAACCCCATCAGAGTATGTCGACTCGTCAATTAGATGGTCACTTCTAATTTAAGGTTCAGACAAGCAGTCTGATTTAATAGTTTGAGGTTCTAGAGCACTGTAAGATGAGCAGCCATAACAGGCCACTCTAAAGGAAATAATTTAATCACGCACACGCTCACATACACACACTAATTGAGAAATAAAGATAAAGAACAAAAAGAGCTGACGGAGAAGAGATGGAGAGAACAGAAGTTACGCCGGGGATGCCTCGACTTGCAACTGCCAAGCGACGCAGGATCCACCAACACTGGTAGCCTTTGAAGGCTCTTGGAACCCGAACACGTCGCCAACGCAACGCCAATGTAGCTCAACCGGTAGCAAATGGTCTCTGTATTGTCGTGCGCTAGCGGAATTTCTATCTTCGCTTCGGCACGCAATTGAACGGAACTCGGTAGGACGCCCAAAGGGAAACGAGGTCTCTTCAGGTTTTTTATTTCTTATCCCGTGGTTCCGTAAATCTGCACAGACAGGTATAGTCAGACTCGGACTAGCGAATGCATGACAGGAGAATTCCTAATCTAGGATCACAGTCGACTGACCAGTTGACGTATACAGCACTAAATAACAAGAAAGGAAATTCATGCCTCGAAAGTATATGAGAAGTAGCTGAGTGAGACATGAGAGACAACTGAATAATTCTAGCACTAGACATGATATTCTAATGACGGAAGGGCGATAAGAGTGGTCACGAGGCATAGTCCTCGGAACAACATAGCACAATGATATTCCATGACTCAATTATTATCGTTATATAGGAAATTTTTAGCCTCCCTTAACCATGACAAAGATGTTCCAAGAGAGGAAAGAGGAAGGCACCATTTAGTATGAGGTTGAGGGAACGCGGAATCTATGCACAAGGCGCACAGGAGTAGTGAGCTAGGAAAGAAGTTCCTGAAACAAGAAAAGGTTTCTGTTGCATTGACAGGGAAGAAAACAAGTCTAGTCGAGGAACACATTGTCAAGAACGCCCTGCCAAAGACACACTGCTAGGAAACACATTAGAAAGAACACGTTTATGATACACGCACACGAGTATTGTAAGACTCGTGTCACTGGTCGAAAGAAATGATTGAGGGCGATGTACTCCTAATCTTGCTCAATCTACACTTGATAATACATGCAATGATAATTATAAGAGACAACACAATTTCATGGATGATGCATTCTCATTGTGAGGTGAAAACACTCTCGACAGTTTACATGTACATGACATGAGCTTCGCAATTCCCGACGCCAGGAAATAATACATGAATCGCTTGTTTCGGCTAATGTTCGAACTGTCATTTTAAAGAAGCATAAAAAATATATATATGAATATACATCCGTATATATATATACACACGCATATGCATTCACACACATACACACATGCATACATACACATAAGCATGAGGGCCATGAAGACTATAAGTTCTGTATCTCTAACCCAACAATTTTAACATAGCGGTCATTAGTTAATAAGCACTTTATCCAAACAAAGGTGGATGATCGCACAACAAATGTATAGTCCTCACATGAACGCTTCACGATAATAAAGAGATGACGAGTTAGGTAATGGTACAAGTTGAGAGAGGATACTCTAAAATACTTACAGACGATGGGGAAAGGTCCCTCACTTTAGACCTGGAACAGCTTATTTTGGCATATGAACTAAGTGACTACTCTGTCTCTTTCCCTAACCTATCTGTGGAAGAGGGACAGCAAAATTAGGTCTCTAAAGCAGGGGCAAGTTACTTAGGTTATCAGATCAGCCATTGTCAACAAATCCTATTAAAAAATGAAAGCGGCAAGTACACGTTTATCAACGTCGCTTTGAAAACACGAATCACATGGGCTAGTGGTTTCAAATTTCTGCGCCTATTCTCAGTCTACTGAGAATGCCGTAAATTTTAGGCTTCCACCTTACTGACTGGCGCGACTTGCCCAGCACAGCTCATAGGTGAGAAGCCAATGGATTAAAATTATTTTACTTTGCTTCACATCTTTCTATTAATGAATGTTATAGAGAGTGCAGCACAAAGACAAGAAAATTATGTTTCCAAGTTGGTACAAGTTTGGCACGATGTGTCATGAATTTTTCAATATCAACAACTGATGTCTAATCCATGGAAGAATCACCACAGTTTTTATTTTTTAGTACACAAATCTTTCAATAGTGAAGCAGTGGTTGATTTGTATTCTTAATTAAATGTAAAATTGTGTTAGTTTTGTGTCAAGCTATGAAATGTAATAAACTTAAAATAAATCTTCTGCGTCAAATTCAGATGCATTGTAATGTCGGTCTCTACATATTACATTTACTGCCCATGACACTGTTCACAACGCTGCATTTATTTTCTATGACAACATGCTTACATAGCCCGACTATTATGCAAACATTGCTGAGCAAGCAAAAAAAACATTTAGACGTTAATACAGAAATCACTTTGAACAATGAGAGAAATATAGAACTCGGGTAAATCTGTGAAAGCCACTCACTCACTGAACCTATCTGACATTCCAGCTTTCCCCATGCTGAGTTGTTAAAACTGAGCATGAGAATGCACACATTAAACCTAACCTCCGAGTTAAATTATTTAACAGACAAATCTGTGAAGACCACACACTCACTGAACCTATCTGACATTCCAGCTTTCCCCATGCTGAGTTGTTAAAACTGAGCATGAGAATGCACACATTAAACCTAACCTCCGAGTTAAATTATTTAACAGACAAATCTGTGAAGACCACACACTCACTGAACCTGTCTGACATTCCAGCCTACACTGCTGCACACTCGCTATGCTCTAGAAGCCGGCTGTTCACCGCTATCTAAGCGCAAATATGTTAAGGCGATCGACAAATATAGCTACCAAGGTAACACGTTACAAAAAATAAATATCTAACACGAATTCACTTTTAAAAGACACAGAAACTTAAGATTATCCGGGAACACACTGTTGTATCACGAGCACTTCAATTCAAATAACACTTGAACTTGAACTTGAAATTGAGGGCCGACAGCGTCGGGGCCTTTCTAACGGCCTACAATTCCCTCCACAGTTATCACACAAAGAGTTCAGCGCCTGGTACCAGACTTGTCCACTAAACTACTCAGGATTTACCAATCCTTGTCACAAGCTGCCATTCGATGGCGTCACTGGGATAGCCAGTGCGTCAAAACACCATCCCCAGGCATATTGGGTCATTACTGACCATTCTACCTGACTGGCTCATTCCAGTCACTGTCTCTTACTCCAGGCACGCACAAGAAACAATTTCATAGCTTCAATGATACTCAAATTGCACTCCTGATCCAATCCAGCAAGACAGCTCATACCGCAATCATCTTCAGCACGTCTGGCATACCACTCATTCTCTCCAAACTGCTCAAGCACCACATTCATAAAACTTTCTCTCTCTTGCTCATACTTACTACATTCCAGCACAAAATGCTCAATTGTTTCCTCCACTCCACTAATACACTGCCGACATAATCTGTTATTATTCTCATTCCACCTCCATGTACGTCTGTTCACACTCAATGACTTACATCTCACAGCAAACAAGAGTTGACTTCCAAAACTACCATCATAGAACATCTCAAACTTAGGTGCTTCTTTTTTCATATACCAGTCAAGTGTAGGCTTCCGCACCATGCTAAGCCTCCACTTATTCAATCCATACTCTTTTGTTTTCCTCTCAATCTCTTTCTTCCACCTCTTGCAGTCCCACTCAGGCCCTACACCTCCAGGATTTATTAAACTCCAGTCATCCACAGGTCTCCCAATTCTAACATGAATAATCTTTTGCATACTAAGCTTCCTTGCATGCCCCCAACACACTTTCTCCCAATAGCTTACACTCAGATTCCATTCAAAAATTCGCTTTACCCATCTGCTATTCTGCATTCTTTCAATTCTCACCTTATAATTCAGCACTACCTTCATCATTCTTTCTGAAAATAGGCTCCACCCAAGGTCACCTCTAATGGCTTCTGTAGCTGTCCATTTTGGAGCACCCAATGCTAACCGTCCTACCTTATTTTGTATTACATCCAGCTTTTCAAGATCACTTCCATTCCAGGCAAGAGCACTCATACCATACATGACACTAGGTACAGCAACATACTTCCACATTCCTCTCACACATTCACACTTGTTTGCTCTGTATCTGGCCACGCTACTTAATCGTCCACTCCACTGCATAGCTTTTGCCACTTTCTCACCCTTAGTTCTAGTGCATCCATCTTCACTTATCATACAACCTAGATATTTGTATTCTTTTGTTCTACCTATTCTGATTTCTCCAATATTCCACAGTCTGTCTCTATCAGTCTCATCACTATTTATAACCATAACCTTGCTTTTGTCGGCACCGAAGTTCATCTTGAAATCTGTACTATATCCGTTCACAATGTCAAGCATCCTTTGCAGTTCATGTCCACATCCACTAACCACAACCACATCATCAGCATACAACAAACAGCTCAGTCTCTCATTACCAACTTTCAGTCCTAAGCCACTCCTTCTCAGTCGAACTGCTAATTCTTCTGTGTACAATCCAAACAACAGGGGAGACAGAGTACAGCCCTGTCTCACTCCTCTAACACTCCTCACTTGCCCCGTTTCCAAATTTCCTAACCTGTATATAGCGCTTGTGTTCTCATACAGACTTTGTACAATTTTTACTATTTTTCTGCTAAACCCAACTTTTCTCAAAACTTCAAAGAGCCTAACCCGATCCACTCTGTCATACGCTTTTTCAATATCCAGGAATGCTAAATACACCTTCTTATCATCCTTCCTCATTCGCTCAATTATTTCACTCACTACAAACAGATTATCTTCCCCACGTCTATCCTGCCTAAAACCATTCTGTTCTTCGCCTAGGACTCCTAATTCCTCAACTAAATTTTTCATTCTCTCATTCAAAATACCACAAAATATCTTACATACAGTGTCACCCAGTGCAATTGGTCTGTAATTTTTAAGTTCTTTCATACTCTTATGTCCACCCTTATGCAACAGAACTACATTACACTTGTTCCAGTCATCCGGTACTCTTTCACTCTTCCATATCTCATCAAATAAACATTTCAACATACTGACCACATTCTCTCCTCCAAATTTATAGAACTCATATGGGATCTTATCAGGGCCACATGCCTTTCCATTTTTCACTTTCTTCAAAAAACTTACAATCTCTTCACAAGTGATTTCATCTTCCATTTGCAGTTCACGTTCATCAATCAGAAAATTTATGGGTGCATTATCTGTAACCTGCTCATTTATTCCACCAATGTCCTCCCAGTATTCTTCAACTGCTTTCACCAGTTGCATCCTATCTTGCACACTGCAACCATTAACTACTAATTCATCAACTTGAACTTCACTACTTCTATCATTACCTTGTATAAACTTATACCAATCTTTTATTCCATACGGACCTTTCTTTCTTAGATTTTCAACTTGGTGTCTCTCCTCTTTAACTCTAGCCTCATTAATCATTCTCCTTACTTTCTTCTGCTGGTCCTTGTACTCATTCCATGCACTCTGCCATTCATCCTCAGTAATTCTGTTTCTTTCATACATTTTCCTCATACTGCGTTGTTTCTTATTTAAAGTCTTTCTTCTCATTCGTTCTTCCTTTATCTCACTTGTAAACCACCTGGCATTCCCTGTCCCTTTCTTACATTTTATTCTACCAATATTTTGCTCTGCCACATCATACAAGGTTCTTGCAATCTCACCATTTAGGTCATTTACATTTCCACACCTGTTCCAGTTATACCTACTCAATTCATTCTTAAATTCTTCCCAGTTTGCCTTTTTTATCTGCCAACTTTCTTTCACACTACTGACCTTTTGCATTGACTCCTTTCTACCCCAGTTATATTCAAGCACAAGCATTTTATGGTCACTATCAATATCAAAATCATCTTCATCTACAAACATTTCATTGACACACTCTCTTGCTCTACTATTCACAATCATATAGTCAATTGCAGTTTTCCATTCCCTGCTTTGCCATGTATGCAAGCCATTTCCTATTGTGACATTCAGGTTTTCAAGTTCATTCTCATCACAAAAATCTATCAATTTTTGTCCATTTGCATTCACCGGCTCACCAAGTATACCAACATGGCCATTCATGTCACCCATCACAATCAGAGGGCACCTGCAGTGTTCTCGTACAATCCTTGTTAATATTTCATACTTTTTTACATTCTCTTCATGAGCTAAAATCCCATCAGTTGTCATATAACATACAATCACAACAATACATTCTCTGGCATGCATTCTTTCACACTTAATTGCTAACAAATCTTCACTTTCAGGTTCATTTCCAACAGGAAGTTCCTCTAATTTCCAATTTAGAGCATTCTTTACAATCAAACCAACTCCACCACCTCTTTTTTGCCAATTTACACGCCCTTTTCCTATCATATGATACTTATTCTCCTTACATGTTAAACTGACTCTATCACGCATTTGGGTCTCTACTACACCAACACAATCCAATTTTCCATTCTCAAATTCTACTACGAGGTCATCTAACTTTCCTGCATTCCATCCACGCCGCGTCACTCCTGCGAACCAGCGCGGATCCGCAAACTGTTGCCGAAATAAATTGTCAAAATTCTTTGAATTTTTCGTATCTTGTAAGACGCGACAGTCTCAAAAGGTAACCGTTGAGTCGAGTCGGTTCAAGCCCCTCCTGCCCTTTCCTTGAAGCTCCGGAAGCATGAACACGACATTACAGTGAATCTAAATACAGCATTTAAGCTGAACACATTATACATTTAATTTTGAAAACGAACATAATTTTAAATCCAAGAAATTTCCCAACAGTTAAACTTTTTAAAAATTTTGAATCAATAAGTAAAAAATTCTCCGATTTATTGTGCAGAGGGGTAAAAAATATCCTATCAGACCGTGGTAGGCATAGAGGGAACATTAAGTTCAACAATCGCCGGGCGTGTAAGAATTATTTTTGATTCATAAGAGAGGCAGTTTTTCTTTAGAGAAAATGCATTTTGAAATAAATGTGATAGAAATTTAATGACATTCAGTGTTGTAAAGATTAAAATATTTAGAGTGAGCACAATTTGTGTCATCAGAAGTAACGAGGTGATAAATTATTTGTGCAGGCAGGGTGGATCGATCTCTTCTTGAATAAAAAGGGGTTGACGTGCGAAGATGCAGAAGTGGAATGAGCCGCATGCAGTCGTCAAGAGACACTTTTCTGAACTGTGAATAACTCAAGGAATCTGAACTAAAGCTGCACCAGTGAAACTGTGATTGTAATCTGAATGACTGCGACCTGTGCTGTTGAAAAACGCAATGATAGGAAAGGTCTTATTTATCATGTTGTCGAGGTGTAGTTAACTTAAAAGGGGGCTGGCCGGCCAATTTAATTAGAATGTTAAGATTGGTCTGTGAATGGTTCAACTTTAAGGTAGTTATTAACATCCAATCATAAACGTTTTCTCGATAGTGTTTTTCGAAGTTGCAAAAGAGGGATAATAAGACACTTTACGGGAAAACTCAGCTTGGATTTCTTTATTGAAGGAAGCCGTGATGACCGATGGCGTGCTTGACTTCGGACGATCTTCTCGACCTTTGTGTAAAAAAGCCTTTTTAAAATTGTAAATTGCAACCCATTTTTCGTAAGCCGTGATAAAAAGTTAAACCCATAAAACCCTTAAAATTTCGACGCCCTACGCTCCAGGAAGTCGTCACATAACCGTTTTGCCTTTTGAGCCTCTACCAGCAGCGTTTTGGACAAGCGGCGCAGAACGATAAGCACTGCATCTTTCAACCCCATTCCTGCACGGCACAATTTGTTCATCCCCGGGAATTTTCATCATTTAAGTGTCGCAGAGAAATCGTACGCCATGTCAGCTGAGTAGAGGTCAACCTCTGCGCGGCCTGCGTTGGGCAGCCGCTGATCCTGGAGGCCTCCACTGCACCTGCTCCCTGTGCGCCGTAGACCCGCTAGTTCAGACGTAAGTCGAACTCGTGAAAACTTGCCTTCGATGTCTGACGTGGCCTACACTTGTCTAGCTTCGGTGAACCTTGGTTAGGGTAAACTTACAAATCCGGCTTACGATGTGGGTGTTCCCGAACTAAGCAATAGCATTGTTTATGTATCAAGGCCCGGGTGCGTGCTCCCTGATCAAATACTTCAGTGTGATCTGTAGGTGTGCCAATGGTGCCATAATCGTATTTCAAATCTTTGTGTTGAACATAGGATTTACCTAAAAATTAGTTTATACTATTTTATTCAAATGTATGTGAAACGTGTATGTGTGATATAAATGAAATTACCTGTGTAAGAAGTATATTTAATTGATTTGGGGATTTAATTGATTTGGGGATTTAGTTGATTTGGGGATTTATTTGATTTGGGGATTTAATTGATTTGGGGATTTAATTGATTTGGGGATTTAATTGATTTGGGGATTTAATTGATTTGGGGATTTAATTGATTTGGGGATTTAATTGATTTGGGGATTTAATTGATTTGGGGATTTAATTGATTTGGGGATTTAATTGATTTGGGGATTTAATTGATTTGGGGATTTAATTGATTTGGGGATTTAATTTATTTGGGGATTTAAGGCTCTAAGCATGTAAGTGGTTGTAACGCCTGCTTTGCTCAGCCCTGTTTCTGCGTTTTTCAGGCAGCAGCTGTCAGACCGGCCCGCCATCCGAGGTGCTCTACATTCGCGCCGCCTGCCCTCAAGCTTTTAGAACAATTTTAACAAGAGAATCTATTCGTGCTATTAAATCTATTTATTCGCAATTCTCTAATGAAATCATTTAACTTACCTTTTTTCTGTATCCTCTTTATTATGGTTTGAATACACAGAAAGCCTAATCAGGAAACTATTACGGAAAAGTTTCTCAATGAGAGATTTTTTTCTACAACCTTAGATGGGAAACTCCGTGCAGGCGAGGTCCGCCGAGCGATGACGTTGGCCGGGTGTAAGTGAGTGTGTTTGTGGAGGTTCACAGTCTGTTTAATTTTTAACGACTGACAGAATATCAATTCCACCCGTGACGTGTGGATGAGTCACTATTTATGGGGGCAGACTTTAGAATAATTCCACGATGTGAAAAGCAAGTTGTCGGGGTTGAGCGGGTAGATTAGTTAGCCATTAGTTGTAATATACTAGGCTCTACTAGCTCCAAACCAAGTGATTGCAATGTGATATATGACCAAAGGTCAGACCGTCTCACGTCACAGATAGGCAATTTACGTGGTGTAACTCGATGGTTTAGTGAGAGATAATATACCACGTGAATTTACAACTTGTAAAACTCAGGCCCAGGGTATGTGTGTTGTGGCGTTTGGTGCCGTCGAGGATAAGAACGCTGTAACGCACAAGCTAAAGACGCACATGAGAGTGACGCTCAAACAAGGCGTCCCGCGCGGTGTTGCCAATTCCAAAGGCTTCAAACTCGAAAATGTCGACCGTTATTTTATATCTCATGCATTTACACAAAAACTTCAAGGATTACTAATTATAAGTAGAAAATTATTAATAATAATTTAGAGTAAGATTTTTAATGCCAATGATTATGCCATTTAAGTGCTAATGAGAAATTTTAGAATTTTACACTTTGTAGCTAATGCTACATTACCCCCCAAGGCGCAGACCGAAAGGTCCACCCGCTGCAATCATTTGTAGCGGGAAGGAGTTCGAACTACGCGACCATGCCGGGTTTGGCGGTCGGAAAATGTTACTGAGCGGGGAAGCTTTACCAAACGGGTCTGCAAATTTAGATCAGCAAGAGTTCTTGGTACAGGAGTTACTGCAGCGGTCTCGTCTAGTCTCTCCAGACTTGTGGCTGTTTCACTAAGAGAGCTAGAATTAGAGTCTACGATAGGATTTGGGATAGGGTTTGAAGGTACAGGCACAAAGAAAGGATTACACTCAAGTTGACTAGGCAACAATGCAGCCAACTGAGGAAACTGAGGTGGACGATATGATCGAGTCTCAGTGGAAAGGAAGTTCTGTGGGGAGATTGAAGAGTTAGAAATCACACTATTATCGGAGGTATACGCGACCTTTAATCGATCTATGCTCACAGGGTCGGGTGAACCAGATCTTTCAAGGACGAAATACTTTAGCGTCCGTTTTAATACTTTGAATGGGCCATCATAAGGGCGTGTGAGGGTTGGCTTTATAGCGTCTATGCGAACATACTCATGTGTGCAATGTTGCAATGCAGGATCTAATTTGTCCTTTGAGTGAGGCATTCGTGGAGCTACATACTTGATCTGACGCATGCAATCCTTGAGACAGGTTACATATGCGGAACGGTCAGCAGATGAAAATTCAGGCAACGGTTTTGGGTTAACAATGTCGCCCGGGAGGCGAAGCGTCTTCCCATACAAAATTTCTGCTGCTGTGCACTGCTGATCCTGCCGATACAAATTCCTAATGCTTAATAATACTACCGGAAGTCTGTCGGTCCAGTCGTGGTTGCAATTCAGGCAACGCAACGCACTCTTTAAATCTCTGTGGACTCTCTCAATAAGTCCATTCGACTGCGGATGATACGCGGTAGTACTGGTGTTTGCACAACCCAAGGCGGCGCTAAGCTCACTCCAGAATTTGGAGGTGAATTGTGATCCCCGGTCATGCGTGACACTTAAGGGAACCCCAAATCTGGAAATCCAGGTGCTCACAAAGGCGCGAGCTACAGTATCAGTTTGGGTATCAGGAAGAGGCACGGCCTCAACCCATCTAGAGAACCTATCAATTATGGTTAACAAATAAGAATGACCGCGCGACAAAGGCAACGGACCCACCAAATCTAGGTGAACAGAGTCGAATTTGTGTCCTGCAAATACACAACTCTGTAGCGCTGCACGATTATGTTTCACAACTTTGCTACTCTGACATGCATGGCAGTTTTGCACAATTTGTTTGACCTCCTTACGCATCGCTGGCCAGACGAAACGATCGGAAATGAAACGCAATGTACGGTTAATACCAGGATGAGAGAGAGAATGATAGTGAAGAATAGCTACTCTGCGGAGAGTCGCAGGAAGATACAAACGAGAAAGTCGCTCAGCATCACGGTACACGCCGTCAACCAAAGTTAATTTCAAAGAGATAGTGTTAGAAGGTTTAAGAAGGTCCTGAAGTTCAGGATCCTCCTTCTGGGCATTTGATATAATGCCGAATGTGATTTCACCACTGTTTTGGACAAAATTAATTCTAGATAGACAGTCTGCCACTGTATTCTCCAAACCTTTTATAAAGCGGATGTCAGTGGTAAACTGACTAATGAAGGACAGGTGTCGAGCTTCTCTTGGTGAGTGTCGCTCAGAAGGCATTTTGATCGCCGAGGTCAAGGGTTTGTGGTCTGTGTAGATCACGAACTCCATTGCCTCTAGAGCATAGCGAAAGTGTCTCACAGACAGATAGATAGCAAGGAGTTCCCTACCGAACGCGCTGTAAGCACGCTCAGTGGGCGATAGCTTTTTGGAAAAGAAGGCAAGAGGAGAGATATTAGTCCCTACTTTTTGTTGCAAAATGGCACCTACGGTAGTACTGAAGGCATCAACCACCAAACTGAAGTCAGCATTGGCAATAGGGTAGGATAATTCAGTCGCGGTAGCTAACTTGTGCTTAATCTCGTCAAAAGCTTTGCGCGCTGCATCCGTCCACTTGACATCGGTAGATTTACCTTTTCTCTTTGGTTCCAGCAAATCAGACAAGGGCGCTAAGGTTTGAGCGCAATTGCGTATAAAGCGGTGGTAGAAGTTAACAGAACCTAGGAACCTTCTCAGTTCCTTCTAGGTCTGTGGAAGAGGAAAGTTTTTGATCACCTCTACTTTGGAAGGCAAAGGTTTTAGACCTAGGCAAGAGATTTCATGACCTAAGTATATCAGTGATGGCTTTCCGAGCTCACATTTGGCAGGATTTACCAGGAGTCCATTGTCGGACAATCTTTCAAAAACGACCCTAAGATGGTCTTTATGGAGCTCCGGGGTTGCGGATGCCACCAAAATGTCGTCAAGATACACATAGGCAAAAGTGAGATCCGAGAAGATTTCAGACATGTGTCGTTGGAAAGTCTGAGGAGCATTCCTTAATCCGTACGGCATTTTGAGGAATTCAAAGAGACCAAACGGAGTGATTACCGCGGTCTTAGGTATCGCACTTTCCTCAAGTGGAATTTGATGGAAGGCACTTTGTAGATCTATTTTTGAAAAAATTTGTGCTCCCTCTAAATTTGCACTAAAATCATGTAGGTAAGGGATAGGGTAGCGGTCAGGTAGAGTAACGGCATTCAACCTGCGGAAATCCCCGCACGGTCTGAATTCACCGTTAGCCTTGGGTACTAGCAAGAGAGGGCTAGCCCAAGGGCTTTCGGAACTGCGGATGATGCCGCTGTCTAACATCCTAGCAAATTTTTTCTTGGCTAAAGCCAATCGATCAGGCGGTAAGCGTCTAGTTCTGGAGTAAACTGGCGGTCCAGTTGTTTCAATGAAGTGTTTTGTGCTCGTCTGCATATTTTTAGAAGCTAAGTTAGAGTTTGTTAATGCAGGGTATTCTGCGAGGACCTGCTCGAACATGCACTCTTTCTTGAAAGCAAAAGAGAAGGAATGCAAGACATTAGCTCTAGTTATGCCACAAGCGGGAATTGAGATCTGTGTCTCCTCGTCCCTAATTTTACGGTTTTTAACATCTACAATTATCCCGTACTTTGCTAAGAAATCCGCACCAATAATGGGCTCGTTCACTTCCGCTATGAGGAAGTTAAACGGGAAGTTTCGCCTCAATCCCAGACTGCACGTGAGTACTCTCTCCCCATAACAAGCTATTGGCGTGCCATTTGCGGCGCGTAGTGTCGCCAATAAATTATTGTTTTTATCTTTCGCCGTGGCTGGGATAATTGACACACTTGAACCTGTGTCTATCAAAAATCGATATTTGGTAGTGGGATCGAAAATGGTTAAGAGGCGAGGAGTCTGGGAGTTAGGCAACGCAGTACTCGCTACTATGCGTCGCTGTTAGCGTTTCCCGAAGTCATTTCGGTATAACGAGGGCAAAATCGTGACCCGCACTTGCGTGCTTGGTCACCAAATTTATGATGGTACCAACATAAATTACTATTAGCATCGCGAGAGCGCGATCTAAAGTGGCGGTTTTGATTTGACCTATCATAAGATCTACCTCTATCAAAACGTTGAGGAGGAGGATAGTCATAGGGATAGTCGTAGGCATGGTAACGTGAGAAATTCCTTGGGCCTGGCTGGATATGAGCTACACTATGACCTAACTGGCAATTCTGGAAAGCTTGTTTCAGCAGTGCGATTTCGCGCTGCATTGTATCCATTGCCGCTGAGGATTGATTATTAGCAGTATTTGACGGGCTAAAATTCGCAGCTGATGCGTTCAAGGAAGCTACCTGCGGTGCTTGTGACATATTTAGGTTCCGCATCACTGTTTCTGTGGCTTGAGCTAGCGTCTCGAGGCTTTCGTTTGGACCGATCATTGATAAGAAAGGTCGCACTGTAGATGACAATTTGCTCATAAACACTTCTTTGAGGAATCCCTCAGCTACGCCAACACCGGCTGCTAGTTTTCTATTATGGATTAGGCAACCCTACACTAGAGCACAGTATAAGTTCCACATAGACAATGCAATGACACAGCAATTTAGGTAAATAGTTCACTCACCTCTTGGATACCTTAACTTACTACTCAATTTGTAGTACTGTGGCTAGCAAGAGTAGAGCGGAGATAGACGGGAATATATAGAATAGAGTAGAATAGAATTAGTACATTAGTCTAGAACTTAAGAAGTTAGATACCAACCACAGTAGGTAATTATATACACACTCGGTCAACATTTACTTGTTGTTGAACCCGAGGCCACTAGCAGACTGGCTTGCGAGTGTTGCTCTCTCGAGCGTTGCCAACTTTTGGTCTCTCTAACTAGAACTTACACTACTCGCTATATTACACCCCTCCCTCCTTAATTAGAAACCCCCCCCCTGTATCCCCAGTCCCCTTATTCAATATAGTCAATCCTAAAGGTCCATTCTCACCACAGGCTTCCGAGCCCGGGTAGACCTGCGTGAGATGCTAGCACTTGGAGGCTCGTGCATCCTAGCCTCCTGGGTGGGAATCGGGTAATCAGGTGTTTCGGAGTCAGGTTCATTGGTCGGAGGTGGTGGGTATGAATTTTGAGCAGGTTGTGGAAACACAACGGTTTCCTCCGTAGGTTGTTCCAAGGGTTCAGGGATGGTGTTCGAGCAGGTAATAACTTGGTCATGGTGTCGGCGAACGACCTCTCCCCCCTTCAGTTGGCACTTGTAGGATACCGGGCCTGTTTTCTCAATGGTGGTAGCAGGGGTCCATTTTGGGGAACCCGGCGTGTATTGACGGACCATCACAGGTGACTCCGGCGGAATGTCAACCGCGCGAGACCCTGGGTGGTATCTTTTCTGAGCGTCCTGGCGTTGAGCAACTTTGGACGCGATTGCTTCTGACGGCCAAAGCAGATCAAGACGAGAGCGAACTTTCCTGCCTAACATCAGTTCGGCGGGCGTAACACCTGTTGTCGTGTGGGGTGTCAGCCGATAGTTGAACAGAAACCTGTCTAGTGCTAGGCGTAGGGGTTCCGTTGACTTCCGCATATTCTTCTTGAACGTTTGTACCATACGCTCTGCCAGTCCATTAGTTGAAGGGTGGTATGGTGCGCTCTTAATATGTCGCATACCACATGCCTTCACAAATTCTTGGAATTCAGTCGATGTGAAACACGTTGCATTGTCCGAAACAATTGTTACTGGAAATCCAAATGTTGCAAAAGTGTGTTTCAGGCACGAGATCGTTTCGCTAGAGGTTGTAGTAGATGTGGGAAAAATTTCAACCCACTTAGAGTGTGCATCGACGATCACTAGATAGTATTTTCCATCCATTGGGCCCGCGTAGTCAATGTGTATGCGATGCCAAGGCTTCGCAGGCCATTCCCACGGATGGAGTTCAGCTTTCGTTGGTGCAGCTCGAGTGCTCAGGCACTCGCTGCATGACTTAGTCGTTTCTTCTAGATCTTTGTCCAGCAGTGGCTGCCATACATAGCTGCGAGCTAACTCCTTCATCCTGGATGATCCAGCATGGCCACAGTGAAGTTCGTCCACAATGGCTTGTCTGAGAGCTTGGGGTACAATAATTCTTGCTCCCCAGAGCACACAGCCATTTTGTGTGGACAATTCGTCTCGCCTCCTAGTATACGGAGCGAGATCAGGGTCACCAATTACCGTTGAAGGCCAGCCTACTTGGCAGTATTTGTATACCTTTGAAAGTACTGGGTCCCTTAGGGTGCCGTCGCGGATGTGGGTGCTGGTGACTGGAGCTGACTCGAGGAAGTTTACTAAGGACGTCCATTCTGCAGGAATATGTGTGGCTTCCTCGGGAGTTGTCAAAGGTAGACGACTGAGAGCATCAGCCGTGCCCAACAGCACGCCAGACCGGTGACGCAAGGTGAACTTGTAGGACTGCAGTAGTAAAGCCCACCTTTGAATGCGCCCGGATGCCATCGGAGGAATGCTTCTACCCGGATCAAATAGTCCTAACAAAGGTTTGTGGTCCGTAACCACAGTGAAATCCTGCCCCCACAGGTAGCAATGAAATTTTCGAAGTGCGAACACCATAGCTAGGGCTTCTTTCTCAGTTTGAGAGTAGTTGCGTTCTGTTGCTGTTAGAGTTCGGGAGGCAAAATAGGTTCAATCCCATCAATAAGGTGACACAGCACCGCTCCCACACCATACGCACTACTGTCAGCCACTACCACTATGGGTTTCTGAGGGTCGAAGTGGACTAGGGTCTGAGAGTCCAGGAGGGCTTGTTTAGATTTCTGGAAAGCTCTCTCCTGACTTGCATCCCATTTCCAAGGGGTTTTATCCCTCAGTAAGGTATTTAGGGGCTCCAGCATGGTTGCAGATGATTTTAGAAATTTCCTATAGAAATTTAACAGCCCAAGGTAGGCTCTCAGTTGAGTCACATTAGTAGGAGCTGGTGCATTCTGGATTGCTGCTACCTTCTCTGCAGTGGGGTGCAATCCACCCTTGTCAATTTGGTATCCAAGGTAGGATACCTGTAGCACTCCAATTTGGCATTTATCCATTTTCAGTTTTAGCCCTGCCTCCTGTGGTTTAGATAAGACTTGATAGAGACGCTTGTTGTGATCTTGCTCATTAGTGGCACTCACCAGGACGTCATCCAGGTAGCAGAACACTCCTGGGAGGCCCTGCAATAGTCCTTCCATGGCACGCTGAAAGATTCCAGGTGCGGACGCAATTCCAAAGCTGAGACGGTTGTAGGCAAATAGACCTCTGTGGGGGTTTATTACCGTGAGTTCCTTGGAGTCTTCATCCAAGGGTAGTTGAGCGTATGCCTGAGACATATCTAGCTTGGAGTATATAACTCCTCCTGCTAACCCGCTAAATAGATCTTCCACTCTGGGTATAGGGTAGGTATCAAGCCTAGTGGCTCTGTTGACGGTTAGTTTGTAGTCCCCACATATTCGGATGCTTTGATCAGCCTTGAGCACAGGGACGATAGCCGCTGCCCATCTTGAGTACTGTACAAGGGTGAGGATACCTTCCTGCACCAGTCTATCAAGTTCTGCCTCCACCTTAGGTCTCAGTGTGTAAGGCACGTTCCTGGCCTTACAAAACTTTGGTGGTACGGCTGGACCCACTTCTATTTTGAAATTCCTTCCCTTAAAGCAACCTAGACCTGGTTGAAAAAGGTCGGGGAATTTATTTGCTAACTCTTCAGGGCAAGTAATCAATTTGTTGACCTCATTTGCTACTATAGTTAGCCCAAGGGAATCAATCAGGTCCCTACCCAGCAAAGCTGGCCCTTCCCCGTCTACAATCACAATAGTTGCTAGCTGAGGAACCATATTACCAGATTCACGCTGGATGTTAGCCCTAATCTCCCCACAAATCACTAGTGGGGTTCCCCCATAAGTCCTAAGCTTAACATCAGAAGGTCTCAGCTCGGGTCTTGACTTAGCTGGTATTTTAGAGTAGGTGGCCATTGAAAGGATAGACCTGGCAGCACCTGTATCTACCTCCATCTCTAATGGCACACCATTTAGTAACAATTTTATTTTGATAGGGGGTTTCATTCCCTCGGCTAAAGAAAATATTTCCCCATAACATTCTGGATTGGGGGCTGGGTAGTCTGCACTGGTTCCATTGCTAGTTCCATTAGGGTTAGGGTGGTGTTCCCTCCCCCTTTTTTCATGCATAGCATGCACAAAATTATTTTTGTTGCCTTTAGCAGATTTCTGCCCTTTTTGTTTGAAACAACATTTTTTAGATGACCTTTTTGGCCACAACCATGACAAACACTGTCTTTGTAGGGGCAATCTCTAGGCCAGTGCAGATTACCACAGCCGCTGCATGCTGATTTAGGGCTAGCTTGGGCCTGATTCTTGCCCTGAGGCTTGTACGCAGTTTGCTGAACTCTGCTCTGGCCTACATTTAGAATTGAATTTGGTTGCCTCAACCCCACTGTCTCTCTCAGTGTGGTTTCTTTAGCAGTAGCTAGATCCATGGCCTTTTGCCATGTCAGGCCAGCTTCATTCAGCCAGCAATTTTGAATTTCATTACTGGACACACCCAAAATGAAACGATCTAGAAGGGTCTCTTCTAGCACTTCCTGTTTGAAATTACAGGTATGAGAAAGGGCTTTCAAGCTAGCCACAAAATCAGCAATGCTTTCCCCTTGTCTCTGGTTCCACTTATGGAACCTAAACCTCTCAAAGATATGATTTCTTGTTGGCTTAAAATGCCGTCTCAACGCTTCCACAATCTCGTCATAAGTAGCATCAAGGACTTTTTTAGGAGACATAAGGTCTTTTATCAACCTAGCAATTTTAGGACCCACTAGTGAAATTAGCGTTGGGGCTTTTTCTTTTTCCCCTATTTTGTTTATTACAAAATAGCAGTGTAATCTAGTTTCATAGTCTCCAAATTCTTCCTCTAAAGGATTAAATTCTCCCACTGAACCTATCAACGGCATTTTGACTTTTTATTAGTCAAACACACTGTGAATAGTAAAAAAAAATTTTTCACAGCACAAATAGTACAATCACTTGATCAATTCTGAGTTTCTTCACTAGTCTAGCCAGTCTAGCAACACCAGTGAGCAGAACAACAGTACAAAAAAAAATTCACTAGGCAAATTCTATGTTCCCTCACTAGTCATTCCCAGCAGTTCTACCAACATCTCGTCGCCAGCATTATGGATTAGGCAACCCTATACTAGAGCACAGTATAAGTTCCACATAGACAATGCAATGACACAGCAATTTAGGTAAATAGTTCACTCACCTCTAGGATACCTTAACTTACTACTCAATTTGTAGTACTGTGGCTAGCAAGAGTAGAGCGGAGATAGACGGGAATATATAGAATAGAGTAGAATAGAATTAGTACATTAGTTTAGAACTTAAGAAGTTAGATACCAACCACAGTAGGTAATTATATACACACTCGGTCAACATTTACTTGTTGTTGAACCCGAGGCCACTAGCAGACTGGCTTACGAGTGTTGCTCTCTCGAGCGTTGCCAACTTTTGGTCTCTCTAACTAGAACTTACACTACTCGCTATATTACATTTTCTAAGTTCCTTAACTAACGAAGTAGGAGAGAAAATGGCAGAGACAGGTGGAATTGCCGAGGCATCCACAAGAGACCTAAACTTGTCCGCGTCGGACAACTGTTATTTTTCGAGGATTTCACTTTTTAAGATCCCGTAAGGGTTTATAGCAGGCGGATTTACTATTAGCTCATTGGAGTCGCTTAACATTTGCGTGGGCACAGCAGCTATTAATGCATGAAACATATCTGAAGAATTGGTGATTTTATTGTATCGAAATATAGCCTCAACTTAGTTGAACCAAGTTTGGCTTTCTGCTGGTATGAAAGGAGGAAGGGTAATAGGCTTAGTGCGCACTGGATCTGCAACATTCTTTGTGTCGGGCATACTGGCAATTTTTGTTTTAAGTGCAAAATTAAGCTATAACGGCACGGAATTCACGTAATCAACGCCTAATAACTTTGGTATTAAAGTCTCAGAGGTTTGCGTTTCTAGTTACCTATTCAATCATTCAAACAAGGTTGAAACGGAAAGAAAGAAAAAAAATGGAAACAAAAATTTTACGGTAGTCAGAAATAAGCGTAAAGCACGGAAATAAGGGGAAAAAATTTTTTTCCTACCTACTATGGCACATGAAACAAAAAACAGAATAGCACTGAGAAAAAATTTTTTTGAGCTGCTCAGAGAATGTTAGCACAGTACATCCATGGAAAATTCTCAAGGAATACTACGACAATGGGAACTCATCATCACAATGATATGCCAACATTATCCTCTCTCACGTTTTCTCAAACACTTATCGAGTTGAATAGTTTTGTTTTAAGCTTGAAAGCTGGGTCACTCTGGGGTCACCAGTGTTAAGATTGGTCTGTGAACGGTTCAACTTTAAGGTAGTTATTAACATCCAATCATAAACGTTTTCTCGATAGTGTTTTTCGAAGTTGCAAAAGAGGGATAATAAGACACTTTACGGGAAAACTCAGCTTGGATTTCTTTATTGAAGGAAGCCGTGATGACCGATGGCGTGCTTGACTTCGGACGATCTTCTCGACCTTTGTGTAAAAAAGCCTTTTTAAAATTGTAAATTGCAACCCATTTTTCGTAAGCCGTGATAAAAAGTTAAACCCATAAAACCCTTAAAATTTCGACGCCCTACGCTCCAGGAAGTCGTCACATAACCGTTTTGCCTTTTGAGCCTCTACCAGCAGCGTTTTGGACAAGCGGCGCAGAACGATAAGCACTGCATCTTTCAACCCCATTCCTGCACGGCACAATTTGTTCATCCCCGGGAATTTTCATCATTTAAGTGTCGCAGAGAAATCGTACGCCATGTCAGCTGAGTAGAGGTCAACCTCTGCGCGGCCTGCGTTGGGCAGCCGCTGATCCTGGAGGCCTCCACTGCACCTGCTCCCTGTGCGCCGTAGACCCGCTAGTTCAGACGTAAGTCGAACTCGTGAAAACTTGCCTTCGATGTCTGACGTGGCCTACACTTGTCTAGCTTCGGTGAACCTTGGTTAGGGTAAACTTACAAATCCGGCTTACGATGTGGGTGTTCCCGAACTAAGCAATAGCATTGTTTATGTATCAAGGCCCGGGTGCGTGCTCCCTGATCAAATACTTCAGTGTGATCTGTAGGTGTGCCAATGGTGCCATAATCGTATTTCAAATCTTTGTGTTGAACATAGGATTTACCTAAAAATTAGTTTATACTATTTTATTCAAATGTATGTGAAACGTGTATGTGTGATATAAATGAAATTACCTGTGTAAGAAGTATATTTAATTGATTTGGGGATTTAATTGATTTGGGGATTTAATTGATTTGGGGATTTAATTGATTTGGGGATTTATTTGACTTGGGGATTTAATTGATTTGGGGATTTAATTGATTTGGGGATTTAATTGATTTGGGGATTTAATTGATTTGGGGATTTAATTGATTTGGGGATTTAATTGATTTGGGGATTTAATTGATTTGGGGATTTAATTGATTTGGGGATTTAATTGATTTGGGGATTTAATTGATTTGGGGATTTAATTGATTTGGGGATTTAATTTATTTGGGGATTTAAGGCTCTAAGCATGTAAGTGGTTGTAACGCCTGCTTTGCTCAGCCCTGTTTCTGCGTTTTTCAGGCAGCAGCTGTCAGACCGGCCCGCCATCCGAGGTGCTCTACATTCGCGCCGCCTGCCCTCAAGCTTTTAGAACAATTTTAACAAGAGAATCTATTCGTGCTATTAAATCTATTTATTCGCAATTCTCTAATGAAATCATTTAACTTACCTTTTTCTGTATCCTCTTTATTATGGTTTGAATACACAGAAAGCCTAATCAGGAAACTATTACGGAAAAGTTTCTCAATGAGAGATTTTTTTCTACAACCTTAGATGGGAAACTCCGTGCAGGCGAGGTCCGCCGAGCGATGACGTTGGCCGGGTGTAAGTGAGTGTGTTTGTGGAGGTTCACAGTCTGTTTAATTTTTAACGACTGACAGAATATCAATTCCACCCGTGACGTGTGGATGAGTCACTATTTATGGGGGCAGACTTTAGAATAATTCCACGATGTGAAAAGCAAGTTGTCGGGGTTGAGCGGGTAGATTAGTTAGCCATTAGTTGTAATATACTAGGCTCTACTAGCTCCGAACCAAGTGATTGCAATGTGATATATGACCAAAGGTCAGACCGTCTCCCGTCACAGATAGGCAATTTACCTGGTGTAACTCGATGGTTTAGTGAGAGATAATATACCACGTGAATTTACAACTTGTAAAACTCAGGCCCAGGGAATGTGTGTTGTGGCGTTTGGTGCAGTCGAGGATAAGAACGCTGTAACGCACAAGCTAAAGACGCACGTGAGAGTGACGCTCAAACAAGGCGTCCCGCGCGGTGTTGCCAATTCCAAAGGCTTCAAACTCGAAAATGTCGACCGTTATTTTATATCTCATGCATTAACACAAAAACATCAAGGATTACTAATTATAAGTAGAAAATTATTATTAATAATTTAGAGTAAGTTTTTTAATGCCAATAATTATGCTATTTAAGTGCTAATGAGAAATTTTAGAATTTTACACTTTGTAGCTAATGCTACAAGAACATCATTGTCACGAGAGCTATTAAGCACGTACAGCTTACTATTCCGTTAGTTGGGCTAGTGTTTTGTAAAGGGTAGCATGTTTAAGGCATTGATATTTGCACTATTCCTTATGATATGTCCATTGTATGTTGGCCTCATAAACTTGTTGGATAACTAACTGCCGTAATCATGAAAATCATGCAAAATACACATGCTGTATACAATTAAAAATGATAGATCTAGTTAGAGATTCATAGCCTAAATCATAGGGTGTGAGAGAGATCTTTTACTGAATATTTAATAGCAAATAATTCACAGCCTGGAATAGTTGTTTCTGCTGGTAGTTCCTAGTTGATAACCAGATCAATTGGTACAATGGCAACGTACAGCAAAGAAGAACCGAGTGATAGCTCGCTCAAAAGTGACGCTGTTGCAGTCTTCAATGACAAGGCAGACTCAAGCTGCTAAAAAAATACTTTTAGAAGTATTATCAGTCAAGTATTTACTCAGAAATTGATAAATTGAAATTAATAATAGATTTTGATTTAATTTTTTAGCAACTCGTAGGAAATTGATTTACATTTTAGCATACTTTCACAAATTTATTGGCACATTGAGCTAGCGTAGTTTTCTCTCAGATTTGGCACATCTCACAGAATTTCATTTGACAACTTTCTTCACTCCGGGTTTTATATTTGGTCCCATTGTTGGTCCCAGTGCAGTGAACGTTCGGATAACCAGATTGGCGGTAGTGTTACGCAAAATATTAAGTTCTTCAGAACTCATTCTATACGTCTAAAATTCGTATTTTCATTCTGCCAAGTTAAATTAAATAAGGAAAAATGGGTAAAGGTTACAACAACTTTATGTGTAAGAAATTTTTCCATCCGGCATCGAGAGACAATTTGAAACGGGTAAGTAAAATAGGTAAAAGAAGTATGGAGGATTGTACAACGTGGTGGCTTATTGGAAAATAATTGACGTTACTAATGACAGAGCTAGTAAGCAACCTCTTCTCTAAAACTTATTATTTGAAGAAGTTTTTAGTTTCTAAAACTGCAACTTTCATTTTAAATGTACCTAGGTATTAATTAAAATTTAGGTAGGCCTATTTGTGAAGGGGAGGACCATAATCAATTTTCCAATTTTTGCTGGACATAGTTAATTAAAATGAAATGAACAATTTTTCTATTATGCAATTTCTGGGGAAATGAGTATTTAATGAGTTATAGCGGTAGGTTTAACTAGTTTTGTTTTTGATGACTGGAATGCACTTGAATAAACAGCTGCTAATTAATTTTTAAATTTTTGCTCTTGAATCATGGTAATAACATCAAAATAAACAACGGTAAATCTGAAGGATATGACAGTTATCAATTTTCCATTCTTCGGTGCCTAAACCTAATGAATTGAATCTAAATAAACAAGTTTTCTTCTATGCTTTTTCTATCTGAATGATTATTTTACTAGTTATAGCGGTAGGTTTAGTTTCGTCTTTGTGACTAATATGCTCGAATTAACAGCCACTCATCAATTTTTGAATTTTTGTTGCTTGAATCATGATAATAACATCAAAATTAACAACTTTTCTTCTATCCACTTTTTCCTCAAATGAGTATTTAACGAGGTATAGCGGTAGATTTGGTTTCATCTTTGACGACGATCGCGCTGGAAGCAAGAGTGCGTTGTAGTGTTGCTGTCCGACATGCTTCTTGAATTACTTGCCGCTTCAAACACTGGAGTTGCGGTAAGTCATTTACCGCTATAACTAATAAAATACTTATTTCAGACAGAAAGTGCATGGAAGAAAACTTGTTTATTTCGATTTAATTAACCATGCTTAGGCATCAAAATTTACAAAATCGATAACTGTCATATCCTTCAGATTTACCTAAACTACTTTTCTTTTGTACACTTTTTGCCGCAAATGAGTATTTTACGAGTTATAGTGGTAGATTTAATTTTGTGTTCCATACAGCAGAAATTATTACTCGCTTCAGCTGTTGAAGTACGTTTGGGTACACTGAAATTTATTATTAGCCAACACTGCCAAGCTTGCGGAGCCTGAACCCACTTCTAGGATCTTTCAGTTAATAACACAATAAAGGTTATTGCCCAAAAATGAGTTATGGCGGTATGTTAATTTTTGTCTTTGATTGCGGGAATGCGCTTAATCATCAGAGAGCGTTGGAAGGGAGAGTCCATTGTAGTCATCTCCCCCAAACAATTTTGGTCAATATGGAGGATCTATGTTGGGTTCAATGCAATCAAGGAAATTAATAATTCCGTTGCTATGAATTATTATAGGAACGCATGTAAAAACGTTTTACACGAATGAAATTCTGTTTGCTGATGCATGATTTTTGAATTATTGAACTTTGAAGTTGGCTTTTGCTTGCCAAAGGAAGCGAGCGAACCAAGCGCAATTTAATTAATAACGCAAGTCAATCCCCTATTACAAACGTAAAGAGGTTGGGTCGTGAGGGATAGCCACAGTTCTTCTAGTGAAAAGTATAAATAAAGCTTCTAACCCACCTATTAGGGTGACAACCGCAATCTTGTTTACATCAGCTCCAAGATGGCAATTACCTTGGGCGCCACTATCTTGGAGCTGCCATCTTGGAGCCGATGTAAACAAGATTGCGGTCGTCACCCTAGTGGGTGGGTTAGAACCTTTATTTATAATTTCACTAGAAGAACTGTGGCTACCTCTCACAACCCAACCTCTTTAAGTTTGTAATAGAGGGTTGCGTCTTCTTTCAAAAATAAGAATAATATATTGTATTTCTTATCCAATTTGTTAATGTGTCCTTTGAACTTCACTGCCGAGTAGCAGTTCCTTCCCTATCTTGATAAGTGACTACCTAATGCCAGTGTTGGTTTAGTGATAGTGGTTGTCATAACGGCAATACGAGTATAAAAATGTGTCCGTTAAAGAGTTAGTTAAATCAAAATAAACAAGTTTTCTTCCATGCACTTTCCGTCGTAAATGAGGATTTTCTGAATTATAGCGGTAGGTTTCGTTTTGTCTTTGATGACGAATGAGCTTGAATAAATAGCTACTCATTGATTTTTGAGTTTTTATTGCTTGTATCATGGTAATAACATCAAAATAAACTGCTTTTCTTCAATACACTTTTTTCTTTAAATGAATATTTTATGAGTTAGAGCGGTAGGTTTTATTTTTTGCACGATTGAGCTGTTACAGTACGTTTTAATACTTTGTAATTTATTATTAGCTCACCCTGCGGAGCTTGCGGAGGCTGAACCCACTTTTAGGGTCTTTTAGTTAATAACACAATAGAAATTGTCACCCATAAATAACAAATTATTGCCATATGTTAACTTTCGTCTTCGATGGCAGGAACGGGCTTGATCATTTGAGCGCGGCGGATGCGAGCGTCCATTGCGCTCGATGAATTACTTCCCGCTTTGAACACTTGAGTTGGGGTAACTAATTCACCGCTATAGCTTGAAAAATACTTATTTACGACGGAAAGTACATGGAAGAAAACTTGTTTATTTCGATCTAATTAACTATGTTAAGGCATCTTAAATCTTAAATTCAAATATTGATTCCCGGTTAATCCTTAACATTTACCGTGATTCCAAAATTCTCAGTAGAATTTGCAGCCACTATTAGAGGCTTTACTTTAATGTATTTTCATAACTCATTGTAACTGAACATTGGTTCTATAATGCTGAAAATATCACTTTAGATATGGAAATAAAATGATTTGACTGTAAATGAGATCTATCATTCAAAATTATTCTCAGCATTTCTTCTGTAATTCAATTATATTTTGTTCCATGCTATGCATAACCTTTTTGTATGCTGTGGGTACAGGGACATGATAAATCTTCCAATCTAAGTTCAGCTCTCATCATACTCTGCAATGAACTAAGGTGCTAATGTGTGAAGGTAATTTTGAAAGCATTTATTATCAATTTTTTCTAAGTTAATTACTTTTAAAAGTGCATTTCAGAATATCATTGTGCATAAAGTTGTAGCATTACAGTGACAGCATTTTGAAGTCAAAATTTCTTTCTCTGTATTTGGTGATAGTACTCCAACTGTTTATTCTACTTTCAACTCTCAAGAATTGTGGGAAGTAATCCATTAAAATAAGTGAAATGTTGTTCAAAATATTTTTTTTCTGTCACACTCATAATGCTTCTTGTTGAGATAGAATTTATTACCATGCTGCTAAAATCTATTCCAATAGAGAATATTGTTAAGGTTGATATATTAGTTTGTGAAGAATTAATATAGGAAAATTGTTTGTCTGTCATATGGTAGTACATGTACGTTTTTAATCCTTCTTGATTAGCATCTATATGAAGCACTTCTACATTAGGTGTGAAATAACACCAAATTAACCCGCGCACGGTCGCGCATCCCTCAGAAAAGTAGTCAATTTACCCGCGTTACTCTGCCGTTCCCTGTTCACTTACCGTAATAGGCAGAGATGTAAAAATAT
Source organism: Morinoia aosen (assembly GCA_030386875.1). Classification (NCBI taxonomy): domain Eukaryota; kingdom Metazoa; phylum Arthropoda; class Malacostraca; order Amphipoda; family Talitridae; genus Morinoia; species Morinoia aosen. Next base: position 17,305,613 of record CM059573.1, on the reverse strand, counting down.
GAAGTAATGAGTAAAAAATGTTGCTTTACACTTTGATGTTGTCAGATTTTTGATAACTTGAACCGTTTCTTTGTAATATGGAGTCAAACTCCGTAGATTTTTGCACAACATTGCTTCAAAGAGATCAATGGCCATTTTTGTGTTTTGGGAACAATGTAATGTTTTTCACTGCTATTTTATGCAGAAAATCCTTCCAAACCTGCTGATGTTTTTATTTTTCCTCTACAACAATTAGAAAAAAAGTTATGACCATTTATGTCTACTAGGTGTTATCCATTCTTCGTTTTAGTTCCTACATAAATGCATGTTTGCATGTCTGGTTATATTACTGTAAGTATAGTGTTTCGAAACTTGTAATTTTCACACAATATGAATAAAATACTGCTCTACACGCTACTGACTTCAGATTTGTCTTATTTGCCATTTTTGCGAAATAAGGCGAAATAAGGCCCTGGGTAGTTTCGCTGGTAACTGAGGCTGCCACTGACTGTTCGCACGCACACCCTCTCACGGTCACCTCATTTACCACACTGACTGTGCTTACCCCTCCCAACTTCCAAGTGGTTGGAGCTCTGCCTTAACCCCCACAATGTGGGGGTTTCTGGCTCCAGCTGTGTAGCACTCGCTGAGACGATCATTTTGGTGTATAACAACTTGGGGTTATGCCTTACGTCTGGCAACCAGTGAGCCTGGTAAATGAGGCGACCAGTTACAGTTCGCGGGTTAAGGGGTTCTACTACCTAACAATTCCCATCATTTACCTGCTTTTTCAAATTTCCCTTTTCACATTTCTATGGGAACTAAGTTAATGAAAATGCATAGAATTATGTAAATTTGAATTGTGAACTCATTTTCTTCTATAAAAATTTTCAATTTTTGCAATAGGAAAAACTTATTGTGCAAAGATAAGAAAAAAATAAACTTGCGCAATACTTTTCTTACTCAACAATTTTTTACGTAGAAGCGTGATTTTGGTCTCATTCGACACGGAACGACTGTAGGTTCCTTGTAACAAATGATTTTTTAAATTTTGAATTAAGAGAAAATTTATTGATACACATGTCCAACATGTATAAAAAAAATTGTAAAACTCAGTTTTTTCCCCAATAAAAATTTAATTTAAAATTTAATTAGAATTTTGTTTTGCTAGGCTGTTCCAACTGTTGTACCACATCAAATGAGACTGAAAGTACGATTCTACATTGAAAATTCTAGAAGGGGTATGGTTTTGCGCAAATTTGTATCTAAATATATGTGCGCACAATAACTTTCTATTGCAAAAATTTTTTTAAGTGAATGTGTTCAGAATTCAATTTTAAATATCCGTATTCATTTTCGTTCCCCTAGTTGCAATAGAAATGCAAAAACTGAAACGAAACTTATTCCTACAGTCCTTCTGTGTCGAATAAGACCAAAACTGCGTTTATAAGTAAAAAAAATTGTAGAGTGAGATAAGTTTTATGTGAGTATATACATTTTTCCTCATGTTCACACAATAACTTTCTTTCAATTGTGAAAATTGAAAATTTATAGAAGAAAATGTGTTCAGAATCTAATTCTACATATCTGTGCACATTTTCATTGACCTAGTTGCAAGAGAAATGTGAAAAAGGAAATTTGAAAAATTAGGTAAATTATAGGGTGGTAGCTTCCCTTAACCCTACATGACTGGAATATAGGTGCAGGTGGTTTTTAAATTTTTTGAGTTCATTTTTGAGTTATTGTAGCATCACAGGGATAGTAACTACAAAAGATTTCTGAAAAAAATGTTCATTGTAAATTTTACAAATGGTGGACTAATTTGTCCTTACAGGCTTGCAGAATATGAAATTAACATAGGACAAATTCGTCCATATTCTCACATGAATTTATATTTGAAAAAAATTATTATTCTTTTCTTATTTATTAACCCTATAAGGAAAAAGAAGAATGTAGAATGTTTTACGGTAGTAAAATAGGCATTTTCAATTCAAAATAATAAGAATTGGCAAAATATATCAGTATATACAGCATTAAAAAAAATCATCAATAGAAGGAAAATAATGAAGTTTTTATACATTTTCAACTATTTTTAGTCATGTGCATAATAGCAAAACATTTCTAGTAAATACCTAATTATCAAAAAACCCTTTTGGTAGTAATATGGCATTTTGTGATAGGACTCTGAGTAGAATAAAAAAATAAAGACCTTTCATCTATCATCAAATAAACTGAATTCCTTTCTTCCTTTCACTACTCATAACACAACCTATTCTCCATGGAACTTTGTAAAGCAGTTTACTTTCAAATTTGAGCAGAGATACATTAAAGTGAATGGTTAGGGTAAGCCTTTGTTCAAATTTTTCAACAGTTACATTTAGTGGCCCATTGACGTTCTTTTGCGTTGAAAACAAGTTGCTCTGGTCAACAAATAGTTGAAATTTTTCTTCAGTAAAATAATTTGAAATAATCAATTGGTTGTTTCAAAGTCGCATCTAATTCATAACTTTGTTCAAAACTAGGAAACTTTGTCTCGTCTAACTCGCTACTTTTCCCCCATTGCAGCTGGGAGGAGTTTCTTGCGGTAGCTCTCCCTCTTTTGCTTGTAGAAGTAGACTCAATTTCTTCAACTGGTGCATCAATTTCTAGAACATATTCAGTTTCATCTATGGATGCATCTTCCAGATTTTCAGCATCGACTCTGTCAATGGGCACGTCTGCAAAACAGAATACCATCAGTCAAAATAATTACCTGATTTTCAGTGACACTATCCTGGGGAGCAAACATCTACTAAAAATATCCTTCTATGAAAAGTATGTCAGGAAGTGAAACTGAAACATGGTTATTTCCATGAAAAACATGAACCTCAAATTGTGTTTCACTTCATACTAAAGTAGACCCTGAATTGTGCATTCTTACCATCTGGACTTGTTGGGCAAAAGTCAGGGTCTTTTACTAAGTAACCATCAGAAAGATCAGATATTTCCATCTCGCCATTACTATCCAACGTGTCCACAGGCAAGGCTGCTGCTTGTCCTCCAGCCCTCAACCTTGAATTTCTCCCACCACGAAACAACGCAGTTGACATCTCTGAAAGAAAAAACAACAAATATATTTCATACCAATTCAAAGTTAATTATGTATTGAAGGTCATGCTGTTTTAGAAATGAAAATAAAAATTATGCTCTCACCATGTAAGCAATTTGCATGTCTACTCTAAATTTTAAAAATCAACATTTTGCAATTAGCTAATTCAGATGACATGTGAAGTATCTGGAAATCAAGGGACGCATCGTAAAAGGCCCTAAAAGTGAAAATAATCCAAGAGACCGAAGAAATACTTTTTATAATACATAGACATATATATATATGTTTCATATTTTTTATATTTTCATAGGCTGGAAGTGTATTTTATCATGGACAATGAGTTTCAGGCAGGCCTGAAGTAAATTCAGCAGAGTGTTTTTGCATTACCTATGTATGTAAATTACTTAACTCGTAAATTAAAATGCAGTAAATATATACACCCCACTCCAATACAATTTTTCTATTAGAAAATGTATTAGTTACATCCTATGGTCATTGCATTCTGAAAGTTTGTACAAATACTGTGGCAGCATTTTCTAGATAAAAAATAGAATGTGAAAACAGCGAGAAGAATAAAAACATTCAGTACACAGGTACTACAAGCAGCTACAGATAGACAAATTTGAGCTAAAACATGCGGAGGTGTGCAATTAATTAAAATTGTGATTTATCGGTACAAGAACTACAGTAAAACTATTTTTTTATACAATTCAAATTTTAGAATTATTGTATTTGCCTACTTTGTGAGAGAAAGGACTATTTCGTCCAGTGTTGTTTACAGAGATTGAATTCTATCAAGGACGAATTCGTCTCCATATTTACGATAGCCGTTGCCAACAATTTTTTACCTCAAAACTATATTTCTTCCATTTAGCACAAAGTTCCAGTACCCATGTTGCCCCAGTAATTGTAATATGGTTCCACTTTACCTGTATGTTCCTCCATGGCTAAGTGATTGGAGAAGATGGCAGCCTTTCTGTGACACCACCTTCTCTGATGACAATTAGCTCCACACTGATTTTTTCTGTCACATATAGGTGGCACCACTTGCTTCTTTGTTGAACTCTATACCAGACAAGTTTGTCCTTAGCTGTGTACATCTAGACCCCTCAGGGGCATACAACTATGTATCTATGGGAATTAGCGCTCCCAGGGGAAAAATGTGAGGGCCCGAGCTGAGAGTTAGGTAGGCCTTCTTTTTGTTAAAATAAAATGTTATTTGTAATGTTGAGGACCACCTTTTTTTTTGTTCACTACTGTCCTGTTTTTCAGCACCTTTGACTTTCTTCTTCAACTGTTATCTTATTTCATGAACTTCTTTCCCATCTTACTGTTTCTATGCCCTTTCTGCATAGATTCATTTTCTCATCTCCATACTAAATGGTGCCTTCCTCCTTCCTTTCTTCGAAACGCTCTATTTTTGCAGCGGTTAGGGAGGCTTAAACTAAAAATAATATGTGTACATCTAGACAAAACCTATACATCCTATTTTAAAATTGCGGACAAATTTGTCTTATTCTGTCATGTAGGGTTAAGGTTTGAGTAAAATTTCATGCCTCAGGAAAATTTAAATAATACCTACGAGTTTTTTCTGTAGTACTGCATGCATTTCTATTCTATGCCACAGGTAAACAGTAAGAATAACATTCAATGCAAAAAGCATAACAAGATAGGATATTTTCTGTCACTAATTCATTTTTGCTGTGCAGGTTTGGATAGCTGAGCAGAAAGCAGAGGCAAACCGGAAAAAGCAGGAGGAACTGCGTATACAGTATGAAAAGGAGCAGGACGTGTACAACAACAAAGCTCTAGTCACTCGGAGTCAGAATGACAGAGACAAGCTTTCCCTTGCCTTCATGTACGAGCCTCCTGCAGGAGTCAAAGTGCAGCAGGAGAAGGAGGATGGAGAACCCGAGTACAAGTTTGAGTGGCAGCGCAAGTTCAATGCACCTCGTGAAAGGTGCGTAGTTGTTATGTTTGAATGTTGAGTAGCCTGTGATGCTCGTGAGAGTTGGTATGTTTATCATTTGTGGCCACTCTTGACAATTTTGTTCTATGTTATCACTAAATTTTTCTCTCAATGGTTCAGCTTTTCATGCATAATCATGTTGAAGCATGCATGTTCATTTAAGTGAAGGTTTTCTGTATTATTTGCAGAAAACTTTGCTAGACTTGAACTGCATAAAAGCTTGAATATTTATTAAGTTCATTTTTCAACATCGTTACCTCAAATTTAGGTCTATCTAATAATTTATTATTAGTAGGTGGATTTATTCTGGAAAATACTGTTTGCTTTCTCACTTTTTTCAGTTTGATTGAGAACACATTGAAATAATTTTAGATTTTTTCAAAGTAGTGACAAATTTATCTTCTTAACTTGAGGGATTTTAATTTAATAATAGAGTCCCTGACAACAGGATTAACATGAATACAGGACATCTGACAACCGGACACGCACTGAATTTTGGTAGCATTGTTTACCATGTTTTCAAGGAGGCAATGAATGATAGGTAATACAGATGAAAAATAACAATTACGTTACATTACTTATAGTAAAATGAAGCTCATATTCGTTACAGTTGTAGAAGCATTATTTTAACATGTTATTCCTTATGTTATGATGTGTCGTTTAGAATTCTTGCAAATGTGCCTATGTTTGCAATATTAAAAACTTACTTGCAATAAAGCAATTTACATTTCAATAAATCTTTAATTTTTTGTATTTTCATGTGGATGACTTGACAACAGGAATTACTTGACATCCGGACATGTATGAGTCTGGTTGTCAGGAACTCAGATGTATCATAAACTAGGGCTACATAACTTATCTCTTTGATCTTTTTGTATTGTTATTCTTCTAATCTGGTGTTGGCAAGCAGAAATAGTTATCATTAATTAAAACTTGGTAGTTCTTAAAATATAAATTATCCCTTAATTTTCCCTTGAATTGTTTGAATTCCTCAAGTCCCATGCGCCTTCTTGTGACAACCTTGCCATCTTCATTCATGTTTTTGTAGTCATATCTTATCCATGTCCAGCACAGTTTATTGTTTAGTACCTATTTAGTAACGGTTGATAACATTATTTTAGAAACCATTGATAAAATTACACTTAGCGTATTTCCAGAGTTTTAAAGTTTTATATTTTGTACATTTTTATCCGTGCTTTAATGTAGATTTTGTATTGATCTGAATTTTCATGTTCTAATTCTTACCTAGGTTACATTTTTTGGCTTGTGTGTGATTTTAACCTTGGAGTTTTTTGCATTGTCTTTGAAACTACAATAATTTCCATAGATTCAGATATTAATTTGAAATTCCTTGCATTAAATGAAATCAATACAATTCATACTAAAGAGTTTCATTGTTTCAGCTACTGCAAGAACGACTCGAGCATTCGAGACCAGCCGTTTGGAATAGCAGTGCGCAACGTGCGCTGCATCAAGTGCAGGACCTGGGGCCACATCAACACTGACAAGGAGTGTCCGCTGTTCGGGAAGGTGCTTGAGCCGACCAAGGTGGGTGGTAGCTGCTCTTTCTCTAGCTCATTACAGCTTGCTCTCAAAATTTAGGTGCTGTTGTCAGGTATATTAAGGTTCAGAAAACTACGTCATTAACCCATGCATCTGTTTTTTATTGCGCCGATTGTGTTCACACTGTTGATGGAAGTTCTGATGAATAAAAGGGTAATAAAATCTTAGAAAACCTGTTGTAGATTATAAGTGAAAGAATTATTAGCCATCCTATGAATCAACTCTGCGCTTTTGTTTATTCCATCCTTCAAACGTTATAGAATGGATTGTGTGTAATGTACAAAGAACTATCACACAGACTATTTTGGGTTACATTTACATCCTTTAGCTTGTTAGTGTTTGCCAAGAAACTAGAATTATATTATATTTTTACACCCAAGGCGAAATAGCAACTTATCTGAGTATGTTCTCTACCGACTAACTATTGAAAATTATATATTCTACGTGAATCTATAATGATAGGGAATCCACTCAGGGAGATACAATTATTGTATCTATGGGAACTAGCGCTCCCAGGGGAACGATGTCAGGGCCCGAGCTGAGAGTTAGGTAGGCATTCTTTTTTTATTGAAATAAAATGTGTTTGTTATGTCGAGGACCACCTTTTGTCGGTTCACTGCTGTCATGTTCTTCATCACCTACTACTTTTCTTTTCAACTTTGGTCTTGTTTCATGATCTTCTTTCACAACTTACTGTTTCTATGTCTTTCTGCGTAAATTCCGCGTTTTCTTAACTCCATACTAAATGGTGCCTCCCTCCTTCCTCTCTTTGGATCGCATTTGTTGCTGGGAAGGGAGGCTAATACTAACGACTAATCTAACTAATCTAATGGCAAGGAATTTAGATTAGAGGAGAGAAACTGCATGTAGAGCTGAATGGAATTTTATATAACTTTGTTTTGTGCAGGAAGAAATGGAGAAAGAAGAAGTGGATCGGAAGACACTCAAGTCCGGCATGCGGGATAACGGCCTGCACCTAAAGACTTTGGCGTCCATGGCCACAGGCATATACGGTCGGCAGCAGGACCCCCTGGCCTCCAACCAGCAGCTGCTGCCAGAGGAGGACGGCTGCGTCTCGAGCTCGTCTTCCCAGAGGCGCCCAGACGACGACGCAGAGGAGATGAAGCTTCTGGCCACCCTCACCACCAAGCAAAAGGCGAAGCTGCTCAAGAAACTTGAGAAGATGGACAGGAAAATGCTTAAGAAGGAAAAGAAGAATAAAAAGAAAAGGAAGCGTGATGAATCTGATTCAGAGTCTGAAAGTAGCTCATCAGAATCTGATGACGCTGAACCAAAAAAGAAAGAAAAAACGCACAAGAAGAAAAAAAAGGATGAGTCTGAATCCTCCAGTAACGATGGTGAATATGCTCGAAGTAAGAAACATAAAAATAAGCATTCGAAGGCTGAGAAAAAGAAAAACAAGAAAAGTGATAAGAAAGAACCCAACGTTAATCCTCAGGAGTTGTTACGCGAGATAACCCGTGGGCTTAACGTAGATTTTGTTGGCACCGGAGACCTATTTAATGCTCGTGCAAGGCGTTAAGTTTAGACCATGGAGCTAAATTCTTTGCTTAAGTGTTATAGACTAGACTGACCTATGTGTATGAAATAGATGTATATATATTTATTCGACTCTCATTACGTTCTCATTCCAGTGAGTATGAAATGAGTTCTGCTTTGAAAGTGTTAGAGGAGGCCTTGCTCTTACTGCGCTAGTAAACGATGTCCACTTTACTTCTAAAAGGCGTGCTGAAAGGGATTGCTGTTTATTGTAACTTGAAATTTTTCAAAGAATTTGTAAGCTAATTTGAAGTCGTAGTTTTACTGATGGAATTCGTCTCCAATGCATGTGGACAGTGTGTAGAGTTCGTTGCTGTAGCTGACTTATCTACAACTTTTACAGTGAGCCTGTTGATACACTAGCAGCGAAGAGTTTGGAACATGTAAATACGTGACTCGTTTTTATCCCTTCATTGTTTGGCATTTGGGTGGTGTTGAAGGCATACCTATTGGACAGAAATCCTATTCTTGACTTTACCATCGTGCCCAACACTGCTGTAGGACTGATTAGGTTGAACAAGGTGTTCAACTCTGAATGTACCGGTAAAATTCAGTGCAGAAAAGCAACACGAACGAAATAAAAACGTTGATTTCCAAGAAGTAGAGGACAACACGCTGCTCACCTTTCTACAACTTTGTGGACCGTCACCGAAGGTATGCGAAACGCGCCGACTCTAAGGTAGTCGTGTCTGGTCTGATGTGAAGTGTGCTGTACATACTACTGAATGACACGTGTGTTCCTGTCTGGGTAGATCGATTGAGAGAGTTTTTATCTACTAACACTGTCTGGATTACCGTGAGCCCTGGTTTTCCTTAATGTGAGCAGCCCAGAAAACCAGCCTCGTTACAAAGAGGTTACCTGTAAAGCGGTAGTAAACTTTGGTACCACTATATTTATAAAGGAAAAATTCATCAATAAAATGCAAACCAACGAATTGAGCTTTTCGTACTTTAAAACCTAGATAATAAATTGACAGAGAATTTGAAAATAGCTGTGTTTGAGGTAAATACTCATTGAAACAAAACTGAAATCAAATCTGCTTTTGACATTTGAATCCAGACACAAAACCTATAACCTTGTTAATATATTCTCTATTACATGGTTGTATGTGTAAAAAGAAAATTTGAATGGTTCAAGGTTATTAAAGAAAGTGCCGGCCACTCTATATGACCATAGCAGGGATGTTCGAAAATGCAGCGTTAACAAAGTAACCCGACTGACAGCAATATGCTGCCAGAGAGGACCAGCGGGTCCCAACGATGATGCAGAGCAGACGAAGATCCTCGCCACCCTCACGAAAAAGTAAAAAACATAAAAAGCTACTTAAGAAACTTCAAATGATTGATAGCGAAATAGTGAAGGAAAAAAGAAAACGAAGCGTGAAGTATCCCATTTCGAGTTTTGTGATGATTCAAAAAGCCATCACAGGGTGGAAGTCGTAAAACACCTAGAGTTCGAAAAAGAAACTAGAGTTCTTTGATTCTGAAAGCTCATTAGAGCCGGACGAATCTGAACCTAAAAACAAGCTCCGAAAGAGCGAGGAAGAGGCCAAATGATTTTGAAAATTTTAGTTGGATGCATGATTTCCACGATTAATAACATTTATGATCTTTTACGAGTAATGGCATTAAAACGACGAAATTAAATAGCTTCTTGAAATATCTTGATATAGAGGTCTTCAAGATGAACATTACGGGTGCCATGGCCACTTATGTCGGCGGCCTTGTACTAAAGTCAAAAACGTGAATGTACGGGATGCATCTAAAGTTCGACGAGTTCTACAGTTCCTGGTTTGAGTAACTGCTGAGATATACTTTTTGACCTAAATACTGTTTGGCTTTCATTTTTATGCTGTGTGAACGACAGGTTTCATTTACTGAAGCCCCGTTCAGCAAACAATGTACAGCGCAAGTCCTGTAATGTTTTGAAAGGACGTCTTTGGATGCGAGTTTGGCAAAGAAAATAAAAAATCACGTTTCTGGTGTACGGAGTTCATTTATTATGTCTAAATAGTCTCATATCAGTCGTTGCTTCAACTAATACTTCACCTACTGAACCTTTAACGATGCCTTCATCAGTAAAAATCAGCACTATTTTATCCACAACACAACCTGGTTATCCACATATAATTGATGAAGATTTCGTGAGGTGATTTTTCCGGATTTCCTTGTATAAAATTAGCCTAGAATGCATTCAGTGTAGTAATATTTCCACCACGAAAACCCTCGGGAATACAACATATATGAAATAATTTAAAAACTGGACCGTAGACGTTTCCGCTGCAAGTAGAGCGGTAGCTAAGTACAAAACCATGTATGTGGTATATAAATGCTTTCAAAAACGATGGTCCCTGATCCGCCACCCTAACGCGAGCAAACAAGCGGCCAGGAAGATGGATATGAACACCGAAGCCTTTCTGATGTACGGAAAGGGCTCCACATTGCCTGCAACAGAAAATGGGCAAATTTACTATTACATATGAACTAAATTATTTAAGAAATTGACATTGTTTTGCTTCCGTTTTTCATTGTTCAAGTCAACTTGAAATTTGTTGAAAAAAAATTAATGAGAATCTTCTTTCGCCAAGAAAGAATTCCCAATTTTAGTAGATTATGAGAAAACGCATCTGTAAGATAGGTTATTTTATTAATTCAGTATGCGGTAAATGTATTAATTTTTAGTTCATGTAAGCATACAAAGAATAGAAAATTAATTCATTTGTGTGGAAAATGACATGTTATTTCAAGTTCCGATGCAGCTCAAACATAGTTAGGATACAGAACAATATGAATTAGGCGTAGAGCTTTTGTTGCCAGGAGGTCTAGCAAATATACTAGGTAAAATTTATGTTCCCGTTACCCAACTAAGAGTAGTTTTGGTTATTGTCAAAGGATTTCTGTCTCACGACTGCTAGGGAAACTACAGGAACGAGATATTTTAGAATTTTCAACTGGAGCATTTGGCAAGGTTTTGTCCGCGTAATGAGAATTATGCGCATGGAATTTAGAATACGATAAGCAGTGGACATGACTTTAACCCTCGAAATTTCGTTAAATATATGAAACTCGATGGAATTATGCTAGAAACTGAACTAGATTTGCCTCCAAGCTTTTTTTTCTTGACCAAGTTCAAAACGCGTCTCAGCAGGGGCCACAATACATATCGAATCGTATATCACGATAATTTCTTTCAGTTAACGTGTGAATCGATATTCCACAAGCCTAGCAGCCTAGCATCTATTCGGCCTTTACTTACAGTCGATATGAGAAAGTATGACGAATGGGAGCAACAAACTTGAGACCAAAAAAAGACGATTGGAGAGCTGATTAATTCTATTAGGTTCCATTCCACGGCCATTCATTGCAACTGAAGAGAAAAATCTGAAAAATAAAACTAGAACACAGTCAGCAACATACTTGCACAAAAAATTGGCAACTAAGAGTAGCTCGTAAAGTACCAACAAAAATTCAGATTTAAAGTAAATTTTGACGCTTGACTTCCAGGTTTTCATCGTTGGAGCTAGCTCTGATAAAACTCGCGTTCTGTAACATGCAGAACCTAAAAGATTCCATAAAACTAAAATTCTTCATTGTATAGGTCTGCACTAGCTCTGATTTTTATACATCAGTTTATGTAACCTATATCCAGTAGTAGATTTATCGGCTTTCCCGTTTTAACGCAGACTTAGTACGCAGCTGCGCAAAAAGCCGTAGTTTAATAAAGGCCATCACTGCAGCTTCTCTATTGCGCCCTCATTTCTAGCTTTTCCCCCCCGCAACGATTCTCAACACAATTTTGACACGCTAAATGCGTTTCGGGACATTAGTGTACCATTAGGTAAATCGCTCATTTGCATACCACCATAAATGAACATTTTAGTTATTCTACAACTTTTCCAAAATTTATTTTAGCGTACGAGGTAATATGTTACCAAGCCATCACATTTTTCACGCTTTAAAAAGTGCAAATATGCATTTGAGCGGTCCCGTCTGTTAAATTCTAAATTAAATTCTACGTCTCACAACGTAACCGAACCAACCGTAGGCAACAGCACAAACTAGTCGTGGTGCTAAATTTACCCTTTTCAGATGAAGAACCTGGTTTCTTCATAGAGTGCCGTTTTTCTTCATCTCGTTCGTACGAGTATTTAGCATCCCTGAATGGGAAAGTGTTAGGATTTATTGATTATCGATCGGATTCCAAGCTAACTCAAGCCTCTAGCCACAAATATGCTTTTGCGACAGGAAGGAGCTATTTGTTATGACGCCAAGGAACGCAGAATTTATGCATAAAGCGCGTTCCCAAACCTTGAGCACCGAGACAAAAATCACAAATTTTAACCCTCTAACGCCCACATTTATAAACTCTTATTACCGTTATGACAATCACTATCACTAAACCGACACTGGCATTAGGTAGTCACTGTTATCAAGATGAGGAAGGAGCTGCCACTCGGCAGTGAAGTTCAAAGGTCACATTAGTGAACAAATTGAATACGAAACAATATTTTATTGTTATTTTTGAAAGAGGACCGTACAGTCCACTTGGGCGTTAAAGGGTTAAAATTCAAAAGGCTTTTTTTGCGAGGCCAACATGCAACGATTCGTGATTTCATACTATCCTGAGATAGTGTATTCTCTTTGATATATTAGTCATATCCCCTTGGAGGACGAGACCAGTCTGAAATGGAGCGTGTAAATTGCCAATGCCTTTTTTTGTAACCGCTTTGACCGGCGAAACCTGCACAGCGGTCAATACCGCGGAAGAATAACAGCGGCCGAACGGTAGAATTATTCAATGATTGGGAAACACCGTGATGAATGACGCTAAATATCGGAGTTCCGAGTTAATGTTCGCTAGAAATCTTTTGAGATAAAACATTGCTGTTAAGAGCGGCTGTCTTTCATAAGATTCGCCAGAGGAAAAGACGATTTGCATTTCTGGCTGGAGGAAGCCAGTTTGTGTAACCCCTAAAAAGGGGCTCGAAGAAGAGGAAGGAAGGCAGGCAGTATACATTTCATAGTTTAGTGAAAGGGGAATTGTGCACAAGTTGTGGCGCCCCACAAGACTTGTTGCGCATAGAAAGAATAACTGAAGAAGGTCATGGAAAGTTGAGGCAGAAGAACGAAGCTAGATGCCCGAGAAAGAATAACAGGAGTGGCGCTAAAATCTGTTGTCTGGAACGAGAATAAAACCTCTATTTCACAAAATCAGGGCCGACCTGATTTTTATCATAATTTTGAATGGTCCTCCCGAGACGGTTCATGTTAACAATCCTATAGTTATATTGGATTTAATGAGTCCGAGTGCTAGTGGTCGTTCTCGTTGGGAAAAGAATCTTAATTTTCCCCACTTGACGCAGCTTCGTAGGTGGCGGAGAAGAATCGTTGCTCTTCTTGAGCGTACAATGATTTGATCAGTAATTTCAGGACATTCCAAATTAAATAGGGACAATACCTTATTTACCCTTTCCATAAAATAATTTCGTAAATTTTGGCTCGTGAACGATTTCATTTAAAAGCTACGCAATACCCACGCCATTAAATATTTTAAAAATTGAGCCCTGTCGATTTGAATAACGGTCGTTTCGGGCCCCATGAACTATCATAGACACAGGATTTCAGACGATGAAATGACTTCTCCATACATGATTTAGTGTGGACAAAAAGTTTACGCTACAGTAATTCAGATTAGACTCTTCTTGATATATTTGGTGTTAGTTTAAGCCTGCCTATCCGCAACAAAGGCTATCCAAAGAGGGGATGGAGGAAAGCACCGTTTAGTATGGCAATAAAGGTACGCGGATGGTCGCTGAATCTATGCACAAGATGCATAAAAACCGTAAGTTGAGAAAGAAGTTCATGAAACGAGATTAAAAGTTGAGAAAGTGGTAGGTGCTGGAAAGCAGGACAGCAGAGAGCTTAAAAAAAGCTGCTGAACATACGATTATTAAAAAATCTTTTATTTCAAAAGAAAAAAAGTAAGCCTAACTCTGATCGGGAGCTCGCACATTTTCCTGTGAGTGCTAATTCCCATAGAAACTTTAGTTATATCTTCCCGAGGGGGGCCTTGCAGGCTAAACGGAGAGCCAAGAAATTAAGGCACCAAACTTTCATTGTAGACAGCCCTAAAACTCCAGAACACCTACCAAGAGTAACGGATACTAGACATTTCACGGTCACTAGCTGACAATTCAGTCTGAGGAGATGTTAAAGTGATTGTCAATATCGTGAACGGAGCCAAAAACTGTTGGATCTTAGATGAATAAATTTCCTTGATCCGAACTCTTCGAGAGATCCTACGAAGTGCTGAATGCGGCTAAGTTTAGCCCCATTTATATCTAGATGTGTACCTCCGGCGACACTAAATGCATGGTTCTAAAATAGGTTTATGTCTACAGACATGCCGAGCTATGGTTGCACACAATCCATTTACGATACGGAAACCAAATTGTGAGAAAAATTATTTACTCATTTTAGGATTTATTAATTGAAAAAATAAATCTATTGGGCAGAAGAGATTAAAATGACGGCAATTCAAGTTTCAATTCCTCTTATTGCTGACCAAAGCATTTAGTGCAAGAGGACACTCGATTCCTACAATGTTCAGGTTGAAGATTGTAAATTATATTACTCAATACTTCTCATTTAGGCATTAAAACGGCAGTAGATAAATAATTTCGGGTAAAAATCTAGCTCCGAGTTCAATTACTCCCAAGAAGAGGAAACGCAGCACGCTCCACCTTAAGTTTAAACGCCATAATTTTCCAAACTGAAGACTTTCTCAAAGTATTGTTATGAAAAAAATTTACTTTCAATGAGCAGAGGCTTGCAAGTATTCATAGCTGCTAGTGAAAAGCGCTAAGAAATTAGCGCGTTTGTAATCTTTTTCATAACATGGTAAATCCCAGGGGAGGACTTTAAATTCAAGTATTGTTCAAACTCTTAGGTGCGCGTACATCCCAGAATAAACTAGGTAGTTTAAGTATCTACGTTTTTTACCGTTGTGTTTCAATATCGAAACTTGTTTTTTCAAAATTTCTCGTTGGAAGTTCAAATAGTAGCTCGAAAGTAAAATTATGAAAGGAAAAAATTTAACTGCACAAAATCTTAGAACCTCTTGTTATTGTACTCGGTAGGTCTAAAATCGAAATATGAAATAAGTTTCTATGTCTGTGTAAACAGGGACATTCGTCGTCGAGAGAATTTTGGCTCATCCAACGATCATCGGGCTGATGATAAATTAATAAAATTAATATGAATTCGAGCAGCAGAAGGGTTGCGACGAAAGACGCTGGCCTGAGGCCAGGATTGAGTTTTAGTTATACGGCTAGCACAGCGTTTCTAGTTTACGCTAGTTGCTTCCAGATGTTGGTGGAGCTTTTTATCAAATTCAAACTACACTGTTAACTTTAAGGTTGTTTAAGTGAGCATCAACATGGGCGGAATATGAGGATTACCTGCATCAATCACTCATATTTACCAGTGTCAGGTCTACATGTGGTTTTTATGCTCAGCCAAATTTAACAAAATTTGGCTGAATTGAGTGCAACGTGATCTTCTCGACAACTAGACTTAACACTACAGCCGGGCTAAGAAATTTAAACTAGACGCTCCGAATCAGCTAATTGGAGTTTTGGGCAATAGAGTGCGCGATTCATCAATATTCTTACAAAACTAACGATCCTAACCCAACCATAGAACCATATTTTAGTCACATCTGTCTAGTTACGAGTCGGTAAAATAGCTCATGAACGGTCCTGAGTAGAGCACGGAATGAAGGTTAGCTCTCTTTCAAAAAGAGGTGAAAAGAAAGTGCAGTTCTCTATTCGTCGCGCAACACTTAAAATTTGCTCACGACGGATCAGGTCTCTGATAAGGACTAGGATGCAAAATACAACATTGCGTTTCCGTGCATGAAAAACCACGGCAAGTATATTAATAATGAAAAGAGCAGAAATGCGAGAGAGGGGAAAAGATTCTACTATGAGTAATTCAAAATGAGCTATTGGCAAAGCACCATGCGAATAGATTAATCTCAAATCTTCACGGAGATTCAATGGTCTAAAATTTATGAGCAGAATGGAATTAGGCGAACTTATAAATTGAAGGCCCTCTCTATTTCCCCAAGCTTAATGTACGTCAGTTTTGTATGGTTGCGGAAATTAAACTGAAGCGCACGAAAATAGACTAGAAATGCTTTAAGCCATAAAAAATAAGGTGCTACGTCTCTCAAATTCTCACAGTGAGAAGTAGAAATCTCTTCTACTTCAGGTTAAGTAAGCAAGGACAAGACAATAATACCAGCCCACCTGCTCATCGGAAGAATACAGAGTAGATTTGACAGATTGATCAGGCTCCACATGTTACGAAAAAAAACTTTAGCACCGAATTCTTCGCTTCTGTTTCTCTAATCCTTTTTACCCAACAATTGTATGGGAATTATTTCCCGTAGTCTCTCTTTGAAAGCCACGTTTGAACTCGAACAAAAGATGAATGAACAAAATATTAGCTCCTATCTATATAAATGGACGTGAAAATGCTTATACATTGTTTACGCAAGTTCAAAGTAAGATAATTTTATTACCGTTAAATTACATACAAACTAGAGCTTGCAGAGAAAAAATAACTTTAGAATTGAAATCAACGCTTAAAATTTCTTCCAAATCAGTTGAGGTATCCAAAGCAACTCAAAATTACAGGAAAAGTGTTTCCTAGTTTAATTCTTTCAGATGAATAGAAATTAGCTCATTAAGTTTTCAAATTTTTTTATATTTCTTCCTTTAATTTTACTGAGCAATAGTCGTCAATTCGATGGAGCGGGGTATAATGTTAAATTTACTTATGCGAAAAGAACTTCAAGTCATGGCGACCACAATCGGTTAACACTTCGCGACCAGTTAGTTTTGAGCATTTAATAAGAAATAACGAGATATTTCAGCAGATAAAGCTAGTACTATTGTCATAAGCTAACAGATAACCTGATGGGTGCTCCCCTCAGAGCACACGTATTACTCGTATTTGTCCCAAGTCATTGATAGAGAAATTAAAATAAGCTTAATCAAGCTTAGGATCCGTAAAGAAATTATTTTACTCATCGGATGATTAGCAAGTTTTGAAATTTATCGCTGTGTGTTTGTTCTTTAGTTTTAGGCGTGTTTCTAACAAATTTCTACTGACCAACCTTTTCTCATTGCTCGGAAGTCATTTAGAACGCTATTTTAGTTTCTTGAGAGAAGTATTTCATTCCTTTTTTTTACCCTAATGCGAGCATCCTCTTGTAGTATATATGAGAATTTAGTCCCCTTGCCTTTGGCTAGAATATCCATGAAAACATATTTTTATTGTTTCTAATATCTATCAGTGACATGATTATTATCCACCTCTACTAGTTTATCAATTTTGTACTTTCATGTAAGGCAATCTTCAAGATGCAATCTGTTGTTATACATTTCATGTTAAAATCATTTTGGAAATAAACGTTTTTCTTTTTACATATTCTGCAATTGCTACCAGCAAACATTGAGTGGATCGTTGTCAAAATATTTTCGGAAGTACATAGTTTTGTTGAAATCCACGTGTATATCAAGAAAGAACGTTTTATTCCAATCAAGCCTGATGCTTATCATCTTGTACATTGGTTTTTCAAATGCATTATAACTAAAACCAGAACACAATGACGGTTACCACGAACAAGCTGATACCCATTCCTGACACCTGGTTGGGTAGAATGGGGATCTTTGGCCGATATCTCCATTTCCCCAACGGGGAGAATCATCGGACGGCACTGCCAGGATTCGAACTGCCGACACATTTCCGTGAAGGGCGCGCGCTCAGCCACTCGGCCTCGGTAGGAGCTAAAAAATTTTCCATAAGTTATTTAAATCTCCTCTTAAATTGTTGCTACCAAATTCATGCAGTGGAGTCGAGCAGATATTTCATGCATGAATGCTATATAGAATTAATCGATTCCGTAAAATTAACACTTCTTAGTCGGACTATCATTAAGAATTTAAAGACGAAGAATGCAGCACGGATAGGTATCATATTTAGTAGAATTTAACGAAGCTAAATTTAAAATATCTGAATTAGTCAATTTTAAACGTTTCGGAGACCAGCTCCATCTTCAGTAAGTCTGAAAGAATAAAAAACAAAATTGGTTAATCCTTGACAAAAGTTATCAGTAAAAAATACAATCTACAAAAAAAAAACACTAACCAATTTTGGTGTTTATTTTCAGACTTACTGAAGATGGAGCTGGTCTCCGAAACGTTTAAAATTGACCAATTCAGATATTTTAAATTTAGCTTCGTTAAATTCTATTAAATATGATACCTATCTGTGCTGTATTCTTCGTCTTTAAATTCTTAATGGAATTAATCGAGACATGGAATAGAACTATCATATCTGAAGTCCACAATGGCAGTGAAAGGGGGGCGCAAGCGCTTCAATATACGATGCAACCACTATGAAATGCCGGCTCCAGTACTGAGCATGCACAACAGGCAAGATGGCAGCATATGATCATGACAAGTTATAGAAGAGACAGATAAGTTTATCGATGAAGATGTTTCTTGGTTCCTTTGAAGAATTTTGGAGGAGGGATTTGATTCTTTCAATATTGTTAATCATTTTTCCTCAAGCAATTCTCATAAAGATTTAAATGAGAATTGTTGTATAGTATCATCAATATACTTCTCAGCAAGTAACATATCCTTAAAAGAAAAACACACAAGCACCCGAAAATAAAAATATATTTTAATTACTCCCAACAATAACAGAGCACAGAAATAGTATTCAAAGTATAACACTTTAACGCTACATTAAAATAAGATCGTAAAAGGTTTAGGATATCCAAACTTTCAATCAACTAAAATTAAAAGTTACCATATTGCTGCCCAAACCTGGGATTGAAAAAAGATTGTCCCAATAAGGTGGATTTTCGCACATCAAAAAAGATCACCGGATATTCTACAGAAAACAAACAAAATGTTATTCAATTTATTTTAGTTCCATACACATTGTTTAATGTCATCTTATTTGAAATGCATTTACGATGAATTTGCTCCTGTAATCTGAATTTGGTAAGATAAATGAGAAGCATCGCTGATCCTGTATTCAATATCGATAGGATCATTAATGGAAATTCTTCCAATCCGCCTTAACAAGGTCTAACGAATTTTTCACTAAATTACAGACTTCAATGAACTTGTAACATATCAAGAGGTAAATCGATCAATAAATATCATAAAATACACTAGCCAGCATAAATATTTACACTGAATGTTGGTCATATTCGAAAATTACCCCCTTATGAACCACAAAACTTTAATACTAAGAATGACCGTCGTGTTTATATGTTTACTAGTGCACACGTGCTGGTCGGCATTAATCTGCAGAATTTCATCCCTTCTTTCTCGAGTTAAATTCTCTCGTGCCACTCGATGTTGTCCAACGCTATGCCGAAGAATTTCCTCGCTTCTTCCATGTGTCAAGCTCTCTCTAGCTACTCGGTGTTGCTCTGCATTATTCCGTAGAATTCCAAGCGCCGTTCAAGGGTCAATTTAACTCTAGCTTCTCGTTGGCGAGCAGCATTGCTTCGTCTTGCCATTTCGCGTTGTTCATCCTATCGCCTTCGGCATTTTTCTTGCTGTCATAGTCTTGCTACTTCTCTCCTGTGGTTGGACACGTTTCTATCCATGATGGCCTCTTTTGCCGAAATTTTATTCTAAAATGTCGTCTATTATCTCTTCGGAGCTTCTCAAGAAAATCACAATTTCGAAAACGATAACTCAAGTTCCAAAATCTTGGGCTTTATACTAAATGGTAGCCAGGTTACTGGTCAAACGAATTTAAAATATTTTTTTTTTCGCATTATCAATTAAAAATATCAAAGCAACATGATGCATTTCAGCAGAGAAAGCTCCAAAGAAAATTTCTATTTGTAAAAATAGGCCGATTGCGTATTCTGGATACCATAATCCAAGTGAAAGGGAATTGAATCGCCACAGAAAAATAATGCAATAGAATAATTTCTTGTATTTCTTAAGCTTTATCCTTGTTGCACCACTTTTTTCACTGTTGTTCACTGTTGCACAAATTTTCACTGCACAACTGCACTATAGCGTCACTTTCCCAAAAATTTGAGAGACCTAGAGTTTTATATACTCGAGTCTGTATCGTGGATACCGAGTTTGGCGGGGTATTGCATATTACAATATACACACCACGGTAGAGGAAACCAGGTAGGGTCATTTCAATGGGAGAAAATACCTAGCCAATAGAAAGGCTTTATTTCAAACAAACTTTATGACGTCACCAAAACGCCATTTCGTTAGGCCAGTAGAGGAGCCAGATTTAGGTGTAGCAGTGCTACCAGATGAAATATGAGCGCTGCTATTGGTTTGTTGCCGTGACGTCAACAAAACCCCAGAATCAACGAAAAAAGACTGGTTTGAACCTACCTTGTTTCCTTTACCGTGATACATACACAAGCTCGCAGTTTCTTTCAGTAATACGGAATTTCTGGGTCTACGATATGACACGAATGGCTATAATTACTTCCATTGTGGCCCAGAAATACTGTATTTTAAGTGTTTATTACTGTCACAAGAAAAATAAGTTAACTTTGTAATAAGCTTGTGATATCTTTCCAATAGTATTTGCCATAATTTTTTAGGGCACAGGTACACTAGTAAATGATAAAAATTCCCCGCTAGCTCACGAGACCTTCAGTGATAATCTTCTATCTTCTACATTATAAAAGGAGCCGTGTCCGTCCGTCCGTGTGTCACACCCACCAGCCTGCAGTGTGAGATGAGCGTATCTGTGATACATGCTTCATCAACTCCACAATTTTCGGGGCCTTAACCATGGTACCATGGCCTTAACCCAGCAGATTGAGAGTCGGAATAAATATATCACGTGTATTGGTAGGTTAGATTAGGTTGTATAGAATATCAGCGGTTGAGACTTGGGAAAGTATTGGAAAGCCAGAGAATAGCATGGGAAATCATGGGAAAGCCATGTTGAAGCTCAGTTGGTCCTATATCTAGTCCTGCCATTTATTGACGGGCCGTGTGCACTTGTAATTTTTAAAATGCGAGTTGTTTTAGTAACCTGAACGGATAAACAGCAGAAGTTTTAGTTTTGCACAGAAGCCCTTTTTGGTTATTAGTGTTTTCATTTTGCTAAAAATGTCAACTGTTATACTGCTCTGATGTGGAGGTATTAAGCGAACATTGTCTCAATTAACGGCACCCAAAATTTGAGCTCAAGATTCAATGCTGATTTAATTTGACAATTAACGTTCGCATTGAACTATAAATGCAATAAGAATTAAGGAAGAAAACCTAACTATTGCCACCATATATAATTTGTGAGGAGCATTAACAGTTAAAGTTCTATTTGTCATTACTCTTACTGAACTTATCGCAGAAAGGTAAATTCTTAATACTGGTGAAGCTCCTATAACGGGAGGAATTCGTTCTAGAAAAACACCCGTTGTAGGCGACAAGTCCCGTTATGCAAACGGCACGTTTACTTTAGTTTACGACACAAACATCTTTTATAATAGCCTTTAATAGAAAATAGTTTATTGAACTATGACAACAGTCTGAATGTTATTCAATGACGGTATTAATTTAAAGAAATTATTCATTATTTATATATTTAAATATATTACATGACTAATTTATGGGAACTCAAGAAACTAAATAAATATGATTTTGCCAGTTTCACAATAATGCAAATTGGCAAATGAAACGTATTTTAACGTAAAAAAATAAAAAATATATATTTAATTCATCTCTTATATCTTCGATCTGTATTTAGCCATGAATCCATCAAATACTAAAGAAAATGTAGCACTCAGTTCTTTCTTTTCTTCAAAGTTGCATACTTTATCCTTAAGTTTATCTGCAAGGTCTAATATTTCTAACAAATTTTGTTTCTTTAAGATTTCATTTTGTTCCTTTAATTTCATATTGTCGATGACGTTTTCATGTTCAATTACTATGAGTTCTTCGTTGGTAAAGCTGTCTTCACTTTCGATCAATTCTTCTTCTAATTCCTCAATAGTTATTCCTGTTAAACCTGCCTTCTCGGAAAGATCACAAATTTCCTTGGCGCAATTTTCAAAAATTTCACGTGCATGACTTCGCTTTGCAGTCACACATTGAGGCCATATTTCTCTCCAAACCTCATTTAACGCTTTCGTTGTTACACTATCCCAGGCAATTTCTATCATTTCTAAAGCAAACTTTATATTGAACCGTTTCCAAAAAGAAGTCACGTTATCTTCTGATGTCGATGTGAAGTTAGAATTTCGGTCATCATTTGTCGTAAATAACTTGCCTTGAAAATGGAGATAATCCCTTGGTCCCTGGGTTGCAAAATATAACAAATAGTCATTCAGTATACCATAAGAACAGTAAAACTAAGTCATAAATATCAAATTAAAATAGACGTTGTAGGAGCAAAACATACCCGTTATAACTACCAATAAACTGCGTCCTACCCGTTGTAGGAGAGTCCCATTCTAAGATCGACCATTATAAGAGCTTTACCTGTACTTTGAAGGAAAGAGAAGCAGCTCCAGCAAAATAGTTTGCTTGAACAGATCATTTTCCTTTAATTTTGGAATACCAGAAAAAAAATCCTTGAAACATCAAAGTTATGTGAGGAAAGTTAATTAGTTATCTACTAGTGAATTTAAAGTAAAACTATCTCTCCTAAGTTTTTGTTAAAAAAAGTCAATTCGGAAGAATGCAAGCAAACCAAGAATACCATCACGAGTTCTTGTACTCCGCGTTCAGCGCACGTCCGATCACTAAACGCCTAATCTCGCTGGTGCCGCCGCCGATCTCCAGGAGCTTAGCGTCACGCAAGAGGCGGCCTGTCGGGTTGTCGTTTATGTAGCCGTTGCCTCCTGAAAATGATGCTATCATGTAACTGCTAGCATTGAGCGATGCGTCGCAGTTTTGTGCAGCAACACGGCAGGCACGACCTTTATTTGAAATGTTAATGTCTTGAATGAACAGCGCACGTGAACGTTGCTGCGGTATACTGGACACGTGTGTTTGTGGTAATGTGATGGTTTTAATCAGGTGTAGTAACTTGTGAATTTAATCTTAAATTAATCCAAAAATAATTCTGATTTCAAAATAAATGAAGGGAAACATCAAATTTAATTTCGCCTGCTGTCTTAAGAAATAACAAGTTGCTAAACAACTAGAACTTTTCTTCTGAAAATATAAACATAAAAAGAAGAAATAGAACATTGTTAGGCTGTTTGAATCAGTTAATTCAGAGATGGGGAAATTATTCCATTGGCTAAATTTTTGCTTATTGCATGCTTAAATTTGCATGGAAATTTAGTAAAAAATTCAATAACACAAATCAATTATGACTTCATTAACTTTGAGGAACAGCTATCACTGTAAGCAAACCAACTGACGCAGAACTTTGAGTGAACAAAACCCAAGATCTGAAATTAAAATGAAAAACTAGTTAAAAATATAAATGTTTAGAGGTTGAAAATCTTTCTACTGAGTTAGAAATCGTGGATTGAGGCTCGATTCCAGTTTCCTTAAGTTTAGAAACAACTATCAGCATTCACACTTGGTACTTTGACCTGAATTAATCTTCAACACGAGATTCTATCGAAGAGATTCTAGTCCACGAAAACAAAAGCATCTGAAAATAAATATACATAAATTTAAAGGTCTGCAGGAGTTTTGTGAACACTAGAAAAGTTTGCTTTAGCTCTCCTCCATTCACCTAACAAAATACAAGAATCGTAATTATAATCAAAGCCGAAGAAAAGATTTGATACTTATGTGGGTTGGGTGACTATTGCAGGCCTGTCTGAGCACGTCTGACCAGCTTCTAGGACCAGGCTGCATTTAAATAGCGCTGCAGTCTCAGCATCTTCGTGCGAGGCGAATACTTGAAAAATCGACTTACAAAAATTTTCGTTATAGGCAAATCTGATATTAATGTTCAGTTTGTATTTTGTTCAAACTCGACACGTTGGATTCGAGAAAATTATGTATGCTCCACTCTTAAACGAAGTATAGCTCATGCATAACAAACCATTCCTCGAGAAGAAATAATAAAATTCACGGGGACTACAGAATTTTACTTCACACCTAAGGCACGCATGAAGACCGATTTAGGAGAGAAATATTTGCAAGGCGACGTACTGCAGAAAGATTCTTCAAGCACCATCATATTTGCCTCGATAAATCAGTCCGAATCACTAAAGCTAATTTAAACAATTTAAACAATTTAAACAATTTAAACAATTTAAACAATTTATTTACCACAGGAGTTACAGAGGTAGGTGATACAGAGGTAGAGTTTTACTTAAGTCTAGTACAATGGTCAAATTTGAGTATAGCTACCTGTGGGCCCGAATAAGTTCAGCGACTTCTAGGGCATCCTACCATCACGCTATTCTAGGGTGTACAAAAGTTTAACCTAGTTCACTTAACCTAGTTTCGCATTAGACTGATCATTGAGATGATTAACTCGATATTTTACAAGTCGGCTATATTTAACAGTATGTTCGATAAAACGATTCAAGAGCAGAGAGAAGATTGGTTATGGTACACAAGGCAAGTTACATTATGACATTATCATTAGTTACATGTAGGAGGCAAGATTTCTAATGATAATACGAAATGATTATCAGAAACTTAAATCATACTTTATTGAAATAAATCGCTTGATTTTAAACATATTTGTAAAAACCGTATAATATTCCCAAAAATAATACGAAATTATATAATGAACTGAAGAATTTCGTCCGGGTCTCGCTAGACGAGAGTCCGGAGGGTTAAAATGCCCTTGCAACACGAGAGGGATCGAGTAGCGAAATATAGTCGGTGAGTTTCATTAGTCGAGCATTATCTAAAGAAATAGAGAGAACTAAAGATGTGCACAGCATGCCCTCGTGGTCTTGAGTATAGTGCACTCCCATAGCTTACGAAGTTCACATACCTGAATTGCAACACACGAACATTTAAAAGCAGTATTATGCCAAATTAATATATTTTGGAGTAACATGTATTTATACATGTCCATATTTGACGTCGTTCACTGATTTTCGTGTGGCTTATTGCGCCGCAAATTGTTCTATTCTAGAACTTCATTTAGAAATAGTTCGATCCTGAGAAAGACTAATTGCACAATCTTCGATTGAAAACATGAGCTGGTGTGTAACAATGAGAAAAATAATTTCCAAATATTTTTAAATGACGTCTTAAATTAGCAGCAAAAACAGATTCGCGAGTACGAATGTTGGCAGGCGTTGTATGCATACAGGACCAGCAATCCCAAACAGTCTATAAATTAAGAAGGAATGATTCGCAAAGAAAAAAAATTTTTTTTTGGATGTGGAAAATTACCTTATGATTGTAGCATGCATATCTATACTTTTGGGGAATGAAACGTATTTGAAGAATAATAAATGAGCTTGGTAACTTTTTCATTAACTTCTAGTCCATGTAAAAATGTAATAAAAATGAAAATTACGAGAAGACTTGATCCGAGACGTAATGCATAATAGTGGCAACGGGTGCAACAATAAGATGAAATATTTATTCCAATTATTGTTGAGACATCACAACAATTTTTACCACTGTCTCAAGTATTCAAATGATTACAGAACGAAACCAATATTTTCACTTTAAACTCTGAAGAAGAAAGTAAACCTATGCACGTGAATGCCCATGGTACACCAAATCTTTCAAAATTGATAGCGTCATCAAACAGAGCTTTGAGTAACTCACCTACCCACAGCGTGAAAAACGTGAATGAATCTGAGCCTTTCTCTAACTCGATCTCAGACTAATACAATGTAAGTACGAACAATAAATTTGCGCTACTTGCAATAGACACGAATAGTGACTGTGACATTCCCTCCTTTTCAACTAATCTTCAGCTTTCCAGTACGTACGCAGGAACAGGGGAAAGTCAAGCGAATAAAGATATTCAAAACCATTCCAAAGAAAATCAAATTATTCGGAAAAATGTATTGCTCATCAAGCCGCTTTCCGGAAATCAAAATCCCTTGCTCGGTCACTAAGAGAATCACTGCAATGGAAAACGACTCCTGAAAAATCTCCTGCCTCTGCAAGGCCCCCCTCGTACGACCAAACCGATACTGATACAAAAAAAATCAGCAGTGAATCAAATTTACACACGCGTTGCAGACACACTGGATGCCTTGAAACGATCGCTCAAAATGAAGCCTGCTTACACTTTAGGTGACGGACACTGTCTCCTCCTTCCTTTTGCTGTTTAACGGGTATCAAACACATTCACTGATATTGTGATTTTCATGAATGGTTAGATTTTTTCGCTTGCATTTCAAACAATTACTGCACCATTTTTACTGCAAACAATTACTGCACCCGACCGCGACCGAGTCTATGGACCATCCAAGCTGAAACTATACAGATTCGCCTGAAATCATGGTACGACCAAAATGGTCTCAAATTAAATGCTAGTAAAACGTAATGCATTATTTACGGATAAATAGATGCAATCAAAAAAACTTCAAATCTTATTCTAGTAGTAGGAACTGATAAAATTCAGACATCAAAAAAAGTTACAAATCTAGTTTGCTGGTTCGATAGAAACATGTCCTTCAAATCTCACGTTGAGAATACTTGCAATAAAATTAACGGAACTTTGATGTTTTTTTCATCGCATAAGGAGTATGCTCGACAAAAAATCCAGATTATTAGCCATTCAATCGTTGATGTTATCGCGGATTGACTACTGCAGCCTAGTATGGGGAAGCTTACTTTAATACATTCAAAGGGATTTACAGAAGCGCATGAATTTCGCAGCCAAGGTGGTATGTAACGGTAATTTCAAAAGATTTGATCACGTAGCCTATTCCTTAATAAACTCGGCTGGATTCCTATTCAAGAAAGGCTCCTCATGCAGAGGGCCCAATGCATTTTCTACTCGTTATATCTTCCTCAGAGCAATGCTGAGATAGTGCGTTTCCATCGACTCACTGTAGCCAACCTAAAGCCGAACAGAAACAATTAGTCGACTATCGCTCATCTCACATACAGCAGAAGGATCTGTCAATATCAGGCGCCTTACTGTGGAACAAACTTCCTCTGAGTATCAAAATCCCTTAAAAATTAGAGAATTTAAGACCAAAATAGCTCGTCATTTTGGGTCTCGACAATAATTCTTAGTTACAGAACATACTGAATAAGTATTTACGAATCTCACTTACTCAATACCTCCATTACTGAATAATCTCCCATGCTTATTGTTTTATAATTCAACACGACAGTTTTGAAGTATGCGTAGGTATTATAATTTGATCGCCCATACGTTGGTATTTGCAAGTATGCTTAGTTGTATATGTGTGTACGTACATATATGGGTGTATGTGTGCATTTGGGTGTGCATATGCGCGCATATGCCTGTATGCACTGGACTAGCATCTAGCATATGAACTATAAATACTGTGCATGTATGTGCGTATACGTACGCACATATACAAATATTTGTGCTCTAAACTGTTAACCAGAATTTAGACGAGAAATACCGTTGTTTCTGTTCACTCTCAACTTGCAACATTACCTTACTCGTCATCTTTCTTTACTATTGTAAAGCACTCACGAAAAGTATAAATTTGTTGCGTGATCATCCATATATGTTTTGCTAAGATGCTTATCAACTAATGACCGGTAGGTTAAAAAATTTTAATTCGAAAAACAAGTCATATAATCTTCATATGTTTCATGCTTGTATACTGGTATATGCCACCGTGTGCATGTGCGTGTGTGTGTGTGTGTATGCATAAGTGTGTGTGTGTATGTGTGTGTGTGAGTGTGTATGTATGCGTACATTCGTGTATGTTCGTACATTCATAGGCCTACATTTACCCACAACAGTTCTTGTAAAATTTCTTAATAATCGACTTGCATTTGTTTTGTAAACTTTGTGTGTGAGTTAAAGCGTACTCATTTAAGCAATCAGCTAAGTGTAATTTTTCATAAGTGTATTCTTTCTTTTGTCCATGCTCGCTCAAAATAATATTTTTTAATTTGTGCTTCTACAAGAAACTATAACATTATTCCTAAATTTCTTTAAATCCAAAGCTGATGTGTCAATGTACGTGTCAATGTACGTCCGAGTCCCTTGATTGGAATACTAGTCTATACGTAGGAATAAGAATATAGTTCTGGATATCAACCTCGCTGCCTTTCTTCACATATTTATTTTATTCAGCCACCATTCAACAACAGAATTCTCAATTGTGCTCACCATGTCAGTTCTAGCAGTGTGTACAGGTGGAGTCACCACATAGATGTGAGCTGGCTTGGCTGCCAAATCAGCCAACTCGTTGCTCTCCAGATCTTTATGACCTGGAATGAACTTTACTCCCGCTGGATATCGCTCTGACAATGAGATAACTTATTTTTGAATTTCAAAGATTAAATGAATATAATTTTTGGGCCTTCTGTTCCTCAAAAGTAACACTGAAAAAAAGATCAGTAAGTTGGGAAACATTTTAATCTTGTGCATTTTTAACTGGTTTGTGTTTTTTTAATTGTATTTTTTATAACCAAATTGTGTTTTTTATGACTAAAGTGTGTCTTGCTAAATCGTGTATTGCTTCGTGTTTATATTCTTTTTGGTATGTATTTGAAGCACTATGAAGATTCGTTTGGATCTTAGTACACACAGAAAATTGCGAATTCCAACAGTACAGACGTGTCGCTTCAACATCTTGTGTGTCTCGGTATATCGTGTGTTGTGTGTGAGTTGTGTTTTGAGAGGCCTCAGTCGATCCGTTAAAAGTGTAAAATTTACGATCAACCATTGAACCAAGGGAATGTCAAAAACTAACGGTCCTCTGTGGAGTCGTGAAAAGTATGTTATGCTTGGACAGGGATTTTAGAAGGGCCTCCGTAAGAAAGCCAACGTTGCGCTTAGTGCGGGTAAATACCAGCCACAAGGGTTGACAGTGACGGATGTCTACACTTGAAGCTCGAAGGGCTAAAGGGTAACCATAGCAACGAAATCTAAAGGATGGACCTGGAGAGGGCGGAGTTGGCTAAGCTCTCGTCAGAGGGGCTTATAGCCAATAAAGGGGCAGTTACACCGTGAGAAAGAAGTAGAAGTGTAGAACCGCAAATGAACAGCCATATCGACTTTGAAGGAGGGTTTTAGACGGGCACTTCTGTAGTCCCAGAGAACACTATTGGTCGTGTATGAGATTAGATGACAGCCCTCAAAAATACTCTAGGCATCACTAGGGACAAAGGCCTAGTAAGTTTTCGCGAACCATCCGAAAAGGTGCGGCGTAATCGGGTGCTGACTGAAAATATTTCACTCTGAAAATACGTGAATATATATAGCGTCCGTCGAAATATGTTTGCATATATATTTATGAAGTTATGTGGGAATTTTCAAAATCCCTAACACAATCATTGAAGGAGAAGGAATACACAGGAATTTCAATTTCATTTGTTCTCTACTTTTTAATTTTAGGTTATACAAGTTTTAGAAATGCGAATAGAACTATAATTGACATATATCCCGCAAGAGGTACAACTAATTTTAATTCAGGTTCGACAGACTGAAAGGCACGGCCAAAGAGAAGTTAAACAGTCATTGACGGCGCTACACGAGTAGGTACAGACTGATAAAGTTTAGACAATTAAAACAATCGCAACGGCGATCTAACATCTAGTTAAGGGTGTCGCAACGGCGATCTTTTAATAAATTACCGTTTAAGGTGTCGCAACGGCGACTTTACGTGTCGCAACGGTGACTTTTTAATTATTAAGTTTTAAGCTGAAGCCTTAAGATGACAATTTATTCGTTCAAAAGTTTTAAAATGTTTAAAAGGATAAAAGCGTTGCTTCGTGTTCCCAGTTAGGTCGAGATCGAGGCCAGGAACTTCGACAGGCAAGTAGGCAGCGGATCGTGTCCGGCGGTATAGGTAAAGGCCCTTTTACACTGACGGTGTCTTTGCGCTCCACACCGTCGCTCCATACCGCGAGTCAAATAAGCTCCGCCCACAGCAGAGCAAAATGACCCTTATTGCCACGCTCACGGTAAGGAGCGGCAACATTCTGCATGCTAAATATTGGCGGTGTGCACTGCCAGTCGACAGCGTTCAGTTGCTCTTGAGACCATAGAGAGCATGTGTAGTGATGGCTTACATATTATGGAGCAAAGAAGAAATTAAAACTCCAATCGAAAAATTAAAAGAATTTCCATGTTTATGGAACGTTAAGCTCTCGGAGAATAAAAACAGAGTGCTCAAAGAAGATGCTTTTAAAAGTATAGCATCTCACTTCCCAAATTATAATATTTCAATGGTTAAAATGAAAATTCAAACACTGAGAGGCCAAGATAGGAAACAGCTTTCACTATTCAAAAAATCAGAGAAACACACACAGCGTGTGTGAACGTAAAATTAATAACAGTGCAATTAAAATTATACAGTGTGCATTGCTCTCAGGAAAAGTACTTCAAGTAGACGAAAAACATTCGGCAGGTGTCATTAGATGATTGTGTAAATTAAAGCAAAAGTAAAAATGTACACCTACAGAGTAGTAATTGGTATTTATTTTTTCTTCCTATTTTCAGTGTTTTCTTGAAGGTAATTGGGTAGTATTAAAGTTTTTTAGAATATTAGCTTTTTACTTCTGCAAAATGTTCCGTAAATACTTCTGCAAATTGTTATGCCAAGTATTCTGCCAGTATTGCAAGAGCAATATTGACGATCAGGGCTCTCACTGAAAATGTTCAGATAAACCTAGATTGAACATGATAAAATTCAGATTCGTTAAAAATAAACGTAGAAGTGTAGTTTTAATAAGAAAAAAGTAAAAGTTAACATTCGTCAGTAGAATCAATGACGGTAATGCTGATTTTATTCCTGTATTTCCTCCCAATTCTCTTCTGCAGCGCAAATTTTAATATCAAGTCGACTTTTCTGTTGTCCAAGGCGCTTTTCATAACGCTGGTGACATACTCTGTTGATGACATCTCGTACCAATTTCAGTTTAAGCTTCCAACCGTGACAGGTTTTTCATTACTACCATTAACCATTCATCTTTGAAAGACTGCGTATACCTGTTTTTAAACATCGTTTTTGAAGGGCTAGACATTTTGAATACTAGTGCGGCAATAATCTGAAAATTTCAAGGTTTAAAAAAATTAATTTTTAGGCCTTCATTTGAAGGAATGCACGACCAGTTTTACGATCAAAATGAGTGTCATCTCACTGCAACGTGCCAAGCAAATCGAAGCAATGCAAGTGAAGCGCCGGCTATCTCTGGCTTGGCCGGGTTTGCAAGTTCGTAAGATACTCGTTCGTTACGCGTTTTTAAGATCGAGAAACAGATTGAACACGTTCTACCCTATCCGATAGGCGTGGTTTTGAATCAGATATTCATTTGCAACCGGTGTTGAAACAATAATTCTTGACTGCATCATTAAATTTACTGCAGTTAATAATGAATTTACTGTCTGACTTGATTAAAAAAAAATATTTAGCAATAGATCAAAAATTTAACCTAGCAACCCAGGAGGGATCGAAAAAAACAAGATCTCGATAGACAAACCCAGGAGGGGGAGCCCTGCGTGACGATTGCTGTCTCTCGGGAAGGAGCTTTGTATTGAGCGGCAATGTAAAAGCAAGTCGGTGTGCACTGACGCACAATCCTCTTGTGGTCGGAGCTATTGCAAGTTCACTGTCGCTCCACACCGCTAGTGTAAAATGAGCTTAAGAAAAACCCCAGTCACTCCGGAACTCAGGTTCACAACTCGTCCAATCTCCCAACGTCAGCTATAAAGTAAGGGTATAATTTAAAGAAAACCGTCACCACTCAAGGACCGCATATGAATGAATATACTCAAGTTTAATTAAGGATTAAGCGAGATTCAAGTTAAGGAAAATTACCTCGTTAAACACAATCGCCAAGCACAACCGCTGCAGCAGCACCGCAAGTTAGAAACGGAGGAAACTGCGTCAAGACGGTTAGAGGATACAGTGGAAAACAAAATCACATCCACCGTTAAAAATCGGAAAGACCCGTCAAAATTTAAGACTATTCACTTGTTTCGTTTATATCAGATAAATAGAGTATAAGCATCAATACACACCTGAGCTTATGGTGCAACTCAGTGTAGAAACTTTTAACACAGAGAGGAAACTTAAAGTTTGAGATGAAGATAGTTAAGGAAGTGCTCCAGAGTAAGTTGAGTTTGAGGTTTACGTATAGAAGAGATACATAGGTTTAAGGTTTAAGATTTAAGGTTTAGTTCAAGTTTCAAGTTGAAAGTAACCCCATCAGAGTATGTCGACTCGTCAATTAGATGGTCACTTCTAATTTAAGGTTCAGACAAGCAGTCTGATTTAATAGTTTGAGGTTCTAGAGCACTGTAAGATGAGCAGCCATAACAGGCCACTCTAAAGGAAATAATTTAATCACGCACACGCTCACATACACACACTAATTGAGAAATAAAGATAAAGAACAAAAATAGCTGACGGAGAAGAGATGGAGAGAACAGAAGTTACGCCGGGGATGCCTCGACTTGCAACTGCCAAGCGACGCAGGATCCACCAACACTGGTAGCCTTTGAAGGCTCTTGGAACCCGAACACGTCGCCAACGCAACGCCAATGTAGCTCAACCGGTAGCAAATGGTCTCTGTATTGTCGTGCGCTAGCGGAATTTCTATCTTCGCTTCGGCACGCAATTGAACGGAACTCGGTAGGACGCCCAAAGGGAAACGAGGTCTCTTCAGGTTTTTAATTTCTTATCCCGTGGTTCCGTAAATCTGCACAGACAGGTATAGTCAGACTCGGACTAGCGAATGCATGACAGGAGAATTCCTAATCTAGGATCACAGTCGACTGACCAGTTGACGTATACAGCACTAAATAACAAGAAAGGAAATTCATGCCTCGAAAGTATATGAGAAGTAGCTGAGTGAGACATGAGAGACAACTGAATAATTCTAGCACTAGACATGATATTCTAATGACGGAAGGGCGATAAGAGTGGTCACGAGGCATAGTCCTCGGAACAACATAGCACAATGATATTCCATGACTCAATTATTATCGTTATATAGGAAATTTTTAGCCTCCCTTAACCATGACAAAGATGTTCCAAGAGAGGAAAGAGGAAGGCACCATTTAGTATGAGGTTGAGGGAACGCGGAATCTATGCACAAGGCGCACAAGAGTAGTGAGCTAGGAAAGAAGTTCCTGAAACAAGAAAAGGTTTCTGTTGCATTGACAGGGAAGAAAACAAGTCTAGTCGAGGAACACATTGTCAAGAACGCCCTGCCAAAGACACACTGCTAGGAAACACATTAGAAAGAACACGTTTATGATACACGCACACGAGTATTGTAAGACTCGTGTCACTGGTCGAAAGAAATGATTGAGGGCGATGTACTCCTAATCTTGCTCAATCTACACTTGATAATACATGCAATGATAATTATAAGAGACAACACAATTTCATGGATGATGCATTCTCATTGTGAGGTGAAAACACTCTCGACAGTTTACTTGTACATGACATAAGCTTCGCAATTCCCGACGCCAGGAAATAATACATGAATCGCTTGTTTCGGCTAATGTTCGAACTGTCATTTTAAAGAAGCATAAAAAATATATATATGAATATACATCCGTATATATATATACACACGCATATGCATTCACACACATACACACATGCATACATACACATAAGCATGAGGGCCATGAAGACTATAAGTTCTGTATCTCTAACCCAACAATTTTAACATAGCGGTCATTAGTTAATAAGCACTTTATCCAAACAAAGGTGGATGATCGCACAACAAATGTATAGTCCTCACATGAACGCTTCACGATAATAAAGAGATGACGAGTTAGGTAATGGTACAAGTTGAGAGAGGATACTCTAAAATACTTACAGACGATGGGGAAAGGTCCCTCACTTTAGACCTGGAACAGCTTATTTTGGCATATGAACTAAGTGACTACTCTGTCTCTTTCCCTAACCTATCTGTGGAAGAGGGACAGCAAAATTAGGTCTCTAAAGCAGGGGCAAGTTACTTAGGTTATCAGATCAGCCATTGTCAACAAATCCTATTAAAAAATGAAAGCGGCAAGTACACGTTTATCAACGTCGCTTTGAAAACACGAATCACATGGGCTAGTGGTTTCAAATTTCTGCGCCTATTCTCAGTCTACTGAGAATGCCGTAAATTTTAGGCTTCCACCTTACTGACTGGCGCGACTTGCCCAGCACAGCTCATAGGTGAGAAGCCAATGGATTAAAATTATTTTAATTTGCTTCACATCTTTCTATTAATGAATGTTATAGAGAGTGCAGCACAAAGACAAGAAAATTATGTTTCCAAGTTGGTACAAGTTTGGCACGATGTGTCATGAATTTTTCAATATCAACAACTGATGTTTAATCCATGGAAGAATCACCACAGTTTTTATTTTTTAGTACACAAATCTTTCAATAGTGAAGCAGTGGTTGATTTGTATTCTTAATTAAATGTAAAATTGTGTTAGTTTTGTGTCAAGCTATGAAATGTAATAAACTTAAAATAAATCTTCTGCGTCAAATTCAGATGCATTGTAATGTCGGTCTCTACATATTACATTTACTGCCTATGACACTGTTCACAACGCTGCATTTATTTTCTATGACAACATGCTTACATAGCCCGACTATTATGCAAACATTGCTGAGCAAGCAAAAAAAACATTTAGACGTTAATACAGAAATCACTTTGAACAATGAGAGAAATATAGAACTCGGGTAAATCTGTGAAAGCCACTCACTCACTGAACCTATCTGACATTCCAGTTTTCCCCATGCTGAGTTGTTAAAACTGAGCATGAGAATGCACACATTAAACCTAACCTCCGAGTTAAATTATTTAACAGACAAATCTGTGAAGACCACACACTCACTGAACCTATCTGACATTCCAGCTTTCCCCATGCTGAGTTGTTAAAACTGAGCATGAGAATGCACACATTAAACCTAACCTACGAGTTAAATTATTTAACAGACAAATCTGTGAAGACCACACACTCACTGAACCTATCTGACATTCCAGTTTTCCCCATGCTGAGTTGTTAAAACTGAGCATGAGAATGCACACATTAAACCTAACCTCCGAGTTAAATTATTTAACAGACAAATCTGTGAAGACCACACACTCACTGAACCTGTCTGACATTCCAGCCTACACTGCTGCACACTCGCTATGCTCTAGAAGCCGGCTGTTCACCGCTATCTAAGCGCAAATATGTTAAGGCGATCGACAAATATAGCTACCAAGGTAACACGTTACAAAAAATAAATATCTAACACGAATTCACTTTTAAAAGACACAGAAACTTAAGATTATCCGGGAACACACTGTTGTATCACGAGCACTTCAATTCAAATAACACGCCGCGTCACTCCTGCGAACCAGCGCGGATCCGCAAACTGTTGCCGAAATAAATTGTCAAAATTCTTTGAATATTTCGTATCTTGTAAGACGCGACAGTCTCAAAAGGTAACCGTTGAGTCGAGTCGGTTCAAGCCCCTCCTGCCCTTTCCTTGAAGCTCCGGAAGCATGAACACGACATTACAGTGAATCTAAATACAGCATTTAAGCTGAACACATTATACATTTAATTTTGAAAACGAACATAATTTGAAATCCAAGAAATTTCCCAACAGTTAAACTTTTTAAAAATTTTGAATCAATAAGTAAAAAATTCTCCGATTTATTGTGCAGAGGGGTAAAAAATATCCTATCAGACCGTGGTAGGCATAGAGGGAACATTAAGTTCAACAATCGCCGGGCGTGTAAGAATTATTTTTGATTCATAAGAGAGGCAGTTTTTCTTTAGAGAAAATGCATTTTGAAATAAATGTGATAGAAATTTAATGACATTCAGTGTTGTAAAGATTAAAATATTTAGAGTGAGCACAATTTGTGCGATCAGAAGTAACGAGGTGATAAATTATTTGTGCAGGCAGGGTGGATCGATCTCTTCTTGAATAAAAAGGGGTTGACGTGCGAAGATGCAGAAGTGGAATGAGCCGCATGCAGTCGTCAAGAGACACTTTTCTGAACTGTGAATAACTCAAGGAATCTGAACTAAAGCTGCACCAGTGAAACTGTGATTGTAATCTGAATGACTGCGACCTGTGCTGTTGAAAAACGCAATGATAGGAAAGGTCTTATTTATCATGTTGTCGAGGTGTAGTTAACTTAAAAGGGGGCTGGCCGGCCAATTTAATTAGAATGTTAAGATTGGCCTGTGAATGGTTCAACTTTAAGGTAGTTATTAACATCCAATCATAAACGTTTTCTCGATAGTGTTTTTCGAAGTTGCAAAAGAGGGATAATAAGACACTTTACGGGAAAACTCAGCTTGGATTTCTTTATTGAAGGAAGCCGTGATGACCGATGGCGTGCTTGACTTCGGACGATCTTCTTGACCTTTGTGTAAAAAAGCCTTTTTAAAATTGTAAATTGCAACCCATTTTTCGTAAGCCGTGATAAAAAGTTAAACCCATAAAACCCTTAAAATTTCGACGCCCTACGCTCCCGGAAGTCGTCACATAACCGTTTTGCCTTTTGAGCCTCTACCAGCAGCGTCTTGGACAAGCGGCGCAGAACGATAAGCACTGCATCTTTCAACCCCATTCCTGCACGGCACAATTTGTTCATCCCCGGGAATTTTCATCATTTAAGTGTCGCAGAGAAATCGTACGCCATGTCAGCTGAGTAGAGGTCAACCTCTGCGCGGCCTGCGTTGGGCAGCCGCTGATCCTGGAGGCCTCCACTGCACCTGCTCCCTGTGCGCCGTAGACCCGCTAGTTCAGACGTAAGTCGAACTCGTGAAAACTTGCCTTCGATGTCTGACGTGGCCTACACTTGGCTAGCTTCGGTGAACCTTGGTTAGGGTAAACTTACAAATCCGGCTTACGATGTGGGTGTTCCCGAACTAAGCAATAGCATTGTTTATGTATCAAGGCCCGGGTGCGTGCTCCCTGATCAAATACTTCAGTGTGATCTGTAGGTGTGCCAATGGTGCCATAATCGTATTTCAAATCTTTGTGTTGAACATAGGATTAACCTAAAAATTAGTTTATACTATTTTATTCAAATGTATGTGAAACGTGTATGTGTGATATAAGTGAAATTACCTGTGTAAGAAGTATATTTAATTGATTTGGGGATTTAATTGATTTGGGGATTTAATTGATTTGGGGATTTAATTGATTTGGGGATTTATTTGATTTGGGGATTTAATTGATTTGGGGATTTAATTGATTTGGGGATTTAATTGATTTGGGGATTTAATTGATTTGGGGATTTAATTGATTTGGGGATTTAATTGATTTGGAGATTTAATTGATTTGGGGATTTAATTGATTTGGGGATTTAATTGATTTGGGGATTTAATTGATTTGGGGATTTAATTGATTTGGGGATTTAATTGATTTGGGGATTTAAGGCTCTAAGCATGTAAGTGGTTGTAACGCCTGCTTTGCTCAGCCCTGTTTCTGCGTTTTTCCGGCAGCAGCTGTCAGACCGGCCCGCCATCCGAGGTGCTCTACATTCGCGCCGCCTGCCCTCAAGCTTTTAGAACAATTTTAACAAGAGAATCTATTCGTGCTATTAAATTTATTTATTCGCAATTCTCTAATGAAATCATTTAACTTACCTTTTTTCTGTATCCTCTTTATTATGGTTTGAATACACAGAAAGCCTAATCAGGAAACTATTACGGAAAAGTTTCTCAATGAGAGATTTTTTTCTACAACCTTAGATGGGAAACTCCGTGCAGGCGAGGTCCGCCGAGCGATGACGTTGGCCGGGTGTAAGTGAGTGTGTTTGTGGAGGTTCACAGTCTGTTTAATTTTTAACGACTGACAGAATATCAATTCCACCCGTGACGTGTGGATGAGTCACTATTTATGGGGGCAGACTTTAGAATAATTCCACGATGTGAAAAGCAAGTTGTCGGGGTTGAGCGGGTAGATTAGTTAGCCATTAGTTGTAATATACTAGGCTCTACTAGCTCCAAACCAAGTGATTGCAATGTGATATATGACCAAAGGTCAGACCGTCTCACGTCACAGATAGGCAATTTACGTGGTGTAACTCGATGGTTTAGTGAGAGATAATATACCACGCGAATTTACAACTTGTAAAACTCAGGCCCAGGGAATGTGTGTTGTGGCGTTTGGTGCCGTCGAGGATAAGAACGCTGTAACGCACAAGCTAAAGACGCACATGAGAGTGACGCTCAAACAAGGCGTCCCGCGCGGTGTTGCCAATTCCAAAGGCTTCAAACTCGAAAATGTCGACCGTTATTTTATATCTCATGCATTTACACAAAAACTTCAAGGATTACTAATTATAAGTAGAAAATTATTAATAATAATTTAGAGTAAGATTTTTAATGCCAATAATTATGCTATTTAAGTGCTAATGAGAAATTTTAGAATTTTACACTTTGTAGCTAATGCTACATTACCCCCCAAGGCGCAGACCGAAAGGTCCACCCGCTGCAATCATTTGTAGCGGGAAGGAGTTCGAACTACGCGACCATGCCGGGTTTGGCGGTCGGAAAATGTTACTGAGCGGGGAAGCTTTACCAAACGGGTCTGCAAATTTAGATCAGCAAGAGTTCTTGGTACAGGAGTTACTGCAGCGGTCTCGTCTGGTCTCTCCAGACTTGTGGCTGTTTCACTAAGAGAGCTAGAATTAGAGTCTACGATAGGATTTGGGATAGGGTTTGAAGGTACAGGCACAAAGAAAGGATTACACTCAAGTTGACTAGGCAACAATGCAGCCAACTGAGGAAACTGAGGTGGACGATATGATCGAGTCTCAGTGGAAAGGAAGTTCTGTGGGGAGATTGAAGAGTTAGAAATCACACTATTATCGGAGGTATACGCGACCTTTAATCGATCTATGCTCATAGGGTCGGGTGAACCAGATCTTTCAAGGACGAAATACTTCAGCGTCCGTTTTAATACTTTGAATGGGCCATCATAAGGGCGTGTGAGGGTTGGCTTTATAGCGTCTATGCGAACATACTCATGTGTGCAATGTTGCAATGCAGGATCTAATTTGTCCTTTGAGTGAGGCATTCGTGGAGCTACATACTTGATCTGACGCATGCAATCCTTGAGACAGGTTACATATGCGGAACGGTCAGCAGATGAAAATTCAGGCAACGGTTTTGGGTCAACAATGTCGCCCGGGAGGCGAAGCGTCTTCCCATACAAAATTTCTGCTGCTGTGCACTGCTGATCCTGCCGATACAAATTCCTAATGCTTAATAATACTACTGGAAGTCTGTCGGTCCAGTCGTGGTTGCAATTCAGGCAACGCAACGCACTCTTTAAATCTCTGTGGACTCTCTCAATAAGTCCATTCGACTGCGGATGATACGCGGTAGTACTGGTGTTTGCACAACCCAAGGCGGCGCTAAGCTCACTCCAGAATTTGGAGGTGAATTGTGATCCCCGGTCATGCGTGACACTTAAGGGAACCCCAAATCTGGAAATCCAGGTGCTCACAAAGGCGCGAGCTACAGTATCAGTTTGGGTATCAGGAAGAGGCACGGCCTCAACCCATCTAGAGAACCTATCAATTATGGTTAACAAATAAGAATGACCGCGCGACAAAGGCAACGGACCCACCAAATCTAGGTGAACAGAGTCGAATTTGTGTCCTGCAAATACACAACTCTGTAGCGCTGCACGATTATGTTTCACAACTTTGCTACTCTGACATGCATGGCAGTTTTGCACAATTTGTTTGACCTCCTTACGCATCGCTGGCCAGACGAAACGATCGGAAATGAAACGCAATGTACGGTTAATACCAGGATGAGAGAGAGAATGATAGTGAAGAATAGCTACTCTGCGGAGAGTCGCAGGAAGATACAAACGAGAAAGTCGCTCAGCATCACGGTACACGCCGTCAACCAAAGTTAATTTCAAAGAGATAGTGTTAGAAGGTTTGAGAAGGTCCTGAAGTTCAGGATCCTCCTTCTGGGCATTTGATATAATGCCGAATGTGATTTCACCACTGTTTTGGACAAAATTAATTCTAGATAGACAGTCTGCCACTGTATTCTCCAAACCTTTTATAAAGCGGATGTCAGTGGTAAACTGACTAATGAAGGACAGGTGTCGAGCTTCTCTTGGTGAGTGTCGCTCAGAAGGCATTTTGATCGCCGAGGTCAAGGGTTTGTGGTCTGTGTAGATCACGAACTCCATTGCCTCTAGAGCATAGCGAAAGTGTCTCACAGACAGATAGATAGCAAGGAGTTCCCTACCGAACGCGCTGTAAGCACGCTCAGTGGGCGATAGCTTTTTGGAAAAGAAGGCAAGAGGAGAGATATTAGTCCCTACTTTTTGTTGCAAAATGGCACCTACGGCAGTACTGAAGGCATCAACCACCAAACTGAAGTCAGCATTGGCAATAGGGTAGGATAATTCAGTCGCGGTAGCTAACTTGTGCTTAATCTCGTCAAAAGCTTTGCGCGCTGCATCCGTCCACTTGACATCGGTAGATTTACCTTTTCTCTTTGGTTCCAGCAAATCAGACAAGGGCGCTAAGGTTTGAGCGCAATTGCGTATAAAGCGGTGGTAGAAGTTAACAGAACCTAGGAACCTTCTCAGTTCCTTCTGGGTCTGTGGAAGAGGAAAGTTTTTGATCACCTCTACTTTGGAAGGCAAAGGTTTTAGACCTAGGCAAGAGATTTCATGACCTAAGTATATCAGTGATGGCTTTCCGAGCTCACATTTGGCAGGATTTACCAGGAGTCCATTGTCGGACAATCTTTCAAAAACGACCCTAAGATGGTCTTTACGGAGCTCCGGGGTTGCGGATGCCACCAAAATGTCGTCAAGATACACATAGGCAAAAGTGAGATCCGAGAAGATTTCAGACATGTGTCGTTGGAAAGTCTGAGGAGCATTCCTTAATCCGTACGGCATTTTGAGGAATTCAAAGAGACCAAACGGAGTGATTACCGCGGTCTTAGGTATCGCACTTTCCTCAAGTGGAATTTGATGGAAGGCACTTTGTAGATCTATTTTTGAAAAAATTTGTGCTCCCTCTAAATTTGCACTAAAATCATGTAGGTAAGGGATAGGGTAGCAGTCAGGTAGAGTAACGGCATTCAACCTGCGGAAATCCCCGCACGGTCTGAATTCACCGTTAGCCTTGGGTACTAGCAAGAGAGGGCTAGCCCAAGGGCTTTCGGAACTGCGGATGATGCCGCTGTCTAACATCCTAGCAAATTTTTTCTTGGCTAAAGCCAATCGATCAGGCGGTAAGCGTCTAGTTCTGGAGTAAACTGGCGGTCCAGTTGTTTCAATGAAGTGTTTTGTGCTCGTCTGCATATTTTTAGAACCTAAGTTAGAGTTTGTTAATGCAGGGTATTCTGCGAGGACCTGCTCGAACATGCACTCTTTCTTGAAAG
Organism: Morinoia aosen; assembly: GCA_030386875.1. Classification (NCBI taxonomy): domain Eukaryota; kingdom Metazoa; phylum Arthropoda; class Malacostraca; order Amphipoda; family Talitridae; genus Morinoia; species Morinoia aosen. The sequence continues at coordinate 17,263,914 of CM059573.1, read as the reverse complement.
CAATAGAGAAGGAATGCAAGACATTAGCTCTAGTTATGCCACAAGCGGGAATTGAGATCTGTGTCTCCTCGTCCCTAATTTTACGGTTTTTAACATCTACAATTATCCCGTACTTTGCTAAGAAATCCGCACCAATAATGGGCTCGTTCACTTCCGCAATGAGGAAGTTAAACGGGAAGTTTCGCCTCAATCCCAGACTGCACGTGAGTACTCTCTCCCCATAACAAGCTATTGGCGTGCCATTTGCGGCGCGTAGTGTCGCCAACAAATTATTGTTTTTATTTTTCGCCGTGGCTGGGATAATTGACACACTTGAACCTGTGTCTATCAAAAATCGATATTTGGTAGTGGGATCGAAAATGGTTAAGAGGCGAGGAGTCTGGGAGTTAGGCAACGCAGTACTCGCTACTATGCGTCGCTGTTAGCGTTTCCCGAAGTCATTTCGGTATAACGAGGGCAAAATCGTGACCCGCACTTGCGTGCTTGGTCACCAAATTTATGATGGTACCAACATAAATTACTATTAGCATCGCGAGAGCGCGATCTAAAGTGGCGGTTTTGATTTGACCTATCATAAGATCTACCTCTATCAAAACGTTGAGGAGGAGGATAGTCATAGGGATAGTCGTAGGCATGGTAACGTGAGAAATTCCTTGGGTCTGGCTGGATATGAGCTACACTATGACCTAACTGGCAATTCTGGAAAGCTTGTTTCAGCAGTGCGATTTCGCGTTGCATTGTATCCATTGCCGCTGAGGATTGATTAATAGCAGTATTTGACGGGCTAAAATTCGCAGCTGATGCGTTCAAGGAAGCTACCTGCGGTGCTTGTGACATATTTAGGTTCCGCATCACTGTTTCTGTGGCTTGAGCTAGCGTCTCGAGGCTTTCGTTTGGACCGATCATTGATAAGAAAGGTCGCACTGTAGATGACAATTTGCTCATAAACACTTCTTTGAGGAATCCCTCAGCTACGCCAACACCGGCTGCTAGTTTTCTATTATGGATTAGGCAACCCTACACTAGAGCACAGTATAAGTTCCACATAGACAATGCAATGACACAGCAATTTAGGTAAATAGTTCACTCACCTCTTGGATACCTTTGTGGTGGTATGAACACACACCACCACAACCTTCGCACGCTTCATGGTTGGAGATGAGACCACACGCAACTCCAGTGTTTGAGGCGGGGAAAAATACACCGCGCGGTCCGACGTGAAAGTAAACAGGCGTTCCCTCGCACGCTTCAATACACCGCGCGGTCCGACGTGAAAGTAAACAGGCGTTCCCTCGCACGCTTCATGGTTGGAGATGAGACCACACGCAACTCCAGTGTTTGAGGCAAATACACCGCGCGGTCCGACGTGAAAGTAAACAGGCGTTCCCGCCAATCAGAGACCCGGACGGGTAGAGTCAACCTCCAGCGAGGCCTATATAAACAGCCGCGCAGCCAGCGGAGCTCAGTACACTCTCAGCGTCTCTGATATTCACACTAATCCTCGACGCTCCGCCAGCACCTCACCCGTCGGCTTCACCGCCTCCTCGACAGCCAGCCGCCACGTCTTGTTGCTTGCTAGACGTACCAGTTCCCCGCTACCGCCTCTGGTACTCCTTGATCGGAGACCCTCGGACAGCAGCAGCCTCACCGATCTGCTCTCGCCCCTCAACCACGCAGCGTCTCCCCGACAACCGTCGGTCCGCCAAGGCGTCATCTGTCACTGTATTACTCGACTGTAATATTCCCTTGTGCCATTATTGTCGGCGATCTTCATAATAATACGGCGTTTATTCCAGTTGTGTTTTCCTCACCTTGCCGGTTCGTTTGCACCTCAGGCACTCACTTCGGGCAAAGATATTTCACAAGTCTATCGATATTCACCAGTCAATAGATATTCACAAGTCTGCCCGGAGTGTAAAGCAGCCTGAGGGAGAACACTACACTGGTGACCCCAAGTGACCGGCAGGTGGAAGCATGGCTGGGAGAGATGTCCGGTTACCCGCCTTCAGTGGTGACATCAAGGGATGGCTCCTTCACTGCGATGTTTTTCTCGCACAAATCCCGAACCTGGACGACGCTTCGAAGTTCGGGGCGCTCCTAGGAGGACTACCCACGCACATTGTATCCGGAGTACAAGAGATACTATTGAACCCCCCGGCAAACGGTAAATACGACGCATTAAAGGCGGCGTTGACGCAACGTTTCGTGCGTCACGACGAAGAAACAAACCACAACGCCATCGTTAAAATAACGCTGGGAGACAATACTCCTTCCGAGTTGCTCCTGGAAATGACGCGTCTCAACAACTGTAGACAAGCTCCGCTACCCCCGTCAGTCATCCGCTCGATGCACCTTTCAAAATTGCCAGTGGAAGCACAGCCACTGATTGAAGCTTTAGGAAGAGGAAAAACGGACGAAGAGTACAGGGAGATTGCCGATCAAGTCACAGCAAGGCAATCCGCGTGTCGGTCCTCAACTGCCGAGCCCCTCACCGTTAACGCTGTCAAGCCATCACCGTCTCCAACAGTGTCAAGAGCCGAATTCGACGCAGCTATGAAGGAGATAGCAGAACTCAAAGAAATGTTAGGAAAGGCGTTACGCCCGCAAGAAAATGTCCACCAAGCAGACAATTGGCGGAATCAAGCCCCGGCACCCAGAAACGTCCAAAACGCTAACAAAGGAAGCAGGCTCGAACAAGTTTGCTGCTACTACCACCGTACCTTTGGCGATCGTGCAAGAAATTGCACGCAACCGTGCAGCTTTGCGGGAAACGACGGCCGCGGAGGATGGTAGGCGCCCCATCTTTCGCGCAGGCAAGAGCAGGCGAGCTGTTGTACGTTAAAGACGCGAACAACGTCCGATATCTGGTCGATACGGGCTCGGCGGTCAGTTTAATCCCTCCCGACGGAAAAAGTTCGACCAGACCTCCGTCTTACGATTTGCTAGCAGCCAACAATACTCCAATAGCTTCATACGGAACGGCAGGAAGGAACATCCAGCTCGCCCCTCAATTGTTCGTAAGATGGGATTTTGTGGTGGCCGATGTCGGTCAACCCATCATAGGAATTGATTTCCTACACGCGAACAAAATCAACGTCGACGCAGCAAATGCAAGATTGTACATCCAAACTACACAAACAGAAATTCCTTGTGAGCGAGCAAACTTGAGCAGCGCAAAAATTCACAGGATCGATCATCAAGCATCGCCGGAGTTCAACGACCTTTGTAAGGAGTTCCCCGAGATAATGGCTTCACACGAACGCACTCCGCAACCAGGAAGAAAAGATGTGGAGCATCACATCGAAACGGTCGGCGCCCCGGTGTACGCGAGACCGCGGAGACTTCCTCCAGAAAAACTCGAAGCAGCACGGGACGAGTTCAAAAAGATGTTAGATCAAGGCATCATCAGACCATCAAAAAGCGCCTGGGCGTCTCCTATGCATATGGTCCCTAAGTCGTCCGAACCCGGGGCTTGGAGAATCTGCGGGGACTACAGGCGACTAAACGCAGTTACGAAGCCCGATCGTTACCCCATTCCACACTGCCAAGACTTCCACTACAAGCTGCACAAGAAGACAATTTTCTCAAAAATCGACCTCGTAAAAGCCTATCACCCGATACCGGTGAAAGCTGAAGACATCCAGAAAACGGCCATCACCACACCGTTCGGCTTGTACGAGTACACTGTAATGTCTTTCGGACTCCGGAATGCTGCTCAAACGTTCCAGCGCTACATCGATGCGATCACCAGAGACATGGATTTTGTCACGGCGTATATAGATGACGTGCTGATAGCATCTTCGTCCGCCATGGAGCATAAAGATCACTTAAGGCAACTGTTCCGTCGTCTGCGAGAAGAGGGACTACAAGTGCACCCAGCAAAATGCATTTTTGGAGTGCCCGAACTAGACTTCCTCGGGCATAGAGTGTCTGCTCGGGGGATCTCGCCGCTTCCACAGAAAATAGGAGCCATCTGCAACTTCCCACGACCATCGACGATAAAAAAACTGAGACAGTTTCTGGGAATCGTCAATTACTATCATCGATTTCTCCCAGCTGCGGCAGAAAAAATGCAATCTCTCACCGAACTAACGAAAGGCTACTCACAGAACTCAAAGAAAATCATCAATTGGACCCCGGAACAAGACGCAGCTTTTGTGAGATTGAAGAACGAGATTTCCCAGCTCACCATGTTAGCGCACCCGGCTCCAGAAGGCAAGACAATCCTAGTTACGGACGCCTCTGCCACCGCGGTGGGGGCCGTATTGCAACAGGAAATCGAAGGAGAGCAACTACCAGTAGCCTTCTTTTCAAAGAAGTTGGACGACACGCAACGCAAATACAGCACCTACGACCGGGAGTTAATGGCCATCTTCTTAGCAGTCCAACACTTTGAACATTTCTTGGAGGGCCGGAGTTTTGAGATCAAAACGGATCACCGACCACTCTGCTTCGCTCTTCACAAATCTACGGAGGGCAGCAATCCACCCGTGACCAGGCAACTGTCATATCTCTCGCAGTTCGACTGTGAGATCAACCACATCAGCGGCACCACCAACACTGTAGCAGACGCGCTATCGCGTATGGTGTCAGCAATCCTGCCAAAAGAACCTTCAATCGACTACGAGGAAATAATGAAGGAACAGAATGAAGATCCAGAATTAGAAGAGCTCCTGAATCCAGCGTCGATGAGTGCTCTGAAGATACGACCTATCAATACACACGGCGACAAGATACCCCTGTGGTGCGACGTGTCCACCGGCCAGGAGAGGCCGTACATCCCCAAGAGTTGCCGAAAAACAATATTCACGCATTTTCACGGAGCCAGTCACCCCGGAATTCAAGCTACGTGAGATCTCCTAAGACAACGAGTAATCTGGCCCGGCCTCAACAAAGATGTCGGCAAGTGGACACGAGAATGTATTCCGTGCCAATCGAGCAAGATTACGAAGCACGTCAAGAGCCCACTTGGAAGAATGCCAGTTCCAAATGAACGATTCCAAACCATACACGTGGACATCGTCGGACCGCTGCCCGTATCGCAGAATTACCGGTACCTTCTTACGTGCATCGATCGTTTCACAAGATGGTGCACGGCTATACCAATGATGGATTGTACGGCAGAAACGTCTGCCCGCACCTTTCTCCAGGGTTGGGTGTCTTCGTTTGGAGTTCCGACTACGATCATCACGGACCAAGGAGTACAGTTCGAATCAACTCTGTGGAGGAACCTCCTAGCAGCTTTGGGCACAAAGAGACACCGGACTACAGCCTACCATCCACAAAGCAATGGCTTGGTGGAAAGACTACATCGACGATTGAAAGAAGCCCTGAAAGCTACTGTGACCGACGCGAACTGGGTGGACGCTTTGCCCCTCATACTTCTTAACATCAGAGCCACACCACACTCAGACGCCAATGTTTCGCCGGCAGAAATGGTGTACGGGCAGACGTTACGCCTCACCGGAGAACTACCTGCAAGGAAGAACGAAACTCTCCCAGCGGGAGAATTCCTGCAAAGGCTACAAGAAACAATGACACGATTACAGCCAGTACTCCCAAGGCAGCAGGGGCCTACAGACATCAATGTCCCAAACGCCCTGCTAACGGCAACCAACGTTTTCGTTAAACATGGAGGGGTCAGAAAATCATTGCGGAGACCGTACGATGGCCCTTTTCGCGTTCTAGAAAGGACCCCGAAGTACTTCACCTTAGACATACGAGGGAACCCTACCAATATAACGATTGACAGGGTGAAAGCAGCGCACCTACCCGACAGCAGCGAAACAGAAACAGAGCACGTGGAACCAACAAGCGCAAAAGTACACGATGTCTACGAAGGAGTTCCCATCCCCCAGGCAGTGGTGGCTCCTGAACAAGGAATCGTAACTAAATACGGAAGAAGAATCAAACCTCCACAGAGATACTCGGAAACTTAAAAAAAAAACAACGGGGGGGCACCTGTGGTGGTATGAACACACACCACCACAACCTTCGCACGCTTCATGGTTGGAGATGAGACCACACGCAACTCCAGTGTTTGAGGCGGGGAAAAATACACCGCGCGGTCCGACGTGAAAGTAAACAGGCGTTCCCTCGCACGCTTCAATACACCGCGCGGTCCGACGTGAAAGTAAACAGGCGTTCCCTCGCACGCTTCATGGTTGGAGATGAGACCACACGCAACTCCAGTGTTTGAGGCAAATACACCGCGCGGTCCGACGTGAAAGTAAACAGGCGTTCCCGCCAATCAGAGACCCGGACGGGTAGAGTCAACCTCCAGCGAGGCCTATATAAACAGCCGCGCAGCCAGCGGAGCTCAGTACACTCTCAGCGTCTCTGATATTCACACTAAGCCTCGACGCTCCGCCAGCACCTCACCCGTCGGCTTCACCGCCTCCTCGACAGCCAGCCACCACGTCTTGTTGCTTGCTAGACGCACCAGTTCCCCGCTACCGCCTCTGGTACTCCTTGGTCGGAGACCCTCGGACAGCAGCAGCCTCACCGATCTGCTCTCGCCCCTCAACCACGCAGCGTCTCCCCGACAACCGTCGGTCCGCCAAGGCGTCATCTGTCACTGTATTACTCGACTGTAATATTCCCTTGTGCCATTATTGTCGGCGATCTTCATAATAATACGGCGTTTATTCCAGTTGTGTTTTCCTCACCTTGCCGGTTCGTTTGCACCTCAGGCACTCACTTCGGGCAAAGATATTTCACAAGTCTATCGATATTCACCAGTCAATAGATATTCACAAGTCTGCCCGGAGTGTAAAGCAGCCTGAGGGAGAACAGTACACCTTAACTTACTACTCAATTTGTAGTACTGTGGCTAGCAAGAGTAGAGCGGAGATAGACGGGAATATATAGAATAGAGTAGAATAGAATTAGTACATTAGTCTAGAACTTAAGAAGTTAGATACCAACCACAGTAGGTAATTATATACACACTCGGTCAACATTTACTTGTTGTTGAACCCGAGGCCACTAGCAGACTGGCTTGCGAGTGTTGCTCTCTCGAGCGTTGCCAACTTTTGGTCTCTCTAACTAGAACTTACACTACTCGCTATATTACACCCCTCCCTCCTTAATTAGAAACCCCCCCCCCTGTATCCCCAGTCCCCTTATTCAATATAGTCAATCCTAAAGGTCCATTCTCACCACAGGCTTCCGAGCCCGGGTAGACCTCCGTGAGATGCTAGCACTTGGAGGCTCGTGCATCCTAGCCTCCTGGGTGGGAATCGGGTAATCAGGTTTTTCGGAGTCAGGTTCATTGGTCGGAGGTGGTGGGTATGAATTTTGAGCAAGTTGTGGAAACACAACGGTTTCCTCCGTAGGTTGTTCCAAGGGTTCAGGGATGGTGCTCGAGCAGGTAATAACTTGGTCCTGGTGTCGGCGAACGACCTCTCCCCCCTTCAGTTGGCACTTGTAGGATACCGGGCCTGTTTTCTCAATGGTGGTAGCAGGGGTCCATTTTGGGGAACCCGGCGTGTATTGACGGACCATCACAGGTGACTCCGGCGGAATGTCAACCGCGCGAGACCCTGGGTGGTATCTTTTCTGAGCGTCCTGGCGTTGAGCAACTTTGGACGCGATTGCTTCTGACGGCCAAAGCAGATCAAGACGAGAGCGAACTTTCCTGCCTAACATCAGTTCGGCGGGCGTAACACCTGTTGTCGTGTGAGGTGTCAGCCGATAGTTGAACAGAAACCTGTCTAGTGCTAGGCGTAGGGGTTCCGTTGACTTCCGCATATTCTTCTTGAACGTTTGTACCATACGCTCTGCCAGTCCATTAGTTGAAGGGTGGTATGGTGCGCTCTTAATATGTCGCATACCACATGCCTTCACAAATTCTTGGAATTCAGTCGATGTGAAACACGTTGCGTTGTCCGAAACAATTGTTACTGGAAATCCAAATGTTGCAAAAGTGTGTTTCAGGCACGAGATCGTTTCGCTAGAGGTTGTAGTAGATGTGGGAAAAATTTCAACCCACTTAGAGTGTGCATCCACGATCACTAGATAGTATTTTCCATCCATTGGGCCCGCGTAGTCAATGTGTATGCGATGCCAAGGCTTCGCAGGCCATTCCCACGGATGGAGTTCAGCTTTTGTTGGTGCAGCTCGAGTGCTCAGGCACTCGCTGCATGACTTAGTCGTTTCTTCTAGATCTTTGTCCAGCAGTGGCCGCCATACATAGCTGCGAGCTAACTCCTTCATCCTGGATGATCCAGCATGGCCACAGTGAAGTTCGTCCACAATGGCTTGTCTGAGAGCTTGGGGTACAATAATTCTTGCTCCCCAGAGCACACAGCCATTTTGTGTGGACAATTCGTCTCGCCTCCTAGTATACGGAGCGAGATCAGGGTCACCAATTACCGTTGAAGGCCAGCCTACTTGGCAGTATTTGTATACCTTTGAAAGTACTGGGTCCCTTAGGGTGCCGTCGCGGATGTGGGTGCTGGTGACTGGAGCTGACTCGAGGAAGTTTACTAAGGACGTCCATTCTGCAGGAATAGGTGTGGCTTCCTCGGGAGTTGTCAAAGGTAGACGACTGAGAGCATCAGCCGTGCCCAACAGCACGCCAGACCGGTGACGCAAGGTGAACTTGTAGGACTGCAGTAGTAAAGCCCACCTTTGAATGCGCCCGGATGCCATCGGAGGAATGCTTCTACCCGGATCAAATAGTCCTAACAAAGGTTTGTGGTCCGTAACCACAGGGAAATCCTGCCCCCACAGGTAGCAATGAAATTTTCGAAGTGCGAACACCATAGCTAGGGCTTCTTTCTCAGTTTGAGAGTAGTTGCGTTCTGTTGCTGTTAGAGTTCGGGAGGCAAAATAGGCGGGGCGTTCAATCCCATCAATAAGGTGACACAGCACCGCTCCCACACCATACGCACTACTGTCAGCCACTACCACTATGGGTTTCTGAGGGTCGAAGTGGACTAGGGTCTGAGAGTCCAGGAGGGCTTGTTTAGATTTCTGGAAAGCTCTCTCCTGACTTGCATCCCATTTCCAAGGGGTTTTATCCCTCAGTAAGGTATTTAGGGGCTCCAGCATGGTTGCAGATGATTTTAGAAATTTCCTATAGAAATTTAACAGCCCAAGGTAGGCTCTCAGTTGAGTCACATTAGTAGGAGCTGGTGCATTCTGAATTGCTGCTACCTTCTCTGCAGTGGGGTGCAATCCACCCTTGTCAATTTGGTATCCAAGGTAGGATACCTGTAGCACTCCAATTTGGCATTTATCCATTTTCAGTTTTAGCCCTGCCTCCTGTAGTTTAGATAAGACTTGATAGAGACGCTTGTTGTGATCTTGCTCATTAGTGGCACTCACCAGGACGTCATCCAGGTAGCAGAACACTCCTGGGAGGCCCTGCAATAGTCCTTCCATGGCACGCTGAAAGATTCCAGGTGCGGACGCAATTCCAAAGCTGAGACGGTTGTAGGCAAATAGACCTCTGTGGGGGTTTATTACCGTGAGTTCCTTGGAGTCTTCATCCAAGGGTAGTTGAGCGTATGCCTGAGACATATCTAGCTTGGAGTATATAACTCCTCCTGCTAACCCGCTAAATAGATCTTCCACTCTGGGTATAGGGTAGGTATCAAGCCTAGTGGCTCTGTTGACGGTTAGTTTGTAGTCCCCACATATTCGGATGCTTTGATCAGCCTTGAGCACAGGTACGATAGCCGCTGCCCATCTTGAGTACTGTACAAGGGTGAGGATACCTTCCTGCACCAGTCTATCAAGTTCTGCCTCCACCTTAGGTCTCAGTGTGTAAGGCACGTTCCTGGCCTTACAAAACTTTGGTGGTACGGCTGGATCCACTTCTATTTTGAAATTCCTTCCCTTAATGCAACCTAGACCTGGTTGAAAAAGGTCGGGGAATTTACTTGCTAACTCTTCAGGGCAAGTAATCAATTTGTTGACCTCATTTGCTACTATAGTTAGCCCAAGGGAATCAATCAGGTCCCTACCCAGCAAAGCTGGCCCCTCCCCGTCTACAATCACAATAGTTGCTAGCTGAGGAACCATATTACCAGATTCACGCTGGATGTTAGCCATAATCTCCCCACAAATCACTAGTGGGGTTCCCCCATAAGTCCTAAGCTTAACATCAGAAGGTCTCAGCTCGGGTCTTGACTTAGCTGGTATTTTAGAGTAGGTGGCCATTGAAAGGATAGACCTGGCAGCACCTGTATCTACCTCCATCTTTAATGGCACACCATTTAGTAACAATTTTATTTTGATAGGGGGTTTCATTTCCTCGGCTAAAGAAAATATTTCCCCATAACATTCTGGATTGGGGGCTGGGTAGTCTGCACTGGTTCCATTGCTAGTTCCATTAGGGTTAGGGTGGTGTTCCCTCCCCCTTTTTTCATGCATAGCATGCACAAAATTATTTTTGTTGTCTTTAGCAGATTTCTGCCCTTTTTGTTTGAAACAACATTTTTCAGATGACCTTTTTGGCCACAACCATGACAAACACTGTCTTTGTAGGGGCAATCTCTACGCCAGTGCAGATTACCACAGCCGCTGCATGCTGATTTGGGGCTAGCTTGGGCCTGATTCTTGCCCTGAGGCTTGTACGCAGTTTGCTGAACTCTGCTCTGGCCTACATTTAGAATTGAATTTGGTTGCCTCAACCCCACTGTCTCTCTCAGTGTGGTTTCTTTAGCAGTAGCTAGATCCATGGCCTTTTGCCATGTCAGGCCAGCTTCATTCAGCAAGCAATTTTGAATTTCATTACTGGACACACCCAAAATGAAACGATCTAGAAGGGTCTCTTCTAGCACTTCCTGTTTGAAATTACAGGTATGAGAAAGGGCTTTCAAGCTAGCCACAAAATCAGCAATGCTTTCCCCTTGTCTCTGGTTCCGCTTATGGAACCTAAACCTCTCAATGATCTGATTTCTTGTTGGCTTAAAATGCCGTCTCAACGCTTCCACAATCTCGTCATAAGTAGCATCAAGGACTTTTTTAGGAGACATAAGGTCTTTTATCAACCTAGCAATTTTAGGACCCACTAGTGAAATTAGCGTTGGGGCTTTTTCTTTTTCCCCTATTTTGTTTATTACAAAATAGCAGTGTAATCTAGTTTCATAGTCTCCAAATTCTTCCTCTAAAGGATTAAATTCTCCCACTGAACCTATCAACGGCATTTTGACTTTTTATTAGTCAAACACAGTGTGAAAAGTAAAAAAAAATTTTCACAGCACAAATAGTACAATCACTTGATCAATTCTGAGTTTCTTCACTAGTCTAGCCAGTCTAGCAACACCAGTGAGCAGAACAACAGTACAAAAAAAAAATTCACTAGGCAAATTCTATGTTCCCTCACTAGTCATTCCCAGCAGTTCTACCAACATCTCGTCGCCAGTATTATGGATTAGGCAACCCTATACTAGAGCACAGTATAGGTTCCACATAGACAATGCAATGACACAGCAATTTAGGTAAATAGTTCACTCACCTCTTGGATACCTTAACTTACTACTCAATTTGTAGTACTGTGGCTAGCAAGAGTAGAGCGGAGATAGACGGGAATATATAGAATAGAGTAGAATAGAATTAGTACATTAGTTTAGAACTTAAGAAGTTAGATACCAATCACAGTAGGTAATTATATACACACTCGGTCAACATTTACTTGTTGTTGAACCCGAGGCCACTAGCAGACTGGCTTACGAGTGTTGCTCTCTCGAGCGTTGCCAACTTTTGGTCTCTCTAACTAGAACTTACACTACTCGCTATATTACATTTTCTAAGTTCCTTAACTAACGAAGTAGGAGAGAAAATGGCAGAGACAGGTGAAATTGCCGAGGCATCCACAAGAGACCTAAACTTGTCCGCGTCGGACAACTGTAATTTTTCGAGGATTTTACTTTTTAAGATCCCGTAAGGGTTTATAGCAGGCGGATTTACTATTAGCTCATTGGAGTCGCTTAACATTTGCGTGGGCACAGCAGCTATTAATGCATGAAACATATATGAAGAATTGGTGATTTTATTGTATCGAAATATAGCCTCAACTTAGTTGAACCAAGTTTGGCTTTCTGCTGGTATGAAAGGAGGAAGGGTAATAGGCTTAGTGCGCGCTGGATCTGCAACATTCTTTGTGTCGGGCATACTGGCAATTTTTGTTTTAAGTGCAAAATTAAGCTATAACGGCACGGAATTCACGTAATCAACGCCTAATAACTTTGGTATTAAAGTGTCAAAGGTTTGCGTTTCTAGTTACCTATTCAATCATTCAAACAAGGTTGAAACGGAAAGAAAGAAAAAAAATGGAAACGAAAATTTTACGGTAGTCAGAAATAAGCGTAAAGCACGGAAATAAGGGGAAAAATTTTTTTTCCTACCTACTATGGCACATGAAACAAAAAACAGAATAGCACTGAGAAAAAATTTTTTGAGCTGCTCAGAGAATGTTAGCACAGTACATCCATGGAAAATTCTCAAGGAATACTACGACAATGGGAACTTATCATTACAATGATATGCCAACATTATCCTCTCTCACGTTTTCTCAAACACTTATCGAGTTGAATAGTTTTGTTTTAGGCTTGAAAGCTGGGTCACTCTGGGGTCACCAGTGTTAAGATTGGTCTGTGAACGGTTCAACTTTAAGGTAGTTATTAACATCATATCATAAACGTTTTCTCGATAGTGTTTTTCGAAGTTGCAAGAGAGGGATAATAAGACACTTTACGGGAAAACTCAGCTTGGATTTCTTTATTGAAGGAAGCCGTGATGACCGATGGCGTGCTTGACTTCGGACGATCTTCTCGACCTTAGATGGGAAACTCCGTGCAGGCGAGGTCCGCCGAGCGATGACGTTGGCCGGGTGTAAGTGAGTGTGTTTGTGGAGGTTCACAGTCTGTTTAATTTTTAACGACTGACAGAAAATCAATTCCACCCGTGACGTGTGGATGAGTCACTATTTATGGGGGCAGACTTTAGAATAATTCCACGATGTGAAAAGCAAGTTGTCGGGGTTGAGCGGGTAGATTAGTTAGCCATTAGTTGTAATATACTAGGCTCTACTAGCTCCGAACCAAGTGATTGCAATGTGATATATGACCAAAGGTCAGACCGTCTCCCGTCACAGATAGGCAATTCACCTGGTGTAACTCGATGGTTTAGTGAGAGATAATATACCACGTGAATTTACAACTTGTAAAGCTCAGGCCCAGGGAATGTGTGTTGTGGCGTTTGGTGCAGTCGAGGATAAGAACGCTGTAACGCACAAGCTAAAGACGCACGTGAGAGTGACGCTCAAACAAGGCGTCCCGCGCGGTGTTGCCAATTCCAAAGGCTTCAAACTCGAAAATGTCGACCGTTATTTTATATCTCATGCATTAACACAAAAACTTCAAGGATTACTAATTATAAGTAGAAAATTATTAATAATAATTTAGAGTAAGTTTTTTAATGCCAATAATTATGCAATTTAAGTGCTAATGAGAAATTTTAGAATTTTACACTTTGTAGCTAATGCTACAAGAACATCATTGTCATGAGAGCTATTAAGCACGTACAGCTTACTATTCCGTTAGTTGGGCTAGTGTGTTGTAAAGGGTAGCATGTTTAAGGCATTGATATTTGCACTATTCCTTATGATATGTCCATTGTATGTTGGCCTCATAAACTTGTTGGATAACTAACTGCCGTAATCATGAAAATCATGCAAAATACACATGGTGTATACAATTAAAAATGATAGCTCTAGTTAGAGATTCATAGCCTAAATCATAGGGTGTGAGAGAGATCTTTTACTGAATATATAATAGCAAATAATTCACAGCCTGGAATAGTTGTTTCTGCTGGTAGTTCCTAGTTGATAACCAGATCAATTGGTACAATGGCAACGTACAGCAAAGAAGAACCGAGTGATAGCTCGCTCGAAAGTGACGCTGTTGCAGTCTTCAATGACAAGGCAGACTCAAGCTGCTAAAAAAATACTTTTAGAAGTATTATCAGTCAAGTATTTACTCAGAAATTGATAAATTGAAATTATTCATAGATTTTGATTTAATTTTTTAGCAACTCGTAGGAAATTGATTTACATTTTAGCATACTTTCACAAATTTATTGGCACATTGAGCTAGCGTAGTTTTCTCTCAGATTTGGCACATCTCACAGAATTTCATTTGACAACTTTCTTCACTCCGGGTTTTATATTTGGTCCCATTGTTGGTCCCAGTGCAGTGAACGTTCGGATAACCAGATTGGCGGTAGTGTTACGCAAAATATTAAGTTCTTCAGAACTCATTCTATACGTCTAGAATTCGTATTTTCATTCTGCCAAGTTAAATTAAATAAGGAAAAATGGGTAAAGGTTACAACAACTTTATGTGTAAGAAATTTTTCCATCCGGCATCGAGAGACAATTTGAAACGGGTAAGTAAAATAGGTAAAAGAAGTATGGAGGATTGTACAACGTGGTGGCTTATTGGAAAATACTTGACGTTACTAATGACAGAGCTAGTAATCAACCTCTTCTCTAAAACTTATTATTTGAAGAAGTTTTTAGTTTCTAAAACTGCAACTTTCATTTTAAATGTACCTAGGTATTAATTAAAATTTAGGTAGGCCTATTGGTAAATCTGAAGGAGATGACAGTTGTCGATTTTATAAATTTCGATGCCTTATAATAGTTAATTAGATCGAAATAAACAAGTTTTCTTCTATGCACTTTTTGTCTCAAATGAGTATTTTATTAGTTATAGCGGTAAATGACTTACCGCAACTCCAGTCTTTGAAGCGGAAAGAAATTCTTTGATCGAGTTGTATGGCAATACTGCAATGGCGTCTCGCTTCCAGCGCTCTGTCTTGAAAGACGAAACCAAACCTACCGTTATACCTCGTTAAATACTCATTTGACGAAAAAAGTGTATAGAATAAAAGTTGTTTATTTCGATGTCATTACCATGTTTCAAGCAACAAAAATTCAAATATCGATGAGTAGCTGTTTATTCGAGCGCATTCGTCATCAATGACAAAACTAAACTTACCGCTATAAATCGTAAAATACTCATTTGAGACGAAAAAAGAATAGAAGAAAACTTGTTTATTTTGATTCAATTAATTAGGTTCAGGCACCAAAAAGTGGAAAATCGACAACTGTCATCTCCTTCAGATTTACCGGCCTATTTGTGAAGGGGAGGACCATAATCAATTTTCCAATTTTTGCTGGACATAGTTAATTAAAATGAAATGAACAATTTTTCTATTATGCAATTTCTGGGGAAATGAGTATTTAATGAGTTATAGCGGTAGGTTTAACTAGTTTTGTTTTTGATGACTGGAATGCACTTGAATAAACAGCTGCTAATTAATTTTTAAATTTTTGCTCCTGAATCATGGTAATAACATCAAAATAAACAACGGTAAATCTGAAGGATATGACAGTTATCAATTTTCCACTTTTCGGTGCCTAAACCTAATGAATTGAATCAAAATAAACGAGTTTTCTTCTATGCTTTTTCTATCTGAATGATTATTTTACTAGTTATAGCGGTAGGTTTAGTTTCGTCTTTGTGACGAATATGCTCGAATTAACAGCCACTCATCAATTTTTGAATTTTTGTTGCTTGAATCATGATAATAAGATCAAAATTAACAACTTTTCTTCTATCCACTTTTTCCTCAAATGAGTATTTAACGAGGTATAGCGGTAGGTTTGGTTTCATCTTTGACGACGATCGCGCTGGAAGCAAGAGTGCGTTGTAGTGTTGCTGTCCGACATGCTTTTTGAATTACTTGCCGCTTCAAACACTGGAGTTGCGGTAAGTCATTTACCGCTATAACTAATAAAATACTTATTTCAGACAGAAAGTGCATGGAAGAAAACTTGTTTATTTCGATTTAATTAACCATGCTTAGGCATCAAAATTTACAAAATCGATAACTGTCATATCCTTCAGATTTACCTAAACTACTTTTCTTTTGTACACTTTTTGCCGCAAATGAGTATTTTACGAGTTATAGTGGTAGATTTAATTTTGTGTTCCATACAGCAGAAATTATTACTCGCTTCAGCTGTTGAAGTACGTTTGGGTACACTGAAATTTATTATTAGCCAACACTGCCAAGCTTGCGGAGCCTGAACCCACTTCTAGGATCTTTCAGTTAATAACACAATAAAGGTTATTGCCCAAAAATGAGTTATGGCGGTATGTTAATTTTTGTCTTTGATTGCGGGAATGCGCTTAATCATCAGAGAGCGTTGGAAGGGAGAGTCCATTGTAGTCATCTCCCCCAAACAATTTTGGTCAATATGGAGGATCTATGTTGGGTTCAATGCAATCAAGGAAATTAATAATTCCGTTGCTATGAATTATTATAGGAACGCATGTAAAAACGTTTTACACGAATGAAATTCTGTTTGCTGATGCATGATTTTTGAATTATTGAACTTTGAAGTTGGCTTTTGCTTGCCAAAGGAAGCGAGCGAACCAAGCGCAATTTAATTAATAACGCAAGTCAATCCCCTATTACAAACGTAAAGAGGTTGGGTCGTGAGGGATAGCCACAGTTCTTCTAGTGAAAAGTATAAATAAAGCTTCTAACCCACCTATTAGGGTGACAACCGCAATCTTGTTTACATCAGCTCCAAGATGGCAATTACCTTGGGCGCCACTATCTTGGAGCTGCCATCTTGGAGCCGATGTAAACAAGATTGCGGTCGTCACCCTAGTGGGTGGGTTAGAACCTTTATTTATAATTTCACTAGAAGAACTGTGGCTACCTCTCACAACCCAACCTCTTTAAGTTTGTAATAGAGGGTTGCGTCTTCTTTCAAAAATAAGAATAATATATTGTATTTCTTATTCAATTTGTTAATGTGTCCTTTGAACTTCACTGCCGAGTAGCAGTTCCTTCCCTATCTTGATAAGTGACTACCTAATGCCAGTGTTGGTTTAGTGATAGTGGTTGTCATAACGGCAATACGAGTATAAAAATGTGTCCGTTAAAGAGTTAGTTAAATCAAAATAAACAAGTTTTCTTCCATGCACTTTCCGTCGTAAATGAGGATTTTCTGAATTATAGCGGTAGGTTTCGTTTTGTCTTTGATGACGAATGAGCTTGAATAAATAGCTACTCATTGATTTTTGAGTTTTTATTGCTTGTATCATGGTAATAACATCAAAATAAACTGCTTTTCTTCAATACACTTTTTTCTTTAAATGAATATTTTATGAGTTAGAGCGGTAGGTTTTATTTTTTGCACGATTGAGCTGTTACAGTACGTTTTAATACTTTGTAATTTATTATTAGCTCACCCTGCGGAGCTTGCGGAGGCTGAACCCACTTTTAGGGTCTTTTAGTTAATAACACAATAGAAATTGTCACCCATAAATAACAAATTATTGCCATATGTTAACTTTCGTCTTCGATGGCAGGAACGGGCTTGATCATTTGAGCGCGGCGGATGCGAGCGTCCATTGCGCTCGATGAATTACTTCCCGCTTTGAACACTTGAGTTGGGGTAACTAATTCACCGCTATAGCTTGAAAAATACTTATTTACGACGGAAAGTACATGGAAGAAAACTTGTTTATTTCGATCTAATTAACTATGTTAAGGCATCTTAAATCTTAAATTCAAATATTGATTCCCGGTTAATCCTTAACATTTACCGTGATTCCAAAATTCTCAGTAGAATTTGCAGCCACTATTAGAGGCTTTACTTTAATGTATTTTCATAACTCATTGTAACTGAACATTGGTTCTATAATGCTGAAAATATCACTTTAGATATGGAAATAAAATGATTTGACTGTAAATGAGATCTATCATTCAAAATTATTCTCAGCATTTCTTCTGTAATTCAATTATATTTTGTTCCATGCTATGCATAACCTTTTTGTATGCTGTGGGTACAGGGACATGATAAATCTTCCAATCTAAGTTCAGCTCTCATCATACTCTGCAATGAACTAAGGTGCTAATGTGTGAAGGTAATTTTGAAAGCATTTATTATCAATTTTTTCTAAGTTAATTACTTTTAAAAGTGCATTTCAGAATATCATTGTGCATAAAGTTGTAGCATTACAGTGACAGCATTTTGAAGTCAAAATTTCTTTCTCTGTATTTGGTGATAGTACTCCAACTGTTTATTCTACTTTCAACTCTCAAGAATTGTGGGAAGTAATCCATTAAAATAAGTGAAATGTTGTTCAAAATATTTTTTTTCTGTCACACTCATAATGCTTCTTGTTGAGATAGAATTTATTACCATGCTGCTAAAATCTATTCCAATAGAGAATATTGTTAAGGTTTATATATTAGTTTGTGAAGAATTAATATAGGAAAATTGTTTGTCTGTCATATGGTAGTACATGTACGTTTTTAATCCTTCTTGATTAGCATCTATATGAAGCACTTCTACATTAGGTGTGAAATAACACCAAATTAACCCGCGCACGGTCGCGCATCCCTCAGAAAAGTAGTCAATTTACCCGCGTTACTCTGCCGTTCCCTGTTCACTTACCGTAATAGGCAGAGATGTAAAAATATGAAGTAATGAGTAAAAAATGTTGCTTTACACTTTGATGTTGTCAGATTTTTGATAACTTGAACCGTTTCTTTGTAATATGGAGTCAAACTCCGTAGATTTTTGCACAACATTGCTTCAAAGAGATCAATGGCCATTTTTGTGTTTTGGGAACAATGTAATGTTTTTCACTGCTATTTTATGCAGAAAATCCTTCCAAACCTGCTGATGTTTTTATTTTTCCTCTACAACAATTAGAAAAAAAGTTATGACCATTTATGTCTACTAGGTGTTATCCATTCTTCGTTTTAGTTCCTACATAAATGCATGTTTGCATGTCTGGTTATATTACTGTAAGTATAGTGTTTCGAAACTTGTAATTTTCACACAATATGAATAAAATACTGCTCTACACGCTACTGACTTCAGATTTGTCTTATTTGCCATTTTTGCGAAATAAGGCGAAATAAGGCCCTGGGTAGTTTCGCTGGTAACTGAGGCTGCCACTGACTGTTCGCACGCACACCCTCTCACGGTCACCTCATTTACCACACTGACTGTGCTTACCCCTCCCAACTTCCAAGTGGTTGGAGCTCTGCCTTAACCCCCACAATGTGGGGGTTTCTGGCTCCAGCTGTGTAGCACTCGCTGAGACGATCATTTTGGTGTATAACAACTTGGGGTTATGCCTTACGTCTGGCAACCAGTGAGCCTGGTAAATGAGGCGACCAGTTACAGTTCGCGGGTTAAGGGGTTCTACTACCTAACAATTCCCATCATTTACCTGCTTTTTCAAATTTCCCTTTTCACATTTCTATGGGAACTAAGTTAATGAAAATGCATAGAATTATGTAAATTTGAATTGTGAACTCATTTTCTTCTATAAAAATTTTCAATTTTTGCAATAGGAAAAACTTATTGTGCAAAGATAAGAAAAAAATAAACTTGCGCAATACTTTTCTTACTCAACAATTTTTTACGTAGAAGCGTGATTTTGGTCTCATTCGACACGGAACGACTGTAGGTTCCTTGTAACAAATGATTTTTTAAATTTTGAATTAAGAGAAAATTTATTGATACACATGTCCAACATGTATAAAAAAAATTGTAAAACTCAGTTTTTTCCCCAATAAAAATTTAATTTAAAATTTAATTAGAATTTTGTTTTGCTAGGCTGTTCCAACTGTTGTACCACATCAAATGAGACTGAAAGTACGATTCTACATTGAAAATTCTAGAAGGGGTATGGTTTTGCGCAAATTTGTATCTAAATATATGTGCGCACAATAACTTTCTATTGCAAAAATTTTTTTAAGTGAATGTGTTCAGAATTCAATTTTAAATATCCGTATTCATTTTCGTTCCCCTAGTTGCAATAGAAATGCAAAAACTGAAACGAAACTTATTCCTACAGTCCTTCTGTGTCGAATAAGACCAAAACTGCGTTTATAAGTAAAAAAAATTGTAGAGTGAGATAAGTTTTATGTGAGTATATACATTTTTCCTCATGTTCACACAATAACTTTCTTTCAATTGTGAAAATTGAAAATTTATAGAAGAAAATGTGTTCAGAATCTAATTCTACATATCTGTGCACATTTTCATTGACCTAGTTGCAAGAGAAATGTGAAAAAGGAAATTTGAAAAATTAGGTAAATTATAGGGTGGTAGCTTCCCTTAACCCTACATGACTGGAATATAGGTGCAGGTGGTTTTTAAATTTTTTGAGTTCATTTTTGAGTTATTGTAGCATCACAGGGATAGTAACTACAAAAGATTTCTGAAAAAAATGTTCATTGTAAATTTTACAAATGGTGGACTAATTTGTCCTTACAGGCTTGCAGAATATGAAATTAACATAGGACAAATTCGTCCATATTCTCACATGAATTTATATTTAAAAAAAATTATTATTCTTTTCTTATTTATTAACCCTATAAGGAAAAAGAAGAATGTAGAATGTTTTACAGTAGTAAAATAGGCATTTTCAATTCAAAATAATAAGAATTGGCAAAATATATCAGTATATACAGCATTAAAAAAATCATCAATAGAAGGAAAATAATGAAGTTTTTATACATTTTCAACTATTTTTAGTCATGTGCATAATAGCAAAACATTTCTAGTAAATACCTAATTATCAAAAAACCCTTTTGGTAGTAATATGGCACTTTGTGATAGGACTCTGAGTAGAATAAAAAAATAAAGACCTTTCATCTATCATCATATAAACTGAATTCCTTTCTTCCTTTCACTACTCATAACACAACCTATTCTCCATGGAACTTTGTAAAGCAGTTTACTTTCAAATTTGAGCAGAGATACATTAAAGTGAATGGTTAGGGTAAGCCTTTGTTCAAATTTTTCAACAGTTACATTTAGTGGCCCATTGACGTTCTTTTGCGTTGAAAACAAGTTGCTCTGGTCAACAAATAGTTGAAATTTTTCTTCAGTAAAATAATTTGAAATAATCAATTGGTTGTTTCAAAGTCGCATCTAATTCATAACTTTGTTCAAAACTAGGAAACTTTGTCTCGTCTAACTCGCTACTTTTCCCCCATTGCAGCTGGGAGGAGTTTCTTGCGGTAGCTCTCCCTCTTTTGCTTGTAGAAGTAGACTCAATTTCTTCAACTGGTGCATCAATTTCTAGAACACATTCAGTTTCATCTATGGATGCATCTTCCAGATTTTCAGCATCGACTCTGTCAATGGGCACGTCTGCAAAACAGAATACCATCAGTCAAAATAATTACCTGATTTTCAGTGACACTATCCTGGGGAGCAAACATCTACTAAAAATATCCTTCTATGAAAAGTATGTCAGGAAGTGAAACTGAAACATGGTTATTTCCATGAAAAACATGAACCTCAAATTGTGTTTCACTTCATACTAAAGTAGACCCTGAATTGTGCATTCTTACCATCTGGACTTGTTGGGCAAAAGTCAGGGTCTTTTACTAAGTAACCATCAGAAAGATCAGATATTTCCATCTCGCCATTACTATCCAACGTGTCCACAGGCAAGGCTGCTGCTTGTCCTCCAGCCCTCAACCTTGAATTTCTCCCACCACGAAACAACGCAGTTGACATCTCTGAAAGAAAAAACAACAAATATATTTCATACCAATTCAAAGTTAATTATGTATTGAAGGTCATGCTGTTTTAGAAATGAAAATAAAAATTATGCTCCCACCATGTAAGCAATTTGCATGTCTACTCTAAATTTTAAAAATCAACATTTTGCAATTAGCTAATTCAGATGACATGTGAAGTATCTGGAAATCAAGGGACGCATCGTAACAGGCCCTAAAAGTGAAAATAATCCAAGACACCGAAAAAATACTTTTTATAATACATAGACATATATATATATATGTTTCATATTTTTTATATTTTCATAGGCTGGAAGTGTATTTTATCATGGACAATGAGTTTCAGGCAGGCCTGAAGTAAATTCAGCAGTGTTTTTGCATTACCTATGTATGTAAATTACTTAACTCGTAAATTAAAATGCAGTAAATATATATACCCCACTCCAATACAATTTTTCTATTAGAAAATGTATTAGTTACATCCTATGGTCATTGCATTCTGAAAGTTCGTACAAATACTGTGGCAGCATTTTCTAGATAAAAAATAGAATGTGAAAACAGAGAGAAGAATGAAAACATTCAGTACACAGGTACTACAAGCAGCTACAGATAGACAAATTTGAGCTAAAACATGCGGAGGTGTGCAATTAATTAAAATTGTGATTTATCGGTACAAGAACTACAGTAAAACTATTTTTTTATACAATTTAAATTTTAGAATTATTGTATTTGCCTACTTTGTGAGAGAAAGGACTATTTCGTCCAGTGTTGTTTACAGAGATTGAATTCTATCAAGGACGAATTCGTCTCCATATTTACGATAGCCGTTGCCAACAATTTTTTACCTCAAAACTATATTTCTTCCATTTAGCACAAAGTTCCAGTACCCATGTTGCCCCAGTAATTGTAATATGGTTCCACTTTACCTGTATGTTCCTCCATGGCTAAGTGATTGGAGAAGATGGCAGCCTTTCCGTGACACCACCTTCTCTGATGACAATTAGCTCCACACTGATTTTTTCTGTCACATATAGGTGGCACCACTTGCTTCTTTGTTGAACTCTATTCCAGACAAGTTTGTCCTTAGCTGTGTACATCTAGACCCCTCAGGGGGATACAACTATGTATCTATGGGAATTAGCGCTCCCAGGGGAAAAATGTGAGGGCCCGAGCTGAGAGTTAGGTAGGCCTTCTTTTTGTTGAAATAAAATGTTATTTGTTATGTTGAGGACCACCTTTTTTTTTGGTTCACTACTGTCCTGTTTTTCAGCACCTTTGACTTTCTTCTTCAACTTTTATCTTATTTCATGAACTTCTTTCCCATCTTACTGTTTCTATGCCCTTTCTGCATAGATTCATTTTCTCATCTCCATACTAAATGGTGCCTTCCTCCTTCCTTTCTTCGAAACGCTCTATTTTTGCAGCGGTTAGGGAGGCTTAAACTAATAATAATAATAATATGTGTACATCTAGACAACTTTATTTATAACCTATACATCCTATTTTAAAATTGCGGACAAATTTGTCTTATTCTGTCATGTAGGGTTAAGGTTTGAGTAAAATTTCATGCCTCAGGAAAATTTCATGCCTGCAGTAAAATTTAAATAATACCTACGAGTTTTTTCTGTAGTACTGCATGCATTTCTATTCTATGCCAAAGGTAAACAGTAAGAATAACATTCAATGCAAAAAGCATAACAAGATAGGATATTTTCTGTCACTAATTCATTTTTGCTGTGCAGGTTTGGATAGCTGAGCAGAAAGCAGAGGCAAACCGGAAAAAGCAGGAGGAACTGCGTATACAGTATGAAAAGGAGCAGGACGTGTACAACAACAAAGCTCTAGTCACTCGGAGTCAGAATGACAGAGACAAGCTTTCCCTTGCCTTCATGTACGAGCCTCCTGCAGGAGTCAAAGTGCAGCAGGAGAAGGAGGATGGAGAACCCGAGTACAAGTTTGAGTGGCAGCGCAAGTTCAATGCACCTCGTGAAAGGTGCGTAGTTGTTATGTTTGAATGTTGAGTAGCCTGTGATGCTCGTGAGAGTTGGTATGTTTATCATTTGTGGCCACTCTTGACAATTTTGTTCTATGTTATCACTAAATTTTTCTCTCAATGGTTCAGCTTTTCATGCATAATCATGTTGAAGCATGCATGTTCATTTAAGTGAAGGTTTTCTGTATTATTTGCAGAAAACTTTGCTAGACTTGAACTGCATAAAAGCTTGAATATTTATTAAGTTCATTTTTCAACAAATTTAGGTCTATCTAATAATTTATTATTAGTAAGTGGATTTATTCTGGAAAATACTGTTTGCTTTCTCACTTTTTTCAGTTTGATTGAGAACACATTGAAATAATTTTAGATTTTTTCAAAGTAGTGACAAATTTATCTTCTTGACTTGAGGGATTTTAATTTAATAATAGAGTCCCTGACAACAGGATTAACATGAATACAGGACATCTGACAACCGGACACGCACTGAATTTTGGTAGCACTGTTTACCATGTTTTCAAGGAGGCAATGAATGATAGGTAATACAGATGAAAAATAACAATTACGTTACATTACTTATAGTAAAATGAAGCTCATATTCGTTACAGTTGTAGAAGCATTATTTTAACATGTGTTATTCCTTATGTTATGATGTGTCGTTTAGAATTCTTGCAAATGTGCCTATGTTTGCAATATTAAAAACCTTACTTGCAATAAAGCAATTTACATTTCAATAAATCTTTAATTTTTTGTATTTTCATGTGGATGACTTAACAGGAATTACTTGACATCCGGACATGTACGAGTCTGGTTGTCAGGAACTCAGATGTACCATAAACTAGGGCAACATAACTTATCTCATTGATCTTTTTGTATTGTTATTCTTATAATCTGATGTTGGCAAGCAGAAATAGTTATCATTAATTAAAACTTGGTAGTTCTTAAAATATAAATTATCCCTTAATTTTCCCTTGAATTGTTTGAATTCCTCAAGTCCCATGCGCCTTCTTGTGACAACCTTGCCATCTTCATTCATGTTTTTGTAGTCATATCTTATCCATGTCCAGCACAGATTATTGTTTAGTACCTTTTTAGTAACGGTTGATAACGTAATTTTAGAAACCATTGATAAAATTACACTTAGCGTATTTTACAGAGTTTCAAAGTTTTATATTTTGTACATTTTTATTCGTGCTTTAATGTAGATTTTGTATTGATCTGAATTTTCATGTTCTAATTTTTTGGCTTCTATGTGATTTTAACCTTGGAGTTTTTTGCATTGTCTTTGAAACTACTATAATTTCCATAGATTCAGATATTAATTTGATATTCCTTGCATTAAATGAAATCAATACAATTCATACTAAAGAGTTTCGGTGTTTCAGCTACTGCAAGAACGACTCGAGCATTCGGGACCAGCCGTTTGGAATAGCAGTGCGCAACGTGCGCTGCATCAAGTGCAGGACCTGGGGCCACATCAACACTGACAAGGAGTGTCCGCTGTATGGAAAGGTGGTTGAGCCGACCAAGGTGGGTTGTAACTGCTCTTTCTCTAGCTCATTACAGCTTGCTCTCAAAATTTAGGTACTGTTGTCAGGTATATTAAGGTTCAGAAAACTACGTCATTAACCCATGTATCTATTTTTTATTGCGCCGATTGTGTTCACACTGTTGATGGAAGTTCTGATGAATAAAAGGGTAATAAAATCTTAGAAAACCTGTTGTAGATTATAAGTGAAAGAATTATTAGCCATCCTATGAATCAACTCTGCGCTTTTGTTTATTCCATCCTTCAAACATTATTGAATGGATTGTGTGTAATGTACAAAGAACTATCACACAGACTATTTAGGGTTACATTTACATCCTTTAGCTTGTTAGTGTTTGTCAAGAAACTAGAATTATATTTTTACACCCAAGGCGAAATAGCAACTTATCTGAGTATGTTCTCTACCGACTAACTATTGAAAATTATATATCCTACGTGAATCTATAATGATAGGGAATCCCCTCAGGGAGATACAATTATTGTATCTATGGGAACTAGCTTCCAGGGGAACAATGTCAGGGTCCGAGCTGAGAGTTAGGTAGGCATTCTTTTTTTATTGAAATAAAATGTTTTTGTTATGTCAAGGACCACCTTTTGTCGGTTCACTGCTGTCATGTTCTTCATCACCTACTACTTTTCTTTTCAACTTTGGTCTTGTTTCATGATCTTCTTTCACAACTTACTGTTTCTATGTCTTTCTGCGTAAATTCCGCGTTTTCTTAACTCCATACTAAATGGTGCCTCCCTCCTTCCTCTCTTTGGATCGCATTTGTTGCTGGGAAGGGAGGCTAATACTAACGACTAATCTAACTAATCTAATGGCAAGGAATTTAGATTAGAGGAGAAAAACTGCATGTAGAGCTGAATGGAATTTTATATAACTTTGTTTTGTGCAGGAAGAAATGGAGAAAGAAGAAGTGGATCGGAAGACACTCAAGTCCGGCATGCGGGATAACGGCCTGCACCTAAAGACTTTGGCGTCCATGGCCACAGGCATATACGGTCGGCAGCAGGACCCCTTGGCCTCCAACCAGCAGCTGCTGCCAGAGGAGGACGGCTGCGTCCCGAGCTCGTCTTCCCAGAGGCGCCCAGACGACGACGCAGAGGAGATGAAGCTTCTGGCCACCCTCACCACCAAGCAAAAGGCGAAGCTGCTCAAGAAACTTGAGAAGATGGACAGGAAAATGCTTAAGAAGGAAAAGAAGAATAAAAAGAAAAGGAAGCGTGATGAATCTGATTCAGAGTCTGAAAGTAGCTCATCAGAATCTGATGACGCTGAACCAAAAAAGAAAGAAAAAACGCACAAGAAGAAAAAAAAGGATGAGTCTGAATCCTCCAGTAACGATGGTGAATATGCTCGAAGTAAGAAACATAAAAATAAGCATTCGAAGGCTGAGAAAAAGAAAAACAAGAAAAGTGATAAGAAAGAACCCAACGTTAATCCTCAGGAGTTGTTACGCGAGATAACCCGTGGGCTTAACGTAGATTTTGTTGGCACCGGAGACCTATTTAATGCTCGTGCAAGGCGTTAAGTTTAGACCATGAAGCTAAATTCTTTGCTTAAGTGTTATAGACTAGACTGACCTATGTGTATGAAATAGATGTATATATATTTATTCGACTCTCATTACGTTCTCATTCCAGTGAGTATGAAATGAGTTCTGCTTTGAAAGTTTTAGAGGAGGCCTTGCTCTTACTGCGCTAGTAAACGATGTCCACTTTACTTCTAAAAGGCGTGCTGAAAGGGATTGCTGTTTATTGTAACTTGAAATTTTTCAAAGAATTTGTAAGCTAATTTGAGGTCGTAGTTTTACTGATGGAATTCGTCTCCAATGCATGTGGACAGTGCGTAGAGTTCGTTGCTGTAGCTGACTTATCTACAACTTTTACAGTGAGCCTGTTGATACACTAGCAGCGAAGAGTTTGGAACATGTAAATACGTGACTCGTTTTTATCCCTTCATTGTTTGGCATTTGGGTGGTGATGAACATACCTAAGTTGAAGGCATACCTATTGGACAGAAATCCTATTCTTGACTTTACCATCGTGCCCAACACTGCTGTAGGACTGATTAGGTTGAACAAGGTGTTCAACTCTGAATGTACCGGTAAAATTCAGTGCAGAAAGGCAAAACGAACGAAATAAAAACCTGGATTTCCGAGAAGTAGAGGACAACACGCTGCTCACCTTTCTACAACTTTGTGGACCGTCACCGAAGGTATGCGAAACGCGCCGACTCTAAGGTAGTCGTATCTGGTCTGATGTGAAGTGTGCTGTACATACTACTGAATGACACGTGTGTTCCTGTCTGGGTAGATCGATTGAGAGAGTTTTTATCTACTAACACTGTCTGGATTAACGTGAGCCCTGGTTTTCCTTAATGTGAGCAGCCTAGAAAACCAGCCTCGTTACAAAGAGGTTACCTGTAAAGCGGTAGTAAACTTTGGTACCACTATATTTATAAATGAAAAATTCATCAATAAAATGCAAACCAACCAATTGAGCTTTTCGTACTTTAAAATCTAGATAATAAATTGACAGAGAATTTGAAAATAGCTGTGTTTGAGGTAAATACTTATTGAAACAAAACTGAAATCAAATCTTCTTTTGACATTTGAATCCAGACACAAAACCTATAACCTTGTTAATATATTCTCTATTACATGGTTGTATGTGTAAAAAGAAAATTTGAATGGTTCAAGGTAATTAAAGAAAGTGCCGGCCACTCTATATGACCATAGCAGGGATGTTCGAAAATTCAGCGTTAACAAAGTAACCCGACTGACAGCAATATGCTGCCAGAGAGGACCAGCGGGTCGCAACGATGATGCAGAGCAGACGAAGATCCTCGCCACCCTCACGAAAAAGTAAAAAACATAAAAAGCTACTTAAGAAACTTCAAAAGATCGATAGTGAAATAGTGAAGGAAAAAAGAAAACGAAGCGTGAAGTATCCCATTTCGAGTTTTGTGATGATTCAAAAAGCCATCACAGGGTGGAAGTCGTAAAACACCTAGAGTTCGAAAAAGAAACTAGAGTTCTTTGATTCTGAAAGCTCATTAGAGCCGGACGAATCTGAACCTAAAAACAAGCTCCGAAAGAGCGAGGAAGAGGCCAAATGATTTTGAAAATTTTAGTTGGATGCATGATTTCCACGATTAATAACATTTATGATCTTTTACGAGTAATGGCATTAAAACGACGAAATTAAATAGCTTCTTGAAATATCTTGATATAGAGGTCTTCAAGATGAACATTACGGGTGCCATGGCCACTTATGTCGGCGGCCTTGTACTAAAGTCAAAAACGTGAATGTACGGGATGCATCTAAAGTTCGACGAGTTCTACAGTTCCTGGTTTGAGTAACTGCTGAGATATACTTTTTGACCTAAATACTGTTTGGCTTTCATTTTTATGCTGTGTGAACGACAGGTTTCATTTACTGAAGCCCCGTTCAGCAAACAATGTACAGCGCAAGTCCTGTAATGTTTTGAAAGGACGTCTTTGGATGCGAGTTTGGCAAAGAAAATAAAAAATCACGTTTCTGGTGTACGGAGTTCATTTATTATGTCTAAATAGTCTCATATCAGTCGTTGCTTCAACTAATACTTTACCTACTGAACCTTTAACGATGCCTTCATCAGTAAAAATCAGCACTATTTTATCCACAACACAACCTGGTTATCCACATATAATTGATGAAGATTTCGTGAGGTGATTTTTCCGGATTTCCTTGTATAAAATTAGCCTAGAATGCATTCAGTGTAGTAATATTTCCACCACGAAAACCCTCGGGAATACAACATATATGAAATAATTTAAAAACTGGACCGTAGATGTTTCCACTGCAAGTAGAGCGGTAGCTAAGTACAAAACCATGTATGTGGTATATAAATGCTTTCAAAAACGATGGTCCCTGATCCGCCACCCTAACGCGAGCAAACAAGCGGCCAGGAAGATGGATATGAACACCGAAGCCTTTCTGATGTACGGAAAGGGCTCCACATTGCCTGCAACAGAAAATGGGCAAATTTACTATTACATATGAACTAAATTATTTAAGAAATTGACATTGTTTTGCTTCCGTTTTTCATTGTTCAAGTCAACTTGAAATTTGTTGGAAAAAAATTAATGAGAATCTTCTTTCGCCAAGAAAGAATTCCCAATTTTAGTAGATTATGAGAAAACGCATCTGTAAGATAGGTTATTTTATTAATTCAGTATGCGGTAAATGTATTAATTTTTAGTTCATGTAAGCATACAAAGAATAGAAAATTAATTCATTTGTGTGGAAAATGACATGTTATTTCAAGTTCCGATGCAGCTCAAACATAGTTAGGATACAGAACAATATGAATTAGGCGTAGAGCTTTTGTTGCCAGGAGGTCTAGCAAATATACTAGGTAAAATTTATGTTCCCGTTACCCAACTAAGAGTAGTTTTGGTTATTGTCAAAGGATTTCTGTCTCACGACTGCTAGGGAAACTACAGGAACGAGATATTTTAGAATTTTCAACTGGAGCATTTGGCAAGGTTTTGTCCGCGTAATGAGAATTATGCGCATGGAATTTAGAATACGATAAGCAGTGGACATGACTTTAACCCTCGAAATTTCGTTAAATATATGAAACTCGATGGAATTATGCTAGAAACTGAACTAGATTTGCCTCCAAGCTTTTTTTTCTTGACCAAGTTCAAAACGCGTCTCAGCAGGGGCCACAATACATATCGAATCGTATATCACGATAATTTCTTTCAGTTAACGTGTGAATCGATATTCCACAAGCCTAGCAGCCTAGCATCTATTCGGCCTTTACTTACAGTCGATATGAGAAAGTATGACGAATGGGAGCAACAAACTTGAGACCAAAAAAAGACGATTGGAGAGCTGATTAATTCTATTAGGTTCCATTCCACGGCCATTCATTGCAACTGAAGAGAAAAATCTGAAAAATAAAACTAGAACACAGTCAGCAACATACTTGCACAAAAAATTGGCAACTAAGAGTAGCTCGTAAAGTACCAACAAAAATTCAGATTTAAAGTAAATTTTGACGCTTGACTTCCAGGTTTTCATCGTTGGAGCTAGCTCTGATAAAACTCGCGTTCTGTAACATGCAGAACCTAAAAGATTCCATAAAACTAAAATTCTTCATTGTATAGGTCTGCACTAGCTCTGATTTTTATACATCAGTTTATGTAACCTATATCCAGTAGTAGATTTATCGGCTTTCCCGTTTTAACGCAGACTTAGTACGCAGCTGCGCAAAAAGCCGTAGTTTAATAAAGGCCATCACTGCAGCTTCTCTATTGCGCCCTCATTTCTAGCTTTTCCCCCCCGCAACGATTCTCAACACAATTTTGACACGCTAAATGCGTTTCGGGACATTAGTGTACCATTAGGTAAATCGCTCATTTGCATACCACCATAAATGAACATTTTAGTTATTCTACAACTTTTCCAAAATTTATTTTAGCGTACGAGGTAATATGTTACCAAGCCATCACATTTTTCACGCTTTAAAAAGTGCAAATATGCATTTGAGCGGTCCCGTCTGTTAAATTCTAAATTAAATTCTACGTCTCACAACGTAACCGAACCAACCGTAGGCAACAGCACAAACTAGTCGTGGTGCTAAATTTACCCTTTTCAGATGAAGAACCTGGTTTCTTCATAGAGTGCCGTTTTTCTTCATCTCGTTCGTACGAGTATTTAGCATCCCTGAATGGGAAAGTGTTAGGATTTATTGATTATCGATCGGATTCCAAGCTAACTCAAGCCTCTAGCCACAAATATGCTTTTGCGACAGGAAGGAGCTATTTGTTATGACGCCAAGGAACGCAGAATTTATGCATAAAGCGCGTTCCCAAACCTTGAGCACTGAGACAAAAATCACAAATTTTAACCCTCTAACGCCCACATTTTTAAACTCTTATTACCGTTATGACAACCACTATCACTAAACCGACACTGGCATTAGGTAGTCACTGTTATCAAGATGAGGAAGGAGCTGCCACTCGGCAGTGAAGTTCAAAGGTCACATTAGTGAACAAATTGAATACGAAACAATATTTTATTGTTATTTTTGAAAGAGGACCGTACAGTCCACTTGGGCGTTAAAGGGTTAAAATTCAAAAGGCTTTTTTTGCGAGGCCAACATGCAACGATTCGTGATTTCATACTATCCTGAGATAGTGTATTCTCTTTGATATATTAGTCATATCCCCTTGGAGGACGAGACCAGTCTGAAATGGAGCGTGTAAATTGCCAATGCCTTTTTTTGTAACCGCTTTGACCGGCGAAACCTGCACAGCGGTCAATACCGCGGAAGAATAACAGCGGCCGAACGGTAGAATTATTCAATGATTGGGAAACACCGTGATGAATGACGCTAAATATCGGAGTTCCGAGTTAATGTTCGCTAGAAATCTTTTGAGATAAAACATTGCTGTTAAGAGCGGCTGTCTTTCACAAGATTCGCCAGAGGAAAAGACGATTTGCATTTCTGGCTGGAGGAAGCCAGTTTGTGTAACCCCTAAAAAGGGGCTCGAAGAAGAGGAAGGAAGGCAGGCAGTATACATTTCATAGTTTAGTGAAAGGGGAATTGTGCACAAGTTGTGGCGCCCCACAAGACTTGTTGCGCATAGAAAGAATAACTGAAGAAGGTCATGGAAAGTTGAGGCAGAAGAACGAAGCTAGATGCCAGAGAAAGAATAACAGGAGTGGCGCTAAAATCTGTTGTCTGGAACGAGAATAAAACCTCTATTTCACAAAATCAGGGCCGACCTGATTTTTATCATAATTTTGAATGGTCCTCCCGAGACGGTTCATGTTAACAATCCTATATTTATATTGGATTTAATGAGTCCGAGTGCTAGTGGTCGTTCTCGTTGGGAAAAGAATCTTAACTTTCCCCACTTGACGCAGCTTCGTAGGTGGCGGAGAAGAATCGTTGCTCTTCTTGAGCGTACAATGATTTGATCAGTAATTTCAGGACATTCCAAATTAAATAGGGACAATACCTTATTTACCCTTTCCATAAAATAATTTCGTAAATTTTGGCTCGTGAACGATTTCATTTAAAAGCTACGCAATACCCACGCCATTAAATATTTTAAAAATTGAGCCCTGTCGATTTGAATAACGGTCGTTTCGGGCCCCATGAACTACCATAGACACAGGATTTCAGACGATGAAATGACTTCTCCATACATGATTTAGTGTGGACAAAAAGTTTACGCTACAGTAATTCAGATTAGACCCTTCTTGATATATTTGGTGTTAGTTTAAGCCTGCCTATCCGCAACAAAGGCTATCCAAAGAGGGGATGGAGGAAAGCACCGTTTAGTATGGCAATAATGGTACGCGGATGGTCGCTGAATCTATGCACAAGATGCATAAAAACCGTAAGTTGAGAAAGAAGTTCATGAAACGAGATTAAAAGTTGAGAAAGTGGTAGGTGCTGGAAAGCAGGACAGCAGAGAGCTTAAAAAAAGCTGCTGAACATACGATTATTAAAAAATCTTTTATTTCAAAAGAAAAAAAGTAAGCCTAACTCTGATCGGGAGCTCGCACATTTTCCTGTGAGTGCTAATTCCCATAGAAACTTTAGTTATATCTTCCCGAGGGGGGCCTTGCAGGCTAAACGGAGAGCCAAGAAATGAAGGCACCAAACTTTCATTGTAGACAGCCCTAAAACTCCAGAACACCTACCAAGAGTAACGGATACTAGACATTTCACGGTCACTAGCTGACAATTCAGTCTGAGGAGATGTTAAAGTGATTGTCAATATCGTGAACGGAGCCAAAAACTGTTGGATCTTAGATGAATAAATTTCCTTGATCCGAACTCTTCGAGAGATCCTACGAAGTGCTGAATGCGGCTAAGTTTAGCCCCATTTATATCTAGATGTGTACCTCCGGCGACACTAAATGCATGGTTCTAAAATAGGTTTATGTCTACAGACATGCCGAGCTATGGTTGCACACAATCCATTTACGATACGGAAACCAAATTGTGAGAAAAATTATTTACTCATTTTAGGATTTATTAATTGAAAAAATAAATCTATTGGGCAGAAGAGATTAAAATGACGGCAATTCAAGTTTCAATTCCTCTTATTGCTGACCAAAGCATTTAGTGCAAGAGGACACTCGATTCCTACAATGTTCAGGTTGAAGATTGTAAATTATATTACTCAATACTTCTCATTTAGGCATTAAAACGGCAGTAGATAAATAATTTCGGGTAAAAATCTAGCTCCGAGTTCAATTACTCCCAAGAAGAGAAAACGCAGCACGCTCCACATTAAGTTTAAACGCCATAATTTTCCAAACTGAAGACTTTCTCAAAGTATTGTTATGAAAAAAAATTTACTTTCAATGAGCAGAGGCTTGCAAGTATTCATAGCTGCTAGTGAAAAGCGCTAAGAAATTAGCGCGTTTGTAATCTTTTTCATAACACGGTAAATCCCAGGGGAGGACTTTAAATTCAAGTATTGTTCAAACTCTTAGGTGCGCGTACATCCCAGAATAAACTAGGTAGTTTAAGTATCTACGTTTTTTACCGTTGTGTTTCAATATCGAAACTTGTTTTATCAAAATTTCTCGTTGGAAGTTCAAATAGTAGCTCGAAGGAAATCTATGAAAGGAAAAAATTTGAACTGCCCAAATTCTTAGAACTTTTTGTTATTGTACTCGGTAGGTCTAAAATCGAAATATAAGTTTCTATGTCTGTGTAAACAGGGACATTCGTCGTCGAGAGAATTTTGGCTCATCCAACGATCATCGGGCTGATAATAAATTAATAAAATTAATATGAATTCGAGCAGCAGAAGGGTTGCGATGAAAGACGCTGGCCTGAGGCCAGGATTGAGTTTTAGTTATACGGCTAGCACAGCGTTTCTAGTTTACGCTAGCTGCTTCCAGATGTTGGTGGAGCTTTTTATCAAATTCAAACCACACTGTTAACTTTAAGGTTGTTTAAGTGTGCATCGACATGGGCGGAAAATGAGGATTACCTGCATCAATCACCCATATTTACCAGTGTCAGGTCTACATGTGGTTTTTATGCTCAGCCAAATTCAACAAAATTTGGCTGAATTGAGTGCAACGTGATCTTTTTCTCGACAACTAGACTTAACACTACAGCCGGGCTAAGAAATTTAAACTAAACGCTCCGAATCAGCTAATTGGAGTTTTGGGCAATAGAGTGCGCGATTCATCAATATTCTTACAAAACTAACGATCCTAACCCAACCATAGAACCATATTTTAGTCACATCTGTCTAGTTACGAGTCGGTAAAATAGCTCATGAACGGTCCTGAGTAGAGCACGGAATGAAGGTTAGCTCTCTTTCAAAAAGAGGTGAAAAGAAAGTGCAGTTCTCTATTCGTCGCGCAACACTTAAAATTTGCTCACGACGGATCAGGTCTCTGATAAGGACTAGGATGCAAAATACAACATTGCGTTTCCGTGCATGAAAAACCACGGCAAGTATATTAATAATGAAAAGAGCAGAAATGCGAGAGAGGGGAAAAGATTCTACTATGAGTAATTCAAAATGAGCTATTGGCAAAGCACCATGCGAATAGATTAATCTCAAATCTTCACGGAGATTCAATGGTCTAAAATTTATGAGCAGAATGGAATTAGGCGAACTTATAAATTGAAGGCCCTCTCTATTTCCCCAAGCTTAATGTACGTCAGTTTTGTATGGTTGCGGAAATTAAACTGAAGCACACGATAATAGACTAGAAATGCTTTAAGCCATAAAAAATAAGGTGCTACGTCTCTCAAATTCTCACAGTGAGAAGTAGAAATCTCTTCTACTTCAGGTTAAGTAAGCAAGGACAAGACAATAATACCAGCCCACCTGCTCATCGGAAGAATACAGAGTAGATTTGACAGATTGATCAGGCTCCACATGTTACGAAAAAAAACTTTAGCACCGAATTCTTCGCTTCTGTTTCTCTAATCCTTTTTACCCAACAATTGTATGGGAATTATTTCCCGTAGTCTCTCTTTGAAAGCCACGTTTGAACTCGAACAAAAGATGAATGAACAAAATATTAGCTCCTATCTATATAAATGGACGTGAAAATGCTTATACATTGTTTACGCAAGTTCAAAGTAAGATAATTTTATTACCGTTAAATTACATACAAACTAGAGCTTGCAGAGAAAAACTAACTTTAGAATTGAAATCAACGCTTAAAATTTCTTCCAAATCAGTTGAGGTATCCAAAGCAACTCAAAATTACAGGAAAAGTGTTTCCTAGTTTAATTCCTTCAGATGAATAGAAATTAGCTCATTAAGTTTTCAAATTTTTTTATATTTCTTCCTTTAATTTTACTGAGCAATAGTCGTCAATTCGATGGAGCGGGGTATAATGTTAAATTTACTTATGCGAAAAGAACTTCAAGTCATGACGACCACCATCGGTTAACACTTCGCGACCAGTTAGTTTTGAGCATTTAATCAGAAATAACGAGATATTTCAGCAGATAAAGCTAGTACTATTGTCATAAGCTAACAGATAACCTGATGGGTGCTCCCCTCAGAGCACACGTATTACTCGTATTTGTCCCAAGTCATTGATAGAGAAATTAAATAAGCTTAATCAAGCTTAGGATCCGTAAAGAAATTATTTTACTCATCGGATGATTAGCAAGTTTTGAAATTTATCGCTGTGTGTTTGTTCATTGGTTTTAGGCGTGTTTCTAACAAATTTCTTCTGACCAACCTTTTCTCATTGCTCGGAAGTCATTTAGAACGCTATTTTAGTTTCTTGAGAGGAGTATTTCGTTCCTTTTTTTTACCCTAATGCGAGCATCCTCTTGTAGTATATATGAGAATTTAGTCCCCTTGCCTTTGGCTAGAATATTCATGAAAACATATTTTTATTGTTTTTAATATCTATCAGTGACATGATTATTATCCACCTCTACTAGTTTATCAATTTTGTACTTTCATGTAAAGCAATCTTCAAGATGCAATTTGTTGTTATACATTTCATGTTAAAATCTTTTTGGAAATAAACGGTTTTTCTTTCTATTCTGCAATTGCTTCCAGCAAACATTAAGTGGATCATCGTCAAAATATTATCGGAAGTACATTGTTTTGTTGAAATCCACGGGTATATCAAGAAAGAACGTTTTATTCGTTCCAATCAAGCCTGATGCTTATTAAAATATGCATCGTATAATGTGATACTGGTTTCATGAGTACGAGTTCCGGAGCGGAGGTTTGCGCGGCTTGCCGCCGCCGGATGCCATATCGCGTTCAGGTCAGATGTCTTTATGGGACCTCCGCCGGAAGCTGTGCCTTCGGGGCGCATCGCATTGGTATGCACCGGAAGAGCATTGTTTAACTTCCGAGCGCTATAGCTTATAAGCAGAGTCGATGTATTGATGATTCAGTACAAGAATAGGAACCGAGCTGAGAGTTTCCTTTTCCAACTCCATGAAGTTAACGCTTCAGATCGGTAGTTACAGTTACCGATACTGTAGTTTGCAGCTACAGTTAGTAAACCTCGTATCGTGATGAAAAACCACGATATTACACTTATCATCTTGTACATTGGTTTTTCAAATGCATTATAACTAAAACCAGAACACAATGACGGTTACCACGAACAAGCTGATACCCATTCCTGACACCTGGTTGGGTAGAATGGGGATCTTTGGCCGATATCTCCATTTTCCCAACGGGGAGAATCATCGGAC